>CM067330.1:78227500-79477500 GCA_034376525.1 Nicotiana benthamiana
GTTGTGACAATGGGCCCCAGTTCATCAGTTGGAAAACAACCGAGTTCTTCGGGAAATAGCACATCAAGCAGATACTCTCTACTCCGTATCATCCCACACAGCTAACGACCAAGCCGAATCTTCCAACAAGACGATATTGAATATATTGAAAAAGAAGCCCGATGAAGCTAAAGGGCTATGGCCCGAGTTACTGCCTGAATTGTGATGGGCATACCGAACTACGCCCAAGTCCAGCATGGGAGAAACATCGTATTCACTGGTCTATGGGACCGATGCAGTCATGCCCGTCGAGGTCGGGGAACCAAGCCTGAGATATTCCCATATCAGCGGGACAGATAATGACGAAAGTAGGTTACAAGATCTAGATGAAGCTGAAGAACGAAGAGACATGGCCCATATAAGAATGACAGCCCAAAAGTAGCAGGAAGAAAGATACTACAACAAAAGAGCCTAAGTAAGATCGCTCAAAGTCGGTGATTACGTCCTCAAAGCCAAAACACTGGCATCAAAAGACCCGAATGAGGGAAAGTTGGGGACCAACTAGGACGGACCATACAAAATCATAGCAGCAACGAACAAAAAGGAGCATTCCAATTAGAAACAATGGAGGGAAAGACACTCCAAAACAATTGGAACGTCTCCCACCACAAATACTTCCAGTTCTAAAAGGTATCTCCCTAGTCTTAATCTTTTTCCCTACTCCGAGTTTTGTCGAAACTGGGTTTTCTTCGAGAGGTTTTTAATGAGGCGGCGAAGGGGATACTCGGTGGCATCAGAGCGCAGGTTCATAATATCTGTCAGTCGACACGGTCTCCAGGCCAATATAATAAAGGGACTACACTAGTTATTCACCACTAGATGAACAGAATTTCTCCATTGTATAAACAGAATTTCTCCATTTCTCCATTGAATGAACATAATTTCTCCATTGTATGAACAGAATTTCTTCATTGTATGAATAAAATTTTCCATTGAATGAACAGAAACCTCCATTGCACAAACAGGAGTAATCTCCATTCTACGAACGAGTCCCCACTGAGCGAACACCCTAATAGCTAAGGCCATCGATATCGGATTCAACCTCGTTCGACTACAACAGATACTACTTCGACAATAGTCGAAAAAACATCCCAATTGCTAAGGCCATCGACATCGGGTTCGACCTCATTCGACTACGACAGATACTACTTTGATGATACTCGAAGCAACATCTTAATGGCTAAGGCCATCGATATTGGGTTCGACCTTGTTCGACTACGACGGATACTACTTCGATGACAGTCGAAGCAACATCCTAATGGCTAAGGCCATCGACATCGAGTTCGACCTCGTTCGACTACGACGGACACTACTTTGACCACAGTCGAAATAACATACTAACGGCTAAGGCCATCGACATCGGGTTTGACCTCGCTCAAATCGCGATGACCTTTTTAACGAACAACAAAAGCAACCTCTACGGAGGCTAAGTGATATAAAAAGAAAACTCAAGGAGGGAAAAACAACAAGCTGACAAAGCAATAAAAAACAAAGTTTATATCACAGCAAAAAATATATTTACACCCACGGACAGGCCCAAGTATGTTCCACAAAAACAAAAAATACATACAAATTTGTGGCTACTCGTTGCCCCCTGGCGATAAACATCATTATACCAGGAACCAAGACGAGGCAATCGACATCCTCGAAAGTACAACCTTTCCCATCAGGAAAGTCAGGATAGTACCTGCTTACTTCACGAGTAGTGCGAGCCTCGTGTCGCCGTGCTTGAACTTCCTCCTCCGTCTCCCGCCCCTCAACATAAATCTGTCTATACACGTCGATTTTAGCCTATAAGAAAATCCAAATCTCATACACACTACAACGCAAACTCTGACCAGACGAGGGACGAGATGGAGAGGGTTGAGAAAGGCGACGCATTTCCTTTGACCTTGGGGAAACGACCTACCTAAGTCCATTGGTTTCTGCCATCATGGCATCAATCTCGGTGGTTAGGTCCGCTATCTTCCGATGAAGGTCGGTATTCTCTGTGGCCACCCCTCGACTCAGTTCGAGCTCATTATCTTTCTCTCGAAGGAGCGCCTCCAATTCGTTGTTACAGGACACGGCTCTCATCAGCTCGTTATCCGTCTCTTCCAGCTCAGCCCCCCTACGCTCTAACTGGGCCTGCCTCTGCTCAAGCCCCTCGCGAAACACCTGAAACTCAGGATTCTGTTGGTAAAGGTCGACCACCGCTTGATTTTTAGAGCGGTACCTCCGATATTTCTTCAACATCTTTTCAAAGAGGGCCGCCCTTTTCTTATCAAGGCGTCCCCTATCCACCTCCAAAACGAGGTTCTGAAAATAGAACTGGAATAAGCACATCTGAGGTCAGTCTTACAATACGCAGAAGAGCGAATGAGAACAAGGATTACCTATAAAGCCATGTAGGCAACCCTTCATGACATCTCCGCAACATTTACGACGCTGAGTGTCTCGCTTCAGGGGTAGCACATAGCAGAGTAAGGGCTGATGCAACCTGCTCTCTATTCAGCAACAAGTTGTAAGACCCCGAAATCACAATATGACTGTCTGACCCGTCCGTCGTCATCTCTACATGAGTAAGTCCGTTCACAAACTTATCAACATCCTCTTGGGCGATGTCAGACACTGATTCTATAGCTTCTTTGCCTGATCCATCGACATTGGTCGATGACCCTCTCCCCTCTCAATGGAACGCGCTGAGCTAGTACCAGGAGCGTTACTACTATGATGGGCCGACCTCCCAGATAAAATGGCGTCGGCCATAAATACATGTTCGTGCGCCGTCTGGGGCGCCCCACTTCCTTCGACTTCGATGACTACCCCTTGTTCATTTCAAGCTGCCTCCTTTTTCTTTCCAATGATTCTTCACCATCGGAAGATTCCTCCACAGGTTGCGAGGCTGGTGCCAACGATGCTGACTCCCTCATGACTATAGTCGTAGATGCGGCCCCAAGAAAAGGAATTTGAGGGAAACCCTCTCAGACAAACTCGCATTATATATCACGAGCATCCGAGGCAAAGTTAGATCGCGCGGGAGAAGGGACTGGCGCCCTCTTCCTAGAAGCACCTCGGCCTGTCGCCAAAAAGATAGATAATTGAGCAGGGTTACAAAACATACAAAGCAAAAATTAGAGATCTACCTGAAGAGACTTTGGAGAAATTGCGTTGCATTGAGGCAAGCCATGTGCGGGTCTCATTCGCGTAAGGCAGCATGTCGGCAACCCATCTCCTGATACCGGTGACGAGCCGGGGCGGATGAGCCATGGCTGCAATACAAGAGTTAGAATCGCAACAGTCATAAGTAACAAGGAACTTAACAAACTGCAATAATTACGTTTAGAATTCCACTTCTCTGGGAATCCAGCAAGGTTAGAGACCACGTGCTCGGTCCTGATTAAAAAATATTTATGCTAGAACCCGCGACTCGCTCGGTCATTGGTTTTGACAACCAACCCCTTCGCTCCATGATTTCTTAAATGCACCATGGTCCCCATCAGGTAACCGGCACTAAATGATTGTAAAAGGTGATGGATCGAGACTTCACATTCGACCAACTCCATATACTTGATCAGGAGCCGAAGCACTTTCAGGGTATATGGCGTAAGTTTGAGCGGGACACACATTATTAAATCGGCAAAGCTCATCCGCGAAAGGGAAAAGATTAAGGCCATAACCGATCAAAAATGGATATTCATAAAAGGCACAATACTCTAGCCTATGAACATCTGCGTGATCTCTCCTCGCTGGAACCATCTCTACATGGGCGGGTATGCCGTACTTCATACGGAGATATTCTAAGTGATTTTGCAGCGACTTGGAAAGCACTGGAGTTAGCATATGAGAATCCTTGTTGAAATCACTTCGGGACAAGAGGTGCTTCGATAACGGTGCCTCCACCGTAAGAGGACTGATGTCCTCTTCTTCCTCCATCTCTCCGCCATTGAGGGGGGGCGGCACGTTTGATGGAGAAGCTTCTGAACCCCTCTCATCATCTCGGCAGGATTTCTGCATGACTTCGTTTGAGAAAGAATTGCACGCAACACAACAAAGAAGAAGGAAATTTTTGACCAAAGAAAAAGTACCAAAATGCGAAAATGGATACTGAAGGGTTGGAATGTTCTTACAAGTGATCAAAAGTTCGAATCAGGTTAAACCCTTCCCTTATTTATAGGGCTGGGTGGTGCCGGAATCAAAGAGGCAGACTTCGAATCACTGCGGGAAACCAAGCACCAAAGCACTTGTTTCCATACCTCAAGAATACGCACAATGATGACGCATGTGAACAGTGGCGTCATACAAAGAAAGACATTTCGTTTCGGCGCTCTGACAGCTATGATTGTTGTCTCCTACCTGTCGCATCATAATTCTTTGACAAAGTCAAACTCTCCCTGAATGGGGGTACCGATTCCGCCCATCGAGGACGCATCACGTTCGACCCCGACGAGTGGAGGGACTTGTATGGGGTCGAATTTGACCGACCACGTCCCTATACCAGCACGACCGACCACCAAACATGTGCAAGACGAGACAAAAGGACGACTTATGGGTAATAGGAGAAACGATTCCAGAACTTCGTCGGCCCCTCTATAGCATATACTTTATTTCTGTCCTTTAATACTTAAATAAGAATTCCCACTATATAAAGGGGATCCATGCTTTGTAAGAGGGAGATTGGGATATACAAGTTCTCTTATTTTCTCATCTTTGGAACTTTCTCTCTCTTATATATACTATTATCGCTAAAACTGATTGTCAGGAATATTCTAGAATTTTATTATTTTCGATTACGATTTACCCCTTTATCTCATTTGATTGATTTGCTTAAACATTACTTAATAACTTTTGAGTCAAACATTAACCAGTAATTCAGAAGTGAAGCTTTATTTGGTCCAGTCAATTCACTAACATTCTTTATTATTTGCAATTTTGTAGATTTTCGTAGCATTTTTGCTATTGTTTGCATTTATCTGTGCATATTTATTTTATTTAATTCATGAAAAATACAAAAATATATTGCACTTGCATTTAGAATTTAATTTTACATTTTTAGATTAGTTAGTAAATTAGTTTGTTTTATAAAAATTGAAAAATCACAATAAAACAACTCATTTTTTCATTTTTATTTGAGTTTCCGAATTTTGGGAGTTTTTCTTTTAATTTACTATTTAATTATTTGTGGTAAGTTTTATCTAGAGTTAGTTAATTTAATTTGATAGGATAATATTATTAGGAATTAATTAAGATTTTATTTTTAAATTGAATTTAAAATAAATTAGAAGAAAAGAGATGAAAATAAAAAGAAAAGAAAGAGAGAATTCAGTTTGGGCCAAGTCCAATCAACTCATCGAGGCCCAACCGTAAAAATGAGTACACGTTCAAAACCGAGTCCAAAACCCGTTTTCTTACCTGGTCCAGTCTCTCAATGGTTAAAACGACCTCGTTTCAATAGCAGGTGATCAAGACTGTTGATCTTCTTGATCGAACGGTCAGGAAGTGGGTTTTGGTTTAGTATAATACTGTCTGAACCTGGACCCTTCCCCCTCTCTCTCATCGTCTCTCTCACTCCACTCCTCTCACAAACTACCCTAAGAAACCCTAGAGCCGCCTCATTTTCCCACAACTTATCACTGGCGGCACCACCCCAAATGACCCAAATCGATACCACATAACCACCACGACCCCCTCATTCCAAATTCTCGACCCATTTCCCTAGAATCTTGCTATAACGTGTCGAATCTTAAATCTAAAGGTTTGAGACCTAGAAGCCAAATCTAGACCTGTACATGCAGGGTCACTGCTCCAGCTCTCACGGGTTTTTAGGGCCAATTGTATTACGAAATAACGTCATTCGCTTGTTCTTGACAAAGAATAAGCGATTGACATTATTTGAAGATTTAAATCAGAAGGTTAGTCATAGATTCGAGCTTTGGTTGGCGAGTTTTCCTTCATTCTTTATCCATTTTTAGTGTTATTTCAATCTTCGTTCCTCTTCATCTCTCCTTATTTTCTTTGGCCAACCCAACTGAAATTTGACCAAATTTTCTAGTTGAGAATAAGTTATGTGCTTTTGGTCCTTGTTAGTTTTTTTTCCCAAATCTGGTTCTCTGATTTTCCTGGTCCATTAAGTTTTGATTGATTTAAGTTCTGATTTCATCTTTTGTTTAGCCGTTTAGTTTAACTTAATTAGGTCTTTTTAATAACCCTGTTTAACTCAGCATTAATTAGTCCATTAGTTTAAGTTTTTGTTTTATGAAGTCGTTTAATTGCTTTCTTACTACCTGTCATAAATTGTCCAATCTAGTTTAATCCATTTTTGTTGTTTAGGCTCTAAATCCATTCAGAATTCATTCCAAATGATTCAAATTAAATTTTTGAGTTCAGACCTGGTTTAACCATCGGGTCATTTGACCCATAACCCATTTGATTTACTGGTGGTAATTAACAGAGGTTTAAGGGGTAGGTTTGGAAATTGGCTTAGGGAATCTTTGAAAACTGATTGAGGAAGCTTCTAGAAAGCTGCAGCCGGGACTACATTGAAGTTCTAAAAATTTAACTAATAGTACCTAAGCTAAAATGAAAATATCTAAAGGTTCTAAGTACAAAATTGATTTCTTTTAGGCAGCCCTAATGCCTTGCCTATAAAGGCACATTTAATTGGAAAGAAGAAGAAGAAAGAGGATGTGGCAACGATAGATTCAAGAGCTTGGGTCGGACCCAGGGGCTCATCTCACCATTATAATCAGCCTCGACCCCACCACCAAACCTTCCCCCATACCCCATATAATCCTCCCTAATATTAGTACCCATTACTAGACCCCCATTTATTTGTCCACCATGCCCAAACATATAACTAACTCCTTGCCCACGCACAATGGCATGTGCTAGCCCCACAAAACACCTACTCGCCCTCACGAGCCTACTGAAACCCTCCTAAGCCATATTTCCGACCCAATAAATCATTTAAGAACGAGAGGTTGCAGAGGAAGAAAAGCTTCACTCCATTGGGAGAATCCTATACTAGTTTGTTCCACAGGCTAAGACAATTGGATATGCTGAGGCCAATCGAGTCAAAATTGCCAAATCATCTCCCGAGAAATCTTGATTATTCTGTAAGCTGCGAATATTGTTCTGGTGCTCTGGGGCATGACACGGAAAAATGTTGCCATCTGAAAAATGCTATCCAAGAGTTCATTGATACAAATCGGATTGAATTCCAAGCTCCGAAGGCACCCAACATCAACTAGAATATGCTACCAACCCATCAAGAGACAAACATTATTGAGATAGTACATAAAGAAGGGGAGCCCAAAAAGCATTCACAGACCATCATGATGATTCGATCCACTGAGGTAGAGCCGGTTGAAAAATCAACAAGTGATAAATCAGTGATCAAGTTGAGCAGGACAAACAATGAACCATCTGCGATAGTAAAGAAGGGGTCCTTAAGTGATGTTGTGGCAAAACAAGAAAGGGCAAAAGTGGTGGTGTCAGGAATGGCAAACAAGCCTTTCGTAATTGTGGATGGGGCCCGCACAGATCCTGCCATTATCAAGCCTGTAATCCAGTTATCGATAGTCAACAGCAAGGCTATCCCTTGGAATTATGAACGGGTGACAGTGACTTACAAAGGAAAAGAAGTTAAAGAATAAGTCCATGAGACACATGAATTGATTCGTTTGGGGATATGCTTTGCCCCCGAGGAGTTAAAAAAAGCTAAAACCTCCAAAGATAACCCAGTGTTAGTGAAAAACTTTGTGACTAAAGAAGAGGTAGAAGAGCTTTTAAGAAGATGCAAGACTATTCCATTATGGAGCTGTTGAGGAAGACGCCTGCTCAGATTTCACTCTAGTCATTGTTAATCCACTCAAACGAGCATCGCCGGGCCTTGGTGAAAATCCTGAACGAGGCTCGCGTTTTAAACAAAATTTTAGTGAACCATTTATAAAAGATAGCCAACAAGATATTTGAAGTAAATAGAGTGACTTTTCTGATGATGAATTGCTTGTGGAGGGTACTGAGCACAATAGAGCCCTCTATCTTACAGCGAAATACGAAGATTCCGTGGTTACTCGAGTATTGGTCGACAATGTTTCTAGTGCGACTATTTGCCCTCTATCCACTCTAAATAAATTGAAAGTGGACGATGAAAGAATTCACAAGAACAGTATATACATTCAGGGATTTGATGGTAGAGGGAAAGATTCAGTCGGTGATATAGTACTTGAGCTGACACTGGGACCAGTTAAATTCACCATGGAGTTCCAGGTACTGGATATAGATGTTTCCTACAATCTGTTGTTGGGTCGACCTTAGATTCATGTTGTCAAAGCAGTCCCGTCTACTCTTCACCAGATGGTCAAGTTTGAATGAGATAGACAGGAAATCGTTGTGCACGGCAAGGATAATTTGTGTGCTCCCGGTGATGTCATTGTTCCGTTCATTGAGGTTGAAGACGACAAGGGGCCTTGGATCTACCAGGTTTTTGACACAGTATCGATTGAGAAAATTCCAGAAGGGAAATGCATCCAAATTCTGAATGTAACCGCTGCATCAGTCATGGTAGCCGTTGAAATTCTAATAATGGTTTTGTACCTGGTAAGGGTTTGGGTGTATCTCTGCAAGGTATCATACAGCCGGTGTCTCTCCCCAAAAACATGGATACATTTGGTCTGGGATTCAAGCCCACAACCGCAGATGTGAAAAGAGCCAGAAAGTTGAAACATATGGCATAGGTCCTGCCAAAGCCTGTCCCACGTATCTCTAGATCGTTTGTCAAGCCTGGTACCAAGAAGCAAAAGTAATAACAGTTCACAGTTCTGAGGTTGATCTCGATAAAGAGTTGATTGAAAATCTTGAGAAGTTATTCAACGATGTGAACATAGTGGAAGCTGGAGAAGGTTCCAGCAAGGCAGATGTGCAATTTGTCGGGCCCAGTGCAAAGACTAACAATTGGAAAGCTACTCCTCTCCCCACCCGGAAGGAGTTTTGCTAGTTTGGTTTGATTTTCTTTCTATATATTTGGATTATTCCAGGGTTGTAATTCAAATTCTATCTTTCGTCCATTTTGATTTATAAACCTTGTTATCTTTTAATGTCAATGAAATGCAATTTCCCTTTTCCATCAGTCCTGATAGTTTTAATTTTGTTTTTCTTTTCTTCCTTATACAGTTCTTTTTATGCTTATTTCAATGACATGACATGCATGAGGAATCTTCGACCCATTCTTAAAAAGAAAATCTAATACTGAAATAATAATTCAAGAAATAAAGTGCGATGATGAATCAGAATATGATGAGGATAAGTCCTTTATCACTTGGGGTATGGATGTCATTGGACTAATTGAACCGACAACATCCAATGGACACAGGTTCATTCTGGTGGCCGTTGATTATATTACCAAGTGGGTCGAAGCTAAAACTTTTATGTCTGTTACCAAGAAAGCAGTGGTCGATTTTGTTCACTCAAATATCATTTGTCGATTCGAAATCCCAAAGGTGATCATCACAGATAATGGTGCCAATTTCAACAGTCATTTGATGAAAGAGGTATGTCAACAGTTTAAGATTACGCATCACAATTCCACCCCATACCACCCCAAGGCGAATGGAGCAGTCGAGGTAGCCAACAATAACCTAAAGAAGATACTTCAGAAAATGGTAGAAGGTTCCAGACAATGGCATAAAAAGCTGCCAATTGCATTATTAGGTTATCGAACTACTGTTCGCACTTTAGTAGGGGCAACTCCTTATTTGTTGGTATATGGAACTGAAGATGTGATACCTGCGGAAGTTGAAATCACATCCCTTTGAATTGTCACTGAAGTCGAAATTGATGATGATGAATGGGTCAAAACCCGCCTGGAGAAATTGAGTTTGATCGATGAGAAAAGATTAGCAGCAGTGTATCATGGCCAGTTGTATCAGTAGAGAATAGCAAGAGCGTATAATAAGAAGGTGCATCCACGGAAATTTGAAGTTGGTCAATGAGTATTGAAATGTATCCTTCCACATCAGGTTAAAGCAAAAGGCAAGTTCACCCCAAATTGGTAAGGGTCGTTCATCGTAACGAGAGTGTTGTCCAATGGTGCTTTGTCTTTAACAGATATAGAAAGCAAATCTATAGATATGGCTATCAAATTTGATGCAATCAAAAGATATTATGTATGATTTCTTTTGTTAAATTTTATTTGTTTGTACTTAGCATATTTTGAAGATTGGAATAACGAAGGCATTTTGTCCTGCTATCTAAACACTTTATCCTTTGTTACCCATTTGAGCCTTGTTTATTTCCTTTCATACCCCTCTTTTGGAATCAGTAACAAAGTTCAGAAACGCAAGCGTGAAAGATAAGTAAATAAAAAGAAAAGGAAAAAGAAAATGAAAAAAGAAAAAAGAAAAAAAAGAAAAAAAAAGAAAAAAAAATAACAAAAAGGGAAAAAGGGGAAAAAGAAAAGAAAGAGAAAAGGGAGAATCACAACAACGAAGCAATTTCTATGACATG
This sequence comes from Nicotiana benthamiana, assembly GCA_034376525.1. NCBI lineage: Eukaryota > Viridiplantae > Streptophyta > Magnoliopsida > Solanales > Solanaceae > Nicotiana > Nicotiana benthamiana. The sequence continues at coordinate 78,238,025 of CM067330.1, forward strand.
AACTACCCTTGACCTGATACCTTTTAAGGATTAGTAGGCAGCCTCACGGTTCAGTCCTGTAAAGAGAAAAATCTAAAAATCCCCAAGCAAAGAAACTGAGGCTGAAGTTGTGGTTATGTAAAAGATCTAATTTCAAAAGTTGTAAGTTTAAACCCATTCAAGTTGATTTGAGCCTTCGTGATACCCTTTCTTTCTAACCTTATCCAAAAACACACATTACGATCCAAAGAAAGACCTTTCGACCAATTCTAGAGAGATGCTGAGTCGAGCAATCAGAGGTGATTCATAGCAGGGGGCAACACTCCAGTCTAAGTAGGAAAAATGAAAAATGAGAGAGTCTTATTGGTAAAAGCCCTCGCGGGCATCGTAAGGCGACAAAAGTTGAGAGAAATCAAACATGAGAGAGTATTATTGGTGAAAACCCTCATGTGCATCATAAGGCGACAGTGAGTTGAGAGATGAATAAATGAGAGAGGTGTGTTGGTGAAATCCTTTCAGGGCACCACAAGCCGAACAAGGTCAGTGGTTTGGTGAAGAAATTGCGTTTTTGAAGATCTCAGGGTGTAAAGTACGACAACCGAAAGTTTATTGGTTGGACAGACTGGGCCAATTAATCTGAAATTTTGCATGTCATGATCATTGGTACCAACTGCTCCACTCAAATAAGTCTCTCTTCTTTTCCAATTCAAATAGTCATCCAGTTTTAGATTTTTCTTCTTTATTCCTAATTCTTAAAGTCATTACATTTCTTTTCTTTTTGGTTTATTTTCATTTGATGTGTTCAATGTCAGCTGTGCTTAAGAAAATAAGAAAGGATTTCAAAGCTCACTACCAACTTCCAAAGTTGCACGAAGCACTGTGCGGCTGAAGCATGCCAGAGTTAGTAAGATGTAAAATGGGATATAAAGGGTCAGCGAAAGTTTCATCAGTGGAATGGTTTTGTAATTTCATGGGAGATGTAGGGGTTCAGATAGATGGGTCAGGGATATAACACAACGGTTGGGTACAAAACATAGGTCACCCAAGGTCATGTGGGTAAAAGTCAGTCAAAAAGTCAAGTGATTCTTGACCAGTTCGGGGAAGCCAATCAAAACATGGCAGGGGGAGGCCACCCTCAGTGAGAATGCCACAAACTAACCACCACATTATTAACTGACAAGATTTTTCTTTGATTGAAATAGGGGCAGAAAATTTTGTTTGTTTCGGAGAAATCCTCTGCAAGGAAAAGCAAGCACCAGACAGGTTTGACCATAAATTCTAAGGACCCTCCTGGACAATGAGATTTTGATTAAAATTCAAAATTTTTATAAGTAACAAGATCTAACATAAGCTCTACTTTGAGGAAATATAAGTTGGTTTTGAAGTTTTCATTCTTAGGACGAGACTCAATTGGAAATTTTCAGGACCCTCATGGATAATGGGATATAGTTCTAAAACTTTCTTAGATAACAAGATTTAGTAGAATTCATACCATTAGAAGATATAATTTAGCTTCAAAACTGGCATTTTACTAGAAGTTTTCAGGACCCTCATGGATAATGGAATGTAGTTTTAAGACTTTCTTAGATAACAAGTAGTAGAAGTCATACCTTTAGAAGATATAATTTAGCTTTAAAATTGGCATTTTACTAGAAGTTTTCAAAACCCTCCTGGATAATGGAATCTACATTTCAAATTCTTAGAGATATTTGGTAATACGATTCAATTAACACTCATAGATATGCTCAGCTACCAAACTGGGGCAGAAAATTTGCTTTGTTTTGTCTATTTTGTTGAAATCAGGCACCCACCTAGAGAACAAAGGGAATACATCTAAAGTTTTGGTAATCAGGCGCCCACCTGGAAAGCTAGGGAATACAGTTAAAGTTTGGCAATTAGGCACCCACCGGGAGAACAAATGGAATACAGCTAAAGTTTTGGCAATCAGGCTCCCACCTGGAGAACGAGGGAATACGGTTAAAGTTTAAGCAATCAGTCATCTACCTAGAGAACAAAGGGAATACAGCTAAAGTTTTGGTAATCAGGCACCCACTTCGAAATCAAGGGAATACAGCTAAAGTTTTGGTAATCAGGCACCCACCTGGAGAGCAAGGGAATACAGTTCAAGCTTGGTCAATCAGGCACCCACCTGGAGAACAAAGAGAATACAGTTAAAGTTTTGGCAATCAGGCACCCACCTGGAAAGCAAGGGAATACAACTAAAGTTTTGGTAATCAGGCGCCCACCTGAAAGCAAAGGAATACAGCTAAAATTTTGGTAATCAGGCACTCACATGGAGAATAAGGGAATACAATTCAAGTTGTAGCAGTCAGGCACCCACTTGGAGAGCAAAGGGAATACAGTTAAAGTATTGGTAATCAGGTGCCCACCTTGAAAGAAAGGGAATATAGCTAAATTTTTATAATCAGGCGCCCACCTGGAAGCAAGGGAATACAGCTACAGTTTTGGTAATCAGGCGCCCACCTAGAGAGCAAGGAAATACAATTCAAGTTTTAACAATCAGGCACCCAGCTGGAGAACAAATGTAATACAGCTAAAGTCATGGTAATCAAGCGCCCACCTAGGAAGCAAGGGAATACAGCTAAAGTTTTGGTAATCAGGCGCCACCTGGAGAGCAAGGCAATACAATTCAAGTTTTGTAATCAGGCGCCCACCTGGAGCAAGGGAATAAAATTCAAGTTTTAGCAATCAGGCACCCACCTCGAGAACAAAGGTAATACAGCTAAAGTTCTGGTAATCAGGAGCCCACCTGGAAAGCAAGGGTATACAACTAAAGTTTTGATAATCAGGTGCCCACTTGGAGAGCAATGGAATACAATTAAAGTTTTGGTAATCAGGCGACCAGCTAGAGAGCAAGGAAATACCAAGTTTTGGAAATCAGGGATCCACCTGGACAACAAAGGGAATACAACTAAAGTCTTGGTAGTCACACACCGACTTGGAGAGCAAGGAAATACAGCTAAAGTTTTGGCAATCAGGCACCCACCTGGAGAGCAAGGGAATAAAGTTTAACTCTTGGCCATCAGGCGCCCACCTGGACAGCAAGGGAATATAATTTATGTTTTGGTAATCAGGAGCCCACCTGAAGAACGAAGGGAAACAGTTTAAGTTTTAGAAAGCAGGAGCCCATTTGAATACTAAAGGGAAGCAATTCAAGTTTCGAGGAAAAGAAGCGTAAGTGTTGGTATCAGAAGCCCACCTGAATAACAAAGGGAAAGTAGCAGTGTTTGAAGGAAAGATGTTTTAAGTTCAGCAATCAGGTGCCCCCCCTCTCTAAATAAATGGGAAAGCATCTGAGATTATAATTCAAGTCAGCAACAAAGAAGCTTCACCCAGAGAATACAAGCCAACAAGGCAACAGGAACCACAAGATCAAGTTTGAGAATATAGATAGGGTCTTATAATTCATAGATCATAGTTTATTCTAGCTTCTTTTATTCTATCACAGTGTAATAAGGAGTTCAGTAAGCAGTAGCAGTTAGCAGTGGCAACAACAACAGTGAAACCACAGTTTTATAGTAGTCCCAGCTACCGAAACTTTCCGAACTACACTGACATGATTCTTTTATAGCCAAAGGATATGTGGACAACCTCAGAAGAAGGTGCGGTCAAATCTTGTAAAAAAAGCTTCCCACAGAGTATTTAAACAAGCAAAAATCGCTCGTATCAACTCACTTTATCTTTGCACGAAAACTCTTCGTGTTTTCGAGCAAAGAGGGATACCTGTGAACATGTGATTTTTACCCTATATGAATTACTCCCATAAATTCAAAATAAAAATAATTTTTCCCATTGTTTGCAATTTCATGGATTTTCGTAGCATTTTCGTTATTGTTTGCATTTATCTGTGCATGTTTATTTTATTTAATTCATGAAAAATAATAAAATATATTGCATTTTAATTTACGATTTAATTTTTTATTTTTAGATTAGTTAATAAATTAGTTTGTTTTATAAAAATAGAAAAATCACAAAAACAAACAAATAATTTTTGAATATTTATTTGAGTTTTGAATTTTGGGAGTTCTTCTATTTAATTTAGTATTTAATTATTTGTGGCAATTGTTATTTAGAGTTAGTTAATTTAATTTGCTAGGATAATTTGATTAGGAATTAAGTTAAATTTTATTTTTAATTTGAATTTAAAACAAATTAGAAAAAAAGACCAAATCGATACCACTGCTTATCGCCGGCGGCGCCACCACAAATGACCCCAAATCGATATCACATATCCACCACGACCCCCTCATTCCAAATCCCCGGCCCGTTTCTATCGAATCTTGCTAGAATGTCTGAATCTTAAATCTAAAGGTTCGAGCCCTAGAAGCCAAATCCAAACCTGTACATGCAGGGTCACTACTCCAGTTCTCATGAGTTCTTAGGGCCGATTTTATCATGAAATAACATCATTTGTTTGTTCTTGACAAAGAACAAGCGAATGACATTATTTGGAGGTTTAAATCGGAGGGTCAGTCACGGGTTCAAGCTTTGGTTGATGAATTTTCCTTCATTCTTTATTCATTTTTAGTGTTATTTCAATCTTCGTTCCTCTTCATCTCTCCTTCTTTTCTTTGGCCAATCCAACTGAAATTTGACCAAATTTTCTAGTTGAGAATAAGTTATGTGTTTTTGTTCCTTGTTAGTTTATTTTCCCAAATTTGGTTCTTTGATTTTTCCTGGTCCATTAAGTTTTGATTGATTTAAGTTTTAATTTCATCTTTTGTTTAGCTGTTTAGTTTAACTTAATTAGGTCTTCTTGATAACTCAGTTTAAATCAGCATTAATTGATCCTTTAGTTTAGGTTTTTGTTTTGTGAAGTCGTTTAATTGCTTTCTTACTGCTTGTCATAAATTGCCCAATCTAGTTTAATCCATTTTTGCCGTTTGGGCTCTGAATCCATTTCAAAAGTCATTCCAAGCGATTCGAATAGATTTTTTGAGCCCAGGCCTGGTTTAACCATCTGGTCATTTGACCCATGACCCATTTTATTTCCCTAGGGTAATTAATAGGTGTTTAAGGGGTAGTTTGGAAAAATTGGGTTAGAAAATCTTTGAAAACTGGTTGAGGAAGGTTCTAGGAAGCTGGGGTGGGGACTAAATTGAAGTTCTAAAAATTAAACTAATGGTACCTAAGATAAAATAAAAATATCGAAAGGTTCTAAGTGCACAATTGATTTCTTTTAGGCAGCCCTAATAGCTTGCCTATAAAGGCACATTTACTTTACATTCAAGTCAGATTTTAGAGATATAAAAAATCCTGCAAAACTGAAACGGCTTAAAGGCTTGAAAAAGCCTAAATTAACACTTAGATTCTTCACATTTCTCTGTGAGAAATAGCTCAAATACTGCCTATTCTAGTTTTTTCGATCATCCCTATTAGCTAGATTTCTTGAAGCATTTCAAATCCCTGCACCTAACTGAAATGGTTTATTTTGGGGGTTTAAGAGCTTGGTTTAAAGCTGTTTGGTTTTCTAGGTTAATGTTCCATTGAATCTGGTTGTTGATCTGCTGTTTCTGTTTTACTGATCCTCATTTCTTCTTATTTCCTCTTGTTTAAGAACCAGAATTATGTGATTGAGTTGCAAGCTGTGTGAATGTAATGGCTCATATTACTGAAAATCAACTTAGATTTTTTATAATTAGTTTGGTCTTCTAGTTATATTTGATCCGAGCCTGATTTATAATTTTGGATGGACTATGAATTTCGCCCTTGAATTAAAATTAAATGGTGTGTGAATGGACTGTTAAAGACATGGCAAGGAAGGATTAAGTTTATTTGCTTTGGGTTTTTTTAAATTTTTGTTTGATTTCTGCTGAAGATTTGTTCTGTTGTAGCGTTGATTTATATTTGAGTTTGTTAAAGTGTTGAACAGTGATTTGTGAACTCATGCTGACTTACTTGTGTGATGCTTGGAAAATATACTCAACTTAGAGGTTAAAGTTCATATTACTAGTAGTTTACTGCGTTAATTCTATAGGTTCTTCATCTATTAAGCACATATATGGAACAAGGTTTTAACTTTTAAGTAGCTTGGACTGGTCTGTTAAAACTAGTTTAAAACTGAGTCAAAAATTATTACCAAATGATTGCTTAATTTTGAGTTGTTTTATTCAGAATGTTTATCTATCCATTCCATGTTGGAACAATTAAAATTTGGAAGCTAAGTGGTAATTTATTCGTATATTTTATGTGGTCTCTGTTGTTAAACATATAGTTGAATTTGACAATTGTTAAAAGGGGTGTTATGGTTTAGGGATGCTTCGTTTCTGAACTCGAATGCTTGTTTCTTTTTGCCAATGAAAAGGCTCGATCTCGAGTATTGGCTTTGTGGTTATGGTGTCCTCAGAGTTGGGATACCTTTTTAGGCTTAGTTTAAATCCTTGTGAAACTAGCAAGCCAACGGCTTTGGCATATTTGATAAGCTATTGGGCTTTACTTCAGGCCCAGGCTTTAAAATGGACTACATTTTTTTTCTTGGTAGTCCGTTTGCTTAAATGAACTAAGTCATGGTTCTAGTTTAGATTGATTTCAATTCCCTTAAATCATTCCTAATTAATTAGTTATGCCTTTTAAAAAGGGGTAGATTGGAAGTGTATCATATTAAGTAAGCTATAGTTTATGGCCTTCGAAACCTGGTTTGAACTTCCTTTCTAGAATTGGATTTGAGGCGTGCCATACCAAAAAAAATCTAAAAATGCATGGCCCTCATTTAATTAATATTCTTATCCTTAGAAATCGAGGCACGTCATTTAGTGAATTTTCCATGGCCCTCACAAAGTTGAAAAATGCGTAGTTGCTTTAGGCACGTAATTTAAAATTACCTTCCTAAACTCGGGTGTGCATTTCATGTGACCCAAATCAAAATCTTAATACTATTAAATAAAATGTGTCTCGGACTGCGGATGCATTTCACGTGGTGTGGTCCAATGCCGTATTTAGATGACGTTGAAATCTTCCTTAAAATAATTAAAAGCGTTTTTAAAGTTAAAATATACATAGGTTCAGAAGTATTTTAAAATTAGATAATCAGGCAAATAATAACGGTTATGCGATCGTACTAGAACCACGAAACCCAGGAATACCTAACACCTTCTCCCGAGTTAGTAAAATTCCTTACCCGGATTTCTGTGTTCGCGGGCTGTAAAACAGAGTCAATATTTTCTCGATTCGGGATTTGAACCGGTGACTTGGAACACTCTAAATTATCCAAAGTGGAAACTCTGAATCTTTAAATAAATAAATCTCGTTTCGATTGTCACTTTAAGTTAAAAAAAATTCCTTTATACTCCCTTGCGGGGGTGTAGGAAAAAGGAGATGTGACAAGTAATATTATTATTTATATTAGAAAATATAATTTAAATAAATGAGATGTTAGATATGTATTGCAATATGTTATCTTTGATATTGTTTTACAAAATATATTTATTAATTTGAAGATTTAAGTAGTTGTGATTTAAAAATTTAAAAATATTTATATTATTAAAGAGTAGACATCTTTCATTCCTTTTTAAAAATATTTTGTATTTTTTAAATTTTTTCTACAAACATTAGTATTGTCTAATTTGAAATAAAATTATAAAATTCATTATTAAAAATTTTCCGAACCTAAATCATGGCTTTACGATTCTCTTACTAGAGGCACTAGTCCATCCCTGACATTTTTTTTAATGATAAGAACATTAAAGGCATGAAGGTGTCATTCAGTTACAAAATATAGTTGGTTGAACAACACGTTCATGGTGGGACAGTAATCTGTAAATAATTGTTAATATAAATGAGGGGTGACTCAACATAGTCTTTGTCTTTTTTTCTGTCTTCCAATTTCTAAAAATAGATAAAGAGATTCTTACAGATTATTAAAAGATTCGTTTGAATCCATCCCAACACGAATTTTTAGCTAAAATGGTTAGTGGCCTAAAATCAAAATATATTAAAAGACCATGAAACTTCTTTTATAAACTCCATAAATATATAGACATAAAAAAACCTACATGACTTTGATTTAGTGGTGAGAGAGCAACTCAAGATGTATCGTTAGGCGAATGTTATGTGGTATTGAATTCTTACCTTAAGTGAAAATGGTAAAAGGGTGAGCCCATTATCTATCGTATTTTGAGCCTTGTGATATTTGTCTCCGGAATATCTTAGTTAAAAAAGATGAGCCACAAAAGAACTTGCTTTCTGGTGTGTGGATCAATCAAATATGACAAAATGAATAGCTAGTTTAGAGAACTTGAATTGAATTTAGAAAGTAAAATCGTGGGGAACATAAAAAAAGACTATACATAAAGGAAGAAAAATAGAATTAATAAGAAGGTAAATATATTATTTAATTTAGTGAGAGAAAAAATGTATTTTATTAAATTACTCAATCCTACCTCTACCAAATTTTAAAAATTATTACAATTTAAAATTTTTTATTTATAATTATATAAATATAAATTATAGAATATATATATTATATAATAATGTAGTAGTTTCATATTTTTAGGCCTTAAATATTCGGGGCCTAATTGCCTTACACTACGGTCGCCCTTGTATATACACACAAAAATATAATAGATCTCAGCATAATTATGTAAAAATTACACGAGGCGTTCTATTTGGTGCTCCTATTTAATTTATATTTATTTTAAAACAAAAATTAACTTGTACCAACTTTTTAAATAACTCCAACCCATTTTTCCCCCTCCTTCATTTTCTTCGTTCTTTTTCTTATTTCTTCCGCTGTGTTTGGCGCTGCACTGAAATGTGTGGTGGTAACATTCGCTTGCTTGTTCATGTCGAGAATCAATAGCAGCGTGAACTTTTGTGTCGCAGAAAGGCACATGTCATTGAAGGTTGGGACTTTAATAGTACTTTTATATAAAAATTAATTCCGAAAAACAATTCATGTATAACAATTTGCTTGTGCCTAAGGATATAGCAGGCGTGTGTTTCCAAATGCCGATCTGTCCAAGAGAATTCTTTGAAAGAATAGTTGTTTGTCTCTCAGAATACACCCATTAAGAAGAAGAAAAAAAAGAGAACTAAATAATTTTAACTCTAGCACATGTATTAGAAAAAATGGAACTAAATAACTTCAGCTCTAGAGCTGAAATTTGATAGCTATAAAATAAAAATTTCAGATCTAGAGCTGAAGTTCGCAGTGACAAAAACAAAAACTTCAGCTCTAGAGCTGAAGTTCGCCAGCTACAATAATAAAAGCATCAGCACTAGAGCTAAAATTCGCCAGTTACTAAACAAAAACTTCAGCTCTAGAACTGAAGTTTGTCAGTTATAAAATAAAATTCGGCTCTAGAGCTGGACTTCTGGCCCGACTACTAGAATCCTGAAGTTTCATGTGATTGCATTTGCTACTTCAGCCCTATATGCTAAAGTTATGCAAAAAAAACGAGTATACTTATAATTTTTTGCAAAGCATATATAAATTAAAACGTGACACAAAAAGTGAGTATAGATATAAATGCCCCGGAATATCCTTCCTTTTCTCCTTTCAATTATTCTTCCTAAGGGTATGCTGACTTAACGTGTTGAGACTTTCAAGAATTTAAAATGTCTATTTTTGGGTGTTTTTGATTTTTTTAATTAGAGAAAAGGGTTCAAAATGCTTTAAACTATTTAAAATATCCATTCATCTACCTTTTTGATTCACTTATGCCCTTTAACCGTTAGATTAATATTGAATTAAAGAGTTACATAGAAAAATATATTTTGCAAAGTATTTTTATATTTTTTTAAACTAATGAATCAGTAGTCCACTAATTTAATAAAGTCGTCTTCTTCTTCTTCTTCTTTTTTTCAATTTTTACAAAAAACTACTCAGTTTTTAGAAAAGAAATATTTTTTCTAATTTTTAAAGAATTTTTTTGTAAACACTAAAAAAGAAAATTGTAAAAACAGATTTTTTTAAAAAAAAAACTGAAAAAAAATATTTACGTTTCTGAAAATTAATTTTTTCAGTTTTTTTAAAAATTTCAATTTTAAAAAAATTATTTTGTTAGAAAAGGAAAAAGATTTTTTTTCAGTTTTTACAAATTTGTTTTCCCATTTTTTACAAAAAAAAAAAAAGAGAAATGTTTTAAAATTTTGGAAAAAATGAAAAAAATAATTTTCAAAGACAAAAATATTTTGCTGAAAATAATTTTCAGTTTTTTAAAAACGATTTTTTTCTGTTTTACAAATTTTTTTTCAGTTTTTACAAAAAAAAACTATTTAAAAAAAGAAAAAAATGAAAAGCGATTTTTTTTTATAAAAACTGAATTGTTTTTTGTAAAAAATTAAAAAAAGAAGAAGAAGACTATACTAAATATTGGACTACTGGTCCATTAATTTAAAAAAATAAAATATTTTGCAAAATTTTTTTTATGTAATTATTTTTAATTCAACATTGAACTAACGGTCAAATAGCATAAGTGAACCAAAAAGGTGGATGTAGTGGTATTTTTAGTCCAATAATTGGATGAAGAGTATTTTTAAAAATTTTCTAATAATTTAGGGGCATTTTAAATCCTTTTTTTATTATTATTATTACACTGGATACAATTAGATAATCCTCTTTTTTTTTAAAAAAAAAGTTTTAGCCACTTGGTAATCTGTCTCTTGTTACAAGTGAATTGATATCTTGTTTGATTTGGTCGTATAGTGGAATTTATCTGTTTAATTTTTGCTGAAATTGGGTATTTTGGATTTTTAAAGTGTAAATTTTGGTCCTTTTTAGTTAAGACGTTTTTTAGTCTGTCTTTTTTTTTTGTTACAATAACTTGTTTAATTTGGTTCTGAATTGGGATTTTTTTTGTCAATATTGATGAAAAGTGGTATTCTCAAATTTGAAATGAGGTTTTGACACAGTTATCCATACAAACTAAGCCAGCTGGATGGTAAGGAAGATTATTGAAGCTACTGTTACATACTTACATTGCACCAATCACAGCTATTGTCCCAATCAGAATGTTCAATCAAGAAGCTGTATCTTCAACAGATTTGGCAGCTGCCAAGAGTTGTGTGGAAAAATCTAATCATCCAAAACTATGCCAGACCCAAGGCAGTGTTTAATCTCTGGCTGATTCTGCAGGATAGGTTACCTACCAAGGATCGATTGAGACAGTGGAATTCAAACATGGACAACACCTGTACACTATGCCAGCAAGATATGGAGACCAGGGATCACCTCTTCTTCTCTTGTCCCTTCACCATGCAACTGAGACATCAAACAATGATTTGGATTGGGGTAACTCAGCCTAGCTTTCAAAGTTGGGATCAATACATCCAATGGATCATAACCATGGCTAAAGGGAGGACTACTCGAGCTCATAGTATCAAAATGATCATTGCAGAAATGTGTTATAACATCTGGTTAGAGAGGAACTCAAGGTTGTTTAGAAATGTGTCAAGTTCATATGGACACTTACTTAGAAATATTGCATACACATGTCATATTAGGAGTCCTATTAAGTTTAGCCTGCAACTCCAGCATTCTCCCTGTAATTAGAAATAGAGGCATAGTAAATAGATGTTGGCTACGTCTCTCTTTTGTAATAGTCAGCTGTGTGTAGCTGGACTATAGTTTTGTAAAGAATTCCTTTGGTGATTAATACAACAACTTAAATAACAAAAAAAAAAAAAAAAATGTTTACTCTTATTTACTCATTTATTTTTCATCCATAAAGTAATTATATTTCCTACCCATAATAGATTTAGTGGGGAATTTTTTCTTTATTCTCTAATTCTTTTTTATTTCTATGCTTATTTTCTTTTCTTTTTTCTTGTTTTTCTTTTCTCCTTTTTTTCCCGTTTTCTTCTTATTTTTTCTTTTATCATTTTCTAATTTCATTTAACTTCGTTCTTTTATATCTTTTTCTCTTCATAATCTAAATTCATTTAATTTCTTTTTTTTATATTCTCTATTTTTTTCTATGCTTTTTTTCTTTTCTCTTTTCTCCTTTTTCTCGCTTTTTTCTTTTTTTTTTCTTTTTTCTTTTTCTAATTTCATTTAGCTTCTTTTCTTTATATTCTTTTTCTATTCATAATCTAATTTCATTTATCGTTTTTTCTATTTTTTATTATTCTTTTTTATATTATTACTAAAGAAAAATTAAATTGTGTACCAAATAAATGTAGCTAATACAATCAAAAAAATATAACTAACATATGAGATCAGTACAGTATATGCATATACGAACACAGTTTACAATTGTACGCAATGAGTTACAAAAATAATTTAATTATTAAACTAAAATAATATCAATTGTCAATAAAATTTTTAAAAATTCTTAAAGGATCTAATTGTAAGAGTATATTGTTACATCATATAGCATATTTTATATATATATATATATATATATATATATATATATATATATATATATATATATATATATATATATATATATATATATATATATATATTTTCCCCTTACGCTGGGTAAGAGATTAAAACAAATTAAAAGGTAAAAGGCAAGTAAATTTACCGGTAATAAGTATATTATTATAGTATATTATATCTATTACAACATATTGTTAGAGTATCTTGCATATTATTACAATATACCATAACAATATATTATATACTATAATAGTATACTGCTGTAGTATAACTATATACTCCTATTGTATATTAGTATACTATAGCGGTATACTGTTTTGTAAACTATAACAGTATACTGTTGCAGTATAGCTATATACTCATACAACATATTATATATCGTACTGTAGTTGTGCTCTTTTTTTATTTTCAACTGAAAATTTCGATCTCAATCACCTCAAATCAGGTCTAAATGCTATCAAATTTCAGTATGAACTTCCACAAAATACTATAAGCAATATTTAACAGCACTCACTTTGAATCAAACAAGAAATCTTCAAAAATAAAATTGAGCTTCAAGCCCAACAATGGTGGATATTCAAATACACACAAAAATTTAGACCATCACATCGAATCAAGTAATAAATCTTCAAAAAAACTATTTTCTTCCTTAAAACTTTGGTATAAAATATAAACTTATTACCAGATTATTGGGGCGATTTAGAAGGAGAAGATATTAGGGGCTGAGAAGGTGCTTTTGTGATTTGAGCCCCTCCGAAATTTAACACAAAAAATAGAAGAGCTGCAATAGCAAATAATTTAGATATTTTGTAGTGCAATAAAATGAGAAAGAACTGAATAATGGCCGGGAAATTAGAAGGAAGAGAATAAATAATTCTGGTAGATATATAGGAAGGCAGGTAAATAGTTTGGGGAGTATGGGTATGAGTAGTAAATAATTTGTGTTAGGGCATTAAAGGGTAAATAGTTTGAAATTAATGAATATAAAGTGAGATTTTCTTATTTGGAAAATTGTAGGTAGTTGCTGATAGTTTGGAGGGCCAGACTAATACAAGCACTCGATTTTTTCCGTTCTCGGATTCAAACCTAAAACATCTAATTAAGAATGAAGGGATCTTATCCATCTCACCACAATTCTCGATAGTTTTTTAGTGTTCTGCCCAGTTAAATCATTTTGTTCTACTTCAACCAAATACTAATACTTAAGATGTTCATTAGAAAAGACAAAAAATCCAGTAGTACTAGTGAATATTGCAGGGCCTTTTCCTTCTTTATTCTTTTCTCAACCTCTATAATTTGCACTCCCTGAATTGTACGATAGTACAATCCGAGCCTCAAAAACAAAAATTTAAAAAAAAAAGTGCATAAATACACTAATGGAATAAAAATTGTACTTGTCAAACAAACAGTTGATCATACACGATCGTATAATTATAAACTCATTAAGCTTCAACTTTTTTTTTTTGACATTATACAAGAATAAAACTGTAATGGGTTGTAGAAAAAAAATTAAGTTCAATAATAATAATAATAATAATAATAATAATAAATTCTCAGTATTCTAGTTATTGATGAACATAATCAAAAAGAAAAAAGAAAACTTGCTAGAATTACGTGATATCCCAGTATTACGTGGACATATAAAAATAATAATAAAGATTTGGTTGAAATTGTTGTTTAAATTTTTTCTATAACTTTAAACTATAGTCAAGAAATTGAGGATTAAATTTAAATATTTTTTCACTAATTATTTATACTCATTATCACCCCATTTTAAGACGGAGCTCAATTAGTGATACAGACATATATCACGTTACGCTAACATCAAGTGTATGACCAAAGATGAAAAGAATGACAAATGTGAGCCATTTGAAGTATTGCAGGGACAAATTTAAACTTTTTTCCAATCTATAGATGCTTTAGCATATAAATTTTTATTATTAGTTATAACTAACTGTTAGCATGGGTAGATGCACGTTCAATTTTTTTTTACTATATATTATGTATTAATAATGTATGAAAACGAGCAAGTGAAAAAAAAAAAAAGACATCACTCAACATGAATTATTTTTTTAACACGTTGATTATGCACCTCCTTTTGCTCTAAAAGATTAGAGGTTTAAATCTCACGAGCAAACTTTTAAAAGTTCCTGTCTACGCCCCTCACTGTAAATATATTTATTTAATTTATAATTTTTTATTTATTTTAAGGTAAACAATAGGTGTATGTAAATAATTTTATTGGCCGAAATATTTTGCTGTTATTTTAGAAATATTATTTGAGGCTGTAAACCATCGTTGCATAAGAGGGAAAAGGACCACAAACGTGGATTTCATTACTTGCGAGACATGTTAATATTTGTATAGAAATAATATAAGACTGTAAGCTTTGATGCTTGACTTGGCTATAGCACAAATATAATATCTAAATTTGAACGCATAAAGATTTATTTACAGAGGTTTTAGAGTTTGACCTTTGCACTGAAATCTTTTTGGGGAGAGACTGCTTTCTTATTTAACTGGCCTTGCTTAAACTCAATTTTGGGAGAAATTCAAAAATAATTGAATTTATAATTGGTCGTTTAAAAATAGAAAAATTTTAAAAGTAATCGAAATTTAGCTACTTTTTATGTAAAGATAAATTTGATCGAAAATACTGTTCAAAATCCGAAAAATGCTTAAACTTCACCATATTATATTGGAGTTCCAAGATAAGTATGTTGGAACTCAAACATAATATGATGGAGTTCCAGCATAAGTATACTAGAATTCCAGCATAATATACTGGATATACAGCAAGTATATTGGTCCAGTATAATATACTAGAATTTGGAACACTGGTGCTCTAGTCTCCAGTATTTTATACTGGAGCCAGCAAAGTATACCGATCCAACATAATATGCTGGAGTTCATACACAGGTACACGAAACTCTAGTATATTATGCTGGACCGGTCTCTATTACAGTAAAACAGTAATTATTTTTTATTGACTTGGTAAATATTAACTATTTTTAAATAACCAGTCCAAAACGAATTATACCGTACTATTTTGTTTATAGTTACGAACAATGAGTGAAAATTTCAAAAAAAAAAAAAAAAGAGAGATAAGGGAAGTGTGTAAATTTTGTTTCTCATTCAATTTCGGCTGAATACACAAGTAACTTCTTAAACTTATTCTAATGTTTTATTTAGATATTTAATCTAAGATTATGACTTATTGAACACTTAATATATACTCGAGCTTTACCTATTGAACACGAGACGCTGACATAGAAAAAGTGTGATTCTTACTCAAAACTGTGTGTGTAAAATAACTTTTTGGTGAAGTAAGACAAATTTCGCCGGAAGATTTCAAATATCAGCACGAAATGACTTTTTTGGCCATCTGTGTTCGTCTTCCTCTTGTTCTTCCATACTCAATTTTCCTGCCTTTTCTTTCAGCCATAGATTGATTTTCTTCTTCACACAAAACTATTTCAGCCATAGAATCAAATTAACCTTTTAGCCATTTTTCTCTACAAACTATTTTTACAAATTTGCAACTATATTTTTGCCTTTTCTTATAAATTTAAGTCAATGAATAGGTCTTGCATTTAGTAGATGAAGGTGCTCTCGTTGTAGTTCTTAGTGTTTATGGTAGTGTTTGCCACTTTACAAATTTGGATCCGACCCAAAACCTCGATCCAGATTTTATCTCATCGTCGTCATTAACAGGGAAATGGTTCTTATCGTAAGCGATTGATGATAGGCTATAATTATGTATTTTAATCGCTTATTACATTTAAATTTACTGTATTTTAATTGAGTTTGAGCTTTAACCGCTAGTGTCTTGAACTAATTGTATGTTTTATGCCTTGTAGTAGTGATTCCGAACTCTTTATATTTTATGGAATGAATTTAAGTGATTTAGAGTTTTGAAGTCTGAGTAAAAGCTCAAGGAATTAAGCCAGGATCGTATTCGGGGATCAACAGATGATATAGCAATAAAATGAAGAATCGAGTAGGCATATTGCGCACTGTTTAGTAAATACATATAACTTTTCGCTCAGAACTTCATTTGAGTTCAACAATATATGATTGGAAAGCTAACCCAAGGAGCTATAACTTTCATGTTTTACGTTTTTCCAAATTCCAAGCGGAACAGGATGAAAAATACCGTAGAATCTGCGACCGCTAAACCTGACGCGGACTGAGGCAATACACTAGGAAAGTACTGCGCCCGGACCACGGCCGCGGACATCCAGACCTGAAAACTTGTCCTTTTTTGCGTAGGAGAATGTTTAATTATTTGGACCCGACCCTACTTGGTATATATACATGGAAAAACGATATTTTGAGGGGAGGAGACCAATTTTTTACACAGATTCGACCTAAGAAGACAGAGACACAATAGGAGCAAGACGGAGAATTCATCTACGAGTTTTTCCTTCCTCTTCCTATTTTTCATTGTTGGTTATGACTTTTAATATTGTTGTTTGTCACACCTCCTTTTTTATACCAACATCTAAAGGGTAGTACATAAGGGAGCTTTTCCACTTTGAGTGACATTGTTCGAAATAAGATTATTTATTTATTTTTTAGAGTCGCCACTTGGGATAGTTTGTTTTGGTGTCCCAAGTCACAGGTTTATTTTTAAAATCCTAAATCGAGGAAAACTCAGCTTTCCTTTTGAAGTTTGCGAACCAGAAATTCTGAATAAGGAATTCTTTTAATTCGAGGGAAGGTGTTAGGCACCCCCAGATTTCATGGTTCTAGCACGATCGCTTAAACTATTACAATTAGCCTATTATCTGATTTTAATACATGTTTTAGCCTATGGTATACTTTAACTTTAAAACCGCTTTTATTAATTTAGGAAGATTTAACGTTATGTAAAACGTGCCTTGAACCACGTCACATGAAATGCACTCGCAGTGCACGACACAATTTATTTAACGTTGTTAAGAATTAGATTTGGTCACATGAAATGCACACTCGAGTTTGGAAATTAGGCATCATGACTACGTTACGAGAACCGTACTCATAGGCACGATAGTTTATTATAAAACGTACCTAAAACAAGCTACAGATGTTCAAGATATTTTCTATACTAAGTTAATATTAATACGAGGGTCGTATAGCATGGAGATTAATGTGAAAAAAATATGATTTTAACTATTGTGAATCTACTCAAAAAGGTACTAAACATTCTTATTTAATGTTACAACCAACAATTTATCTTTTACTAATATGACTAGTAAAAGGATGAGAGATGGAAAAACATTCTAAACTCTAAAGAAACAGTGAATCAATCCAAGAAATCACTAAAACTGCTAAGTGACTAAAATCGAAACAAATGCTATTTGAAATTAATGGAACTTCAACATACTCTAAAATATGGAACTGGAACTTCATGAATTTTCAACTCGAAACGAAATACTTAACACGAATTCAATCCCATGCTCAAATAAATATCAATTCAATAAGACCTCAATAACCTTGAAGGTATAAGTTTTTAACAGACCATAATTTTGACAATAAATGCAAATCATTGACAGCAAAATGAACAAAGACAGTTTCAAGCAGAAATCGAGACAACTGAGGAAAGCAAATAGACTCAATACCGACAATTGCAACAAACAAACTCATTATGAAATTGACTCTCACACATGAAGAATTTATTAAATCATTCATAGGCAAACAAATGTCGAACCAACAGTAAGACTCAATTCGAGCAGGAAAGAGATATCTGATCGTCGATAACATATAGCAAAATACAAAGGGGATTTCTGAGTTTACATCTTAGCTAAAAAACATGTATAAGTTCGGGTACAGAGCAGTAACGAATTCAGAAGAACACAGCTTCGACTTCAGAAATCGAAATCAGACTCGACCACCCATGAGATGTAGAAGTAATGCAGGAGAAATCGAACTGAATTTAAATTCTTCGTGGTTCTTTTATTTACTTTTTTTTTGTTTTTGAAGCTAAAATTTCAGACCTCACAGCTGAATTTGGAGTGCTATTTTGAATGTAAATAGGGAGGAGTTTGTTCTTGAGATAGAGTTGGGGGAATCTGGGACAACTGACCTTTGAGGGTGGGAAACCGCTTTGTGTCTATTGAAGATTAGAGAAGATTGAAAATGAGAGATGTAAGACATATGGATTTATATCTAGATATATGGACTTATATCTACATATATATGAACAATATATGGATAAATTATATGTTATGTGCTATCTTTTGGTTTGGCCTAATTGTGTGGTCTTATGGACATTATGCTAAGGGGGCCAATGTGTTGTCATATAAAGTGTAGGACTAATGTGTAGATACTCAAAAGAGTAACCTTAGTTAATGATGGGCTAACTAAGGTTACATATATGTAACCATGGTTACATGCTTGTGACTCTTGAGTTATGTAACTCTTGAAGTTATAAAGTGGGGGTTATGGTTCCCACATTATTGCAAGACAAGACTCTTCTTCCTCCAATTAAATCAAGAGCAAAAATACACCATTGTTGTCTTGCAAATAATTGTGGAAAATCATATACCAATTTTGATCATTGTCATATTATTATTGTGGTGATACTATTCACATATTGCTCAAGACTTGTGAAGAATTCTTGTTTGTGACATACAACTTCAAGACATTCTTGAAGAAGGTTCAAAGGAGCAATCTTCATAAGGACTCAAGGACAATCATCAAAAGGAGGTTCAACAATTTCCACACATGGATTCAGGTTAGCTTCCGCTCATGTAGTTTAATTCCGAATTGTTCAATATGAAGGTTATTGTCTTTAGTAGGAATCATAATCCTAACAATTGGTATCAGAGCCACCTTCATTTTTGGATAATTTGGATGTTCATAAGATTCATGTTATGTTAGGATTCATGTTCAAGTTTTGTTAGAATTTTATTTATGAAATTCAAGTACCATGAAATAACATGTTTCTTATGAATGTTGTGTTTTGATGCAATTTGATGTTTTAATGCCATGTTATCTTTACTTGTATTAAAACATTGTATAAAGCATGATTTTAGTTGGTAAACAACATGTTTTCTTGTTTAAAGATTCTTGTTGAAAATCATGTTTTATTCAGAAAAAAAATTTCGCAAAACAGTGTCCAAAAATAATTGATTATTTTGGAAGTTAATCGATTATTTTTTAGACACTGCCTAAAGATAATCGATTATTTTTTTTGGATAATCGATTATCTCTCAAGTTTTAGAATTCTGGCATTTTTTGGAACACCAGAATAATCGATTATTTGTTTCAGATAATCGATTATTCTGGTCCAGTGAGATTGAAACGTTTTTCGTATACCAGATAATCGATTATCTATTTCAGATAATCGATTATCCTGGTCCAGTAACTTGAAAATTTTTCTTAAAATCAGAATAATCGATTATCTGGTTTAGATAATCGATTATTTTGGTCCAGTAGCTGAAATTTTTTTTTATGCCAAAGATAATCGATTATCTCAAGCAGATAATCGATTATTTTTGTCCAGTGAGGTTAAAAACATTTCAAATCTTTTAAGTTTCAGATTTTAATTGACATATTATTTATTGTTCAATTATAATATTTAAGTTATGAATATTAATTGTTTAAAGTCATCAATTTTAATATTTTTGGAATTGTCCTCTCAAGTATAAAACAATTAATATTCAAGTGTTACATGTCAAAACATGTAACTTATTAAGTTAAAGATTCATAATATGGCTTAAGGAACTAAAGTTTATAGCATTTAATATTTTAATTAGTCAATTGAAGCATTATGTTGCCAAAGTAACCTCTATTGTGTAGATTGATTAATCTTAAAATATAAGATGACTGTGGATGTTAGTCTTCCATGCGTTTAACACCGGCCCAAAGGAAGGTTATTATTTGGTAGGAATTCGAACATGCTTGTGGTGATAAATATGAGACAATTATTTGGTTTTCCATGTGAATATTAAATCGGCCCAAAGGAAGGTTTGATATTTGACAGGAGTTTATTGTCTATGTTTGATCATTACACCAAGAGTACCACTTACAAGTTGTTTTTCTGTCCAAAGACTAAAATCAATGTTGTGCTAGGTATCTTGTAATGGGATATGCCTATTTTTAATCTATAAAGTAAGGTTAAAGTTCAAGTAATTGTAAGCATGTATTCAGTAATCCTTTTGTTCTATTTTCAGTTAATTCTTCTGCTTCTACGATATCTGCCAACATCAATAGCATCCCTGTGCTTAACGGCACTAACTTTAAGGAATGGAAAGAGAACGTCATGATCGTTCTCGGTTGCATGGATCTTGACCTTGCTCTTCGGACCGAGCAACCTACTCCTCTTGAGGATACATCCTCTCCTGATGAAAGGAGGGTGATGGAGAAGTGGGAACGCTTGAATCGCATGAGTCTGATGATTATGAAACGTGCAATTCCAGAATCATTCAGGGGCACTATGAATGATGAAGCTAATGCCAAAGTTTTCCTTGAAAACCTTGAAAAGTGTTTTATGCAAAACGAAAAGGCGGAAACAAGTACACTATTGAGTAAACTTGTTTCCATGAGGTATAAGGGCAAGGGAAACATTAGGGAGTACATTATGGAAATGTCTCATCTTGCTTCGAAACTAAAGTCACTCAAGCTGGATTTACCTGAGGAACTGCTTGTGTACTTTGTTTTGATATCTCTTCTTGCACACTTTAATCAGTTTAAGGTCAGTTACAACTGCCTGAAGGAGAAATGGACTCCTAAAGAGCTCATTTCACATTGTGTGCAAGAAGAGGAAAGGATAAAGCTAAATAAGACTGAAAGTGCTCATTTGGCATCCTCTTCTAAGGAAACTAAGAAGAGGAAAGGTAAGGAAGTTGCGGTTGCAAAGCCCAAGATTAAGCAACATAAGAAACCTAAGGTTGAAATTACTGAATTAGGTTGTTTTTCTGTAAGGGGACTAATCATGTGAAGAAAGACTGTACCAAGTACCATGCCTGGCGTGCGAAAAAAGGTACATTTCTTTCTCTTGTTTGTTCTGAAGTTAATTTAATTTCGGTACCTAAGGATACTTGGTGGGTAGATTCTGCTGCTACTACTCACATAAGTATATCTATGCAGGGTTGCCTGAACTGCCGAAAACCAAATGATGGTGAAAGATACATCTATGTGGGTGACGGCAAGAAGGTGCCAGTTGAGGCTATTGGCAAATTTAGGCTGTTGTTTAAGACCGGTTTTCATTTAGATTTGGATGAGACTTTTATTGTACCGTCTTTTAGACGGAATTTAATTTCGGTTCCCCAATTGGACATATCCGGTTATACATGTTCTTATGGTGATAATAAAGTTAGTCTCTTTCAGAATTCAAATCTTATTGGTACTGCTCTTTTATCAACATTTGATAGCTTATATTTGGTTGATACAATAACTTCAAATAAAGAAACTTTGCATACAAGTTTAAGTGGTACCAAAAGAAAATTAACTAATGAGAATTCTATATCACTCTGGCATAAACGTTTGGGTCACATATCCATTCAAAGAATTCAGAAACTCGTGTCAGATGGAATTCTTGATTCTCTTGATTCCTCAAATTCGGATATTTGTATTGAGTGTATCAAGGGAAAACAATCAAACAAGACTAGATTAGGTGCTAAGAGAGCTTCGGACGTCTTAGAATTGATACATACGGATATTTGTGGGCCATTTCCTACTCCTTGTCGGAATGGTCAACAATACTTTATCACATTCATAGACGATTACTCTCGTTATGGGTACCTATATCTAATTCACGAAAAGTCCCAATCCATAGACGTGTTCAAATCATTTAAGGCTGAAGTTGAAAATCAACTAAGCAAAAGAATTAAATCCATTAGATCTGACCGTGGTGGTGAATACTATGGTCGATATGATGGTTGCGGTGAACAACGTCCAGGGCCTTTTGCTAAATTCCTAGATGAGTGTGGGATCGTCCCTCAGTATACTATGCCAGACAGTCCTACGATGAATGGTGTAGCTGAGAGACGAAATCGGACCCTTAAGATATGGTAAGAAGTATGATTTCTCGTACTACTTTGCCAGACTCACTCTGGGGTGAAGCATTAAAAACAGCAGCTTATATTCTTAATAGAGTTCCAACTAAAGCTACAATCAAAACCCCATATGAACTTTGGACTGGGCATAAACCCAGTATTCGGCATTTACACATTTGGGGTTGTCCAGCTGAGGCAAGGCCTTATAGGCCGAATGAAAAGAAACTGGATGCTAAGACGGTTAGTAGCTATTTTGTTGGATACTCTGAAAAATCCAGGGGTTTTAAGTTTTATGATCCCACTTCAAGAACTATTTTTGAGACGGGTCAGATAATCGATTATTTTGGTGCAGTGAGATTATTGTTAGGATTATGATTCCTACTAAAGACAATAACCTTCATATTGAACAACTCGGAATTAAACTACATGAGCGGAAGCTAACCTGAATCCATGTGTGGAAATTGTTGAACCTCCTTTTGATGATTGTCCTTGAGTCCTTATGAAGATTGCTCCTTTGAACCTTCTTCATAAATGTCTTGAAGTTGTATGTCACCACAAGAATTCTTCACAAGACTTGAGCAATATGTGAATAGTATCACCACACTAATAATATGACAATGATCAAAAATTGGTATATGGTTTTCCACAATTATTTGCAAGACAACAATGGTGTATTTTTGCTCTTGATTCAATTGGAGGAAGAAGAGTCTTGTCTTGCTATAATGTGGGAACCATAACCCCCACTTTATAACTTCAAGAGTTACATAACTCAAGAGTCACAAGCATGTAACCATGGTTACATATATGTAACCTTAGTTAGCCCATCATTAACTAAGGTTACCCTTTTGGGTATCTACACATTAATCATACACTTTATATGACAACACATTGGCCCCCTTAACATAATGTCCATAAGACCACAATATTAGGCCAAACCAAAAGATAGCACATGACATATAATTTATCCATATATTGTTCATATGTATGTAGATATAAGCGGGGAAGTGATGCTTGGTTCTCAGGCCATCGCCAAGAGGGACAGTGTGAGATATCTTGGGTCTGTGATCCAGGGGGACGGAGAGATTGACGGGGACGTCACCCATCGGATAGGAGCGGGGTGGTCAAAGTGGAGGCTTGCTTCAGGGGTCCTGTGTGACAAGAAAATCCCGCACAAACTAAAGGGGAAATTCTACAGTGCTGTGGTTAGACCTGCAATGTTGTATGGGGCGGAGTGCTGGCCCGTGAAAAACTCGCATGTTCAGAGAATGAAGGTTGCGAAGATGAGGATGCTTAGGTGGATGTGTGGGCACACCAGGCTGGATAAGATCAAGAATGAAGTTATTCGACAGAAGGTAGGGGTGGCCCCGGTGGATGAAAAGATGCGGGAAGCGAGGCTGAGGTGGTTCGGGCATGTTCGGAGGAGGGGCTCCGATGCCCCGGTAAGGAGCTGCGAGCGGTTGGAGATTGTTGGTGGTCGGCGAGGGAGAGGGAGGCCTAAGAAGCATTGGGGAGAGGTGATTAGGCAGGACATGACCAAAATGCAGGTTACCGAGGACATGACTCTTGATAGGGGAGTCTGGAGGTCTAGAATCAAGATTGTAGGTTAGGGGCTCATAGGTGATTAGTGTTTTAGTATGGTAGTTCCTGCTTGATTTTACTGCATGCGACTGTATTTATGTTGCTTATGTTTGCATAACTATTTACGTTACTTTTGTGGGAGTACCTATGCTTTATTATTTGATTTTGTCTTGCTTGTGTTTCTAATTTTATCTCTGTTTCTTAATGCAGCTTTCCCCTTTTTACTCTACTCGCCGAGGGTCGATTGGAAGCAGCTTCTCTGCCCTTTCGGGCAGGGGTAAGGCTCGTCTACAGATTACCCTCCCCAGACCCCACCTGGTGGGAGTGTAGTGGGTAATTGTTGTTGTTGTTGTTGTTGTTTCGATTTTTGTAAAATAAATAATTATTAATTAATTCTAAAAAATGTGAAGATAAAGCATAAATGTCATGCATAATATTTTTGGTATTTTTCATAATTTAAATAAACTTAAACATGCAAGAAAAATGCAAACAATTAATAAAATCTATAAAAATTCCTAAAAATGGTAAATAACTAAGAAAAAAATCTATTTTCTTGGATTTTGTAGGAATAATTCATATAGGGTAAAAATCACGTGCTTATATAGTTTACATACAATTATGAATAGCTAAATTGTTTCCAGGGTTTTGATGGAACTTTGTGAAGGATAAATTCTTATTATGTTTTTATATAATTGAGCCGTAGTATTTTCTCTATTTGTTTAACTATATTATTCTTGTGGTTGATTGGAGGGCCCTTAATTAGCTGTGTCTATTTAATATGTATTACTCCGGAGATAATGCATATTTAGGTAGTCATTGAAAAATATCACTTCCGACGTATGTGAGAAATCAATAACTAAGGGCTTAAAGATATGATTAGGGATAACAAAGTCTTGGGTGTGATCTAAGTGAGCTATAATTAAAGCCAGATAGTGTAACTCGGGAGAGTATGTCTAGTAAATTATCGTAATTATTCGGCAGAGAATTACAATATGTAGAGCGTTCATGGTCGGTAGAGAATACTTAGGCGAAATTATAAAAGACATAGCGGACGGATTCCGACAATTGGGGGAATCATAACTCTAAACCTCCTCAATATTATCTCCAACCTGTAGCATCTTTAGTGTTAATTTATTATTTTAATTTGTTATTAGTTAGTTAAATACAAGAATCTTAGTATCTATAAGTTAGGAATTGTTCAAGCTTGTATTTTTGGTGATAATGAACAATTGTAGTTAAGCTTTAGTTCTTGTGGGATTCGACTCCAGACTTGTACACCGAATTATATTTGCAACAACCGCTTTGTCGTTGTTAATTTACGGCAAAACCCAACATCAAAATCTGATGCCAAAGGCAATAAAATAGTAACAAGTGGCGAAGAAAATAAAGATAAAAGCTAAACTAAAAGTTATTCTAGGGTTTAGACTAAGATATTTTCATAGGTTATTCTGTCAAAATACAGGGAACTACACATATATAGAGGAATATTCCCCTAGGACAACAACTAAGAGATAAGTTTGTACTCCTCCTCAACTGACAGTTTTATAGAGGGCCAAAAGTGCCCATCGCACAAAAATTACAAACTCAATGGGAATATTATAAAACATAAATTGTAAACTTAAGGGGATTTAAGTATAATAAGTGAAACTCCCTATTTAATTAGACTCCAACTAACTATAACGGTCATGTACTCCTTTGCAAGCGGCTGGTACTACCTCTGAAGCATAGCTATGGCTTTCCACATTTCATTATCGCATCATTGTCCTTACCTTAAAATTCTTCCTTGTCCTCACGGAAGGAAGGAAGGAAACTTCAGCTTCATCACTCCATAATCTTCCCAATAGCTTGCTCCTTCGACATTTGTGACCACTGGACCAAAATTTGAGGAATTGATTTATTTCCTCGTTCGATCATCATTCTATCCAAAATATCTCAAGGATCCATACATAGGGGAAAGTAACATCAATTAATGGCAAGTGATTAATCCTATTAGGGATGGCATAATATGGTTTAAGCTTGGAGACATGAAAAGTCGGATGGATAGCAACATAGGAGGGACGTGAGAGCTTGTAAGAAGACTAAACTAATTTCATGTAGGATCTGGAATGGACCATAATACTTGGCTGAGAGCTTGGAGAATGAGTGGTTAGAAAGTGTAATCTGTCGATAAGGTTGAATCTTGAGATAAACCCAATCTCCGTCATTGAATTTACTATCAACCCTATGCTTATTGGCCAATGCTGGCATCTTTTGTTGTTCCTTGGAATTTCAATAACTGTATCCCTTAAGTTCCCTAGTAGTGAGGCTTTGATCCACTTCCTCATCAGTAGCATCACCTGGTAGATAGGGCAAATGAAAATGAGGTGGTTGACCATAGAGAGTTTCATAAGGGGTAGTTTGAATGGATGAGTATAAAGTGATATTATACCACCATTTTGCCAATGATAAGTAGGAGGCCCAATCTTGTTGGCTATCGGAACAAACACCTTAAATAGGTCTCCACAGTCCTGTAGTACCTCAGTTTTCCCATATGTTTGGTGATGATAGGCTATGGAAGTATTGAGGGTCACAACTTGCTTGACAAAAAGATCTTGCCATACTTTGCTAAAAAATATTGGATCCCTATCAGTGATTATATTTTTTGGCATACCATGCAACTTGTAAACATGATCCAAGAACCTTTGGGCCACAGAAGTAGCAGTTTAGGGGTGACTGATGGCTAGGAAGTGACCATACTTGGTAAGTCTGTCCACTACTACTAGTATAGTTGTTTTGCCCTTGGATTTAGGAAGTCCATAAAAAAAATCCATACTGATACTGGCACATCCAGTTAGAAGTCTGAAAGGGCTGTAGCAATCTAGGATAAGCACTACTACCGTACTTTATCCTTTGACATGTTGCACATTGTCTCACATAAGTTGCCCTGTCTTTCTTGAGGCCCTTCCAGCATAAAAGATTAGATACCCTTTTGTAGGTATATTCTATTCCAGAATGGCTATCTGCAGGTTTATTATGCCATGTCTGAAGGATAACTTGCCTCAAAGATCTGTCAATTCCCACAACCAGCTTACCCTCACCCCTCAGTTGTTAGTTTACACATGTGTACCCCTTTTGTTCCTTTCCTTGCTCTTGGATGTGAGATATAATCTCTACAGGTTCATTATCCTTTACCCAACTATCCTTGAACTTTTGAAAGAGATCATGGTTTGTAGGGTTTAACATAATCATGGGTAACTCCACTAATAGAACCATGGATAGGGAGTCAACTGCTTTGTTTTCTATCCATCTTATATTCTATCACAAAATCAAACTGCAAGCTATCCAAGTAATCTTTGATCCAGTGTGAAACTTCTTATCCAATAAGAACTTCAATGCCTTTTGGTCAATCCTTACCATAAAGTGTTTTCCCATTAAGTGTTATGCCACTTGGTAACAGTCATAACAAGTGCTACAAGCTCTTTTTCATACACTAACATAGCTTGGTGCCTTCATGAGGTAGGCTATTGGGTGTATAACGACCCGACCGGTCGTTTTGATCTCTAATGCATCGTTCGGCAGTTTAAGGCCATGAAAATCTTCACTCCAGGTATGACTTGTATGTATGGTCAGAATTGAATTTTGGATGTTTGGAATTTATATGGAAAGAAAATCCACATTTCGAAAGCTTTAAGTTAAACTAATTGACTAAGGTTTGATTTATGATTAAACGACCTCGGAATTGAGATTTGAATGTTCCAATAAGTTTTATGATGATTTTGGGCTTGGATGTATGTCCGGATCGGGTTTTGGATGATCCGGGAGCGTTTCGGCGCCTATTATGGAAGTTAGCATTTTGGAAGAATTTCATAAGTTTGGGTTGAAGTACATATCAGTGTTATCAATGTCTATTTGGGATTCCTAGTCTGGGAATATCTTTGTATGATGATTCTAGTATTAGGGGTGCGTCTATAAGTGGATTTGGAGGTCCGTAAGTAATTTTGGAGCCATTCAGTTAAAGATAGAAATTTGAAGGTTCTTGAGAAGTTTGACCGAAAGTGGACTTTTTGATATCGTGGTCAAAATCTGATCCCGAAATATTGGAGTAAGTCTGTACTATCAAATATGACTTGTGTTAAAAATTAAGGTTAGTTAGACGAGATTTGATGGGTTTCAACATTGAAGGTTGAGGTTTGAAATTTATTAAGTTCATCAAGCTTAAATTCTAGGGCGATTCATGGTTTAAGCATTATTTGATGTGATTGGAAGCCTTTAGCAGGTCTACGCTATCTTATGGGACTGGTTTGTATGATTGGACGGGGTCCCAGGGGCCTCGGGTGGATCCAAGTGGTTAGCGGATTGAAAATGGAATTTGAGGAATGTTTGAAGAAGCTAGGATTCTGGTGTAACCGCACCTGCTTGAAGAGCACCACAGGTTCAAGACCGCACGAGTGGGAAGTGATCTGCAGAAGCAAATTTTTGGCTAGGGAAGGAGTGGACCGCAGATGTGGTCAAAGTCTGTAGAAGCGAGACCGCACCTGCTTTTATAGAGCTCCAAATGCAGAGATATAAGGCCTGGTTAAGGATCACAAAGTGGTTGTGGGGCCGCACCTACGGAACCATAGAAGTGGTCAAGTGACCGTATGTGCGGAAAAGCTGGAGACAGTGAGGTTCTTTAAAATTGGGATTTGGCTCATTTTCACTCCATTTCTTTCATGCGAGCCGATTTTGGAGAAACGTGGGAGTGCCATTTTCACGACCAAGCATGAGTTAAGTGGTTTATACTAATTTGAGTTCTATACATCGATTATGTATATGTTTTATCATGGTAGTAGACATTTGGGATTTTGAGGAAAACCTAGAAATTCAGTATTCTTGGATTTGACCACAATTTTGGACACGAAGTTGAGAGTAAATTATATATATGAGTTCGAGAGGTTATGGGTAAACTTTATCTTCGAAAAATCTCGAAATCTAAGCACTTGAGCCCGAGGGCAATTTTGTTAAATTTTCGATTGGGATTAGAAATTATTATAAATTGGATTATAATGAGTAATTGAGCATATGTTAATGGGTTTGCATAATTATTGGCTAGTTTTGGAACGTGGTGCATCCATTTGATTCTTCGAAAGGTTGTAGAATTCCAGTTATGAAACTTCGGAGTGAGGCGAGCCTCCTTTCTAACCTTGTAAGATGGAATTGTACCCATAGGTGAATTAATAGAATATATACTTCTATTTATGGGGTTACGTACGCCTAAGGTGACGAGAGTCTATGACTCTTTGCATAGCTACTATTATGCTTAAGTCTGGGTAGTCTAGGACCCAAAGGCATGCTTTACTTGAATTAATTGTAACCTTATTGACAGTTTAAATTGCTTAAATAATATCAATGCGGTAAATGATTTCCAAAAGAGTTAAGCTTCGTTTTCTTGACTTTTAAAACAAAAATTGCCTTTTCTGTAATAATTGCTCCTTGATAAATTCTTTATTGCTTATTTGTATGTGTATATCTTTTGTGGAATGGGCCAAACACCTCGATAGATTAAATAGATGCATCTATGATTTGCACCATTCGACCCTCTATAGTGCACGGTTTAAACATGTGTTGGATCGTGTCGTACGACCTTGACATGTGTGCATGCTTGTATTGCTTGACTTACAAATTGATAAATGATGATATTGCTTTCCTGACCTGAGATAAATATCTAAATTATGAAAATAAAATTTTGAAATTTCCTATTAGTAAAAGAATTGATTACTTTCTTCATGCTATTGAGTTATAGTCGTTTATATAAAATCCTCGATTTACTATGTTATTGGCATGTTATTATTGGACACTAGTAAGTGTCAAAGTCAACCTCTCGTTTCTACTTATTCGAGATTAGACGTGATACTTTCTGGGTACACGTTGTTTTTGTACTCATGCTACACTTGTTGTTCACTTTTTTTGCACATGCACATGTACGTCTAGTGGCCTCACTGGGCGCAACGGCATGGTTAACAAGGAGACTTAGGTGAGCTGCATCTCTCAAGATGACCCACAGCCAGCAGAGTCTCTTTTAGAGTATAGTAGTTCTTTTCTGTCCAATTGTATTACGGACAGTCATTGTAGGTTATTGTTAATTCATAATGGATGCCCATGCACTTGTGACACCGGGTTTTGGGATGTTTATGGGATGTGTATGGGATTATTCAGTATTTGAATTTATTGAAGACATCATTATTTAGTCAATAAAATTCATTACTTATTGTTTAATGTATATAGGAAATAATTTCAAAAAAATATTAAAATGAGAAATTACTAGTTATTTGGTGTTGTCTTGCCTGACAGTGGTTTCCGGCGCCATCACAACCTTTAATAGATTTTGGGTCGTTGGTATCAGAGCACTAGGTTCCCTTAGGTCTTACGAGTCATAAGAGAGTCTAGTATAGTCTTTCGGATCTGTACGAAGATGTTTGTACTTATCTTTGAGAAGCTAAGGGCTGTTAGAAGCACTTCCTTTCTTGATTCCTCATCATGAAATTTGATTCCTTTGAGGCTTATGCCTTTTTTTCCGTCCTACTCGTTCGTATGTGACATGAAATATTTATTATATATTAGGAATTGAGGAATTTTATGGTACTACATATGTGGTGCAGGATGTTTCCCACTGCATAGTTGATTGGATTGTTGTTATCGCTTTTCGGAAAGATATTCTGCCATTTCGGCTCCATAGCTGTACCTCTGAGAGCTTTGAGGCTATGCACATGTTGCTATGATGCTCATAAATGGATATCGCACGGTATTGATGTGATGGTGGGATCTTTGTCCATGGGTGGAAGTAGTGTATGACTTGGAAGGAGGTTTTCTCAGTGCATGGGTCAGAGATTGGGTATTGTATTTCCGGCAGAGGAAAGTCAATTGAACTATAGACTTTCAGGTTTGGGTTAATAGAGTAACGAGACTCGGTATTTTCAAGTGTGGTAGAATTTTCATCCGCGACATTGTGTTGTTATATTTAATTGAATATGTTAAGTTTGTCGGTGTTATGATATTTACAAATCGCCTGTGGGGCAGGATATTATGAGATATTATTCAGGAAGCGCTTGTCAGAGATCGTGAGGTGCGATGGTTCAGGATTGAATCGATGTTTCTAATGTCGACGGCTCAAGAAAGATTATCTTCGAAAAGGTTTAAGGTTAGTAGCGATCTATTGATCCAAGTGCTACTGAGATAGATTTTGATCTACGGCATCTGTTGAGCAGCAAATGATGACGAAGAACATGTGGGAAGTGTCATGCAGTGGTTAGACTTCTAATAGGTTGGATGTAAGAAGTAAAAGTCGAGTAGTTTCTTAAGGAAGTGAGTTTTTCCAAAGTGGGAGAGTGGTAGAGTATCATATGAGTTCAATAGCAGGATAGCTACACATATTGAGGAAAGGATAAGAGTGATTGGGAATTTTAGTAGATGGTGATTAGGTCCACAATTTTAACTTGAAATATTGGCTATTATACGGCGAGAGATTTCATACAATAGCAAGGGAGTTGCTTCATCTTAAGGTCTATAAGTGGAAGCAACCAATGTACTCCCAATATCATGTCACAAGAACCTAAAGGTAGCAACTGAAAATCTATTGTATAAGTGACCTCTTGCAGTAGCCAAGTCAAGTAGTTACAGAACTCATTTGTCTGCCTATTGTAGCCATCTGCCACAATGATGGGTTGAGGATTTATCCCTGGAATAGTAATTCCCAGGCTTCTGGCTATTTCATCATCAATGAAGTTTTTTATACTTCCTGGGTCGACCAATTTACTCAATGGTCTCTTTTGGAAATAACCATTCACTCTCAAGTTATGAATTATTGGTACTCCATGTAGAGTATTGACTGATATTTTACACACGTCTCTTTTCACCTCTTCTCCTAATTCCTCAACTATCTCTGCAGGTTCCTCTACTGCCACTAAGTCTCTAGTTTCTTTTTCCTCATGTCCTTTTTCCTTTACCTCCAATAGTTATAGCTATTTAAATCCATTGAACTTGTGACCAGGAAATTACTTCTCATCACAAAAGAAATACAATCTATTTTGCCTCTTGTCACTCATCTCAATTGTGGTGAGTTTCTTTATGTTTCCCTTATTTTATTTAGCAGCAACCTCTATTTTTAACAAGTTCCCCTCTGAATCCGCCTTTTGTTGCAGACCCATAAGTGATACTTTTAGCATGAGATGACCCCCCACTGTACAATGTGGACTTAGTCATCTTTAACTGAGCATTCACCTGAGCTTCAGTGTTTCTGGCCAACTGGTAAGCTTGTGGTAAATAGAAGGGTCGATGGTTCTTCACTGTAAACCTAATTTCTGGTTTGAGACCAGTGATGAAGGCACTAATAGCATACTCTAGGAGGAAGTGTATCCTGGTCATGATTCTGTCAAATTTAATATGGTAATCCTCCACCATTCCTACATGCCTTACTAGCACAACATATTTCGCCCCAAATCTATCTATGAGAGCATAAATATCTTCCTCCTAACTAGGGTAAGGTAAGTGGGATTTACTTCTTATGTAGGCAAGATGCCAGTCAATAGTTATATCATCAAAATATATTAAGTCACCTTAATCCTCTAATTATAATCAACTTCATCTTAGGAGAAAAATTGTTCTATCTTGCAGAGACAAGCTATAAGATTGATGCCATTGAAGCGAGGGAGCTCCAATTTGGTCATACGCATTATATTTGTTCCTCATGGGGATGTAGCTGTAGAGTTTGGATTTCTGGTGCAGATTCACCACCCTACTATCCAACTGATGTTTTTCTTGAGCAAAGTCACCCCCATTATTCCCAACAACATAATGTCCTTGAGCAGGAGCTATAAAAGCTGGTCTATGAGGTGACGCAGCTCCCCTTGAGCCTTGAAATAAGGCATAGGCCCCAACCCCAAATAGGAAACAACTGGAGAAAACTAAGATGTGGCAAGATCATAGTGACCACCATATAGCCAAGCAACAGGGTTGCCTGTAAGAGTGTAGATCTCACTTCCTCCATCCATGTCTTCTAGGCCTTTTCCTCGATCTTACCTCTTCACAACATCAATGGGCTCTTTCAACTTAGAAAAATATCTTTCATATTGGTTCTCGAGCTGTGTTGGCCTAACTGAAAAATTATCTTTCTCAACTATCATTCTTTCGAACGGAGACTTAATCTTGTCCATATTTGCCATTATTATCACCCACAGGGCTCAAGGAAGTTCTCTACTACCAAATGATGCCAAAGACAATAAAACAGTAACAAGAGGCGTAGGAAATAGAGATAAAAACTAAGATAAAATCTATTTTAGGGTTTAGACCAAGAAATTTCCATAGATGATTCTGCCAAAATGCAGGGAATAACAAATATATAAAGGAATATTCCCCTATGACCACTATCAAGAGATAAGGTTGTACCCTCCTTTGCTGACAATACTAGTGAGGAACAAAAGTGTCCATCATACATAAATTACAAACTCATTACGAATATTATAAAACATAAATTGTAAACTTAACAGGACTAAAGTGTAATAATTGAAACTCTTTATTTGATTAGACTCCAACTAACTATAACGATCAGGTACTCCTCCACAAGCGGTTGGTACAACCTCTGAAGCATAGAAATGGTTTTCGACATTTCATTCTCGCATCAAAATCGGGAGAATAATCCAAGCTTTTACAAACTAAAAACAAACTTTGGTTGCAAAGAAAGAGAAATCTCCATTGATTGCAATTTTGAGAAGATCCACATTGTATTTAAAATGGATAACTAAATGATGTTGCAGATTATGCACTTGAAATAGAAATTTAGAGGCAATGGATATATACGTGAATGGGGTTGCAGGTTCCGGTAGCTCCTCCGGAATTACTTTTTTGGTCAACTTCTCCTCTTTCTCTCTCTCTTCATTCTTATTCTTCGGTTCTTCGCTTTTTTTTTCTTTATTTGCTTACCTGTATTTTGTGTATTGGTTATTTTTAGGGGTGTTCATCGGGCGGATTGGGCGGCTTTTTACTCTTAACGGTTTGGCTTATCGGTTATCGGCTTTTAAATGTATTAATCCGTTAGCCACCCGATAAGATATCGGGCGGATTGGTATCGGGTTTGCTCTTATAGGGCGGTTAATGGGCGGTTTATCTGCCTAACATACATGTTCACTAAATATCTCTTATTCTTCTCGTCTTAGAAATAATGAATTGCCATAAAAAATAATATTTTAGAGGCAATATGATGCATTCAATTTTCTTTGCCAGAGCCACTCAATTTGATTTTCGTGATTAGGAAATTAGCTTTACCATCTCCGGCGTGTTGCCAAACGGGAGGATTACAACCAAAAATAAATTAAAAATAGAACCAAAAAATTTCTAGATCCCGAGAATAAAAATGCTTAGAAGTAGAAATATACTTTTGTTGATCATTTTCAAGGGTTTTAGTTTTTTTGTATTTAATATATATAAATAAAATATATATATATATATATATATATATATATATATATATATATATATATTTATATTTATATTCTTAACGGGTTAACGGATTAGCCGTTAAGAAAATCGAATAATCCATCCCCAAACCGATAAGCCGTTAATAAAAAAAATTCAATCCGTTCCCCGTCCGTTAAGCCGTTAAGCCGTAACCAATAAGCCGTTAAGCTTCGGTTGGATCGGTTTTCGGTTTCGGATCGGTTTTGAACACCCCTAGTTATTTTTTCCATGCAATCCGCAAGTGATACTTACGCACTAAGCTTAGCTTTCAATTGTCAATTTTTTGTTAAATTGGTACAATTTGAGTATATAAACGTGTACAATAGGTCATATGTTATAACTAGAACTCTAATTAGAGTGAATGTCTATCTTATTGAAGAGTTTTACTTTAAGGCTAAGTCTTTTCTCTTCCTATAAATAGAGGGGTCTTACCCCATTGTAAATCATCCCAAAAGTATCAATAAGAATACTCCTCTCTCTACTTTTCTCTCTATTGTTCTTGTTCTTATATTATTTCATAACATCATAAGCTTAGCGTAGATGTCTAAATGAAAAATTAAGACAGGTTTAAGGGGCAACCTATGCATTCAACCTTTAATTCCATTTCTTTCTTACGTCAAGTTTTTTTCTAACTTAGCAAGTGTAATCCACAAACATGTTGATTAAGGCTTTGATAATTATTTATTTTTATTTAGTTTAAATCTTATTTTAATTATTATGAAGGGTTTGACGTTTGTACCAGTGTTCTTACCTCATAAATTTAAGTTATATTAACTAAAAGTATACAACAACAACTTTGTGGAATCCCACAAATGGGGATTGGGAAGGATAAGACATACACAGACCTTACCCCTATCTTGGGGAGGTAGAGAGAATGTTCCGAAAGACCATCAACTCAAGAGGAGAATAAGAACAAGTAAATAACACCAACAAGGCCAAGAAAATAATACTGGCAATGTATGGAAAAAAAACTATGAAGAAAGCAATAGCAATATCAAAAGCAATAGCAAGAAGTAGTAATAGGACAAAGCACTAGAAAAACAAAGAAGAAGATAGTACTAATGAAACTTAATGTTAGCACTCTAAGAATCGAATAAAATCTACTAGCTAGCGCTCTAATAAACCCGGAACATATCATAAACACACTATGACATTTACCTTTTTACCCTAATCTTCGACCTCCATATTCTCATATCATGGGCCATGTCCTTGGTAAGCTGAAGTCACGTTATATCTTGCATGATCACCTCTCCCCAATATTTCTTAGGTCTCCATATACCTCTTATTTAGAAATAGCCTCTCTACCCTAGGATAGGGGTAAGGTCTGCGTACACACTACCCTTCCTACACCCCACTAAGTGGGATTATACTGGATGGTTGTTGTTGTTGTTGTTCTTCTCCATATACCTCTTCTCCTAGAGGCCAGAGCCAACCATCCACACCTCCTCGTTGGGGCATCTGGGATTCTCCTTCTCACATGTCCGAATTATCTAAGCCTCGTTTCATGCATCTTATCCTCCATATGGGCCACACCCACTTTCCCCAAAGTATCCTTATTTCGAATCCTATCCAAACTAATGTGCTCGCATATTCGTTGCAACATCCTTATTTCAGTTATGTTCATCTTCTGGATATGGGAGTTCTTGACTGGCCAACATTTTGCCCCATGTAGCATAGTCGGTCTAGCTACGACCTTCTAGAAATAGCCTTTAAGTTTTGATGGCACATTATTGTCATATAAGATGCTGGATGCTAACCTGTATTTCATCCACCCTGCCCTTGTACGGTGTGTGACATCCTCGTTGATCTCCCTATCTACTTAGATAACTAAACTGAGATACTTGAAACTTCCTCTCTTGAGGAAGACTTATGAATCAAGCCTCACATCTATATCAGCTCCCCTGCGAGATCGATGAACTTGCACTCTAAGTAGTCCGTCTTAGTCTTGCTCAATCTGAAACCCTTACACTCTAAGGTCAATCTCTAAACCTCTAACTTGTCGTTTACACTACCTTGCGTCTCATTAATCAGAAATATGTTTTCAGCGAATAACTTAAACCAGGACATCTCCCTTTGAATATGACGCGTCAGCATATTCATTGTCAAAGCAAATAAAAAAGGGATGAGTGTAGATACTTGGTGCAACCCCATCCCAACTGAAAAATCTTTTGAGTCTCCTCCGACTTATCCTCACTTGAGTGTTAGCCCCATCATACTTGTCCTTAATCACTATAATATATGCTACAAGGACCTTTCTAGCCTTTAAGCATCGCCAAAGAACCTCCCTAGGAACCTTGTCGTACACTTTCTCTAGGTCAATAAAGCAAATCTTCTTCCTATCCCTATACCATTCCACCAACCTCCTAACAAGATGGATGGCTTTCCGTAATTGAAAGTCCCGACATGAAACCGAACTGTTCTCGAAAATTGACACTGTCTTCTAACCCTCCACTATCACCCTCTCCCAAACTTTCATAGTGTGAATAAGCAACTTGGCACCCCTATAATTGTTGTAGCTTTGGATATCACATTTGTTATTGTACAATGTGATCATCGCAATCCACCTCTACTCATCGGGAAACTTCTTCGTCCTAAAAATAACGTTAAATAGCAGTTAGCCACTCCAATCCAGCACTACCTGCATACCTCTAGAATTCAACATGGATCTCATCTGACCCGTTTGCTCTGTCCCCTTCTCATCTTATGCACCACCCCTGCGACCTCCAAGCTAAAGCACCTACAATACGCAAGATGATTGACCATCTTGCGTTCTCTATATATTTTCAAAAATATTTCAATTGATCTCTTCAATATTTACTTCTTTTTGACTTACTATGTCATTCGGAGACAACCAATAATATTGGTACGTCCTTTTTAACTCGATCACGTGGTTAAAAACAAAATTTGATTTGGACATTGAGTCACTATATTGGGGTTCGCTTAAAATTTGTTAAGTTCATATGACCTAAATGGATCATACATGGCCAACATAGTAATAATGTGAGCTAGTCAATTTCACTTTTGCAATTGAAAAATAATCAATATTATAGAGTTTCAAATTAGGAGGTAAAACTCCATGACAATGTAATTAGAATTTCACTTCTTTCTGTGCAAGTCAGTATCTAGTGAGAGAAGCTCTCCCTTCTCTCTAACTCCCTTTCTTTCTTAACACTTTTTTCCATGTCCCAACATAACATAGACCCTACACTAATGGATACATCTATACCGCCAAAACCCCCCTGATCCAGTTTTGGAAGCTACATCTATGGATAATGAGGAGCTACCCTTCTTTAGAGATAAACTCCTATCCCCAGACCCAATAACCTTCTTGCATGATCAGCAAGTTTTCTCCTTTCCCATAACAAATGATTGTCATGAGGACACGTCGAGGACTCCATATCATGAAGATCCACCAAACAACGATCAAGCAATTATGCTATCACCAGAGGAAATCCAAAGGCTTTATGAGCCATGGAAATACTCGGTTATTATCAATTTATTTGATAGGTATATCCTTCATCAATATATCAAGAAGAAGCTACACGAACAATGGAAACCTACTGAACGATTTCTTATCATCGATTTGGGTAATGATTTCTATATAGTTAACTGAACAATTTCCTCAGAATGTCCACAGAATGTCTCCAGAATTCCTGCCCTACTAGCCACTTGGCTCCACAGAATGTCTCCAAAATCTCAATTACCCACGGTTTTAATGATAAACACTAGGAAATGTCTACATGCAAAACAACTACTATCCCTCTCATCAAATAGCATCTGAGCTTCCTGTTATCCCTAAGGTTAAAATCCATACACAAACCCATTCAGACTCTATGCAAGTGGATACCATATCCTCCATAGTAATCTCATAAGATACGACTACTCAATTGCCATACAAAGTCTCAGACTTTATATACTCCCATAATCCTACACCATTTCTCCTTCAAAAAAGAACAACTCTACTCGGAATACCTTGCCCTAACAACCCTCAAATGGAAAATCTTCCACCACTACCACCTTACAACAACCCTTATCCCACTGAATCACCAACCTTAATCATGGTTAGAGAGAGGGATCATGGGCTATGCAACATCATTTATCCTGGATATAGAGGGTCAATAGGTGGTCATCATCCTCCAGAACTTGAACTTCTTAGCCCAGTTAATCATGGAGGGCATGTAATTAGATATGAATAACTATGTCAACCAAACCTAGTTGACCAACATATTGAATCCAATAACACTTATTCATCTCCATACCTGATCCAATCCATGCAAGCTCACTAGGGCTTTCCTGCTCACTTCAACCTTGCTATGGCGCTCAACCACTACAGAATCTACCTTTCTTCTCACCACAAAACCAAGTGAACCCATTCTTCTTAGTATGGAAAGCGGTAGTCTAGGCTCCATGTGTGATCAACCCTATGATACCCCATAACCAAGAAAATCCTGCTCCAATGGATGTTCAACCACCTCCCAACATACAAAACTTGGGATCTACACCATCAAAGCAAGGAGAGGTAGTAGCAAGACCCTTAAGGGAATCTCGAATAAAGTTTAGAAGCCTTAGAGAAATAGCAATACTGCTATACAAGAGAGGCAAGACAAGAGGTCTATCATCAGTTGCCCAGCAGCATTATTCAAATTCTTGATGGACATAAGGCCTACTAAACCCTGCAGCAGGAAAATATGTAGCTGTGCTCAACCTCTCTCTGAGGGAAGGCCCGCCTTTATGTTTGGAGGAGAATTAGTGGGAACCATAACAAACAAACTTTACAAATGACACGTCCAATTAATTTAATAATTTTGAAATGTTAGAGGGGCTAATAATGCCAACTTTCATAGGTACTTCAGAGATATTGTGGATACACATAGACCCTGCTTTGTTTCTCAATTAGAAACTCCCATGCAAGATCATGTTCCTCTTCAACGTGATTTTAACTTCTCTAAAATGTTAGAAATACCTTCGGATGGCAGCTCAGGAGGGATTTCCATCATGTGGATGCACAACATGATCACAATAGATGAGGTTGATAGAGAAGATCAGGAACTACATGCGATGATTAATGTACTCCCTAATCAAAATCATTGGCTTCTAAGACCTATTTACGCTAGTACTGATAGTTATAAATGTAGGATTATGTGGTATAACCTTACTAATATATATGAAAAGCATAAAGTCCCTTGGCTAGTGACTGGTGACTTTACTGATGTGTTCTCTTCTGAGGAAAAATGGGGAGGTCGGCCTCTTAAATTTGATAAAGCTACTAAGCTTTGGAATCTTGTTAAAAATTGTGATCTTTTTTATCTTGGTTTTAAGGGCCCTAAATATACTTGTACAAAATATAGGAAAAGAAGTAAAGGGCTCATTATGAAACGTCTTGATAGATGTTTCATAAACAAAAGCTGGCTCAATCAATACCTAAATGCCCTAGTGGATCACTAGCCTAGAACTTATTGTGACCATAACTCTCTCCTTTATTAAGCTCAACCATAGATTCAGCCCGCCAATAACTAGTCCATTTCGATTGGAAACTATATGGTATTCCTATCCCCAATTCCCTAATCTTGTGAAAACTTGTTGGAATAATAATTCTTTTGAAGAGGCTCTTCCTCGTTTTAAGCAAGAAGTCTCTAAGTGGAATAAAGAGGTCTTTGAGAACATTTTCAAAAAAAAAAGAACTTTTCTAGCTAGAATAAATGGCATTCAAAACTCCCAAAACTATCCTAAAAGTTCTTTTCTCCTAGACCTCGAAAGTCGGCTTATAAAAGATTATAATGATGTCCTTAGAATGGAAGAGGGTTTTTAGAAACTTAGATCAAGAGTTATTTGGCTTAATAATGGTGAGGCAAATACTAAATTCTTTCACATTTTTACCCTTATCCATAGAAGAAGCAATAAAATTTCTCATTTTAAAATGGAGAAGGTAACTGGATTGATGATCCTTTTGAAATTTCTAACCACACTCTTGATTATTTTTTAAGACTATATTTACCACATCTCTCATCACTTCTAATAGGGCTGATATTATAAACTCTCCTAAATGCTTTGACAATTTAGACTTAAACTTTCTTTATGCTCCTATAACAAGCCAAGAAATCTTTAATGTTATTTTTTCATTTAAACCAACGAAAACGCCTGGCCCGAATGACGTCCATCATTTTTTCTACCAAAAATTTTGGCCAATTATTGGTAATTCCGTTATTACTTATGAAAAAAAAAATCTTTCAGACTCAATCTATTCCGGAACCTCTTAAATACACCCATCTCTTCCTAATTCCAAAAGTTCCTATTGCCAATCTTCTTAAAAACGTTCGGCCAATTGGCGTTTGTAATACTATTTACAAAGTAGTTATAAA
Organism: Nicotiana benthamiana; assembly: GCA_034376525.1. Classification (NCBI taxonomy): domain Eukaryota; kingdom Viridiplantae; phylum Streptophyta; class Magnoliopsida; order Solanales; family Solanaceae; genus Nicotiana; species Nicotiana benthamiana. The sequence continues at coordinate 78,278,737 of CM067330.1, forward strand.
GATTATTGCCAACAGAATAAAACCCCTTTACCTATATTATTAGTCTTTTTCAATCTAGATTTGTAAAGAATAGAAGGGTTTGTGATAATAGTATTATCATCCTGGAGGTTTTCAACAAATTCAAAATTATTAAAGGCTCTAGTTCTAATATAATTATAAAACTAGACTAAGAAAAGGATTTTGATTACCTAGAATGGTCCTTTATTTAGGACTCTTGTTTACTTCAATTTCCCCCCAAAAATAACCAATCTTGTAATGCAATCCATCACCACTAGTAATACTTACTCTAAGCCTACTAAAGGTTTTCGTCAAGGAGACCCTCTTTCATCTTACCTTTTTGTCCTTTATATTGAAATGCTCTCCCGCTACATAAATCACCAAGTCGATTGTGCAATTTGGGACCCCATTAAACTTAGTCCAAAGGAGCATGAATTTTCCCATATTTTTTTTTGCAGATGACCTTACTTTAATGGCCAAAGCGAATAACAAAATATGTGAGGCAATATCAAATACCGTCTCTATGTTTTTGTAATTTTTAAGGTCAAAAAATCAATTACCAAAAATCCAAAATTATTTTTTCTAATAATTGTCCTCATCCCCTCCAGGATAAAATCGCCATGTCCCTTAATATCTCTATTAGAAAATACTTTGGCAAGTATCTGGGCCTCACCATGAACAATAAATCTCCCAATCATAAGGACTTCCTTTTCGTTCTAGATAATATGAGATCAAAGCTAACTACTGAAAATTAAAGTAACTTATCCTGGCTAGCAGGGCTAACTAATCCAATCAACTCTTACCAACATCCCTAACTATGTGATTCAATACTTTTATTTACCTAAATAAACCCTTAAACTCATTGATCGTATCCAAAGGAATTTCCTTTCAGGTTCTACGTTGGAAAAAAAACATTTCCATCTAATCAATTGAGATAAGGTTACTAGTCCTAAGGATTTAGGGGGGATTGGCTTAATCAAAGCTAACCTAAAAAATTAAGCTCTTCTTGAAAATCTCACATGGCGTCTTTTCAATAATACTATGGCCACTTGGTCTAAGACTCTCATTAGCCAATACTCTAATAAATTCTCTCCAAAGACCTCTTATTTTATTTGGAAGAACATTGTGAATGGTTGGAATCTTTGTAACAAAGATTTGGCTTGGCATATTGGGAATGAAGATAATGCTAGACTATGGGATAATAGTTGGATTACCAACCTTCCCTCTCTTATAACTCTAATAAATAGCCCCCTTAATGCCGATGAGGATCACATGCTAGTAAGTAACATTCTTGATAATCAAGAATGGAACCTTGACAAACTTTCTTTTCCCATACCCAATGACATTCAAAATTCCATTCTAAGCATCCATATAAGTTCATCAACCGTTGCTAAAGATAGGGACTACTGGAAACCCACCAATAATTGTGTTTTTAGTATCAAGTCTGTTATAGGAATCCTAGCTCCTCCTAAAGACCCGCGCATGAATACCTTCGGGATTTGGAAACTCAAATTAACTATTTTCTTTGGCTTTGCCATCATAAAAAACTTCCAACGAGATGTTATATCATATACATAGGTCTTAATATAGATGATGTGTGTCCAGCATGTAGAAGAAATAAGAAAGATATTCATCACATCTTCCTAAAGTGCACCATAGCTATAACATTCTGGAATGACTTAGGCACCTCTCCCCCATCCTCAATAGATGACCACTGCTTGGAATCCATTAGACTCACGAATCCTTCAATATCGTTCAAAGCCCTAAAGTTGGAAGATATCTATCCTTTCTACCTTTGGCATATTTGGTTTTAACCGCAACAACAACAACTTTAACAATATTTCCAATGCAGTTTTAGTCTTAATGAATCTCAACAAAGCTGTTGAATTCAAGTACCTCACCGGCTATAACCATACTCCGTTAAATACCATTACTATCCATATTAAATGGCAAAATTTCTCTAAGGATTTTTTCAAGCTTAACTACGACAGTGCTTACACCAATAACACCAACATAGGTGGTTTGGAAGGAGTCATACGTAACAACCATTGCAAATAGATAGTGGGAAACCAAGAACTGACAAATGTCATAAGTAGCACTCATGCTGAACTCCTTGCACTAGAAGCAGGTCTCAGAGTTGCGGTTCAATTCAAGCTTTATCCTACAAAAATAGAAACAGATTCCACAGAGGTAATATCTCTCTTTGACAAAGATAACCAAATTTATGATCACCTTATCTCCTCATGCAGGTGGTTAATGGCCCAACTGGGAACACCATTGCTCAGACATAACTTCCGAGAAGCCAATTCAGTAGCTCATCTTACGGCTAAAGGCAGTAAGAAGTTAAAGTCCATAAATAAAATAATCATTCATCATCTACCTACCATCCGGTGAAGGTAGCTTTGAAGAATGATGTTCTGGAAAGATAGTACTTTAGGTCAATATCGGAAGAAGTTTATAACATATTGGCTAGTACAAGGAACATCAATGTTGTACAAAACTCTAGTACTTTTGTAAACTCTCTCAATTTCGATCCCAATGGGATGGATGGGAGAGCCCTATGTAATGTTACTTAATTTTAATAAAGTATTCTCATTTACAACCCAAAAGAAATCACTCATGTATTTGGAACTTCATGATAGTGGCTATTTTTTCAATTACAAAAACGAAAAGTGGCTAGTTGTGAATTTTATCCCACTACAACTTGAATTCAAGTGAGTAAATAAACAAGGGATTTTTCCTATATGAAACTCTATTATCAAAAATGTGCATAGTTTGTATACTACCCGCCCATTCCACACTTTAGCTACAATTTATATATCAATCTTTAATTAGGCAGATTTTTCCATTTATATCGCGCTTAAAATCAGCCACAAAATCTGAGCTTGATTTATTCCACATTAAAATCCCAGTTTGAAACGGAAAGTAAATATCTAAAGCTGTGTAATTGTCTCCTCAACTACAATTCAAAGAATTACGCAGAGCTTCAAAAATTCTACATACAGCTTCAATCAGTAATTTAGGTAGAGCTTCAAATTGGCAATTGTTCTCTGTTGTTCATCTTTTTCTGTTCTTCATCTTTTTTCGATCAACTACACGAAATCATGTTAAAATTTAATGGGAATTGGGATTATGGCAGATTTAGAGATTTTGAAGTTGATGCAATTATGTAGATGATAATGCAAGCTACATAATTCTTATTTCTACAATTGTAGAAAAATTATCGATTGATACATTCGATAAAATTGTGGAAATCAAATACATGGTGAACGACAATTGTCCTCCAATGGAGATTAGGAATGATATAGGGGTTCGTGTGTATATGGAGACCAAAAAGGAGAATAAAAACTTATGTTTGTATCCTTTATGTATAAGTGTAAGAGATTTCAATATGGAATTGGTAATCACCAACGATAGCACAAGTGCAGTTTTGTATAATTCGATATTGCAGAGTTATGGGTTTTGTGTGTTATCTACAATGTTACTACATGTACATACAAGTAACTCCAAAAACAATGTAGTGAAGATTGTAGATCAATGTTGTTTTCAAAACTATCTACATAGTTAATACATTGTATGTTGTTGCAGGTTCGTCTGGATGCCTACAGTTACTTGATATTCCATCCTTTACAGCTACAGAGAAATATCACAGTGAAATAATAATAGAATCTACGCAAACATATATTGATGAAGGACAAGTGTATCAGGACAAGCAAACCATATCTGCTACAATGAAGAAATTTTCTGTGATGCATAAGTTCCACTTCTGAGTAAAAATATCTAGTCATAGAAGGTATGAATTTTTACTGAATATATATGGTCTTTACAAATTGTAGTTAGAATGTAGTACAATTGTAGTTAAAATTGTATTTTATAAGGATTTATGTGAAAACAGTCCTTTTGTTGCATCTACATCTATATTATGTATTAAATATTGTATTTTTTTGTAGCTACTAGCTTGTATGCGTTGATGAAAACTGTAAATGGCACTTCAAAGCAACGTCAATTAATAATTCCGCATTGTTCAAGATAAGGAGTTTCATCCGACAACACACCTGCTCCTTAATGGACATAACCTTCATACAGCACAAACGTACTGCAGCTGTAGTTGGTAGCATGGTCGTTCCAATCCGAAGACTGTTTACACCCCAAAGGACATACAAACTGACATGTTATCCGAACATGGACTGAACCTAAGCTACATGCAAGCATGGATAGCAAAGGAAAAGGCTTTACAAATTTTGAGAGGGAATCCGGCTGTCTCCTACAGCAAATTACCCAAATATTTTTATATTCTTGAGGAGACTTATCATGGTTCTGTTGTTAAATTGAAGAAGGTAGCAGACGAATGCTTCTTATACGTATTTGTTGCTCTTTGTACATCAATTAGTGGTTGGCAACATTGTAGGACATTCTTAAAGTCAGCATACAGGGGAATTATGCTGACAGCAAGCACCATGGATGCAGCAGGTAAAAATTGTAAAAGATTTGTAATTATTTTGTAGCAATTATATAAAATGTAGATAAATTGTGGTAAGTTTGTAGTTATTTTGTAGTTATTATATAAAATATAGATAAATTGTCTATATTTTGAATATATATTGTAGTTGTTATTTAATAATATTTTTATATTTTCAAAGCTTCCAATTAATAGTTTATGAACTAATAATGCAGGTACATTATTGCCCCTGGCATATGCTATGGTTGATTCTGAAAATGACGCATCTTGGTATTGGTTCTTTGAGGAATTCAAGCAGGCATATGGTGAGAGACCTTCAATTTATGTTGTTTCAGATAGGAATGAGAGTATACTGGAGGAAACATCAATTGTCTATCCTGGCATGCCACACTACTCTTGCATGTGGCATATTTGGACAAATATAAGGTCCAAATTCACAATTACATGAATTGTACTTTGCTACAGCACGATCACACAAGATGGATGAATTTAATGAAAGAATGTCGAAGATTGAAGAGGTAGACCCGCGTGGGAAATCTTACCTATATGATATTGGCTATCATAGATGGTCAAGAGTACATGCAATGGTGAATAGAACTTTTACTATGACATCTAACATTGCCGAGTCATTGAATGCTGTAACAAACGAGGCAAGAGAGCTGCCAATATTTGACCTATTAGAGTATATGAGGACACTTCTTGAACGTTGGACGAAAGAGAAGTTATTGAAGGCAAACTGTACTTTCACATACCTTGGTACAAATACAACAAAGAATTGGATGACAACAGAATATTATCTTACAAGCTTAGGGTAAGATCTGTCTATTTGGTGCAGAAAAATAAATTACCCAATACACAGTGATTCCAGATTGTAGATGAAATATAGGCAAATTGTAGATAATTGTAGGCAAATTGTAGTCAAATTGTGGGCAAATTGTAGGTTGTAGTCATACAATATTTTTTCTGTTTGTTTCACAATTGTAGGTTAGGGCTACAACAGATCATATACATACTGTGTTAGATGGTGTGAAGCGGTATATTGTGTGTCTAGAAAATAAGAAATGTAGTTGTGGGCAATTCCAACTTAAAGAACTTCCATGTGCGCATGCGTTGGCAGGATTAAGGCACAAGAATGAAATTTTTGAAGATTATTGCTCGCAGTATTACACAAGGAAGAGCCTTCTGCGTACCTATGAAATACCAGTAAATCCTCTTCCTGATGAAAGCAAATGGAATGTGCCACAACATATTTGGATGAGGTAGTAAAGTCACCGGCGGGATATAAAAGGCAGCCAGGGAGACCTCTAAAGGAAAGATACAAAACATATGATGAAATAAAGTCAAAGAAACACAAGATGTCATGCGGAAATTGTGGAGGTAAAGGCCATAACAAATGAAGTTGCAAGAATGCACCCAAAAAGAAATGAATATCATGTAGCTAGAATACTAATTAAAAATAAGTGTTAGTGAGTTCAAGTTAGCAGATTTTTGGTGTAATCGTTTAAGTTTTTTAAGATCATTATGAAGTATGCTACAATTTGTGTATTGGCGCTTGACATGATTTTATGTAATATATCTGACATCTAAATTTATCTTTTATATAGTTTAGCTAAACTTCAATATTTACTATCTAAATTAGCCTTTCTATGAATTATTGTATTATCTAATATTTACATAGTTTAGCTAAACTTTAATATTTATTATATAGTATAGCTAAGCTGATTAATAAAGTAATGTTAATGTAAAGTGATCCCAGATTGTATGTAAAATGTAGTGTAAATGTAGTTAAGTTATATTCTAGGTTATAATTTGTAGATGATTTGTAGATAAATTGTGGATAATTTATTTCTATGGTCTGAGTATTTACTTCATCTGTTTGTTGTGTAATTTTAATTCAACTGACAGTTATATACAGATATTACATATTACTTGAAGGTATTTCATAAAAATTATATGAAGATTGATTGTAGGCAAACTGTATTATAACAAAACAGAGTAATCAAGTCTAATATTATGAACATACAGTTATGCAAACAATCTAAATGGAATATTTTCTACAGTGTATTCTTCGTCAACTGCAAAATGGCTTCAACTTAACTAGGAACACAAGAATCTATTTCTTCTTTCTCTGTACTCTAGTCTTCTCATTTTTAGCAGGAGCACCTTTCCTCCTTGTTAGTCTGTCTGTTACCTCACTTTCACTGATTGACCCATCTTCTTGCTTCTTTGTAGCATAGTTCCATAGGAGAACTCCACATCGTTTACGGTGTTGGTCGATATTTGAAAGGTCTTCTAAAGGGATTGACAAATCTCTAAGGCTAACATACTCCACAAAAGCAGCCACAAATACACCACAATCGTGCATAAATTAAAAAATTTAATTATTTAACAAATGATTATAAAAAATAATTAAATATCTAGAAAGAGAGAATAGTTTTTTACAGTGATCCTTCCTTTTGTTGTGGAATCTCGCAACCATCCACTGTATGGTGAGAGGCTCGGTAATTGGTTTCTCAATGTATGCCTTTGTTGTCTTGAAGTCAATGTCTGTACATTTCCCGTAGAACCCAGTGCAAGACAAATACAGAGGGATAATGATTGATAACTTATCAGCTAATGATTCAACAGCATTATGATGGTGTGAAAATACCATGGGGATCATACACATAAAGTTGCCTGTCCGCTATGTCGAAAACGAGCAACAATCAATGGAAATTCTCTACAATGTTCACATGCATGATGACATAGTCAACTAGATCCCAGGCAACATTAGCAAGAAGTCTATACCCATGAATATATTCTGCAACATCATCATCGGGTTTAACAATCGAATACTTTTGATCTGGCCGAGAACTTATGAACTTGTCATAGATTTGTTCAATCTTGGTCTTGAACAAGCAATCTGTTGTTGTGAACCTAGTGTTATTATTGGGGGCCATATTTAACTCTTTTTCTCAAGTAATACATAACAACATCAATGTGCTGCAAAATAAAATATAATCTACTATAAGCTACAACGTTACCACTTATATCTATAAAAAGCTACACTTTAAACTACAATTGGAGCATTCATAATAATCAATCAGATTTCAACACTTTAGCTACTATACAGATCAGCAAATGCAACACATCAACTAACGTAAGGTCTCAAATAATATCCAAATTCACACTGCAGTTACTATTATAAGTATGGATTTAACTACAAATTCACTATAATTAACTACAGTTAACTACATTGATGATATACAAAGATTCCAGTTCTGTCCAAAATAACAAAAATACAATTGTACATACAAATCATCATTAAATATGAGACATAAGGTACAACAACAACATAATTACACTATAAATAATAAGAAACAACATTTATATGAAATGTCTACATTATAACTACAATACATAGTAAACATCATGGTCACATGTATCTCATGTCTATAATATAACTACAATTACACACAAAAAATGCGAATAAAACATATGTTGTGAATTTACTCTTTATACTTACGGTGTTATTGATGGCTTGTCCAGGATGAGCAAGGGAATAAAATCAGTCCTTCTTATCCACCTTTTCAAAATCAAGGTCTAACCAAGGCTTGATTTGGTTATCCTTTTTGGAAAAGTATTCCTTCCTCTTGTAACAACAAATAAATATCAAATCATATCGTTAAAAAGACATAATTAATTACATACTTAAACTTTATAAATGCTGAAAGTGTCAAATTAAGCATTCACACCTCTTAGATACTTTGTCACTACGGTGGTATAACCACTTGGTGAACCTACCTATCAAATCAGCATCTATATTTTCACTTATAACAGTTGTGAAAGGATGCTTGAGGTAGAAAAATCTAGGTCCAATAGATATATGTAGGAATTTGTAGTTAAAATGTTAATTATAAAATTTATCTTTGTAAACGTATTATAATAAAACTATGATATTATACCTATTTTATCTACATCAGTTGCTTCTTGAAAATCTAGATATAATTCATCATGTGCTTAACATGTTCTGGAGAAACTGCTGCTGAAATTCATAGTGATAAGGGCAAATATAATTAGATAATGCTCCTTTTAAAGTTGTAGATATATGTAGGAAGTTGCAGATAAGAATGTGAATAATAAAACTATGTTCTATTAACAACTATACTAACTATATATATTTGTAGGCATTCTGTAGATACCTGGAGAGAACAACAACAAGGAGAGAACAACCAACAATTTCAGTTCAATATTGAACTGAAATTGCTGGTTGTTCTCTCCTTGTTGTTGTTCATTGTTTTTGGTTGAACTACCAGCAAACTAAATTTTTTATATTAGTTTGAGTATATTTTTTCATATGTCATAATTTGTTTTGGTATATAAATATATGTTAGCTCTTACCTTTTCCTCATCCACATCATATCTCCTGTTTATCAGTTTTGTAACACTTCTTATAGAAATACCTATAAATACTCGAAGGTCACTGAGTTGCTCAAATACATCCTTCCTGAAATCCTCTAACTTTCCATCGACCTAAAAGTTAAAAATATAGTTAGTTGATAATTTTATTTAAAGTGCTACAGTTCTAGTACGATTTAAGTAAAATGAGTGCCATGTCAATAGGGCTGACTATAAAAATTCACTACATTTTAACTAATCTAAATATACATACATTAATTATTTACAGAATGTAGATAAAATGTAGCAAATATGAAAAAATATTGTAGTTATTTTTATTACCTATTCAATCCCCTTTTCTAGCTTACTAAGCTTGCTAGCCAGAGATTCATTGTCCTCTTGGCAATCAGTGTTCTGGGGTTGCAATGTGAGAGAATCAACATTTGGAACATGTGATGATTGTGCACATTTTTCATCTTCATAATGAATCTTGTCTGGCAGAATAAGCACTCCAACTTCTTCACCAGTTTCAGTCATGCTTGTGAACTGAGTGATGGAAATAATTAGTTAAAGTAAATAAGTAAATGTAGATTAATTGTAGTTATTATGTAGATAAATGTAGAAACATACAAAAATGAAAAACATACCTTAACCCACTGAGGCTTGATCATCTTTTCTTCAAATGCAGTTACCCAAATCTGGCCCTTATTTGCTGACCATCTTAATATGCGAGGTATTGAGTCAGAACACCTCATAGCAAGCTCAGTGCTACGGTCGAGCAACACTCATAAAGCCACACTTGTAAGGCTAATGAGCATCCCCGTATGAGATAAGAATGTACACGGGGATTTAGACGATGTCGGACAGATTCAATAACCTGATTGAAGAACTTAATACCCCATGGGTCTGACTCAAAATTACCACTCTACCAAATAGAACCTAAACTTGTCTATGAAAGACACATGGTCTTTATCAAAAGGACAAACAAAAAATTCCAAAAGATAAAGAATGCACAACTTCACTGCATTATCATCGTTTTCCCAAGCTCTATTTGTAACTACATTTTTCAAATGCCACTTCTCAACCCTTTGTTTGTTCGAAAAATAGGTATTCAATTAATGACTATCATAAGTAGAAGTATAACCATAATCAGAAAACCTATTCACACAATTTAGACCAGTAATTAAACCAAAGTCTCTCAATCCAAAATTCAACTTTTCACCCTTCAATAGGACTGGAAAAAAAAGGATTCATTAGACTTGGACAACTCATACTTCATTAGAAGATGAATTGCTTTATTTTGCATGGAAATGGAAGGGAGAGAAAATAAGTAACCAAAGCAAGTGTTTTTGAAAAGATTTAAAGCATTTGGAGAGAGTAGCGCTCTTATATAGCTAGGAATGCTCGGATCACACAAAGTGTGGAATCTAAGCACACCATAATCCACATTATGTGGTGCAAAATAATGGCCATTCTGCAGAAAATTAAAAATTATTTAACATTAGTATCCTGCATAAAAGAGAAGTATTAAACTTGATATAACTACAGAATAACTACAAATATACCTTACAAAAGAACAAATTACCCACAATTTAACTACATAACACTACAGGACATCTACATATATAAACGTTATCTCAAAAGGTAACTACATCTCTGTTTTAAAAATATACAGCTAACGACAAAATAAGTACAAAATGACTAAGCAAATAACTAGATTTATGAACTCTAGACAATGAGAATTAGAAATAATGTACACTGTTTAGATAACTTATCTACAATGCAACTACAAATTAACTGCAATTTAACTACAACTAACGATGATATAAGTACAAAATAATTACAAAAATAACTACAATTATGAACTGTAGACAATGAGAATTACAAATAATCTACACAATTTAGATAACTTATCTACAATTTACCCCATTTTAACTACAATTTAACTATAATGAACAACAAATAAGTACAAAATGACTACAAAAATAACTACAATTATGAACTGTAGACAATGAGAATGCCAAATAATCTACACAGTTTAGATAACTTATCTACAATTTACTACAAATTAGCTAGACATTAACTACAGTTTACCTACAACATACAAAAGATACAATTCTGTCCAAAGTACCAAAAATACAGTTAAGATAACTTATCTATAATTTACCGAAGAGACTTCAAAACGACTACAATATAGCTACAATTATGAACTGTATAAGATCACACTTACAAATAATCTACAAAATTAAGACAAAAATATAGAATTTACCAAAACACTTAAAGAATTTTTAACTACAAAAGCAACCTAAAAACTGGAAAGGAAAATAATTAATGTTTACCTTCACCAGATTCTTTACTCAACAAATTTTGGAGTTTTTTCGAAGGTTTCTTCTTTTTTTTTTTTTTTTTTTTTGATGAAGCAGGCGACACTTGTATTTTTTAACGGATGAAATTTCTAGGACATCTTCAACAAAATCGTCATCATCACACAACTCTTTCCCCCTTTCATTCAGTAGTTTGGCGACAGGTTTAGCACCTCTTGCAGCATCTACATCTTGCAATGCCTTTGTTCTCATCTCTGCACGTAGTATTCTACGAGATTAAATGTTAGTAGAAGGTTGCATTGCATGTGTGTATTTAGCTTTTCTTTTGGGTGATTTTGGTGTTAAAACACCCAAATCAAAACAGGGGCTATCACCTAATGCAGATTTTGTAGGTATATTTTTCATTGTTTATCTTGAATCAGATGGAACTTCAATTTGCAAGAATGATGTCTTTGAGATTTTGTGAGAAGAACTGGAGAAATCTTTGTTTGGTTCAGAACAAAAAAGACGGAAAATGTGGGGGGTGTGGGAAGAGAGAAGGATTAAGTTAAACGTGGGTAGATAGGGTCCTAAATTAGCGCCTAAAATAAATGCACCATTAATTATATCCCTAATTTAAATTATGGTATATAAATGGTAATTTGGTATGCTGAAATGTAATTAAGTGAAACCTTAAACATTGATGGTAATAATGTTTCATATATGGTATAGGAAGGTAAAAATCCCAATAAACAATCCTCAAAGTGGATGATCTTGATTTTTGTGAAAAAAGTGTGAGCTAGCCAATTTTTAGACTGTAATCTAAAAGTAGTCAGCATTTGCAAAGTAATTAAAAAACTTTCTATTTTATTCGAAGATAAAATCTGGACAAAAAATGTTTTGTTTGAAATATGAAAAGTTCTATCATAATATGCTAGATTATGGAGCTTATTTGTATAAACTTACAATATATTATGTTGGAACTCCAGCATATTATACTAGAATCTCATATGTAAAAAATTCAAAGTCTAACATATTATGGTAAAATTTTGGTAATTTTTTAAGGATGTGTTTGCTCAGATTTTATCTTTACACGAAAAATGATTAAAGCTTTTCTAAAAAAAATATTATGACTACATTTCAATTATCAATTATAAATCATGTCATTTTTTATTTTTTCATGGAATGTTTGTCCTAGCTTGTCCCAGGAGCTATTCAAATGTTATCCATCATTCGTCCTATGAACTACACTTTTAATTTTAACCTTAAAATTTTGCCTATGAAACCCAACCGAGGTCAAAAGGTAAATATAATCCAAAAAGTCTCATATTTCTGCCATATATTCAATTTTCCTCAAGTTCATGGTCACTCAAGCCCAATCCAATTAATCAAAAATCCAAATTGTTCCTACACTCGGAAAAACAAAAATCCTTACGCAATAGTTGTGGCTTTCACTACTACGATCTACCGTAAAAGTTCATAAGAATTTATACTCGATAATTAGAGTTTTTTTTCTCAATATATCATATGAATTTTAAGTAGAGTTTAATGTATATTTCATATAAATAGGAATTACTAATGCAAAACAGATAATTTATCTTATTTTTAAATATAAATTTTACTTTTTATGAAGAATTATCTATACTATATTTCTTGATTAACTGAATATTATAAAGAAAAAATTTTAATCAGTGTACATAAGTAAAAAGTTTTTAATATTTAAATTCTACATTCACAACTACATAAATTATTGTATCCTAAAAATGTTTGCAAACTTAATATACAATTAGAAAACAATAATATCTCTCTCTCTCTTTATATATATATATATATATATATATATATATATATATATATATGTTATGAAATAGAAGATTCTTACACTTCTATTTAAGGTGAATGTCTTTAATGTATCTAATTAGAGAGATTTTAGAGTTCTATTAGTGGTAGCTAAATCTTCCTCTCCCCTATAAATAGAGGTGCCCCCTACCATTGTAAATCATCCCTTGAGACCCCTCTCAACTCAATAAGAAGAACTCTCTCTACTCTTCTCTCTATTGCTATTGTTCTTGAATTATTGTTCTTGTCTTTTGCTTTAGTTTATAACACGTTATCAGCACGAGACTCTACCGTCTCAAGTATCATTCTCGAAAATCCAAGGTATTTTCCCTCTTCCTAATTTAATTTTCGAGTATGTCTGACATTATGAAAAGAAAGTTCGTTGCCCTTGAAATTTCGGGCAAGAACTATATGACATGGGTGTTGGATGCTGAAATCCACCTAGATGCTATGGGTCTCGGAGACACCCTCAAAGATAAAGAAAAAGCATCCACCCAAGATTGTGCGAAGGCCTTGATTTTCTTGCGCCACCACCTTGACGAAGGTTTGAAGATTGAATATCTCACCGTCAAGGATCCACTCGTTTTGTGGAACAGCTTAAAGGAGAGATATGACAACCTGAAGTTGGTCACTCTGCCACAAGCACGATATGATTGGGCCCGTCTGAGGCTACAGGACTTTAAGTCCGTTTCTAAATATAATTCTGCTATGTTCAGAATTACTTCTAAACTGAAGCTATGTGGAGATAACATCTCCGATTACGATATGCTTGAGAAAACGTTTACAACGTTTCATGCCTCCAATATGGTACTGCAGCAACAGTACCGAGAGAAAGGCTTTACGAAGTACTCTGAACTGATTTCTCTCTTACTAGTGGCTGAGCGAAATAATGACCTGCTCATGAGAAATCACGAAAATAGACCAACTGGGTCTACACCACTGCCTGAAGCAGATATGGTGCACTCGCATTATGCCAAACATAAAAGGGACCATGATCACGGTCATAAACGGGGTCAAAGCCAAGGACGTGGACAAGGAAGAAATTCCAAAGAAGTCCGTCACCCCCCAAAGAGAGATAACCACCGAAAGCAGAAACGGGATCCCGAAGATCCTAAGGCAAATAGTTCAGAAACTATATGTTATCGTTGCGGTGGGAAAGGGCACTGGTCAAAGATTTGCCGTATACCAAGACACTTGGTTGACCTTTATCAAGCATCTCGAAAGAGAAAAGGCCCTGAAACAAACTTTGTCTATGACGACAATGAGGACATCACCCACCTGGATGTGGCAGACTTCTTTGAGCAACCCGAGGGGAAAATAGACCACCTAATCGGCGATGGGACCATGATGAAAGAAGATGGAGTTATTTGATTTTGTTCTACTTATTTGTATTAGTTAGTGAATAATCTAATAGTCATTAGTATTAGCTCGTATTAGCTAGTTCATGATGCAATGTTAGCAGTAGTTCTTTAGAATATCTTCAATATGCTCAAATATCAATAAAACTTTTATTTTCCAGTGGGGGTAATCGACTAGCCTGAAAAACTAGTCGATTATCAACTATTTTCGCATTAAAGTTGAAAAATAATTGATCAACAATCGATTGTCGTTGACTAACAATCGATTGTCTTGAAACAGTGAGGTCTGGAAATTTTCAAAAATAGCCAACAATCGATTGTCTTTGTCTAACAATCGATTGTCTTGAAACAGTGAGGTCTGGAATTTTTCAAAAATCACCCACAATCGATTGTCTATATCTGACAATCGATTGTCGTTAGGCAGTGTAATCTGGAATTTTTCAAAAATCATCCACAATCGATTGTCTATGTAAAACAATCGATTGTCTATGTTCCAACAATCGATTGTGTGGGTTTAATAATCGATTGTCTTATGAAAAACGCTGAAATTTTCAAACTGCAAAGTAATTGATTATGGACAACATATCTGATTTTGTTAGTCAACTGTTAGTAGCAGATCTTGAAAATATTATGTGACACAAAAGAATTGAACTTGTTTATTCTTATGTTCATGTATTCCTTTTGTATGTCATACCATGGGAAGTAAACTGATTGAAAGGCTCCGGAAGAGCAAATGTAACTCTGCCCAAAGGCATGACGTTTATCTTAGAGAATGCAATATTCTCCTCCAAGTCTAAGAAGAAACTTGTTGAGTTTTAAAGATGTACGCCGGAATGGCTACAATATTGAGACAATGGATGAAGATAATCTTGAATATCTCGTCCTCACTTTAAAGAATGTCTCCGGCCAAAAGAGGGTTATTGAGAAATTCCCGTCTTTATCTTGTGGCCTGTATTGGACAAGAATTAGTGCAATTGAGGCACATTCAACAGTAAATCTAAAGAATACTAAGTCCAATACATTTGTACTTTGGCATGATCGACTGGGTCACCCAGGATCAACCATGATGAGACGGATTATAGAAAGCTCATATGGGCATCCGTTAAAGAATTTCAAAATTCTTTCAAGTAATGAATATCCTTGCACTTCGTGTTATCAAGGCAAGCTGATTATCAGACCATCCCCAACAAAGGTTGGGACTGAGTCACCCCAGTTTCTGGAACGTATACAAGGGGACATTTGTGGACCTATTCACCCACCTAGTGGGTAGTTTAGGTATTTCATGGTCTTGATAGACGCATCCTGTAGATGGTCTAATGTGTGCTTGTTGCCATCACGCAACCTTGCGTTTGCAAAGTTAATGGATAATAGATGAGAATAATCTTGAATTCTTCATGAAAACGAGGCTGCCCATTTCGGTTTGGGTTCACGCCATTTTTCATGCAGCAATGCTACTTTGTCGGCTGCCCGCTTCGGCTTAGGGTCACGCCATTTCGCATGCAGAAATGCTAGTTCGTCTCTGACTGACGAATTATCACAAATATTCCCTATTGCAATTGGTTTTGGGTCATGAACCCAATATATCCCATTTAAGAAGCTTTGGATGCGCAGTATATGTGCCTGTAGCACCGCCATCCCGCACCAAAATGGGTTTGCAAAGGAGGTTAGGAATATATGTTGAGTTTGACGCGTCCTCCATTATTCGCTACCTCGAAACATTGACAGGAGATTTGTTCACTGCACTATTTGCAGACTGTCAATTGGATGAGACACTTTTCCCAAAATTAGGGGGAGAAGTTGGTGAAACCAAACGGGAAATTTTGTGGAAAAATGTATCATTATCTCATCTTGATCCACATACCTCTATTTGAAAGAAGGAGGTACAAAAGATTATCCATTTGCAAAGAATAGCAAATCAAATGCCTGAAGCATTTATAGATTTGAAAAGGATAACAAAATCACATATCCTCGAAGTGAATGTGATTCACAAATACATATTCAATGTTGGAAGAATATGAACATGAAATTGGTATTGAATATACCACACTCACTCCTAGAAGGAGGCTTGAGATGATACCACCCTCACCCCTAGAAGGAGGTTTGAGATGATATATGGCATGAATGATCGTTGGTCGCGTACCTATTGTACGCCAAAGTATTTTGGAAATATGACCATTAAAGGACAACGATAATGCAAGAAACATATCTTGCATATAAGTTTGACATGACCATAATGGTATAACTTTCTCTTTAAGAAAGATATTCACCACACGGATGTTGATGAACCTGTGGTAGTACAAAGTTAATTGAGAGCTCTCGAAGAGCCAATTATTACTATGTTGGAGAAACACAATTGAGTATTGTGCTGTAGTAAGTCTCAAAGAAACTTATTCAGTTTCCAAAAGTACACGCGAAGGCGATTGATGATATTGAGACTATAAATAAAGGAAGGCTTTGATTCTCCTATTACTACAACTTGTAACGGGGTAATTTATATATGAAAAGCTACCCGCTTTGTTCTCCAGTTTGTACTACACAAACGAAAGAATGCCACAATAAAGTGGATATCTATTGGTATAAAACCCATGTCATAATAAACCCGAAGTTTATTGATAAGTGCACATGTCATGGTGTAAATTTGAAGGTTACCAATATTGATAATTTATTCAGTTGACATTCGTGTTAGCCATCTCATTTGAAGTATGATGTGCAAATTCACATAGGTGAATATCAAAGAACTAGAAGTTCTTGTTCTCAGTAATGAACTGACCAACTAAAGAGTTCGGGTTGAAGCCCCTTGATTCTGGAAATATCAAAGGTGAATATGGGCCCATTCACCTGCCATGTATACCACATATGATGCATCTATGATATGGTTACATGCGCCATTGTTATTAACCCGCAGCCTGGCAGTGCTTGCGAGGTAAATCGCTCAGTAATCTAACTTCGAGCATAGTTTCCAGATTCTCTACTCAAGACAGTTCATCTTGATAAGTTGGTTTATATCAAAGTTGGTTTAGCAAGATAATTATTGAGTGCTTCCACTTAATAGCTAAACTGTTCCTTATGAGAACGAAGTTATATATATCAGTTTGATATAAGTTGTATACGAGAGTATATTCTCCCCTCAAAAGTGGTTCAGGGTCAGGAACCAAATAATTTCATCTTATATTAAGGTGCTGTGTATATTGACATAATGCACAAAGATGATTTCCCAAAGTTGAGGAAACATGTTAGCTTTACTAACATGAGGGGGAGACATGATAAACACTTGAGAAAGTGTTACATGGGATGAATTTTCATTTGTATATGTATATCCCCGAATATCATGATATGAACCTGTAGTTCATAAAAAGGGAAATGCAATTGCAACATATTGCAAAGCATGCTATACGCATTTGCTGACTCAAAGAAAGCAACTAAATGGAAGAGATACAATTCAAGAAGAATTGATTCCATATGAAAGACATGTAGCTTTGAACCTATAGTTCATATGCTTGAAAGTATAAAGGCAAAGGTATGTATAGTCAATTTTCGATATCTTATTTGTTTAGTATCACTAATGAAAGTTTGATATGCAGCTAAAGTCTATTATGTGACTTACATGACTTAACTTGAAAGATTTAAGTTGCTTGAAGCATATGCAATTCGTGGTCCTGAAGTACCACATCCTAAGTACAACTTGTGTACATATATATCTTGCCATAACTATAAGCATGATGGCTTTGAGAATGCATCTATGGAGATATTGAAGAGCTATTCCACGACATTATATGAAGATGTTCATATCTATCAAGAATGATGATTTCAAGATGATGCACAAGATTGGAATGCAAATGCTCAAGGATATAAATTGATGTACTCATTAGGGGGAGTCAATGCGCGTTGCACTCTTTTTCCCTTACAAGATTTTGTCCCACTGGGTTTTCCTTGCAAGGTTTTTAACGAGGCAACCAATAGGCGCATATTCAAACATGTGTACTCTTTTTCCTTACTTTAATTTTTCCCATTGGGTTTTGGTTTTAAGGTTTTATGAGGCACATCATTGAATAGACATTCAAGGGGGAGTGTTATGAAATAGAAGATTCTTACACTTCTATTTAAGGTGAATGTCTTTAATGTATCTAATTAGAGAGATTTTAGAGTTCTATTAGTGGTAGCTAAATCTTCCTCTCCCCTATAAATAGAGGTGCCCCCTACCATTGTAAATCATCCCTTGAGACCCCTCTCAACTCAATAAGAAGAACTCTCTCTACTCTTCTCTCTATTGCTATTGTTCTTGAATTATTGTTCTTGTCTTTTGCTTTAGTTTATAACAATATATATATATATATATATATATATATATATATATATATATATATATATATATATATATATATATATATATATATATATATATATATATATATATATATATATATATATATATATATATATATATATATATATATATATATAGACATTCTTATTTGAATTATATAATATAAAAGTTTGAAAAATAAAATTAAAAAATAGAGAACGAAGCATACCAAGCATTGACCGAAATATCTATAAAATTAAATTAAAATCAATTCAATCAAGAACAACCAACTCTTCAATAAATTCGTAGTCCTATACACCTTTACTTAAGGTAAGAGTACTGATGTCTTTTGGATGATTTCAAAATTCATCCTAATTGACAGAGAATAAATAAAAAAATATTGGATAATTATTCTTCGTCATAGAATTATAATCTAAATTTTTTATAAAAATTTAATTGTTCTAATAAAATTCAAAAATAAAAATAGAAAAAGATCAAGCAGAAAATTAAAACTAAAGTCAATAATATTGGTACACTCCTTCGATTTTTCTTATTCTCAATTGAAGATTTAGCATTTGTAAAAGAAAACACATTTCTAGATTCAAACGTTTAAAGGCCATTGCAAATACACATAATCAGGATTTCTAAGACCTTATAAATCATGTTTCAAAAATATTTTGTAGATTTAGAAGTCTATTTTTAATTTTAAAATGTTATAATTTTAGAACTTTCAAGGCATATAGGACATGTTGTAGATAATAAATTTGCATCGAGAAAATAAAATCAAGACCAAAAATATCACAACAATCGTAGCAATTTATTTCGAATATTTAAGTGTTACAATCTCTATAGATCCTCTTATTCTACTTTTCTAGTATAAATTCAAGGGCCTTTGAGCTTGATCTTGAATCTATATTTGTTTCCACGAACGATGATCTTGTTCTTGAGTTTGAGCTTGAACTTGATTTCTTGAACTTAAACTTGATTGCTTGAAGCTGGAAGCTTGTAGAGAAATTTGTAACGTTTGATCCACGAGCTCTCTCTTGCTTCTTGTTATAACTTCTGGTGTCTTTTCTGAGTTATGAAGACCCCTATTTGTAGTTGTGGAAGGGAAGAGTTGTGATAAGAACAAACTCTTTCCGACCAATCAAATTGAAGTGTGACATGGCTGCATTCGATTGGCCAGAACATGTCACTTGCACACGTGGCGCGATTTCATTGGTCTTTTAGCGTGACTTGGCGTGCTTTGTCATCTTAGCACATGGCCTGATCCTATTGGCTCTTCCCCTTGACTTGGCACGCCACGTCATTTGACACGTGGCACCAAACTGGGCCTCTAGGAAGATGTCATCTTGGGCTAGTGAAATGGGCTTATCACTTTAGCCCAATTAAATGTGCTAGCACAATGGATTAAGACTTATTTATTTAATCCATATATATTGGACTTATATAATCAATTCAATTATATTAGCCCATAATATTTGTTTGGACCAATATTTTCTTGAATTTAAAATATAATCCAAATTATCTTATGAATTTAATTTTAATAAAATTTATATACCTACAAATGCCCCTACTTCAAGACTCGTCGAAGTGTAGACTTATCAAAACCAAATCTGGCCTTGAAGTACGGATTAATCCAGACATGTTCCTTTAGATGATAGCTTAGATAAGAAGCATCAACCTTTACACTTAAATTATCTCAAAATAGAACTACTGCACCATGTAATACGTCCAATATGCTTTTAAAGTAGCCTTCTAGCTCATCAATTCACATAATGGTCTGATTTATGTACTAAAGTCCACATCATGTTCTTTCATGATTACTTATTCTTATAATTGAAGCCTTGTAGTCAATTGTTCCAACTTGATCTAGTTAACACACATGTTATTAATTAAACAAATATGAAACCATCTTAGCATCGCACAGCATATCATTTACCAATTCCTTACAAAAGCCACGTACTCATTTTCTTTGACCCAAACGAACACGCTGTTATTAGTAGGTGGCCTTGTTTATATGGAATTAGTTTTGGTAGAATCCAACAGAAGATGAAATTGCTTAATCGATTCCAACTTGGGCATGGAAAATTTAATCACGGCCGCTGAATATATATTGTTATTGCCTCCTCTGCTAAACCTATATAAAGCGTCGTGCTCAGATTCATTGAGCATCAACTGCGAATTTGCATGCTTTTTCAAGCGTATCTCTAACAGGTAACTCTTCTTTCTTTTGCGTTTTCTCCTTTTCTGTATTTTTTTCCTTTTTTATTTTGTAGGCCAAACGAGAAAGATATGTTTTTGTTCAACACGATGTTCCATGCATGAAGAAGACAAACTTGGAGTGTGGGGGGATGGTACTCATCCCTGCCCAATTCTTGGAGAGATTACTCTCAATGTAGCCCGATTCTTGGAGAGATTACTCTCAAAATGGTCCGATTCTTGGAGAAATTACTCTCAAAATGGCTCGGTTCTTGGAGAGATTACTCTCAAAATGGCCCAATTCTTGGAGAGATTACTCTCAAAATGGCACGGTTCTTGGAGAGATTACTTTCAAAATGGCCCGATTCTTGGAGAGATTACTCTCAAAATGGTCCGGTTCTTGGAGAGATTACTCTCAAAATGGCCCGGTTACCGAAGAGCATTTCATCCATTTAGACTTTTGTACCTATTCTAATATTCTTGATTTGGACTATGCTAACCCCTCTTTTCTTTCTCTTTTTTTTTAGCACGAAGAGATGGCAAATTTCACGGACTACACCTCACCTTCCTCAAAATTTAGAATCTCATCATCGAGACTGAAGATGGCATAGAACAAACCAAGCTTTTGGTTCTCGCCCCACAAGCCAGCCGATATACAGCCCCATGGGCTCCTCTAAGGAACTCCCTTCATGTGGAGAACTGGACCTTGCAGCATAAATCGACTTCTAATCCATTATCTAAGATGTGGTCTCTCCAAGCGCCAATCCATCGTCATGTAAATATTGCTAGCACCCTTCCAAACGCATAATTCAAGGCGAAGTACATTGGGGAAATACAACAACAATCGAGGGTGAGTATCGTCATATCCCAGGATATTGGGAATGGGCCGAAGACGTGCTTGGCGGAAGCCAACAAACGCTGAGTACAACAAAGATTTATGATGCTGTCTATGCCTCACTTTTCACTTATGATAGAAACTCGAACATTTTGCAAGCATTTTGTGAGGCTTGGTTCCCCAAGTCGAACACACTTCTTACATCAGTTGGGGAGCTATCTATATCCCTTTGGGACTTACATATCCTTATGGGTTTGCCCATTTCGGGTTCTCCATAACAAGAAGTGGTACCCGAGACAAGAGAACTCATCTGTTTGAATGAAAAACAAGTCAGATTTATTCCTCAATCTTGTGAGTATTTATTTGCCTCATTTCATTATCTTAAGGAAGGTACAGGTGCTACCCAAAGGATCTCCTTCAGCAAGTGGACAAGTTTTTGGTATAAAAAAATATTAATATATATATACCTACCCCGTTGCGGAAGGAAAAGAAATCTGCACGCCTAAAGTCAACACATAATCCTAACAGAGTTATTCCCGAGACGATGAGTTGGTCAACTGATCATGAAACTATATTCTCTAAGCTTAGGGTGAGGTCTGACAAGAAAGATGAAACATATGTAGCGGCATTCTTATCAATTTGGCTGTGTGCCTTTGTGTTCCCCAAGGTAGAAAACTCCATTCGTCCTGAGACTTTTAAGATGGCAAGCATGATGGCTGGCAGGCGACAGTTTAGCCTTGCAGTCCCAGTTTTGGCAAGTATTTATCATGGTTTGAATAAGATTTCACGTTCTGCCCAACTTGATGAGGTCAAAGTTTCTTTTCCCATTCATTATGTTTACGGATGGCTTGCACATTACTTTAAAACCCACTATCCACTTGCTAAGGGTCTGTCTGTCCCTTTGATGGTGGCATACTCAGGAGAGGGGGCTGCAAGGTGCTTTGGCGAGAAAGATGGAAGAAAACGCATCCAGAATGGGGAGGATATAGTTTGGGCACCAACAATGTTGACCAATTCCCGTCCTTATTATTACGTGGATAACGATGCCCCTCAAGAGTTGGAATCAAATTACTTCATGAGCTTACGTTTTAATTACCTCCCTTTGAGGTATGGTAACCATTCATCATCGAGCCGTATAGTCCGCATCGGTTTGGTCGTCAATTTAGATTTTACAGAACGTCCCCGGCTTTTTGGAGAATGATATCCGTAACTCCTCTCTAGATGAAGGAATCAGATTTTGGAGGATTTGCACATTGTATCGATCTATGTCACGTGCGGTTTTTCCTCCAGAGGGAGATCCTATGGAGAAGCCTTTCTCCACTAATTATATGTCTTGGTGGGAGAAAAAGTGCATGGGTGGAAGTTTCTCAAGAATAACTTACAAGCTTTGGTAGACAATGTTGGGATAAAGTCTACAACCACTTTAGGAGGTGAAGATCAAGGTGTAGGAAAGACGCTCTCAAAAGTTAAAAAAATATCAACTCCAATCCCAAAAGTAGTTACGCAACCTAAAAAAAAGAAGCTTAAATCCTCGAAGGCAGATTTGAAAGAAGTGGTGTGCACTTCAACAGCTATAGGGAAACACCCTCTAGTTCTTCCATTTAACACGTGTGTTCATCAAGAAACAATCCAGAGTACCAATGATGATCAAAATTGGAAAAGGAAATGACCTAACCCAGTAGAGATCGTAGAGGTTCAAAGTGTTGATAGTCCCTCAAGAACGCATACAGCTTGTAACAAAGAGGTAAAATACAATCACCTCGCTCATTCCCCCTCCCCCCCATTTTTTGGGAGTAGCTTCACTTATAAATTACTTACTTATTTTGCCTTTTCTTAATGTAATTAAATGCCCTTGGGCATCCGATAGTATCCCCATGCGAAAATCTATTGGAGGGCCTACATCTAAAGTGAAGTCATCGTTAAAGGCGGCATCTCTTCCTCATGGCGAATCCCTAAAAAGACGAACTCCAAATGAGATAACTCATATTTCACCAATGACAAATACAACAGTATCTATATTTGAAGTAAAACGCATTGTTTTCAATTGCAAGAAGGAATTCATTTTGGAACTTTGGTAGGATATTTGCGATAGGCTCTCCAAAACTCGTCCGGAATTGCTCTCATCTTACATGGAGAAAATCATTGAGATTTTCGAGGATATGAAGAAGACGAATATTCTGGATTTTTGTCCATTAGAAGATTTACTGAATTCTCTTTTTGAACTTGTCGCATCAAATGACCAAGAGCGATCCAATATGGCTGATAAGACGAGTGAAGATGAGAAGCTAGAACTGAATTCCAAAGCTAAAGAGCGTCTCGAATCGTTCAAACTTGAAGCAAGTGATAAAGTCAAGAAAGTTTCCTCTAGTGAAAAGAAATTGAAGAGAGTCGTGAAGAAGTTGCAGACATTACAACAAGAGAGGGAGAACCTCGAAGGTGTTATAGAAGCGACTCAAAAGGAGGTTGAAGAGATTCAGAAAAAAATTTCATCTACCGAGGCTGAGGTCTCTTCATATGACAACGTAAATTTGTTGACTGTTAATGATTCGGGCATTTTAGAGGAGAGGAAGAAGAGCCTGGAGACTAGCTGTCAAGAATTGATCAACTACAAATTTTGTTTAGATTAGGCTATTAGCATTATCTCCCCTTTTATCTTTATATTTGGTTGACCTAGTGGATATTTGTTTCATCTTAGATAAGACTGCTTCTCGTTTGCTTTACATTACCCGCCATTTATCTTAGTTGCATAACTTTCTACTTTACACACTTGTAACGAAGATTCATGTCTTGTCGGGGAAGAGTCCAAATAATGAACCATTTGATTTTTCGAAATTAGAATTCAATATCTAAAATCTATCCAAAATTCAGAATCAAACACCTTCAGAATTGCCCTAGATAGTATTTTGGAACTAACTTTAGATTCCACCACGTTGCAAATTTCAGATTTGCTCAGTTTCACCAAAAAATTCATATCTCGGTGTAAAATCATTGGAATTGCAAACCGTTTAATCTAAAGAAAACTAGACTTCAAGATCTAGAGCATATCCAAAATTCTGAATCAAACAACTTCAGAATCGTTCCGAATAATATTTTGAAACTAACTTTATGTTGCATCTCGCTATAAATTCCAGATTTGTGCATTCTCTCTAAAAAACTCATATCTTAGTGTAGGAACGTTGAAATTATAAACCAATTGATTTCATGAAAACTAGACTCCAATATATAGAACATATCCAAAATTCTCAATCAAATAATTTCATAATCGTTCTGAATAATATTTTGAAACCAACTTTACATTGCACCTCGCTAACAATTCTAGATTTGTGCAGTCTCTCTAAAAAAAATCATATCTTGGTGTAGGAATGTTAAAATTACAAACGTTTAATTTATTGAAAACTAGACTCCAATATCATAAAAGATTCTCAATCAAATATAATCAGAATCATCCCAGATAATATTTTGAAATCAACTTTAGGTTCCACCATGTTGAAAATTTCAGATTTGCGAGATTTCGCCAAACGTTTTGTATGCTGAAGTAAGAACGTCAAAATCATGAACCGTTTGATCTAATGGAAACTTAAATTTAAAATATATAAGATATCCAAAATTCAAGGTTTAATTTCTTATGGACACATTCAGATAATATTTCAAAAGTCAATACTAAATTCTGATACACCGACAATTTCAGATTCGCGTGACTTCATCAAATATTTTGCATCTTGATATGGAAGCCTCAATGTCGGAAGACGTATTACTTTCCATAAATCGAAATTTAAGAAACATATCCTCACAAATATCTTGGGGTTCAAATCTCACTGAATTTGAAACGTTGTACCAAGAAATCATTTTCTTATACTCGTGCTTCCTTTTGACGCCTCGCTTCTCTTCCCTTTTTTTAGTAGAGGGCGGAATTGGAGACAACAAACTTGAAGGTTTGGCGAACCTAACGACTTAGAGAATCCCTGAATTTTAACGCAAATAATTGACATCTTTCTAAAATCGGCCCATTGAAGATATCAATTTACCTAGGAGGGTTACCTCCTTTAAATCAAATGAGATCGAAGTTCAACAGGAGGATGACAATTCAGCTTGATCTTGTGTTCCTTCATACGTCATTCGGAAAACAATTAGGGCAATATGTATCTTTTGAAATTATGTGTTGAACTTAAAATGAAACTCTAAGATGCCTACGTACCCCGGTGAAGAGGATCAAGTCATACCGTAGTTCAAACTAGGTGATTTTTTTTTGTTTTTTTTTTTTGGTTTTTTTTCCTAACTTTTTCCTAGGCCGCCTCTTTCGAGATTTTCAACCTAGTGGACTCGTTTTTTTTTTTTTGCATCCTAACTTTTGCCTAGGCCGCCTCTTTTAAGTTTTTCAATCTAGCGGACTCTTTTTTTTTGGGCCATACACAGTTTATTCTCTTGCGAGCCAGGAGTGTAGCAACGTGCAATTTAGGCTCGTGCATCAGACTTCAAGGATAATACTTCTTCAAAAACTTTCCATTTCTAGGGCCAATTCTCATACCATCTGCATCAACCAGCTTGTAAGCCCCACTTGAGTAAGCTTCTTGCACGATATATGGCTCATCCCACTTTGAAGTGAACTTCCCTACAGATTTATGGGAAGTAATTATGGGTCTTCGTATGCCAAGGACTTGATCTCCTACTTGAAAGGATCTCGGGCAAACTCTTTTATTGAAGGCGCAAGATAATCGAGCTTGATAACCAAGACTCTGTTGAGCTTCCAATATCTTTTCATCAAGAGCTTCCAATTATGCTGACCGAAGTCGAGCATTTTCTTCATCAGTGATCCCTTCTTAAATAGCCAGTCGTAATGAAGGTATTTGACGCTCAATTGGCAAGACGACTTCGACCCCATAAACAAGTGAATAAGGAGTCGCATGTGTTGGCGTGCGGTGAGTCGTCCTATATGCCCATAGAGTTTCTTCCATACGGTCATTCCAATCTCGTTTGTATTTGGAGACGACTTTCTTTAACAAGTTGCATAGAGTCTTGTTGAATGCTTCGGCTAGACCATTGGCGGTAGCATTGTACATCGAAGAGTTACGTTGCTTGAAGCCAAAGAGCTCACAAATCTTGTTCATCAACCTATTGTCGAACGGCTTGCCATTATCCGTTATTATGTAATGGGGAATGCCAAAGCGATAGATGATGTTCACGCGGATGAAACTTGCAACATTTTCCCTCTTTACCTCCTTCAGAGCAACATCTTCAGCCCATTTTGAGAAGTAGTCAGTGGAAACCAAGATGTATAGGTGCCCACCTTAGGACTTTGGCAGTGGTCCGACAACATCCAATACCCAAGCATCAAATGGCCAAGCATCAAATTATGTCAAAAATCCCAATAATGCTGAAATCGAATGGTTATTGGGATAACTATGGCAGATTCTGAGATTTTGAAGTTGATGCCATTTTGGTAGATGATAATCCAAGCTACGGAATTCTCCTTTCTACAATTGCTGAACAATTATCGATTGATACATCGGATAAAATTCTAGAAATAAAATACATTGTGAATGAGAATTGTCCTCCATTGGAGATTAGAAATGATATGAGGGTTCGTGTATATATAGAAATGAAAAAGGAGAATAAAAAATTAGGTTCATATCCCTTATGTATTAGCGTAAGAGATTTCAATATGGAATTGGCAATCACCAATGAAAGCATCAGTATAGGTATGTTTGATTCGACATTGCTTAGAGTTTTTATGTTACCTAGTTATCTACAATTTAACGATATTTCTCTACAATTAAACTACAATTATGATATAGTACTGAATAGGACAAAGCGATGTTGCTTTCAAATTTACCTACATATTTATTACATTTGTGAATTTATTATCTGCAGGTTCTTCAGGATCCATAAGGTTACTAGAAATTCCATCATCACCAGCTATAGAGGAATATCAAAGTGAAATAATAATTGAATCTACGCAAACATGTATTGAAGAAGGACAAATGTATCAGGACAAGAAAACAATAGCTGCTGCAATGAAGAATTATTCAGTTATGCACAAGTTCCAGTTCAGAGTGAAAAGATCAAGTCATAGAAGGTATGTAGTTATTTATGGATCATAGATTTGCAAAATTAGTGTATTATTGAAGATAGGTTTGTTTTAGCAATTGTAGTTACATTGTAGTCAATTTGTAGTTAATGGTAGTGTTAGATAAATATGTCTATATATATTATTTTCTTGTAGCAACTGGCTTATATGTGTAGCTGAAAGCTGCAAATGGCATTTGAAGGCAACATCAATTAATGATTCTGCAATGTTCAAGATAAGAAGTTTCAGCCGACAACACACATGCTGCCCAATGGACGAAACATTCATACATCGCAAATGTACTGCAACAGTAGTTGGTAGCATGGTCGTTCCAAAGTATTGTGATCCTAAGACTGTTTACACGCCAAAGGACATACAAATGGACATGTTATCCGAACATGGACTGAACCTAAGCTATATGCAAGCATGGAGAGCAAAGGAAAACACATTACTGTTTTTGAGAGGGAATCCGTGTGACTCCTACAATATATTACCAAAATATTTATATATTCTTGAGAAGAATTATCCCGGTTCTGTAGTTAAATTGAAGAAGGCAGCAGATGATTGCTTCTTATACACATTTGTTGCTCTTTGTAGATCAATAAATGGTTGGCAACATTGTAGGCTGGTAGTAAAGGTTGGTGGGACATTCTTAAAATCAGCATATAGTGGTATTATGCTAACAGCAAGCACCATGGATGCAGCAGGTACATAATACAATAATTTTGTAGTTATTTTGTAGACATTCTAAACAATGTAGGTAAATTGTAGTTGTACTGTAGTTAGATAAGTGAATGTAGTTAAATTGCCTACATTCTCAATATATATTTGCAGTTATTCGTTAATCTTATTTTATGTCTACAAAATGTAGGTTCTATTTTGCCCTTGGCACATGCTGTTGTTGATTCTGAAAACAACGCGTCTTGGAAGTGGTTCTTTGAGCAATTCAAGGAGGCATATGGTGAAAGACCTTCAATGTGTGTTGTCTCAGATAGGCATGAGAGTATATCGAAGGCAACATCAGTTGTCTATCCGGGCATGGCACACTACTTTTGCTTGTGGCATATATGGACAAATATAAGGTCAAATTTCAAGAAGGCACATCTAAAATTACATGAATTGTACTTTGCTACAGCACGGTCATACACTCTGGATGAATTCAATGAAAGGATGATGAAGATTGATGAGGTAGACCCGCGTGTATCGTCTTACCTACATGATATTGGCTATCATAGATGGTCAAGAGTACATGCAACGGTGAATAGAACTTTTACTATGACGTCAAATATTGCCGAGTCGTTTAATACTGTAACAAAAGAGGCAAGAGAGCTGCCAATATTTGATCTATTTGAGTATATGAGGACTATTCTAGAACGCTGGACAAAAGAAAAGTTATAGAAGGCAAATGGTACTTTCACATTCCTTGTTCACAAATTCAACAAAGAATTGGAAGATAACAATACATTATCCCAGAAACTAAAGGTAATATATTCTTGTTTGGTGCAGGAGAAAAAACAAAAAATAGTAGTAGCTACAGTGTTTCCAGTTTGTAGTTAACATGTAGTCACATTGTGGGTAAATGTAGTTATCATTTATATGTAGTTTATTTGTAGATGATTTGTAGTTAACTGATTGTTGCTAATCTAGTTAACTGATTGATGTATTTTAGTTTGGTCTTGAATTGTAGGTGAGGGCTTCAACAGATCATATACATACTGTGTTAGATGGTGTGAAGTGGTACATTGTATGTCTAGAAAACAAGAAATGTAGCTGTGGACAACTCCAACTTGATGAACTTCCATGTGTCCATGCTTTGGCAGCATTAAGGAATAGGAATGAAAGGCCTGACTACTATTGCTCTCTGTATTACACAAGGAAGAGCCTTCTTCTTACATATGAAATACCAGTAAATCCTCTCCCTGATGAAGCCAAATGTGATGTTCCACAACATATTTTGGATGAGGTAGTAAAGCCACCGGCGGGAGATAAAAGGCAGCCAGGTAGACCTCACAAGGAAAGATATAAAACATTTGATGAAATAAATTCAAAGAAGTACAAGGTGTCTTGTGAAAATTGTGGAGTGAAGGGCATAACAAAAGAATTTGCAAGAATGCGCCGAAAAAGAAATGAATATCATGTAGCTAGAATAGTTATTCAAAATAATATTACTGAGCTCAAATTATCGGAATTTATTATGTAACTACTCTACGTTTTGAAGATGATTAAGAAGTATAAACATAAATTTGTGTTTCTGCACTATTTACATTTTTTATGTATGCCGTCAAGCATAAATTCTTGTCATTTTTTATTGGATAGTTAAACTTTTGTAGAAGCTATATACAAAACGTCTGATGTTAATAAAGAAAACACTGAATGTAAAATGTTGCCAGATTGTAGTTAAAATGTAGTTTAATTTTGGTCTAAGTGTAGTCCTGGGAATCACCTAATAGGACTTTGTAGTTAGGATGTAGTTTAATTGTAGATAAATTTATTTCTTCTGAAAATAATTGTTGATAAAGGATGGAGAAATTATTTATCTGAGACCTGTATTCATTTCATCTTTATGTTGTGTAAGAACTGACAGTTATATAAACATATTAAATGACACCTGAAGGTATTATATAAAAATAACTCGAAGATTAAAGTGAAATAATAAGACAAAGCTGTTACTACAAAAATGCTATCAGATAACTCGAATACTCGAGTATAATATAATCAAGAAAAAGTGTTGATTACAACAAAAATGACTTAATTCCTACATTGTTTTCCAATTCAACTACCAAATAGGAACAAAATAGTCTACTTCTTCGTTCGTTGAACTTTAGTTCTCTCATTCTTTGCCCGTGCACCCTTCCTCATTGCAAGTCTGCCAGTAACCTCACTCTCACTGATTGAACCATCTTTTAGCTTCTTTGTGGCGTAGTCCCACAGTAGAGCTCCATAGCGTCTACGGTGTTGGTCAATATTAGTATCTTCCTTTGGGATAGACAAATCACCAGTGCTAATATACTCCGCAAAGGCAACCACAAATACACCACAATCCCTGCTGAAGATGAGAATTTTTCATTATATAACAAACGATTAAAAAAAATAATTAAACATATAGAAAGGGAGATTAGTTTTTTATAGTGAGCCTTCCTTTTGTTATGGAATCTCAGCAACCATCCATTGTATGTCGAGAGGATCTGTAACTGGTTTCTCTATGTATGACTTTGTAGTCTTGAAGTCAATGTCTTTGCGTTTACCATAGAAACCAGTGCATGACAAATAAAGAGGAATAATAATTGAAAATTTCTCAACCAATGTCTGAACTGTTTTATTACGGTTTGCTCTCACCAATGAATCATAAACGTAAAGTTGTCGGTCCTCGATGTCAAAAACTAGCAACAAGCAATGAAAGTTCTCCACAAGGTTAACAGGCATGAGCACATAGTCAACAAGATCCCATGCTACATTAGCAAGAATTTTGTAGCCCATAATATATTCTCCAATATCATCCTCGGCTTTAACGACCGAATTCCTTTGATCCAGTGGAGAACTAGTGAACTTCTCGTAGATTCTTTCAATCTTTGTCTTGAACAAGAAATCGATTGTTGTAAACCTAGTTTGGATGTTAGGGCCATATTTTCCCTTTTTCTCAGATAGTACATAATAACATCAATGTGCTGTCAAAGTAAAAGTGCAATATACAATAAATTACAGTGTAGCCAATCACATATACAAAATAGCTATATATTAACTACAATTAGAATTTATGAAAAAATCTAACAACTTGCTTCACTTTAACAAAGAATGATAGTGGAGAGTCTGGAGCTTCAAACTTATGTGGATGAATTCTTTGGATATACAGATTATGTTTTTCGATTGACACGTTACAAAGCAATTCAAGGTGAAAGTCTTGGATTGTCTGGCCACACTGATGGTAACTACTAGACCATAATATCCCAAAATGGCATAAATGGAGTCCAAATTCTCAGTAAAAATGATGAGTGGATTGATGTAATATTTCTGAAAATTCCTGCAGTGACATTGTTGGAGATGCTCTTATGGTAAGTACTATTTCTACTACTTTTTTTGTCCGAATTTACGTCTCATATTTTTTTTTATTATATTTAGAAATAATTTAAATCTAAATTTTTTATTTTACTGTTAATAAAATTATATATAGCACACAAATATCTATGCCTTGTTTTAAATCACAAATTTTAAAAATATTCAAGTTTTTCCTTGATCTACGCATTCAGTCAATCATTGCTATATAAATCGGGACGGATATAGTAGTCTTGTGAAACTGCATACAAAATTGAAGATGATATAAATACTAGTACATTTTTTTGTGGAAAGAGGTGGAAAATTATCTACTTTAATTAAGTGATTTATTAGATAATCGGAAAAAATAGCTTATTCATTTTTCGTGATGGTTTAGCTTGCTTTCGAATTAAAGCTCATAAAAGGGTTTCAAATTTTAGAACGACAACTTCAAATGTTAATAATTAGGTTTTAAATTTAATATTTGTATACTTCTAATGCACTTTCACACAAATATATTGTTTGAGCAAAAATAATTACTGGGTTCGACCGAACCTGCATATAGACTTCTAGCTCCGCAACTGACCGTAATGGTAGATTCTGATTTTTAATAAATTTGTTTAAACCTATGCAGGCATGGACAACTGGTCTACCTTCACCTTACCATAGGGTAACTTTGGGTGGGAGCAAAGATAGGTTCTCTCTTCAACTATTTTCAGCACCAGATTAAAGTTACAAAATAGAGGCCCCAAGAGAACTTGTGGATGAATAACACTCTTTACTTTTCAAGCCATATGATATTCTTGGTTATGCTCAATATATAGCAATTAGAGCTAATCTGGGAGTTCAAAATGTGCTTCTTTTTGTGGTGCTTGATTTATTACAGTTTAAAATTAAAGCGTTAATTTATATTTTATGTTATGTTGTACGAATTCTCCAAAAACAGTATCATATATGTGTTGGATTCCCCAAAAATACACTATTTTTAGAGAATCCAATATGCATCCGGTGATATTTTTGAAGAGTCCGAACAATCTAGGTTTTATGTTGTTATGTCTGTTATGCATGATCATTAGTCCTCCAGATTATTATACTAAATAAAGGAGGATTTATGAGGTTTTCCTATTTGTGTTGTGACTTGTAAGAGATAGTAGTATTATGATGTATGTAGGATTTTATGGTATTTTCCTATTTGTGTTGGGGCTTGTAACATAGTATTTTTTATGCCACATTTCTTTTATTTATTTTATGTTTCCCTATTTATGTTATAGCTTATAACATGATAACAAGGACAAGTAATGCACACTATATGCATAAATATGTAAAAAAACCTAATGTACAATAAGTTCAGGTGTAAGATGAAAAATTAAACGGCACAACACCAAGAAGAACGACATTGCACCTCTACAGATTCGGATGGTGAAGACATGTCATACCTATGATTCTCTATAATCAACAACAACAAAATTTAGAAGACAGTTAAGAATAGATTAATATCAGAAAAGTAGCCCAAAAGAACTGATCAATCTTCAAGAATAACATAAAACACTAGATCGGCGTATATAGATAGATAAAGTAACCAAAATCTGAAACCTGAAAGATAATTGCATGTGAAACCTATCAGATGAACGTCATCATACAGAAGACTAGAAAACACCAAAACCACATAAGACATCCAAGCAATAACTAAAAGAACCAGATACAAAAATAGCAGGATTTAGATCCCTCTCTTATGATCTCACTGATCTTAAGCAGCAACAGATGGCTTTGAAGCTGCAGAAAGTCTAGACCTCTTCTTAGCCAAACTCTCACTGCGCCTTTCTCTTTGCTCCTTCAACCTAGTAGCAAGAAGCTTCTGGTAGTCAGCTGCTTCTGACTTAGCCTTGGCAATTCTCTTCTTCTTGTCAGCAATTCTAGCTCTCTTTCTTTGCAAAGTCAAGGGTGTCACTAACCTTTGAATCTTAGGAGCTTTGCTTGCCTTTTTCCCTGTTCCAACAGATCATAACATGTTTTAAGCAAAGTGAAAGTTTCCACTACATCAGACAGCAGACACATACTTGAATCAATGTAATAATAACTAACGACAAGTACTATAAGAGTAGACAACCCACCACTTTTGGTTGTGAAGTTTCTGCGATATGTGTTGACATATTTCCTTACATCATCTTCCTTGGAAAGATTGAAGAGCTTTCTAATCTTAGAAGCCCTCTTGGGTCCTCTCATCCTTGGTTTTTCAGTGTCAGTCAGCCCAGGCAGATCTTTCTCTCCCTTCTTAACAATAACCAGATTCAAAACAGAAAGATCAGGACTGACAATGCATCCACGGACAGACTTCCTTCTGCGCTCTCCATTTCGCCTACCATAACCACGGAAGCAAGGGGTACCTGTTTAATGTGTAAATGTAAAATAACAGCTTTTAAAAAAATCTTAAAATCATAGATTTTGATGCAAAGAACAATTTAGGCGTGCCCATCAAGATCATTCTAAACATACCTCGGTAGAGCAAAAGGCGAACACGGCCAGGAGTTAACACTCCCTGCTTCATTGGAAAACCTTGCTTGTCACATCCTCCCATAATCTTGAAAACGTAACCCTTGAACTCCTGTCAATTGAGAATAACAATATTAGAAAGAGTTGATGAAATTTAATGATTTAAACCAAAAATATTGTGGAGTAAAAGGAACAGAAACCTACATCTCCCAGAGTATCTCCGCTAACCTCCTGGGAGATCCTTTTGTCAAAGAAGGCTCGGCTGCATTTCAAGACTTTAGCTTAGATAATGCTACTTCAAAATATATAATGAATGTGCCAATGTCGATAAAACAAGATTGGACATGCAAGTTCCAACAAAATACAAAGACTGCTACATAAATCCATCAATTGATACCTATCATGCTAAGTAAAAAACTATAATTATAACACAACTACTGCTATGGATCAATTAGTTAAGCTCAGCTATATCAATCCACTACAACGTTCATTTTGCTCCATCTAGACTCATTCATTTCAATGTTCAATAATTTGTCTTAAAAGCCAGAAAGCTAAATTCACACCAATCCGTACAGTATTACTATAAGCTCCACCAAAAGCACAATAGCTGGTACAAAAAGAAGTGAACAGAGGTTCACTAATCACGTTAAATAGGAATACAGTTTTTAGGATATCCTTTTTATTTGGCAATAATACAAATCAATCAACGAGACTGTCCTCAATTCCAACTAGCTGGGCTCGATCATATATTAATACTCCATATTGTGACATATTAACACACTATAAACATTCAGCTCTATTTATGTCCATTTTATTCCAATAATAAACAATTCATCATTAGCAACAAATAACAATTCTCTAAAACTAAATTTTCTTTCAATCTCACATTTATACTTACACGTACCATAAAATGAGAATGACTTCTGATTAATTCTGTCAATAATAAATTAAGCTAGATTAAAACACACAAAAAAAACGTGTATAAAACACACAAACACACAAACAGGCATATATACACACTGTATTGTCTTACAGTTTCTGGTCGTCGTCGATCTCGAGCTTCCTCTGGCATCCAGTGGTGGGATTTGCGATGTTGAACTACAAAACAAATAACAAAAATCAGCTAAACGTACTTAATAAAACACAATTAAGGAGAAAGTTAGGGTTTACTTAGTAACCTTCATCTTCGGTTGAACTCGTAGGAGGCCGTGAAGATGACGAACTGCTGTTTAGCCTCTATTCGCTATTAGGGTTCTTAGTATATGGATATTTCAATTTTTATATAAGGTAGCTGAACTTGGGCCTTAATACGCGGACCAAGTGTTGGGCTTCCGCTATTCATCAGCCTTTGCCACGTTTATTTTATGGGATTTTTACCTATTTATACCATATAGCAAATTTTATTACCAAATATATTCATAATATAGTATTTATCTGCCTAGTCCATAGTTTTGCTACAAAATATGTACCAAACCAAAAATAGATAGATTCTACCCAAAAAAGGCGCCAAATTTGTAGGAATCAGATTTAATGGTGATTCTATCACCATTAATTTCGAAATTTAAAACGGAAGAAAATCTATTGCAGCGTAATTCTCTCTTTCTCCATATATTTTCCACTATTGATAGCCATTAAAAAGTTTGAAAGCTTTGAATTCAAATTTGGATTTTCAAAATTCATTATTTCTTTTGATTGGGTGTTGTTGTAAATAAATCGAAATATGTTTAGGAGTTTATATCTCAATTTGAGGGGTTTTGGTGAAGATTAGACTTGGTTTTGACTGAATTTCATATTGAAACTCGTCGAAGAAGAAGACGACATATTTTTTCAGAAATTGTAGTTAAATTATAGAATTGTAGATAAATTGTAGATAAATTATAGATAATTTGTAGATAAATTGTAGATTGGTAAGATTAAAACTTCTACAAGTCTTCTACAATTATGTCAAAAATTCCAATTATACTACAATTGAAATAAGAATTGGAATATTAAAATTCAATGTATTCAGTTTGTTGATACAATTTCTACAAATAAACTACAAATCAGCTTAAGTATTGTATAAAGTTGTATTGTTACATTTATACTACAATTAAACTACAATCTTGTGTCAAAAAATTTATGCATACCAAATTTCAATTTATGTACCATAATTCAAATTAAGGGTATAATTGTTGCTTCATTTATTCTAGGCATGAAAAAATCACCTCTGTTTATTAATTAGTCGCCGCGAAAATATTACAAATAAAAGGGTGGTCTCATTATGCACATATGACACATTTGATGTGTTTATTAATCAAGATTTTCCATCATATTTCAATGACAAATTTGGTCACATTAGACTTATTGGTGCATGTAATGGAATTGTTTGTTTATGTGGATATCCAGATAATATTGTTATATGGAATCCTTCAATTTGAGATAATAAAATATTGCCTCAATCACAACTTCAACGTCTACTTGATTTAATAGTACGTGGGAGTGATTTTGGATTAGGGTTTGATTCCAAAAGAAATGATTATAAGGTAATACAAATTTTATTTTGTCTTTCAAATGATCGTGTTGTTGTCTATCCAGTTGAGATATATTCATTACATGAAAATATTTGGAAAAAGTATAATAGAATTATACACTTAAAGTGAATATATGCTACTAAAATCATGCCTAGAATAAATGAAGCAATAATTATACCCTTAATTTGAATTATGGTACATAAATTAAAATTTGGTATGCTTAAATGTAATAAACACAAACCTTAAACATGGGAGGTACTAAGGTTTTGCTATATGATATAGATAAGTAAAAATCCCTTATTTTTTTTACTTGTTATAAAAAACTTGGTTACTAGAGAAATGGCTATTTAGTTTCTAATTCTGCCTCGACTGCATTTTATTTATGCCTTCTAAAATAAATATTGGAATTTTATGCTAGAGATGTACTAAAGGCTAGTGAATTGATCAATTATTCATCTTAGGTGCGCTTAGTTATTAAGAAATTATTCTATTATTCGAATTACAGTATCACAATTTTGAATTCAATGGCCTCCTAATATTTTTCCAATTAGCTCTAGAGAAATACATGAACAAAAGAAAATATTTTTGATTTGGAAGAATGATGTATTCTCATTGATTTCATAAAGGGAAAGCTGCAGGAGCTACGAAAATTGAAGTTTCTTATACCTTTTTCCCGAAATATTTTATACCTTGTCTTGTTCGAATTAATATAATTAAATTTGCTAGACTTTACTAACTCTAGTTCGCATATCCAGATTGATAGCTGATTTAATCGAGAGTTCTACTTGCCGTCTTATATTTTTTTATTATGCTTAAACTTTTCTTCTTTTCTTAAATTCATCGCATATATATATATATATATATATATATATATATATATATATATGCATGTATGTCTCTGGACTCAATTGGAATATTTTTTGAAAGAAAAAATTAAGTTTAAGCGTGATGTAATCTAATTAAAGTGACGTAGCATCTCAAAAAGGTAAATAGCAAATTACACTATTATGATTTTATTATTCTTATTATCAACTTTTCTGAACATAATTTTTTTTCTTTTTAGAAAAGGATGAAAAAGCCTTTGACAACTCTTTATGAAGTATCGAAATTACACATAGAAAAGGGTTATCATTTCAATCCAACTTCAAAAACCAAGGGATAGTTTGTGAAAAAAAAAAAGGGATGTAATTAATTTGGACAACAAATTGTTCAGTTTTTAGTTCTCATTTCAGACATCTGGACATCTGGTCAAGTCATCTAAACACAGAGTTACAGTACAACACAAAAAACATATACAACCAGCAGCAAATGTGTAAAATTTTCAGTAGTTGATCCTCATAGCTAAAAACAATCATTTACAACTGCAGATTAGACTTTGAGAAGGAAGTATCAGACTCAACAAAGGATATCTGTGACTATGAACTTGATCCACACTCTGTTGTTGGTTTTGATTCAGCATTTACATCATCTGAAGCAGGGAGTTTCTCACTCGAAGCTGACAGCTCATCACCTGGAGAAGCCGGTGGTTCACGCCTGGAGAAGCCCCGGAGAGAATAGGTTTTTTGTGTTGTACTAAAATCATGGTCATATTATCGCATCCTTCACCTCCAGCACTAGGTGCCAAACACCGATCAAGAACTCTTTCCCATATTGCTGAAAGCTTGGATTCCTACAAGTTAAACCTCCTAGGTCAATTATAGTTAAAGACTCTCAACCAGAGAGCAGCACATTATTGGATGAAGAAAGAACAGAAAATTATCAAAGATAACATGATGCAAATTGAATGGGGACTATTTAGCTGGCCTTAGCCTTGGCTGCATTTGTTAATCCAGTAAAGACATGAGGGGAGTGAAGGACAATTTGCCCATTGAATCAGTTGAGTCATCACAAACCTAAGGCTAAGAATCAGCGCAATCATGGAAATCAGGAACTCAAGGTAAAATGATGAGCCTCTTTACTTCCAAAAAAAATAATTGGAGTTTCTTACTTCCTAGGTAACTATTACTTCAAACACATCGAATTCCTACGTGCCATCATATTTCAGGGGGTTGATTGAATTCCTGCATTGGTATCTAAATACAGCGCACTCCTTCACCTTGTCGAAACCTTGTTCCAATAATCTCGCAGAGTACCAAGCCCTCATACTTGACTTGAGATGGCTGTGAGTAATTCACTCTTTTCCAACAGAAAATGTCATAGGAAAGAGGAACTTTCCTTTTTTCTTTTTCTTTTCTTGGGCCCACTGTTGGAACTTTTGCTGTTGTTGTTGTTTTTTTTTCTTGGAAAGTGCAGTGATTCAAACAAATAATCATATTTAAGCAAACAAAAGTTTATTTGCTTACATAAAAAGATATGAGTGGTTAGAAAGCAAGCACATGCTACTCTAGATCTACAACAAGATTTTGGTTTTTTATTCTTTATACAAACAAGTATTCATGCACAAAGAGTGATCCAATTTTTCATAGTTTTGAAACCGGAGGTGCAAATTAGTGGATGTGCCTTCTTATACTTGGTTCAACTCAGCCTTATACTCTTTCAATAGCAAAGAAATTTCATTTGTGGCAAATACGCATGTTCCAAAATGTGGCAAGCATGCATGGCAAAAAGATGTATACCTTTTGGAAGAAACAGAGTAGCAAAACTCTTATTATGGATAATGCACTCTCTCACCTAGGTTTTCCACAGGTTTCACTTTTAGTGGCTTTATAATCTTTGGCCTTGGGCACCTCCATAAAGTGAATATGATGAATATCGCATAAATGAAAGATCTCAATGCTATAGCTAACACATATTTGAACTTTTTACTTAAGCATTAATCAATCTTATTGATACAGAAGCATCAT
Organism: Nicotiana benthamiana; assembly: GCA_034376525.1. NCBI lineage: Eukaryota > Viridiplantae > Streptophyta > Magnoliopsida > Solanales > Solanaceae > Nicotiana > Nicotiana benthamiana. Next base: position 78,318,346 of record CM067330.1, read on the forward strand.
CTATCTGACTAACCGAGTTCAGCTGCTCATGTATCAAGTCCACTAATTGCTGGCTCGACATGCAGTCCCTGAAAAACGAGAAAAACATACTAATCAGTAGGATTTATTTCTGACAATAAAACAGAGAACTTTGGAGCAATGCAAGACGACAACAACAACAACGACGACGACCCAGTAAAATCCCACTAGTGGGACCTAAGAGGGTAGTATGTACGCAGACCTTACCCCTACCCCGAGGAGTAGAGAGGTTGTTTCCGAAAGACCCTCGGCTCGGAGTAGAGAGGTTGTTTCCGAAAGACCCTTGGCTCAAGAAGACGAAAAGAAAAGAGACAATATCAATACCACCAACAGATACAATAAGAAAAAATAACAATATCATGAAAGCCAGAAAATAGGTGAAAAGCAAAACCGCTAGCCAGTAAATAGACTCGGCTCTAAAATAAAAAAAGAAAAGAGTAGTAAGACACAATATTGTCACTAGCTGTCTCGGACAAAAACCCTACCAAACTAGCCTCACAAAGGTACGAACTAAGAAAAGACTCAACTACCTCCTAACCTACAACCCTAATACTTGACCTCCACAGCTTCCTATCAAGGGTCATGTCCTCGAAAATCTGAAGCCTCGCCATGTCCTGCCTGATCACCTCTCCCCAATATCTTTTAAGCCGCCCTCTACCTCTTCTCGAGTCCTCCAAAGTCATCGCTCACACCTCCTTACCAGAGCAACTGGGCTTCTCCTCTGAACGTACCCGAACCATCTGAGTCTGGCTTCCCGCATCTTGTTATCAATGGGAGCCACACCCACCTTCTCCCAGTATCATCATTCATAATCTTATCCATCCTGGTGTGCCCGCACATCCACCTCAACATCCTCATCTCTGCTACTTTCATATTCTGGATACATGAATTCTTAACAGGCCAACACTCAGCTCCATACGAGTGGTACGAAAAATCATAAGATTTCCCCAGACCCTACTAATGGGATTTTACTGGGTTGTTGCAATGAAAAATGAGAACCAAGATAGAGTACTGTAAAATTGTTGAACACATTAGTCAAGAAGGAAATATAATCTACGCAAATGGTGAAAGATCACTGGCCATCGCCCTATATTCTTTACAACAAAGTCATCATCCAAGCTAAGAGAAGATGTGCAAATACTCAGATCAATCAATTGACTATACCTCAATCCCAATTAGTTTGGAATTGGTTGTATGAATCCCAAGGCATTTTGCTTGTCCCTCACCATGAGGCATGCCTACTTCTTAAAATGTCTGGAGGGATTAAGCTGGCATACTCTCTAGAATAGATTGAACTGAGAGGATTATAGCACAAATTTCAAATCCTTGCCCAGAGTTTGGTTCTCGGGACTCCACATCATACTATAAGTCAATCATTCTATCTAATCCAGTGCAACACTTGGTTTAAGATCAGAATAAAATTTTAGTAATAAATTACCGTATATGAAGTTAAATTATTCTATGTGAGAAAATCTTTAAGTTCTTTATTTTTATACTCATTTCTCATTCCACAACCACACAATAAGGGTACATCCGCCGACTTCCAAAAGTCTAATTTTTTTTAAGTTCAAAAGCTAAACCGCAAGGAAACATGGGAAAGAAAACTTTGACAAAAGAAAAAAATGGTAGGGAATATTCAAAAGACAGAACAATTACAAGAGAAAATATAAAACCAATACATTCAAAACAAACAGCAAAAAGAGGAAAGGAAAAAGCAAGCAAAAGTTTTTCAAATATGCTGGCTGGGAAAATGAAAAAACTGTTAGAGCAAGAAAAGGATGGAACATGGTAAACAAACTGTGAGAAAGCACGGGAGAAAAATATAACTTGATATTAAACATGATACAATGAGCCCTATATATAATACACATAACCTAACCTACTCCTAATACACTTTGGATTAGGGTTCTACTATTTACATATCTAACGCTCCCCCTCAAGCTGGTGCATATAAATCATATGTACCGAGCTTGTTACATATGTAGTTAATACGAGGACCAGTGAGGGACTTGGTGAAAATGTCTGCAAGCTGATCATTTGACTTTACAAACTTTGTAGCAATATCTCCCGAGAGTATCTTTTCTCTGACAAAGTGACAGTCAATCGAAATGTGCTTAGTTCTCTCATGGAACACTGGATTTGACGCAATATGAAGAGCAGCTTGATTATCACATACAAGTCCCATCTGACTAACATCACCAAATTTCAGCTCTTTGAGCAACTGTTTGACCTAAACTAGCTCACATGTCGCCATAGCCATTGCTCGATATTCTGCTTCTGCACTAGACCGAGCAACCACATTCTGTTTCTTACTTTTCCAAGATACCAAATTTCCTCCTACTAAGACACAATATCCAGAAGTAGAACGTCTGTCAGAAGGCGATCCTGCCCAATCAGCATCGGAGTATCCAACAATCTGCTCATGGCTTCGATCCTCAAACAATAAACCTTTACCTGGAGTTTATTTTATATACCGAAGAATGCGTACAACTGCATCCCAATGACTATCACATGCCGAACCCATAAACTGGCTCACAACACTCACAGGAAAGGAAATGTCAGGTCTTGTCACTGTAAGATAATTTAATTTACTAACTAACCGCCTATATCTTGCAGGATCGTTAAGAGGCTCCCCCTGTCCTGGAAGAAGTTTAGAATTCGGATCCATTGGAGTGTCAACAGGTTTACAACCTGTCATTCCTGTCTCCTCAAGAATATCTAAGGCATACTTCCGTTGTGAGATCACAATACATGAGCTAAACTGTGCGACCTCAATGCCCAGAAAATACTTTAGTGTGCACAGATCCTTAGTCTGAAAGTGTTGAAAGAGATATTGCTTCAATTTAGTAATACCATCCTGGTCATTGCCGGTAATAACAATGTCGTCAACATAGACCACTAGATAAATACAGAGTCGTGAATCAGAATGCCGATAGAATACAGAGTGATCAGCTTCACTCCGAGTCATGCCAAAGTCCTGGATAACAGTGCTAAACTTACTAAACCAGGCACGAGGAGACTGCTTTCAAGTACCACTCGTATGTTAAGCAGACATCTCGTCAGTCATAGCCTGTCGCCACCCTGGATGAGACAATGCTTCACCTGTAGACTTAGGGATGGAAACAGAGGACAAAGAAGATAGAAAAGCATAATAGGGTGATGACAAACGATAATAACTTAAACCGATATAATGGGGATTAGGATTAAGGGTGTTCCGTATACCTTTTCGAAGTGCAATCGGAAGAGACAAGTCCGCGTAGGAGCAGGGTCAGGTGCAGGACGTGAATCAACCGGGCCGGATGCTGGGCGAGGACGACGATGATATGTCAAGAGTGGAGTGTCTTGTGCAGGGAGTCTAGGAGGAGCCACAGTAGACGTTCCAACGTTTGGAATGGGTAAGACTTCTGTAGCGGAAGGTGAAGGAGGAGATATAGTAGACTCCCTAAAGGCCGGTATAGGTAAAACCTCAGATATATCAAGATGGTCAGAATGGTCAGAAGAGGTAAAGAAAGGTTTAGACTCAAAAAATGTGACATCGGCTGACATAAGGTACCTACGAAGATCAGGTGAATAACAACGATAGCCCTTCTGAGCACGAGAATAACCTAGGAAGACACACTTGAGAGCACGAGGAGCTAACTTATCTTTCCCAGGAGCTAAGTTATGAACGAAACAAGTACTCCCAAAAACACGAGGGGGAACAGGGTATAAGGGTGACTGGGGAAACAATACCTCATGCGGAATCTGATTCTGGATGGAAGATAAAGGCATCCGATTAACCAAATAACAAGATGTGAGAACTGCATCGCCCCAAAAACGCAGCGGAACATGAGATTTAATGAGAAGTGTGCGAGCAGTCTCAATAATGTGCCTATTCTTTCTCTCTGCAACCCCATTTTGCTGAGGGGTATAAGGACAAGAGATCTGATGAATAATTCCATGAGAAGACATAAACTGCTGAAATTGAGAGGATAAATATTCTAAGGCATTATCACTGCGAAGAGTGCGGATAGAAACACCAAATTGATTTTTAATTTCAGCACAAAAATTTCGGAATATAGAAAACAATTCAGAACGATCTTTCATTAAGAAAATCCAAGTACATCTTGAATGATCATCAATGAAACTAACAAAATAACGAAATCCCAAGGTTGAACATACTCTACTAGGACCCCATATATCCGAATGAACTAAAGAAAAAACACTCTGCACGACTCTCAATACTACGAGGAAAGGAGGCGCGGGTATGTTTCCCGAGCTGACATGACTCACACTCTAATGTGGATAAACTGGACAAACGAGGCACCATCTTCTGAAGCTTGGACAAGCTAGGATGTCCTAAACGACGGTGAAGTAGGTCTGGAGGATCTGCAACTAGACAGGCCTTAGAGGATGTTAGTGAGTTAAGGTAGTAGAGTCCGTCTGATTCAAGTCATGTTCCAATCATCTGTCCCGTACTGCGGTCCTGCATAATAAAAGAGTCATCAATAAAATATATTCCGCAATGGAGGGCACGAGTCAAACGACTAACAGATGCAAGATTAAAAGGACAGTCAGGGACATAAAGAACGGAATCTAGAGTGATAGAGGGTAGAGGATTTGCTTGTCCAACTCCTTTTGCTTTAGTTTGAGACCCATTAGCTAAAGTAACGTTGGGAAGAAACTGTGAATACGCAATATTTGACAAAAGGGATTTATTACCAGAGATATGATCAGAAGCAGCTGAGTCCACAACCCATTGTTCAAGAGGACTAGACTGGGAAACACAAGCAAAAGAATTACCAGCAACAGAAGTATCAGGCTGAGCAACAGTGGCTACTTGTGGAGACGTCTGCTTACTTGCTCGATATTTAAGGAACTCATTAGATACAGAAAATCCCTGGTTACCTGTAGGCTCGGTCTGAGCAACATAAGCATTTTTTGTTGGTCGACCATGTAAAGAATGGCACACGTCACGAGTGTGACCAAGTTTATAACAATAAGAACACTTGGGTCTAGATCTTCCAAAACGACCTCCTCCTCGTCTATGAGAAGCCCGATTGTCCACGGATTGGGAGACGAGGATAGATGAATCAAGTGTCTGTGATGAGCTCACTGGGTGACTTGGTGCTGCAGCAACGCGAAGTAAGCGAGAGAATAATTCATCAACTGTGGGACAGTCGGACTAGCCAAAATCTGATCGCGTACTGAGTCAAGATCATTAGGAAGCCCAGCAAGAGTAAGAACTAGAAACAGCTTTTGTCGTTGCTCTTGCTGCTTTGCAACGCTAGCAGAAACTGGCATCAACGTCTCAAATTCCTCCATAACTGCCTGCACTTGACCCAAGTAAGTAGACATATCAAATTCCTATTTCTTTAAATTTGTCATCCGCGATATCACATCATAGAAACGAGATATGTCATTAGTGTATAAAGTACGAGCCTTTTCCCAAACCAAATAACATGTTTGGAATGGACGAAACAAGGGCATCAACTTGGAATCAATAGATCGCCACAAAATACTGCATGCTTTGGCTTTTTCATCTCCGTCACTAGACTCCTTGGTTAGATGATCCTGAACACCTTGACCTTTACACCACAACTCGACAGACGAAGCCCAAGCTAGGTAGTTTGAACCTCCTATTAAAGGTTCTGAGGTAATCATAATACCGGAACTGCCAGAACCCGGGTTTCTAGACCCGAAAACATCTAGTCCCAAAGACATCTTTGGATTATCGACTGAAAACTCGCTGAAACTGAAACAGAGAACTGAAAACTGGAGCTGCCGGAAAACTGGAACACTGTAGCTGCCGGAAAAATTCAAAGTTGTCGAAATTGAACGAAAAAAGGATGGGTAGGGTCGGAATTGAGAGCCGACCAAACTGTCCTGAAGACTCAACCTGAAAAACTGGCCGGAAAGGCTGTCACGCGCCGGCGCGTGGTCTGACGCGCCGAAAGGTCTGGCGGCGCGTGGCGGCGCGTGTGGCAGAACTAGCCGGAGAAATTTCTGGGGTTTTGTCGCCGGACAGGGGCGAGTCTTTTGGTATTACTGGATTTTGCACAGCACTGACCGAGACTGATTTTATTTGAAAAAGTCGCCGGAAAAAGGGTTTCGACGACTGATTTTACTTCCCGGAATCGCTGGATTTTATGCACAGCGATAAATTTCTCACGATTGCTCTGATACCATGTGAGAAAGCACGGGAGAAAAATATAACTTGATATTAAACATAATATATATAATAGACATAACCTAACCTACTCCTAATACACTTTGGATTAGGGTTCTACTATTTACATATCTAACACAAACAAATAGATAAAACCAAAGAACTAAAAAGATATGCAACCAAAATTTCCAAAAAGAAAAAATGAAATTAGCAAGCAAAATACTTACTCCTTTGTCACAATTTGTATGGAATCTTATCCTTTTTTTTACTTCCCACAAAAATAGGTACCTTACTGTATCTAGAAACTGTTTAATTTTTACAATCTCATTTTCCCTTCAATAACATGTTCTAGGAATTACTTATTGTCACTTTTTTATTAAAAGAGAAGTACAGAGAACAAGACACCACATGGCCAATAAGAAAGAGGAAGAAGAGAAGATGAAGTAACCGGTCAGTCATCCTTCGCATTGAAAAACTGAATGTTGTCCTATTGATACTGAGGTTACTCTTGGTACTTTATGTAATTTAAATTACATGTAAAAAGTCTTTCTTTAAAAAAAAAAAAGAAATCGGGTGCTGTCAAGTATCACCAAGCAAATTGGGATGGAGGGAAAAAAGAAAAGAAAGGGCAGTCCGGTGCACAAAAGATCCCTCGTTCACGCAGGATCCGAGAAAGAGCCGCACCCCAAGGGGGTGTGATATAGGCAGCCTACCCTAATACGAAAATATTGCAGAAAATAGAAGTTTGAGAAAGAGATTGAAGCAAAGCATATTCTTGTTGTAGAGGCGCTTGCCATGCAAAGAGGTGAGGAGAGCAGGGCAAATCAAGGTTAGGCATGGGGTTTGGTCAGATGAGGGAGGGGAAGCTTCAAGGGAGGGGGAGAGAGCTTCTGCCTGAATTGGTGACTTCACCAGTATAGTCATGACTCGTGGGAAGAGAGGCTGCACAAGAATGGAGCATAGCCAGATCAAAGAGAAGGGGAAAGAGGACGGAGGAAAATGGAATCACCTTTCCCTTCATCTTTCATATACATGGGGCAAAAAAGTCATTTTCTCACTTATCAGTAGGACCCTATATTCTTATTCTTAACTCATATACTATCCTTCCATTATAATTCAATGGCATAATGGCAATCCACTTTCATCTTATACCTGAACCAAATGACCCCTGGGTACGAATCTTGAGAATCAGCTCAGTTACATCACAACAAGTGATGGTGTAGTGTCAGTCCTACTTGCAGTGGCTCTTTGGAACAAACTATCTATTACCAGTACAATAGCTTGTCGTAGTGTCAGTCACTAATGACGGATGAAGGGAGCAAAAGGGTCCACTATGAAACTCAACAAGATGGTCATTGCTATTAGAATCAGAAAGGCTACCATGCATGAAATTCTTTCAATTCGATATGATCTTCAATTTCCTCCCTATCTATTCTTCTTTTTTGTAGTCTTAATGTCTAGCAGACTTTTCAAATTTAAAGAAAGAGTCCAGAAAGCATACCATACACCATCACAGGCTAGCACAATAAAAGCATCATCATCGCATAGTTCAACCTAATTAGAGAACAAAAAAATATTAGAATCTGTTCTTTAGAAATATAGGAGAAGAGGAAAAGCAATGCAGCATTAATACTATTTCACAATTCAGAGTTGATAAGAACTTTTGATTTCTCAGCAGTTCGTACCAATATTGTCCCTTCCATCCAAATCATAAAGTTAAATGTATCACCAAGAAAGAAGACTGATCCCAAACGAAGCTGTTCTTCTGTTGGATCTTCAATGCAACAGATTTACATTGTGGGATTTTATCTTTGATTGACAAAATGGATATGCTTTATAAATAGCTTGACCAGAGCACCAATAGTAATGTACATTGAACTATAGACTGTGATATTGATAAGAACTAGTTTAACTGCATAATATACAACAGGAAAGATTATTTCAAAAAGAAGCAATATCAATGATCTGGTAATCTTAGCTATGAGCTATAGTTCGGACTTCAGTTTTCACGAGCACATTCCAAATCAAAGATTAGTTTGATTCTCATGGAGGCACACGCAGGAACCTCACTGGTTCTGCCTCTAATTAGGTACTTGTCCCATTTATTGACATTGGGCAAGTGAGGGGTTTCCTCGTGATAAAGTATACTAAATATAACATTTTCCGTTTCCATAAATTGTAAGAAGCAGTTATATGGCTTGTTCTTCTGGAGTTCTTTGTCCAAAAGAGTTACTATAAACACAAACTCCAATAAAATAAGGCCCCAATAGAGATTTCTGGAGACTCAATAGATATTACGAGTATTACATATACACCTGGCCTTTACCAGCATTTTTGAACCTCTAAACTACTAGAGTACTACTTCCACAAACAGATGAAAATATAAAAAAGCTTCAAAAGTTAAAGGAACTCAGTTCTTAAGGCATAGCAGGCAGCATCTCAGATCAAACAGTCTTCCTGGATACTCTTTACGTTTGATTCTTCTTTGATCCTTATGAACTATCCCATCTTTTCTCATCACATGGTTATTAGCTGAGCTGAAAATAATTACTGCAATAGCAGGATAATGATATTTGATCAACAGTTGGAGTTCCATAGATAAACTTTTATGATAAGTTGGAGCATCCCATGATTGATGGATTGACATTTGGTCACTTTCATTTTCCAAAATTCGACATGATTTACTGATTGCTATTTCTGAGTGTTGGTCATTTAGAGACTGTTCTCTTCCCTTTTTTAAGAAAGGAAAAAAACTGTCTCTAAATGGACAACACGCTGAAATAGAGACAGTTTTACACATGGAACAAAGAATATTATGCACTATCCAATAGCATTAGAACTTCTCAAAGAATAGATGTCTTAACATTATGATCAAAGACATTGCACGATTTGTGAAGAATTTTAAGGAACATACAATATTTATGTCTGGATCGGCAGTAACAACTTGCTTCTGAGCTGGCAAAAACTTATTCTGCTTGAATTCCATGTCACCTGCAAAGAAGTTAAAAATATGCTAGCTACCTCATCCAATAGATACTTTTCTTTCCATCTATTCCTAAATAACCAAAAGTTTAAATTGTGAATTTGCCACTTAGAAAATAGATCCTAATTACAGCTTCTATCGTGCTCCATTACTGACATTGCGAACTGCATCTCAATTGGCTAGTGTTTAAGCAGATTAATAAAGTTTCACAAACAAAATAGCATAATACCTATAGCTCTTGCAAGATTTAAGCTACCATTAACACGTCCTGCATGGATGAAACCACCTGCTTTCAGGATCCTCTCTCTTTCAATCTCCAGATCAGGTTTGTGATCCCTTGATAGATTATACGCCTGCACAAAGACACGTGAAAATTCAATTCTAATGCTTGGTATTAAACCATAAAAGTTAACCAATGCATCATTGTTAGAACAAGTGCATCCATGACTGCGCATGACAAAGTACGACCCAGCTCTAGCGAGTTCAGTGCCATGGCATGCTGAGCTGCCCTGTCGGAACACGACTTCAGATACAAAATATCTACCCAAGGAGAAGAGTATAAGAAGGCAGAAAAGACAATAATTTACCCAAAGATAGCATCCCACCTGGCCCTTCCGTGAAATCACACAGCGCGAATCACCAGCATTCGCAACAATAACTTGGTTCTCTCTAATGATTGCAACACAAGCCGTACTTCCAGAAGTTGGTCCAGGAAAATCAGAGTGGGGCCCCTGATAATAGCAAACATATAGCCATAAAACAATCAATCAATGAGCACAACAATGGAAATATGCAGGTAGCTCCCGCTTCCCAATATGCCACAAGAAATGACAGGGAATTGAAATTACATGTCCTTAATTAAAAATTGCTATCTCAACTATAAAACAAAAGGAAAGCAATAAATCACATAATATCCCAATTTCTGCGCGTACCTCCTCAAAAGGCCCAATCATCAGTATTGCCGTTTCCATCACCATTTCTTGGAGACCATATAAGACCCTCTATCATACCAGTAAACTTGTTTAATCTATCCCCCTAACGCAGCCAGCTCCCACCATCCTCTCTGACCACGCATCATCTCATCCATTCTGCACCAAGAACAGAACAAAATCTTTCAACACATAGCTTAGCAACATAAAAGGCAATTAGTGATCTCATAATGCAAAAAATGCAAGCATGACTTAGATCTTCATTCAGTTACAACTTTAGACCGTTTCATACCAAAAGATCTCTGCTGAAAGGTTAGGCAAGCTGAATTCATAGGATTATTAGCTATAAAATGGTTAACAAGGCCTGGGGAGTTGATATCATCCTAAGCAAAGGACTTCTTCCTAACGTTCCTCAGTTTCTTGGCCCTTCACAATTCTATTTTCTTGTAAGTACCATCTCTATTCTCTGTGTCAAACATGCGCACAAACAACAATTACGCTTTTATACACTAGCATTAACAAATAGAATTTCTTTCTTCGGTCTTTTTGCACGGGTTAGAGGGCAGGGAACAGAGGGATATGAAGGCATTTACTTCCAAATCGATATGAGAACGATGACTTCTCTTTTTTAGTTCCCCATATACTAGGTTATCCTTAGTAAAGTTGAGTCTTTGCTGCTTCGTCCGACCTATATAGTCTGGTATTTACTATTCAATTTCAATATTCATACAGAGGAGAGTTTTCTCTGTCTATATCTTGACCATAGCAATCTAGAACATGTAGAATAGATCAAACATCGAGGGGGAGAGACACGAAAAAGCAACAGCAAAAAGAAAGGAGGGGCAGAGATAAACTAGTTAGAGATTGTTGTTCTGCCAATCTAATCAAATCGTGTTAATCTAAATAAGCGTTATATATCTGACAGATAAGAGAACCTGGTCAGCCTAAACATATTAAAGTTTTTCATGCTTAAAACTTAATGTTGGGGCAGAATTTCAGGGGGTGACGGAGATTGGGACAGTCATGCAGTGGAAATCATACGATCCATGGTTTCAAGTGACGAGGTAAATGAAGCCAGATCTAACAGCTAAGATTACAGCTTATTACTTTCAAAGCTTTCATTTTTGTTCCTTCTATCGAAGTAATGACCAGTGTTTTGAATAGCGAGAGGCGACAAAAAGCGACGAGCGCCCGCTTCACTCAGGCGAAAAGCGAGGCGCTCACCTTTTTTGAAGTGAAGCGCCTATTAATACAAAAAAATATAATATCAAATTTGCATATATGAATAACCAAAAACTCAAATTTGCATATAATTAAGTTAATATGCAATTAATTGTATACTAAAACTGGAAAAATGCAGGTAAAACAAAAAAACTGAGCAATAAAAGGTGCAAATCAATTGAGGAAAAAAATCAGAAACAGCCGGAAATCAGCTGCTGCCGGAAAAAGAGTAGAAAGAAAGAAGAACAAGAAAAAAAAAAACACAGAAGAAAAGAGCAGTTTGCTGCCGGAGATGCTGCAGGAAAATTGAGACAGCTGGAAAAAGAAAAGAAAAGAAAGAAGAAAGAAGAAAACTGGTCGATGAAGAAAGGAGAAGAAGAAGGAGAACACTGCCTGGTGTTTTTTGTGTTTGCACGTGAAGAGGAAACCAAACCCTAACCTGCACTTGGTACGCGAATAGAAGAAGAAACTCTGTTTTTAGCTTTTACATCACTCAGCCTCATTTTAAATATTCTTTTTTTTTTTAAAAAGCGGTGCAATAGGTCGCCTCTCGCCTCTCAGCGCTTCTCGCCTTTCAGGGTTGCGCACGCCTTTTCTAAAACGCAACGCAACAGACAAAAATAGCAGCACAGCCTCGCTTCGCATTGCCACTCGCTACTTACGACACTGGTAATGACTACCAATGCAACTTAGGTTTTTTATCTATGTCAAGGATGCGACGCGACAGCTGATAATTACCATTGGAGAACCAACAAAAGAACTTAAGTTTCAGGAGTAATATAAAGAAAGGCCAATACCGAGACGGACCCTTAAACTTGGCTCCAGTTTTCATTTTGACACCTCAACTCAAGCTAGTACCTATTGAATACTCCAACTCCAATAAAAGTGTACCTATTGAACACCTCATGAAAAATACCTAAGTAAGTCCAGCCGCGTGAACTACACGTTCTGTGACATGGCAAAACGGACGAATCAGAAAATGCCACATGTCTTTTGAATATAAAAAAGGACCTTATAGGAAGAAAAAATAGAGAGAAAATAAAAGAAGAAACAAGACTTCTTTCATTCCATGTCCCCGGCCTTTTAATATCTACCACCACTCACATTTTTAAGTTTTCCCTAGACATCTCCATCGCAGACCATGTCTGCTTCCATAGCGCCCCCCCCCCCCCCCCCCAAAAAAAAAACCCTTCCCCCACGATTTTCAAACATTTTTTCTGCCGTCCCTCACTGCAATCCCCCCCCCCCCCCACGTCCTCTTGCCAGACCTACCTTCATCCCACAGACACAATTGTTAAATCCTTCTACCAGTACAATTAATAAATTTTTTTAAATTTAACCAAAAAGAATAAATAGAGAAATGAGGAATGAATTGAAAATTGGTAAAACAGAAAGCTATTTTCTGCAGTAAAAAGGCTCTGAGCCCAGATCTTAAGGAGAAGGCAATAAGGATTTTGAAAAAGAGAAAAATGACTATTGTGAAATACAAAGAGAAAGGAGGATAAGCTTGGCCATGATAGTTAAATTTTTAGAATTCGCCGGAATTTTCATTACTGGGAACATAGGCGGATCCAGGATTTGGAGCTTCCGGGTGCCATGTAGCTTTGAACGTCCATGTGTCGCTATTTATACATTGAGATAGAGTATATTTTGTCAGTTTGAGCAACTTTGGACTTCGCTTCGGGTTACTTATGTTTTTTGTATATAATATAAATCGATTGAATAGGAAAATATAGTACCGTAATTATGATAAAGCGAAGATCTGCAAAAGAAAATATTATTTTAACTTTGTGTGAAAAAAGAAATATTTAACTAATAAGAGACACAAAAAGAAAGTCAAAAGTTAACAAATAAACAGAAGAAAAAAAGACGAACGGAATATACAGAATGATAGAAAGCTTAACGTGATGTACCAAGCCAAAAGGTTAAAAAACTATTGCCAGTAGGGTTAGATCCTTCACAACCAAGGTGGAATATCCTACCCATTGCCGCTAGCACCTTTGATTCATCTTTTACAACAGGTGGTGACTTTTATATATATATATATATGATTTCTAACATATATATACATATATACACAGAGTTACGACAAAAGCTTACGGGTGGCATACCACCCTCTTGGGCCTTACTAGATCTGCCCATGCCAGTGAACACTAGTTTGGCTGCCAGTGTTATTCTATTCGAGTAATGCCATGGGCAATTTATTTCTATTTTATTATTGTTCTTTTTGTTAGATCAGAAATTTTTTGCTATATATATATATAGATATTTATATATATATATATATATATATATATATATATATATATATGTATATACATATATATATATATGTATATACATATATATATACATATATACACAGAGTTACGACAAAAGCTTACGGGTGGCATACCACCCTCTTGGGCCTTACTAGATCTGCCCATGCCGGTGAACACTAGTTTGGCTGCCAGTGTTAATCTGTTCGAGTAATGCCATGGGCAATTTATTTCTATTTTATTATTGTTCTTTTTGTTAGATCAGAAATTTTTTGCTATCATTATAATTTGATTAGTGGATTATTTAAGGAGTAGCAGTGGTAGTAATGATTGTAGGGAGAGGAGGGAGAAGGCTGAGTTGGTCACGCGAGAGATGAGGAAAGAGAAAGAGAAAGAAAAGATGTGATTTTTTTGGAAAAGAAAAAGAAAAAATCTAATTTGAGACCCATTCAGGCGCAGTAAGAACACTGGTTTTGTCACATCAGCATTTATATTAATAGGTACATTTTTATTACAGTTAGAGTGTTCAATAGGTACTAACATGAGTTGAGGTGTCAAAATGGAAACTGGAGCCAACTTTAAGGGGCCATCTACGTATTTGGCCTAAAAGAATATACGGACTAAAGTGCAGATGCACTCAACTAGGTGTCATCTTATCAGTTTCTGAATATATTAGTTTAAGCAGACGGGTAGAGATAATTCAGTTCATCAATCCAAAAAAGCATACATCATGTTAATATATAAAGACAAAAGGCAAACTGAATATCTGGAATAAGGTTGACATGAAAATTGACACATATAAGGAACTCCGTAATCGATGCTAAAAGATGCAGAAGAGTACAGTTTATTAATTAGCCAGTTACAGAACCAAAACTACAATAAAATCACCTGAAAAAAGCTTTCTGGACCGAAGTTCCAATATCTCCATGCATGCTTCATGCTTCAGCACTTGCTGATGTAGATACGTGGCACAAATTTAGCAACAACTTTACCTGAAGTGTATAAATGGTTTAGTTATTTCATATATAACAAAGATAGCATATTGGTTATGCAAGACATCTTTAACAATGCACATTACTAGCCTAATTTATCTTTCTAGTGCACCAAAAGTTACAGGGACTAAAGTGACCATGGTTTAAAAGGAACTGTCAAGTGAAATAAGAGCTTCTTCCCTGAACTCTAGCCAGCAAATTAACCTCCAGTTTTCCAAAACAGATATACTTCAATTACAACAACAACAACAACAACAACTACCCAGTATACTCCCACCAGGTGGGGTCTGGGGAGGGTAATATGTAGACAAGCCTTAACCCTACCCGAAAGGGCAGAGAGGCTGTTTCCAATCGACCCCCGGCTCATAGGATAAAAGGAAAAACAGCAGTAAAACAAAACAAAGACAAAAACAAAAACAATAAAGCATTAGTAACTCCAGCATGCAACATAAATAATTATCATAAATACAATCACATGCAATAATATCATACAGTAACTACCATAACTAACAGCCATAGGGGGGACATAAGCTAAAACACAAATCGTATATGGGCAACCCTGCTAGACAATAAGTTAAACAAATAAAAAGCATAAGAAGCAAATTTAGATGGGAAATAGACAAAACATTCCACTGAGCATGTATAACAAGCTGAACACCACCCAACATACAAATGCCATTCTCACCAAAGGAACGTCACGACATGAAACATCATCCATTAGAAAATTTATCTCATAGTATATCCAAACATGCAGGATATCTTCAACACCATTAAAACATAATTCATCAAAAGAATATAACCATATGCTAGCAAGACCAGATATATCTCTAGGATATTCCTTTAAATTGACAATATCATCTATTTACTGAAGACATGAATAGGATAGATGTCATATCATGAATAGTTCATTTAGAGCGGATAACCTCGTAAGCTAAGATTACCTTAACTCGACAAACATGCTTTAATTACTCACAGCATCTTCCACGGTTGCTCTCCATCCTTGCATTGATGATAAACCATATCTAACCTTAATTTCTCACCAACAACAACAAATTTCTCCGTTTTCGGAGTACTCAGGTATATACCCATCTCCTTTAGCTGAAATGAGAAAAGAGAAGCAATGACATAATATAAGACCCAAGGGTTCATGAATAAAACTCTATAGCCAAGTGGATAGCCGACGAAATTTACCGGAAACCACTGATTCAGAGTGGTTATCAGAAGCTTTTAGTGCTAAACTGCTAATCTTCAATTATAATGATAACATAAAAGCAGCATTAGTGCAAAAGAATTAAAAACGATTAAAAAGGAGAAGAAAAAAAAGAAGAAGAGGAACACATTCTGCAGACAAAAATGTGTTAACGATATGTCAGAGATGATTGACTGATTATGTGGTTTCTTTAAGCCATGATTGCAGCAGAAGCAAACTTCTATGACTCACAGACTGCACTCCTGCCTTGTCATCTTTGAAACATCTGGTATTCCATTCTTTCTAGAAAGTCCATAAAAATTTAATGCTAACTTCCACCACTTTTGTTGTGCCCTTCGGATCCTAGAAACAATGCAGGCAGCAATTAATTCGTTTTAAATGCCACTACCAATGAATACCCACCACTGAACTTAACACACTCCAAATATTTCGAGGAATGTCAAGATGGAGCAAGAGATGAATGAATGATTATGTGGTCTTATAATGCATTGCATCTGTTGGACAACCTTCTTCTAGCCTTATCTTATGAGGTTCAGATTCTCTCTCACACTGTTTGAGGAGTCAATACTTGATAGTTCAACAAAAAAGGTCAAAGCAGCAACCAGAAGAAAGAAAACTCAAAGTATGTGGGTCTTTTCTCCAGGTATCTAACTCTAGCATACCTCAAATGTATCTCAGGAACTCTAGGGCAATTTGAAGCTCAATGTCAGTTGCAGAATTGTTCACCTTATTGATTATTTGATTCTTTAGTATTCTGTATCAGAAATCTTGTGGATGATTATACATGGATTCTTAGAGCCTAAAGGCCTATAGATCATTCTGTTACTGCTTTATGCGAAGAGCTTTCTGATTCACAAGGTTTGTGGTCCAAAGACAAAAGCTTGGTGCATCGGTGAGAATTTCAACATAGCTAGGTTCTCTTTTTAATGCGTGGGCAGAAGAAGATTTAATGCAACAGCGAAACATTTCTCTATCTCGACTCTGATGGGAAATTGATTCATCCTCCTCTTAGTAGAGGCAATTTGACCTGGAGAATGGCACGGACTTGACAGGTTTACTTTACCACATCGGCTGAACATGAAGAGAAGTCCAGTGTATAGCTAGAAAATAATAGTATCAATATCTTGAACAATCGATTTCTTTCATATCCAGCTATAACAATGAGTATTTTTTTAATTTCTAAATGGGATGGCCAAAATATGCACTTCTACACCAGCAACAACATGTAAATTAGCAATGGGGGCCACGCGGGTCATTTGTTCAGAGTGTGAATTCAAGAACAAGGGAAAGAAACTGATTACAAGTTTTACATTTCTTTTCAATGAAGTACCAAATTTAAATCTCTTTGAGACTTGACCGCGCTAAAGCCCCTAATAGAACCAAGAAATTCTATTTACCCTGTATCCCAATATATCAAAAGACGATACAGTCCATGCAACTATGCAAGCAATCTCTAATAATCATAATCTTGGTAGAAAAGAGAAAAGTAATAACAATGTATCAGTCACCAAGTTTTCCCGCACACTAAAATTATGTCAAGGGTCTAATAGAAGGAATTTGGGGTTAAGGGGTATATCAAATTATTGATATCAAATGCTTAGTTTTCCATTGGCTATAAATTGAAATTAGGAGGATCTGCTAGACAAGTTGAAAGTCATGAATATATCGCAATTGTAGATAAATCAGCATACAATGACAACTATTCCATTTCTTTTCCTTTTTGATTTTTTTTTTTCAAAAATAATGGTCGGTGTCTAAGCCAGCTTTTGTACACCTCGATATTCCACCAGGGTACCTGCTAACTCACACTAGCATAGTACAAGGTAACTCGACCCACCAAGGCATAGGCAGATCGGAAGGACAACCACTTATTTTTGAAAAATATTTTTATAATGGAGTGTGTCTGGGCCAGCTTTCACGCACCTCGACTATTCCACCAAGTGCCTGCTACTCCTACCAATATAAGTACTAGCTACTTCTGTCCACCAATGCTTAGGCAGATCGAAAGAATGACTACTACGTTTCTATTTCCTTTTTTTCCCTTATTGTAATAGTAGGGTCTGAGCCATCTTTTGCACACCTCGGCTATTCCACCAGGTATCTTCTAACTCCCACCAAAAGAAATACAGGTAACTCTGCCCATACCTCTGTCCACCAAGGTTTAGGCAGATTGGAAGGACAAGTATTCCATTTCTTATGGAACACTATCAGAACTTTTTTTGACAATGATACGGAACGCTATCAGAACATAATAGCCACTATCCACAGTTGAAGTAAGCAAGCCAGCATAATAACAAGTAAAAAACACAAAGAAACTTTATAAATCGGAGTTCAATGTTTTTCTTTATATAATGGAATGCTCAACTGAATTTTCAATCGTATTTTCCCACAATAATTCATATAATAAAATAGTTAGCTGTTATGTATAAATCAAGAGAGACAGAGAGGCGGTGGAACTTACAAGTGGATTTCGCCGGAGAGGAGATCGGGAGGAGGAGGTAAGTGGCCGACGGGAACTGGTGGTTAACTTCACCGACGCAGAAACTCCGGCGGAAAAACAATTGGAAGGGAAATTCTGATGACTACTTTTTACAGGCTGACCGGTCTTTCTGAATATCCAAGAACAAGAATAAGATAGATTAAAGTATAATTAACCTATTCTTTTTCTTATAAAATACTTTACTCCTACAGTCCTGTTACTATTTTCTCTACTAGTTTTAGGGTGTCTATATCAATATAAGTATATCATTAAAAATTTAGATAAATATTGTTAAATAATATAATTAATTACAACAACAGTAACTATTCAGTATATTTCCACTAGGTGGGGAGGGTAATATATAGACGAGCCTTACCTCTATACGAAAGAGTAAAGAGGCTGTTTCCATTCAAATAATATAATTAATTATGAATAAAAAACTAAAACAAGTATAAGTTTTTAAAATTGATTAATGTTTATCATAGTCGGTCAAATCAACGAAGAAACTATTCTAGTTATTCACAAAAGAATGTACTCTAACCTTGATTTGTATTGAGCTTGTCACCTATTTCTCAACCATACTTTAAAGAATAGATGAGGTCCCCAAATTTAAATTTCCGACCCTTGTCCAAAATTATTTTTTTATAGCATCTTTTCCTCTTACTATTAATTTTTTCTCAACTTTTTCTTCACGTATTAAAGTTCCAAAAAAGGTGTTTTTTTTCTTTCAAAATATGCAGATTCACTTTTGTATTTTTGCTCAAGTAATACTGCAACAATTTTAAGATGTTAGCACTAATCGTAATACTTTAAAAACATTTCAATATATTATATATTACAAATCAAAAGGCATATAGTTTGAGAATCTAAATATCTTTGAACATCAAAGGAGTGGCCGACTGATGTAATTACCAACTTAAACTAACAGTTAGCATTTATTTATTCTTTGTGGATTTTGTTGTTCTTTAATTTTTTTTTATATTTCAAAATAAGGAAAAAATTATTGCACAAAATTTTATTGATTTAAAATTCTAAATACATATCAGGGAAAACTCTGCCATTCTACTCGAGAATGCACAAATAATATAAATAATTAATTTGCAACTAAACTGTGCGAATAACAAGTAAATAGTCTTTTTTTATTTAATTACAAATATAAAATATAAAACAAGGAAGACGTAATTCCTAAAATTTTGCAAAAGAACAAACAACAAAAATAATCGTGAGTGATGCAAGTAGGGAACCGTGAAGGTTTAAAAAAGAAAAAAGAAACAATCATGAAGTGGATAATCAATTTGCAAAAGAATTTAATAAACTAAATAGTAAAAGTTGATTCAAAGTCCTAATATTATGAAAATTAATATAAAAGGAATTATAGCTATTACGGATAGTCAAATAAAAGAAAAAATTTATGTATAAAGTCCTAAATATCATATTTTTTCACGTAACTATAATAAAGAAATAATGAAATGGTTATTCCTAAATAATAGTAAGATAATTAAATTACTGTTCCTAAATGTTAGGAAACAATTAAATTACGATTTTATCTAATGTGAAATTTATTTCTAAAGGAAAAAAAAGGCGAACAACATTTTCCTAAGGGCCTTCGTGCTTTTACTATAGTATAGGTTATATTTTTGTTTAACAGTTATTATTTGAATGATTTTAAATAATTTTTTTCTCCTTGGATTTTAGGTTTTTTTGCTTAAATGAAATTTACTATGAAAATGTGGTTTATACTTTATAGCATTACTTTTACCGACTTAAATACATGAATTTAATTTAAAATAAATCAAGTAGAATATTGGTTGGATAAAGCAAGTTTATTTATCAAAATAAATTTACAAAATCAAGAAAAAGTTTCAGGTTTATTTATCACCAAGTTTTGATGTAGGATAATGAATGGAAAACGGTGGTTTTTGCAAAGAAGACTTTACAACCATCCAAACAACCACAATTGGGAAGTGAACAGGCGGCTACTGGGGTACTAGAGACGGCGATGCCAATACCAGGTAAGTCTGCTAACCCTATATTACCTGTTTTGGGCCGGGTCAACTTAGAAGAGAAAGGGAATGTGAATCAGCCGAATATGAAATTACACAACTAATTTCATATGCTATCTAATGCTAGCCCTTTCGAACACAATCACAAACTTTCCAGTAATGCCCACTAGATAATAACTTGAACAATAGGCCTTTGCCAGCACAACAAATACACAGTACCCAATTCCTTAAGCACGAAACATGGCCGACCATATCAACCAATCCCTTTATTCCTAACCCTAAGTCTATAGCTCCTCAATCACCATCCTTAGCTAATTCTCACACGTCTTCCCAAGAGTGCATGCCTCATACTCAAGACATGCCATGTAACCAAGACTTTACACCCTAAAGCCTATTAAACATATACAACTCAGAAGAAACTCTTCCTAATCCAAACACATCAACTCTGATCATTATTAGTATTATATCACATTTCCTCACAACCAAGGTAAACAATATGATGATCTACCATTGAATATCATCAAGATCAATCCTCTAATCCATCTACTCTAACTTTAAATACGTATCCTCACTCATCTCAAACTCCAAACTCCTTTACTAGTATAACTCATGCACCACAGAAACAACTAATATCCTTTGATAATGTAGAGGCCAACATTTATCGACATGAGTCGGAATATAAGAACAAACAATCAATCCTCCCATTTATCCTCGTATCACAATGGCTGGTCCCCGGTTGCCTCAGAGCTCATCACCTCTGATTTACACTTCACAACTGATGATAACCGATCTCCCACTTCAATCTTGGCTAGAGATGGGGTTGCAAGGCTATGCACTGATATTCCCCTTACAACTTAATAACTACGAAGTGGTGTTGTTGATACAAAATCGAACTCATTTCGCAAAAATAGTGACGGAAGGCATGAGGTTGGGAATTGAGGTATCAATCTGAACCAATAGCATACAACTCAAACCCCTCTTCCGATCGACCAACAGGCTTCAAGTTCCATGGTCACATAAATGGCACAAATGAGTCCAGCATGGGAACAAACTGTAAACCTCCTACCCTTCTACCCATCGCATCATATGGGCCAGATATTTGCCCCGTGGTTTCAGCCCCTGGACTCATTCAATCCACACTACCTTTATTCCAGTCCAATCAGTCTCTTAGAGAGTCTTACTCCACCGATTAGCCCAGTTCATTCTCCTCCCCCTCCATCTCCACAAGAACTATACAGCGAGACAAGAGAGGAATTGATCGCAATTCTTGCGGAGATAAGGGAGACAAGAATAGAATTTTTGTGGTTAAAAGGGATTCAATTTTACAACCTCAAAGTACAGTTCGAAAAAATTTTTATTCTAAAGTGTCCATCGGAAATGGTTTCATGCAGCCTCAATTTTCGTGCAACGACCAATCTCGAAGTAGGAAAATATGCTATGGTGATCATACCAACACTTCTTCAACTTCCATTGAGTCTGGATTCTCCAGTGACTCAGAATCCTTTGTTCCAACCCAGGAACCCTAATTCTTACATGAATTTCTTAGTTTGAAACTGCATGGGTTCTCATAATCCAGAGTTTAGGAGGCACTTTAGGTCTTTAGTAGATAACCATAGACCTACTCTTGCTATCTTACTTGAAACCACATACATGACCATGAAAGGCTACGTGAAGAGTTTAACTTTAGCAACATGGCTCAATCGCATGCAAATGGACTCATATGAGAATTAATGGTTCTTTGGAATGCTGATCTCATTAATGTATGAGAGTTGGGGAACAGGAAATACAATGTCTTGTCCAGGTTAGTCCTCTAAAACCTACTTGGATTTTATCTGTTATTTATGTTGTAGACTTTATCAATTGCGTGATATGCTTCGGAATAGTTTAATTAATTTACATGCCAATAATGGTATGTCTTGGCTAATAGGGGGGAGATTTTAATGAAATCTTAGAATCTAAGGAAAAGTTTGGTAGTCTACGCATAAATAATAATAGGTCAGATAAATTTGCTAATTTTATGAATAGATGTAGCCTTATTGATTTAGGATTTCAGGGCAGTAGGTTTACTTGGAATAATAAACAAAGCAATGACGTACTATATCAGAAAGGCTTGATCAACTTTTGGCAAATTATGACTGGCTAAATTTATTCCCTAACTTCACAGTTATACATTTACCTCGTACCCATTCTGATCATTGCCCTCTACTTATTAATTTGGAACCTACTCACCTCCATTATAATAAGATATTTAGATTTGAGACTATGTGGACATCTCATCCCCAATTTCAAAAACTAGTACATGCAGCATGGATGAAAGATGCTCGTTTATTAACTACTACTGAAAATTTTAAGAGAATAACTACACATTGGAATTATAATATTTTGGTAACATTTTTGAACAAAAAGAAAATTTCTAGCTAGATTTTCAGGTTTACAGTCTTTAGTACATTATTTTACTAGTATTTTCTTGCAAAATCTAGAAACACAATTAACGTTGGAATACACCCATATTCTTTGTTCAGAAGAGGAATTCTTGCAGTTAAAATCTAGAATAAATTGGATGAATGAAGGGGATGCTAACACTAGATTTTATCATCTATACACCCTCCAGAGACGTCGTAGAAATCAAATAAATTCTTTACAAGATAATGTTGGGAATTGGGTAGATTCTAGTACTGAATTCGCACATTAATCCTAAATTACTACACTAACTTATTTCATATTGATCACTTAATCTCGAAAAATCTACTAAGAACTCCTCATAATTTTCATAGTTCCTCAAGTGATTTACTTATGTTGGACATACCACTTCAGCAAGAAGAAATTGTAAAGGCATTGAATAGTTTTAAACCATACAAATCACCATAACCAAATGGTTTACATCCTTTCTTTTACCAAAAATACTGGAGGGAGATAGGTGCTAAAGTCTTTACCTCTAAAACTACCCCAGTAGATCTTAATAAGACTCTTCTTTGCCTTATCCCTAAGGTAAATCAACCTATACGAATCTAACAATTTAGACGTATCAACCTTTGTAATACTGTTTATAAGATAATTACTAAGATCACAGTTAATAGGCTTAAACCAATTATCAGGTAACATTATAGGACCAACACAAACAAGCTTCCAACAAGGTAAAAAGGCTTGTGATAATGTCATAATTGTATAAGAAGCATTAAATTATCTTGCTAGAATGAAAGGAAAATGTTCTGCCATGTTATTAAAGCTTGATTTAGAAAAAGCATTTGATAGATTAGAATGGTCCTTTATTAGACAAGCTTTAGTTTACATTAATATTCCTCCTTCAATGATATCTCTAATTATATCCTGTGTAACAGCTACATCAATCTCTATTCTAATCAACGGTTCGAGTATCCAATATTTTAATCCTTCAAGAAGATTTCGTCAAGGAGATCTTTTGTCACCTTATTTATTTATTATGTGTATGAAATTATCATCTAGAAGTATATCACAATCAGTGGACTACTTAAAATGGCAACCTATCCGGATATCAAAAAAGGGTCCTTTATTTTCACATATTTTCTTCGCTGATGATATTATATTATTTTTTAAACTAACTACTAAAAGCTGCCATGCAATTATTGATATTCTTAATAACTTCTCAGAATGCACTGGGCAAAAGATAAACTTTAATTGATCTAAGACATTCTTCTCTAAGAACTGTAGTACTAATGATAAGAAGTTTGCAATAAGCTCATTTAGCATGAAAGAAGAAACCTATTTTGGAAAATATTTGGGTTTCCCCATAATCCAAACAAAGCCTAGAAATCCAGACTTCCAATTCTTGCTTGATAATTTTAAAAATAAATTAGCAGGCTGGAAGTCTAAATTCCTAACACTGGCAGAAAGAGCCACTCTAATAAAATCTACATTAAACGAACTTCCTAATCATATAATGTAATATATACATATTTCTTCCAATATTATCCATAAGCTAGATCAGTACCAACAAAATTTTTTATGGGGTTCTACATTGGAAAAAAAATTATATCTTGTTAACTGGAATGATATTACTAAGCCACAATCTCTTGGTGGATTAGGAAAACAAAAGTTATGGGATAAGAACAATTCTCTATTATCAAGTTTAGCATAGAGATTATTCAATTCACCAAATACCATGTGGGCTAAGGTGTTGTTGACCAAATATCTACATACTTGTTAGACTAAAAAGAATTCCAATATTTAGTCTAACATCACTACTGGTTGGCACTTATGCCAGTTAGGTATAAAATAGAATATAGGAAAAGGCACACATATTAGGCTATGGGAGGATCTAAGGATTGCACCCGGTACTTCTCTTTGATCAACTATCTATGGACCTATACAATGACTGTCGCATCCTTTACTGACAATGAGAGATTGGATTGGAATAATATTCCTTTTGATCTTCCCAATAACATTAGACATCTAATACGATCGGTTCATATATCTAAAAAAGTAACAAAGTTGATAGAATTTTTTGTGGTTTAACTCCTACAGGTATTTTCAGTACTAAGTACATGTACAATATATTAAATGTACAACATAATATTACTATAAAGAATTCTACAAACTATGAGTGGATTTGGAGGCTACCTGTTCAACCTAAAATCAAAGGGTTAATATGGATACTTTTTAAAGAAAGATTACCTACTATGGAATATCTCAAACATTGCAACATCATTCAAGATGCTACATGTCAATATTGTCATGAGAAAGATGAAAGCAGTAAGCATTTGTTCCTAGAGTGCATCAATACTAAAGCATATTGGCAGACTTTAGGTATAATTGATTATATCAATTATTTGTAACAAGAATCAAATGTTTCTAATTGGATTCATAAGCTTATATCTTTCAAAAACTTTTATATTCCATATAAGATAAATCCAACCACTTACTTGTCTTTGAGTTTATGAAATATTTGGTTAGACCGAAATTATAACTGTTATAAACATATTACATCAATAGCTTTCATGAGGTTAACTACACAACAAGCCGCCGACTTTACGTATCTTATAACTAAAAATCATACTGTTAGGAAAAAGAGACAACAAATCTTAAATGGAAACCTCCTAAATTTCCTTTCTATAAATTAAATACCGGTGGTGCCCATAATAATAACAAGTCTGGTATTGGTGGATTAATACAAAATGCAAACGCTGAATGGATAATAGGATTTGCAGCATCATCTACAGTGGAGTCACCAATTACAACGGAACTTTATGCTTTACTGCAGGACTCCAATTAGCTCTTGATCATCATCTGCTACCACTAGAAGTAGAAGTGGACTAAAAGGATATACTAACATCACTAAATTCCAGTAAAGACACATCTAATAATTTGCTTTCTGGTTGCAGGTACCTCCTGGACAGATTGGGTAAACCAATAGTATTGCTTGCATATAGAGAGCAAAACAGAGTTGCTGACTAACTAGCAAAGGAGGGATGCAATTTTGAATTACAATCAGTGGTGTGTATTTTTTATGCTAGCCCAGTCTTTACAAGGTCACTTTTTGAAAAGAAAAACAGTGTAGTGCAGGAACATATTTTAGATTGTGATAGGTATCACTCCAGTACTTATAATATTGTAAATATGGATGTTAATCCTAGAATACCTAGAAGTATTAGTAAAATATTAGAAGGCAATATTTTAGCACCCCATAACGTTGCATATGCTTGTAATAGGATGTAAGATACGCATCACATCTCTGTACGCAATATTTAATATAATATATGTTACCTTTCAAATCCAAAAAAAAAATTTGATGTATGTTTTATTTAGTGAAGCATCGTGAATCAATGAAGATTTTATATAATTAATGCTAATTTACTTAAGAGCAATTGTTACGTATTATTTTTTATTTATGTCTATTAACTTTTATAAGATAGTTTTCTTAGGGGTCATTTCTCTTTTTTTGGTTAAAATTAAAAGTTTTTATTTGGGATAATTACAACCTTTGGTAAAATGGCGTGTAGCAGCCACTAATTGAGGGTATCTTTAAATTATATCCAGTAATTATAATGCTCGGCAAAAGTAGTCACTACTAATAGAAAAAAGATAGGTTACCCTTTCTTCACTGCTTATGTTCCCAAGCCATGTTATTTCATTCAGAGGAGGGAAAATTTGAGAGTGAATATTTTAGGGCAAATTTCGTGTGTTCTCAACATCTGTATCATCCTTGCATTCAAACGAGCTGCAATTAATCTTTCTCCTTCTTCATCTTTTTTGTCATCTTCTCTGAATCAAACGATCAAACTGGTAATTTTTTTTGTGTTATGCATTTTTGTTTTTTTATATGTGTAATCGCGATCAACAGCGTATCAAGTATGTGTGAAATTTTAAAAAATGATTATTATAAGTTGATTCAATATTGGAGAAGTAGCGTATTTTTGTGATGTTGTTATTCAGAAATTTTTGGTATTCAAGTGTGAAATGTGTTTGTGATTGATTCAATATATTTGATCATGTAAGGATATTTCATAAAAATAGTCGTAGAAATTCATAAGCTTACTGTATTTTTGAATTTATAGTTAACTGTGTCCATGAAAGATAAGGACCAAACGATATTAAGTTTTGAAGTTGGAACTCAAAGTTAAGGACTGAGTGTCCTTAACTTTTCAACTTGAAACTTGAAGTTAATGACTAAGTGTCCTTAACTTTGGAACTTGAAAGCTGAAGTTCAGGACCAAGTGCCCTTAACTTTTCAACTTGAAACTATAAGTTAAGGACTGTCTGTCCTTAACTTTTTAACTTGAAACTTGAAGTTAAAAAACAAGTGTCCTTAACTTTTGAAGTTGAAACTATAAGTTAAGGACTGCCTATTCTTACCTCTTTAACTTGTAACTCTAAGTTAAGAATTAAGTGTCCTTAAATTTTGAACTTGGAATTCAAAGTTAAGGACTGCATGTTCTTAATTTTTTAACTTGAAACTTGAAGTTAAGGACGAAGTGTCCTTAACTTTTGAACTATAAATTTGAAATTCAGGACCCATTGTCCTTAACTTTTCAACTTTAAACTTTAAGTTAATGTCACAACCCTAACCATGTCATGATGGCGCCCGACACACTGCTAGGCAAGCCTAACCAATTTAATAACCTCAACCATTTTTATACAGTTCATGGATTAATTAACATAGATAAATTACTAAGTCATCATACTGAAATTCTGAAATAAAGTTAAAACATGTGAAAATCCCAAATACCAATACTTCTACACAGCCCGAAGAATCCGGTGTCACAAGTTTTAGCCTCTAATATATGAGTATTAACCTACTACATATCGTTCTAAAGAAATGCGGAAATGGATCAATAAGATAGAAGAGAAAATCAGGATTGCGGACGTCATGCAGCTTCCTTGATATTCCCGGATAAGCTGTTCGGCAGAGAAGTCCTCACTTAGCCTCATATGCACTTGGATTTGCACACAAGGTACATGGAGTAATGTGAGTACTCTGACCCAGTAAGTAATTAACATAAATAAAGACTGAGAATAAGAAATTCTGAATAGGCACAAAGTAATTCTACAAATGCAGCAATGTACATCAACTAGTATAAAGTCTGTAAACCAATGAAAACATTTAAGGAAATAGTGCAACAGATAAGTAAGTAAATAACAGTCAAATATGAAATCTAACACATAGTCCGGTACTCTCTAGTTCCCGCTACGGCGTGCAGCCCGCTCCATTCATTTATCGTCGACGACACTCACTAGGGGTTTGCAGACTCCAGGAGGGGCCCCTTACGACCCAAGCACAATATAATCCATCTCATGGCATCAACTAGGCCCTCGGCCTCATATCAATATCAATATAATATCATTGCGCGCAGCCCAATCCCATACTCAGTCTAGAATCACATAAGCCCCTCGGACACAATAATATATAAATATTCAGCCCAAACTTTAGTAGAAATATTATTTAAGTTTCAAGTTTGAGAGAAATGGCTGAGTCTGAAATATAGTATTAAATACCAGGACTGAGTTCAATAGTACGTAAAAATGGTAAGAAACCATAATAGCAATACCTGAAGGATTTAATCAATTGGAACGAAGTTCAACTATGACAATCTCTCCAATCATAATGATAACATGTGAGATTCAGTCAAATACGCAGTAAGTTCATCTATCGGGACATACCAAGTCACAATCCTCAACAATACTCTACCCCACGCTCGCTATCCAGTGTGCAAGTCACCTCAATATAGCACTATG
The DNA here is from genome assembly GCA_034376525.1 of Nicotiana benthamiana. Classification (NCBI taxonomy): domain Eukaryota; kingdom Viridiplantae; phylum Streptophyta; class Magnoliopsida; order Solanales; family Solanaceae; genus Nicotiana; species Nicotiana benthamiana. The sequence goes on from CM067330.1 coordinate 78,346,795, forward strand.
ATATGAAATTCTGGGTTTCAAACCTCAGGAAATCATTTACATCTATGACTTACCTCAAGCCTCGATTATAGCTTTACCCCTCGATTCCACCACAATTTCGCTCAAACCTAGTCACAAATTAGTTAAATACATCAACAAATGCTAAATGAGTCAATTTGAATGCATAAGTATGAATTTCCCAAAGTTTTGCCCAAAAAGTCCAAAAATGCCCCGGGCCCACGTGGTCAAAACCTAAGGTTCGAACCAAAACCCGTTTACCCATTCCCCCACGAATCCAAATATATTATTTATTTTAAAATCGGACCTCAAATTGAGGTCCAAATCCCCAATTTAGAAAAGACCTAGGTTCTACCCAAAAACATGTTAAGTGATGTTAATGATTGAATGAATTGAGTAAAAATCGACTTACAAATGATTTGGAATGAAACTTGTTCTTAAAAAATCGCCTATGAAGTTTGGGTTTTGAAAGAATGGTGAAAAATTGTGAAAATTTGACTAAGTATAAAATTTGCTGAGCCTAAGATATGGGAATTGCGAACTGAGGTTCGCAATTGCGAACCCCGACCATTTCTGAAAATTTCGAAGTTGGGTTCGCATTTGCGAACCCGTATCATTTTGCGAATTCTTGCATTTGCGAAGGGAAAATCGCATTTGCAACCACCCTAGTTTCGCATTTGCAAGGCCTGATATCGCATTTGCGACCAGTGCTAAAAATCCCCTAGTTCGCATTTGCGATTATAGGACCAGGTTCCTGGCTTCGCAATTGTGATGCTATTATCGCATTTGCGAGGCACATCTTCGCAAATGCAAAGATCACAGAAGTAAATTACCAAATTTTTACAAAGTTCAAAAGTGCAATCCGACACTTATCCAGAACTCACCCGAGCCCTCGGGGCTCCAAATCAAATATGCACACAACCTCAAAAATATCCTACTGACTTATCCGTGCGATCAGATTGCCAAAATAATATCATATACATCGAATCAAGCCTCAAAACTCACGATTTCCTCCAATTTTTCATAAACCATCAAATTTCCATTTTAAGTCTGAAACACAACAAGCGACGTCCTTTTTCAACCAAACTTTTTAGAAAGCGCTTAAACCATATATAATACTACCGGGCACCAGAACCAAAATACGGGCCCGATACCATAGTCTTTTAATCAAATTTCATTTTCATTTTCCTTAAACATTTTTAGAAAATAGTTTTTACTCAAAAATTCATTTCTTAGGCTTGGGACCTTGGAATTCAATTCCGGGCATATGCCCAAGTCCCATATTTTTTTGCGGACCCTCCGGGATTGTCAAATTATGGTTTTGGGTCCGTTACCCAAAATTTTTACCGATGTCAAATTTATTCAATTTAATATCAAAATTTAGCATTTTTCTCACATAATTCATATTTAAGCTTTCCGGATACACGCCCGGACTATGCAAACAAATTGAGGCAACCCTAAATGAGGTTTTCAAGGCCTCAGAAGCACAAAATGAGTAAGGAAACAAGTGTTGACCTTTTTGGATTGTCACATCTCCACCTCTAAAACAACCGTTCTTCCTCGAAAAAACTAAAGAAAGAAGTACCTGAGTCGGGGAGAAGATGAGGATAACGACTCCGCATATCAGACTCGGACTCCCAGGTCGATGCCTCAGGGTGCTGACCTCTCCACTGAACATGAATAGAAGGAAGACTCTTGGATCTCAAATGACGAAAATGCCGGTCTAGAATAGCTATCAGCTCCTCCTCATAAGACAAATCCTTGTCCAGCTAGAAATTGCTGAAGTCTAATACAAGGGTTGGATCGCCGCGATACTTCCGAAGCATAGATACATGAAAAACTGGATGCATGGATGATAAGCTAGGCGGCAATGCAAGGCTATAAGCCACATCTCCCACTCGATCTAGAATCTCAAACGGACCATTGAAACTAGGGCTAAGCTTGCCCTTCTTCCCAAATCTCATCACACCCTTCATGGAGAAACCTTCAGCAAAACCTTTTCACCTACCGTATAAGACACATTGCGAATCTTCCGGTCCGCATAAATCTTCTGACGCGACTCAACTGTACGAAGTCTCTCCTGAATCAACTTCACCTTATCTAAGGCATCCTAAACCAAATTTGTCCCCAATAGTCTAGCCTTGCCGAGCTCGAACAACCAACTAGGGATCTACACCGTCTCCCATACAACGCCTCATGAGGTGCCATCTGAATGCTTGACTGGTAGCTGTTATTGTAGGAAAACTCTGCAAGTGGCAAAAACTCATCCCAAGAAGCATCTAAATCAATAACAAGGGCACGCACCATATCGTCTAATATCTGAATAGTACGCTCGAACTGTCCATTCGTTTGAGGATGAAACGATGTGCTCAGCTCCACCTGATTCAACTCGCTCTGCATGGCTCTCAAGTAAACTGAGTACCTCTATCTGAGATGATGGAAATTAGAACACCATGCAATCGAACAATCTCCCAGATGTAAATCCTGGCCAAACGCTCTAAAAATAGGGTACACATGAATGAAATGCGCGGACTTGGTCAGCCGATTAACAATCACCCAAATAGCATCATGTTTCTTCAAAGTCCGAGGAAGTCTGGAAACGAAGTCCATAGTAATCCTCTCCCACTTCCACTCGGGAATATCCATTTGCTGAAGTACGCCAAACGGTCTCTAATGCTTGTATTTCACTTGCTGACAATTGAGACACCAAGCCATAAATCCCACAATATCTTTCTTCATTCGTCTCCACCATTAGTGCTGCCTCAAATCCTGATACATCTTCACGACACTCAGATGAATAGAACATCGCGAGCTATGGGCATTCTCAAGAATCAACTCTCTAAACCCATCCACATTGGGCACACAGATCTGACCTAGTATTCGTAACACTCCATCATCGCCAATGGTCACATCTCTAGCATCATCATGCTGAACTCAATCCTTAAGGACAAGCGAATGCAGACCATCATAATGGCGCGCTCTGATGCGATCATATAAGGAAGACCGAGAAACCACGCAAGCTAACACTCGGCTGGGCTCCGAAATATCTAACCTCACAAATCGATTTTCCAAGGCATGAACATCAACTGCAACTAGCCTCTCATCAACTGGAATGTAGGCCAAGCTCCCCAGACTCACTGATTTACGGCTAAAGGCATCAGCCACTACTTTGGCCTTTCTCGGATGATATAGAATAGTGATATCATAATCCTTGAGCATATATAGCCATCTCCACTGCCTCAAATTAAGATCCTTCTGTTTGAACAAGTGCTGAAGACTACGATGATTGGTGAACACCTCACAAAATACGCTATACAAGTAGTGCCTCCAAATCTTCAAAGCATGGACTATGGCAGCCAACTCTAGGTCATGAACATGGTAGTTCTTCTCATGGGGCTTCAACTGACATGAAGCATAAGCAATAACTATACCCTCTTGCATCGACAAACAACCAATCCCAACTCTCGATACATTACAATACACGGTACAAGAACCTGAAGCTGATGGCAAAACTAATACTGGAGCTGTGGTCAAGGCTGTCTTGAGATTCTAGAAGCTCTCCCCTTAGTCGTCTGACCATGCAGATGAAACATCCTTCTGAGTCAACTTGGTCAAGGGCGATGCAATAGAGGAAAAACCCTGAACAAACGGGCGATAATAGCCTGCCAACCCAAGGAAGCTACGAATCTCCGTGGCTGAGGACGGTGTAGGCAAACTCTGCACCACCTCTATCTTCTTTGGATCAACCTGAATACCCTCGCGGAAGACCATGTGTCCCAGGAAAGCCACTGATATGAGCCAAAACTCACACTTGGAGAACTTTGAATAAAGCCTCTCCTCCGTCAATCTCTGCAATATAACCCACAAATGTTGCACGTGCTCCTCCCGACTATACTCATGGGTGTCTAACGGGCCTACCGGTCTGGGCCGGGTACAAATTGTTTTGGCCCGTACGGGTTCCGGGCCGGGCGTATTACGGGTTGTATATTAACGAGTTTAACAGGTTCGGGTTTATACGAGTAAAATTGAACCATACGGGTTACGGGTTGAGTGGACGGGCCGAGTTTAGTATAAATATTGTAAGTTACATTAATGCAAAGTACTAACATAAAGAATAAAAGGAATATGGGAAAAATTTGCACTTATTGCAAGTGTTACATTTATTTTATAATTCAAAGTTTCAAACTTATAAATTGAAAGGTTTACATATTTAACAACATGTAAATCAAAGGTTTTGCATTGTCCTTGCAAGTTCTTCATAATCAATATGAACTGATTGACCTTCTTCTGGAGTGTTAAATTTGGATGGGTTACCATGTGTTAATATATCTCCAAGTTCCTCGTCTTCTGGGTTATCAACATCTTCACGTCCTTGATTTCTTCATTACGATCTAATCCAATCTCTGAAACATACTAAAACTTTCAAATCATTGCTTCCTAATGAGTGACGGGTGTCTCCAAGTTGTTGTCTTGCTTGAATAAATACACTCTTCGATGCAACAGTAGAAATTAGCACATTCATCACGTCCCGAGCCATAGCAAAAAGAACAGGAAATTGCTTTCCATTCTCATGCCCCCATCCCAACGGCGAAAATTCCTTTGTGCGAGGCTCTTTTTGCCTCTGCAAGTAGAATTGAAGTTCATCAATGTTCCTGCTACTGGATGGAGTGTTAGAAAATGTAGAAAAAATATCAAACTATCAAGGCCTTCTTCATCATCCACAGTAGCAGAAGTGGTACAGTGCACAGTAGGATTAACGTTGTCTACAGTTGCACGAGCAGCATCATCAATTACATTTGCATAATAATTATATAAATGTTGTAAATAATCATTTAGCTTGTTCATAGAAACATATAAATCTGGAGTTTCAGTTGGTCCAATCTCCATATAAGTATATAAAGCATTCATTAACTAGTGACAATCAGACATCTTAACAAAAGAATTTAAAACATTGCCAATTAAGTAAGTCGGAGGAATTGGAAAGAAGTATTTTTTGAATTTTGCTTGCATTTTTTCAACAACATCTTTATGTTTTTCTTTCTTCTTAAATTCAAAGAGTAGAAAACAAATTTCAGCTATATTTACTAACGCCACAGTAACAGTAGGGTAATATGCTCCAGAAAACTCAACAGTAGCTATATAAAATTTATGTAAAAATTTAACAACATCATTAATGACCTCCCAAGTACTAGTTGTTAACATACGGTTTGGATCAGTACAATGCGCATTAGCAACTTCAGTTATTGGGAATTTATATTTGTAGCAACATTTTAAAAATATATTTGTATAATTCCATCTAGTAACAATTTCGTCTGGCATGAATATGAGTTTAAGGTTATACTGGACACACTCATTCTTAAATTCCTTTATTCTAGATTGTTTATTATTTCCTTGAATAACACCAACTGCTCTTCTAACATGAGTAATCTCAGTTGAAAATAAATCAAGGCCACTTTAACAATTAAATTATAAAATGACATGTACACCTAACATGAAAAATGTCATCAAGAGGTTGTTGCAAATGCAGTTTTAATATTGAAATTGCGACATTATTGTTAGAAGCGTTATCAAAAGACATACACAATACTTTTTGCTTTAGATTATAAAATTCAACAACTTCACAAATAGTACTACTTATAAACGCAACAGTATAACTTTGATCTTTATCATATCTAAAAGCGATAATACGTTTTTGCATACAAGTAGTATCATCTATCCAATGACATGTAATTGTCAAATAATCATTTACGTTAACAGCATGGCCAATATCAGAAGTTAGAGAAACTCTAAAAGGAAGGTGTCTAAGCAAATAACGTATGTATGTTTGATATTGTCCATGAAGTCTAAAGATATCAGCTTTACAAGTACTTCAAGGGATACCTTTAAATAAAGGATTGTAAATCCTTTGAATATACATAATAAGACATGATGAAGAAGCAAAAGAAAAAGGTAGACAACCCAAAGCAATCATTTTCTCTAACTCCTCACAATCCTTTATTTTATCATATTTTACTAGACCTCCAGTAGTAAGGTTAAGAGTTGTATGATTTCCATCACTATCAACGCCCCATTCTATGGGATGCTCAATTCTCATATGTCTACTAAGCGTCCCTGTCCCCCTAAATTTCCACCAGTCAAATGTTTAAAATCACCGTTACAAATTTTGCGTTTATCTCTATCAGTACCCTCTATTATTTCAAAAAAATTTCAAACCTTACTTCTTTTTCTACGGTTAGTAGTCGGAGCCACATGTGGTCTACTCCTAGTGCCACGACCACCACCTCTTGTAGCAACTATAACACTACCAACTCCAGCACTAATAGGTGTTTCTAGTATCTCATCTTCCATTCCGATATCATTATCTTCTTTTCCAAAATCTTCTTGTAATTGCTCATAATCAACATCTATATTATCATTAGGCGATGTTTTATAAATATGTGTAAATGATAATGGGTTATTACTATTACTACCAGATACTGAAGGACTACCTCTTTTTTTATTTCTCCTACCAGTAACTCTTTTACAGGCTCTTTTAGCAGCACTAAACATATTGTAAAAATTAATGTATAAGCAAAAATTAAATATGCAATTAAAATAGTAAATAAGAGAAATAGTTGGAGGGAGTGCACCGAATGCGATAATGAATTGAGCACTTGATTATGCAATTCCGATGTTACCACGAACAAACGTCAAGTCGTTAAGAAAGAATTTCAAATTTGAACTTCAATTGATCAAAGTTGAAACTTTAAACTTCAAATTTCGAATGACAAACACAATAAATTAAATTCAAGAAAAGTGAGCCAAAATGCCAAATAAAATTAGAAGATGAAATGATGAATTGAAGTATTGCAATTTGAAAATTTGAGAATGAGAGAAATTGAGATTGATATATGAGATTTGAGTGAAGAAATGAAGAAGAGAGGGGGGGGGGGGGGTATTTATAGTTTTAAAAAAGGTTAATTTTGTAAATTAAAAAAGGGTTAAAATTAAAAAAAAAAAGCTATTTCATCAATGGATCCGTTGGCTAATGGATCAATTTCGAAAAATGACATTTCTAACGTATAGTGGGCCCCACGAAAATTGAAAAATTTAAAAAAAATTTCCCGTTAAACCGGGCCGGTTTAACCGGTTAGGCATGAACAGTGCTTACCGGTTTAACCGGTAATTTTTTTTAACCCGGCCAACCCCCTCCCACCTCCCTACCCAGCCCACACGGCCTTTTAAGAACCGGGCCGATCCGGTTTCGGTTTGAACCGGTCTGGGCCGGTCCGGTTCCAGGTCAACCCGGCCAGTTTGATAGGCATGCCCGAGTGTACCAGAATATCATCAATGGACACGATGACAAATGAATCCAGATAAGGCTGAAGTAAACTGTTCATCAGATACATGAACGTTGTTGGGGCATTGGCCAGCCCGAGGACATGAAAAGAAATTCATACTGACCATATCTAGTCCTGAAAGCAGTCTTATGAATATCTAAATCCTTGATCTTCAACCGGTGATAACCTGAACGGAGATTAATCTTGGAGAACACTCTCACTCCCTGAAGCTGGTCAAATAAGTCATTAGCGAGGCAGGGGATACTTGTTCTTCATTGTTACTTTATTCAATTGCATATAATCGATGCACATTCTCATTATGCCATCCTTCTTCTTCACAAATAAAACTGGCGCACCCCATGGTGACACACTAGGCTGAATGAACCCCTTATCTAGTAGATCCTGAAGCTGCCCTTTCAATTCTTTCAACTCCACTGGTGCTATACGATATGGCGGAATAGAGATGGGCTGAGTGCCGACACCAGGCAATACCAAAATCAATATCCAGTCTGATGGCATGCCTGGTAGGTCTACAGGAAATATATCGGGAAAATCCCTCACAATTGGAACAAAATCAATGCTAGGAGACTCATCTCCAACATCCCTCACGAATGCCAAATAGGAAAGGAAACCATTCCTAACCGCTAGGCCTTGAAGAAAGAAATAACTCTACTAGGAACATAATCAATCACACCACACCACTCGATCCGCAATACACCCGAAATAGCCAAAGTGACTGTCTTAGCGTGACAATCTAGAATTGCATGACATGGAGATAACCAATCCATTCCTATAATGACGTCAAAGTCCACCATGCTCAATAGTAATATATCAACTCGGGTCTCTAGACCCCCCAATAATCACAACACATGACCAGTACACACGATCTACAACAACAATGTCGCCCACCGGGGTAGACACATGAACAAGCAAAGAGTGGGACTCCCGGGTCATATTCAAATAACAAGCAAAATATGAAAACACATAAGAATAGGTGGAACCGAGATCAAATAATACGGAGGTGTCTCTGTGGTAATGACAGCATCTGAAGCAATAGCATCTATCCTTCCCGGCATAGCATGAAATCTAGCCTGGCCACTGCCAGAACAACCTCCACCTCTTGGACGACCCCTGGCTACCTGATCTCCACCCCTAGCTGGCTGGGCAGGTGATGAAGTAACTGGAGCAGACGTCGAAGGCTGACCCCCTACTAATGCTGACTGCCACGAAGTCAAGGGCACTGCCTCCTAAAGTGAGCAAACTCACCGCACTCATAACAGCTGCCCGATGCTAGATATTGGGACCGAAGGGAACCCCTCACACTGGAATGACTAGTAGATGCACTCGACAAAGAAGAACCCTGAACTGATAGGGCATGAGATGAACTCTGAGCTGTGAGGGAACTGAGTGAAGTCTGGCACTGCATGGACCCATGATGACGATGGCCAGAAAGTCCTACACAATACTCTGGATGGGCCGACTGAGTAGGCCTAAAAGAACGACCTCTACTATGCTGGAACTGGACCCTCGAAAGAGCACCACTGTAACTGCCCGATCCACGAGGTCTCTTGGCCTCTCTCTCCCCTCCCTCTCTCTACGATGAGTAACTCGATCTCACGAGCGATATCCACCACCTCCTCAAATGTAGCATCCAATACCCTCTATCTAGTCATCAAAATATGGAGATGGTAGTTAAGGTCATCCATAAATCTCTTGATCCTCTCACGATTTTACGGAACTATCGAAATAGCATGACGGGCCAACTGTGAAAACCTCATCTCGTACTAGGTCAGTATCATATCCCCCTAACCACTCAGACTGCCTACACAGCTTCTCTATGCGGTATTGAGGTACATACTTCTCTAGGAAAGAGTGGAGAACTGCTGCCAAGAAAAGGGGTGTTGCGTCGACAGGCCTACGCCTCTCAAAGTCCTCCCACCAAGTGAGTGCAGCACTGGTAAACTGAAAGGTGGTAAATGCCACACCACTTGACTCAAGGATCCCCGCCGTATGGAGCATATGCTGACACTTGTCAAGAAAACCTTGGGCATCCTCGCCCTCAGCACCACTGAATGTCGGAGGCTGGAGCCTACCGAACCTCTCGAGATGACGCTGCTCATCATCTCGCATAGCTGGAACTACGAAGCCCTAAGATGGTGTGACCTGCTGAGCTGGAGGTGCCTTTGGTGTCTGTAGTCCCTACACTACCTGCTCAAGTGTGCGAGCACCTGGAGTTTGATTGCCTTCCCCAGCCTGCGAGTAGTTGTTGTTGCTGCTGTGGTGGATGAAACGGCCTGAGCCAGGCCAGTGCAAACTGATAATATCTGAGGCAAGGCCTCTTAAAGACCCGGAATCCCGACGGGCACAACGGAACAGGTGGTGCTAGTATGTCTGCAGCTGGTGCCTGATCCTGAGCTGGAGAAACTGGTGGATCAGCAGGCGTTGCCCTGGTTGCTCTTCCTCTACCACGACCACAACTGCGTCCATGGCCTCTAGTGGCTTCAGTAGGGGGTACTGGTGGTCGACCGCCATGTCCGGTAGCTCGTGTCCTGATCATCTGTGAGAGAATAGAATAATACAAGTTTAGTTCTCAGTTTAACAAAGCCGCACTACAAGAATTTCAAGAATGTGAAGTTTTCCTAATGGTTTTTGTAGCCTCCCGAGGATAAATACAAACCTCTACTTACCGATCCGCAAGAGTCTACTAAAAAAATCGGCTCATGACTCGCGAGACCTAGTAACCTAGGCTCTAATACCAACTTGTCACGACCCCAACCCCGGTCGTGATGGCGCCCGACACACTGCTAGGCAAACCCAACCAATTTAATAACCTAAACCATTTTTATACAGTTCATGGATTAATTAACAAAGAAAAATTACTAAGTCATCATACTGAAATTCTGAAATAGAGTTAAAACATGCAGAAATCCCAAATACCAATACTTTTACACAGCCTGAAGAATCTGGTGTCACAAGTCTGAGCCTCTAATACATGAGTATAAACCTACTACAGATCGTTCTAAAGAAATGCGAAAATGGATCAATAAGATAGAAGGGAAAATCAAGACTGCGGACTTCATGCAGCTACCTTGATACTCCCAGATAAGTTGTTCGGCAGAAAAGTCGTCACTCGGCCTCAGATGCACCTGGATAGCACACAAGGTACAGGGAGTAATGTGAGTACTCTGACCCAATGAGTAATAAACATAAATAAAGACTGAGAATACGAAATCCTGAATAGGCACAAAGTAATTCTATAAACGCAGCAAGGTAAACCAAATAGTATAAAGTCCGTAAACCAATGAAAACAATTAAGGAAATACTGCAACAGATAACCAAGTAAATAACATTCAACTATGAAATGCAACTCATAGTCCGATACTCTCTATTACCCATTGCGACGTGCAACCCGCTCCATTCATTTATCGTCGACGGCGCTCACTAAGGGTGTGCAGACTCCGGGAGGGGCCCCTTACGGTCCAAACATAATATAAGCCATATCGTGGCATCAAGTAGGCCCTCGGCCTCATATCATTGTTAATATAATACCGCTACGGCGTGTAGCCCGATCCTATATGCAGTCCAAAAACACAAGCCCATAGGGCACAATAATATATAAATATTTAGCCCAAACTTCATTAGAAGTATTATTTAAGATTCAAATTTGAGAGAAATGGCTGAGTTTGAAAAATAGTACTAAATACCAGCACTGAGTTCAATAGTACATCAAAATGGTAAGAAATTAGTAATAGCAATCCCTGAAGGATTCAATCAATTGGCACGAAGCCCAAGTATGATAATCGGCTCAAATCATAATGATAATAGGTGATATTCAGTCAAACACGCAGTAAGTTCATCTATCAGGACGGACCAAGTCACAATCCTTAACAGTGCTCTACCCCACGCTCGCTATCCGACGTGCAAATCACCTCATATAGCACTACGATGTGAAATTCCAGGGTTTCAAACCCTTAAGACATCATTACATCTATTACTCACCTCAAGCCTCGAATATAGCTTTACCCCTTGATTCCACCACAATTCTGCTCGAACCTAGTCACAAATTACTTAATTACATCAACAAACGGTAAATGACTCATTTTTAATGCATAAAAATGAATTTCCCAAAAGTTTTGCCCAAAAAGTCCAAAAACGCCCCCGGGCCCACGTGGTCTAAACACGAGGTTCGAACCAAAACCCGATTACCAATTCCCCCACTCCAAATATATGATTTGTTTTGAAATCGGGCCTCAAATTGAAGTCCAAGCCCCCAATTTTAGAAAAAACCTAGGTTCTACCCAAAAACCCCAATTTCACCCATGAAAATCCTTGATTTTAGGGTGAAAACATGTTAAATGGTGTTAATGATTGAAAGAATTGAGTAAACATTGACTTTCAAATGATTTGGAATGAAACTTGTTATTGAAAAATCGCCTATGGAGTTTGGGTTTTGAAAGAACGGTGAAAAAATTGTGAAGATTCGACTAAGTATAAAATTTGCTGAGCCTCAGATATGGGAAATGCGAACGGGCTGCGTACGCAAATTGAGGCAACCCTAAGTGAGTTTTTCAAGTCCTCAAAAGCATAGAATGAGTAAGGAAACAAGTGATGACCCCTTTGGGTCGTCACATTCTCCACCTCTAAAACAACTGTTCGTCCTCGAACAGACAAAAGAAAGAAGTACCTGAGTCGGCGAGAAGATGATGATAAGGACTCTGCATATCAGAATCGGACTCCTAGGTCGATGCCTCAGGGGGATGACCTCTCCACTGAACACGAAGAAAAGGAATACTCTTGGATCTCAACTGACGAACCTGCGTGTCTAAAGTAGCTACCCGCTCCTCCTCAAAAGACAAATCCTTGTCCACCTGGACAGTGGTGAAGTCTAATATGTTGGCTTGATTGCAATGATACCTCCAAAGCATGGATACATGAAAAACCGGATGGACAGCTAATAAGATAGCGGCAATGCAAGTCTATAAGCCACCTCTCCTACTCGATCGAGAATCTCAAATGGACCAATGAACCTAGAGCTAAGCTTGCCCTTCTTCTTAATCTCATCACACCCTTCATGGGCGAAACCTTCAACAAAAACTTTTAACCTACCATATATGAAATATCGCGAACCTTCCGGTCCGTATAAATCATATAGCAAGACTGAACTGCACGAAGTCTCTCCTGAATCAACTTTACCTTCTCTAAGGCATCCTGAACCAATTCTGTCCCCAATAGTCTAGCCTTGTCGGGCTCGAACCAACCAACTAGGGATCTACACCGTCTCCCATACAAGGCCTCATAAGGTGCCATCTGAATGCTGGACTGGTAGCTGTTGTTGTAGGCAAACTATGCAAGCGGCAAAAACTCATCCCAAGAACCACCGAAATCAATAACACAGGCACGCAACATTTCCTATAATATCTGAATAGTACGCTCGGACTGTCTGTCTGTCTGAGGATGAAACGCCGTGCTCAGCTCCACATGAGTACCCAACTCGCTTTGCACGACTCTCCAACACTGTGAAGTAAACTGAGTACCTCTACATGAGATGATGGAAATCGAAACACCATACAATCGAACAATCTCACGGATGTAAATCCCGGCCAAATGCTTTAAAAAATAGGCAATACACACATGAATGAAATGCGGGGACTTGGTCAGCCGATCAACAATCACCCAAATAGCATCAAATTTCTTCAAAGTTCGAGGAAGTCCGACATCGAAGTCCATAGTAATCCTCTCCCACTTCCAATCAGGAATATCCATTTGCTGAAGTACGCCACCCGGTCTCTGATGCTTATATTTCTCCTACTGACAATTGAGACACTCAGCCACATATCCCAAAATATATTTCTTCATTCTTCTCCACCGATAGTGCTGCCTTAAATCTTGATACATCTTCGCGGCACCCGGATGAATAGAATATCGCGAGCTATGGGCCTCCTCTAGAATAAACTCTCTAAGCCCATCCACATTGGGCACACAAATCCGGCCCTGCATTCTCAACACTCCATCATCGCCAATGGTCACATCTTTGGCATCACCATGCTGAACTCTTTCCTTAAGGACAAGCAAATGCGGATCATCATACTGACGCTCTCTGATGCGATCATATAAGGAAGACGAAGAAACCACGCAAGACAACACCCGGAAGGGCTCTGAAGTATCTAACCTCACAAACCGATTGGCCAAGGCCTGAACATCAACTACAAATGGCCTCTCCTCAACCGGTTTGAAATATCTAAGCTCCCTATACTCACTGATTTTTGGCTCAAGGCATTGGCCACAACATTGGCCTTTCCTGGATGATACAGAATAGTGATATCATAATCCTTGAGCAACTCTAGCCACCTTCGCTGCCTCAAATTAAGATACTTCTGTTTGAATAAGTGCTGAAGACTGCGATGATCTGTGAACACCTCACAAGATACATACAAGTACTGCCTCTAAATCTTCAAAGCATGGATTATGGTAGCCAAATCTAGGTCATGAACAAGGTATTTCTTCTCATGGGGCTTCAACTGATGTGAAGCATAAGAAATAACTCTACCCTCCTGAATCAACACACAGCCAATCTCAACTCTCGAGGCATCACAATTCACTGTATAAGAACCTGAAGCTGATGGCAAAACTAATACTGGAGCTGTGGTTAAGGCTGGCTTGAGCTTCTGGAAGCTCTCTTCACACTCGTCTGACCATACAAATGAAACACGCTTCTGAGTTAACTTGGTCAAGGGCGATGCAATAGCGGAAAAACCCAAAACAAACTAGCGATAATAGCCCACCAACCCAAGGAATCTACGAATCTTCGTGGCTGAGGACGGTCTAGGCCAACTTTGCACCGCCTCAATATTCTTTGGGTCAACATGAATACCCTCGTTGGACACCACGTGCCAAAGGAAAGCCACTGAATTGAGCCAAAACTCACACTTGGAGAACTTTGCATAAAGCCTCTCCTCAATCTCTGCAATATAACCCGCAAATGCTGCGCATGCTCCTCCTGACTACAGGAGTATACCAGAATATCATCAATGAACATGATGAAAAATGAATCCAGATAAGGCTGAAGTACACTGTTCATCAGATGCATGAACGCTGCTGGGCATTGGTTAGCTCGAAAGACATGACAAGAAACTCATAGTGACCATATCTAGTCTTGAAAGTAGTCTTATGAATATCTGAATCCCTGATCTTCAACTTTTGATAACCCGAACAAAGATTAATCTTGGAGAACACCCTCGCTCTCCAAAGCTAGTAAAAAAAGTCACCAATGCGAGGCATGGGATACTTATTCTTCACCGTTACTATGTTCAATTGCCTATAATCGATGCACATTCTCATTGTGCCATCCTTCTTCTTCACAAATAGAACAGGCGCACCCCACGGTGAAACACTAGGTCGAATGAACCCCTTATCTAGAAGCTCCTGAAGCTGCTCTTTCAATTCTTTCAACTCCGCTGGGGCTATAAGATATGGCAGAATAGAGATGGGCTGAGTGCCCGACACTAGGTCAATACCAAAATCAATATCCCTTTCCGGTGGCATGCCCGACAGATCTGCAGGAAATACATCAGGAAAATGCCTCACAGCTGGAATAGAATCAATGCTAGGAGAGTTAGCTCCAACATCCCTCACGAATGCCAAATAGGAAAGGCAACTATTCTTAACCATATGCTGGGCCTTCAAGAAAGAAATAACTCTACTAGGAATATAATCAGTCACACCATGCCACTCGATCTGCGGTACACCCGGAATAGAAAAGTGACCATCTTAGCATAAAATAACATGACATAAATATAACCAATCCATTCCCAGAATGACTTCAAAGTCCACCATGCTCAATAGCAATAGATCAACTCGGGTCTCCAGACCCCCAATAATCATAACACATGACCGGTACACACGGTCTACAACAGCAATATCGCCCACCGGGGTGAACATATGAATAGGAAAAGAAAGGGACTCTCGGGGAATACTCAAATAACAAGCAAAATATGAAGACACATAAGAATAGGTGGAACCGGGATCAAATAATACCGAGGCGTCTCTGTGGCAGACTAAAACAATACCTGTAATGACAACGTTTGGAGCAATGGCATATGTCCTGCCTGGCATAGCATAGAAACGATCCTGGATACCGCCAGATCAACCTCCACCTCTTGGATGACCCCTGGCTGCCTGATGTCCATCCCTAGCTGGCTGGGCGGGTGATGAAGTAACTGGAGCAGAAGTCGAGGGATGACCCCTCAGTTGATGATGACTACCATGAAGTCGAAGGCACTGCCTCCTCAAGTGACCAAATTCTCCGCACCCATAATTGCTGCCCGGTGCTGGAGATGGGGACTGAAAGGAACCCCTCGCACCGGAATGACTTGCAGATGCACTCGACACAGAAGAACCTTGAGCTGATAGGGCATGAGATGAACTCTGAGCTAGGTGGGCACTGAGTGAAGTCTGACCCTATTGGGACCTGTGATGACCACGACTGGAAAATCCCCCACAATACTCTAGACGGGCCGACTAAGGAGCCCTAAAAGAATG
Source organism: Nicotiana benthamiana (assembly GCA_034376525.1). NCBI lineage: Eukaryota > Viridiplantae > Streptophyta > Magnoliopsida > Solanales > Solanaceae > Nicotiana > Nicotiana benthamiana. The sequence goes on from CM067330.1 coordinate 78,362,649, forward strand.
ACCTCTATGATGCTGGAACTGGCCCTTCGAAGGAGCACCATTGTAACTGCCCGATCCACGAGGCCTCTTGACCTCCTTCTCCTCCCGCTCTTTTCGGCGAAGTAACTCGATCTTACGAGCGAATCCACTACCTTCTCAAACATAACACCCAATACTCTCTCTCTAATCATCAAAATACGGAGATGGTAGTTAAGGCAGACCACAAATCTCATGATCCTCTCACAATCTGACGGTACCATCCAAATAGCATGACGGGCCAGCTGTGAAAATCTCATCTCGTACTGAGTCACTGTCATATCCCCATCGTCAACCACTCAACCTGCCTACGCAGCTCCTCTCTGCGGGACTAAGGTACATACTTCTCCAAGAAAAGAGTGGAGAACTGCTGCTAAGAAAGCACCGACAGGCCTACGCCTCTCAAAGTCCTCCCACCAAGTGAGAGCAGCCACGGTAAACTGAAAGGTGGTAAATGCCACACCACTTGACTGAAGGATCCCCGCCGTATGGAGCATACACTGACACTTGTTAAGAAAACCCTGAGCATCCTCGCCCTCAGCACCACCAAATGTCGGAGGCTGGAGCCTACCGAACCTCTTGAGTTGACGCTGCTCATCATCTGGCATAGCTAGAACCACGAAGCCTTGAGCTGGTGTGACCTGCTGAGCTAGAGCTGTCTTTGGTGTCTGTAGTCCCTACATTACCTTCTTCGGTGTACGAGCAACAGGGGTCTTATTGACTTCCCAAGCTTGCGAAGTAGTTGTTGCTGCTGCGGTGGCTGAAACGCCCTGAGCAAGGCCAATGCAAACTACTAAAATCTGAGTCAAGGCCTCCTGAAGACCCAGAATCACGATGGGCACAACTGGTGCTTGAACAGGTTCTAATGGTATGTCTGCAGCTGGAGCCTAATCCTGGACTGGGGCAACTGGTGGATTAGTAGGCACTGACTCGGTTGCTCTACCTCTGCCACGACAATGACCGCATCCACGACCTCTGGTGGCCTGAGTAGGTGGTACTAGTGGTCATCCGCCACGTCCAGTAGCTCGTGTCCTCACCATGTGTGAGAGAATGGAATAATAGAAGTTTAGTTCTTAGTTCAACAAAGCCGCACGACAAGAATTTCAAGAATGTGAAGTTTTCCTAAAGGTTTTGTTGCCTCCCAAGGATAAATACAGACGTGTTCATACCGATCTGCAAAACTCTCCTAAACCGGCTCATGAGTCGTGAGACCCAGTAACCTAGGCTCTGATACCAACTTGTCACGACCCCAACCTCGGTCGTGATGGTGCCCGGCACACTGCTAGGAAAGCCCGACCAATTTAATAACCTCAAACATTTTTATGCAGTTCATGGATTTATTAACATAGATAAATTACTAAGTCATCATACTAAAATTCTGAAATAGAGTTAAAACATGCAGAAATCCTAAATACAATACTTCTACACAGCCCGAAGAATTAAGTGTTACAAGTCTGAGCCTCTAATACATGAGTATCAACCTACTACATATCATTCTAAATAAATGCGGAAATGGATCAATAATATAGGAGGGAAAATAAGGACTGCGGACGTCATGTAGCTACCTTGATAGTCCCAGATAAGGTGTTCGGCGGAGAAGTCCTCACTCAGCCTCAGATGCACCTGGATCTGCATATAAGGTGCATGGAGTAATGTGAGTACTCCGACCCAGTGAGTAATAAACATAAATAAAGACAGAGAATAAGAAATCCTAAATAGGCACAAAGTAATTCTATAAATGCAGCAATGTAAACCAAGTACAATAAAGTCCGTAAACCAATGAAAACAATTAAGGAAATACTGCAATAGATAAGTAAGTAAACAACAGTCAAATATGAAATGCAACGCATAGTCCGATACTTCTAGTACCCAGTGCAGCGTGCAACCCGCTCCATTTATTTATCATCGGTGGCGCTCACTAGGGGTGTGCAGACTTTGGGAGGGGCCCCTTACAGCCCACACACAATATAAGCCATCTTCTGGCATCAACTAGGCCCTCGACCTCATATCAATATCAAAATAATACCGCTGCGGCGCGCAGCCCGATCCCATACTCAGTCCAGAATCACATAAGCCCCTCGGGCACAATAATATATAAATATTCAGCCCAAACTTCATTAGAAATATTATTTAAGTTTCAAGTTTCAGAGAAATGGATGATTTGAAAAATGGTATTAAATACCAGGACTGAGTTCAATAGTACGTAAAAATGGTAAGAAACCAGTAATAGCAATCCCTGAAGGATTCAGTTAATTGGCAAAATATGAAAATCATCTCATATCATAATGATAACAGGTGATATTTAGTCAAATACGTAGTAAGTTCATCTATCAGGACGGACCAAGTGACAATCCCCAATGGTGCTCTACCCTACGCTTGCTATCTGGCGTGCAAGTCACCTCAATATAGCACAACAATGTAAAATTACGGGGTTTCAAATCCCCATGACATCATTTATATCAATTACTCACCTCAAGTCTCAATTATAACTTTACCCCTTGATTCCACCACAATTCCGCTCGAACCTAGTCATTAATTACTTAAATACATCAACAAATGCTAAATGACTCAATTTGAATGCATAAAAATGAATTTCCCAAAGTTTTGCCCAAAAAGTCCAAAAATGCCCTCGGTCCCACGTGGTCAAATACCCAAGGTTCGACCAAAACAAGGTTATCCATTCCACCACGAATCCAAATATATGATTTGTTTTGAAATCGGACCTCAAATTGAGGTCCAACTCCCCAATTTTAGAAAAAACCTAGGTTCTACCCAAAACCCCCAATTTCACCCATGAAAACCCTTGATTCTAGGTTGAAAAACATGTTAAATGATGTTAAGATTGAAAGAATTGAGTAAAAATCAATTTATAAATGATTTGGAATGAAATTTGTTCTTGAAAAATCGCCTATGGAGTTTGGGTTTTGAAAGAATGGTGAAAAAATGGTGAAAATTCGACTAAGTATAAAATTAGCTGAGCCTTAGATATGGGAATTGCAAACTGAGGTTCGCAATTATGAACCCCATCCTTTAGTGAAAATTGCAAAACTTTGCTAATTCTCGCATTTGCAAAGGGAAAGTCGAATTTGCGACCACCGTACTTTCGCTTTTTGATAGGTCTGAGATCGCATTTGCGATCAGTGCCAAAAATCCCCTGGTTCGCATTTGCGAGCAATGTGATCGCATTTGCGAGTATAAGCTCAGGTTCCTGGCTTCACAATTGTGATGCTAATTTCGCATTTTCAAGCTCACAATTGCGAGGCACATCTTCACAAATGCGAAGATCACAGAAGAAACATACAAGATTTTTACAAAGTTCAAAAATGCAATCCGACACCTATCCAAGACTCACCCGAGCCCTCGGGGTTCCAAACCAAATATGCATACATTCTTAAAAATATCCTACGAACTAATCCGTGTGACCAAATCGCCAAAATAACATCATATACATCGAATCAAGCCGCAAACTCATGATTTCCCCAGATTTTCATAAACCATCAAATTTCCATTTTAAGTAAGAAACACGTCAAACGACGTCCTTTTTTAACCAAACTTTATTAAAAATTCTTAAACCATATATAAGACTTGTACCGGGCACCGAAACTAAAATACGGGCCTGATACCATAGTCTTTTAATCAAATTTAATTTCCATTTTCCTTAAACATTTTCAGAAAAGAATTTTTACTTAAAAATTCAATTCTCGGGCTTGGGACCTTGGAATTCAATTCCGGGCATACGCCCAAGTCCTATATTTTTTTGCGGACTCTCCGAGACCATCAAATCATGGTTTCAGTTCCGTTTACCCAAAATGTTGTCCGAAGTCAAATTTCTTCAATTTAATAAAAATTTAGCTTTTTTATCACACAATTCATATTTAAGCTTTCCGGCTACGTGCCCGGACTACGCATGCAAATTGAGGCAACCTTAAATGTGATTTTGAAGGCCTTGGAAGCACAAAATGAGTAAGACAACAATCATCACAGTTAAGGACTGATTGTCCTTAACCTTTTACTTGAAACTTGAAGTTAAGGATGTTGTTATTCAGAAATTTTTGGTGTTCAAATATGAAATGTGTTTGTGGTTTATTTAATATATTTAATTATGTAAGGACATTTCATAAAAATAGTCGTAGAAATTCATAAGCTTACTATGTTTATGAATTTTTAGTTATCTGTGTTCATGAAAGATAAGGACTAAACGACATTAACTTTTGAAGTTGGAACTCAAAGTTATGGACTGAGTGTCCTTAAATTTCAACTTGAAACTTGAAGTTAAGGGCTGAGTGTCCTTAACTTTGGAAAGTTGAAGTTCAGGGCCAAGTTTCCTTATAGTTTCAACCACAGTACAATAAATAGAGGAAGAGACTCCAAGAAAGCAAACTAGGCCATAGATACGGAAGTTTTCCTACAATTGGGGTTGGCTTCAACAACCCATAAGGGACGGCTTGCCAAGCTACACAAACAGTTAATTTGTTTATAGTCGCAAAAGTTTTCCTTCAAAAGGGGCTGGCTTTAATAACCCATAAGGGACGGCTTGCCAAGCTACACAACTCAGAAAACTTTTGTACTATAAGCAACATTAGCTGTTTCTAACTCACAAAACTTTTGTACTACAATAAGCTAACTTTCTTAGATTATTCTTAATCTATTTATTCATACATGGACCGGCCTTTCCATCCATTCGAAAGAAAGAACAAGAGAGAAATTTAGAAAGTACTCATATATAGTGTTTCACCAAAGATTCTAAGATGATCCTACTACTACTGCAAAGCCTCCTTTATATAGGGCTAGGAGTTTATTACAAGACAAACTGACATAATAAAATAAACATATCTTACATGGAAAACTTATCTTACAAGTGGGTCCTTCTAAGCATGTGAAGGAATTTAGGCAAAACCACTAAAAACATGTGACAAAGGGTAGAATTTACATGATTTAGCATGTGAAAGCATGTGGGAGCAAGTGACGCGATGTGAATGTAGGGTTTGGCATGTGACGAAGCACGTGGAACCATGTGACAACTAGTTGAAGTGGGGGCCCCGATTGTATAGAAAGGTGTGGAAATTTGTCTTGGCATGGGTAGGATATTTTTTAGGATTTTTGGTGACAAATCTATGATTATGGTGTGTTTTTCAGTGATTTAGGTAATTATCCTTCATTGATTCTAGGGTTGTCTGCTAGGCATCTTTTCAAGGACCTTGTGTAGTAACGTCTGGAATTTAACGATCCTTTTTTGCTGTGTTCTTTCTCCTCTGGATTGAGAGTTTTAATCTAGAACCTTAGTCTGGAAATGACTTCTGTGATCTTTTCCTGGATGACTTCGTATGGCGTTTGATATTCTTTTGCTGCTTCTCGGACTCATTCCCAGTGAGGATGATTTCTTGTGTAATTCCAGCTTGCTCAGTCTTTTGGCCATATCTCTCCCGGGATGCACCTGTTTTGTTGAAAAAGGATTCTTTGTGCCTCGTTGTATTCTTCTTCCATTGAAAAAATTGACACTGGAAATTTCCACCAGAATGATGCTTCTGCTTGTGCCTGGACTTTTCCATTAATAATGTTTACTGCCGATGAAACATGAATGCCTTTGCCAAGTAGGAATCGTTGAAGCATAGGTTTGAACCATAACAAAAATACTTTAAGAGCCGGTGTAATTCTATAAAAATCCTTGAAGACGTTGCATTTGAATTCAATGAAAATATAATACTAATGGCATAGGTACTAGAAAAACCATAATAATTCTTGTGGAAAATCCTTGGCCTGAGCTATGAATATATGGCAGAACAGATATTCTGGATTGACCCCTTATGGCTTAAGAATGGATCCTCCATGTTGTCAAAAAACTTGGAGCTCATAATAAGTTCTTCTTTCTATAATAATTGACGGATCAAACGGATCCATGAGGTTGAATAACTCCGGTGGATGATCTGTTTGCTGATATGAACTTGTTCCTGGCATACTTGAGAGCATGAAGAAGTTGCTGATTATATGTTGCTTCGGCTTCACTTTTGCTGGGGAAAATCTCTTTGAGAATTCTTGTGGTCGAGACAGAAAATCCGCGAGAATATTATCTTTTCCTTTTAGGCGCCTGACTTGAAACTTATATGGAGAGAACCATTGAGCCCACCTGGGGAATAATTTTTGCATTTAGCTGGATCATTTTTGGGAAGGCCTTCATGTCCATTTCTATCAGAAATTCTGTGTGAATAAGGAAGAAATTAAATTTCTTGATTCCATGCTTTAATGCAAGAATATCCTTGAAAGTGGAGTGATAATGTTGTTCGGCATCTTCGAACCTTCCACTAGCGTATCTGCATATTTTCCTCTGGCCATCTTTTTCTTCTAATAGAACAGCACTCCAGTATTCATTGCTGGCATCAGTTTGAAATATCTTCTTACCGTCTGAAGGGATATAGAGAGACTTGACATTTTTTGAAATCTCCTTTATTTCCTTGACTGCATCATCTTGCTTCTTTCCCCATGATGGAGCATTTTTCTTGAGCACCTCTATGAGTGGAGAAATATATGTATAGATATTTGGGATAAAATCTCGCACATAATTTACCATTCCCAAGAACTGTTGGATCTGCTTTGTTGTGAGGTTGGTATCAAGAAATGTGAGTAATTCTTGACATATATGTGGTCCTGGACCCTTTTCACCTTGGACAAAATGCATTCCAAGAAAATCCATCTCCTTTTGAGTAAGAACCATCTTTTTTGCTGAGGGCATGATTCCGTATTGTGGTACCAATGCCTCAAGTTGACGAAATAAGTTCATATGTTCCTCTAATGTATGGCTAAATAATAGGATGTCATCAATATAAACTAAAGAGGTAAGGAGGATGGGTTGGAATATTTTTATCATGGCTTTTTGGAACAAGAAAGGTGCAGTTTTTAATCTGAAGGGCATGACTTTCCACTCGAAGTGATGATCGGGGATGCAAAATCCTGTTTCGGGTCTTTCTTCAGGGTGGATTCCCAATTGCCAAAATCCAGACTTTAAATCAAACTTAGAAAAATATTTGGCCTTGGCTAATTGGGAGAAAAGAGTGAGTTTATTTAGGATAGGGAATTTATCATCTTGGAGGAAATGGTTAAGTGGCCGGTAATTGATGACTAACCTGAGTTTTTCTCTTGTCTGCTCAACTCTTTTGTTGACATAAAATGCTTCGTAGGCCCATTGTGAATCAGATGGCTCTATCGGATCAAATTCAAAAAGTTCTTCACATTCTTTCTTTCCAAGCTAAAGATGATCTGGATTCATCCCTGAATGATTGGCTTTTGTTGGATTGATATTTTCATTCTTTTTTAAAGGGAGCTTGATAAAAAACTCTTCATTTTTCCATAATGGGAATTTCCATTTCTTCATGAAATCCTTGTGTGATTCAGCACATGAATGTTCAATGAGGTTTTGCTCAATCTCTTTGATTTGTTCGTCATTGGTGATTTGGAATAGCCTTGGAATTTCAGAATAAGGTCTAAACTACTTTTTGAAAGCTATCCCGTTAGCCTTGATCTGGAGTTGATCTTTGAGTTGTCTATAAATGTCGAATCCAATAATAAGATCGTTTCCTGGTACATCAGATCCTAGCAGCTTCGTTTTGTACTTCAATCCTGGAAAGAACTCAATTGTGATGGGGTGCTTTGTAATGACAGTTGTGGTCAAGACTGCATTTGATGCAATGTTGAAATCCTTAAAATGCGGCACCCATTGATCTTCAGGGAGAACAACAGGATTTATGAGTGAGGAGGCAGCTCCGGTGTCGATGAAAGCAATAACTCTAGTTGGTTTATCCCGTTTGGATGAATAGGCTTTGAGTTCTACTTAAGGAACAACTGTGAGAGCATTGATCTCATCCCGAGCTTCGATCATTGGTTCGGATATCTGGTAGTGATCACTGCCTTGATCTTCATAGATATCAAGAGAGAATAATGTTTCTTCATTAGGTTCATCATCTACAGAGAATATGGATTCAAGGTCTTCCTCCTTTCCGAGATGTATGCCAGTGCAGTCTTCAATTTCTTCAATGAATTTGAAAGCTCTTCTTGATTGTCGACAATTTTTTGCGAAATGTCCAGTCTTGTGGCAAATAAAACATATGTTTTTCTTGTGAAAATTTCCTGGCTTTCTCCATCTAAAATATTTTGTATGTCTCCTAATCCTTTCTTTTCCGTCTGGAATTCTTGGCCATTTGAACCTCCTGAAAGTTCTCCTTCGCCTCAATGTGTGGTAGGAACATCCTGATCCGATGATTTGATCAGATTTGCGGCATGCTTTGTCAAGCACTGGATTGTGTTTGATAATTTACTTTAGGGCAGAGCGCTTTGTACAAATATCATCCAATGCAACGAAAATAGCTTGCCTGATATAACCAATTTGTGGAATTGTTATGGACTGAAATGTTTCATCAATGATGGTCATGGTTCGACTTGCCAGCAACTTTGGAAGGGAAGATACAAAGGCTTGCTTCAGATTGATGTCTCCTCCGATCTCGAAGTATATCTTTGCCATTTTTTGAATATGTCTTAATGTCATTTCTGTCGAATGACACACACTTCATCTCAAAGAGTTGTCTTCGCATATTCTCTTGTCTTTGGCCAGTATCTCCGCACAAAACTTCATGTAGGATCCTGATGTTCAATGCAAAATCTTAGGAAGCAAGAAAAGTATTTTTGTCTTGAATTCCAAGTGAGTTCCACCAGTCTCTAAGGATTCTTGAGAACCGGGAAGTTAGTTCTGACATGATGATATACTTTTCTCGTTCCACCAGATTTTTTGTCACCATCCAAGTATAGAAGTCTTGGATTCTTTGAGGCCATTCTGAAACCTTGACATCATCTAAGGTGAAAGTGTTGAAACCAGTTCCAACTGGTTTTGACGTCATGGGCTCATTTCTTCTTTCTGAGATTGGTTTATCAGTCATGCATTCTTGTTCCTCATCTTCTTCAGATATTTCTGGGTCTCTTGGCTGGTTTACAAATAATGGGGGATCATCTTCCTCGGAAGAGTTTGCTGAGGATTCATTGCTTGATTGAGAGCTATCTTCCATTGTTGCATCTTCTGATGAGTTTAGAGATTCCGACCATGGTGTATCTTCTTCTGATGTGTATCTTGGTTGGGAGACATAGAGGTCTGGAGCCTTTTGGTCAGAAATCATCAGATTTTTGGGGTTCGACCCCTTTGAACTTTCTCCTTGGTCTCATCTTTTCTTGGTTTGTTTCTATGCTGCAAGGGCATCTTTTCTTTCCCAAACCAATTTTGCGATGTCAAAATCATTTTCTTCTTTTGGTGGTTAGGTGAAAGATATTGGATTTTATGAGCCAGATGGAAAGGTAGAAAAGGTGCAGTTTAATTTCGGTGGGGGAATATGCTCGTGGAGACATAGGGAAAAAGGTAGGTTTGGAAGGGAAAACTGGGGGTTTTTGCGTCTCAAAGTGCTCATTTATCAAAAGTTGAATTTGTTCCTTGATGGAAATCGTCTCCTTTTGTTGTTGTTGGAAAAATTGGAAAAGTGAAGTTCCTGACGGACAAATCTCATATTGTAAATTTGCCAACCTTAGTTCCAAGGCTTTGATTAGTCCTTCATGCTGGGACGATGTCTGCTCCATCTTCTTCTCAATCGTTTCCACTTTGCTCATCATTTTGTTCTGTGTATGAGCCATGTTCCTTATGGTGTTGCCAATGTTGTTTAGCACTTTGTTTTGGCATATGGAATTTTTAGAATGCCAATTCATTGTTGCTTCAATATCACTTGTTGGGGGGTTTTTCTCCAGAAGGTAGTTTTATGTTCTTTTTGGGGATTTTTGGAGCATAACTGATACCATCTTTTTCAAAAGATTGAAGTGGAGGAAAATATTGGGAGTGGCTGGAGCTTGTAGGGCTTATCATAAATATTTGGGGTGTGTGGACTTTTGGGTTGATAGACTTGTAGGTTCAGGTGGCCTTTTGGATTCTGGGGTATGAGGTGATGTTGGTTTGGATTTGGGCGTTGTTTCACTATCCTCCCAATTTGGAGTTAATTTTTCTGGTAATTTTGGTCATTTTTGGGGTTTGTAACTGATAAGAAATTCATATTTACCTGGACGACTTAATGAGCCAATTGAAGGATCTTTATTTTCATATTTGGCTTGGAATTGTTTTTAGTGGGTTTCTCCTTCTTGTTGGATTTTGGTTAGGTTTTTTTACACCGGTGGTGTTCATCATATTCTCCAATTGGATCTTCCAAATAGTCTTGGTAGTCGCAATCAAGATCGCATGGGTAGTGTCCGGTCAAAGGGCATTTGAACCACCAAACTCTTTTCCCTTCTCTGTCAAAATGTTGACACCAGTCATGTTCTTCCATGATGCTTTTTATATTCCAGAAAAACTCTCCACCCGGTTCAGGGTATGTGTCTGTTGTATCTTTGGGTTGAATCATTTGGCAAGAGAAGATGGTTTTATTGGATTTTTCGAGATGGGAATGGTAAAAGCTTATGGAAATGGTTTTGTCACTTCTTTGTGTAAAAGTTGGTTCACCAGATTGCAAGGATTCCTCTGATTCTCTTAGCTTCTCGTAATTTGTGATCTAAGAATCAGGAAGGATTTTTACAAGCTCATCTCTGGGAATTTGTCTAGGAATTTGGGTGAATATGGTGTTTCCTTTGGTTGCATCAATATTTAAGAGTAAGGCGTTTTCTCCTCCGGGTAGGCAAAGATCCATGACATGATTTTGGACTCGCCATGCAATTTGGTGGTGAATGGTAGCTTGAATGGAATCTTTGGCTTGTGGGGCTCCCTGGATTTGGACTTGGATTTTTAGGGCTTCGGTTAGGTATAGGGACATGTTGAAGTTTGGAAATATAGTTATGAAGACAATTCCAGCATTCAGGGTAACTTCGACAGTACCCAAATTTGCATGTCGGTACTCCAAATATCTCGTGTCTAGAAGAGAAAGTCGAGCTACAACAAGTTGACCTTTTCTTCCATGACCTTTTCAAGTTTTGAGGCAGCAACATATTCTTTGACTCCTTTTGGTCGGTGTTGGACTAAGGAACAAATTTGGGTCCATGGTGCAAAAGATTTTTTGGCAAGAGTAGAGTAAGGGTTTATGAGGGGTAGTTCAGTGGAGGATACTTTTTGTTCGTCGGGTGGTATATCTACTTCATAGAGGTAATCATATTTTTTGGACAAGGTTTTATATAGAGTAGCGGACATATTCATTTTTTCAAGTGAAGAGGATGATGAAAATGACTTAGACATATTTAGTAAAACTGTTCCTCCCTCCGAAAGGATGGGCTGGCTCTGATACCACAGTACAAGAAACAGAGGAAGAGACTCCAAGAAAGCTAACTTTTTAACTTGGAACTTGAAGTTAAGGACCAAATATCCTTAACTTTTGAACTTGAAAATATAAGTTATGGACTGCCTATTCTTACCTCTTTAACTTGTAACTCTAAGTTAATGACTAAGTATCCTTAACTTTTGAACTTGGAATTCAAATTTAAGGACTGCATGTCCTTAACTTTTTAACTTGATACTTGAAGTTAAGCACCAAGTGTCCTTAACTTTTGAACTACAAATTTAAAGTTCAGGACCTATTGTCCTTAACTTTTCAACTTTAAACTTTAAGTTAAGGACTGCTTGTCCTTAACTTTTATACTTGAAACTTGAAGTTAAGGCGAAGTTCCTCCAACTAACTGTAACTCCTAATTTTTATTTTTCTTTTTCCTCTTTGTAGTCTGATAACGGAAGGAGATTGTTTGTTCAAGTTTGATGTTTGGCGTAATTTTATGATGTATTGGAAAGGAGAATTACAGTATAATGAAACAATCAAAAATGTTTTGTCAAACAAACAGTGGAAGTAGTTGAGGGATGGTATTTTTGGCAACTTTTTCCGATTACAAAGTGTAAAGTTCTGTGGTAAACTTATTCACTGTATATTGCTTTTAGAAATTGTAAATTATGACCCTGATTTGATGAAATTCAAGGTTTTTGACCGTGAAATTAAGTTTACACGTGACACATTTCATATAATTACTGGTTTGAAGTTTTATTCCTCACCGGACATCAAAGGTTTACATGAAAAAGAGAATAGGCTTTCAAAAGGCTATTTCCTGAAAAGAATAGAGTTGAGTTGGGTGATTTGTAGAATTTTATTAGTAGTCACCCATATGGTACAATTACAACATTTGTAGGCAGCGATGATGATACTGTGAAGTTGGCAACAACTTATTTTGTTTAATCTGTTTTGATGGGCAAGAGGAAGAATAAGAATATGTCCGAGCAGATAATGAAAATTATTGACGATGATGAACTATGTTCTTCTTTCAACTGGTGCTCTCTTTCTTGAAACATTATTAAAATCATTGAAGAGCTGTTTGAAGCCGAATGAGAATGAGTCTAAGAAAGAGAAAGACAAAGATAGCTACACTATACTTGGCTTTCCTTTTGCCTTTTGTGTTTGGATTATGGAAGTAATTCCTACTTTCCAAGAAAAACAGTTTTTGAACTTCCATCTGATTATCCTTGGATGTTATGTTATTGAGAAATAAAATCTCCACAGTTTGATTCTCTGTGTAAAAAGTACTTCCATAATGGAAATGTAAGTTAGTCTAATTACTAGCTATTTTTTTATTTATTTGTTTTAGTTATGAAAACTTATGATTATTTTTTGTTATATAATAGTTGTATAAGTTGATCGAGGTGTCACCATTTATTCATGTTGAGGAAGAAGATACAGAGCCTCTTTGTTTGGACCAGCCAATTTCTCAAGATCAAAGCTCGATGCCTTCTTCAACACAATTTGATGAAGCCATGCTTAAGGGAAATTGCTAAAGTAGGTTTTCTGCCTTTGAATAGTATTAGTTTATTTGATTATTTTTTGCTTACAAGACTTTGTTGTTTTTATGTTTTTTATTAAGTGATTATCAGAGCGTTTTAAGAAGGATCTGTAATCTGAAGTTACAAGAATAAATCAGAAAACAGTTGTAGCAGAAAAAATGTTTGAGAATGAAGTCATGGTAATATCATTAGTTTCAGTAAGTTCAAGTTCAGGACTTTGTATCTTTTACGTTTGAACTTAAAACTATAAGTTAAGGAATGCATGTCCTTAAATTTTTAACTTAAAACTATAAGTTAAGGACTGACCGTCCTTAACTTTTAAACTTGGCATTCAAAGTTAAAGACTGCATGTCCTTAACTTTTGAACTTGTAATTGAAACTTAAGGACTGCCTGTCCTTAACTTTTTGACTTAAAACTATAAGTTAAGAACTGCATGTCCTTAACTTTTGAACTTGGAATTCAAAGTTAAGGACTACCTGTCCTTAACTTTTTGACAGGTAATTGAAACTTAAGGACTTCCTTTCCTTAGCTTTTGAACTTGGAATTAAAAATTAAGGACTGCGTGTCCTTAGTTTTTGAACATGTATTCAAACTTAAGGACTGCCTATCCTTAACTTTTCAACATGTCCTTAACTTTCTAACTTAGTTTCTTTCACAAGATTTAAAGAAAACTCTAGGATCAAAGCTTGATACTTTGTTGAATATTTATAGGAAAGCTGATGAAAGGAACATAGAGAGAGAATCTAGTGTTCCAATTACTAAAGATGGAGTTGATGATCATTGTCGTGCTATTGAGCCTACTGTTACAATCAACAAAGATACATGTATCACACCTCCTTTTTGGCTATCCACAACCCGGTGAAGGGCGTAGATTAGGGAGTCTTTCCAATTAACAATCAAAATGGGATTCAATTATTTAAGAGAAATTCAGAGTTGCCACTTGGGAGATTTATGGTGTCCCAAGTCACCGTTTAGAATCCCGAATCGAGGAAAAAAATGACTCTATTTACAGTCCGCGAACCAGAAATTCGGTAATGAATTCTGTTAACCTGGGAGAAGGTGTTAGCCATTCCCGGGTTCTAGCACGGGCTCAACCATTATATTTGGCTTAAATTATCTGATTTTAGAGCATGTTTTAACTTATGTGCTTTGTAACCTTAAGCCGCTTTTATTATTTTTTTTAAAGAAAATTGCAGCGTCATTAAAACAGGTCTCGAACCACGTCACATAAATGCACCTGTGGATTTTGACACATAACAATTTCGTTAAGATTTGGATTTGGGTCACATAAATGCGCACCCAAATTTAGGAAGGTATTTTATTAATAAGTTTGTGCCTATAGCAACTACGTCTTTCGAAAGTCGTGGGAGGTCGTGAAGTTTGCTAATAGGCACATTCAATTTTATAAAAGTTTCATTAAATTAAGGAGCTTCGTGTGGTGCTCGATTTAGTTAACAAGGCTCGCTTTAATTTATAAGGACGTCCTAAAGCAATTAAGTTTTCTATTATTCATGTATCTACAATGTCCTAGTCATTTATTCATGGGTTGTGGGAAATTCAGTATTTCTATTTTAGCCTCATCCACGGCAAACTATGCGCTGGGCTTTGTTTTGGTAACCCAGGAGCCTGCATTGTATACGCCACATCTGGCAACTATTGGGCTTCCTAATTGGGCTCAGAAACACCAGACTAACAAGTCCATTATGGGGGAGTATCGACGACCCTTCTTTCAGTTATATCTCTAAAGCTATGCACTCGATTGTCACAAAGTGTGTTGTAGGTATTTAAATAATAAAAATGCCTTAATTTGTAAAGGTCAGATTTCAACCTCAATATACAAGGAATCAATGTGAAATACTCGCTGTTCAGAGTATGCACACATTCAGTTATCGAAAAATTCTACCATAGTTCTAATTAGACAATAAATAAGTTTGATTAGACTATCTCCAAATGCAATGGAGCTTAAATGAATTAAAACACTACACATTTTCATAGTTATCGAGTTGTGAGTTATAAATTAACAAGTAACGCAATACGGAGCTGGATACCCAAACTAGTTTTGTTTTCCATTGTTTGAATAAAAAAAGTACTATTTTCGATTTTCATTTTTCTCAAACACATGATAGTTAAGCTTATACAATCCAAGCCTTCTAAAGTTTACAGAAATACTGGTTTTTCACAATGACCAGACTATCTTATACTAACATCTTCTCCTAAATCCAATTTTTAGATAAAATAGGAAACAAAACACCTAAACTGACCATACCACTAGTTAACCTTACTATTATGTGCATATTCAAAATATCAGTCCAAACACCCAAATATTACAAGGCAAATCAGTCCAAATGTCCAATTATTACAAGGCAACTATCTCTATCATGAGGTGTATTAAAACTAAAGGAAAAGAAAACGAGGTGAGGGTTCAAAAAAAAAAGAACATTGATCTTCAAATTTGGGTGTCTATTCAACTCAAGCTCCATACTTAAATGGACATCAAAATGTACCTGGAATTCAGCAAGGAACAAAGTCTATGAGTAGATGAAAGCAACCAGCAAGTAAGCAGCAGCCAATAGAAAAGTAAACACCCAGATTCAGGAAGACTTTAGAGACAAGCCAAATAGAACAACACTAATGATTTTCTGAATAATGTAGAGGAAACTAATATCTATTTTTGTATTCTAATTTTACCACTAAGCTTTTAAAAGGAAAAAATTCTGCTCGAAAGTCTCTAAAAAAAATTATCTCCAAATGTTCAGATTATCCCTTTTTATAGTTGAAGCCTTAGGGCAACACTCATTTCCTTGTTTTCCTTTTAGTCCCTTATTCAAATTTCAGTTTTACTTAAACAATCCTTAGTTTTCTGACTTGTGCCTCAAGTTTGAGGCTGAAATTATGCCAAAGTCCCTCACTAGAATGTTCTAGGGGTTGTTACAAGATTCTTTCAGGCTCAAGTACCCTCTATAACCCTGATTCCTTTCCTAATTACTTAACCTAAGGTTTTTTTTTACCCTTGGTTCTCATTTAGTTTGGTCGAAACTGACCCTGGTCAAGTTATGGGCCAAAATTGGGTCTGGACTACAGGCTTAATTGACAAGTTTAAGAATAAGCCAACACAACTAAAGTTTTAAACGAATATCCTAACGTGGACTATTCAGCAACAATTATTATTCAGGATTATATGAATGTTCAATGCATTTTCTATCAAAGACCAATGAAGTTGAATGACCAGAAAAGAAAACACATCAACTATTGTTCGACTTACAGAAACAACCTAATTCAGAATACTTGGAAGTGAGAAATGAGAAACAAAGATTGGACACCGAGGATATACAGGAATAAAACCAACAAGTTACAAGCTAATATCACTAGTTAAAAGTTCAGAAGAGCAAATTAGCCTACCACATTCAAATATTGAAGATAAAAGTTACTAAAGAACTATGACGGGTATGAGATTCTAAAACGAAAACAACTACTCAGAATCATGATACAGCACAAGTAGGGTCTAAAAGATAAGCATTTACCAAAACTAATCAGGATCTTAGGGGTAAAACAAATGAAAATCAGGAGACAAGGATCAATATCCATTCAGAATTTTAGAGGCAAAGCAAGTCACAAATGAGGAGGTAGAGATTGACAAATCATGCAAAATTTCAGAGCCAAAGATCAACTAGTCATGTGAAATTTCAGATGTGAAACAACTCAGAAGATTATAGAAGGAATGAATTCACAAGTGACACCCAAAGAAAACACAAAATATAACAAGCATATTTCAGAATGAGACCATGGCAAACATGTAAAAGATAAAACAAAATAGCAATTAAAGAAAAGACTTATGCGAAAATGAAAACATGGTACTTAGCTTTTGTGTGTGCATGCAGCCCTAACTCGAAACTTCCAATTCTATGAGTTTAGACCTCTTTTGGCAGGTTTTTTGACCTCTAAGGCATTTGCCTTGAGTACCAGAGAGGGCCAAAGGATTCAAGAAGGGTGTTTTGTGATTCTGAAACCAAATAAGGTCTCAGATTTGAGTTTTCTTAGTGGTTAGCAGGGTTTGAGGGCTGTGGGTGGCCTGGTTGGGGAGAAGGATAGAAGGAGGTCACCTGAGGCCAGTTTGACCGGATTCCGATGAGGTTTAGGTTTTAGGGTAAACTTTAAATCGATATTCGAGTCGTTTCACTTGGATTCGAAGAATGTGGTATGGATGGTTGGAAAGGGGAATGTGAGGTGGTTCATGGATGTAACTTTGGGTCAGTTTGGGGTTGGGTCGCCGAAGACGATGGTTCCGGCGATCTTTCTTTTCAATATTCGAGACGATGGAGAGATTTTCGAAGGAAACTGATTGTAGGACAGGGAAGAGGAGGTCTTGGCGGTCTTGTGGTGTAAATTTGGGGCAGTTTGGTGACCGGCCGCCTCCTTGAGGCGATTTCCGGCGGCGGCGTTAGGGTGGTTGCTCGGTGGTCAAGGGTGGTCGTAGGGAGGTGTTACAGTCGATGTATATTGGTACGAGGAGGGTGATAAGTCTGTCTCTGTATCTATACAGACATTTGGACATATATATTTAATTTAGACGAGGGTTTCAAGGCCTTTGGATGGTTTGTTGATCAACGGCTGAGATGAATGACTACAAAAACAGTGTCGTTTTGGGCATGTCTGATGGACTGGGTCGGAGGATGATGTTTGGGCTGCGCAAAGACGTTATTCAGAGGGCAAAAATCACTTGGGCCACTCAGGTCTGGCCCAATTGTGGCCATCCTAGGTGGTTATGTATGTGTATATATATATATAATTGTTGTTTTCTTTTCTTTTTGTTTTATTCTTTAATTCCTAATTTTATTTTAAAATTCCTAATTAATACAAACAATAAAAATGCAACAAATTTAAATTAAACAAAAATGATTAAAAAGCCAGAAATACTAGTTGCATATTTTGAATTTTATATTTGTAAAATAACCCTAATTAATAATTATTTTAGCAAAAATATGAAATTAAATCCTAAGTGATCTCAATCATGAAAACACACGGGCACATGCAATTAAATCCTAAAATTAAATCCTAAAACAAATATTAAAAGGAAAATCCTAAACATGAGAGTCCTATAGGAGTCGACTTAACACGGCAAAAATCACATGCTCACAGCTGCCCCTCTTTGGGCGGGAATACAAAGGGTTTTTGTGCAAATACTAGTGAGCAAACATGAGTGATTTTCGTCCGACTGAATACTCTGTGTGAAGCATTTTGAAAAATTTCTGACTGAACCTTGCTTCAAAGGCTACCTACATATCCTTGACGATAAAGGAATCAGGTCAGTGTAGTTCTGGAGTGTTTGGTAGCTGGGACTACCGAGGCTGTGAGTTTACTACTGCTGCTACTGCTACTGCTGCTAGACCCCTTTATTACACCATTGTGAAAAATTAAGAAGCTAGACTAAGCTATGAACTATGGATTACAAGAAAACTTATCTATGTCTTCCGACTTGCTTTGAATCCTTCTTGCCTTGTTGTCTTGCATTTCTTGCTGTGGAACTTCTTGTTGCTTTATAACCGGTGTTTCCTTCTGTGGAACTTCTAGTTGCTTTGTTTTTTGGCATTTCTCTTCCTCTATTTTGATGCCGAAATACTAGTCTTAAGATTTATCCCGTTGAAAGCATTCCCTCGTTCTACAAGTGGGCGCTTGGTTGCTTGAACTCGCAATTTCAAAAATCTTCCCTTGTTCTGCAGGTGGGCACCTGATCATCAAAACTTGACCTCTGCGAAATATTTCCTTGTTCTCCAGGTGGGGGCCTGATTATCAAAATTGAATGAACTGAATTGTATTCCCTTGTCCTCCAGGTGGATGTCTGATTACAAAATCTTGAATTTTGAAAGATACTCCCTTATTCCACAGGTGGGCACCTGACTACCAAAACTTAAAATTTTGAAGATATTCCCTATTTTACAGGTGGGCGCCTAATTTCAAAATTTTCAAAAATATTCCCTTCTTTTACAAGTGGGTGCCTGATTATTAAAATCGAATGAAACTGAACTGTATTCCCTTTTTCTCCAAGTGGGTGCCTGATTAAAAAATTTTGAAAATATTCCCTTGTTTTACATGTGGGTGCCTGATGCTTTATAATTCAAAATTTTGAAATATACTCCCTTGCTCTACAGGTGAGTGCTTGAAATTTTTTGAAAATTATTCCCTTGTTCTATAGGTGGGTGCTTGAAAATTTGTGAAAATTATTCCTTTTTTCTACAGGTGGGTGCGTGATTGCAAAATTTGAATTTTGAAAAATATTCCCTTGTTCTACAGGTGGGTGACTGATTGTAAAAACTTAGAATTTCGAAAAATATTCCCTTGTTCTACAGGTGGGCGCCTGATTGTAAAAATTTGTCTTGACTATTCTTAACTGCTGAGGATTTCAAGATTATGCTGTGTTTCTGAAAAGTTAAATTTTCCACTATGTATTGCTATGAGTTATATCTTCTAGGGACCTATTGGTGACCAATGATTAAAGCTACCTCCCATTATCCAGGCGGGCCCTGAGAACTTTTGTTGACTCTTGCTGGGAAAGTATCTAATCTAAGTCTTGTTTTTCAAAGAGGGCCCTGATGACTCTTGCTAACTCAGGTAGGGAAATTTGAAAATTTTCCTATAAATCCCATTTTTCAGGAGGGTCATGATGACTTTTCTTGACTCTTATTGACTCTATCTTGGGGGTATATTTGCTCTAAGTCCCATTTTTCAGGAGGGTCCTGATGACTCTTGCTGACTCAGCTGGGAAAATTTGAAATTTTCCCTCTACATCCCTTTTTCAGGAGGGTCCTGATGACTCTTATTGACTCTAGCTTAGGGGAATATTTGTTCTAAGTCCCATTTTTCAGGAGGGTCCCGATGACTCTTATTGACTCTAGCTTAGGGGAAGTATTTGGGTTTGATCTATGTCCCATTTTTCAGGAGGGTCCTGACAACTCTAACTGAATACTACCTTGACATACCAATCATTTTATGCCATTTGTTATCCATGATTAATCCTAATCTTTAAATGGGTCCCATTCTCCAGGAGGGTCCTGAGGGTTCAAACCTAAATGCCAGTTCCAATTTCTGGTTGTTTCTGCGACTCTTACTAAGGAGGTGTTGACGCTTGCCTATGTTACCCGCACCTATTTGAGTTTTAAACTGTGTTCCATCTCAAATTTCATGCCTTTTTTAACCCTCAGTTGTTTCTATCAGGTTTGGCTAGCCAAAGTTTGTCCCCTTGTGCTTTTGTTGGGGAGGGTGTTTATGACCGACTATGTCTCTTTGAGTTTTTGCTGAGTCCCATTTTTCAGGAGGGTCCTGAGATTTCGACCATACCTGTCGTGTGCCTGCCTTCTCCCGTGGAAGGCTTCCCTTAGGCTCTTTTGGAATTATCTGCCCCTTTGTCAATCAAAGAAAACTTGTCAGTTTGCAAAGTGGTGGTTGGCTTGCTGCATTCTTGTTGGAAGCGGGCTCCTCGTTGTCACGATGTGTTCAAATATCCATGTTGATGATGAGTTGTCTGAGTTTATTGGTTGACTCCCTTGAGCCTTTGCAGTTTTTCTTTGCTCCCCATAATTATATTATATTTCTAGCCCCTTTTGCCGGAACCCTTACACCTTTCTTGAGCCTGCCAAGTCAGTGTATTACGCTTGGCTTACCCTCTGACCCCTGTGCCTTCACTCTGCTCCTCTTCTTTGTGTTGTATTTCTGACCTTCTTCCAGAATTCTCTTTTGCCCCTTCCCGACGACTGATGAGTTGATATATTCTACTGGGTCAACTCTCATGGCCATTTCCGCCTTTGTGTTGCGCTTTTGCCTCTTTTGCTAGAAGCCTTATGCCCTTCTCTAACGATTGCTGAGTTAGAGTGTTATGCTTTAACCCTTGTGGCTTTGTTTTTTTTCTCATCCTAGTGTGATATTTTTGAACCCCTTCCAGAAATCCTCATCCCTTTCCTGAGACTAACTACCCATTTGGGATGCTCGCCTGACTCTTGGCTTTTATATCCCCACATTGCCTCTTGCCCTATGTTGCACTCTCGATCCTTCACCGGAATTCTTTATGTCTTTCACTGACGTCTTATGTTTGGTCAAACCTTGCAACTTTGTGACCCTTTCCGTCTCCCTATTGTGCCTACTTTACGTTCCATCCGAATTTTTATGGTTTCATTTGCATACCTTTTGTTGTGCGATATTCCTTCGCCTTGCCGATTCTTGTTTCTTCCATCAATTACAACTTTTATGAATCTTTCCCTTTGCCGTTCCAAAATTGTTATCTTTATTTCCCCTTTTGGCATCATGCACTTTGTCCCTTTGGGAGCTTGATAATCGACTTTGAAATTCCTCTCGCTTGCCTAAACAAAACTCTATTGATTCGAGAGAAAGATGAAATGCAAAGACTCTAAATGGTATTTTGGGGTAAAGAGTTCCAGACTCACTGACTATTTGAAAAGAGAAGAAAGGAGACTTATCTGAAGAGGAACAACTAGTTTTCATGATCATGACATGCACTTCGGCTTAGTCGACCCAATCCATTTCGATGGCCGGCCCTCCGTTACCGTGCTTTTGCTGTTGTGACCCTTCTGAACCACTTCTTTCGACCAAACCCTAGCTCGACCTGCTCTATAGTGTTCTTCCATCAATAACCCCTTTCTGAATTTTGCTTTTGCCTTACCTTCGCCTCACGGTGCCTATGGATGTTTTCACCGATAAGACTCTCTCATTTGATTATCTCTCAAACTCTCGTCGCCTTATGGTGCCCATGAGGGTTTTCATCGATAAGACTCTCTCATTTTATTATCTCTCTTGTCTGGCTCAAAGTGCTGTCCCTGACATGAATCCATTCTTCCTGCTCAACTCGGCATCTTTTGAAGACTGATCAAAAGGTCTTTCTTTGGACCGTAACGTGGGCTTTTGGATAGGGTTAGAAAGAATGGATAGCAAAGGCTCAAAATAATTCGCATGAGTTCAAAATTACATATTTCGGAATCAGATTTCTTACAACAACCACAACTTCTGCCCCAGTTTCTTGCTTGGGGACTCTTGGATTTTATTTTGATGAGACCTAACCGTGAGGCTTCCTACGTATCCTTTTAAAAGGAATCAGGTCAAAAGTAGTTCATACCGAGTCCTTGTTTTTGTCGTTGTTATTCTTCTTTTTTCTTTGTGTTTTTTATTTTCCCTTTTCCCTTTTGTTTTGTTTTGTTTTTTTTTTCAATTCTCTTTTCTCTATCTTTTTCTTTTCTTGTTTTTCCTTTTTCTCTTTTATTTTTCCCTTTTTCTTCTCTTCTTCTTTTTTTCTCTCTTTTTCTTTCCTTTTACTGCCTTCTCACACCTGCGTTTCTGACTTTTGTTACTGATTCCAAAAGAGGGGTATGAAAGAAAATAATTAAAGCTCAAAATGGTTTGCAAAGGATAAAGTGTTTAGGTAGTAGAACAAAATGCCTTCGTCATTTCAATTTTCAAAATTTGCCAAGTACAAATAGATGTCAAGTGTAAACAATGTTCTAAAGAAAATCATACATAATACCTTTTGACAGCATCCGAATTGATAGCCATTTTCGCACATTTCCTTTCCATATGCGTCAGATACAATGCCTTACTGGAAATTACTCTTGATACGATGAATGGCCGTCGCCAATTTGGAGCAAACTTGCCTTTCGCTTCGGCCTAGTGAGGTGGATGCGCTTTTGTACCAGTTGACCTACTTCAAACTTCCTGGGGCGCACTTTCTTGTTATATGCCCTAGACATTCTTTTTTGATACAATTGGCCATGACAGACCACCGCTAATCTTTTCTGATCAATCAAATTACACTGTTCCAACCGAGCTTTGACCCATTCTTCATTGTAGATTCCTGCTTTGGCCAAGATTCGAAGAGAGGGGATTTCGATCTCGGCCGAAAGCACCGCCTCTGTGCCATATACCAATATGTATGGAGTAGCCCCCACTGAAGTGCGGACAGTGGTGCGATAACCTAACAATGCAGAAGGCAGCTTCTCATGCCACTGCCTGGATCCTTTCGCCATTTTACGAAGTATCTTCTTTATGTTCTTATTTGCTGCTTCAACCGCTCCATTCACATTGGGTAGTATGGGGTAGAGTTTCGATGTGTGATCTTGACTGCTTACATACCTCTCTCATTAGGTGACTGTTGAGATTTTCCCCATTATCGGTGATGAGTGTTTTGGGGATCCTGAACCGACAAGTAATGTTTGTGTGCACGAAATTGACCATGGCCTTCTTGGTCACTCTTTGAAAGTTTTGGCTTCAACCCACTTGGTGAAATAGTCAATAGCGACCAGGATAAATCTGTGTCCATTGGAAGTCGCTGGTTTGATGGGTCCGATCACATTCATGCCCCAAGCAACGAAAGGCCAAGGTGCTGACATTATGTGCAATTTAGACGGGGGGGGGGGGGGGGGGAGTGAATTAGGTCTCCATGCACCTGACTCTGGAGGCATTTGTTCACAAAGCTTATACAATCCCGTTCCATGGTGAGCCAATAATACCCTGCCTGGAGAATCTTCTTTTCCAAAACATATCCGCTCATGTGCGCCTCGCAGACGCCAGCATGCACCTTATTCATGATGATTGTCTCCTGCCGATCACCTATGCATCTTAACAAACCCAGATCTGGCGTTATCTTGTATAATACCCCTCCTCTGAGGAATAATCCACTTGACAAACGACGGATCGCTCTCTTCTGGTCACTCATGGCTTGTGTTGGGTACACACCCTTTCTGATATATTCCTCGATGTCGTGGAACCAAGGCTCGCTGTCGAGCTCTTCTTCCACCACGTTTTAATAAGCATGTTGATCATTGACCCGGATGTATATTGGGTCAGCATAAGCCTTTTCGGGGTGACGTAACATTGATGCCAAAGTGGCCAAGGCATCGACAACCTCTTTATTAATTTTGGGAATGTGCCTGGACTCTACTGACTGGAATCACTAACAGAGATCATGCAAGTATTGCCGATAAGGTATGAGTTTTAAGTCTCTTATCTCGCATTCTCCTTGGATCTGGTGTACCAGAAGGTCCGAGACCCCCTAAGACCAAGACTTCTTGGACGCCCATGTCCGCTACTAATCTCAAACCCAAAATGCATGCCTCATACTCATCCATGTTGTTGGTGCAATAGAAACGGAGTTGATCTATGATCGGGCAATGATCCCCTTCTTCAGAAATGAGTACCGCTGCTATCCCAATGCCTTTCATGTTGGCAGCCCTATCGAAGAACAATTTCCACCCCGACTCTCACCCCGTTATATTTCATTGACATGCATCACTTCCTCGTCCGGAACATGTGTTCAAGGGTTCATATTTTTCATCTATGGGATTCTCTGCTAAATCATCTGCCAATGCCTGTGCCTTCATATCCGTCCTAGTTATGTAGATGATGTCGAATTCAGTAAGCAAGATTTGCCATTTTGCGAGCCTCCCCGTAGGCCTGGGCTTTTGGAAAATGTATTTCAAAGAGTCCAGTCATGAGATGAGATAAGTGGTGTATGACGACAAATAATGCTTCAACTTCTGGGCTACCCATATCAAGGCGCAACATGTCCTTTCAAGTTGAGTGTACTTAACCTCATAGGCCGTAAATTTCTTGCTGAGGTAGTATATGGCTTGCTCTTTTCTCCCAGTAACATCATGTTGACCCAACACTCACCCAAATGAATTGTCCAGGACTGTCAAATATAAGATCAGAGGACTCCCTGGTTCTAGCGGGTTTGACAAATAACCTTTTATCTTCTCAAAAGCTTCCTGGCACTCTCTTGTCCATTTCACCGCAACATCCTTCTTTAGCAGCTTAAAGAAGGGCTCGCAGATGGTCGTGAGCTGGTCGCTGAATCGATTAATGTTATTCAACCTTCCTAATGGACTCTACTTCTGTTTTGTTTCTGGGTGGTGGCAACTCCTGTTAGCTTTGATTTTTTATGGGTCAAGCTCAATGCCTCGGCGACTGACTATGAACCCTAACAACTTTCCCGAGGAAACCCTAAATGCACATTTTGCTGGGTTGAGCTTGAGATAATACTTTTGGAGCCTTTTATAGAAGAATTTCCTCAGATCTTTGACATGATCAGATTGCTTTCTGGACTTCACAACCACATCATCCACATAGACGTCGATTTCTTTTATGCATCATATCGTGGAAAATGGTTGTCAATTCCCTCATGTATGTTGCCCCAGAATTTTTCAAACCAAAAGGCATGACACTATAGCATTATGTCCCCCACGGTGTGATAAATTTTGTTTTCTCCACATCTTCTTCATCTATTGAAATCTAGTGGTAGCCTGCATAACAATCCACGAATGACCAGATCTCATGTTTCGCACAATTGTCAATCAGTATGTGGATATTCGGCTAAGGAAGTTGTCTTTTGGACTTGATTTGTTGAGGTCACGGTAATTAACACATTCTCTGGTTTTACCATCCTTCTTTGGTACTGGCACGACATTAGCTAACCAGGTAGGATATCGTGTGACTCGGATAACTTTTACCTCAAACTGCTTGGTCACCACTTCTTTGATTTTCACGCTCATATCAGTTTTAAACTTTCTCAACTTTTGTTTGACGGGAATGCAGGCTGGGTTAGTAGGTAATTTGTGGGCTACCAAATCAGTGCTCAATCCGGGCATGTCGTCGTAGGACCATGCAAAGACATCCTTGTACTCCAACAATACCTCGATTATTTCCTTCCTAAGCTGTGGCTCCAGATGGACACTTATTTTTGTTACTCTGATATTATCCGGGCTTCCTAGATTGATTTCCTATGTATCATTCAAGTTTGGTTTGGGTTTATCTTCGAATTGGGTCATCTCTTTACTAACCTCATCCCATGCCCCTTCCTCATCATACCCTGGTTCATCCTCGTGTTCTATTTCCTGAATTATTATTTCTGGATTAGGTATATTGCAAAGATTAGGCCGAGGAGTCCTTATGCATGTTATATAACTTGAACCAGCATAAAAATAACTGTACATAAAGAGGAAAGAAAAGTAAAGAGAAAAAGGAAACTATCAGCATTGCTGAAAGGGAAATTGCCTTTTATTAGAATCAAAGATAATGGAGTTTGCACATCTAAACGGACGGAAATAACAACTGAGTGATGCTAATACAAACTAGACTGCAGGGAAAATCAAAGTCGACTACCACGACTCCTCCGAGTGGGAAGAGAAGTGGCTTCCCAGTTATTGATTTTTGCGCGTGCTCCCACGAACTGCACATCTGCCTTGCTTGATCCTTCTCCTTCCTCTACCATATTTACCTCATTGAATAGTCTAGCTAACCCCTTATCAAGATCTCCGTCTGCGTTGATCAGCGAGATGGAAATCATGGGTTTGGGGCCATCACTGGATTTGACAAATGATTTAGATAACATTGGGATAGGCTTTGAGAGGGCCCAAGCTTTCAGTCTCAGCTTTCTGGCTCACCTTATATCTGCGGTGTGTTTGAACCCTAGACAAAAAGTGTCTAGATTCTTGGGAAGGGACACTGGTTACGCAATGCCTTGCAGAGAAGCTCCCAACCCTCTGCCAGGTACAAAGCCATTTCTCAACATTTCTGAAGCTACCATGACGAATGCAATTGTTATCTTTGGGGTTACAATACTTTCATCTTATGGGATCCTCTGGACTAACACCATATCAAACACTTGGTAAACTCATGGCCCCTTGTTGTCCTCATATTCAATGAGAGGCACGATCGCATCACCCAAGGTACATTGATTATCTTATCCATGCATGACAATCTCTTACCTGTCCCACTCAAATTTGACCATCTGGTGCAGCACAGATGGTACTGCTTTGGCTGCATGAATCCAGGGTCTGCCCAATAACAGATTATAGGAGACTGATATATCCAGCACTTGGAATTCCATAATGAACTCGACGGGCCCTATAGTTACTTCCAGCACTATATCCCCAATGGTGTCCTTACCTCCGCCGTCAAAGCCTCGAACACAGATGTTATTCTTGCAGACCCTTTCAATTTCCACATTCAGCTTGGTCAATGTGGATAATGGACATATATTTGCACTGGACCCGTTGTCGACCAAAACTCGGGTGACCACTGCATCTTCACATTTCACAGTCAGATAAAGAGCCCGGTTGTGTCCCGTACCTTCCGTATTCAATTCATCATCAGAGAATGTGACCCGGTTTATCTCAAATATCTTTTTTGCAATCTTTTCCAAGTGGTTCACCGTTATCTTATCTCGGACATGAGCTCCATTCAAAATCTTCATCAACGCCCGCAAGTGCTCATATGAGTGAATTAGTAAGGATAACAAAGAGACCCGAGCTGGTGTTTTCCTCAACTGTTCTATGATGGACTAATCTTGCATTTTCATTTTCTTCAAGAACTCTTCTGCCTCTTCTTCTGATGCAGCTTTCTTCACTGGTTCCGAGTTAACTTTAGAGATTCTACCTTTTCTCAGCTCTTCTGGGGCAAATTTCCATCCTGATCGTGTTAAGCCCCATGCCTGAAATACTTCCTCCCTAATTTCTTTCCCTTTGTACATCACTATAACTTGTTCATATCTCCAAGGAACGACTCTATTGTCGATGATTGGTGGCTGGATTACTGGTTTTATAATAACTTGCTCTGTGCGGACACACCTTTCACAACCACGACGGGTTCTTTAGCCGCCCCTTGTACTGTTACCTTTGCCTGTTCTCGCTTTAGCGCACATGCTGAATTCCCCTGTGCTACGACAGTTTTAGTGCCTTCCTTTGCCCCGGTTTCCAGCTTCTTACTGCTTGCAACCTTGGTTGGCTTACTGGCTTTGATCATCATTACCATTTGTGAAGGTCTTATGAACTCTCCTCAATTTCAATCATGTTGGTTTCTTGATGGGTTGGCTGTGGGTTTTGGTTGATATTGGGCACCTCCAGAGTCTGCACCTCGATCTTGTAAGAGTCAATGAGTTCTTGAATGGCGTTCTTTAAATGCCAATATTTTTTGGTGTCATGCCCTGGTGCGCCTGAACAGTATTCACAGCTGACCAAATAATCTCAATTCTTTGGGGGAGGATTTGGCAGCTTTGCCTCAATTGGTCTTAACATGTCCAGTTGTCGCAACCGGTGGAACAGGCTAGTGTAAGATTCTCCCAACAGAGTGAAAGTCTTCTTTTTTTGCACCCTCTTATTTCTCATGGCTGGATTTCCTCAAAACGCGTGCCTCGAGGTTTGGTGGTAAGCTCTTGGAGGTGGGTATTGATTTTGTGGATTTGGATAAGTGTTTTTAGGGGTGGCGCACGCCATTGTGTGGTGGGTTGGGTATATGCTTGTGCATGATGGACTGAGAAACGAGGTTCTGGCGGTGGATAGTAATGTTGCAGTGGGCCGTATGGAGGGTGCAGGTATGTCTGGTGGTGGGGACGGGGTTGACCGTAGTGAGATGGTGCCTGAGGCCTAGCCCAGGTTCCTAACTCCACTATCGCTACTTCCTCTTTCTTCTTTTTTCCGAAAGCTCCCCGAGATCCACCCTGAATGGCTTGAGTAGTTGCCTTAATTGCCGAGTAACTCGTGATTTTATTGCATTTGAGACCTTCCCTAACCATACTTCCCATCTTGACCACTTCATCAAAAGATTTCCTTACCGCCGACACCAAATGCCCAAAGTAGGTAGGTTCCAGATCTTGTAGAAAATAGTCAACCATCTCACTCTCCTTCATGGGAGGATCAACTTTGGCTTCTTGTTCCTTCCAACGGAAACAATATTCCCTGAACTCTCGTTGTGTTTCTTCTCCAGCTTTGTCAGAGATAGGCGATCCGGGACAATCTCGAGATTATATTGAAACTGGCCTACAAATGCTTGCGCCAAGTCATCCCAAGTGTAACATTGGTTGGGGTCCTGTCGAGTATACCACTCCAATTCCGATCCGCTCAAACTCTGACTAAAGTATGCCATTAGCAGTTCGTCTTTTCCCCGTGCTCCCCTCATTTTACTTCAAAACCCTTTCAGATGTACGACTGGATCGCCGTGACCGTCGTATAAGTCAAATTTGGGCATTTTGAAACCTGGAGGCAACTGTAAGTCTGGGAAAAAGCAAAGATCTTTGAAGGCCACGCTCACCTTGCCACCTAAGCCCCGCATGTCCCTGAACGATTTTTCCAGACTCCGGACCTTTCTGAGCATTTCCTCATGTCGGAATCTTTGGTCGGCTTTTCAACTCTCATTGAGATTTCAGCATGAGGAGCATAAGAGTAAGGCTCTTGGGCTTTGTAGGCGGGTTCTGGGGGATAGTATTGAGGCATAGGCTTGAAGCAGTGATTCGCTGGATGACCTATGCTGTGCAGGAGGCGGAGGTACCACATAGATAGGAGCGATTGGCGGGGGAGGGTAAGGAGTGACTTGGGGTAATGGTGCTGGTGGCTGGGATGTAGAACCCTGATGCTGTGGGTATATAGGAAAACTTGGGGCAGATCAGTGACGAATTGGTCTGGTGCTCTAGACAGTGGCGGTATGAAGGTTGGGTTCGCAGGATAGGCCGGGGGTGGCTGTCCTCTTGCCCATGCCTGGCACATCTCGGCTATTTGGTGTTTAAGCTTATACATTTCCTCCTTCATAGCGCTAACGTCCAATTCCTCTGCCTCCTTCGAGGGGTCAATAATGCTGACATCAGCTTCTTGGTTGGCCATGACTTGTTTACTTTTTGACTGCGTGTTGTAGGAGTGAGTTATCAGAATGCCTACGAGTACCAATCACCTGTCTAACTTGGAACTAGAGTCACAACATCAAAGACTCATTAGTGGTTAGGTTCTTGACACACAAGTGGCCACACATTGAGTATGTATGCACATAAATGGTAATTGGTTCCTACATGCGTTGGTTGCTTGCGTCATCCCGGCTTTGTTTGCGAAACTCTCTTTTGTTTTGGCCCTATTCTCTCTCCTTCCATTATTTATTCAATTTCCAATTTTATTCAATTATGGTCTAATCCTATGTAGATTGCCTATGTATCGTGACCCCGTATGAATCAGACCGAGCATAGTTCTTGCGAAATAGAAGCAGAACATCACATATTTGGGAACATTTTATAACAAATTGAAATTACCAAGACTTGAAAGGTGAAAAATTAAACAAATGCTAACAAACAAACTACAGACTTGAACAACAACCAACTATGCATAAAAAATACAGATTCAGTTAAACTAACATACTTTGAAAACCAATAAATTGACAGTACAATCTTTTATGAGTACATTAATGCCTCGAGTGCTTTTGGGCCTTGGGGCCATCGTTCGGCCTTGTCGCTGGCTTGCGCGCCAAACTTTCTTGGAGGTGGTGGAGATCTTTCATCACTTGACGAACAAATGTCATGGAAGCAAAAAAGGTAGATTTTGTCATGTCCTCACAGTGGTTGCACTTCATGGTAATGTAGTCTGCAATTGCCCGTACTCTTTCTCTGATAACACCCTTTTCTTGCAATAGGCGCCCAATTTGTTCAGCCCTCGCCTCTAGAGTTTGCTTGGCTACCCGATTCAGTTCCTGGAATTGCCTCAAATCTATCTCCAGCTTTGCTATTGTTGCATAGCAATGTTCTTTTTCCGGCTTTGAGGTCCCCAACTTGCTTGATAGCCCTCCTCTTTATCCCAGCATTCTCATCATCATGCTTTTCTTTCAGTTGCTCAATGATGCGGGCCTATTCCTCCACATGTTTAGCTAATTGTCTTCAGAGCTGAGACAGCTCACCTTCGGCCTTATTCAGGTCGAACCCATATTCGGTTACCTTTTGTCTCAAATTGTCTATGTGCTTTTCATCTTTTGCGCACCTGGCGGGACTCTCTATGGCTGTTTTCATCTATTGGATTTGGGATCGTAGCACCTTATTTTCTTTAGTCAGTCTTTTCTTTTCTCCCTTGTCTGCCACGACTTGCAAACCATTTTCGAATTATAATTCTCGGACTTTCCTTTCCAGCCTTCCTATGGTGGCCTTGTACTCATTTTCCTTGGCTAGCTAGTCCCATTATTTCTGTTACGTTTCAATGAACTCCTGGAGTTGAGGCCTTTTGGGTGGTTTCTCAAACTCAATTTCTCTCCTATACCAGGCGAGGTATCCCGGTGACACTTCGCCTCTGGCCCGATCATGTACGCAAGTGTTGGAGGTTAGGCATTGGCATTCATTCCAGATCTTGCGAACCATTGCTTCGGGGAACTGACTATTGGGCCCAATCTCAACTACCCGGATACTAAGATCTTCGTCTTTCGGCACTATTTAGCATCTTCCGAGTTGTCTCAAGACCCGATGCTGGGCATAAGGTTGGATACTCCTAAGACCCATCAAGAGAAAATGTGGTTCTGTCGCCGGCATGTACACGATCTCATCCACGTGTAACCATCCTAATGTCCATTCTATTTGACTGGCAATGAGGGGCTGTAGGTAAGTAGTCCATTTTGCTGCACCTTCGGATAAGTTGAGCTTTTCAATTATGATGGAAACTCCTCTATGCAAGTTTTCTCGCTAGACCCATAACTCATAAATCGAGAACAGTGGCATAGATGCTCTGTCATCCACAGTTGCAATAGTAGGTTACACCCTTCAAAGAATCGTTTCTGGCATTGCAAGCTGTGAGAGCACGAATGATTTCAGCTACTATCATGGGCGCGAGTCTGCACTTGGCCTGCGTGCGTAGGGTGCTGAGAACTCCTGCTATCTTTATGTCAATGTTCCCGTCCTTTCTTGGAAATATCAGAAGCCCTAGAAAAGCCACCATAAAAGCGAACTTCTGTGTTCTTCCCATTTGACGCGGTTTCCCTTACTGCAGACTTTGTTCTCTGGATTGTTGAATCCCACTATGTGACCGTATCTGGAATACAGGAATGAAAAAGTGCAGAACCCTGCTGCCAAGTTCGCATCATGTACTACTTTACTTATCTTCAGGCTATCTAAGAATTTATGCACCGTTATCACTCTTGGACCAATCAGGTACCTGTGTCTTAAAGGAAGTTCCCCATTTTCAATATATCCGCTACTTTTTCCAATTTTGGAGTGAGTTCAAAGTCTGAGAAGTTAAACACATTGTGTGCCGGGTCCTAACACGTAACTAGTGCTTTTATGATGTCTCCTCGGGGCGCAATCTCTAATAACCCCGGGAGGCCCCCCAAACACTTCTTTATCTCATCCTGTCATTCCCTGCCTAAGTCATTCCACCACAACCACAACTCCAAAGGGATTCGGCCCTCAAATGAAAAAGGTCCGGTTTGGATTGTGCTCATCCTGCACATTTATTAAGGTGAACTAGTGACGTGTAAATTTATCCCTGTTTGACTCTTAAAAAAAAACATATTTTGACAATAACAGCACCACTCGATTTACTCAGGATGGTCGATAAGAAATTGAAAATTATTTAGGACATTTTGAACAAGGGAGGTTGGACCCGATGGGGGTTGCCTACGTATCCCACCATCGGTGAGATTACCAGTGTAGTTCGGGCAAAACCATTTGTCAAAACAAAACTTTATTGAAAAGCCTCTTTTTCTTTTCCCCTTTTTCTTTCTTTATTCTTTCAAAATTGAGTGGTATTTCGGCGCTACTTGAGCATTGGCTTTACAAATGATTAATCTCAATCAGCCCTAGTACCACAAAAAAACCAAAATATGTTTTTCTCTTTTTTTTTCTGGCTTTTTTCTTTCGCAAGCCATCAACATGCAAATCCAAAACAACTAAGCACAAGTAGCACGTAATATGCATCAGGATGGTCTTTGCATTTTGGGTCACCTGTCCTTGACAGACCCAACCCATGTGTTGAGTCCCCAAGTCAAATGCATGATACAGATAAGCATTCCTACTAGGGATCCGGCATGAGGTTTTGTTATTCTAAGTTTAAGCCTGGGTATTTATTCTAGACTATGTACCCGAGCGGACAACTCAAGTCGAGGAGGGGGCTACGTACCAGGGACCCGCAAGATCGTCCGCCTTTGTAACTTGTCTGAGCCTTTTTCTTATTTTAAGGTATGAAACTAATAGAATAGGGAGTCTCGACTAGCGAGCACATACCCGAAGATAAAGAGAGAAGGGTTTCGTAACAGTTTATATACAGTTCAAATAATAGCAAAGCGGTAAAAGCATCATTTTGCACATTAAATCAACATGTAGAATCAAGTAATAAACAAAGACAAATACAACCATTATTCTAAGCTCGAATTCTTGAACCCTGAACCAGAGATTCTGGGTTCAATCCCCAGCAGAGTTGCTATAGCTGTCACACCTCCTTTATTGCTATCCACAACCCGGCGAAGGGCGTAGATAAGGGAGTTTTTTCAATTATAGGACAATCGAAACGACATTCAATTATTTAAGAGAATTTCAGAGTCTCCACTTGGGAGATTTATGGTGTCCCAAGTCACCGTTTAGAATCCTAGATCGAGGAAAATAATGAATCTGTTTACAGTCCGAGAAACAGAAATCCGGGTAAGGAATTCTGTTAACCCAGGAGAAGGTGTTAGGCATTCCCGGGTTCCGTGGTTCTAGCATGGTCGCTGAACCATTATATTTGGCTTAAATTATCCGATTTTAGAACATGTTTTAACTTATGTGCTTTTTAACCTTAAACCGCTTTTATTATTATTTATTAAAGAAAATTGCAGCGTCGTTAAAACAGGTCTCGAACCACGTCACATAAATGCACCCGTGGATTTTGCCACATTCCAATTTCGTTGAGATTTGAATTTGGGTCACATAAATGCGCAGCTGAATTTAGGAAGGTATTTTATTAATAAGTTCGCGCCTATAGCAACTACATCTTTCGAAATTCGTAGGAGGACGTGAAGTTTGCTAATCGGCACTTTTAATGTTTTAAAAGTTTCATTAAATTAAGGAGCCTCGTGTGGTGCTCGATTTAGTTAACAAGGCTCACATTATTTTATAAGGACGTCCTAAAGCAATTAAGTTTTCTATTATTTATGTATCTACAATATTCTAGTCATTTATTCATGGGTTTTGGGAAATTCAGTATTTATATTTTAGCCTTATCCATGGCTAACTATGCGCTGGGCTTTGTTTGGGTAGCCCAGGAGCCTGCATCATTACGCCACAGCTGGCAACTATTGGGCTTCCTAATTGGGCTCAGAAACACCAGACTAACAAGTCCATTATGGGGAAGTATCGACGACCCTTTTTAAGTTATATCTCTAAAGCTATGCACTCGATTGTCACGAATGTTGCAGGTATATAAATAATAAAAATGCCTTAATTGGTTATGGTAAGATTTCAACCTCAATATACAAGGAATCAATGTGAAATACTCGTCGTTCAGAGTATGCACACATTCATTTATCGAAAAATTCTACCATAGTTCCAATTATTGACACTAAATAAGTTTGATTAGACTATCTCCATACACACTGGAGCTTAAATTAATTAAAACACTACACATTTGCATAGTTATCGAGCTGTGAGTTATAAATTAACAAGTAACGCAATACGGAGTTTGATACCCAAATGAGTTTTGTTTTCTATTGTTTGAATAAAAAAAGTACTATTTTCGATTTTCATTTTTCTCAAGCACATGATGGTTAAGATTATACAATCCAAACCTTCTAATGTTTACAGAAATACTGGTTTTTCTCAATGACCAAACTATCTTATACTAACATCTTCTCCTAAATCCATTTTTTAGACAAAATAGGAAATAAAACACCTAAACTGACCATACCACTAGTTAACGATACTATTATGCGCATATTCAAAATATCAGTCCCAACGTCCAATTATTACATGGCAATTGAGTCCAAATGTCCAGTTATTACAAGGCGACTATTTCTATCATGAGGTATATTAAAACTAAAGGAAAAGAAAACATGGTGAGGGTTCAAAAAAAAAATAATGAACATAGATCTTCAAATTTGGGTGTATATTCAACTCAATCTCCATACATAAATGGACATCAAAATGTACCTGGAATTCAGCAAGGAACAAAAATTATGAGTAGATGAAAGCAACCAGCAAGTAAGCAACAGCCAATCGAATAGTAAACACCCAGAATTCAGGAAGACTTTTGAGACAAGCCAAATAGAACAACACTAATGATTTTCTAAAGAATGTAGAGGAAACTAATATCTATTTTTGTATTCTAATTTCACCACTAAACTTTTAAAAGGAAAAAATTCTGCTCGAAAGTCTCTAAAAAAACCCCTCCAAATGTTTAAATTACCCCTTTTTATAGTTGAAGCCTTAGGGCAACACTCATTTCTTTGTTTTCCTTTTAGTCCCTTATTCAAATTTCAGTTTTACCTAAACAGTCCTTAGTTTTCTGACTTGTGCCTCAAGTTTGAGGCTGAAATTATGCCCAAGTCCCTCACTAGAATGTTCTAGGGGTTGTTACAAGATTCTTTCAGGCTCAAATACCCTCTATACCACAGCTTCCTTTCCTAATTAACTAACCTAAGGTTTTTTTTACCCTCTATATTCATTTGGTTTGGTCGAACCTGACCCTGGTCAAGATATCGGCCAAAATTGGGTCTGGACTACAGGCTTAATTGACAAGTTTAAGAATTAGCCAACACAACTAATGTTTTAAAAAAATATCCTAATGTGGACTATTCAGCAACAATTATTATTCAGGATTATATGAATGTTCAATGCATTTTCTATCAAAGACCAATGAATTAAAATGACCAGAAAAGAGAACACATCAACTAATGCTCGACTTACAGAAACAACCTAATTCAGAATACTTGGAATTGAGAAATGACTAACAGAGATTGGACACCCAGGATATATAGGAATAAAACCAAGAAGTTACAAGCTAATATCACTAGTTAAAAGTTCAGAAGAGCAAATTAGCCTAACACATGCAAATATTGAAGATCAAAGTTACTAAAGAACTATGACGGGTATGAGATTCTAAAACGAAAACAACTACTCAGAATCATGATGCAGCACAAGTAGGGTCCAAAAGATAAGCATTTACCAAAACTAATAAGGATCTCACTGATGAAACAAATGAAAATCAGGAGACAAGGATCAATGTCCATTCAGAATTTTAGAGGTAAAGCAAGTGAAAACTCAGGAGGCAGAGATCGACAAATCATGCAAATTTTCTGAGCCAAAGATCAACTAGTCATGTGAAATTTCATATGTGAAACAACTTAGAAGATTATAGAAGGAATGAGTTCACAAGTGACCCAAAGAAAACACAGAATATTACAAGCATATTTCAATGAGACCATGGCAAACATGTACAAGTTAAAACAAAATAGCAATTAAAGAAAAGACTTATGCAAAAAATGAAAACAGGGTACTTAGCTTTTGTGTGTGCATGCAACCCTAAATCAAAACTTCCAATTCCATGAGTTTAGACCTCTTTTGGGAGGTTTTTTGACCTCTAAGGCATTTGCCTTGAGTACCAGAGAGGGCCAAAGGATTCAAGAAAGGGGTCTTGTGATTTTGAGACCAAATAAGGTCTCAGATCTTAGTTTTCTTAGTGGTTAGAAGGGTTTGAGGGCTGTGGGTGGCCTGGTTGGGGAGAAGGACAGAAGGAGGTCACCTGAGGCCAATTTGGCCGGATTCCGATGAGGTTTAGGTTTTAGGTAAACTTTAAATCGATATTCGAGACATTTCACTTGGATTTGAAGGGTGTGGTATGGATGGTTGGAAAGGGGAAGGTGAGGTGGTTCAGGGGTGTAATTTTGGGTCAGTTTTGGGTTGGGTCACCGGAGACGGTGGTTCCGGTGATCTTTCTTTTTATTATTCAAGATGATGGAGAGTTGTTCGAAGGAAACTGATTGTAGGACGGGGAAGAGGAGGTCTTTGTGGTCTTGTGGTGTAAATTTGGGGCGGTTTGGTGACAGGCCCCCCCCCCCCCGCGTGAGGCGATTTCTGACGGCTGCGTTAGGGTGGTTGCTGGGTGGTCAAGGATGGTCGTAGGGAGGTGTTACAGTCGGTTTATTTTTGTACGAGGAGGGTGATGAGTCTTTCTCTGTATCTATAAAGATATTTGGACTTATATATTTAATTTAGATGAGGGTTTCAGGGCCGTTGGATGGTTTGTTGATTAAAGACAAAGATGAATGGCTACAAAAATGGTGTCGTTTTGGGCAGGTTTGATGGACTGGGTCGGAGGCTGTTGTTTAGGCTGGGCAATGACGTTATTCACAGGGCAAAAATCATTTGGGCCACTCAGATCTGGCCCAATTGTGACCAGCCTGAGTGGTTATGTGTATATGAATATATTGTTGTTTTCTTTTCTTTTTGTTTTATTCTTTAATTCCTAATTCTATTTTAAAATTCCTAATTAATACAAACAATAAAAATGTAACAAATTAAAATTAAACAAAAATGATTAAAATGCCTGAAATACTACTTACATATTTTGAATTTTATATTTGTAAAATAACCCTAATTAATAATTATTTTAGCAAAAATATGAAATTAAATCCTAAATGATCTCAATCATTAAAACACAAGGGTACACGCAATTAAATCCTAAAACAAATATTAAAAGGAAAATCCTAAACCTGAGAGTCCTGTAAGAGTCAACTTAACGGGGCGAAAATCACATGCTCACAACATGTAGTGATGAACGTGATGATATGGATATGCATGCAAAAGTTCCGTATGGAAGCGATTTTAGAGATGCACATCTAGATGATAAAATTGAGAAAGTCAATGATATTGGGAAATGTTAGATATATATTAAGAATTTTCTCGTTGAAATTTATATTCAATAGTGTTATAAATTTTTTTTGTGATTACAAATATTTGTAGAATCTATTGATTGAGTGGAAGTTGAAGATGTAGCAGAATGCCAAGACCAGGAAAATCAAAAAGAGAAAGGAGTAACAGAAAAAATTTGTAAATGTGGATTGCAGTCTCAGGAGGATTTAGAAAGTCTATTGGGAACAAGTGTCAGCGAGATTGTATGCAAATGCTTAGAAGGAACGTACGATCTATCTACACCTCTGTCATATAAAGAAAATTTGGAGTTCAAACTTGTGCCAATCAAGGTTAGATACTTTTTTTTATATATTGAATGTTAGCTTTAGTGAATTATTAGAATGAGTATTAATTGCAAATGCTACAGAATCTTTTGAAGCTGCAAGGGAAGAAGCTGGAGTAGAGTATCAAGAGAAAAGTGGAGTACAATCTCAAGACGTAGAAAATACCGAAGGAACAAGCGAAGTGAGATTGTTTCCAAATGCATAGATGCAACATGTGATCTCTCTACAACTCCCTCTCTTACCGACAATATTGAAACTCAAGAAAATGCTACTGAAGATAATGATTTAATTGGGATAATCTTGAGTATTGCAAATGGTTAGACCACGTTTCTTTTAATTTTATATATGTTTCTTTTAATCAAAGATTAGTAACAAGTACTAATTGTGTTAGCTCTTGTAAATATTTTGCAGAATCCTATGAACTTTCAATTGAAGAACATGGTGCACGATTTCAAGATTAAAAGAATGTGCAGTTGGAAGATAACAAAAAAGATGCAAGCAATATTTTAGTTCAATTGTCTGATGAAAAAACACAAGAAGGCGGTGTGAAGAAGATAAGTACTGATTCTGTCCTAAATATTATATCCATAATTGAAATTTTGTCTCTTCATTTGACGACTTCCAGCAAACTATTATATATATTAGTGTTTCATGCACATGAAAAGAATGATGAAGATGTTAACCAATATACGAGGAAAAGAAAGAGAGATAGTATTGGTTATGATGCTCCGTCATTTTCTATTCTTACTCCTACTCCTCCAAGTACGCAAATGAGCATTTATGGGGTTTTGTCTATGGAGGCTGAAGGAAATGTTGAAGAAGAGCTTGATCGAGGTAAAAGGAACAAGAAGTTAAGTTGGCAGTTGAAAATTTCTTTTGATTAGGAAAGAAAAACAGGAACATCTATGGCAGACAATCAAAATACTCCCAAGAGTTCATGCCAGATAAAATCAACATATACTCGTAGGTGTATTTTTCATTATGCCATAGATGATGCAAAATTGTTGAAGAAATTCATTGTATGGTTGGGCAAGGAGAATATAGGAGGTCGCAAAGAAGAGCAAGTCCTTTAATGTATTTCAGTATTGATATTGAAATTGCTAAAGTTAAGTGTCCTTAACTTTTGTGATTGTAGGACTAATTTTAGGACCAAGTGTCCTTAAATTTTGAATTTTAAAAATCAAAGTTAAGGAACAAGTTCCCATAACTTTTCAACTTGGAAATCAAAGTTCAAGACTAAGTGTCCTGAACTTTTAAACTTGTAAGTCAAAATTCAGGACCATGTGTCCTTAACTTTCGAACCTGTAATTCAAAGTTAAGGACTGTCTATCCTTAATTATTGAGCCTGCAAGTCAAACTTAAGGACTCATGTCCTTAACTTTTGAACTTTGAACTCAAAGCTAAGGATAAAGAGTCCTGAAATTTTAAATTTGTAAGTCTAAGTTCAGGACCATTTGTCCTTAACGTTTGAACTTGAAACTTATACTTTAGTACCAAGTGTCCTTAGTTTTTGAACTTCTAATTCAAATTTAAGGACTGCATGTCATTAATTTTTCAATTTGAAAGGCTAAGTACAGGACTAAATTCTAATTTCAATTTCAAAATTTTCAGGGGAGAAAATGATATATATGTTGATGATAATGGTTTGACGAAGAATCCATATAAATTGTATTACCAAAAAATAAGTAGCAAAATATTCTTCCTTGAGCTTTCAAATAGCAGATTCGTACTTGATGATAAGGTTAATCAATTCGCAAGGCATTTATTTTATTAATTATTAAATTATGATTTATTAATTATTTTATGACTGATAGATTTGTTTTATTTTTTGCATTTTTATGAAGCATATTGACATTGCCCTATATTATCTGAGAAAGAAGAAACGCTACCACCATCCGACCATCCTTTTCGTTGCATAACTACTGATATTCTTTTTTATAACTATATGGTGCTTGCATATAAATATTTCAGTGAAGATGCTACTAATGAGTTTTGGTGTGCTGGTGATGAGCAGTTGTTTCTGATACCATATGCGTGGGGGTATAGCCGTAGATGTGGAATTGCTTGGACAGAGGTTACAAAATCATTTTTCCCATGTCGGTTTCCTTCACAAGATGATAATTCTGTGGCGCACTTTCTTTTTGGGGGGCTTTGGACTTGAATCAAAAAAAAGATTGATGTATACAATTACATATATAGTGAGCCATATGAGGCGGGAACGTATCACATGAAAATGTATGTATGCATGATCCCCCTTTTGCTAATGTTCTCACAATTTGACAAATATCACAAGTCTTTTGGAAATGCTTTCAACAAATTTGATATTCATTGGCAAAGATCACCACACCAAACTGGATCGTACGTGTTGTTATTTGTTATATTATTTATTAGTACTTTTGATTTATTGTTTAATTCACTGCATATATTACATCTTTCTTAGAACTAATTGTGGTGCATTCTTGATAAAATATGTGGAGTTGTTGATGATTGGAAAGGATGTGGACAAATTCCAACCTGAAGAAATAAAAGACTTTAGAAAAGAACTTGTTGCAAATCTTTGGGCACATGGTGAATGGAAAAGAAATTCTAGTTATGATACTCCACCAGAAAATATTGGCGATGATTATGAGAGTGAAAATGAAACTTGCTGTCCAAATGAGTTGTAGTTTAGTTGTAAAGAAAGTTATGTATAGGATACATATGAATTCTGAAAGTTCTGAAAACTTCTGAAATATTCTATAAATTCCTCAAAAGGCACTTATATTTTGTTGTCTTAGCATAATTTTTTTTCACAGCTGTGCAAATTACAATTTCAGAAGTAATATCAAGTCATTCTTGTTATTAATTTCTTTGTTTCTCTCAAATGTTGATTTGTCCATTGAATTTGTTTGTATTAATTCAAGACTAAGTGCAATTGAACTTCAAATTCAATGTTAAGGACAAAGTATCCTTAACTTTTGAACTTTGAACCAAAGTTAGGGACTGCCTATCCTCAACTTTTAACTTTGAACACAAAGTTAAGGACTGCCTATACTTAACTTTTGAACACGAATGTCAGAAGAGACATTCCTTAACCTTTGAACTTTGAACTAAAAGTTAAAGCCTGCCTGTCCTTAACGTTTGAACGTATAGTTCAAACTTAAGGACCGTTTGTGCATAACTTTTTAACCTACAAGTCAAAGATAATGTCACGACCCCAACCCTGGTCGTGATGGCGCCCGACACACTGCCAAGGAAGCCCGAAAAATTTCACAACCTCTACCATTTTTATAATTCATGAATTAATTAACACAGATAAATTACTAAGTCATCATACTGAAATTCTGAAATAGAGTTAAAACGTGCAGAAATCCTAACTACCAATACTACGACACAACCCGAAGAATCTGGTGTCACAAGTCTCAGCCTCTAATACATGAGCATCAAACTACTACATACCGTTCTAAAGAAGTGCGGAAATGAATCACTAAGATAGAAAGGAAAATCAGGACTGCGGACGTCATGCAACTACGTTGATGCTCCAAGATAAGCTGCCCCGTAGAGAAATCCTCACTGAGCCTAAGATGTACCTGGATCTGCACACAAGGTGCAGGGAGTAATATGAGTACTCCGACCCAGTGAGTAATAAACTAAAGGCTGAGAATAAGAAATTCTGGATAGGCACAAAGTAATATAAATACATCAACCTAAACCAGATAGTATTCAATTAGTAAACCAATAACAACAAATATGGAAATTCTACAATAGATAAGTAAGTAAATGACATGCAAATATAAAATGCAACACATAGACCGGTACTCTCTAGTACCCACTGCGGTGTGAAACCCGCTCCCTTTATTTATCGTTGACGGCGCTCACTAGGGGTGTGCAGACTCCCGGAGGGGCCCCTTATGGCCCAAGCACAATATTAGCCATCTCGTGGCATCAACTAGGCCCTCGGCCTCATATCAATGTAATTATAATACCGCTGTGGCGCGCATCCCAATCCCATACTCAATCCAAAATCACATAAGCCCCTCGGACACACTAATATATAAATATTCAGCCCAAAA
The DNA here is from genome assembly GCA_034376525.1 of Nicotiana benthamiana. Lineage (NCBI taxonomy): Eukaryota > Viridiplantae > Streptophyta > Magnoliopsida > Solanales > Solanaceae > Nicotiana > Nicotiana benthamiana. Next base: position 78,404,482 of record CM067330.1, read on the forward strand.
TTCATTTAAATATATTATTTAAGTTTCAAGTTTGAGAAATGGTGGCTGAGTTTGAAAAATAGTATTAAATACCAAGACCGAGTTCAATAATACGTAAAAATGGTAAGAAACCAGTAATAACAATCCATGATGAAAACAATTGGCACGAAGTCCAAATATAGCAATAAGCTCAAATTATAATAATAACAAGTATATTTTAGTTAAATATGCAGTATAATTGTCTATTGGGACGGACCAAGTAACAATCCCCAACGTTTCTCTACCCCATTCTCGCTATCCGATGTGCAAGTCACCTCAATATAGCACTACGTGCAAATCTTGAGTTTCAAACCCTCAGGACATCATTTACATATATTACTCACCTCAGGCCGGCCAAAATCCTAGCTCGCTATGCCATTGCCTTTAAAATCGACCTCCTCGTACGTCAAATCTAACTAAAACCACAACAAATACGTCATAATAGGCTAAAGGAACAATACTCAATCGAAAATAATCAAAAACATCAAAAATTTCGAAATTGGCAAAAACTCGAGTCGTAGTCCCATTTCTCGAAACTCAAAAATTCTTATACCAACAGGTTCCTTATCTCGCCACGAGTCTATACATATAAAGAACATCAAAATCGGAGTCCAAATGACCCCTCAAATCCTAATTTGAAATATCAAGACTCAAGCCCTAGTTCTTCCCATTTTTGCTAAGTTTCCTTGGATGTCAAGGTTAATTTCACAATAAAATCGTGTTTTCAATTCACAAGACTTACCTCCAATCATTCGTAGTAGAAACCTTCTTCGATTCCCGTCCAAAAGCTCTCAAGGATGCTCAACAATGGTGAAAATAAGGCTTAGCTCGCAGATGAAATATTATTAAAAACCTTTATGTCCAGGTCTCTTTTCCTCTATGCGATCGCAGCCCCAGGCTTACTATCGCAGTGCACATAATTCAAACTTCAAAATTTACACTACTCGATCGCATAAACAACCCGGCAAACGCAATAACCAAACACTTTACCTTACGCGATCGCAGACTCACCCACACGATCGCGGTGAACAAAATCCAAACTCCCAAGATTCCTCTATGCGATCGCACTAATTCTCCCGCGGTCGCACTGCATGAACTCTCGACTCTATGCGATCGCAAACAGAAACCCTGCGATCGCCTTGAACAACTGACATCCACCCCCAAAAATACTTCTATGCGATCGCAAAGCCTCTCCCTTGATCGCATAGAGCAAAACTCTGCAACACTGACCTGCAATTTTATGTAGCATCCAAAGTCCCAAAAACCTTCCGTTGGCCATCTAAAAACATCCCGAGGCCCTCGGGACCTCAATCAAAAGCATCAACACATCCCAAAACATCATTCAAACTTTCTCCAATCATCAGAACATTTAGTGGGGCTCCCACAGACTTCGAGAAAGTTTGATGCTATTTTGGCGATTGTGGATCGGTTGACAAATTTCGTGCACTTCATTCTTGTGTGTACTACCTATTCTTAGATCGATTGGTGGAGATTTATATTAGAGAGATTGTTCGCCTTAACGGTATGCCAATTTCTATCATTTCAGATAGTGGCACGTAGTGTATATTATATTTTTGGGAGTTGTGCAACGAGAATTGGGCACTCAGATTGAGTTAAGCATAACTTTTAATTCGTAGATGGACAGGCTGTACGAGTGCACTATTCAGATTCTAGAGGACATGTTACACGCTTGTGTAATTGATTTGGGGGGGGGGGGGGGGTTTGAGACAAGTTTCTACCACTCGCGGAGTTTATCTACAAACAGTTACTAGGAGAGTATTCTGATAGCTCCGTATGAGTCTTTATATGAAGGTGGTGTAGACCCAATGGGTCGGTTTGACTGGGTGAGGCTAGACTTTTGGTAACAGACTTGGTTTGGGATACTTTGGACAGGGTTAAAGTTATTCAGGAGCGGCTTCACACAGCACAGTCAGGACAAAAGAGATATGCTAAGAGAAAGGTCTGTATGGTGTCATACATGGTTGGGGAGAAGGTTTTGCTAGAGGTTTCACCCATGAAAGGTTTTATGCGGTCTCGATGCCCCTTTTTACTCGTGAAATCAGGTTAATGATTTTTGGGAGAACTACTCATTTCCTTTTGGGAATTTGGTTTTCATTTGAAAAGCCGCCACCTAATAATTAAGTGCATTAGGATACTAAGAAGAAATTTGATATCGAAAACCAGAGATTAGGTAAGGGCCTAAAATTATCTTGAGGAGAAGGTGTTAGGGACCCCTCAAGATCCACTAGTGTGGTTCCCGGCCATGCTACAATTGTGACTTTATGTGCAAACAACCAGTGAACAAGTAAGAGTTGCAAATATGAGGGGGTTTTCACATACTGGTTGCAAGTAATTTGAAGTTAAAAACGAAGTTAAAGAAGCTGAAATTTGAGAAGAAAGCAATTTTAAAATTCAAAATAAGCGAGTAAAAAAGGAGAAATTTTTTACATAATTGGTACAAGCAATTGGAGTTTAAAGCAGTTAAAGAAGCTGAAATTTGAGAAAAAGAAGTTTTGGAATTCTGAATAAAAAAACAAGTAAAGGGAGGGGGATGGCCCTAGGTTTTCAAACAATAAATCACCCCACACAACACCCGGTAGCCGTTTATACACGTGGTGTTATGGTGTGGTCATCATATCCATATATACACATTCCCACCCTATTATGGTATTGAATGCAAAATACTATCATTACTTATTGCATGACATTACCCGTCCCAATCCTATCAGTCCCGGAGGCATTTTGGACTACTAGACCTAAAAGGGAAGGAGATTGGAGATTTTCAAAGTTTGAAAGGGTAAAATTCTAATGCGACAAGTAATATAGATAAAAGAGTTAGGGGAAATACATAGCAGTTAAAAAGTCTTAAGCAAGCCACCACAAATGAAGCAAACTGTCTAACATGACTTCAGATACGGGTTTTAGTCTGAAGTAAATATAACATTAGGATAAGCTGCTTCATCACATATTTCTCAGATGAGAAGTCTGAATTAGGCGTTGTCTAGTTGTAGTTTATCAAGGACTGACACAGGTAATCCATTACTATTGCTTGCCTAGGTGGAAGTACACTGATTCTTTTTTAAATAAGGGTTACTGATTTTTAAAGAAAGGTTACAGGTTTTTAAAGAAGGTTACTGATTTTAAAACCAACTAAGTTCTGCATATATTGAACAACATTACTACTGGTTTTAGACTTATAGATGAGATAGACAAATCAGATCGAAACGGCTGCTCTTATAGGCATGATTTCTAAGCCTTGTTGATTTTTAAAGCGATTATCAAGATGAAGGAATCCTATAGACATGATATCTAGGATGTAACTTGTTATTATTTAACCTAGAGATTGTTTGTCTAATGACAAGTATATATGTAGAAGTGCAGAAAACCTAGGATAATGATTTCTATATACAGAAAACCTATAGGCAACATTTCTACATATGATATATAACTTATAGACCGGATATCAACATGCAATAATGAAATAGCTTATAGGCAGGATTTCGACATGTAATGCATAACTTATAGGCGAAATTTCTATGTGAAATGCATAAGTGAAAGATTAGGCTGCGATTGCAGCAATAAATACCTAAAGTATGATGTCCACCTATATGCATACATGCGTGACCCTCCCCTTTTACTAGAACCCCACAGGAAGTTCAAGCTACAACCAAACAACCTAATTCAGACTCAAGGTCTAATAATATGAGATAAACCAACTTCCAAGATCAGATTTCAAAAAGTCTTTCTCTTATTTGGGGTGTGTCAAAGTTTCCAAGAGCCTCAAGGCAACTCCGGTCAGTGCTTACACCCCAAATACATTGTAGAATTAGATTATAGTGCAGTGTGGATGTGCTAGCCCTCAAATGCCCAAGATTAGAGGAAACTCAAGGTCGTAAGGCAAGGCTCATAGGAGGGGGGGGGGAGAACATAATGTCTAAGAGAAAGTGTAAGTGCATATAGGGGAACTAGGGAAGTCCATGGCAGGGTGGTGGTCATGACCAACAACTAAGAGTGTGGCACACCCCTGACCAGCCTATTTAGCAAAAGTTGGGAGTTAGGATCCATTGAGGATCTAGGTTCAGTCCTGGGCAGCAATGTGGATACTGCCAGGCCATGAACCTTAACTCAAACACACAGAAGGAAATAGGGGTAATGATTCACAACAGAAATAGATGCAAGGAAAGAACATACATAGTTAACATTAATCACTGATCATGAACAACAGAGTAAACAAGATTGCAAAAAACTATAAATAAACACATAAAGGTGAGGCAAGAAAGTTAAATTAGAACAAACCAATTTCAGGGAAAACAAACAAGTAAAATAGTTGTCTTGAAAAGCTAAGTTGCAAGCAAATAGTTCCAAAACATCTCCGAAAGAACAGAATGTTGTGAGATCATTGAACTCAAAGCAGTATTGTAAGTCTGTAGTCAGTTGAAAGTATTGAACTAAAGGTTCAAGGTATTGAACATGAAGTCCTCTCAGAAGTGCAGAAGGGTAGTCCCTTTTATAGTACAGAAAATGAGTAAGAAAGGTAAGGGAATAACGTTGAAGTCAATCTCCCTTTAATTAATGGATTCTAATTTCCAATGGGTGACAGACAATTAAGGAAAGAGGTAACCAAAAAAGATTTTCCAAGTAGTACAATGAAGGGTAAATACTTAGCAGTTATTTAAGGCAAAATCTAATGGTACACGGTTTGTAAAAAAAGGAAAGGGAATCAATCAATAAACCACTAAAAATAAAAATTACAGGCTTAACTTGAATGGAAAAAGTTAGAAATAGGTAACGAGGATTCAATTAAGGATAATCAGTAGGAATCAATCAAACTCCATTAGAGGATTTCAAAACCAATTAATTAGTTGGTAAAACCTTTTGAAGAAGAGATCTCATATATAAAGCACCAAAATGTGTGAATCAAGAAGAGATTGTCAAGTTATTTAGAAGAGATTTAATCAAAGAGAAGTTCAAAATCATAATCAAAGAGATACAGGTTCAATTTGAAGACTCATAGTTAGTCTGAGAGTCTAGGGTCCCAACGTGGAACCCTAACTAGAACACAGAAATCAAAATTGCCAAAAGAAACCCTAAGTGCGAGGGTTTCAAATCGAATCAGACAATAGAGATGAGAAGGCAAGCCACTTGATAGAGGCTCAGAAGTCCTTTCCAAAGACTATGAGATAAATAGACATGATACAAAGAAAGAACACAGATTCAAGGTCATGGCGATCATGTTTGAGAAAACTTGAAACTTGAACAAGTTCAGAAGAAAGAGGTAATACAAACTTAAACAAAAATAGATGAAACTCGTTTGGCAAGAACACGAACAAGATCTAGTAAAGCAAACACAAATCAAAGAACTCAACGATAAACACATGTAGTAGAAGGGTAATGAAAACATAACACGGATTAACGTGTGAGCACATGCATAGGAAAAGAAAAGTAGAAGGGCAATACATGCGTAGTAAAGAAGTCATACGAGCATAATACAAAAAAACACACATAAATTATTTTGAGAAGAAAAATTGAGGAAAGCGCTTTAACATCCCAGTAGAACACGAACATACCATAGATCTAAGAAAAAAAATTACGGAGAAACCCTAGAAATGAGAAAGGCTTGGAAGAAAAATAAGATCCTAGGTCGAAAAGGTTAGGAATCAGGCTCCTAATTCTTAAGTATGCCGGCGCATGGCCATAGAGGCCATAGAACTACAGATCTGTGAAGATCTGAAAAAAGAACCATCAAAGTCAGCCTTCAAAACCTCGAACTACCAAGGTCTAATGGTGGAGAGGGGAGAGTACATACCATCCATGGCCTAGGAAGCCATGGATTCCGGTGAAAACATGGTGAAATAAGGTAAGAGGTGTTAAGAGGATTTGAGAGAGTTTGGGATTCAAAGACAGAGGGCTAGGTGAGAATGATGGATTAGGGTAGGTCATTGAGATTAAAAATTGTAAGGGGGGATTTATAGCCGTTGATCAAAATGATCAACGGCCGGGATCATAATGGGAACTAGGCGAGTTTTTAAATTGGGCAGGGGCTTGGTAAAAAATGAAATTGGGCTTATTTAATTAGGGTATATTTGGGTCAATTTAGTGGATACAATTGAAAATTTAAAATAGGCTATAATCGAAATTAATGAGGCTAAATGTTAAATAGCTAGTTTTTCCCTTTTTATTTTATAAAAATAGTAAAAATAATTTTAAAAGTAAATTTAAAGTACTAATATAATTAATAATATATAAATATTAATTTATATATATTGGGAAAAATTTTATGAAGAAATACGATTAATCTTGAAGTAGGCTAAGATTGCAATTATATGCAATTTATTTTTGAAAATGTCAAATAAATTAGTAAAAATATACAAAAATTAACTTAACTGTATTTTGGTATTAATATGAGAATAAAATAAATTATTCACAAAAATGATAATCTTAGGAATAATTATTGGATTTTTTAGGCTAAAATGGACAATAAATTGATTCTTAAAATCAATAAAAATTGAGAAAAAAAATATTTAATCACTTGGGTAGTCTTATTTATACATATATATGTTATTTTGAAAGTATTTTGTATATGAAAATACATGGGAAAAATTTGGTTATCAACAGCTGCCCCTCTTTACCCGGGAAGGGTGAAAGAGTTGTCGGGTAAATATATGATGGCCAATTTTGACCAACCAAAAATGGCTTCAAGGACTTGACCGTGCTCTGGTTTCTGAGTTGCCTACATATCCCTGGCCTTATAGGAATCATGCCTTATAAAGTTCAAGATCCGTCAGCGGAGTATGCCGATAGAGATCTTTGAAGAATGGACGCAATATTTCAGTTGGAGTGGATGGTTATAGTCTAATAGGGATGCAGGAACCATATAATAAATATTTGTAGGCTATAAAATAATGTTCTCGGGCTATGATAATGATGCGTTTGAATAATTATATGCAAGAGATAAAGGAATTTTCAAGCCATGGCATGGCGTTGTCGGTCTATGAAAATGGTGCCTCCGAACAATGAAGCCCTTAGATCATTTGGCGATCTTTCACCCCATGAGAGCATAAATAAAGGTGGGAGTCCTTCAGCCAATCAAGTTTTAAATGAAAATGGCGATCTTTCAGCCGATGAAGGATTCAAATGAAGTGAAGATATTTCAGATGTGCAAAACGTATATAAAACGACGATCTTTCAGCCATGCAAGGTTTACATGAAAATGGCGATCTTTCAGTCGATGAAGGATTCAAATGATGTGGCGATATTTCAGACGTGCAAAACGTAAATAAAATGACATCTTTTAGCCGATGCAAGATTTAAATGAAGTGGCAATATTTCAGGCAATACAAGCCATAAATAAAAATGGCAATATTTTAGTCGATGAAGGATTTATATAAGTTATGATATTTCAGCCAATGCAAGAGATAAATAGAAATGGTGATATTTCAGCCGATGCAGGATTTAAATAAAGTGGTGATATTTCAGCCATGCAGAAAATAAAATGGCAATCTTTCAGCCGATGCAAGATTTAAATAAAGTGGTGATATTTCAGTCATGCACAATGTAAGTAAAACGGTGATCATTCGGCCGAAGTAAGATTTAAATAAAGTGGCGATATTACAGCCAATGCAACACATATATAAAAATGGTGATATTTAAGCCGATGCAGGATTTAAATGAAGTGGCGATATTTCAGCCAATACAATACATAAATAAAAAGGGCGATATTTTATCCGTGCAGATGGAGACAGAGCTTAGTCCCGGAAGGCAGAATTTTAGCGTTATGCAATGTAGGAAATGCAAATGGAGGTAGAACTTAACTCAGAAGGCTTAATAGTAGTCTTATGCAATGTAGAAAATGCAGATAGAGGTAGAGCTTAACCTCGGAAGGCAGAATAGTAGCCTTATGCAATGTTGAAAATTCAAATGGAGACAAAGCTTAGTCTCGGAAGGCAGAATACTAGCCCTATGCAATGTAGAAAATGCAGATGGAGGTAGCGTTTAACCTTGAAAGGCGGAATAGTAGCCATATGCAATGCAGAAAATGCAAACAATAGTAAAATTTATTAGCAGATGGCTTGATAGCTGATTGCGATATTGTAGCTGCTGGGGATGTTGTGTGCAGATAGCAAATTAGAATAGGTGATGGTTCTAAGGTTCATATTCACGAAAAGTATGAGTGTGTAAATGTATTCGGTGATTTGCAACTTGGGTGCATGTATCCTAAGAAATATTGTGAGTTTATAAAGGGGAAAGGTTAGTTCGTATTCCCCGTGGACTTCGCTTGTCCTGCTTGGCTTTGTTTTGGGTGATGTTTTGTATCATTGGGGTAGCGTCACTAAACAAAGCAATTTGATAATAGATATGCATGATTTAGTAAAGTATAACATAAATACATAACTGAAACTAATTTTCTTTAGATAAACCGTCTACTGCAATGCGATTCAATACATTGCAACCTCTTTTCCTGGGTAATCCTCAAAGTTCTTCCCCATTTTACTAGGTTGCTGCTTCTGATGGCTGTCAGCGAAGATCGGATGAAGTTACTTCAAAATTTTGAGAGTCCTCCTCAAAATTCTTCCCTAGTTTCCAATTGCGGGAGAAATAAAAATTTCGTTGAATTGTGAATGAACCTATAGGGTTGCCTACGTATCCCCTCTTAAACGGTAATGTGGTCAGGCGTAGTTCAAATTGCATCATACAAGGAAATCATAAACGCTAAATTTAGTATCATTTGACTATGTCTGAATTGATCGGCATTGGCCAAACTTCTCCGTCCATTTCAGCAAGAATGAGGGCTCCTCCTGTTACAACTTGGTGAACCATGTACGGGCCCTGCCAATATGGAGAGAACTTACCATTAGCTTCATCTTCATGCGGAAAAATCTTCATAAAACTAGCTGCCCTGGTGTGAACTGTCTCGGCTTGACTTTTTTATTGAAGGCTCTGAACATTCTATTTTGGTAAAGCTGACCATTACAAAGTGCGTTCATTTTTCTTCTATATATAAGGGCTAACTGCTCGTAGTGGCTTTTTGCCCATTCTACGTCGTCGAGTTTTGCTTCATGTGTGATCCTTAAGGAAGGAATTTCTACCTTGGAGGGAATGACTGCCACTGTACCATAAACTAGCATATAGGGAGTTGCCCTAGTTGATGTGCGAATTGTGGTGCGGTATCCCAAGAAAGCAAATGATAACTTCTCATGACACTTCTTATGCCTTTCTATCATTTTCCTTAGTATCTTCTTGATATTCTTATTGGCAGCTTCTACAGCTCCGTTCATCTGAGGTCTGTAAGCTATAGAATTCTTGTGTTTGATCTTGAAAGTTTCACACATGGCCTTAATCATGTCATTATTGAGATTGAAACCATTATCAATGTGATCGATTCTGGAAACCTGAATCGACAAACAATGCAATCGCGGACAATGTCCGCCACAACTTTCTTAGTTACTGCTTTGTATGATGTTGCTTCAACCCACTTGGTAAAATACAATTGCCACTAGAATAATCCTGTGCCCATTTGATGCGGCGGGCTCGATAGGTCCGATGACATCCATCCAAAAGTAGCGAACGGCCATGCAAGCTTGTTGGGGTAAGCTCGTTTGGAGGTACTTTTATCATGTCTGCATGTATCTGATAGCGATGGCACTTTCAGAAATATTGGATGTAGTTTATTTCCATAGTCATCCAAAGATAACATGTCCGGAATATCATCTTGGCTAAGTCAAAATCGTTCATATGTGGACCACAGGTCCTAGCATGGACTTCTTCTAATAGTTTAGATGCTTCCTTTGTGTCGACATACCTTAGCAATCCCAACTAAGTATTTCTCCTATACAAGATTCCTTTGTTGTGAAAGAAATTGTTAGATAACATCCGGAGTGTGCGCTTCAGAGTAGGATTTGCAAGTATGAGTATTCTCCCTTTGTCAAATATTCTTTGATATCATGAAACCAAGGCTTTTCGTCTGCTTCTTCCGCGACATGAGCACAATAAGATGGCTAATCATGAATCTCCACCGGAATAGGGTCTATAAAGTTCTTATCTGGATGCTGAATCATCAACAAACTCATTCTGGACTTTTGGAACATCAGGAATTCTGTCTTAGTGAATCTCTTCCTCAACTCCTATACATGATGCAAATACGTGAGTATCTTGGAATTCGTAGTTGCCCATTTTACTTGGACTTGATGTATAAGCAAATTCGAATCTCCAATCACAAGCAACTCTTGGACGTTTATGTCAATGGCCATCTTGAGGCCTAAGATACAATCTTCATATTCGCCTATATTGTTGGTGCATGGGAACTCGAGCTTGGCGGATACCGGATAATGCTAGCATGTTACTGATACCAGGAATGCCCCTATGCCAACTCCTTTAAAATTTGCTGCTCCGTCGAAAAACATCCTCCAACCGTCATAGGACTCTTTAATGAGTTCTCCTATTAATGATACCTCTTAATTCGGAAAATACGTCCTTAGGGGCTCGTATTCTCCATCCACAGGGTTTTCAGCAAGGTGATCCGGTAGGCATGGGCTTCTGGAAGATTTATTTTAATGGGTCCATTTTTTATATGAGATATGTGGTGTAAGCACCGAAATATAGTGCCTCATTTTCTGGGCTACCCAAGTCAAAGCACAACAGGTACGCTCCAACAGAGAATACCGAGCCTCATACAGGGTGAACTTCTTGGTGAGATAATCGATGGTCTACTCTTTTCTCCCCATTTCATCATCCTGCCCCAGAACACAACCAAACGCTTCATCCAATACTGTAAGGTAGAGTAGTAGGGGTCTACCCAGTTGGGGCGAAACCAAAACTGGTGGTGTTGACAGGTACTCCTTGATTCTATCAAAGGCCTTTTGGCAGTCATCTGTCCATTTGGTAGCGGCATCCTTCTTAAGCATCATAAAAATTTGCTCACAAATGATAGTAGACTATGCTATGAACCGGCTGATGTACTTAACTCTCCCCAAGAAACTCATTACGCATTTTTTTCTTCGTGGTGAAATTTCTTGAATATCTTTGACCTTTGATGGATCCAGTTCTATCCCCTGGTGACTCACAATAAACCCAAGCAATATCCCAGCTAGAACCCCGAATGCACATTTTGAGGGATTCAGCTTTAGGTTTCATCTTCTCAGTCTATTGAAGAATTTTCTTATACCGTCCATGTGATCAACGGCTTTCTTGGACTTAATGATGATATTATCTATATACACCTTGATCTCCTTGTGTATCATGTAATGGAAAATGGTAGGCATGACCCTCATGTAGGTGGCCCCTGCATTCTTTAACCTGAATGGCATCATCTTGTTGTAGTATATCCCCCATGGTGTATAGAAGGCCGTTTTCTCAGCATCTTTTTCATTGATCCATATCTGGTGGTATCCAGCAAAGCAATCAACGAATGACTGCAGCTCATGCTTGGTGCAGTTATCAATCACGATGTGTATGTTTGGAAAGTGGAAGTCGTCTTTGGGACTGGCCCGATTGAGGTCCTTGTAGTCGACACTGACTCTACCTTTCCTGTCCTTATTTGGTACTTGCACAATATTGGCTAACCATGTCGAATACTCTACAACCCTGAAAACCTTAGCTTTGACCAGTTTAGTGACATATTCTTTGAATTTCTGACTCATATTTAGCTTGAAATTTCTGAGTTTCTGCTTCACCGGCGGACATGCCAGATCAGTCGGCAATTTGTGAGCAACAATGGATACGCCTAGACAAGTCATGTCATCGTATGACCAATCAAATATGTCTTCATACTATCTTAGAAATTCTGTATATTCTTTCTTTTCTCGCACCGACCAATGGACATTGATTCGTGTTTCTTTGATGTTTTCTGCATCTCCCAGGTTGACGATCTCAGTCTCGTCCAAGTTGGACTTAGGCCTATTTTAGAAATTCTCAACTTCCTTAACAATCCCTTCCGGTATATCATCTTCCTCTGAATCTATGTCTATTTGTTGCGTTGTCTCGTTGCGCATCACAGTCATTGTTCATCAAGATAAATGATGGTAATGCTGTTTGAGTAAAGTAAAGAAGATAATAAGCACAAGATTTATAAGAAACGGAAATACTTTTAATATTCCATAAATTTTTGAACATCAGAGCTCTTTCTTGCGAAAAAATAAAATGCTAAAGAAAAATAAAATAGTAAAACAAAATAGTGTGTGGTGCTTCGTTTAGCCTTGCTACCCTGAGGCACAGCGGGTTCTAATGGTTCTGATGGTCCAGTTATTGAGGCGCTCTCCTTGGCTCACGGCTTGTATGGAAGTCCTTCCTCTCCCTCATCCTTGAAAATGATGCAACAGTCCAAGTTATCATCTTCCAAAAACAAACTCCTCATTGCTACTAGTCCTTCCTCTTCTTCCGACCCAAATATAATATCGGCTGGTTGAAAAGTCTGTTCCAAGCGAGGTATCGACTACTCTAGAGGGTAATAAGGAGTGCACCAAGGTGGCGACCAGGTGTAGAATTCCTCCCAGGTATACTTATATTCCAAACAAAAAGTGGTACGGTGTTTCTTCAGTTTGATAGCCTTAGCGATCCCTTGGAAATTCTTTACGAGTCCTTTGCCTAGTTCATTCCCGCACCAATTTAGTCTGCCTTTGATTTTTTTGTCCCATGATTTATGGGTCTACGACATTGACTCACTCGATTTGATGGTAGGTTTCTCCGCCTATCAGCCTTCTTCATACGATTGTTGAGTTGGTGTGGTGACTGTATATGAGATTTTTGCCATTGCCGTGAAAAATCACCTCTTGGTGATTCCACTCAAATTTCACTACTTGATGTAGGGTTGATGCTACAGCCCCAGTGGCATGAATCTAAGGCCATCACAATAGCAAGTTGTAAGACGACGACATGTCTATCACTTGGAAGTCAAAATCGTATCAAGTAGGCCCTATTTGTAAACACATGCTAATCTCCCCAATACTGGACCTTTGGGAACCATCGAAAGCTTTGAAGTTGATGACCCTTGTCTTTGATCTCATACAGACCATTCCTCAATGTTCTGAGTGTTACTAGGGGCAAATATTAAGGATGGACCCTCCATCAATCAAGACCCCGGTGATGAAATAATCCTCGCATACACAGTGATGTGCAATGCCTTGTTGTGGCTCAGCCATTTTGGTGGCAGCTCATCTTTATGGAAAGTGACTTTATTACTCTCCAATACCTGCCCTACCATGTTTGCTATTTCTCCTCCGGTGATGTTGCTTGGTATATATGCCTCGCTCAGCTCCTTCAATAAGGCATTCTTATGTGCGTCAAAGCTTTGTAGCAGAGCAAAGATAGAGATTTATGCTGGCCTTTTGTTCAACTGATAAATGACTGAATACTCTTTGGCTTGTATCTTCCTCTAGAGGTCGTCATTCCTGGTTTTAGTGATGGTTCGCCGACCAAAGGCTTGCCTGCCAAATGCTTAAGGGTATAAACCCTGTCGGTTCTTGTCATACCCTGTACTGCACTTGCTTCTCCGGATTTGAACGGTTTCCTCTTTGCTTCGGCTATGTAATCCCATGGTATGGCTTTTTGGTGGAACGGTGTTACAGTGTGGGAACCCTTGCTTTGTGAGGTAATACAACAACCTCAAATGGTATCGGTGCCTTTGGGGACTCAAACTTGACCTTGATTGGTGTTGGAGTCTTTGCGGAGGATGGTATTTCCAGATCAAGTGGTATGGACATGTTCCCCTTGGTGTCATCAGAAGGTTGCATCTTGACCACAATCGGGTTAAGGGTGATTGTCAGTTTCTTAGGCTCGTTACCTTCTGCTATCAACCCGATCGATTCCTCGTGGTCCCAATCATCTTCTATCTCAATCATGTGAACACCTCCACCGTTGTGGTATGGTAGAGGGTTTTTACGGACATTCGGAGCAAGCCCCTTTGCCATGATGATCTTGTTCTTAATAAAAGCTTGGATCTTATCTTTCAAAGAGCGGCACTCATCAATGGTATGCCCCTCCACGCTGGAATGGTATGCATAGGTTTTATTTGGTTTTACCCACTGGGAGGGGTTTTCATGGTTTACTGCAGGGATATGGTTGACATAACCAGCAGCTTTGAGCCTTTCATACAACTGGTCAATGGGTTTGACAATAGCGGTGTATTGTTTGGGAGGTCTACGCTCAAAGTTTGGTCGGGGTCTAGGCAAGTTTTGGTGAGGTAGAGGTGATTGATGGTGGGCTTTTTGGGTGTTTTAGTCTAGGTGGATGTGCGCGGGTTGGGAGTATTTGGGTGAAGTAGGCTGATGTGCGGGTGGTGGAGGCGATTGGTAATGATGGTGGAGCTTAGTAAGAAGGCAAATGTGCTTTGTAATTTGGGGTAGGCTGATATATGAGAGGAGACATTGGGTAGGTTCAGTATTTTATTCTCTCTGCAACAATTACGGAGCTTACGTCCCTTTTCTTAGACGTGCCACCAGATTGTAGGGCCTTATTGGTAGCCTGTAAAGCCTAAAGGTTTGTGACCATACCACTTTTAATACCTTCTTTGATCCTTTCCCCTAGTTTGATGAAGTCAAAAAACTTCTGTCTTTCAATCAGCAACAACCTTTTGTGGTATTGTGGGTCTTGAGCCTGGACGAAAAACATGTTCATTTGTTGTTCTTCTAAAGCTGGCATGACTTTAGCAACTTCTGATCTCCAACGAGTAGCACACTCGCATAATGTCTCCGTAGGTTTCTACTTTATGTTCTGGATGTAAAATACATCTGGTGCATTCTCCGGTGTTGAATCTGAACCTGTCGATAAAATCAGACACCATACCCACCAAATTTGTCAACTTCTTTGGGTCCTGGCTAATTTGCAAAGACAAAGCATCTCCTTTCACACTTCTCATAAAAAGCTTCATGCGAATCTTTTCATCCTTTCCTACTCCGACCAGCTTGTCGCAGTATATCCTCAAATCAACTCTAGGATCCATAATGCCATCGAATATCTCGAACTTGGGAGATTTGTACCCCTCGGGAAGTTAAAAAATCTGGTTGAATGCAAAGGTAATTCAGTCTCTCGATCCCCTTGCTTCTTTTAACGCCTTGAACTCGTCTAGTCAGTCAGCTTCTTGAGTTTTGCGGCTATATTCTTCATAAGAGAGTCAGTGTCATCAGATTCAGGTGTTCTTGAGGTAGGTTGAATCGGGTGTGGTATGGTTTCCACATAGATGGGGGTGTTATGGTGAGTGTGGAGATGATCATTTGTGGAGTTCAGTGGTTTAGGGATGAGCAGTGGGGTGTTGTTTGAAGTGTAGCATGTGCTACAGGCATGATTGGGAGCGGGTTGGTTTTGTGGTGTTGGGATGTTTGGTGGAGGTGTGGGGTTTATGTGTTAAGAAAGTTGATATCTGGGGTTGTGAGGGAAAACGACAAGCTTGCCAAGTTTCGAACTTGGTCTAATTCTTCCTGAATCAAAAACTTCTGCCCGTTCAACTGGGTTTTCCTTTCTGATGTTGCTCAGATCATCCATTTTCACCTTGTTCCGATTTCTGACGAGATAAGGAGGAAGAGTTGGTGGAGGGCCCTAGGATTTTGTGGAGTATGATGATGATGCAAGAGTGCATGAACTATCCTTTGGGAGGTGAATAAAACAAAAGCAAAAACAAAACAAGGTAACAAGTTAGTAAGGGTTGTAAGAAAAAGAAGTTGCGATATTTAAGCAGGTAGTGTGAGAACATAATTCGTGTCCTAATTTGAGAGCTTCATTATGCCCGAGGTAGGCCTAGGGACAAGTTGATCTGGAGAACTTATCCTAAATGCCTCATTTTATTGATAAAAAATAAGACGAATCCAAAAATGAAACTAAATTAGCAGAAGATAAAATGTCACTAATGAATATTGGCCTTATTTCATTTAAAGCCAAAAGAAAAAAGTCTGATCTTTTTGGTCCCAGAAGGACCTTCCCTAGACTCGGCATCTTTAGCTCCATCGAACAGCTTCACCAACTCCCGTAGACCTAGAAGCGAGTAGGCTCTTGTTGAAACACGTTCTCAAGGCACTATACTAAAACGTGTGTTCATATTTGTAGGTTTTGATGAATGACAAACTATGCGCAATGGACATATGACGAGGTCCAAGCACAAGCGCGCAATTGATATATAACGAGATTCAAGCACAAGACCAAGATCAAGCAAAGATATAAAGTTATACATGAGTCGTTCTTTAATTGTGATCTTGATCCGATAACTTGACTCAAGACTTGGCTTCTCTCGTAAAAACTTTTTTATCAAATCATGCATATTTAATTTAAAGCAAAATTATTTTAAATCATGCATATTTACTTTAGTCAAAATGATTTTTAAACATGCCTCTAAAATTTGGACTAAGATAATCGATTATGTACTTATGATAATCGATTATGTTAAGTCAGTTGCATGACAATCGATTGTAAACTTATGACAATCGATTGTGTTAAGGCAGTGTGCATCAGATTTTTCAAATCTGCATGACAATCGATTGTGAACCTTATGACAATCGATTGTGTTGAGGCAGTGTACATCAAAGTTTTTCAAAGCTACAAAATACTCGATTGTGAACATATGACAATCGATTGTGTTGAGGCAGTGTACATCAAAGTTTTTCAAAGCTACAAAATAATCGATTGTGAACTTATGACAATCGATTGTGTTGACGCAGTGTCTATCAGACATTTTCAAAGTCATAAAATAATCGATTGTGTACCTTTGACAATCGAGTGCATTAAGGCAGTGTCTAATTGATTTTTCAAAGACTGATATATAATCGATTGTTCTCATAGCATAATCGATTATGTAATTGACCGTTGCCAAAATATTTTCAAACACCGTCAGGTAATCGATTATAGATTTCTAATAATCGATTGTTTTAAATAAAATCTGAAAAAGATGTTTTGAACGTTGCCAAGTAATCGATTGTAGATTTCTGACAATCGATTGTTTTAAGTAAAATCCGGAAATGATTTTTTGAACGTTGCCAAGTAATCGATTGTAGATTTCTGACAATCGATTGTTTTAAGTAAAATCTGGAAATGATTTTTTGAACGTTGCCAATAATGGATTATTGATCTTAGATAATTAATTGTTAAGCGTAAAATATGGGAATGATTTTTGGAACGATTGGCAAACAATCGATTGTGGCATTTTGACAATCGCTTGTCACTGAGTAAAATCAGCAATTCTTAATTGGCAATTAGGCAACGGTAATGCATGGTTTTGCAACTATAAATACAGCTTCAAATAAGTCTTCTAAACACAACAACTGATCATATTATTGCAATAGCTTGCATACTCTATTGTTCATCACTTTCTATTCATTACATAAGTTTTGAGAGCCAAAATTCTTGACGAAAGTTGTTGCGTTCTTGAGCGTATCTGTTTACTCATATCTACTCTATTAAGAGAGTCTTGTTTAAGTGAGTGCTAAGTATTTTATACACTTGAAGGGAAGTGTTAGTCCCTTGTATTGTAAGAAGGAACTTGTGTTTCCTTTGGTTGAAGTCTTGGAGTGTTGTATCTTCGAGCAAATGTTGTTGAGGCTTGTGTCCTCAGTTTGTAAAGGTTTGTTGAGCACCCGTAAGCTTAACAGTGTTAGTGGAAATCTCGAGAGAGTCTCTTGGGGACTGGACTAGCCATGGGTTGTGGTGAACCAGGATACATCGGTGCGTTCGTTCTTATTTATTTAGTTATCGCACTTATTTCTTTCCTGCAATTTTTAAATTCCGCAAGTTTACGCTAATTTTTATTATAACGCTATTCACCCCCCCTCTAGCATTAAGCGTATTTTCTAACAATTGGTATCAGAGCCCAACTCTCTGAAGACTTAACCGTTTGAGAGAAACAATCCATGGCTTCTACTCGTGATTCTTTTGCAGGAATAGGTGAAGGACAATGCTCCACTCGACCACCACTATTCGACGGTACAAACTATACGTACTGGAAAGGAGAGGATGAGAATATTTGTTCAATCAAATAGTTTTCATCTTTGGAAGGTTATAATGAAGGGAGAACAAATTCCAACCAAAAAAGTTGAAAATAAAGATGTTCCAAAGTCCGAAGATGAATACGATGTAGATGATATCCGAAAGGTGCAAAACAACGCTAACGCCATTAATTTATTATATTGTGCTGTAAATGCTGATGATTACACGAAAATATCATGTTGCACAACGGCGAAGCAAATGTGGGACAAGCTGGAAATTATGTACGAAGGTACGGACCAGGTAAGGGAAGCTAAAATTGATTTCCTAACCCATGCATATGAATTGTTTCACATGAAGGAAGGCGAAAAGGTCGAAGATATGTTCGAACGATTTTCAAAAATCATTAATGATTTACATGCTCATAAGAAGACCTTCACGGATAACGAACTTGTCCGAAAAATTCTCCGAAGTCTCACTCCGGCATGGCGATCCAAGGCCGACGCGATTCAAGAATCTATTGGCATTTCAAATGTCACCATCGACGGATTAAGAGGTAATCTTAAAACTTATGAATCTACTATACTTAATTCTCTTGTTGATGATCAAAGGAAACAAAAGATCGCTCTCAAGGCAAGCACAAGCAAACCTCAAAATGATGAGGACGAAGATAACGAGTTCGGACTCGTTATCAATAGATTTCAAAAGTTCATGCGAAAAGAGTATGAACAAAAGGGCAAAAAGCAAGGAGATCAAATAAAGTGCTATGAGTGCGGAGAAACCGGGCACATTAAATCAAATTGCCCTACCCAAATGCCAAAAAGGAGAAGAAACCCTTCAAGAAACAACGAGCATACATATCTTGGGGAGGCGACTCCGGTGACGAGTCGAGTGAGGAAGAAGAAGACGAAGCCGCAAATCTTTGTCTCATGGCTCACAAAAATAATCAAGAAGAGGTATGTCAAATTTTTTCCAAAAACTTCTATTCTCTTGAGGAAATGCAAAATGCTTTTGATGAGTTGTATAGTGAATTTATTAAAGCTTCCAAAACTATTAAAAGCATAAAAGAAAATGCTTCTTTAGAAGAAAAAGATTTTGAAAAACAACTCTCTTTGAAAGAAAAGGATTTGGAAAAACTGATTTTGGAAAATGAGAAGTTGAAAGAAGAAAACAAATTTTTCGGCAAGAGAAGCGCCGACAAACCCGAGAGCTCTAGTAAAAATTGTACTTCTTGCATGCATCTCAAAAATGAGGTAGAAAGACTTAAGGGCACCCTAGATAAGTTTAATTCTTCTCATAAAAATTTGAATGAAGTTCTTGTTAATTTGAAGTCGACCAAGCATGGCATAGGCTTTGAGAATGAGCCTAAAGAAAAGGTTGAAGCCAACCCCCAACAACCTAAGGCTCAACCTAGGATTAATAAAACAAACGCTCGTCCTAGATATAACAAACCTAGAAATGGCTTTCAACAATCGCAACCTAGAAATAATGCATATTCTAGGCCAAACACTAGAAGGAATTTTGAACCTTTTAGAACACCTAGAAATGGCTTTCAACCTAGAAATAACTATTCTAGAAATGCTGCATATCCTAGAACAAATAGTAGGAGAAACAACTTTCATGAATTGCGCAATAGTCATATTGTCAAGAATAGAGTAAATGAATTTCGTCCGTCCAATTACTATCAACCTAGACGAATGCATAATCCTAATGTTGTTTGTCATATTGTAGATGAATTGGACATATTGCTCCTGCTTGTTTTACACGACATAGACATAACACTCAATCACATCACTATGATTTGCCTAACCCCCAAGGACCCAAAATGGCATGGGTACCTAATACTCATTAATCTGTTTTGTAGGTGTGTTTGAAGGGATCAAGTGTACTTTGGTACCTTGATAGTGGATGCTCCAAGCACATGACCAGAGACGAATCCAAATTCCTTCAACTAGAACACAAGGAAGGAGGAAGTGTTATTTTTGGTGATAACAACAAAGGAAAAATTATCGGCATTAGATCGGTCGGTAAGGATGACTCCTCTTCCATTAAGCATATATTGCTAGTTAAGGGTCTAAAACATAATCTCTTGAGCATAAGTCAATTATGTGACAAGGGAAATCTTGTTTTATTTGATTCAAATGAATGCTTAGTTTTTCACCGTAGCGATTTTAAAATTATTCTTCGTGGATTTAGAATGAATAATATCTATATGGTTGATCTCGAAAACTCTTCATCTGAATATGTAGATTTTCTTATGAGCAAAGAAGATGATACGTGGTTATGGCACCGTAGAGTAGCTCACATCAACATGCATCTTTTGAACAAATTGGTTTCACAAAATTTAGTTATTGGTCTTCCAAACTTGAAATTTGAAAAAGACCTTATTTGTGATTCTTGTCAAAAAGGGAAGCAAACAAAAGCATCTTTTAAATCGAAAAATATTGTTTCAACTACTAGACCTTTGCAATTACTTCACATGGACTTATTTGGACCATCTCGCATTGAAAGTCTTGGTAGAAATCGTTATGCTTTTGTTATTGTTGATGATTATTCTAGATTTACATGGACTCTATTTCTTGCTCATAAAAGTGAAGCTTTTCATAATTTTAAATATTTTCTTAAACGCGTTCAAAATGAAAAGGACACAACCATCACTTCAATAAGAAGTGATCATGGGGGAGAGTTTGACCACAATCTCTTTGCGGACTTTTGTGACGAACTCGGTATCGAGCACACCTTCTCCGCTCCACGTACACCACAACAAAATGGGGTTGTGGAAAGGAAAAATAGGTGTCTCGAAGAGATGGCTAGAACCATGCTCGATGAGGCTAAGATTCCCAAACATTTTTGGGCGGATGCCGTGAGTACCGCATGCTACGTTCTAAATAGAGTAGTCATAAGGCCAATACTCATGAAAACCCCCTATGAACTCTATAAGGGAAGGAAACCAAATATCTCCCATTTTAGAGTATTCGGTTGCAAATGCTTTATTCATAACAATGGAAAAGATCAATTGGGAAAATTTGATGCCAAATCCGATGAAGGAATTTTTATTGGTTATTCTTCACGTAGCAAAGCATATAGAGTATTCAATAATAGAACCGGAACTGTGGAGGAATCCCCTCATATTGTGTTTTCCGAAAATAATGCTCGCTTGGCGAGAAGGGATTCTGGTTTTGATCTTGCAGGTATTTTAAACTCACTAAGCCCTCAAGACAAAGTACAAGAGGAAACTCTGAAGAAAACTCAAGATGAAATCTTGGATCAATTATCGGAGGAAGAGCCACAATTGGAAAAAGAAACAAAAATGGCTAACTCGTGGAGGACAATCAAAGACCATTCTCTCGAACAGGTAATTGGCGACGTCGGAGAAAAGGTAAGTACCCGAAACTCTCTTAAGAACACCTTAGGACATACTGCTTTTGTTTCTCAAATTGAACCCACAACCATCTCCGAAGCAATTGGGGATGAATTTTGGACCTTGGCAATGCAAGAGGAGCTTAACCAATTCAAACGGAATGACGTTTGGGATTTGGTGCCAAGACCCAAAAATCATACCATAATTGGTACGAAATGGGTTTTTCGAAACAAATTAGATGAAAATGGTGTAATCACTAGAAACAAAGCTAGGCTTGTAGCAAAAGGCTACAATCAAGAAGAGGGTATTGACTATGAAGAAACATATGCTCCCGTAGCAAGGCTAGAAGCTATTCGTTTATTACTTGCCTTTGCATCTTCTATGAATTTCAATTTGTATCAAATGGATGTAAAAAGTGCTTTTCTAAATGGTGTTATTCAAGAAGAAGTTTATGTTGAACAACCCCCGGGTTTTGAAGATTTTAAATCTCCAAATTATATTTTCAAACTTAAAAAGGCTCTTTATGGTCTTAAACAAGCTCCCCGAGCTTGGTATGAAAGATTGAGTAAATTTCTTTTGGAAAAATATTTCATTAGGGGGAAAGTTGACACCACTCTTTTCGTTAAGCATAAAAACAATGATATTTTATTAGTTCAAATCTATGTGGATGATATTATATTTGGTGCTACTAACAATGTTTTGTGCAAGGAACTTTCCGATTTAATGACACGCGAATTTGAGATGTCTATGATGGGTGAGCTAACATTCTTTTTGGGGCTGCAAGTAAAGCAAATGAAAGAAGGAACTTTCATTTGTCAAGCTAAATATTGCAAAGAAATGCTGAAACGATTTGAAATGACCAACGCAAAAGCAATCGCCACTCCTATGAGCACATCCGATCATCTAGACAAAGATGAGAAAGGTAAGGAAGTCGACACCAAAAAGTATCGAGGTATGATTGGATCTCTCCTTTATCTTACTGCTAGTAGACCGGACATCATATTTAGCGTGTGCTTATGCGCTCGTTATCAATCGTGTCCGAAGGAGTCTCACCTAACTGCGGTGAAACGGATATTGAAGTATCTTGTTGGTACTGTAAATGTGGGTCTATGGTACCCCAAAGGTTCTTTAAGCCAACTTGTTGGCTATTCCGATTCCGATTTTGCTGGATGCAAATTGGACCGCAAGAGCACCAGTGGCACTTGCCATTTGCTCGGTAGCTCTCTCGTTTCTTTGTTTAGTAAGAAACAAGTAAGTGTTGCGTTGTCCACAACCGAGGCTGAATATGTAGCCGCGGGGTGTTGTTGCGCTCAAATCCTTTGGATGAAACAACAACTCTTGGACTATGGCCTAAGTCTTGATCATATCCCTCTTAGATGTGATAATACTAGCGCCATATGCTTGACGAATAACCCCGTTCTTCATTCAAGAACAAAACACATTGAAATTAGGCATCATTTTATAAGAGATCACGTTCTCAAGGGTGATGTCGAAATTGAATTTGTTGAAACCAAAGATCAATTGGCCGACATCTTTACAAAACCCTTAGAGAAAGAGTCCTTCTTCCGAATTCCTAGTGAACTCGGGATTCTTGACTCCACGTTGATCTAAGTCATGCATTGCATTCTCCCTTTCACATGATTTCTAACTTGAGCGTCGGAGACGTTTAACGAATTTTTGCAGGTATCGCCCTAAAGGCAGGGGGAATTATAAAGAATGATGTAGAATAATCTATTTCTCCTAAGGATAATCGATTTCTCTTTAGTATATAATCGATTATCTAGTATCAATAATCGATTATGTTGATATTATTTGCTTTATTATGTCTTTCACTTTTTCCATTTTTGCTAATGTCAAAAGGGGGAAGAATAAGGGATATGCACTAATATTTTATTGGCATAAATTGAGGGGGAATTCATATGCTGAGGGCACATCTAGAGACTTGTTGCATATTGTTGCATATCTTTACTTGTCTTGAATCGTC
Organism: Nicotiana benthamiana; assembly: GCA_034376525.1. Taxonomy (NCBI): domain Eukaryota; kingdom Viridiplantae; phylum Streptophyta; class Magnoliopsida; order Solanales; family Solanaceae; genus Nicotiana; species Nicotiana benthamiana. The sequence continues at coordinate 78,427,740 of CM067330.1, forward strand.
ATTATGAATTATCAAATATACATATCCCGACTAAAGTTTGCCATTATCAAAAAGGGGGAAATTGTTGAAACACGTTCTCAAGGCACTATACTAAAACGTGTGTTCATATTTGTAGGTTTTGATGAATGACAAACTATGCACAATTGACATATGACGAGGTCCAAGCACAAGCGCGCAATTGATATATAACGAGATTCAAGCACAAGACCAAGATCAAGCAAAGATATAAAGTTATACATGAGTCGTTCTTTAATTGTGATCTTGATCCGATAACTTGACTCAAGACTTGGCTTCTCTCGTAAAAACTTTTTTATCAAATCATGCATATTTAATTTAAAGCAAAATGATTTTAAATCATGCATATTTACTTTAGTCAAAATGATTTTTAAACATGTTTCTAAAACCTGGACTAAGATAATCGATTATGTACTTATGATAATCGATTATGTTAAGTCAGCTGCATGACAATCGATTGTGAACTTATGACAATCGATTGTGTTAAGGCAGTGTGCATAAGATTTTTCAAATCTGCATGACAATCGATTGTGTTGAGGCAGTGTACATCAAAGTTTTTCAAAGCTACAAAATAATCGATTGTGAACTTATGACAATCGATTGTGTTGAGGCAGTGTACATCAAAGTTTTTCAAAGCTACAAAATAATCGATTGTGAACTTATGACAATCGATTGTGTTGAGGAAGTGTCTATCAGACATTTTCAAAGTCATAAAATAATCGATTGTGTACCTTTGACAATCGAGTGCATTAAGGCAGTGTCTAATTGATTTATCAAAGACTGATATATAATCGATTGTTCTCATAGCATAATCGATTGTGTAGTTGACCGTTGCCAAAATATTTTCAAACACCGTCAGGTAATCGATTATAGATTTCTAATAATCAATTGTTTTAAATAAAATCTGAAAAAGATGTTTTGAACGTTGCCAAGTAATCGATTGTAGATTTCTGACAATCGATTGTTTTAAGTAAAATCCGGAAATGATTTTTTGAACGTTGCCAAGTAATCGATTGTAGATTTCTGACAATCGATTATTTTAAGTAAAATCTGGAAATGATTTTTTGAACGTTGCCAGTAATCGATTATTGATCTTAGATAATCGATTGTTAAGCGTAAAATCTGGGAATGATTTTTGGAACGATTGGCAAACAATCGATTATGGCATTTTGACAATCGATTGTCACTGAGTAAAATCAGCAATTCTTAATTGGCAATTAGGCAACGGTAATGCATGGTTTTGCAACTATAAATACAGCTTCAAATCAGTCTTCTAAACACAACAACTGACCATATTATTGCAATAGCTTGCATACTCTATTGTTCATCACTTTCTATTCATTGCATATGTTTTGAGAGCCAAAATTCTTGACGAAAGTTGTTGCGTTCTTGAGCGTATCTGTTTACTCATATCTACTCTATTAAGAGAGTCTTGTTTAAGTGAGTGCTAAGTGTTTTATACACTTGAAGGGAAGTGTTAGTCCCTTGTATTGTAAGAAGGAACTTGTGTTTCCTTTGGTTGAAGTCTTGGAGTGTTGTATCTTCGAGCAAAGGTTGTTGAGGCTTGTGTCCTCAGTTTGTAAAGGTTTGTTGAGCACCCGTAAGCTTAACAGTGTTAGTGGAAATCTCGAGAGAGTCTCTCGGCGACTGGACTAGCCACGGGTTGTGGTGAACCAGGATACATCGGTGCGTTCGTTCTTATTTATTTACTTATCGCACTTATTTCTTTCCTGCAATTTTTAAATTCCGCAAGTTTACGCTAATTTTTATTATAACGCTATTCACCCCCCCCTCTAGCATTAAGCGTATTTTCTAACAGCTCTAGCCAAGTGTCCTCCTTCGATTCCCTTAGCATTTTGGTAGTTTTCAATCTTCTAGATGAACTTCCTTTCTAATTCCACGAAACCCCCCTCCAAATACACCAGTCGCTTGTTGGCGCTGATAACCATGTCTTTCCATTCTTTAATCAACTTTTGATGGGCTACTTGAAATTTCCCGATGCAGACTTTCGCATTACCGAATCCGTTTGCGCAGTTCTTTGTACTTAACCTATGCTTCAGCCTTTTCGTCGATGATCCTTTGACCTCGAAAAATCCCTGATTTTCCCAGCCTATTATGATCGTCTTACAACTGCTTGGATAGTGTGGAGTATAACCAGCATGGTACCTGTTCGGTTCAATAGTATCTCTTCCCAGGATGATTTTGCAGTGCCACATCTTTTGGGCATGGCAATTGTAAGGACTATTGTCATCCTGAAAGTCGGCCCTAAGGTTTCTCATTTTGTCAACCCTTGGTATAACCTACATTCTTTTAGCCTGCCTTATGACTCGGAGAGGGACATAAGGATAAGTTCCTCTCTGACCAATGAGTATAAGCAACAGTGTATCCCGAGACCGCACAATGAACTCTTAAGTAAGGAAGCATTCAAACATCCATTGCAGTTGGTTCTCTTTCAGATTTTCGAACAACTCGACCCACCCATTAGCATTTTCTGGTTAAGTAAACATGTTAGGCATATAGTTCATTCACCTTGGATGATGGAAGGCAATATGATCACCCTAATCCCCGCGCAGAATCTCTTGTCGATATTTACCCTTTTGGAGATACTCAATGAGCCAGAGTTGGAGCAGTACGTTACAACCCTCAAAGTTTTTGGCCCCTTGTTGACACTTCTCCAAAGCTGGGTATATCTTCACAAGGTTTTGGTTATCATGGCTAGACTGGTATGGATCCTAGCCTTCTTCACAAGAAATACTATCATCCCCAAAAAGCAAAATATAAAGACAATGACCCTTTTGTGGACATGCCCCAATGATGTGATTGCGAATTCATCCGGGTAAGTGCGGTAGGACTTGCTATGGCCGTACCTCTCATACAAATAGTCGAAAGGAATGTAGGAATCCTTTAAGCAGCTCAAGTCTGGGTTCTTCTTCAGTCCCATCATTTTGAGAAAACCCCTACGCTTACGATTTTCTGGCATAAGCAAACCTGGAGTCTCCTATGGGATACCAGCTGGCACTCCTATTTCCTCTAGCAAAGGTGTCATTTCAAGGTCCCCAAAGCGGAAGACAGATCTATCGCCATCCCAGAAAAGGGTTACAACCTCTATAATTTTGTTATTGGGTTGGATTTCTAGAAGAGAAGGCAAATTTCTCAAATATTTGCAGACGAGAGTCTGATCACTGGTGTGAAGGTCTTCCCACCAGCTTAGCAACCTTGGTTAAACGTTAGTTACCATGCCGAATCTAAGGACTTCGTGCCTAATATTTTGCAAAACAAAGGGTTAGACCCTTACTCCCGCCAAACATGATTATTTAAATATCAATAATTGGCATAAGAAATATTTGGTTCTCCAAATAAATGCAGAGACGTGGTAGTGTCCGTTTGGCTTCCAGGGAAACCCAGAGGACTTTGGACAAGTCTATCTAAAAGAGTCATTTTGCGGACAACTGAACTGACTCGGCTTGGATTGACCATGATGCATGCACAATTGAACGGAGTAAGGTTTCTATGGTGTGCTAGACCGGTACCCTTGAGCGAACAGCTCAAGAGGGAAAGACACGGAACCGTCGACTACAGTTGATCAACAGGTTTTTCCGTAAATATGCCTTTACTAAATTTAGGGGGTAATGGTATCGGAAGGACGCAACCACTCATTTTAAGCATTGCTACGATATTTTGTTTGGCACGAGTGGAATATAATGCTGAGTATGCAGTTACAAGAATTACACAAGTTGTCATGTATATGGACGTTCATAAAGTAATAATTACAATTATTGCACATAATTACAACAACATTAAAGGAATGTGGTAATAGAAAGCATTGAGAGAAAGAAAAAGGAAACAAAGAACAAGTCAGTTTCGTAGTAGAAGAAAGAATAAATACTTAAAAAGAAATGAAGACATGTAAAGAAGCACAAAGTCACAAATAGCATGAAATTGTAAAAGCCTTAAAGAACTCCCCAGCAGAATCACCATGATGTCGATGCCCCGTTTTTCTTGAGAAATCGGGTTGATGACATTTAGGCAGACAAGTCATTTCCTTTTTGGGAATTGAGTTTCCAATTAAAAAGTCGCCACCTAATGATTAAGTGCATTAGGACACTATGAAAAGTTTGATTTAGAAAACCAGAAATTATCTTGAGGGGAACATGTTTGGAATCCCTCAAGATTCACCAGTGTGGTTCCCGACCATGCTACAATTGTGACTTTAAAGTGCAAACAACAAGTGGACAAGTAAGAATTGAAAATATTATGGGGGTTTTCAAATAATGGTTGCAAGCAATTTGAAGTTAAAAACGTAGTTAAAGAAGCTGAAATTTGAGAAGAAAGCAATTTTAAAATTCAGAATGAGCGAGTAAAAAAAGGGAAAACTTTAACATAATTGCTACAAGTAATTGGAGTTAAAAGCAATTAAAGAAGCTAAAATTTGAGAAAAAGCAGATTTGAAATTTTTAATAAAACAAACAAGTAAATGGAAGGGGGTCCTAGGTTTATAAACAATATGGATCACCTACACAACACCCGGTAACCGTTTGTACACATTGTGTTATTGCGTGGTCATCCTATCCTTATCTACCTTTTCCCACCCCGTTAAGGTATAGAACACAAAATAGTATCGTTACTTATTGTACGTCATTACCCGTCCAAATCCTATCACTCCCAAAGACAGTTGGGATTACTAGTCCTAAAAGGGGACTCCTCAAAAGAAGCAATATTCTCTAGCATGACATAAGATACTGATTTTAGTCTAAATTAAACTTAGTGTTAGGATAGGCTGCTTCATCACATATTTCTTAGATGACAAGTCCAAATTAGGCCTTAGTCTAGTTGGAGTTTTTTAAGGACTGACACAGTTAATCCATTACCAACTGCTTGCCTAGGTGGAAGTATACTGCTTCTTTTTTAAAGAAGTTTTACTGATTTTTAAAGAAGGGTTACTGATTTTAAGACCAACTAAGTTCTGCAGATATTAAACAACATTACTACTGATTTCAGACTTATAGATGATATAAACGAATCAAATCCAAACGGTTGTTCCTATACGCATGATTTCTAAGCGTTATTGATTTTTATAACGATTATTGAGATGCAGGAATCCTATAGGCATGATATCTAGGATGAAACTTGTTATTATTTTAGCCTAGAGACAGTTTGTCGAATGACAAGTATATATACATAAGTGTAGAAAACCTAGGATCATGATTTCTATATGCAGAAAACCTATTGGCATGGTCTCTCTATATATTGAAGGGACTCAAAGTCCCAAGGCAAGGCTCATAGGAGCGGGGCAGAACTTAAAGTGTAAGAGTAAGTGTAAGTGAATAGAGGGGAATCAGGGAAGGCCATGGACGGGTGGTTGTCGTGCCCAACAATTAACAGTGTTGGCACACCCTAACCAGCCTGTTTAGCAAAAGTCGGGAGTTAGGATCCATTGAGGATCAAGTTCAGACCTGGGCAGCAATACGGAAACTGCCGGGCCATAAGCGTTAACTCAAACACATAGAAGGAAATAGGGGTAGTGATTCACAACAGAAACAAATGCAAGGAAAGAACATACATAATTAACATTAATTACTGAACATCAACAACAGAGTAAAAAAGATTGCAGAAAACTGCAAATAAACACATAGGGGTGAGGAAGGAAAGTTAAATTAGAATATACTAGGTTTAGAAAAAACAACTGGTAAAATAGCAGTCCTAATAACCCAAGTTACAAGCAAACAGTTCTAAAAGATCTCAGAAAGAACAAAATGTTGTGAGAGTATTGAACTCAAAGCAGTATTGTAAGTGTGTAGTAACTTGAAAGTTTTAAACTAAAGGTTCAAGGTATTGAACTTCAAGTCCTCTCAAAAGTAAAGAAGGGTATTCCCTTTTATAGTACATAAAACGAGTATGAAAGTTAAGGGAATAACGTTGAAATCCTTTAATTAAGGGATTCTAATTTCCAACGGGTGAAAGAAGTTGACCAAAAAATATTTTCCTAGTAGTAAAAGTGAAGGGTAAATACATAGGAGTTATTTAAGGCAATATCCAATGGTACATGGTTTGTAGAAAAAAAGGAAAGGGAATCAATCAAACAACCAGTAAAAATAAATATTACAGCTTAACTCGAATGGACCAAGTCATGAATAGGTAAAGAGGACTCAATTAGGGAAAATCAATAGCAATCAACCAAACTCCATTATAGGAGTTCAGAATCAGTTAATTAGTAAGTAAAACCTTTTGAAAGAAGAGTTCTCATATATAAAGCATACAAATATGTGAATCAAGAAGAGACTGTAGAGTTATTTAGAAGAGAGTTTAATCAAAGAGAAGTTCAAAAATCATATGAAAAGAGATACAGGTTCAATTTGAAGACTCATAATGAGTCAGAGAGTCTATGGTCCCAAAGTGGAACATAACTCGAACACATAAATCAAAATTGCCAAAGAAAACCCTAAATGATAGGGTTTCAAATCGAATCAGACAATAGAGATGAGAATGCAAGACACTTGATAGAGGCTCAAAATTCTTTTCCAAAGACTTATGAGGAACAAACAGACATGATAAAAAGAAAGAAAAAAATCCAAGGTCATGTCAATCATGTTTGAGAAAACTTGAAACTTTACAAGTTGAGAAGAAACAGGTAATACAAAGTTAAACAAAAATAGATGAAACCTATTTAGCAAGAACTCGAACACGGTCTAGCAAAGAAAGCACAAAACAAAGAACTCAACAGTAAACACATGTAGTAGAAGAGTAAGGAAAAAATAACACAGATTAACATGTGAGCACATGTATAGAAAAAGAAAAGTAGAAGGAAAGTACATGCGTAATAAATAATCCATACGAGCATAACACAAACAAACACACGTAAAGAGAGAATCAGATAGAATAAAAAAGATCGTTTGAAAACTTTTCCAGAAAGGATTTTGAAAAGAAAATTTGGGGAAAACACTTTAGGAGCCCAGTGGAACACGAACATTCCATAGATCTAAGAAAATAAAGAGAGAAGAACCTCGAATAGCCTAGGGTTTTAGAGAAACCGTAGAAATGAGTAGGGCTTGGAAGAAAAATCGGATCCTATGTCGAAAAGGTAAGGAATCAGGCTCCTAATGTGAAACAACCCGATCAGTCGTTTTGAGCTTTTGCACTTTGATCGCTAGTTCTCAGGCATGACTTGCCCCGTGTTGGGTATTATGAGGAAATTTAAGAGGAATAGAGCTTTATATTATACAAAATAAAACCACTCCATAAATTTTGTTCTTATGCTTAATTTTCTTGAGATACTTAACTATATGTTTTTCATTCTATCTACTGTTTTGTATCTTCTAGATCAGTAGTTATGTTGCTAACATCCTGTTTAACACACCCCGGACAACACTATTCGTATATTTGGAGGAGAAACTATGAGGAGAATTTCTTGATACAGCACAACAACTTAAGATATGAATACATTTCCACATTAAGGTATGAATAAATTCTTTTTTGGAACCATTACCTCGTGAAAATTTCACATTCTTAAATTCTTTTCGTGCATCCTTGATTCAACTTGAAAAGTAACTCTTGAAATTCCATCACGCATTGATATGGGCGCATGAGCGCCCAGTATAAGATGTACATCGATGGATTGTGATTCCATGATCGAGGGGCGAGATATGGTCTCTGTTAGTTTGATGTTGGGCCAGTCTAGAGGACTTGAGGCCGGATCTTTGCCTATGGCTTGAGCACCGAGGTGTTGATTGTGTGAGTAAGTGTTTTGAAAATTATATGTTTGGTATTGTCCCTATTAGTGGGAGTGACAGTTGGATAGCTATGCAACGAGTATGTTAGTACTGTAAGGTATATTCATATGATGTGGAAAAATGACGACATGGGTCTGCGGGAGGATAGAAGAACTATTAGATGCTTAAATTCCATCATGATTCAAGGTATTACCCCGAGTTATCGGCATGTGAAATGGGGTTCACTTACAACGCAATTCGGGGTGGCACGTGTTCGATTGCGGATGCTTTAGTTGTCCGCCCACTCCACACTCCCACACCAGCCCCCTAAAGACACATGTGACTCACAAAAAGGCCGTGTACGCTCAAACGTACTCCGAAAGACATATAGCAGAAAGAAGACTGATGGTTATGCAAATGATGACAATTTTTAAATCAGTAACACATAAAGGAAATATTGTAAACAAATAAGCAGCTTGCAAATAATAAAACGACATAATTAAAATTAAAAACAAATAAAGCAAACAAAACACATAAAAACCTCAACCAAATATCCTAAAGAACCAACAAGATCAAGTACTAACTCGAACCTACAAGTCCTCAGCAGAGTCGCCAGAGCTGTAACACCCCTTTTTACCAACTTTACTTAACCCTCTTACAAAAATAGAAGGATTTAGTAAAGCTCAACAGGATTTTTAATTAAAAAGTGACAAAATTATGTTCAAAAGGAAATAAATTAGAGTCGTCGTGTGATATTGGTTTTAGTGTGTCAGGTCACCGTTTTATAAAAATAATTTTTCCTTTTTAAACACTTTGGACTCAAAAACTAACTCTGCACCAGAGATTCTAGTAAGGGGGTTCATTTGACTTGGGGAAAAAGGTGTTAGGCATTCCCCGAGTCCCGTGAGGTTCACGGTTGCGCACATGATCTTGTTGACTTTTGAAACATTCAGATTGAGGAAAATTCACAGAAAAGAAAATAAACAATTAAAAGAGCCTCGGCGTCATCCCCACCTAAATGAAAGAAAAATAAAAGAAGAAAAATTAAAGTTCTAAATTATCCTATGGTATTTCTTCTACAATGTTCACCAAGGCCTCCAATTACATTCACATTGGGGCATACCTCTGAAGTCAAATATATACAAATCTCTCGGGGCATTCCCAGGATAAATTTAACTAAGAAAACGACCTCTTACCTCGAAACTAACCAAATCCTAGGACTTGCCTACCCGAGTGATCAACCTGAACATGCTACTAGCGATTAAGGCAATTAGTATGCAAAACTTAATTTTGTTCTTAATGTCCAACACCAACAGCTCAATTCATTGTATCCGTTAATCCACAACAACTATTATTTCTTAGCTTAATCCTTATTTAATATTTAAACCTTACTAAATTAAATTATGCAATTAAAACTTAAATCATCCTCTAGAACAACTAGATGATCTATTCAAGTTCTGAACACCGGCAAACAAACAATACACCAAACATGTAATCACCAAATTTAGACTATCTGAAATCGAGGTAAGAAGAAATAAGAGAAGCAAGGTAAGAATTTGACCTCAAATTGAGCAGTAACAACTTCAAAACTCGATTAAGTATGATATCCCAAGCCTAATAATCTAGAGCAGGAAACCATGGACAGGGAACTCAGACCACAAATAGAAGAAGCAACTGAACCCGGACGACAACGTCGAACGAACCTTTTCCCGGATAGCAAATGAAACTCGAATTCCCTTGAGAAAACCTCAACTAAAACCAAGTTATCAATGAAGCCCCAGACTGAATTTGAAAACTTCAACTGATGTTTAGAGCTTTGGACATGAACAACGACCCTAAAATCAAAATTGGATTGCGAACGACGAAGCAGATTTTTTTCATTTTCGTTAAGTACAACTGACCAAAAAACAAATAAAATTTGGAGAGCAGGGTCGTTCGTTGGTTTATGGGGTGTCTTTCCAAGGAGAGGAAATGTTTCTTGGTCGTTGGAAGGGCTGAAGTTGCGGTTGAAGATCTGGTGGAGTTGGTGGTCGAATGTTGTGTTTAGTCAAGGGGATTCAATGAGTTTTTTGTGTTGTTCCTCCATTAAAGAAGAAGAAGGGATGGCTGTCTAGCGCTCTATAGGTTTTTTTGTGGTTGTATTCTCTAAGGAAGATGAAGAGTCACTTCTCAATGTAAAAATACGGCTAATTCCTAAAATGTCTAGATCTAGGTTTTTTTATTTTTTCTTGTATATTATGTTAAATGGGGTGTCTAGGTTTGGGCTTTTGAGTTAATGGGCTAAGAGATTCGTTTAATTGGGTTACAAGCAAAACTAAATTAGTCCAAAAAAATTAATTTTATTCCCTCCTCCTTTTTGTATATTCAAATAATATAGCAAACAAGATAACTATTAAAAAAACTACTTAATCTTACTTAATAAAATAACTATTAAAAAAATAAACCTACTTTATGGGTATTTTTCAAGATTAAAAATGATTACAAAACCTTAATTACACTATTTTTTGTATTTTTTTTTTGTGGAAAATTAAATATGAGAGTCAAAATCAGTTGAAATGGCGATATGTAGGCCTAAACTAAATATTTAAATGCTAAAATATGTAAAATCTTGGGGAGGGTAAAAAAGAACATGTCTAAAATGCCCATCAAGCCCACGTCTCAGAATCGGGTAAAATTTATATTTTCATACTCTCACGAGTTCATGCATATCAAAATTATATAAATCTAATGTCAGATTCCCAATCAAAAGTAGAATTTTAGGTGTAAGAACTTTCTTCCATATTTTCCTCAATTTTCATCTCCAATCCGAAATTAAATGATTAAACTGACTATATACTGATGGAATATAACTTGAAAGGGTTAATGAATTGTGACCCAATGATTACTTGTTCAATGTTCTCCCAAAATTTCCCTCTGCGGATCTCCAATTTGTTATTTCCAAGTTTTCAACTAAACCATCGAAATTACATATTTCTGCCTAGTGATTACCACATCTGCGTTCAAGGGACCACATATGCAGTCCCGCTTTTGCGAACCAATGGTCGCATATCTGATAATCACTAATTCGGCCTGCTTCCGGACCTGCAACTCCCCATTCGATGATGTACCACTCCTATGAAAATTCTATTGCTTCAGTGGCTCCTGCAGTTCCTCTCCATTTTCGCTTCTACATTGGAAATGCCACTTTTGCGACTCTGCACCTGGGGGTCCGAACCGGAGGTGCAGTTATGAAAAATATCAGCAACTTCAGCTGCTTCAAACCACTTCCAAATCCTTCAGTCACCTATCCGAAATCATCCCGAGACCCCCGGGACCTCAACCAAAAGCACGAATAAGTCTAATACCACTGTCCAAACGTATACCAACCCTTAAAAAACCTAAAACAACATCGAAAAGACTAATCAACCATAGATTCAAGCGTAAGAACTCCAAAATTCTAGAAATATGCTTTTGATAAAAAAGTCTATCAGACCTCGTCATAATGACCTGAAATTTTGCACACATATAACATTCAACATTACAGAGTTACTCCAACTTCCGGAATTTTATTCCAACCCTCGGATCAAAATCTCACTATCGAATCGAAAACTTTAAATTTTGACTTTCACCATTTCAAGCCTAAATTAGCTACGGACTCTAAAAGACAATCAGAACATGCCCCTAAGCCCAAAATCATCTAACGGAGCTAACAGAACCATAAGAATTCCATTCCGAGGCCGTCTTTATATTGTTTTGACTACGGTCAAATTTCTAATACTTAAGCTCTCATTTAGGGATTAAGTGTCAAAATCGAACATCTCGGCAACTTAAAATAGCAAAAATAAATATGGAAAAAGTGATTATTAGGGGATCAGGACATAAATTATTAAGACGACTGACCGGATTGTCGCAGGGCTGTTTGCCCTATTTCTAGAAGGTTCTTGACTAGATATTACGATATTTTAGGTAATTCTCCTATTTCCAAAAAATCTAATAAACAACCTAAAGTTTCAGTTTCTTCTGCTGAGCGAGTGTTAAGCCTTGAGGAAGATTGCTGCTGAGGTGGTTTGGCTTAAAAGGTTGTTAGCAAACATGAGGCTATCTGTTAATGCTCCTGCCTTGTGATAGTGAGGCTGCCTTCCACATTGCCAAAAATAATGTATTTCATGAAAAAAGCGAACACATTGAGGTAGATTGTCACTATCTGAGGAATGTGCTTTTTTCTGGTTGGTAACAAAAGAGCAACTTCCAAGCGTCAATGAAGTAAAAGGTTCTATATATCTCTTTCTTTCTCCAAGATAATTAACATCAATTTGTAGTTTTTACATTGTTGTACTATTAAACTCTTAATTATTCAGTACTTCGAACTAGAAGATAGACAAACATATCATTTCATGTTCTGATTAATTTTACGTGTATAACGAATTCGAATTTAGAGATGAAGTTGAAGAGAAAAGAATTATTCTTTGCATCTCTAGTAGAAGTCAAGGAATTCCACCAGGGGCGGATTCAGTTTATTAGCTACGGGTTCCAGTGAACCTAGTTATTTTTTCTAGAATCTGTATTTGTATTGAAAAATCCATAAATTTATAAAAATATTTAGCTTAGAACACAGTCTATTCATCTAGATAATATAGTATATTAAATTTAAAATTTATGTAGAAGCCCATAAACCTAAAATCCTAGACCCCTGTCTGAATGCCACTGGAATTGAGTGATCGCCTCATTGATAAAATTGATGCAAGAAAATTTTCGAAAAAGTCATCTAGTTGTGAGGAGTTTTTGTGCAATTGTACGAGTAAAACAATAAGATGTTTGAGAAGAAATAATCCACTACTATAAAGAACACTTACTAATCGGCAAAATTGATTTGAAAATGTTAGAGTTGAACCCCAAAGGAAGAACACAAATGGGGATACGTGCCATTTTCAGATGCGAAATTTCTTCCCACACTGAATATTAAAGTAATATTTGTAGGCGATGAGCTTGGCTATTTGGGGCTATGGAACATGGATTTTGAAGAGGAGACCGGGGACAATGGAATTTATTTGTATCAACCTCACCAGTCCAAAATATCTAGAATTTTAATTGAGCCACTCTCCATGTTCAAGGTGATAACTCTATTTTGCTTTTCTATTTTTATTAGTTCTTAATTAAGATTAGTACTATTGTTCGACAGATTTATCAACATAAGCATTCGGATTTTGCATTATCTTAGCAAGCTGATCAATATAGTGAAGTGGAAGTGCAAGAAAACAGAATTAGTGACAGACACATCCTGTTGCTAAACTAAAAAAGCAATTGCTAATATTATTAATGATGAATTATAAAAGTGATGAATTCCATAGCTAATCCCTATTATAATTTCATAGTAATGCTTGATGTAAAGAATTTAAAGTTCGATATTGCTTTCCTCTTCAAATTTCTTCATTTTTGGGCTTTAATAAGTTGTGACGACTCTTATAACAATAATCTTACTAAAATCCTAAATATGTGAGAACTGAAAATACAAACGAAAAGCTATTCATTCCATCATCTACATGTCTATAATATGGTTATTGATCATATTAGTTAATCAGTCTGACATTAAACAACTTTACTTATACACATATTTGCAGATATTTACTTCAAGTTATGATCTACATATTATGTTGTTGGATGTTGAAAAGGAGGATTTCGAGAGGTATGTGAGGATGCTTATGCAATATGTTCCATATGTCATCAAGTAGAGGACATAAACTGTTTATAAATTGGTGACGAAGATGAAGCGCTAAAAATATTTGATGTAAGGGCTAGAACATAATCGTCATTATGGAAATTGCATGAAGTGAGAATCAATATATACGTTGCAAGATTTGAAAATAAGAATTTCTCTGTGTGGGACTTGATATGTATTTGTAGAGATCAACCAAAATCATTGACAACTATTAAATATGGCGGTCCAATTCATTATGTATACTTTTCACTTTTTGGGAGTTTTCTTGCACAACAAGGTTTGTGCTACTAGTGATGCCCCTCTTGGGATCATGCCCATGTTGTACAGGCCCAATGGTCTAATCCTATTCTTTTCTGATTTTCATCTCTATTAGAAATTGGATTCGAATTTTATTTCTATTTAAAGTTGGTTTTGGATTTAAAAGAAAGAACAAGTCATTATGTATAAATATAAAAACCTTTAGATTTATTCGATGCACATTGTTATATTCGTTGAAAGAAACATAAGAGTTATTTTGAGAGAGCTTTAATCAATAGAGTTGAGAGAAGAAAGAAGAAAAGTATCCGTTTTGTTACAGATTTTTGTTCCGACCAGCGAACTTCAAATCACGTCTTCTAATTTGTTAACCATTGGAGAAGGGTGTAATTTTGACCGTGTATTTTTAACGTTTTGATCTTTGATTTGGACAGTGGAGATCGGATTTCGAGGTCTATAACATCGGATTTCTAACCCAAACAGAAGCTCCAATTTTATGACTTCACCTTTTTCTTCAATTGATTTGTCGTTGTTCCTGTTGCTATTGTTGCTCCATATTTGGAACTTGTCGTGTAGCTAATTTGGAGAAATTTTGTAATCCTCTTGTTTTTATTGTAGAGTTTTTTTAGATTTTTGTGATCCCGTGATTAAAATGTTGGTGTTATTTATCTTCTTTATTTTCGAGTTTGCGTCTTCCTCGGCATATTGGTGGTATAAGAGTAGGGTTTAAGACAGGTTTATCTTGGCGAGTTCGGTACTAGCCACATCATATATGACGATAATCATGATTTTTGTTTGAGAAATTTTACCTTTATACTACGCACGTTGAGACAAATTTTATGGTGGAGATTGGAGATGCCACTTGTTGAAGGCTGTATGGAAGGTGGATCAAGTTTATTTTATCAGAAAGATCAAGACAATGGTAAGAAATATAAGGTGTTTTTCCAGATTCATTTTTTACCATGATTGGTTTTCCTATCCTATGAAGGAAAAGACAACATATTTATCATAATTCAATTTTTTTCCTTTAAGAAAAATATATTTGACTAGTCCCTTTTGTTGTAGAAAAATGTTTGGAGTTCTATAAATTAAAGATCCTTCTTTTAATTCAGCAACATCCACAATGTAGCCATATGGTGTTTGAGAGTCTTGTTTAGGGGTAGAACTTTACGGGACAAGTGTTAGCGTATCAATTGTGTTTGCCTCATCGTGAGGTTATTTTCTCAATATTTTATGCTCTCTTTTTATACCGTGGATTGTTTATCTCCGCCTCGGACGTAGGCCGATTGACTGAACTGTGTTATATGTTTGTGACTTTATTAGTATATTTCTCTTTTGTTGTCTAAATTATTATAGTTTAAAATTTTCTTTACTAGCTTCCGTATAACACCTGATTTTTTAATCCTAAAAATAGGAAATGCTTTACTCATTTTGACATAATCGAGTGTTGTCTTGTGATTAGATAATTTAGTGAATAAAAATCAGTGAAATCGGATATCAAATTACTTAAATCCTTCGTTGTACTTTCAAAATAAACATTTGATAGGAAAATACCTTAAAAGAATATTACTAATGTTACATGTTTTAGAAATATATATTTCTCTGAAGATGTTTTTGTAGGAAATTTTAAGAGGAATAGAGCTTTATAGTATACAAAATAAAACCACTCTATAAATTTTGTTCATAAGTTAATTTTCTTGAGATACTTAACTGTATGTTTTTCATTCTATCAACTGTTTGGTATCTTCTGGGTCAGTAGTTACGTTGCTAACTTCCTGTTTAACACACCTCGGACAACACTATTCGAATATTTGGAGGAGAAACTATGAGGAGAAGTTCTTGGTACACCACAACAACTTAAGCGATGAATACATTCCCACATTAAGGTATGAATAAATTCTTTTTTGGAACCATTACCTCATGAAAATTTCACATTCTTAAATTCTTTTCGTGCATCCTTGATACAACTTGAAAAGTAACTCTTTAAATTCCATCACGCATTTATATGCACGCATGAGCGCCCAATATCAGATGTACATCGATGGATTGTGATTCCATGATCGAGGGGCGAGATATGGTCTCTGTTAGTTTGATGTTGGGCGAGCCTAGAGGACTTGAGGCCGGATCTTTGCCTATGGCTTGAGCACCGAGGTGTTGATTGTGTAAGTGTTTTGAAAATTATATGTTTGGTATAGCCCCTATTAGTGGGAGTGACGCTTGGATAGCTATGCGAGGTATATTCATATGATGTGGAAAAATGTCAAGAAGGGTCTGCGGGAGGATAGAAGAACTATTATATGCTTAAATTCCATCGTGATTCAAGGTATAGCCCGAGCTATCGGCATGTGAAGGATCTTTTCATGTTTCCCAGTTGAGAGTAAAGTAAACCTCATATTGGAGTATGAGTTCAGAATCAGGAAGACTAAGGGACTGCGTATGAAGAGTTCTATGGTTGTGTGATGCGTATATGAGTTTTAGAAGATCTCATGTGAAAGTGAAGCGTAAGTGTTAAATATTTGGAATTTTGGGTCGCTTAAGAGAGTGGGCTTAACTGTTGTGAGAATGAGTGCAAGATTTGCTAAAGATTTAATGTACTAGATGACCTATATTTCTCCAGCTTATGAAGGATTTGAGCTTAATCTCACTATGGTAGTGTGGCATCAATATAGTATAAGTGTGAATTTATGAGTGCACTTTGATCTATGGCTTCGAGCCAAGTGGAGGATTCTGCTATGAGTAGTTAATTTCATGGTTAGGTGCTATGCTGATCCCAGTTTGAGGCGTGCGGGTGACTCAGTTATGGCTTACAAAAAGGGAGACCGAGGATGACTCGAGTAAAGGAAAAATTTTGATAAGGTTATATTATGCTTTATAGGGTAAAGGAATGACGAGATGTCTTAAGTTGTCGTTGGTAAAGAATGCTTAGTGCGTAGAGCAAGAAGTTGCTTGGCTATATTGGGATGAGGATTACATTCTGCGGTGCCGGAGTTCCAATGAGGCACGGGTGGTTCCGTTCGTTAGGCCAGGTAAATTGCAGTTGAATTAGAGTGAATGACTTTCGAGAATGGTTCTAAGGAGTTCAGGATTCTACAGGGAACAATCAAGTGTCTTAAAAGTTGTATATGTGGTTAGAAACTGAAGAGTACGTCTAATTAGCATCGCTTATATAACCACTAAGGGAAGGGTAACAAGGTAGTAAGGGATATGATTACTTCTGCGCTAATGCTATGTGTAGCACCCCAACTAGGGGACGATTGCCAAACATTGTACAAAAGTTATCTTGTAAGCTAAAAAAACCTAGGACCCTTTACCCCTTGTCTTAAATGTGCTACAAATTTGTTTAATTTGATTTATCTGTTCATAAGACTAATTCACATAATTTTGAGTTTGCCGGGACCCACCGGTGTGGACTGCGAGGGTGCCTAACACCTTCCCTTGAAGGTATTTTGAGCCCTTACCCAAGTCTCTAGTAATGCAAACTGGTTTTATGAGTCACTTGCTCTAGGTGCCCTAGTGTTGGGTGGAGACTCTTCAAATTCCATACACAACTTCCAAAAGGAAATGAGTTGTTTCCAATGAATGTCTAAACCCGGACTACGCAAGGAAAAAAGGGGGCGCGACAAGGATGATATGATTATCACGCAATACGAGATGAGATTTTATGAGTTGTCTTGTCATGCTATTTGGTTGGTTCCCAAAGACAGGGAGATGATCATGAGGTTCGTTGATGGCCTCAGATATCAGTTGCAGATTCTTATAACTAGGGAGAGGGTGTTTGGTGCTTCTTTTTAGTAGGTTGTCGACATTGCTCGGGTAATAAAGTCTATTTGCCGGTGAGTAGAGAGGGAGGCCAAGAGGCCTTGTGGATCCGATAATTTTGGTGGTGTTCCTTCTAGAGGTTAGTTTCATCACGCAGGAGATATCCATTCAGGCATGCGCAAATGGCTCGTCCAACCCACAATGGTGGATCATCTGGCCATGGTTTTCACAGTTCTCAATAAGGTCACTCATCTCTCAGTGCCCTTCTGGCTCAAATTTTATTTTGTGCTCTATCGCTTCAAGGCTCGTCTATGGTACGTTATTCTACCAGTTATCCTAGTGCTTGGATCTCCTTTCAGTCCCCACCACCAGCACCAGGGTGTTTTTTTGAGTGTGGGATTTTGGGAATTTGTGGAGTTTAGTAAGCTAGGATTAATTTAAGAGAGGAAGACCGATAAGGTGGAGGTCAGGCCTATTTCTATGCTCTTTTTACCAGAACAGATTCCATTGCTTCAGACACAATGATCACTGGTCATGTGTAGTTACCATTGATTTGAGACTAGAGTGGATCTTCTATTGCTTAGTGTGGCTGATTTTGGATGTGATATTAGGATGTATTGGTTGTCTCCCTATCATGCTATTTTAGACTTCCATGCTAAGACTTGAACCGATGCCGGGGTTTCCTCAGATTGAGTGACGAGATTCTTTAGACTATGTTCCCAGTAGAGTTATTTCATACTTGAAGGCCCGACGGATGGTTGGGAAGGGTTGTTTATCCTTTTTGGCTTCTGTGAGAGATGCAGTGTAGAGACCACTGCTATTGACTCTGTTCCGGTGGTGCGTAATTTTCTGGGCATATTTCCTGCAGACCTGTCGGGCATGCATATGAATAGGGATATTTAATTTGGTATTGATTTGGTGCCGGGAACTTAGCCTATTTCTATTCCATCGTACCGTATGGCACCAGATCAGTTGAACGAATTGAAGGAGCAGCTTCTAGAGCTCCTTGAGAAGGGGTTTATTAGTCCTAGTGTTTCACCTTGGGATGCACCTATTCTATTTATGAAGAAGAAGGATGGCACTATGAGAAAGAAAATTGATTATAGGCAGTTGAACAAAGTCACCATTAGGAACAAGTATCCTTTTCGCGTATGTTACACCCCAAGTTTTCATACGCGAGACTACATTGTAAGCCATTTATGTAAGCTAGGAGATGAGATTATACTTTGAAAGAAAATAAAGTAAGTTAATCATGTTACCTTAGAGGTTATAAATATTTAAGATCATGAATAACGAGTACCAAGAGGGTTGGAAAGCTTAGAAGCTAAACCAATTGAAGAAAATAAATTTTGTTAAAAGTTGACAAGTTTGGAACGTTATAACATGTACTTTGAGGTGAGACTAGGGTTCTTAACATGATAAGGAGGTTATGTCATGAGTTATTTAGTCGTATGATAGTCATTTTCTATGTTTTGAGGGCAAGCATGTTGTGGAACAAAAGTTGGCAAAGATCATCACAAGTTACATTCATAAACGTGCTGAAATTTAGGTCAAACGTAGCTAAGCTTTTCTCTAAATATACTTGGAATATGGGGTTATCTTCCTACCAATTGAATATCTTCAAGTCTAGTTTCTAGTGCATTAAATCTTTCATTGATACGACATCGGAGTAGAGCGATATTGATATTTTTGTGAGACCATGCAAACAGCTCCCAAATGGACCCATTTAGGCGGTGGTCGACGTACTTCACATTATTAACGATTTCAACACCTATTTTTCACTTATTTTAACCTAAAATTCTTCTCCAAACTTCTCCTATACCTTCTAAATAGATACCACAAGGGTTTGAAGTGATTCCGAAGTGATTACACCATATTTCATCATCAAAACTTAGTTCTAGTGAAGAACAACACATCTTTGAGGTTGTGTTGTCATTGAGGATTGTTGTGGGCTGTGTTTTCTGAAATTCCAAGTTTTTGCTACTGGATAAGGTGAGTATAACAACCTACTAATTGTGATTAAGCTTGCTTATATGTTGGTTAATTTGTTAGGATGATAATAATTCTTGGATTAGCTTAAGTAAATTCTATAGTGTTGTATTGCCATTGACGGTTGTTGTAAGCTGAATATAATTTGGATTTCGACTTGAATTTATTGTAGGAGGTATGTATATTGTGTTCTTGCATGTTCCTAAGGTTATATTGATGTTGATTAAGTTAAATGGATGGACTAGACATGAACTAGTGAATAAAGTTGCTAATTGAGAATAGTTGAAGTTGTGGATTGTTTTTGTTGTTATAAATATATGGTATAAGGCTGGAATCATTCATTAATGAATTCATTATCATGTTAATGATACTGATAAGTTGAAGTAAGAAGTCTATATGGGGTGATAGGGGGCATATGGATTCCAATCGGAGCTTGCTGCTCGTCGTGAAGCAGTTGTGACTTATGTTATTATATGGCGCCATGTTATTGATAATTATGTATTGATGGATTTCTCTGGCCATTGTTGTTGGTATATAGTATTGGAGTAGGCTCTTTCTACAGGGTAGATGCTACCAAAATTTACATAAACGAGCTACTATTTTAAGTTGGGGACTTAGCCTTTACTCAACACCGATTTAGAATCGCCTTATGCTATGGTAGATTGATTTGAGTTGTTTGAAGAATTAATTGGAAGGTATTAAGGACTAAGTGGAGTTAAGATATGTTAAGGAACTTCCTTATTTCTTTTTGGCGTGATCTAATGTGAAATGAACGTCAAACGATGCACTATTTCATAATGAATCTAGTCCTAGAAACTAAGGGTTGTCCATGTTGTTCATTCCAAACAAAGTTATTCTAAGAAAGTATGTATGATCCTTGAGTTGTAATGAAGTTCATCTTTATGGTATATTAATCAAAGGTGCAACGACTTTAAGTCACTTCGAAAGGTTTAGAACATGATTCTATGAGTCGAGCATGCATTATATATATTTATCTAGTTTACTCTATAGTGCTGCGCTATAGTCGGCCGGGTACAACACCTATTGTGCAACCACTAATCAGTTGGGTTTATCGAGCTCCATGTGGTCGCGTACTATTCTACCGAGCCTTATGATGGCCGGATATGTTTTATTGAGTCCTCTTTGAGGCAGAGTACAATATGATGATGATGATGCCTATAGAGGTGTATGTTTTCAAAAGTTTATGTATATATATGTATTATGCATTTCAAGCAAGTATCCCCTACAGGCACTAAGATGTTGTAGGTTGTATCTTCTCTATCACGCTTTATATTACTGTTCTTGTTTATGCTTTCCTACCTTACATACTTGGTACTTTATTCGTACTAACATCCCTTTTCTTGGGGATGCTGCGTTTCATTCCCGTTGGTCCTGATTGAAAGGTTGACAGTCCTCCTATTAAGCTATCAGCTCTACAAAGGTGTTGGTGCACTCCACTTGCTCCAAAGTTTCCTATTTGGTCAGTATGCTTTATTGATTGGTACGATGGGGCCTTGTCCCGACCTTTATGATTTTATGTACTCTTAGAGTCTTATTGATATATGTCGGGTGTATGGATACTTGTATGGCCTTGTCAGCCTATGATTAGAGTTTACAAATGGTAATGTCGGGCTTATAGGCCCGTATGTCATATGTATAAGTTTGTATATCATGTTAGGTCATCATATATTGAGTATTCCTTTATGTTTTATTCATGTTATCTCATGACGGTTTTTTTTATCTCATTTACTCATGATATTATGATAAGAAAGATATGTTACATTGGTACTCGGTTGAGTAAGGCACCGGGTGCCCGTCACGGCCTTTTGGTTTGGGTCGTGACTGAAGTGGTATCAGAGTAGTTCAGTCCTAGGGAGTCTATAAGCCGTGTCTAGTAAAGTCTTGTTTATGGGTGTGTAGTGCACCACACATATAAGCAGGAGGCTATAAGGTGTTTAGGACTGCCACTCTTTCTTCTTATTCTAGATTGTGTGGTAGAGCTTAATTGTAAGAACTCAACTTTCTAAACTCTATGTTATTCATGATATGACGATGCCAATATCCAGAAAGACAGTTGGAAAGAGATTGAATATGGTGGTGGAGGGGTTTATCAGAGGAACTCGATTTTGCATCATGCTTATGATGCGTAAATGTTAGGTCTTCAGCAGATCTTGTGTGTACTAAGATTGGCGAGCCTCTTGATAAGGAGCCCCAAGGAATGAATATCTATCTATCCACCCATATGGTAAATAGCAACGAGAGAATTAGGTAGTGGATATAGGTTTCAACAAGTGAAAGAAACAACATGAAAAATAAGAAGTACGAGGTACCCAGCTAATGAAGGTTATTAGTATTTGCAATTAAGGTACAGAAATATAAGCATTCGGAGTTATTTTCATTATTAACAGAGTTATATACAATTGACCACACCGATCTTAATTATGCCCTATGGGAACGGACAAATATAGTGTAAGAGAATGATGTAATATTAGGATCAAGCTGGGGTTAGAGTAACCAAAACCTGTAGATGGATTGTTATCATTAGCTAACATTTTCGAAGGGTAGTGGAAATGTGGTAATAGATCTCCCTGTGAGACACCCAGATGGTGAACTCTATAATAGTGCAATCAATAAATATTTACCTTAGAATGACTCCTGCCCCTAGAGAGAGACAGGGAGAGAGAGATAGATAGAGAGAGAGAGAGAGACATGTTGATACCCAATTTTTCCTTGTATATTTTCATATATGCAAAATACTTTCAGCGGAAAAGGGTCAGAACTGCCCTTAACGTATTGACGGCAGTTGAAAAATGCCCTCCGTTAACCTATTTTGAAAAAAATGCCCCTACCGTTAAAATTCTGGCATATTTGTGCCCCTAACGTATTGACTCCAGTTTAAAAATGCCCCTACCGTTAACCTATTTTGAAAAAAATGCCCTTACCGTTTTAAATATAAGTACAGTCAGTTGTTAGACTTAGGGGCACAAATATGCCACATTTTTAACGGTAGGGGCATTTTCTTCAAAATAGGTTAACGGGTGGCATTTTTAACCTGGAGTCAATACATTAGGGGCAGTTCTGACCTTTTTACCTACTTTCAAAATAACATATATATCCATATATAAGCATGCCCAAGGGTTTTAGTATTTTTCCCAATTTTAAATGATTTTTAAAATCAATTTTTTGTCAATTAAGCAGTACAAAGTCAATAATTTTTTCAAAATCATCTGTCATGACCCAAACTAGAGGGCCATGAATAGCACCCGGCCATAGTTCTCGAGCACCAACGTACATTTTATCTAACTTTCTTTATTATCTTTTAGGGCCGACGAGATCAATATAAATGGCAGACATGGATGATCGATAACCAACAATAAAAGATGATGGTATGACATACATAACATGGGATGACCAAGCAATCAAGAAACTATATACAAGGTACAAGATACCACGCTACCATGAAAGACTATACTCAAAAACTAGCCAACAAGGCATACCAAACAATACATGAGTTGACACCTGTCTACGAGCCTCTAAAGGAACATAAGTACTGCAACATTTCCGGAATAGGGCCCCGACATATCCATAATATATATAACCAATATTCATACTAAGACCACAGCAAGTCCGAAGAAGAGATCTCGTCAATCACTTTTGAACTGGACAGCCTACTATGGCGGGCAGCGATGCCTGCCTGTCTATCAGGACCTGCAACATCCACAAATAAAATGACGTCAAAAAGAATAATGTACTGAGGATGTAAGATAGGGAACCATAAGTACGAATGGTAATGTAAGCAGGGATAGAGAATATACATCCTCTAACATCTGGGTATCATTGAGGGCTACTGACATGCAATACATGATACATATGTATATATACATAAACTTTTAGAACATACACCTCTGTTGGTATCATCATCATCATATTGTACCCGGCCGTAATAGGCTCCGTAAAAATGTATCCAACCATCATAAGGCTAGGTAGAATCGTACCCAGTCACGTGGAGCTCGGCAAAACCTAACTGATCTGTGGTTGCACAGTAGATGTTGTACCCGGTAGACTATAGCGCGGCACGATAGAGTAAATATATAATGCATGCTCGACTCATGGAATCACGTTCTAAACCTTTCAGAGTGACGGAAGGTTAGTATCATCTGTACACAATATTAGGACAAACTCTTCACTATGAACCTTATAAGAATCAGGAAGAACAACAATATATATAACATAAGAATAAGATAAGCAACATCAACATTAATCATTCAATAATAGGAGAAACAATGCAAGTACTAGCGTAAGAGTAGAGTATCTTTTGAAGCTCGTTCATTACAATATGTACAATCGAAGTCGCACAAAAGAAGGAAAGGGATAGCCTTACATACCTTGTATATGCTTCCCAACCTTGAGCTATGCAAATGTCACGACTCCTTAGTCTACAATAGGAGAAATGAAACTATCGCTAACGTATAAACGTCATAACTCTTATGTACCAACCACAACCTATTTTACGATGAAATGGACAGCACCTCCCCTATTTATATGACTTCCCACAAGTGAAAACAATCACCAAAAATCCCAAATAACATCGATTTTAATAAAATCGAACCTCCCAGAATAGTCCACCAAACGTTAACATTACTACCAAGCCTTACGATATATATTTCACAAGTTCTAGCTTCAATGACTTAGCCGAAACTTGGATAATATTAAATACATATATAGTAAGAGGTTCATTACCCTTAGAAAGAAAGAAAAACTCCAATTTGACATTTATTATTTACGAAATATCCCTCCAATACTTCCACAACAACAAGGAAGCGAAACTAGCAATCAATAAGGGGTTTTTGGTACTAGAATCAATTTAGAAGGACAGAAATAACCTAGGGTTGATAATAAGAACTTGAGAGAGTATCTACGGAAAATAAACCTCTACAAAAAACCTTCCACACGAGCTGAACAACACAAAAAGGAGCAAGAACAAGAAGAACAATAAACTTACGAGCGCCACGAAATTTCCGACACTTGATTTGTGTTGTTTGCCCTTTGTTCGGGTCTTGAATCTTGAGAGAACCTTTAGAGGATGTTCCTAGGGTTCTAAGGTCTGAATATAGTGAAATTAAATCACTTTAAGATGTTATATATATATATATATATATATATATATATATATATATATATATATATATATATATATATATATATATATATATATATATATATATATCCAAAAGTCTTAAACAGCCTAAGTGGGCCCCATAGAAAGGCTCTTGGCGCAGTCTCGTAAAATTGCGAATATCTCTCTACTCCAAGATTTTATCAAAAAGCGGTTTAATGCATTTGAAACTAGACTCATAGATCTTCAGTTTGGTTGGTAGATCACCTCATAATTCTAAGTAAATTGGTATAAAAGCTTAGTAACATTTGATGTGATGTTTAGGTAAAATTATGAACCTAAGTTGTGACAACTTTTGTTTCTTAACTCGTTTGACTTCAAGACATATGATACGGATATTATATGATTCAAATACCTTAAAAACGACCTATTGAGTGTATTAATCACCTCTAGGTTTACCCAGAAATGCGAGTTACAACATTGTTGATTCATTTAACTTATAATAGTTGTTAATGACCCTTATATACCCTTGTATCACTTAAGACCAATAGGATTAACTTCTTATCATCTCAAAGATAATTCCTTCTAGGATTTATGTTAACTAACATATGGAATGAACTACGTTTGTGGATATGGGTCGCACCATCCTCACCCCCTTAGGAACATTGGACCTCGAATATAAGGGTTCATAGGGAGTTTAAATCATCGTGGATTTCGGCTGAGTTTCTCTTATAAATAGACGATGAATTTGCAAGCGGTTAACTCAATGTATGCACTTACAAGGGTATGCAAAGCATTATGGACATTTACATTATCTGCATATCACAATTTTGTATTAAGGAAGAAAATTCTCAAGCTATTGCTTACCTCATACGGATGTTCCACCTTCTAATACATCCTGCGTTCCCCTAGCATCCTCGTTATCTTAATTCTGGAACAAGTCAGGTTATTTAGACTTCATCTCCTTTTCTACTTCCCATATCATTTCTTCCATAATCTTGTTCCTCCACAATACTTTGACGGAAGCTACATCTTTCAACCTGCAGACTTGTCGATCTAATATGACCTCTGGCACTTCTTCATATGATGACCCCATGTATTTTATACATCTTTTATAGGGACAACCCGAGAAGGGTCTCCAATACATTTTCTCAACATAGATACATGGAATACTGGGTGGACAAATTCCAATTCGGATGGCAATTCTAACTCATAATCAACTTTTCCAATTCACTGAAGAATCTTATGTGGCCCGCTATACAACAGACTCAGCTTACTTTTCTTTCCAAAATGCATATCACCCTTCACCGGTGAGATTCACAGGAAAACCCAATTACCAACCTCGAACTCCAGATCATGACGTCAGACATCAGAATAAGACTTTTGCATGCTTTATGCTGTCCTCAATCGTTCCTATATCACGTTTACCTTCTCAATGGCTTGGTGAATAAAATCTGGCCCATATAATTCTCTTTCACAGACTTCAAACCATCCAACTTGTGATCTATATCTCCTCGCGTATAGTGCCTCGTATGGGCCATTTTAATACTTGAATGGTAGCTATTATTGTAGGCCAATTCTATAAGTGGAAGATGGTCATCGTAATTACCCTTTGAAATCTAGAACACATGCTTGCAACATATGTTCAAGTGTCTTAATGGTACATTTAGTCAGTCTGTCAGCCCGTGGATGAAATGTTGTGCTGAGATTTACATATGTGCCTAAACCCTTTTGAAAAGACCTTTAAAAGTTAATCGTAAATTGAGCTCCTCGGTCTGATATAATAGACGCTAGCACAACATGAAGCCTAACAATCTCCTTCATATACAACTTTGCATAATCTTCCACTGTGTAAGTTGTCTTAACTGGCAAAAAATAGGCACATTTTGTAAGTCGATAAACTATCACCCAGATGGATTCAAACTTATGATAAGAGCGAGGTAATCCAATAACAAAGTCCATATTAATCACATCCTGTTTCCATGTCAGAATCTTTATATTCTAAAGAAATCCACTAGGTTTCATATGTTCCGTCTTTACTCGTTGACAATTTGGACAGTAAGTACAAATTTTGTAATAGACAATTTGTAATAGACTTCTTTATGTTATCGTACCAACACTGCTCCTTGACATCTTGATACATCTTTGTCGAGTCGGGATGGATGAAATATCTGGATTGATGAATCTCATTCATAATCTTCTCTCGCGACCTTGCCACATTAGGCATACATAATCGGCCCTGGTATATTAGTGCCCCATCTTCTCCAATCTCAAAAGTCAAAATTTTACACTATTAAATGCTCTCTCTCAATCGTACTAAGATAGGATCTTCATATTGTCATGCTTTTACCTCGGTTAGCAAAGATGATTCTGATGTATTATGTACAGTAACACCTCCGTCATGAGAGTCTAAAGATCTAATTCTCATATTGGCTAGTTGATGATGTTCTTTGGTAATCCCCCATTTACCCGCTTCAATGTGTACTAAGCTTCCTATTGACTTATGGCTGAGAACGTTTGCCACAACATTGGCTTTACCGAGATGATACAATATCTTGACGTTGTAGTCTTTCAATAATTCAAGCCACCTACGCTACCTCAAATTCAACTCTTTCTGCTTGAAGATGTATTGTAAACTCTTGTGATCTATGTAGATATCAACACGGATGCCGTATAAGTAGTGTCACCATATCTTCAAAGCATATATTAATGCACCCAAGTCCAGATCATGGGTTGGATAATTCTTTCCATGTGTCTTCAACTGTCTTGATGCATAAGCAATCATTTTCCCATGCTTAATCAACACGCACCCCAAACCTATGCCTAAGACATCACAATATACCACATAACCTTCCGTTCCTTCAGGAAGAGTGAGCACTGGTGCAGATTTCAATCGATTCATCAGCTCCTGAAAACTACGTTCACAAATGTTAGACTACTAGAATTGGTAGCTTTCTCTATTAACTTAGTCAATGGTGCTGACATAAAGGAAAACACTTCTCCAAACCGCCTATAATTTCCAGCTAGCCCAAGGAAGCTGCGGACTTCTAATGGTGTTGTAGGTCTAGGCTAATTCTTTATTACATCAATCTTCTGAGTGTCAACACTACTACCCTCGCCCGATATCACATGGCCAAGGAATGCTACTGATTTCAGCCAGAATTTGGAGAGCTTAGCATATAACTTACGATCCTGAAGCGTCTGTAATACTATCCGCAAGTGGCCAGCATATTCCGCCGCTGAACGAGAATACACTAGAATGTAATTATTGAAAACAAATACGGACACATCAAGATAGGGCCTGAATACAATATTCATGAGATCCATTTTTGCAGATGGGGCATTTGTTTGCCCGAATGACATCATCAAGATCTCAAAGTGCAGTATCTTTTCTGGAAGGTCGTATTTGGAATATCCTTTTCGTTAATCCTCACCTGATGATACCCTGAACATAAGTCAATCTTGGAGAAATACTTGGCACCCTAGAGTTAGTCAAACAGGTCGTCAGTTCTGTTCTTTATAGTAAACTTATTCAACTGTCAATAGTCGATACACATCCGTAATGACCCATCTTTCTTTCGCACGAATAGAACTTGTGCACCCCAAGGTGAAGTGTAGGCCTATTGAAGCCCTTATCCAGCAAGTCCTTCAACCGCATCTTCAACTTTCGCAACACTGCCGGGGCCATTCTGTATGGAGGTATAGAGATCGGTTGAGTGCCAGGCAACACATCAATGCTAAACTCAATCTCCCTTTCTGGAGGAAGGACTTGGAGTTCATCTGGGGAAACATCTTGAAATTCATTGACCACGGGGATTGATTGTAGAGTAGGTGGCTTCGCCTCTGCACCCTTAACGCGAACGAGATGATAAATGTAACCTTTTGAGATCATTTTCCTTGCCATAAGATAGGAAATAAACCTATCTTTTGGGGTAGCAATGTTCCCTTTCCATTCATTGACGGGTTCCCGAGGAAATTGAAACCTAACCATCTTCGTACGACAGTCAACATTTGCATAGCATGAGGCCAACCAGTCCATTCCCGTTATCAAATCAAAATCAATCATTTTTAACTCAAATAAACTTGCCAAGGTTTGACGCCTAGAAATCATCACTGGTGCAACCTTTATATACCGTTCTAGAAATCACAGTATCACCTATCAGAGCATAACCGCAAGTTTTTTACATACCAATTCAGTTTCAATGCCAAATTTATTCGCCACAAAGGGTTATATGATAATGTAGATCCTGGATCAATCACTGCGTACACATCAAAAGAAAACACAGACAACATACCTATAACATCTAGAGATGACTCAAGATCCTATCGACCTACTACAACATAGGTTCGATTTTGAGGACCACTCGAACTCGGCACTGCACCTTTACCTCAACCACAACCTATCAACTGCTGAAAACCCCGTGATGAAGGTCGAACTAATGAGGAAGAACCAGACACAGGTTTAGTCGGCTGAGCTATTTCATCACCTCCTCTATGAGGACAATCGCGCATCATATGGCCAGTCTTTCTGCAAGAATAACACGCATCAGAACCTAGACAGCACAATCCAAAGTGGGCCTTGCCACGCTGATCACAATGTGGTGTTACGGGTCTCGTCTGAATAGTATCCCTGTGATGTTGTGAGCCTGATGCCCACAAACTCTGACCTAGACCAGAATAGGTAAATCGATCATATCTAGGCCTCTGAAACTGTGGAGGAGCACTAGCTACAGGTGGCGCCGAACTCCTCAAAAACTGGGGCCTGACTTTGCCTCTTATGCTGGCCCCTATCCTACTCCCTATCTGCCCTCTGTTGGTGCTTACAATCCTCTAGGGTCTGGGCATAAGCCTGAATACGGGAAATATCCATGCCCGTATGGTTGACCAAGGAGGCTGCTGTGCACTCATTTATCAGATGTGGTCCCAACCCATCAACGAACAGATGCACCCTATCACTCATCTCGGCCACCATATGGGGAGCATACCTTGCCAAAGAATCAAACTACATACTATACTCTCGCACACTCATATTACCTTGTCGAAGGTTAACGAACTTATCAGCTCTAGCTCGTCGTATCTCAATTGGCAAGTAGTGATGAAGAAAGGCCTCAAAAAATTCCTCCCGCACAGCTGGAGGTGCGTTCGAACCCCTAGATCTCTCCCAACTATCATACCAGAAAGCTGCTAAATCCCGTAACAATTAAAAAGCCAACTCTACTACCTCCGCATAACAAACATGCATAACCTGAAGTGTACGATGAACCTGGTAAATAATAGTCTGCCGGTCCTCCTTGGGGTTTGATCGGGAAAACACTGGAGGGTCTAAATTAATAAAATCACGAACTCTCGTACTAACTGGTTTATCAGCAGCACCTCTATTCTGCCTCTGAGCCCGAGCAACTACTAAGCTAGTAAACAACTGCAAAACACTCCGCATATCCTGGTCTGTAGTGCCAGAAGGAGGAACTGGAGGTGGTGGGTGCCTCCTAATATCTTCTAGAGGAGATCGAGTAGATGATATATGAGAGGGCATCTCACTCTAAGAATCACTTTGGCCTACTCTGGCTTGGGGAACCTGATTAATACCCTATCCCGCTACTGTGTCAAGCCGTCTACTAATCGGTTGCTTCCTAGTCGAAGGCATCACTGAAAGAAAACAAGGTGACTATTAGAGACGAACACTTACGACTCAACTTTACGCATGATCTAGATTCAGGAAGAAGGTAACAACCCTAGATGTCATGTAGCCTTCTGATTATAAATGTGGCATGCTACATTTCTATAATCAAGACTCTAATAGACACGGCTCAAAGACAACCCCTAGGACACACTTCCTCTGATACCAAGTTTGTGAGGACCCAAACTGGAGGGCCATGACTAGCACCCGACCATAGTTGCCGAGGACCAACGTACATTTGATCTAACCTTCTTTATTATCTTTTAGGGCCGATGAGATCAATATAAATGGTAGACATTGATCATCAATAACCAACAATAAAATATGATGGCATAAACATATATAACATGGGATGACCGAAGAATCAAGAAACTATATATAAGGTACGAGAAATCACGCTACCATGAAAGACTATACAACAAAAACTAGCCGACAAAGCATACCAAACTCTACATGAGTCGACACCTGTCTATGAGCCTCTAAAGGAATATAAGTTCTGCAGCATTGCAGAAACAGGGCCCCGACATATCCATAATATCTATAACAAAAATACATACTAACACAACGGCAAGTCCGAAGAATGGATCTCACCAATCATCGCTGAACTGGACAGCCTACTATGGTGGGGGAGCGGTGCCTTCCTATCTATTGGGACCTGTAGCACCGCATGCAATGTCCAATATAAAACGGACGTCAGTACAAATAATATACTAAGTATGTAAGGCAGGGAACCACAAGTATGAACAACAATGTAAGCAGGGGTAGAGAATATATAACATGTAACATCTGGGTGCCTCTGATGGCTCCTGACATGCAATGCGTGATACATATGTATATATACATAAACTTTTAGAGCATACGCCTATATGGGCATCATCATCATCATATTGTACCTAGCCGTAATAGGCTCAGTAAAGATGTACCTGGCAATCATAAGGTTCGGTAGAATCGTACCCGACCATGTGGAGCTCGATAAAACCCAACTGTTATGTGCTTGCACAATATTTTTCGTACCCGGCCGGCTATAGCGCGGCACGGTAGAGTAAAATAGATACACATATATGTAATGCATGCTCGGCCCATGGAATCACGTTCTAAACCTTTCGGAGTGACATAAGGCCGGTATCCTCTGTATATGTTATTAGGAATAACTCTTCACAATGAACATTATAAGAATCAGGAAGTACCAACAATATTGATAACTTAGAATAAGAGAAGCAACATCATCATTAATCATTCCATAAGAGGAGAAACAATGCAAGTACTGCTAGCTTCTAAAAGCAGAATATCTTTGGAAGCTTATTCATTACATTATGTACAATCATAGTTGTGCAAAAGAAGGAAAGGGATAGCCTCACATACCTTGTATATACTTCCCAACCTCAAGCTATGAAAATTTCATGACTCCTTAGTCTACAATAGGAGAAATGACACTATCGTTAACGTTTAAGCGTCACAACTATTATGTACCAACCACAACCTACTTAATGATGAAACGGGTAGCACCTCCCTATTTATATGACTTCCCACAAGTGAAAATGATAACCAAACATCCCAAAAAATATCAATGTTAATCATATTGAACCTCCCAAAATAGTCTACCGACCGATAACATTACTACCAAGCCTTTCCATATATATATATATCAAAAGTTCTAGTTTCAATGACTTAGCCGCAACTTATCTTAAATACATTTAGAGTAAGAGGTTACTTACATTTAGAAAGAAAGAACAACTCCAATTTAACCTTAATTGCTCACGAAATATCCCTCCAATTTTTCCACAACAACAAGGAAGCGAAGCGAGACTAGTGATCAATTGGGGGGTTTCGGTACTAGAATCACTTTAGAAGGATTGAAATAACCTAGGGTTGATATTAAGAACTCGAGGGAGTATCTACAGAACATAAACCCCTGCAAAAAACCTTCCACATGAGCTGCAAATGCACTAAAGGAGCAACAACAATAAGAAAAAGAAAGTTACTAGCGCCACGAGATTCCTGACACTTGATTTGTGTTGTTTGCCGTCTTGAATCTTGATAGAACCTGTAGAGGATGTTTCTAGGGTTCTAAGGTCTGAATATAGTGAAATTAAATGACTTAAAAGGGTTGGAGCATCATATATATCCAAAAGTCTTAAACCGCCTAAGTGGGCCCCATAGAGAGGTGCTTGGCACAGTCTCACAAAAATACAAATATCTCTCTACTCCAATATTGTATTGACGAATGGTTTAATGAGTTGGAAACTAGACTCATAGATCTTCAATTTGGTTGGTAGATCACCCCATAAGTCTAAGTAAATTTGGATATACTCCTAGTAACATTTGACCTAATATTTAAGTAAAATTATGAACCTAAGTTGTGACAACTTTTGTCTAACTCGTTTGACTTCAGGACATATGATACATATATTATATGATTCAAATACCTTAAAACATGATCTCTTGAGTGCATTAATCACCTCTAGGTTTACCCGGAAATGCGAGTTACTACATCCTTGATTCGTTTAACTCCTCATACTTGTTAATCACTCTTATATACCCTTGTATCACTTAAGACCAATAGGATTAACTTCTTATCATCCAAAAGATTATTTCTTCTTGGATTTATGTTAACTAACATATGGAATGAACTAGCGCATGTGGATATGGGTTGCAATATCATCCTTTTTGGTGAACAGTTCATTTTATTCCCTCATTTATACTAAAATATTGTTAATGTAATTTTTTTTGTATATTTTATACAAATTCATTTGGCATTTTACAAGCAAAAGTATACATAATTGCAATTTTAGCCTATTTTAAGATTAGCATTTTTATAATTATGAAACTTGTTCCAGTATTTCTAAATTAATATTTATATATTAGTTACTGATTCAATACTTTAAATTTAATTTCAAAATCATTTTTTAATAATTTTTTATAAATAAAAGGAAAATCTTGATATTTAACATATAGCCCCAATTCATTTCAATTATAGCCCCATTACATTTGAATTTTATCCCCTATGACCCAGCCGTAACCCCCAATTGGGCCGGCCCCATTTTAATTTTTACCCAACCTCTTTACCTGTATACCCAACCCACGTGTGTTCTTTTTATCAATGCCATTGATCAAACCCAATTCCTTTTTTAATTCCCGAACCCTAACCTAATCCTCTCATTTCAATCAGTCAGTCACCTTTGAATGCTCTCCCTCTCTCAAACTATCTAAAAGGTTCCTTAAAACCCTAGCCTCTATAATCCTCTTCGACCATAACCTCACCAGGATCTATGGCTTCTCAGGCCATGGATGGCCTGCACTTACCCCCATACACAAGTAAACCCTGGTTGTTTGAAGTTTCGAGGTTTGACCTTAATGGTGTTCTTTCTAATCTTCGCAGATTCATGGCTTTGAGGCCTCTCCGGCCTCACTCCCGCGTATCCAAGCATCAGAAGCCTATTACTGACCTCTCTGACCGAAGATTGGACTTTCTTCCAAGCCTTTCTCATTTCTAGGATTTCTGTAAAACCCTATGCTATTCGAGGTTTTCCTCTTGTTGTTTTCTTCAATCTATGCTATATTTGTGTTCTGATGGAGTTTTAAATGTTTTTCCTTAAATCTTTTCTTTCATAATTTGGTTCTCTTTGAGTTAGGGTTTCTGAAATTTTTTGAAATTTTTCTCTGACTTTTCTTTGTGTTTATCTGTCTGTGCTATGTTTTATATTGTCTTCTCTGCCTTGTATGTCCTTCTCATGTGTTCTTATGTCGCCTTATTATGTATATTCTTCTATTGTGCTCCGTTCTTACTTCTACTGGTATATATACCATGTTTTCACATATTTATCTGGTATGTCCTTCTCATGTGTTCTTATGTCGCCTTATTATGTATATTCTTCTATTGTGCTCCGTTCTTACTTCTACTGGTTTATATACCATGTTTTCACATATTTATCTGATATGTTCATTTACCCCTATGTTTTTTTTACCGTATTTGCTTTTAAGCTCTTGGTCATTGCCTTCTTCTGTACTTTGTTTGAGTTCTTTCTAGACATGTTTCATTTACTATTTCCTTAAGTTTATACTACCTCTTTGTCCTCCAAACTTTTTTAAGTTCCAAGCTTTTCTTAAAACATGATCATTATGCTTAAAAGCAGTTTTTACACTATGTTTGTTTCGAACATGCTATTTTACCTGTTTGTTTTCTCATGAGTCTCTAACAGAGACTTCTGAGCCTAGTTCAGTTATTTGTCTTCTCATCTCTGTATCTGATTCGAGTTGAAAACCTTAGGATTTGGGGTTTTTCTTAGGTGGAACTCTAGATTATCTCAAACTATGTCTAAGCCTATGTAGTAAATCTGAGTCTCTTTATTTGTGACTTTGAACTTTTCTATACTAGATTCTTTATAATTAGCTTGACAGTTCTCTCTTGTTTGACGTGTCTGTATGCTTTATATATGAGGAATTTTCCTTCAAAAAGGGTTTTGCCAATTTTTGATTGATACAGTTTCCTTTTAATAAGGTTTGATTAGTCGTTATTGATTTTCTTAATTAAACCTTTTTTCACCTTTTCGGGTTGGATTCATTCATATCAAAACTCAATTTCTAATTCTTACTGTTTATTGATTGATCGTCTTTCCTTATTTGCACAAAACCATGTTACTATCAAACTATTTCCTTATATAGTTTCTGTATATTTTCCCTTCTTGTACTACTTTGAAAAAGGTTTTTATCAAATATTTTCCTTATTTACTCTGCCTATATTAAATCAACAATAACAACGACAACAACTACCCTGTATACTCCCACAAATTGGGGTCTGGGGAGGGTAATATGTAGAGGAGCCTTACCCCTACCCGAAAGGACAGAGAGGTTGTTTCCAATCGACCCCCAGCTCAGTGAAGGAAAGGAAAGATTTAAAACTTATGTAATTGATTTCAAAACTCTTTTCTTACCCTTTCCTTACTTGCTTTCCATGCTATAAAAGGCATGACCTTTCAACACTTTAAGACATCTGAGTCTAATACTCTAACACTTGTTGAACACTTTCAATAATCATGCGCCCTCACTCTCTTATGAAATCTTCTAGTTTTGTGTTTGAAATTTGGTGTTACTACTGCTCTTATTCTTTTCGCTTTCCTGAAACTGGTATGTTCTAATTTTATCTTCAACCTCATCCCTATGTGTTTGCAGTTTATACAATCTTGTCTACTTTGTTGCTTATGTTCAGCATTGAATATGTTGCTCTCTTTGCATCTATTGCTGTTATGAATTCCCCATACCCTTATTCCCTTCTATGTTTTTAAGTTAAAATTCAAACCTGGCACCATCCCAATTGGTGCTCATGTCTAGACTTGATCCTTTGATGGATCCTAACTCTTAAACTATGTGGCTAACTGGCTGGTTGGGGTTTGCCAGCATTCCTAATTGCTAGGTATGACCACCAGCCATTCATGGCTTTCCCATAAATTCCCTATATGCACTTGCACTCTTTCTTAGATTCTAAGTTCTGCTCCCCCTTCTATAAACCTTGCGTTCGACCTTGAGCTCTCTCTAAACTTGGATATTTTAGGGATGGCCCTTCCATACTGCTATAACAGAATTCTGCAATATATTTTGGTGTAAGCATTACCCGGAGTCCCCTAAAGACTCTTGGAGAACTCTGACACATCTTATATAAGAGAAAGGCTTTGGAATCTTATCTTTTGAGTTGGTTTACTTCATGCTTTAGATAGAAGTCTAAATCAGGCACTCCTTGGCTAGGATTTTAGCTTTCTTATGTATTTTTTCTTACTTTTCTGTATTCATTCAGGGCTGTAATAACTCATAGGGGTTTATAGTGGAAAGGTGAGGGGGGTTACTTATTGTATGCATAAGGGTAGATATCTTGTCATTAGGTATTTAATTCTGTAATTTCATTTGAAAAAATCCTACTTTAAGTCATGCATTTTCATCTTGTTTTAAGCTCTGAACTTCTACACTTTCATATAGAAACCCTTCTTCAAGTCATGCATTTTCACATAGAAATCTTGGTTTAAGCTCTGCACTTCTGCACTTTTATATAAAAATCCTACTTTAAGTCATGCATTTGCACATAGAAATCTTGCTTTAAGCTCTGTACTTCTACACTTTCATATAAAAATCCTACTTTAAGTCATGCATTTTCACATAGAAATGTTGTCTAAGTTCTGCACTTCTACATTTTCATATAGAAATCTTGTTCTAGGTTTTGCCCATCTTTATTTTTTTTCTAAATCCATGTCTATGAACTTCTGCCCTGTTTTGCATAATAGAAATGCTACCTATAAATGCTGCATTTCATAAATAATATCATATCAGTCACTTTCTGCATTTCTACATCTCGTATAGAGAACCTGTTGTCTATAGGACTTCCTAAATTCTACATACCTATCATCACTAGGCAAATGATATATAGGTGTTAATAATGAAAATTTGTATTCTAGACACCACGCCCATAGGATTTCTATGTTTCCATAAAGGTTAAATCCAGTCACGATTAGAAAGCATGCCTATAGGAGTATTCAACCAATTTGAATCCCTCATCTCGTTTATAAGTTTAAAATTGGTAACAACACTGCTTAAACACGTGCAAAACTTATGTTCCATCTGTTAATAAATCTACTTATGAAATCAGTATCCTTCTCTCGCATTTAGATATCATACCTATAGGTCTCACCTAGGTGAACTATAAGGTAAATTAAATAGAATCAGACTCTATTAATTCCAGCTAGCAGACAGGTATGATTTCGATTTCTTATATAAAATGTGTAATAAACCAGTATGCCTCCTTAATGTTAGGATTAATTCAGACCATAGCCAGTATTTGCAAGACATGATAAAGAACCTATCCTTTTGTGAGGAGGTCTATCTAAGACTTTTAAGTTGTTATGTGTTTCCCATAATCTGCTTTATGTGTTTTTGTTTGTCACTCAGAATTTTGTCCTTTTAAACAATATAAAACCAAAATTTCCCTTCCCTTTAGGACTAGTAGTCCCAAATGCGACCAAGACTGATAGGATTGGGGCGGGTGTTAGCATGCAATATGTAACGAAGCCACTCCACGTTTAATACCTCAACGGGGTGGGAAAGGGTAGATATGATATGATTACCGATGCGCTAATATCACGTGTAGCCCCTACTTTGAGGAGTAATTACTAGGTATTGCGCTGACGTGATCCATATTATTTGTGAATCTAGGACCCCCTTCCTTTTATTTGTTTATCACTTTTTAGAATTTTCAAACCATTTCATTAAAATTTAAACTTATTTTGTTTTTCTTCAAACCTCAACTTATTTACAGCCATTATGTGACAATCTCTCATATTTGAAATCCTTTTTTGCCTATTTGTTACTTGTACTCTAAGTCACAATTCTAGCATGGCCGAGAACCACACTCGTGGATCTTGAGGGGTGCCTAACACCTTCCCCTCAAGATAATTTCTACTCCTTACCCAAATCTCTGGTTTCTAAATCAAAACCTTCTTAGTGTCCTAATTAACTTAATCATTAGGTGGTGACTCTTTAATTCAAAAACCCAATTCCCAAAAGGGAACAAGTTGTCTTCCTAAATGTTGCAAATCCGATTTCGCGAGAAAAAGGGGGCATCGCCAGCATGGCGACTCTACTGGGGAAATCCTTAAAGGCTTTTACCATTTCATGTTATTTGTGACCCTATGCCTCTTTGAGTGTCTTTATTGTCTTTATTTATTTCCTTCTTCTACTATGCAACGACTTGGCTCTTTGTTTCTTTTCTTTTACGGCTTTCCTTTAATACTGTTGTAATTACGAGCAACAATTGTGATTATTATTTTTTATGAACGTACAAATACATGAAAACTTGCTATGTTATTGTAAATGCATATTCAACATCATCTTCTACTCGTGCCAAAAAAAATACCAAAGTAATGCTTGTAATAATTGGTTGAACTCTTTCGATATTATTACCCCTAAATAGGGAAAAGGCGTATTTGTGGTATAACCAGTCGATCAACGGTGTAGTAGACAGTTTCATGCCTTTCCCTCTTGAGTTGTCCGCTCAAGGGTACCAATCTAATACCCCATAGAAGCCTTGCTCTATTTAAAGGTGCATGTATCACTTTCAAAACCTAGTCAAGTCAGTTATGTCGTCCACATAGCAACTCTTCAAGATAGCCTTGTCCAAATACAGTGAGTTTCCTTGGAGCCCAAACGGACACTATGGAGAACTAAATGTTGCTTATGCCAATTATTGATATTTAAATAAGACGATTCTGGTGGGGGTAAGGGCCTAACACTTTTGTTTTGTAGAAATGATGCACGAAGTCCCCAGGTTCGGCATGGTCAACAACATCCACCGAAACTGCTAAATTGGTGGGAAGATCTTCATTCCACTAATCAGACCCTCGTCCAAAAATACTTGGGAAATTTACCTTCCCTCCTGAAAATCCAGCCTAACAACAAAATTACCGAAGCTACCACCCTGTTTTGGGATTTCAATTGGTCTCTATTTTGCTTCCGGGAGAATGTGATGACACCCCTACTAGAGAAAATAGGAGGATTGGCTGGTATACCACGGGAAATTTTGGGTTTGCTAATGCCAGAGAACCGCAGGGGTCGAGGTTTTCTCAAGATGATGGGTCTAAAGAAGAATCTGGATTTAACTTGATTGAAGGATTCGTACATTTCCTTTGATTATTTGTACGAGATGTACGCTCACAACAAATATTACCTTTCTTATCCAGATGAGTTGGCCCTCACATCATTAGGACACATCCATCGAAAGGTCTTCGCCTTTATGTTCTGCTTCTTGGGGATGATAGTGTTTCCCATGAAGAAAGCAAGGATTCAAACCCGACTAGCCATGGTCACTAAAATATTAATGGAGGGAATTTGTGGGCAACCATTATATATAATGCCCATGATCACTGCAGAAATATACCGAGCCTTGGACAAGTGTCAATAAGGAGCCAAACACTTCGAGGGTTGCAACTTACTACTCCAACTCTGGCTCATGAAGCACCTCCAAAAGGGTGAGTATCGACAGGAGATTCAGCGTAGGGATTGGGATGATCATATGGTCTCCCATAAGCCAAGGAGGATGAATGCATGCCCAACATGTTTGCTCAGCCGGAAGATGCCAAAGGATGGGTAAAACTATTAGAAAATCAAAAAGAGGACCAAGTACAATGGATGTTTGAATGGTTCCCTACTGAAGAGTTCATTGCCCAATCTCGTGATGCACCGTTTCAAAACTTATTGGTTTGAGGGGAACTTACCCTTATGTCCCTCTTTGAGTTATGTGACAGGCTGGTAGAAAGCAGGTTATACCAAGGGTTGACAACATGAGCCACTTTCGGGCCGACTTTCAGGATGATGATAGCTCTTACAAGTGCCAAGAGCAACATATGAGCCACTGCAAAATCATCATGGGAAGGGACACTATTGAGCCAGACAGGTGCCACACCGGTTATACTCCATACTATCCCAATTGGTTTTAGGACAATCATAATGGTATGGGTCAACCTAGGTCTTCTCAAGGTCACAGGATCATCGATGAAAAGGTTGAAGTCCAGGTCAAATACAACCAATTGCGCAAGAGTATTCGGGAATGCGCAAATGAGCACTCTGAAATTTAAGAAGCCAACCAAAAGCTGATTAAAGAATCGAAAGACATGGCTGTCAACACAAACAAGCGTCCGCTGTACCTGGAGCGGGGTTTAGTGGAGCTAGAGAGGAGATTCATCAAGAGGGTCGAAGACTACCAGAGTGCTGAAGGAAATGAATGGTGACACTTGGCCAGAGCCTACTTGCTGTTAGGACTTTGTGAGTTGGTGAAGCTGTTTGATGGAGCCAAATATGCTGAGTCTAGGTAGGGTCCCTTTTGGACCGAATAGTTTGGATTCCTTTTTCTTTTGCTTTAAATTTAATAAGGCCAATAGCCATTAGTGACATTTTATCTTCTGCTATTTTAAGTGTCGTTTTGGGATTTGTCTTATTTTTATCAATGAAATAAGGCATTTAGCATTATACGTTCTCCAAAATCAATTTATCGCTAGGCCTACCATTGGCATAATAAGGCTCCCAAATTAGGACACGGTTTATATTCTTGCACTATGTGTTTAAATATTACAATATCTTTCTATAATCCGCACTAACTTGCTACCTTTTTAATTTACTTTTGTTTACTCCCCTCCCCAAAGGTTACTTCATACACACTGGCCTCATCATCATACTCCACAAGATCCAAGGGCTCTCCACCCACTCCTCCTCGTAGTCCCTCCAGAAACAGGAACAAGGGAAAAATGGAAGATATATGCAACAATAGGAAGGAGAACTCAATCAAACGGGTAGAGATTACTTAGGGTATTCAGGATTCCAGGGAATCTGCCTCCCAACTCGAGCAGAAATTGTTGAATTTTCAAGAAAAACTGGACTAAGTTCCGAACTTGGCAAGATTGTTGTTTTCCCTCACCACCCCAAATGTTAACTTTCCTGACACACAAACCCCACGCATCCACAAAATATCCCGAAACCACAAAACCACCACGATCAACACCATCACTGCAACACTTGCCACACATCCAACGATACTCTACTACTCATCCCGGAACCTCTGAACTCCACAAATAACTAGTTTCATCCTCACCATAACACCCCCATCTACGTGGAAACTGTGCCACGTCCTACTGAACCCATTGCAAACACACCCGAATCTAATGATAAAGACTCGGTTATTAGGAATTTTGCAGAAGAACACAAGAGGCTAACTAGCATAATTCAGGGAGTTGAGAGAAGTAAGGGGATTGAAGGGCTAAAATACGAAGACCTTTGCATACAACCAGATGTCAAACTGCCCGAGGGATACAAACCTCCTAAGTTTGAGATGTTTCATTGTACAGGGGATTCGCGAGTTCATTTAAGAACATACTTCGAAAAGTTGGTTGGAGTAGGAAAGGATGAAAATATTTACATGAAGCTTTTTAAGAGAAGTCTGAAAGGAGATGCTTTGTCTTGGTACATCAGCCAAGACCCGAAGAATGGTCAAATTGGGTAAGTATAGCATCTAATTTCATGGACAAGTTCAAAATCAACACAAAAAACGCGCAAGATGTGTTCTGCATTCAGAACCCAAATAAGAAACCTACGGAGACATTTTGCGAGTATGCTACTCATTGGAGATCACAAGTAGCTAAGGTCAGACCGACTTTAGAAGAAGAACAATTGAATTGGTTTTTCATTTGAGCTCAGGACCCACAGTATTATGAAAGGTTGATGCTGATTGAAAGCCAAAAAATTTCCGACATCATCAAGCTAGGGGAGAGGATCGAGGAAAGAATCATAAATGGTATGGTCACAAGCTTTGAAGCTTTGCAGGCTACTAACAAGGCTCTAAAATCTGGTGGCACTTCCAAGAAAAGCAACGTGAGCGCTGTGATGGTTTCAAAGAGAAAAAAGTCCCCAGTCAAATACTAAACCTACCGAATACCTCGACTCACATATCACCCTACACCAACTACCAATCATCTCCACCACACACATATCATCCTACTTGAACTAGATACTCCCAACTTGCAAATGTCTACCAAGCTTGCAATACTCAACCCTCTCACTAGATTACCTACCACTTGCAAAAACTTTTCTAGACCTCGACCAAATTTCAAGCATAGACATTTCAAACAATATACGAATATTGCCGAACCAACTGACCAGCTGTATGAAAGACTCAAAGCTGCTGATTATGTTACCCCTATTCCTGCGATAACCCCTGAAAACCCTTCCCAATGGCTCAATCCAAATAAAATCTATGCATACCATTCTAACAATAAAAGGTATACCCTAAAGGATAAGATCTACACTTCGATTGACAACAGGATCATTGTGGCAAAGTAACGTGCTCCGAATGTCTGCAATCACCCTCTACCAGACCATAAGGGTGGAGGCATTCAGATGATTGAGATAGAGGATGATTGGGACCCCAAAGGATCGATCAAATTAATCACAGAGCATGACGAACCAAAGAAACCAATAGTCGCCCTTAACTCGATTGTTGTCTAGATCCAGCCTTCTGGGGATGCCGAGGTGAATATGTCCATATCACTTGAGTTCGAAGCGCCTTCTTCGGCAAAGATGACAACACCGATTGAGGTCAAGTTTAGGTCCCTAAAGGCACCTGTGACATTTGAGGTGAGTGTGTGCTATCTTCCAAGTACATGACACCCATTCCAATAGAAAAGATGTCCATAGCACTATTCTATGCAAAGGCTATCCTTTGGGATTACAAAGGCGAGGCAAGGAGGAAAGGAAACGTCAAGTTCGAGGAAGCCATTGCGCGGGAGGGTATGACCAGGACCAACATGGTTTATACTCCAAAATGCTTGGCTGAGTCAAGTAAGCAGACCTCTGGTCGGCAAAGAATCACCGAAACTAGGCTCGATGACCTCTGGAGAAAGATACAAGTTGAGGAATACTTAGTCATTGATTAGTGAAACAAAATACCGGTGCAGATTTCTGTCCTTGCTTTGCTACAGAGTTCCAATGCAGATAAGAATGCCTTGTTAAAACTTCTAAGTGAAACATATGTACCGAGCTACGTCGTTGAAGGAGAAATAGCAAATATGGTAGGACAGGTGTTGGAGAATCACAAGATCACTTTCCATGAAGATTGAGTTACCACCGAAGGGATTGAGTTACAACAAGGCATTGCATATGACTATGCAGTGCGAGGATTATTTTATCACCCAGATCCTTGTCGATAGGGGTTCTAGTCTCAACATCTGTCCGCTGGTGACACTCAGGACATGCGGGAAAGGGCTGCATAAAATCAAGGACGGGACCATCGACGCTAAGGCTTTCGACGGGTCTCAGAGGTCTGCTATCGAGGAAATTAGCTTATGTCTGCAAATGGGGCCTACTTGGTTTGATGTTGATTTTAAAGTGATGGACGTACCCACATCTTATGATTTGCTTCTAGGACAACCGTGGATTCATACCGCTGGGGCTGTAGCATCAAACCTACATCAGGCCAGTGAAATTTGAATGGTATCACCAAGAGGTGATTACTCACGACTACGGGAGCAATCCCACATACAGTCGTCAAACCATCCCAGTGATAGGAGGAAGAAGGAAGATAGGTGGGGAGACCTCCCATCACATTGAGCGAGTCAACATTGTTGATAAGGATAAGTTGTAGGACAACAAATTTTAAAGCATACTGAACTAGATTGGATATGAGCTGGGCAAGCGACTTGCCAAAAACCTCCAATGAATCACCAAACCCATCCAGCTGGAAAAACATGGTACCAGTTACGGCATAGGATATGAGTATACTTGGAAAGAGTTCAATGAATGGTCGCCACCATGGAGCGGATCTTATTATCCACTATAGCAGCCGATACCTTGCTTGTAGAAAATATTTTAGCCAGCCGATGTTATACATGTGACGGAAGAAGAGAAGCATTGGCAGTAATGAGGAGTTTATTTTCGAAAGAGGATTACATGGACTGTCGTTTTGTTTTCGAGGAGGAGGGAGTGGAAAGCCCTTACATACAGGTTGTAAGCCGAGAGGCATGCGTCAACAATTGGACCGTTAGAACCACCAGAATCTGGAAAGCTTCTGGGTAGCGAGGCTGAACAAAGTACCATACATTTTCAGTTATTTTTTCGCTAGTCGATTTTCTTTTTGCATTTTTAAATTAAAAATAACAGCTCCAATGTTCAAAACCATTATGAAATCCGTCAAAGCACTTCAGTTTCTTATAAATCAAACTCTTATTCCTTTCTATCATTTAATTTATTCATAAAACATTACTACTACTTATCTTGATAAACCGATGACTGTGACGTGTGACGAAACAACACAACAAATGAATATTACCATAAGAGGTTGTTAAAGAAGTTAAGGATTTTTAGAATAGACCTAAGTCCTACCTAGACGAGACTGAAGTTGTTAACCTGAGAGATGCAGAAAATGTCAAAGAAATGCACATTAGTGTTTATTTGTCACCGTAAGAAAGAAGGAGTACATGAAATTTCTAAGGGGATATGAGGACATATTCGCCTGGTCGTATGACGACATGGCTGCCAACTGATCTGACATGTCCACCGGTAAAGTAGAAGCTCAGAAAGTTCAAGCCTGGCATGAGTTTGAAAATCAAGGAAGAAGTCACCAAGCAAGTCAAAACTAAGGTTCTCAGAGTAGTAGAATATCTGACATGGTTAGCCAACATTATGCTAGTGACGAAGAAGGATGGGAAGGTCATAGTCTGTGTCAACTACCGCGACCTCAATCAGGCTAGTCCCAAATATGAATTCACCTTGCCAAACATACATATTCTAATTGACAATTGCACCATGCATGAGCTGCAGTCGTTCGTCGATTGTTTTGCTAGGTATCATCAGATACAGATGGATGAGGACAACACTAAGAAAATAGGTTTCATTACTCCGTGGGGGATGTATAGTTACAAAATGATGTCGTTTTGGTTAAAGAATGCTGGGGCCACCTACGTGTTAGAAATCTGCTAAACACATGGAAGATTTGAAGAAGTTCTCAATAGACTGAGAAAGTACAATTTAAAGCTGAATCCCGCAAAATGTGCTTTTTAGGTTCCTATCAGAAAACTGCTTTGGTTTACTGTAAGTCGCCGAGGGATAGAGGTGGATCCCTCAAAGGACACAGCTATTCAAGAATTGCCACTGCCAAAGAACAAGAATG
This sequence comes from Nicotiana benthamiana, assembly GCA_034376525.1. Taxonomy (NCBI): domain Eukaryota; kingdom Viridiplantae; phylum Streptophyta; class Magnoliopsida; order Solanales; family Solanaceae; genus Nicotiana; species Nicotiana benthamiana. The sequence goes on from CM067330.1 coordinate 78,472,641, forward strand.
ACGTATGAGTTTCATGGAGAGACTTAACTACATCAGCCAGTTCATAGCACAATCTATTATAATCTGTGAGCCAATCTTTAAGATGCTAAAGAAGGACGCCTCTACCACATGTACTGATGATTGTCAGAAAGCCTTCGATATAATTAAAGAGTACTTCTCAACACCTCCAGTCTTGGTCCTTCCCGAGCCAGGTAGACCACTATTACTCTACCTTGCAGTATTAGATAGAGCGCTCAGTTACATTATGGGGAAGCATGATGAAACATAGAGGAAGGAGTAGGCCATCTATTATCTTAGCAAGAAATTCACCTCGTACGAGACCCAGTATTCTTTGTTAGAGCGCACCTGTTGTGCTTTGACTTGGGTAGCTCATAAGTTGAGGCACTATTTATGTGCCTCTATGGCATATCTCATATCAAGAATGGATCTGATGAAGTACATCTTTTAAAAGCACATGCCCACTAGCAAGCTAGCCAAGTGGTAGCTAAGTGAATTCGACATTGTCTACGTAACCCAGAAGGCAATCAAAGGACATGTGTTAGCAGATCATCTTGCTGAAAATCTCATGAACGAAGAATACGAACCCTTAAATCCGTACATGGTTCACCGAGTTCTAACAATAGGAGCCCTCATACTCACAGAAATGGGGCCTACTTGGTTTGATGTTGATTTTAATGTGATAGACGTACCCGCATCTTACAATTTACTTATAGGACAACTGTGGATTCATGACGCTGGGGCTGTAGCATCAACCCTACATGTGGCAGTGAAATTTGAATGGTATCACCAAGAGGTGATTACTCACGGCGACGGTAGCAATCCACATACAGTCGCCAAACCATCCGAGTGATCGGAGGAAGAAGGAAGATAGGTGGGGTGACCTACCATCACATCGAGCGAGTCAATGTTGTTGATAAGGAGCAATGGTAGGACAACAAAACTTAAAGCATACTGAACTATATTGGATATGAGTTGGGCAAGGGACTAGCCAAAAACCTCCAATGAATCACCAAACCTATCCAGCTGGAGAAACATGGTACCATTTACGATCTAGGATATGAGTATACTTGGAAAGAGTTCAACGAATGGTCGCCACCATGGCGCAGACCTTATTATCCACTATAGCAGCCGATACCTTGCTTGGAGAAAATATTTTAGCCAGCCAATGTTATATATGGGACGGAAGAAAAGAAGCATTGGCAGTAATGAGGAGTTTGTTTTTGGAAGAGGATTACATGGACTGTTGTGTTGTTTTCGAGGAGGATGGAGTGGAAGGCCCTTCCATACAGGTTGTAAGCAGAGGAGCATGCCTCAACAATTGGACCGGTAGAACCACCAGAATCTGGAAAGCTTCTGGCAGCAAGGCAGAACAAAGCACCATGCATTTTCTGTTATTTTTTCGCTAGTAGATTTTCTTTTTGCATTTTTAAATTCAAAATAAGAGCTCCAATTTTCAAAACCATTATGAAATCCGTCAAAGCACTTCAGTTTCTTATAAATAAAACTCTTATTTCTTTCTATCATTTAATTTATTCATAAAACATTACTACTACTTATCTTGATGAACCGATGACTGTGACATGCAACGAAACAACACAACATTTGAATATAGATTTAGAGGAGGATGAAATACCATAAGATATTGTTAAATAAGTTAAGGATTTTTAGAATAGACCTAAGTCCTACCTGGACGAGACTGAGGTTAATAACCTAGGAGATGTAGAAAATGTCAAAGAAATGCGCATTATATTTGTCACCGTCAGAAAGAAGAAGTACATGAAATTTCTAATGGGATATGAGGACATATTCGCCTGGTCGTATGACGACATGGCTGCCAACTGATCTGAAATGTCCACTGGTAAAGTAGAAGCTCAGAAAGTTCGAGCCTGTCATGAGTTTGAAAATCAAGGAAGAAGTCACCAAGCAAGTCAAAACTAAGGTTCTCAGAGTAGTAGAATATCTCACATGGTTAGCCAACATTATGCTAGTGACGAAGAAGGATGGGAAGGTCATAGTCCGTGTTAACTACCACGACCTCAATCAGGCTAGTCCCAAAGATGAATTCACCTTGCCAAACATACATATTCTAATCGATAACTGCGCCATGCATGAGCTGCAGTCATTCGTCGATTGTTTTGCTGGGTATCATCAGATACAGATGGATGAGGAGAACACTGAGAAAATAGGTTTCATTATTCCGTGGGGGATGTATAGTTACAAAATGATGTCGTTTTGGTTAAAGAATGCTGGGGCCACCTACGTGAGGGCCATCACTACCATTTTACATGATATGATACACAAGGAGATCGAAGTATATGTACATGATGTTATCATCAAGTCCAAGAAATATGCTAATCACATGGAAGATTTGAAGAAGTTCTTCAACAGAATGAGAAAGTACAATTTAAAGCTGAATCCCGCAAAATGTGCATTTGAGGTTCCTTTCGGAAAAATGCTTTGGTTTATTGTAGTAGCCGAGGGATAGAGCTGGATCCCTCAAAGGACACAACTATTCAAGAATTTCCACCGCCAAAGAACAAGAAGGACGTATGAGTTTCGTGGGGAGACTTAACTACATCAGCCAGTTCATAGCACAATATGTTGTATTTTGTGAGCCAATCTTTAAGATGCTAAAGAAGGACGCCTCTACCAAATGTACTGATGATTGTCAGAAAGCCTTCGATAGAACTAAAGAGTACTTCTCAACACTGCCAGTCTTGGTCCTTCCCAAGCCAGGTAGACCCCTATTACTCTACCTTGCAGTATTAGATGGAGCGCTCAGTTACGTTGTGGGGCAACATGATGAAACATAGAGGAAGGATTAGGCCATCTATTATCTTAGCAAGAAATTTACCTCGTACGAGACCCGGTATTCTCTGTTAGAGCGCACTTGTTGTGCTTTGACTTGGGTAGCTCATAAGTTGAGGCACTATTTATGTGCCTCCACGGCATATCTCATATCAAGAATGGATCTGCTGAAGTACATCTTTCAAAAGCACATGTCCACTGGCAAGCTAGCCAAGTGGCAACTAAGTGAATTCGACATTCTTTACGTAACCCAGAAGGCAATCAAAGGACATGTGTTACCAGATCATCTTCCTGAAAATCTCATGACAGAGAATACGAACCCTTAAAGACGTATTTTGCTCATGAATGGTATCCTTCATAGGAGAAGATATTACAGAATCCTATGAGGGTTGGAGGATGTTTTTCGATGAAGCAGAAAACTTCGGAGGAGTTGGCATAGGAGCAGTCTTAGTATAAAAAACTAGCCAGCATTATCCTCTATCTACTAAACTCAGGTTCCCATGCACCAACAATATGGCCTAGTAGGAGGCCAGCTTCTTAGGGCTCAAGATGGCCATTGACATGAACATTTAGGAATTGCTAGTGATTGGGGATTCAGACTTGCTTATACATCAGGTCCGAGAAGAGTGGGCAGCCAAGAACTCCAAAATACTCCCTTACCCGCATCACGTATAGGAATTCAGAAAGAGGTTTACCAAGACAAAGTTCTTCCTAGAGCTCAAAATGAGTTTGTCGATGCATCGGCCACTTATTGTCCATGATACAACACCCAGAAAAGAATTTCATTGATCCTATCCCTATAAAGATCTATGATGAGCCAGCATACTCTGCTCATGTCTAAGTAGAAGCAGATGGAAAACCCAGAGCTTGCAAATCCCACTCAGAAGCGCACACTTCGGAGGTTATCTAACTATGGAGGAATATTGTGTAGGAGGACTCAAGATTTGGGATTTCTAAGATGTGTCGATGCAATGGTAGCATCTAAGATGCTAAAGAAATTCATGTTGGGACCTATGGTCCACATATGAACGGTTTTTTCTTAGCTAAGAAGATACTCCAGGTTGGTTATTTCTGTTTGACTATGGAAACAGACTACATCCAGTACGTCCGAAAGTACAATCGCTATCACGATACATAGAGACATGATAAAGGTGCCTCTAAACGAGCATAATGCAACAAGCTCACCATGGTCATTCGCCGCTTGGGGAATGAATGTTATCGGACCAATAGAGACCCCTGCTTCAAACAGGCATAGGTTTATCTTAGTGGCAATTGATTATTTCACCAAATGGGTTGAAGCAACATCCTACAAGTCAATGATTAAGAGAGTTGCGGCAGATTTTGACCGCGACCGTATTGTTTGTCGATTCGGGATTCCAAAATCAATCATCACTGATAATGGTTCAATTCTCAACATTGACTTGATGAAGACCATGTGTGAAACCTTCACAATCAAACACAAGAAATCTACAGCATACAGACCTCAGATAAATGGAGCCGTAGAAGCTGCAAATAGAATATCAAGAAGATACAGAGGAAAATTATAGAAAATCATAAGCAATGGAATGAGAAGTTATCATTTGCTTATTGGGGTACCCTACTACAATTCACACATCGACTAGGGCAACCCCTACATGTTCCTTTGCAGTACAGAAGTGGTCATTCCCGACGAGGTGGAAATTCTTTCCTTAATGATCATACAAGAACATGATCTCGACGATGTAGAATAGGTGAGAAGTCATTAGAGTAGTTGGTTCTTATCGATGGAAAGAGAATGAATGCAATTTTCCACGGCCAGCTTTATCATAACAGAATTACCACAGCCTTCAATAAAAGAGTCAAGCCAAGACGATTCACACCTAGACAGCTGGCGCTAAAGAAAATCTTCCTACACCAAGATGATGCCAATGGGAACTTCTCTACCAACCGGTAGGGTCCGTACATGGTTCACCAGGTTCTAACAGGAGGAGCCCTCATACTCACAGAAATGGATGGAGAAGTTTTGCTAAAACCAATAAATTCAGACGCAGTCAAGCGATACTAGGTGTAGCATTTATGATTTCCTTATATGATGTATTCTAAACTATGTTTGACCTGATTCCCGTTTAAGAGGGGATACACAAGCAACCTTATAGGTTCGGTCACAATTCAATAAAATTTTCATTTCCCCACACTATAGGAAACAAGGGCAGAATTTTGAGGAGGGCCCCCAAAATTCCAAAGCTGCTTTCAGCTAGTTATCACAGACAGCCGTCAAAAGTAGCAACCCAGTGAAATGGGGCAGAATATTGAGGAGGACCCTCAAAATTCCAAGGCAAGGGAGGTTGCAATGTCTTGAATCGCGTCGCAGTCGTCGGTTCATCTGAAGAATGCTATTTTCGGTTATATATTTATGTCATACTTTCACTAAGTCATGCATGACTATTATCGAAATTGCTTTGTTTAGAAACACTACTCCATGAAAACATACAGTAACACCAAAGAAGAGCCGAGCGAGCCAAGCAAAATAAGCGAGGATACGAACTAACCCTCCCATTTTACAAAATTCACAATTTTTCTTTGGATGCAGGTACCCGTGTAACAAACTACGGAATACATTTATTAACGCATACTTCTCAATAGCATGACTCTCAGAACCGTCACTTATCTACAATTGCAATACATGTGCAATGTCCCCAGCAGCCGCATTATCGCAATCAGCTATCACATATCAGCTAATACATCCTATTCTTACTCGCTTTTCATCTATTGCATAGCATAATGCTACTACCATTCTGCCTTCCGAAACTAAGCTCTGTCTCTATCTGCATTTCCTACATTGTATAAGGCTATTGTTCTACCTTCTGAGACTAAACTCTGTCTCTATCTGCATTTCCTGCATTGCATAAAGCTACTATTCCGCCTTCCAAGACTAAGCTCTATCTCCATCTGCATTTCCTACATTGCATATGGCTACCATTCTGTCTTCCAAGCCTCTCTGTCTCCATGTCCATTTCTTACATTGTGTAAGGCTACAATTTTGCCTTCCGAGACTAAGCTTTGTCTCCGTCTACATTTCCTACATTGCATAAGGCTACCATTCTGCCTTCTGAGAATAAGCTCTATCTCCATCTACATTTCATGCATTGGATAAGGCTACCATTCTGCCTTCTGAGGTTAAGCTCTATCTCCATCTTGCATGACTGAAATATCGCCACCCTTTATCTCTACGTCCTGCATCGGCTAAAATATCGCCACTCATTTACCTTGCATTTGGCTGACAGATCACCACCCTTATTCACATTTTGCATTGGCTAAAATATCGCCACCTTTATTTACATCTTGCATGGCTGAAATATTGCCACTTCGTCTTTTATGGCCAAAATATCGCCACTTTATCTTGTATTTGTTGAAATATTGCCACTTTATTTACCTCCTGCATCATCTGAAAGATCGCCACTTCACCTACTGCGTTTCATCGGCTGAAATATCGCAACTTTTATTTACATCTACATCGGCTGAAATATCACCAGTTATTTACCTTGCAGCCTTTACTCAACACTGATTTTAAATCTTCTTATGCGATGGTAGATTGAGTTTAGGTGTTTGAAGAATTACTTGGAAAGTATTAAGAACTCAATGGAGTCAAGGTATGTTAAGGTACTTGCTTATTTCGTTTGGCATGATCTAATGTGAAATGAACGGCAAATTATACACTATTTCATAATAAATCTAGTGTGGTTCCCGGACATGCTACAATTGTGACTTTATGTGCAAACAACCAGTGAACAAGTAAGAATTGCAAATATGAGGGGGTTTTCACATAATGGTTGCAAGTAATTTGAAGTTAAAAACGAAGTTAAAGAAGCTGAAATCTGAGAAGAAAGCAATTTTAAAATTCAAAATAAGCGAGTAAAAAAAAGAGAAAATTTTCACATAAATGGTACAAAGCAGTTGGAGTTTAAAGCAGTTAAAGAAGCTGAAATTTGAGAAAAAGAAGTTTTGGAATTCTGAATAAAAAAAACAAGTAAAGGGAGGGGGATGGCCCTAGTTTTTTAACGATATGGATCACCCCACACAACGCCCGGTAACCGTTTATACACGCGGTGTTATGGCGTGGTCATCATATCCATATATACACATTCCCACCCTATTATGGTATTAAATGCGAAATACGATCGTTACTTATTGTATGACATTACCCGTCCCAATCCTATCAGTCCCGGAGGCATTTTCGACTACTAGTCCTAAATGGGAAGGAGATTGGAGCTTTTCAAAGTTTGAAAGGGTAAAATTCTAATGCGACAAGTAATACAGAAAAAGGAGTTAGGGGAAATACATAGCAGTTAAAAAGGCTCAAGCACGCCTTCTCAAATGAAGCAAATTGTCTAACATGACTTCATATACGGGTTTTAGTCTGAAGTACATATAGCAATAGGATAAGCTGCTTCATCACATATTTCTCAGATGAGAAGTCTGAATTAGGCGTTGTCTAGTTGTAGTTTATCAAGGACTGACACAAGTAATCCATTACATATTGCTTGCCTAGGTGGAAGTACACTGATTCTTTTTTAAATAAGGGTTACTGATTTTTAAAGAAGGGTTACAGGTTTTTAAAGAAGGGTTACAGATTTTAAAACCAACTAAGTTCTGCAGATATTAAACAACATTACTAGTGGTTTTAGACTTATCGATGAGATAGACAAATCAGATCGAAACGGCTGCTCTTATAGGCATGATTTCTGAGCCTTGTTGATTTTTAAAGCGATTATCAAGATGAAGAAATCCTATGTCATGATATCTAGGATGTAACTTGTTATTACTTTAACCTAGAGATTGTTTTCTATGACAAGTATATATGCAGAAGTGCAGAAAACCTAGGATAATGATTTCTATATACAGAAAACCTATAGGTAAGATTTCTACATATGATGTATAACTTATAGACAGGATATCTATCTACATGCAATAATGAAATAGCTTATAGGCAGGATTTCTACATATAATGCATAACTTATAGGCCGAATTTCTATGTGAAATGCGTAAGTGAAAAATTAGGCTGTGATTGCATCAATAAATACCTAAAGCAAGATGTCTACCCATATGCATACATGTGTGACCCTCCCCTTTTACTAGAACCCCACAGTTATTACAAATTATTACGGACCCGAATTAATCAGAAAAGTAAAATTATATCAGAAGTTCAAGCTACAACCAAACAGCCTAATTAAGACTCAAGGTCTAATAATATGAGATAAACCAACTTCCAAGATCAGATTTCAAAAAGTTTTTCTCCTATTTGGGGTGTGTCAAAGTTTCCAAGAGCCTCAAGGCAACTCCGGTCAGTGCTTACACCCCAAATACATTGTAGAATTAGATTATAGTGCAGTGTGGAAGTGCCAGCCCTCAAATGTCCAAGATTAGAGGAAACTCAAGGTTGTAAGGCAAGGCTCATAGGAGGGGGGGGGGAGAACATAATGTCTAAGAGTAAGTGTAAGGGCAAATAGGGGAACTAGGGAATGCCATGGCAGGGTGGTGGTCATGCCCAGCAATTATGAGTGTTGGCACACCCCTGACCAGCTTGTTTAGCAAATGTTGGGAGTTAGGATCCATTGAGGATCTAGGTTCAATCCTGGGCAGCAATATGGATACTGCCAGGCCATGAACCTTAAATCAAACACACAGAAGGAAATAGGGGTAGGGATTCACAACAGAAACAGATGCAAGGAAAGAACATACATAGTTAACATTAATCATTGATCATGAACAACAGAGTAAACAAGATTACAGAAAACTATAAATAAACACATAGAGGTGAGGCAAGAAAGTTAAATTAGAACAAACCAATTTCAGGGAAAACAAACAAGTAAAATAGTTGTCTTGAAAAGGTAAGTTGCAAGCAAATAGTTCCAAAAGATCTCAGAAAGAACAGAATGTTGTGAGTAGCATTGAACTCAAAGCAATATTGTAAGTCTGTAGTAAGTTGAAAGTGTTGAACTAAAGGTTCGAGGTATTGAACATGAAGTCCTCTCATAAGTGCAGAAGGGTAGTCCCTTTTATAGTACAGAAAATGAGTAAGAATGGTAATGGAATAACGTTGAAATCAATCTCCCTTTAATTAATGGATTCTAATTTCCAACGGGCGGAAGACAATTAAGGAAAGAGGTAACCAAAAACAATTTTCCAAGTAGTAATGGTACACGGTTTGTAAAAAAAGGAAAGGGGTTTGTAAAAAAAGGAAAGGGGTTTGTAAAAAAAAGGAAAGGGAATCAATAAATAAACCACTAAAAATAAAAATTACAGGCTTAACTTGAATGAACAAAGTTAGAAATAGGTAAAGAGGATTAAATTAAGGATAATCAGTAAGAATCAATCAAACTCCATTAGAGGATTTCAGAATCAATTATTTAGTTGGTAAAACCTTTTGAAAGAAGAGATCTCATATATAAAGCACCCAAATATGTGAATAAAGAAGAGACTGTCAAGTTATTTAGAAGAGATTTTAATCAAAGAGAAGTTCAAAATCATAGTCAACGAGATACAGGTTCAATTTGAAGACTCATAGTGAGTCTGAGAGTCTAGGGTCCCAAAGTGGAACCCTAACTAGAACACAGAAATCAAAATTGCCAAAAGAAACCCTAAGTGCTAGGGTTTCAAATCGAATCAGACAAGAGAAATGAGAAGGCAAGCCACTTGATAGAGGCTCAGAAGTCTTTTCCAAAGACGTATGAAAAACAAATAGACATGATACAAAGAAAGAATACAGATTCGAGGTCATGGCGATCATGTTTAAGAAAACTTGAAACTTGAACAAGTTGAGAAGAAAGATGTAATACAAACTTAAACAAAAATAGATGAAACTCGTTTGGCAAGAACAAGACGAACAAGGTCTAGTAAAGCAAACACAAATCAAAGACTCAACTATAAACACATGTAGTAGAAGGGTAAGGAAAACATAACATGGAATTACGTGTGAGCACATATATAGGTAAAGAAAAGTAGAAGGACAATACATGCCTAAAGAAGCCATACGAGCATAACACAAAAAAACACACATAAATTATTTTGAAAAGAAATTTGGGGAAGGCACTTTAACAGCCCTATAGAACACAAACATACCATAGATCCAAGAAAATAAATTATGGAGAAACCCTAGAAATGAGAAAGGCTTGGAAGAAAAATTCGATCCTAGGTCGAAAAGGTTAGGAATCAGGCTCCTAATTCTTAAGTATGCCGGAGCATGGACATAGAGGCCATAAAACTACAAATCTGTGAAGATCTGAAAAGAGAACCATCAAAGTCAGCCTTCAAAACCTCGAACTCCCATGGTCTAACGGTGGAGAGGGGTGAGTACAGACCATCCATGGCATAGGAAGCCATAGATTCCGGTGAAAACATGGTGAAATAAGGTAAGAGCTGTTAAGAGGATTTGAGAGAGTTTGGGATTGAAATACGGCGGGCTAGGTAAGAATGAAAGATTAGGGTAGGTCATTGAGATTAAAAATGGTAAGGGGGATTTATAGCCGTTGATCAAAATGATCAACGGCCGGAATCAATTATGGGAACTAGGCGAGTTTTTAAATTGGGCGGGGGCTTGGTGAAAAATGAAATTGGGCTTATTTAATTAGGGAAGATTTGGGCCAATTAAAGAGCTACAATTGAAAATTTAAAATAGGCTATAATTAAAATTAATGAGCCTAATGTTAAATAGCTAGTTTTCCCCTTTTTATTTTATTAAAATAGTTAAAATAATTTTAAAAGTAATTTTATAGTACTAATCTAATTAATAATATAAATATTAATTTAAAAATGTTGGGAAAATTTTTATGAAGAAATTCTATTAATCTTGAAGTAGGCTAAGATTACAATTATATGCAATTTATCTTTAAAAATATCAAATAAATTAGTAAAGATATACAAAAATTAACTTAGCTATATTTTGGTATCAATATGAGAATAAAATGAGTTATTCACAAGAATGATAATCTTAGGAATAATTAATGGATTTTTTAGGGCTAAAATGGACAATAAATTGATTCTTAAAATCTTTAAAAGTTGAGAAAAAATATTTAAACACTTGGATATGCTTATTTATGCATATATATGTTATTTTGAAAGTAGTTTGTATATAAAAATACATGAGAAAAATTGGGTATCAATAGCTGCCCCTCTTTACTCGGGAAGGGTGAAAGAGTTGTCGGGTAAAGATATGATGGCCAATTTTGACCAACGAAAAATGGCTTCAAGGACTTGACCGTTTTCTGGTTTCTAAGCTGCCTACATATCCCTGGCCTTATAGAAATCATGTCGTATGTAGTTCAAGATCCGTTGGCGGAGTATGCCGATAGAGATCTTTCAAGAATGGACGCAATATTTCAGTTGGGGTGGATGGTTATAGTCTATAGGGCTGCGGGAACCGGAGCGGGATCGCTCCTGCTGAGATAGTGCATAAATTTAAATGTGATGCAAGTTGTTGTTGGACCATAAATGTTGTCTTTGGACAGTTAGGATGATGTCCTTAGGCCATGATATCCTGGGCCATGAAACGTATAATAAATAATTCGTAGGCTATGAAATAATGTTCTCGCGCTATGATAATGATGCACTTGAATAATGGCATGCAAGAGTTAAAGGAGTCCTCAGGCCATGGCATGGCGTTCTCGGTCTATGAAAATGGTGCCTCCGACCAATGACGCCCTTAGATAATTTGGCGATCTTTCAGCCCATGAGAGAATAAATAAAGGTGGCAATCTTTCAGCCAATCAAGTTTTAAATGAAAATGGCGATCTTTCAGCCGATGAAGGATTCAAATGAAGTGGTGATATTTCAGACGTGCAAAACGTAAATAAAATGACGATCTTTCAGCCACGCAAGGCTTAAATGAAAATGGCGATCTTTCAGCCGATGAAGGATTCAAATAAAGTGGAGATATTTCAGACGTGCAAAACATAAAATAAATGACATCTTTTAGCCGATGCAAGACTTAAATGAAGTGGCAATATTTCAGGCAATACAAGTCATAATAAAAATGGCAATATTTTTGTCGATGAAGGATTTATATAAGTTATGATATTTCAGCCAATGCAAGAGATAAATAGATATGGTGATATTTCAGCCGATGCAGGATTGAAATAAAGTTGTGATATTTCATCTAATACAATATAAAACTAAAAAAGGGCAATATTTTAGCCTTGCAGATGGAGACAGAGCTTAGTTCCGGAAGGCAGAATTGTAGCGTTATGCAATGTAGGAAATGCAAATGGAGGTAGAACTTCACCTCAAAAGGCTTAATAGTAGTCTTATGCAATGTAGGAAATGCAGATAGAGGTAGAGCATAACCTTGAAGGCAGAATAGTAGCCTTATGCAATGTAGAAAAATGCAAATGGAGACAAAGCTTAGTCTCGGAAGGCAGAATAGTAGCCCTATGCAATGTAGAAAATGCAGTGGAGGTAGCGTTTAATCTTGAAAGGCGGAATAGTAGCCTTGTGCAATGCACAAAATGCAAACAATAGTAAAATTTCTAAGCAGATGGCTTGATAGCTGATTTGCGATATTGTGGTTGCTGGGGATGTTGTGTGCAGATAGCAAATTAGAATAGGTGATGGTTCTGAGGTTCATATTCACGAAAAGTATGAGTGTATAAATGTATTCGGTGATTTTCAACTTGGTGCCTGTATCCTAAGAAAAATCGTGAGTTTATAAAGGGGAAAGGTTAGTTTGTATTCCCCGTGGACTTCACTTTTCCTACTTGGCATTGTTTTCAGTGATGTTTTGTATTATTGAGGTAGCGTCACTAAGCAAAGCAATTTGATAATAGATATGCATGATTTAGTAAAGTATAACATAAAGACATAATTGAAAATAATTTTCTTTAGATGAACCGTCTACTACAATGCGATTCAAGACATTGCAACCTCTTTTCCTAGGTAATCCTCAAAGTTCTTCCCCAGTTTACTAGGCTGCTGCTTTTGATGGCTGTCAGCGAAGATCAGATGAAGTTACTTTAAAATTTTTGGGGTCCTCCTCAAAATTCTTCCCTAGTTTCCAATTGCGGGAGAAATGAAATTTTTGTTGTATTGTGAATGAACCTATAGGGTTACCTATGTATCCCCTCTTAAACAGTAATCTGGTCAGGCGTAGTTCAAATTATATCATACAAGGAAATCATAATTGCTAAATTTAGTATCATTTGACTATGTCTGAATTAATCGGCTTTGGCCAAACTTCTCCGTCCATTTCAGCAAGGATGAGGGCTCCTCCTGTTAGAACCTGGTAAACCATGTACGGGCCCTGCCAATATGGAGATAACTTACCTTTAACTTCATCTTCATGCGGAAAATCTTCTTAAAACTAGCTTCCCTGGTGTGAACTATCTCAGCTTGACGTTTTTATTGAAGGCTCTAAACATTCTATTTTGGTAAAGCTGACCATGACAAAGTGCGTTCATTCTTCTTCTATATATAAGGGCTAACTGCTCGTAGCGGCTTATTGCCCATTCTGCATCGTCGAGTTGTGCTTCATGTATGATCCTTAAGGAAGGAATTTCTACCTCAGAGGGAATGACTGTCACTGTACAATAAACTAGCATATAGGGCGTTGCCCCAGTTGATGTGCGAATTGGGGTGCGGTATCCCAAGAAAGCAAATGATAACTTCTCATGCCACTTCTTATGCCTTTCTATCATTTTCCTTAGTATCTTCTTGATATTCTTATTGGCGGCTTCTACAGCTCTGTTCATCTGAGGTCTGTAAGCTATAAAATTCTTGTGTTTGATCTTGAAAGTTTCACTCATGGCCTTAATCAATTCATTATTGAGATTGAAACCATTATCAATGTGATTGATTCTGGAAACCTGAATCGACAAACAATGCAATCGCGGACAAAGTCTGCTACAACTTTCTTAGTTACTGCTTTGTATGATGTTGCTTCAACCCATTTGGTAAAACACAATTGCCACTAGAATGATCCTGTGCCCATTTGATGCGGCGGGCTCGATAGGTCCGATGACATCCATTCCCAAAGTAGCGAACGACCATGCGAGCTTTTTGCGGTAAGCTCATTTGGAGGTACTTTTATCATGTCTGCATGTATCTGACAACGATGGCACTTTCAAAAATATTTGATGTAGTTTGTTTCCATAGTCATCCAACGATAACATGTCTGGAATATCTTCTTGGCTAAGACAAAATCGTTCATATGTGGACCGCAGGTCCTAGCATGGATTTCTTCTAAAAGTTTAGATGCTTCCTTTGTGTCGACATACCTTAGCAATCCCAAATCAGTATTTCTCCTGTACAAGATTCCTTCGTTGTGAAAGAAATTGTAGATAACCTCCGGAGTGTGCACTTCAAAGTAGGATTTGCAAGTCTGAGTATTCTCCCTTTGTCAAATATTCCTTGATATCATGAAACCAAGGCTTTTCGTCTGCTTCTTCCTCGGCATGAGCAAAATAAGATGGCTAATCATGAATCTCAACCGGAATAGGGTATATAAAGTTCCTATCTCCATGCTGAATCATCAGCAAACTCATTCTGGACTTTTGGAACATCAAGAATTCTGTCTTAGTGAGTCTCTTCCTCAACTCCTGTACATGATGCAAATACGAGAGTATCTTGGAATTCTTAGTCGCCCATTCTTCTTGGACTTGATGTATAAGCAAATTCGAATTCCAATCACAAGCAACTCTTGCACGTTCATGTCAATGGCCATCTTGAGCCCTACGATACAAGCTTTGTATTCGCCTATATTGTTGGTGCATCGGAACCCGAGCTTGGCGGATACCGGATAATGCTAGTAGGTTATTGATACCAGAACTTCCCCTATGCCAACTCCTTTAAAATTTGTTTCTCCGTCGCAAAACATCCAATCCTCATAGGAGTCTTTAATGACTTCTCCTATTAATGATACCTCCTCATTCGGAAAATACGTCCTTAGGGGCTCGTATTCTCCATCCACAGGGTTTTCAGCAAGGTGATCCATTAGTGCCTATCCTTTGATTGCTTTCTGAGTCACGTAGACAATGCCGAATTCACTTAGAAGAATCTGCCACTTGGCTAGCTTGCTGGTAGGCATGGGCTTCTGGAAGATGTGTTTTAATGGGTCCATTTTTTATTGAGATATGTGGAGTAAGCACCGAAATATAGTGCCTCAATTTCTGGGCTACCCAAGTCAAAGCACAACATGTACGTTCCAATAGAGAATATCGAGCCTCATACAGGGTGAACTTCTTGCTGAGACAATCGATGGTCTAATCTTTTCTCCCCATTTCATCATCCTGCCCTATAACACAACCAAATGCTTCATAATACTATAAGGTAGAGTAGTGGGGTCTACCCAGTTGGGCCGGAACCAAAACTGGTGGTGTTGACAGGTACTCATTGATTCTATCAAAGGCCTTTTGGCAGTCATCTGTCCATTTGGTAGCGGCATTCTTCTTCAACATCTTAAAAATTTGCTCACAGATGATAGTAGACTATGATATGAACCGGCTGATGTACTTAACTCTCCCCAAGAAACTCATTACTTCATATTTTTCTTTGCGGTGAAATTTCTTGAATAGATTTGTCCTTTGATGGATCAAATTCTATCCCCTGGTGACTCACAATAAACCCAAGCAATATCCTAGCTAGAACCCCGAATGCACATTTTGGGGGATTCAACTTTAGGTTACATCTTCTCAGTCTATTGAAGAATTTCCTTAAATCGTCCATGTGATCAGCGGCTTTCTTGGACTTATTGATGACATCATCTATGTACACCTTGATCTCCTTGTGTATCATGTCATGGAAAATGGTAGGCATGACCCTCATGTAGGTGGCCCCTGCATTCTTTAACCCGAATGGCATCATCTTGTAGTAGTATATCCCCCATGGTGTAATGAAGGCCGTTTTCTCAGCATCTTTTTCACCCATCCATATCTGGTGGTATCCCACAAAGCAATCATCGAATGACTGCAGCTCATGCTTGGCGCAGTTATCAATCAAGATGTGTATGTTTGGAAAAGGGAAGTCATCTTTGGGACTAGCCCGATTGAGGTCCTGGTAGTCGACACTGACTCTACCTTTCCTATCCTTATTTGGTACTTGCACAATATTTGCTAACCATGTCGAATACTCTACAACCCTGAGAACTTTAGCTTTGACCAGTTTAGTGACATCTTCTTTGAATTTCTGACTCATATCTAGCTTGAACTTTCTGAGCTTCTGCTTCACTGGCGTACAGGCCAGATCAGTCGGCAATTTGTGAGCCACAATGGGTATGCCTAGACAAGTCATGTCATCGTATGACCAAGAAAATATGTCTTCATACTCTCTTAGAAACTCTGTATATTCTTTCTTTTATCTCAGCGACAAATGGACATTGATTCGTGTTTCTTTGATGTTTTCTGCATCTCCCAGGTTGACGATCTCAGTCTCGTCCAAGTTGGACTTAGGCCTATTAAAGAAATTCTCAACTTCCTTAACAATCTCTTCCGGTATATCATCTTTCTCTGAATCTATGTCTATTTGTTGCGTATAGGTTCATTTTACTATTTATAACTTGTTTGCAAAATTTGATGTAAAATGGAGTTAATTTGGTATGATTCGGATGCTCGATATGAATTTGAAATTTCTTGATTTGCTTCGAAAATTTCATGCATTTTTATGTTTGATTCGTAGTTTTAGATATTATTTCGGTACTTTGATCGTGCGAGCGAGTTCGAATGTTGTTGTTGCACTTGTGTGTGTGTGTTTGGGTTAAACCCTTGTACGGGTGAGTGTTGGATAGGCTACAGATCAATTTTGGAATTTGTATTTGCTGGTTTTCCATTGCTTTAGATGCTCGGTGCATTGTTCATACGATCGTGCAGCAAATCTCTGGATCACGAGGGGGAACTAGGACAAGGGAAGAATATCTTCTTCCTGAATGCGATCGCTTGGTCGCGAACGTGAATTGTTGGAGGGTTTACCCTTTGCAAATTCGACTAGCCTATCATGAACGCATAGGCTTATGGGATTTTGGGAGGAAGGCATCATAATACCCTATGAAAATACGAGCCTAGGCACGCAAACGCGAAGGCCATTGGGATAGGCCATAGAAAATGTGTAGCATTTCTTGCGAATGTGAAGGCCACTAGGGCCTTTGTTCTTCAAGAACGTGTCAGGCTCTTCACTTGCGCGAAGAAGGAATGATGCGACAGATTAAAAGGTCCCAAAATCGAGAATTAAGGCATCTTTCTATATTTTTATGTTTAAGTTCGGCTTAGAGGCAATTTTCAAAAAGGATTTTCATTCCAACTTCATAGGTTAGTAGATTTTAACTTGTTTCCTTCCAACAAAAATCCATTTATTTTAACTTTTAATCTATTCTCAAATTAAGATCAGATTTCAAAACTAATCACCTACCCGAGCTCGGGGGTGAATGTGTAATTTAGTTTTTGTCCAAATCTCAACTTTTGACCAAGCGGGCTAAGGGTTAACTTTTATTGACTTTTTTCAAAATTATTAAAAATTGAATCTTTTTCACTTGTGCTTATTTTTAATTAATAGAACTATATTTGCTAGATTTGGTTTGTTTGGAGAGTTCTTTAAAAGGCAGGTCATGGTTAGTTGATTGCCTTAATTCTCGGAGCGAGATAAATGTTGGATCTAACCTTGACTAGTTGACTTGAAGGAATTAGGAATTTTTAAATTATTTGTTGTTTCAATTATGTGAGAAAACAACGTATATACGAGGTGATGAGTGCATATACACCATCAAAATATTTGTTTTTATGTTTTTCGTTGTTTCATGAATTATCTTGTTCCACACCTTAATTGTGACCTGCTTTATTTAACTTCTATGATGTAATTTTTATTTGTCATTTAATTATTCTTGTACTAAATTGTTCGTCCCTTCATTGCTCCATGATTATTTGCTACTTGCCTTTAATTGTTTTAATTGCATACACTGATTGTCACATGCTTTACTTATATTATTTTTGTAATATTTGTTGCACTCTATAATGTAGTCTCCTTTATGTGAGTTGTTGAATTTATTTGATATCAATAGACTTTTAAAGTTGAAAGTTAAAATTGTTAGAGATTCTTTGATTATTATACGATCCTTTATTTCCTTGTACTTTTACTCTCTTGATGTATAAATTCCTGTAAATTGTATTATTGAATTTATTATGTCAATTGAAACTATTTGGGGAGCAGGTGCACGCTGCAACAGAAATTGAAAGATAATGAATTTAAATGGTGGAATTAAGGACAGATTACGATATTGAGAAATTATGATATGATGATCGTGTTGTGCACTGCAACAAATTGTATATATGGTGCTTGACATTTATAAATAATGATATGGTATGATCGGATTGCATGCTTCAATGTATTGTGTATGTGGTATTTGATATTGACAAATGATTATACGATAGGATCGGGTTGCATGCCTCAATGAATGTATGTGTTGTACATGTTGTTATTGTTGAGTTGGCGTCATCATATTTATATGAGATTATGAGTCTTTTTATTCAACGTTTTCTGGTAGTGAGGTTTGAGTTAATTTTCATGAGTTAATTGCGTTACTTTCGTTTCTTATTTCTTTGCATGTAATTAGTATTATTATTACTACGTACAAGTTATTATAAGTGTTCTTCTTTAGTCTCATCATATTTTGTCGAGGTTCGGCTTGACACTTGCAGAATACATGAGGTCAGTTGTATTTTTATTATACTTTGCACATATTGTATGAATACCGGAGCAACAACGTTTAGTAAGATTTTCTGGATCTAGCTACTGGCAGAGACTTGTGGTATAGTTGCACGATGCTCGCAACCCTGAAGTCCCCTTCTATGTCACCATTATTATTTATTTCGATTCAAACAGTTCTTTTTTGTTCAGATTATTATTTTTAGTATTCTAGACGCATATGTATTCGTGACTGCGATTTCTGGATTTGTATTTGGATTATGTCGTTTAGTAGCTTATCACCATATTTCAGACAATTCAGTTGGTATTGTTATCATTTAATTAGAATTGTTAAAAAAATTAGATAATAAATATAGTTAATGTTGGCTTGCCTAACAAGTTAAATGTTAGGTGTCATCGTGACCCCAAGGTTGGGATTCCGGGTCGTGACACAATCCATGCATATGAATTAGAACCGCTACTGTCACATGCCAAAATCCATCAAATTCCAATATAGCGTTAACCCTAGCTGGACAACAAGCCCGCTTGCAAATCCTGGACTCTTTAGCTTTTCCTGCCTTGTGAAGTACATACTTAGGAGATACAAACCCTTCAATCAAGCATGTTTCTTGTAAAAATCATACAAATCATTCTGGCTTAAAAATGTCATACCTTCCCTTGGGACTGCTTTTGCATTATACGCATGTTCAATATCCTCTGAAAGGTCCCTTTCATTCGTATATCTTCTGATTCATAATCAGATGAATATGTAGTTTTAACATTGTACATACTACCATTATCACTATGTCCAAATAGATTATGCATAATTTGCTATACAACAATATCATTGGGCGCTTCTTCGATGTTATCTCCTTCCATTTTCCGAAATATAATGAATAATTAAGATTGTTTATCCGAAAAGGTAAGGTTAGTATAATGGATGAACAAGTAATGGAAGGTGAGAGAGTTCTCAATTAAAAGAAATATTATTTGGAGGGATAGTTTTATTTAAAATGCATGTGTAGCTACTAAATAGCAAGCGCAACTTTGCACTCCAATCTATATTTCATTGTAATGACTCGGTAAGTCATTTATAGTTTTACCCTTCATTTCTATGTCCTGAGACCTTGAATAACTCCGTTTAGTCCTTTTCGATTTGCGTACGCAAGTCCATGTCCTTCTCCCAAAAAGTTATATGAGAAAATTGACGCAAACATAAAATTTTCCTTAAAACTTATTTGAGTTGACTACAGTCAATGTTTTTGATAAATAAACCCAGATCAATATTTTGAGGGTCCCGATGAGATTATTTCATGATCTGGGGCTTGGGCGTATGCCCAAAATCAAATTCGGAAGTCCCCTATCTTAATTTAATGTAATTTGTTGAAAACTAGAGTTTTAAAGATTTAAAAAATCCCTAAGTATGACCATAGATTGACTTTACAGCTACTGGATTCGAATTTAGGTTTCGAAACTTTGTGTAGGTTCATTTTTGTATTTATGACTTGTCTTTAAAATTTGGTGCTACACGAAATTGATGTGACGTGACTCGGACGTTCGGTTGAAAATTTTCATGTTCTTAAGTTTCATTAAAAGTTTCATTCGTTTTGGTGTCCAATTCGTGGTTCTAGGTGTTATTTTGATGGTTTGATTGCACGAGTGAGTTTGTATGATGTTAGTACACTTGTATATATGTTTAGTTTTGAGCCCTGATAAGTAAGAATTTTGACTACTTATTTACACTCTTTTACTTATATTTTAGCTCAAAGTTGCTTAAAGGTATTTCCGAAATTAATGAAATATGTTTGCTTGTACGAGTGTTAGAATATGAGCTAAAGATGAAAATCAACTCAAGAAGGAGTAATTTTTTATAAAGGTACAGACAATGCTAAAAGGGCACTATGCTGACCACATAATATTAAATGCAACTGTAGATCATGCAGAAAACTTCTGACAAGAAATGCTCTGCAAAGTGCGAACTGCACAATTCTGGTGCGCCTGCAGAAGATAAAGTTTGACATATGGGATTTTTAAGGTCAAGAAGAGATATGGTCCGCACCACTTTTATGTGGCCAAATAATTAAGAGCGCGACTGCACTCAGAAATGTGCTATCCGCAAAAGTCCCACAACACCAAAGCACAAGGTCAAGAAGTGTGGATAACACTATAATTGTGGGGTCGTATAAGCAATAGCGCAACCGCACTCATAAATGTGTGGTCCGTAGAAGTTGAAGGAGTGCCGGCCGCACCCAGAATTTGGCGGTCGCAGAACTGGACCCGGTCAAGTAAATTCGCAATGTGCGGATCGCCCACATAATTGTACGGTCACACAACCTTAAGGGATATTTTGTCAGATATTTCCAACTTAGAATAAATAGAACGTCATTATTAGATTAAGTTGTCTATGTTGGGTACACCTGAGCGGTTTTTATTTGCCGTATTGGGTAACATTGTGCGATATTAACTTTTAAACATTAGATTTCTTTCCATAATCAAGTATTATAAATTCTATATTAGATTCTTCTTTAATTTCTTCATTTTTCATGAGTAGCTAAACCCTTAGCTACGGCTGTGACCCAACCATAGTATTGGTACTTAATGGGTAATTAATTTAGGGCTTATTTATGGTTGGGTTTATAATATTTAGGCTAGTTCTTTTGAGAATTGATGGTTTCAGATATTGATTCATGTACGTGTTACTTAGTCACTACTTGAGAAATAGAGACTAAGTCTAGGAAAACATGGCTGGAAACAAATTAGAGTAAACTCAAGAAAATGATAACTCCAATTAAAGGATCAAATCTAGAGATAGTAAGACCCGACTTGAGCAGATATCACTTATTTTGTAAAATACCCATTTGGACTTGAGAAAGCCAAATTGGAAAAAATCACTCAAACTACCGAGAGGTATAGAGAAAGCAATCATCTGTGATTGCTATATTATATCCTAATCAACAAAACATACCCTAAAGCACTCAACCCGGTAGGTGCCCATCTAGGTGGAAGTTACAATCCTAGATTTTTCATAACATGAAAAATAACCAAAACCAAAAAGTAGAAAGTTTAAAAGTAGAAGTAGAAATGTGGAAGTGTAATTTGATCTCTTAGATCTACAATCACAATCAATAGTTGAAAAGTAGAAGTAGAAACAACAATTAAAAATGTGGAAGTGCAATTTGAGGCACATCATACATTCACACCAGGTATATACCTAATCCAAAATGCAACTCCCTATAGATTCGACCCAGACTTGCATTGTGTTTTTAGTATTTTTTCGACCGCCTTACAACCTATATTTCTGGTGTGAGTTTGGGCGACATAAATTTTTTGCACAATTGCTGGGAAGTTAAACATATTTAACTATATATCTAGATTTTTGTGCGATTTGACTTCTTTTCCTTTTAAGTCATTAACTTTGTTTTTGAATTGATTTTTGGTAGGGGAATGGCTCTCAGCAACAAGCCCATGGGGAATTTTCCAACGGGGGAAGAAGTGGATGATGACCAAGTTAATAAGGTTCCTCTTGAACCTCAAGAAAAACGGCGAGGCCGACCACCTCATGATAGTGTTCTTGTCCCTCCCTCACCTCCACCAAGAGTGATAGGTCACCGGGTGTTGCCAAACAAAGGTTATGCAAGTGCTATAGTCCTTTCCCATATTAGGGCGGGCAACTTCCAAATCACTAATGTGATGCTTACACTGCTTGAGCAATGGGGATTCTTCACTGGGGCTCTAAGTCAAAATGATTACAAGAATCTCGAAGGGTTTGTCGATACTTATTGGGGGAGCAAGCAAACCAATGTCTCCGAGGATGCACTAGTATTGAGGCTATTCCCCTTTTCTCCATATGGAAAGGCATCATACTTATTATGATATTTCCCAATCATTCCATCCATACATGTGATGAGTTAGCGAAAAAATTCATTGAAAAGTTCTTCTCTTCGAGGCACATGGCAACACTTCAGGGTGAGATTCTTGCGTTCAAGCAAGAGCCTAATGAGCCGTTGTATGAGATTTGAGAAAGATATAGTACCATGGTTTAAGAGTACCTGAATAATGATATGATCGAGGCCATGATCCAACAAACCTTTTACGAGGGCAACTGAACAAATCAATGTGTTATAAATCGTCTTGTTGGCGAGAACTTCACAAACACGCCTTATACCGAAGCTTGTGAAATTTTAAATTAGATGGCGGACACCTCACTGGCATGGAAAATTAGTTAATGTTCCTCAATGTAAGCCAAATATAATTCACCTACACAAGGAACTACATGATCATGGGCAAGCTATTGCCTGGTTGACAACCACAATGATTTAATTGGCCAAAGCTTAGCTTCAACAATTTCAAGGGCTGAAACAAGTGAATGCGATGGAAAGTGTAAATATTATGATGAACAAGAGACGGTAAAAAGGTCAAGAAATGCAAGGCCATTCGGAACAATTCATGTAAGATGATAGTGGATATGACCAAGGTAATTCGTTCAATAATCAAGAAAAGAAGTGCAATATGTCAACAATTGTCAAGGCCAAGAAACAATGCCCAAGGACAAAGTCAACAACAATGGCATACACAAGGAAATCAACGAAATTAGAACAACCAAGGCCATCGAGGCAATTGGAGTGGTGATAACAATAATCAAGGAAATTGGAATAATCAAGGTAACCAAGGAAATTAGAGAGGCAATAATCAAACCAACCGGGGTGAAAAAAATCAAAGCAATTGGGGAGGCAACAACCAAGGATGATGGAGAAACAACAACAACAACAGAGGGCCAAGTTTTCAAAGTCCCCCAATGTACCAACAACTAAACAATATGCCTCTATATCCTTCTCAAGTCCTTAGCTCTTCTAAAAATTAGATGGGTAGAATTAAGAATATGTTTAGACAGATGATGGGAAAGAATGCTAGCCTCTCATGACATTTCTATTCATAATTTAGAAGTTAAATACGGCCAAATCTTTCAAGATTTGAACACTCGTCCTAAGGGGGAAACTACCATGTGATACGGTGGTGAACCCAATGGGTGGGAATAATACGGGACATGATATGGCCATGACTAGAAGAAGTGGAAAATGTGGAGATGAAACCACCTCAAATCAAAGAAGAATTGTTCATGATGATATTGTGGTTCAAGAAGATGTAATTCCAAGCAATGAGGTTCAAGCTAATGAATAAGTAAGAAATGATATCGATTAAAATGTGGAGGAGACTGATAACTAGGGATTATGATACATTTTACACCCCTTCTTGCTTAAGTTTTGAATAGAAATATGTACAAAATATTCCCAAAGGCTCATATGTTGTATTTGATTGCAGGGCTTTGGTAACAAGGTGATAATTTGTCAAAACCAGCTCCAAAAAGGAGTGAAACCTGTAAAGTACCAAACACAAGGCCAAGCTTAGTATAACAAGACTAGTGCGGCCGCAAACCATTCTATTTAGTCCAGAAAAGGGGAGGTTCAGAGAGTATACATTACAGGTAGCCAAGCAATACGGCCACAAAGCATTTTCTGCGAACTGCATTGACTTCATTGCGGCCGTGCTCGACTTTGTGCGGTCCGCAAAGCCCATGTTCAGAGAGTGCCATGATTGGAGGAATAATTAAAATGTGGTTCGCAGTCCATTTTGTTAGGACCACAACAGAATCCACCGCGAACGCACTCTACTTAGTACGGTCCGCAAAGCCCAAGTTTAGAGAGTAGATTATTTCAACCAAGAGCCTTAGTGCAACCGCACTAAATTTTGTGCGGTTTGTACTAGCCCCGCAGGGGTATTTTTGTCAAGAATTTTTGGCCTAGCATAAATAATTTCTTTTCATTATTTTAGGTCATCAGTTGTATTTTGACGAATAGTTAACTCGTGAACAATACTTCTTTTCTATTTTGAGTAAGTTTAGATTTGTTTCATCATTTAATCAACAAGTTTTATTTAGTAATTAATCGTTATGGGATTTTCTTCATCTATTTATTTGTTTTCATCTATACTCATGACTAACTAGACCCATTTGCTAGGGTTATGGCTCAACCCTAGCGTGGGTAATTGATGGGTCTTGTGTTTTAATGATTGATTATATATGGATGTTTGATATTTGGACCTATTTAGGGTTTTTAGTGTCGAATTAGTGGTTTCTAACACTAGTTTATGCCTAGTTGATTTTGGTTCCTCTTGAGAAAGAGAGTCTAAGTCTATGAAATTTGTCCAACAAGCCATTGAGGCGTACTCAAGATATTGATAGCCCCAATTAAAGGGTTAAACCTTGAGATAGTAATACTCCACTTGAACCTCTATTCCTTGCACAACTTATCATACCTATTTGGTCATGAGAAACTCAATTAGGGAAATATCACTCAAACTGACGAGAGACGTAGAGTGAGTAGAACTGTGCAGTGGTTATATCGCAATCCTCAAATATGACAATCAAGCCCTAGACTCGAGAATCTGTCAATTATCCACCTAGGAGAAAGTCACTTCCCTACTGCCTTTTAACCTAATTAGACAACCTTCAATAATTTACTATTAGCTTAACTTAGATCAATTTAGCATCGTAGTAGTTTAACTTAGAAGTAATATCAAAACCAATTATGAATAGAAATGCAATTAAGAACAACTACACAATGCCAATTTTCAATAGAGACTTAGCTCCAATCTCTAGCTCCTTCTGGAAATAGATCCCGCCTTTCTAGGGTAAAAACTGTTTCGACCACTCTTGCTATTTTGTAGTAGTACAAGTTGGCCCCGATCACTTTTTGGTGCTATTACATGGGATCTAACGATTTTGGCTATCTATCTAAATTGTTTTCTGTATTGTTCTTCTTTCCTAGTGTGTTACTAATTTGTGTGTGTCATAACTTCAAATATAAAAATGGTATAAAAAATAATGACCCTATTGGAAATGTGATTGCAGGGGAGGAGGTAGATGACAATGGACCGGATGAGGTGCCTCTTTTACCTCCCTCTTATACATCAAGGACAATGGAGAGGCTGCCAGGCCAATGCCAATGATAATATCCCAGGCCCTCCTCCCTCACCTCCAAGAGTAGCTGAAAGATTGTTTCCAAACTAAGGCTATGCAAGTGCAATTCTCCCACCCTGGATCCGGGCGGTCAATATTCAAATCACCAATGTTATGTTGACATTGCTGGAGTAGCGTGGGTATTTCACGGGTGCTTCAAATCAAAATGAATACAGACATCTCAAGGGTTTCGTGGACACCTTTTGGGGGAGCAAGAAAACTAATGTGTTCGAGGATGCCCTTCGGTTGAGACTCTTCCTTTAATCACTTAGAGGGAAGGCATTGGATTGGCTTAAGCGACTACCCAACCATTCCATCACTACTTGGGATTGTTTGGCGGTATGTTCATAGCAAACTTTTTCTCACCAGGACACATGACAGCATTGAGGGATGATTTGGGAGTGATATAAAATAATAATGAAAGAATTCCCAGCAATGATATGACTGAGGCGATGAGCCAAAAGACTTTCTATCTGGGCATTAACACAACAAACTAATGCATAGTGAATCAAATTGTTAGGGGAAATTTTATGAAACTGGCCTATGATGAGGCTTGTGACATTCTTGACGAGATGACCGACACT
Organism: Nicotiana benthamiana; assembly: GCA_034376525.1. Lineage (NCBI taxonomy): Eukaryota > Viridiplantae > Streptophyta > Magnoliopsida > Solanales > Solanaceae > Nicotiana > Nicotiana benthamiana. Next base: position 78,498,681 of record CM067330.1, read on the forward strand.
TCATCCCCTTGGCAAAGTAGAGCTAATGTGCCCCAGGGTGACCCCACGATCACTTATTTGCACAACGGATTACATGATCATGGGCTTGCAATATCTCAGCTGACAACTACAATGAACCAACTAGAAAAGGAACAGTTGCAACAAGTTCAAAATCCTCACCAAGTGAATTCTATGGAGGGTGTCAACATGCAAGCAAACAAAAGAAGACAAAGAGGTCAACAAAACGAAGGAAGTTCAAATCATTTTGACAATGACTATGGTGGATTCAAAACTGATGGTTATGATGGGTAGAATGAAAAGGTGCAATACGTGAATAATTTTCAAGGCCAAAGGGGTAATTCTTCCCAACAACAATGGAGACCCCGAGGTAATTGGGGTAATAAATAACAAGAAGGGAATGGTAATTGGGGAAACAACAAACAAAAATTCCAAGGGGCAATCAGAATAATAATCAAAACAATCAGGGTAATTAGATTGGAAACAACAACAACTGGGGTGGTAACAATAATCAAGGAGTTGGAATAATAGAAATTATGTAAATCGGGAGCAAGGCTTTCAAAGTCCCCCAATGTATCAACAACCGAACAATCAACTCCATTTCCATCACAAGGGCCTAGTTCTTCCAAAAATGACATGGGGAGAATCGAAATGATGTTTTAACAGATGATGAAAAAGACTGCAGGTTGCGATGCTCAATTGTCATCCCACAATACTTCAATAAGAAATTTTGAAGGTTCAATTAGGCCAAATCTCACAATCCTTGAATACTCGCCCTAAGAGGGCTCTACCAAGTGATACGGTTGTCAATCCGAAGGGTGGGAACAATCATGTTTGGCAGTAACTAGAAGGAGTGGATGCGGCGGTGACGAGAATGCGTCCAAACAAAAGCAAATTATTAGTGATGAAATTGAGTTGCAAAAGATGAAGTTCTTTTGGTGGTTGAAAATGTGATTGATGAGAATATGAATAGAGAAGTGAGGATTGATATTGAAGATGCCACGGTGAAAACTCATAATGACGTGAACCCATCTAGGGAACACCTAATAGATATGTCGGATCCAGTTGCACCATAAGCCAAGGCTCCATTGACAAGGCTACCTCCACCTTATCCTCAAAGTCCCGCGAAGCAGAAAAATGAGAATTGGTTTAAAAAGTTCATTGAATGTTGAAGAGCTTATCCATTAATGTTTCATTGGTGGAGTCTTTTGAAAAAATTCTGGGCTATGCTAAATTCATGAAGTACTTGCTGACAAAGAAACGGTCCATGGATTTTGAAACAATATAGATGACCCACCAAGTTAGTGCAATTGTGCACCAATTGGCCCCGAAGCCAGAAGATCCCGGTGCTTTGACCATTCCTTGCACCATTTGGAGTGCGGACTTTGCTAAAGCACTATGTTATTTGAGATAAAATATAAACATGACGCCCTACTCAGTTTTTAAGACCTTGGGTATTGAGAAACCGAGGCCGACTTCCATGAGATTGAAAATGGTGGATAAAACTAAGAAAAGACCATTAAGTATTATTGATAATGTTCCCATCCGGGTGGAAAAATTTATCTTGCCAGTTGATTTTATGATCTTGGATTTTCAGGTAGATTATGAAATTCTAATCATATTTGGGAGACCTTTCCTTTCTACGGGGAAGGCCTTAGTTGATGTGGAATTAGGAGAAATTACCTTCCGGGTGGGTGATGAGAAAGTGGTCTTTCATGTGTGCAAGTCAATGAAGCAGCCCAACAGTTCTGAGGTGTGCTCTTTTTAGGATCTTTTTATGGCAGTGATAGTTGATGATACTAGTGCAGTGATCAATGTGGAGGACCCTCTAGATGCAGTATTGTTGAATCTTGATAACAATGATAATGAGGTCCGAGTGGAGTGTGTGAATGTTTTACATTTTGGCTCTTATTCTTATAAGCCTAGAAACACTCTTTGGATCTTGAAAATAGAAAGACTCATCCAAAAAGCCTTCAATAGAGGAACCTCCGGTGTTTGAGTTGAAGCCATTACCTCCACACCTCAGGTATCAGTTCTATAGCCCTAATGCTACTTTACAAGTTATTCTTTCTCTTGTCTTGCTAACGTACATGTTGATGCCATATTGCCGATGCTTCAAAAGTGGAAAAAGGCATGGATGGGCCTTAGCTGATATTCGGGGAATAAGCCCTGCCTTTTGTATGCACAAGATTATTTTCGAAGATGATGCAAAGCCCTCTTTGGAACATCAAAGGAGGTTGAATAAAGCAATGCAAGAAGTTGTGAAAAAGGAGTTGATCAAGTGGTTGGTTGTGGAGGTTATGTACCCCATTTCTAATAGTTCTTGGACTTCACCGATGCAATGTACACCGAAGAATGGTGGTATGACCATGGTTGCAAATTTTACAAATAAGCAAAATCCTTCTCGAAAAGCCACCGGGTGGAGGGTATGCATGGACTACCACAAGTTGAACAAAGTGACCCGCAAGGATCGCTTTCCATTGCTTTTTCTTGATCAGATATTAGACTAACTTGCTGGGCGTGCCTTCTACTGTTTCATGAATAGATATTCCGGATACAACCAAATCTTGATTGCTTTAGAGGAATAGGAGAAGACCACATTCACTTGTCCATATGGCACCTTCGCTTTTCTAGGATGCCTTTTGGGTTATGAAATGCACCAACTACATTTTAGTGGTGTATGATGGTCATTTTCACCGATATGGTGGAAGATATTTTGGAGGTGTTCATGGATAACTTTAGTATTGTGGGTGACTGATTTGATGCATTTTTGAAAATTTTGGATACAGTGTTGGCCCGTTGTGAAGAAACCAATCTTGTTTTTAATTGGGGAAAATGCCACTTCATGGTTGAAGATGGCATAGTTCTTGGTCATAAAATTTCAAATCATGGTATCAATGTGCAAAAAGAAAAAATTGATGTGATTATAAGGCTCCCTCCCCCTACATTTATCAAGGGAGTTCAAAGTTATCTTGGGCATGTGGGGTTCTACCGGAGATTTATCAAAGACTTTTCTAATGTGGTGAACCCCTTATGCAAGTTATTGGAAAAAGATGTGTTTGTGTTCGATGAGAGATGTTTGCAAGCCTTTGAACTTCTCAAGTACAAGTTGATCAACACTCTTTTCCTTACCTAATCTAATAGGAGCTTGGCCTTTGATCACATGTGTGATGCAAGCTATGCTACAGTCAGGGTAGTTTTGGGTCAAAGAGTGAACAAAATGTTTCATCTGGTGTACTATGCAAGCGAGACAATGAATGACGCTCAAGTGAACTAAATGGTGACTCAAAAAGAACTTTCGGCTATAGTGTTAAAAATGGAGAAATTTTGGAGTATCTTATAGGTGCCAAGGTCATAGTCCATATCGATCATGCCGCACTATGGTATTTGATGACGAAGAAGGATTCCAAAGCTAGACTGATGTGATGGGTCTTGTTACTTCAAGAGTATGATTTGGAGATTCTGGACTGGAAGGGTAGTGAAAACCAAGTGGTGGATCACTTTTCCCGCTTGGAGGAAGAGGGGAGGCCTCGAGATGGCCTAGACATCAATGATTCATTTCCCGACAAACAACTCGTTTTGGTGTTGGTAAATGGTATGCCATGGTTTGTGGACGTTGCTAATTTTCTTATGACCGGCATAGTTCCATGTGAGCTATTTTCTAACCATAGGAAGAAGCTCAAATGGGATAGTTTGGATTTCTATCGGGATGAGCCGTACTTGTTCAAAATAAACGCATATGGTGTGATCCAAAGGTGTCCTGGAGGAAGTGAAATTGAGTGGAGGCTAGTAATTCCTCACCCTATGGTGGCCACTGCGCCGGAGCGAGGAAGAATTCCAAATATCTAAGTTGTGGGTTTTATTGGCAAACTTAGTACAAAGATGCAAGTGAAATTGTGAACAAGTGTCACTAATGTCAAGGAGCGGAGGGAATTTCGAAGAAAGATGAGAGGCCTCTCAATACCATCCTTGAAGTTGGTATTTTTTATGCATGCGGCATTAATTTTATTGGCCCATTTGTAGCTCGTGTGGGAACAATACATTCTTGTAGCGGTTGACTATGTTTAAAGTGGGTTGAAGACGTGGATTTACCCAGCTGTGAGGCCTAGAGTATTTCTGCGTTTTGTCAAAAAGAGCACTTTTACAAGGTTTGGCACTCCTCGTGCAATCATAACTGATGGGATTTCATTTTTGTAATTGAGCTTTTGACACTTTGTGTGTAAAGTATGGTGTCAACCACAAAGTTTCTACTTATCATCTCAAGAGAGTGGCCAAGTTGAAGTGTCAAACAAGGAAATCAAAAGTATATCGTCAAAGACGGTCAATGAAAATAGGACAGATTGGTCAAAGAAGTTGGATGCTGCTCTATCGGCTTATAGGACTCCTTACAAGACTCTAATTGGTATGCCTCCGTATCGGTTGGTGTTTAGAAAAGTTTTCCATCTACAGGTTGAGTTAGAGCACAAGGCCATGTGGGATTTGAGAAAGCTAAATCTTGAAAGGGATGTGGTAGCCAATCTCTATACGGATCAGCTTAACGAACTTGATGAATTTCAATTCCATGCCTACTCTAGTTTCTCCCTGTACAAGGACACGATGAAGTACCTCCATGATTAATATGCTCGTGGCAAGGGGATCAAAGTGGGTTGTTTGGCTTTTGTTCAACTCTCGGTTACGATTGTTTCCGGGAAAGATTAAGTCAAAAAGGAGTGGACCTTTGAAGTAGTGTTTGTTAATCTGTTTGGTGAACATTACATGAAGAACAAAAATGGTGAGGTTTTCAGAAGGGAACAGGGTGAAGAATTACTTGGGCAAGATTGACAATAACTATGTGGTGGCACTTCTCCATCTAATATGATTTGGTAGTAACCTGCTTCGTGTCACGACATTAAATCAGGCACTTCTTGGGAGGCAACCCACGTGTCTTTCTTTTTATTTTTCCTTGTTTTCTTTATAGTCTAGGATTTATGTTTGGACTTACTGGTTGTGAGATGCTGTAGGATTGTGTTGATGAAGTGCAGGAACAAGTTGAAAAATGGTCATATTCTGAAGTTTTTAGTGGAGACTGCACTCATTTCTTTCGGCAATACTGGCTTCTATGCGGGGGAAAGAAATCAATGCAGACCAGAGAAGTGATTTGCCTAAAGTTGGGACTCTCTAAAGTTGTGCGGTCTGCAGTGGTCCACTGCGGCCGCACTGCATTTTGTGCAGTCTTCAATGGTTGAATTGTTTGTGCCTCATTATTCTGAGCACCGCGGACCGTGGTACCATTTTGTGTGATCTGCGGTGGGTAGGTAAGATGGGTCCCATGACCTTTTTCTATAAATAGGACCTGAGGCCCAACATTTAAACTTTTCGATCCTTTTCATCTCAGAAGCTCAAAAATATTGTTCATCTCTCTAAAAGTGCATGAAATTAACCACTAAGACTCATCATTCTTCAGTCAATCCACGTCTGGTAAGTCTAAATTCTTCTTAACTGTTTAATTTAATTGTTTCTCCTAAATTTTTGTATTTGTTCTTAGTTATTTTTCCTTCCCTTCCCTTTTTCTTTCAATTTTGTAGCTTAGGTTAGTTAAATACTGTTTTAGTTAGGACTAGGTAGTAAAAACATTGAGGCAACACTTGGGGAATGATGACTAGGTGAATAAGTGGACTTAAAATAAACAGAACATGAACCCTATATTGGTATCGCTGTTGGGCACTCAATGCGGACCGTGGTGGATTTTGTGTTGTCTGTAGTACCCCTATGCAATCCCTACTGCCATTTTGTGCAGACCTTAATGACAAAGTTCTGAATGCTAATATTAGAGGACTGCGATCATAATGGATTTTATGTGGTCCATGGTGCCTCAATGCGAGCCGCAGTACCATTTTGTGCAGTCCGCAGTGCATTGATTCAAAGAGTAGGTGGTCCAAACCCCATCTCTATGCGGAACAAATGGATTTTGTGTGGTCCGCATTGGCATCTTCGCGGCTGAAGTTTATTTTGTGCGGTCCGCCTTCTGCAACCATGAACTGTATGCAATACGTTTTCTGCAACTTTGCTTCTTATTATTTCTAGTGATACTAACAAATCATGATTGAATGTTGTTTGCAGAAAATGGTAAACTCACAAGGTGGAATTGATAAACATAAATGTAAAGAGAGTCCTCCCGAGGTAGGGGACATGGCATGATGAGATTGACCCTGCAAGCCCGGAAAAACATCAAAAACACCCGGAGGCTCATAAAACCTACAGACAGAGCTATTGACTAATCAGGGAGTGAGTATGAGCCTTCCCGACAGGATTCATCGGACTCCGTGATAGATGTTCCTGATTGGCCGAAGAGGGACGGCTTGAGAGATACACCTCTAGCCTTCCCCATTGCTCAAGCTTCACTGTGTCATCTGAGGGCTCAATGGAAGGTAGTAATATTAAATACTCCATATCTCCCACAGCTTCACTATCTAGAGAGGGTCCCGTAGTAGATGAATAAGAAGTAGCAAAAGGCGGTGATCCCCATGTAGGTGGTGTAGATAGGATTAGAAAACTGGAGGCATGAGACGATCGATTTTTTATTGAGGTTGCCTACCACAAGTTTAGAGAGTGGTGGCCCGAGAGAAAGCTAACACCTGAGCATAAATTCATAATAAATGACTCATGCCTCACAATTCCAATGGGATCATTTCATAGGGTAGTTGGAGGAGGCCAATAAGAACTTTGTGAAGAAGTTCTACGCAAATGTGGACCACATCAAAATGGGTACCATAGTCACCAAAGTGCGGAACTAGAAGGTGAAATTTGATAGAAAGACCATAAACGATTACTTGGGCTTCATGTAGGAGGATGAGTCCATGTACTTGGAGAAGATTGAATAGGGGGATGCAACTCGTCCTTGGTTGGTAGAGTATTTGGCAATTCAAGGTACCACCCCTGATTGGTTGACTGCGAAGTTAAGATCTTTAGGAGAACATTGATGTTTAAGGATAAGCTGTGCGAGACATTTGCGTGCAGCAGGCTCGACCCCAAAACATATGACAACTCACTTCCTCTTCACTAAGCTATATTAGTGGAATCAATCATGTCGGGGTACCTGATTAACGTTAAGAATGTGATGTCTCGCGTTATCACACTCGTGGTGAAGAAAGGTGACAAAAATTATCCTTTCCCTTACTTGCTGACCATGTAGATGGAGGAATTATCTGTGGAGAAGCAGAAGTTTGATATTAAAGTGAAGTCGAAGGCTACGTTCTCTTGGTATAGCCTGTAGGATGATGACAACCCTAAGGTCAAGCACTTTAAGGGCAAAGCTACTACTTCAGCTAGCCAGTCTGAACTGCCAGTAGTGGTAGTTGCTCCTACTCAACCTTCTTTCACCTCACTAGACATGGGCCTAGGTCCATCCACTTCTGCTGTTCCAAACATACCATCCATCACCACTACATACCCATTGACTGCCCACCGTCTAAATCAAGACCTCACCAATATCAACATCTAAATAAAGACAGCTTCTTCTATGTTGTCTGTTCTATCTACTAGGGTGGCACCTCAGTCAGCATATCCCCCTCCGTAGGTCCCACGGTCCGTTGAGGACACTCTCAAAGAGCTTCTGAACAACTAGAAGAAGATCCTTGAGAACCGTCAATTGATTAGGGTCATTATAGATTCATATGGAAAGGTATTTAAGGAGATTGCAAAGGAATCAAAGAAAATAAGGAAGACTCGGGCTTCAAAGGAGTTGGTTAAGGAGCTTAGGGTAGAGGTTGTCAAGCTGAAGGCAGATCACCAGCCTTTGGATTTTCTATTGCATAACCCAACAGCCCTGCCCTAGCCATTGTCAGAGTTCAAGAGGCTTCCTATGAGGAGTAGGGTGATTCACCGGTCTGACAATGAAGTTATACAGTTGGTGGACCCGTATGAAGGTTCTTCCAACACGCCTCACGATTCTACCCAGGACTCAGTCCATGTCCAGACACATGCATGGAGCATATCCTCCAAAATCTGAATAGTACACTCGGACTGTTGTCCGTATGAGGATGAAATGTTGTGCTCAACTCAACTCGTGTACCCAACTCACATTGTACTACCCTACATAAATGCTATGTAAACTGCATACCTCGATTAGAAATGATAGACACGGGCACATCATAAAGACGAACAATCTCCCAGATACAGATCTCAGTCAATCGCCCCGAGGAATAGGAAACTGCCATAGGAATGAAATGCGCTGACTTAGTCAGCCCATCCATAATAACCCATACTGCGTCGAACTTCCTCTGTGTCCATGCGATTCCAATAACGAAGTCCATAGTAATACGCTCCCACTTCCACTCAGGAATCTCAATCTGGTGAAGCAAGCCACCAGGTCTTTTATGCTCATACTTCACGTGTTGATAATTCAAACACCGAGCTACATATGCAACAATATCCTTTTTCATCCTCCTTCACCAATAATGTTTTCGCTAATCCTGATACATCTAATCGGTGCCCGGATGAATGGAATACCTGGAACTATGGGCCTCTTCTAAAATTAACTCATGAAGTCCATCCATATAAGACACACAAACACGACCCTGCATCCTTAAAACTCTATCATTTCCAACTGTAACATGCTTGGCACCACCGTGCCGCACTATGCCTCTAAGGACAAGAAATGAGGGCCATCATATTGTCGCTCCCTAATACACTCAAATAAGGAAGACCAAGCGATTGTGCAAGCTAATACATGACTGGGCTCAGAAACATCCAACCTTACAAACTGGTTGGCCAAATCCTGAACATCTCATGCAAATGGTCTCTCACCGCCTAGAATATACGCAATGTTTCCCATTCTAGATGACTTCCTAGTCAAAGCATCGGCCACAATATTGTCCTTCCCAGGATTATACAATATGGTGATATCGTAGTCATTAAATAGCTCCAACCACCTTTGCTACCTCAAATTTAGCTCCTTTTGTTTGAAAAAATATTACAAACTCGTATGATCCGTAAACACCTCACACCACTTGCCATATAGATAATGCCTTCAAATCTTCAATGCGTGAACAATGGCTGCTAACTCCAAGTCATGAACTGGATAAATCTTCTCACGAATCTTCAACTACCCGAAACATATGCAATAACCTTTCCATTCTGCATAAACACTGCACCAAGTCTAATGCGATATGCATCATAATATACTGTAAAGAAACCTGAGTCTTTGGGCAATACAAACACCGGGCTCGTAGTCAAAGATGTCTTGAGCTTTTAAAAGCTCAACTCACACTCGTATGACCACCTGAACGCGGAAACCTTCTGGGTCAATCTATCCATCGGAGCTGCTAAAGAAGAAAACCCTACAAATCGACGGTAATAACCTGCCAAACCCAAGAAATTCTGAATCTCTGTAGCTGATGTAGGTCTAGGCCAGTCCTTGACTGCCATAATCTTCTTAGGATACACTTGAATACCCTCTGATGATACAGTGTGACCCAAGAAAGCAGCTGAACTCAACTAAATCTCATATTTCGAAAACTTAGAAGTTGGCCGTCTCTTAGAGCCTGAAGAACGACCTATAGATGTTGCCCATGCTCCTCTCGGCTGCGGGAGTAGATCAAGATATCATCAACAAAAAAAATCATAAAGGAATCCATATAGGTCTTGAACACCCAGTTCATCAAATCCATAAATGATGTTGGGGCATTTGTCAACCCAAATGACATCACTAAGAACTCATAATGCACATATAGAGTCCGAAAAGCTGTCTTAGGGACATCGTATGCCTTAATCCTCAACTGATGTTAGCCAAATCTCAAATAAATCTTCGAAAACACATTGGCACCCTGAAGATGATCAAATAAATAATCAACCATCGGCAATGGATACTTGTTCTTGATGGTAACTTTATTCTACTACCGATAGTATATGCATATCCCCATCGATCAATCCTTCTTCTTAACAAACAACATCGCCGCAACCCCACGGCGAGACACTAGATCTAATAAAACCTTTATCAAGCAAGTCTTGAAACTGCTCCTTCAATTCCTTCAACTCTAGCGGGGCCATACAATATGGCGGGATAGAAACGTGATGAGTTTCCGGAGCCAAATCAGTGTAAAAGTCAATATCCCTATCGGGTTGTATCCGCGGTAGGTTTGTGGAAAATACCTCTGGAAACTCTCGAACAACTAGAACATAATCCATAGAAGGAATCTCAACACCATAATCACAAACATAAGACAAATAAACCATACACCCCTTCTCGACCATATATTGAACCTTCATATAAGAGATAACCCTGCTGGTAGAATGAACATGAGTCCCCTTCCACTCCAATCAAGGAAACTTAGGCAAAGCTAAGGTCATGGTATTGGCGTTGCAGTCCAATATAGCATAATAATGTAATAGCCAATCCATCCCCAAGATTACATCGAAATCAACCATATCGAGAAGTAGGAGATCTACGCTAGTCTCAATACCCCTAATAACTACCACATATGAGCGATAACGCATGATCTACAACAAGAGAATCACCTACTGGCAAGGAAACATACACAGGGGCACTTCAAAAAATTACGAGCACAACCAAATATGAAGCAAAATAAAAAGACACGTATGAGCATGTAGACCCTGGGTCAAATAGAACTGAAGCATCTCTACTACAAACCAAAACAGTACCTATGAAACATCATTGGAGGACTCGGCCTCAGGCCTGGCTAGGAAAGCATAACATCAGGCATGGGCCTTACCACCTTGAACTATGTCCCTAGAGCGACCTCTTACTGGCTGGCATCCACCTCTAACGGCATGGACTCCATCTCTAAAGGCATGGCCTCCATCTCTAACGGCTTGACCTCCACCTCTAGTGGGCTAACACCTACCTCTGGCTCCTTTACCCCTACCTCTAGTTGGCTAGGCAGGCAGTGCTAGAATTATGGTGCGGGAACTCTGATGCTGCGACTGAATACCCACTAATCTTAGACAGGTCATCTGGACATACCCATACTCACCACACTCAAAACATCCATTTGAATAATGCGGCTGAGGAAACAGAGACTGACCCTAACGGGCAGGCTGACCACGATTATAACTCTAAAGAAGAGGTGCTCAGATAGGAGATAGCGGTGCATTATAAGTTGGCTGCCCTAAAGGAGGTGCATAAGGACCACGAGCCCCTGAAGCTTCATGGGATGCCTGAAGTGCTAAATGAAACGACCTAGGATAATGGCCTCTACCAAAAGTATCTCGGCCTCCTGATGAGGCCCCATTGAATCCATTGGAGTGATTAAGCCTCTTGTCAGACCTCTAAACACTCCCTTGAGATAAAATCATCTCTACTCACCTGGCCACATTGGCTGCATCCTAGAAAGAAATCTCACTCCCTGTCTCCTTAGCCATCTACAATGTCATAGGCTGAGCAAGTCCCTCAATAAAACTCATCACCCTTTGTCTCTCTCGGTGGGAAGTATAAGAAGAACATTACATGCCAAATCAACAAATCTAGTCTCGTACTAGTGACGGTCATAGAAACCCGCTGAAAGCGCTCAAACTACCTCTAATAGTCCTCTCTTTGAGTGATAGGAAGATACTTCTCCAAAAATAGCTAAGAAAACTAGTACCAAGTGAGGGTTAGTGACCTAACTGGTCTGGCCAAACAATAATCCCTCCGCCATTTCTTGACTGTACCTGATAGATGAAAAATAGCAAAGTCAACCCCATTGGCCTCCACTATCCTCATGTTCCGTAGAACCTCGTGACAACTGTCCAAATAATCCTAGGGATCCTCTGAATATGTACTACTATAGTGAATTGGGAAAATCTTGGTAAACCTATCCAATCTCCATAAAGCCTCAGAAGACATAGCTGACCCACCACCAGCCTGTACTGCAACTCCCAGTAGAACTACCCCAAAGGCTGATCTGTTGGAGTCTGAAATTTAGGAGCCATATGCTCTGGAGAGTAGGTATCGAGAGTTTGTGCTCCTCCCCTAGCCCGAGAGACGGTTGGTGCTACATGGATTGTCTACGCCTTAGTAACACTCTCCATAAGGGCCACTAGACAGACGAAAGTATCCTGAAGTACAAGGGTAACTGTGAACCCTTCTAGAACTTGAGCTGGCCCTGCTAGAACGGTCTAGGCCGAAACCTCATTATCAAACTCTACTAGAGGCTCTACTATTGGTTGTGATGCCCGAGCTTTAAGCTGAGCCATACCATGCTTCGGCCTCTAGCACGGCCTCGTCCTCTACCCCTTGTAAGAGTTGCCACTGGGGCTCGGACTGTGATTAGCTGATGAAGTGGTACGTGTTATCAGAATCCGCGAAAGAATAGAGTAGAGAGTTCAATTAACATTGAGAGATAAAACCACACGACAAAGATGAATAGAGGTGAAATTGTTCCTAACTATGTAGCCTCTAGGGGATAAGCACAGACGTCTCCGTACCGATCCCTCAGACTCTATCAATCTTGTCCATGAATTGTGAGACCTGAGCAACCTAGTGTTTTGATACCAACTTGTCACAATCCGAATTTCCCACCTTGGGGACTGTGATAGCGACTGACATTACACTCGCTAGGCAGCCAATGTTACAGAGTATTATACATTTTCCCTAATTCCTTTTGTAATTAAAGATTAAAAAAACCAGATCAATGAAAATAAAAGTGAAAGTACATAATTTAACTAATTACTCATATTCTATTAACGAAACTCGAAATAGATACCACCCAAAAACTGGTATCACAACACACGAACATTCTATGAATACTACAAGTAATGGATTGAAAAGAAATACATTTATTCGAAGAAAGTAAAACAAAATGAAGTAAATATATGAGGGGTTGCCAGGGCCTGTGGATGCCTGCAAGTCTACCTTGGGTCTTCTGAATGTAGAATCAGCAACCGACCTCTCGATCAGCCATAACCAGCTCTGGAAACTGCAAATAAATTGCAGAGTGCAGCATCAGTACAACCGACCCCATGTACTGGTAATTGCCGAGCCCAACCTCGATGAAGTAGTGACGAGGCTACGACGGGGCATAATGATATATAACCTACAACAGTTTATACTAAGACAGAAAGGAATCGCGGAATAAAATATACCAGTAACTTTCATTTAAATAAACATGAAACTCAAGCTTTTTACCAACTCTGCTATAACCATTCCTTAGATGAGTTTCAACGCCACAATAATGAATTTCAACAGAAAAAGAATACATAAATAACACTTAATGTGACGCGCATCTCGATCCCACCATATAATCAATAACAGTATAAACATCCACCCTTATTGCTCCTTGTTTCGGCATACAACCCGATCCCACCAGTGTACCCTTATTACTCCTCAATATATCACCCTTATTCCTCATTTTGTTGTGTCATGTCCACCTTTATTATTCATTGTTGCAGCACATAACCTGATCCCACCAGACAAACACATTTACCCTGATTCTCCTGTTGCTGCGTGCAACCCGATCCCACGTATCAGTAGTAATCACACAATAAGAACAAGTATTTCACAGTTTATTTCAAACCCTCCACAACATTTATACCTCAAATTATAACCACGAAAGATCTATATAATTATGAAACTTCAACAATTAATACTACTCAGCAAGACCACCAAGGTGTACCATGAAGTACCAACTTCAACCAACAAGGTAATAAAATAAAACTACGAAATAATTAATACTTCAATAGAGAAAAACAACAATCAACATGAAGCAATTAGACATGGAAATATTTATGAGCAAGTAGCAATTAAGACAGGAAACAATGTATTAGGAAACAGGGAAGGGAACATCCTAAAATGATAATTTGGTGATGCATAGGTACTCGTCACCACACATATATGCCACACACATGGAATTTCACATAGCAATTAAGTTGGGGATCCCTAATCCCTCTAGTCAAAGTTAGACCAAACACTTATCTCAAGCTAACTGGTATTTCAAAGTTCAATCATAGTTTTACCTCTTGATTCCACCTCCAATTCCCTTGTACCTAGTCATAGTTAACTTATAACATCAATAAATGCTAAAAAGCAACTCATGTAATATATAGAAGTTTATTTATGGTAAATGTCTATATTTAGAGAGATTGTAAGGTTTATTAATTGGTATCTAAGTCAATTTCTCCTTATAAATAGAGGGTTCTATTCCATTATAATTGTTGGCCCAAGAACAGGTGAAGTTTTGAAGAATAACAAATGACTCAGTCATAGACCAGGTCCATCATGTGAAGCACAGTCATGATCAACTTACACATGTGAGATGCATGTGAAGGAGATAAGTCCTAGTGATCAAGCAGCAATATCTCCTGATCTGATCGGAAATGTTGCACGTTGGATAAGGGTAAAAAGTCACCTTATATGAAGAGAACACAATCCGGATAAAGATAGTATTGGAGTTTGAGATCTTCAAGGACTCAACTACGATAGAAGAGCAGCAACTGAGTCCAAATCAAACTCGGATTGCTAACCTATTAAATAACAATGATTATTCTCGTTTACAGGCATTGCACAAATGCAGAAGTAAAATTAAATTGCGAGCAAAAGAGCAAGGAGATTTTGCAAGCAATTTATGTGAGATTTGAGTGTGCACTCCTGAAGCTAATTGAACGAGATAGAAGAATCGGTTCCATTGTGTCTTTCTTTTATTCTAGTTCAATTGTAGTAGGTGATTTATAACTGTACCTTTCAACTTTCATAAAAGCAATTGTATTAGGTACTTAGAGTTTTCATGTTAGCATTAACCTGAAGTTGTCGCAATAGTTGAGGCTGTGTGCTACAATGGAATTAGAGTTAATCCTAAGGTTTACAAAGAGCTTTTGTAAATATTGTTTTGGCGCAATGATATTAATGGAAGTTTGGGAAAACCCTACTGAGTAGTAGGTCGTGATTTTTTTACCTTTTGAGCCAGGTATTTTTCACATAAAAATCTCTGTGCTCTTTATTTTACATAATTATTATTTTGCAAACAGTAGTAGTTCGAACACTTAGAAGAAGTGGGTTCTTCTAGAGCGAAAATTGGATACCACACAAATCACACCACCCCCTCTTGTGTGGTATTGACGTTTAGAACATCAATTGGTATCAGAGTGGGTTATCCTTGAAAAGGCTAATACCTAAGGAAAAGATCAACATGAGTGCACCACTTGGGAACTGGGAAGGGTAATCTACTGTTAGGCCTCCACTCCTTAATGGTCAATACTATTCTTGGTGGAAGAACAGGATGAGAGATCACATCATAGGAGAAGACTATGAACTTTGGGACATATTCACTGGTGGTCCTCTAACAACTACAAAGAAGAATGTTGAAGGAGTGGATGTGCTAAAGACAAGAGCTGACTGCACTGCTGAAGACTTGAAGAAGTGGGAGAAGAATGCCAAGGCCAAGAAATGGCTTATGTGTGGACTAGGTCCAGAGGAGTATAGTAGAATTCAAAGTTTTACCGCTGCTAAGGAAATCGGGGACACTTTGCGAGTGGCTCATGAAGGAACACCTCAAGTGAAGAGGTCCAGAGGAACACTGTTGTATTCTCAATATGAGAATTTCATCATGAAGGAAGGAGAAACCATCTAAAAGATGTATACAAGGTTCACCACACTGACAAATAAACATAAGTCTCTTAGAAGGATTATTCTTGAAGAAGACAAAGTTGAGAAGATTTTGACAAGGGTTCTGCCAGTCTCTTGGGAAAGCAAGATCACTATTATTCAGGAATCAAAGCATATTGCTATCCTCAAGCTGGATGAACTAATTGGAAACCTTACTGCCTATAACTGAGAAGGCAAACTATGAAAATGGATGCACCCAAGAAGGAAAGAAGTCTGGCTCTCAGAAATGCTAAAGGCTCAAATCTGGAGAATGATGTAATGGCTATGATCACAAGAGACTTCAAAAAGTACCTGATGAGAGGAAAGGGTTCTTCAAGAGGTACAACCTTTAACAAACCAAGGGCTCCTAAAAACAGACCAATGAGGGTTGTTACAAATATGGTTAAACTGAACATGATCACGAATTGCCCTCAATGGGAAATTAAGTGGAAGAAGGAAAGGATTGAATGAAGGAATAGGAAGAAGGAACATGTTCAACCAAAAAGGAATAAAGGATCAACAAAAGATGTGGTTGCTGCCTTGGGAGAAACATTACATCAGAACTCATAAGATGAAGTTGGAGATGAACAAGCACTTTTGGCCATTGGAGAATTAGATGATGAATAAAAGGTAAGTATTTTTCATTTCAAAGACAAGATTAAATTCATGTCTAAAGAAAGGTTGTCTAAGATACTGCTAGACTTTATTGATGAGTCTAAGATAATTGACAATGAGAAGGAAGAACTGTCTAGGGAATGTGTCATCCTCAAATCCAAGTGAAAAAATCTAGAGTCTAGGGCTAATGAGTGTGAAAGTAAAAATGTTGAGTTGAAGAACCAGGTTCTTGAACTTGACACTAGTGTCCTAGAACTTAAGTCTAAGAACTTAAAACTGAAATTAAGAACATGAGTAAAGAAAGTTGATCACACATATCTCACCATAGAAGAAAACTTAGAAAAAATGAAGGATGAGTTGTACAGGAAGGATGAGTAGATAAGAGTATTAAAAGAAGATCTAGGGAAGATTAAACATGAACTAGACAGAACTTGCAAATGGAACAAGGCTTCTGATGCACTTTCCTAGCTACAAAACATCGCCGTAGCAACAAAAGAGGACTTGGTTATGGGACTCAAGCATCTAAGTGGGATCCTAAAAGCAAGTATCTCACTCTTGCCAAGAACAAAATCTACACACACTGTGGCAAGATTGGCCATTACAAAAATGAATGTAATGCAAAATAAAAGGGTAATCAAAGAACAAAGCTTTTGTTCAAGAAAAAAATAGGCTGCCTGGGTGGCCTAGAAGGAATCTGATTTATCCATTTGACAATAGAAAGGGACCCAAGAACCCAAACTAGTTTGGGTTCCTAAGACTAACCCCTGATTTCCTTTTGCAGGTCCAAGTGAAGGGAAGTAGCCAAATATGGTACATGGATAGTGTCACGACCCAAAAGGGCGGGCCATGACTAGCACCCGGCCATGCTTGCCGAGCCTACATTTTACCTAACCTTCTTTATTATCTGTTAGGGGCAACGAGATCAATATAAATGGTATCCATGGATCACGGACAACCAACGATAGAAGATGATGGCAAAAACATACATAACATGGGGTGTCCAGACAATCAAGAAACTACATATAAGGTACAAGCTACCACAATACCATGAAAGACTATAAAACAAAACCCAGCCTACAAGGCATACCAAACTGTACATGAGTCGACACCTGTCTATGAGCCTCTTAAGGAACATAAGTTCTGCAATATAGCCGGAACATGGCCCAAGCATACCCATAACATCTACAAAAAAAAATGCATACCAAGACAACGGCAAGTCTGGAGAATGGATCTCGCCAATCGGCGCTGAACTGGACAGCCTAGTATGGTGGGTGAGCAACACCTGCCTGCCTATCAGGACTTGCAGCACGACATGCAAAGTCCACCAAAAAAAAAGTCAGTACGAATAAAGTACTGAGTATGTAAGGCAGGGAACAATAAATGCGAACAGTAATGTAAGCAGGGATAGAGAATATACAACCTGTAACATCTGAGTACCTCTGAGGGCTACTGACATGAATTGCATGATACATATGTATAAATACCTAAACATTTAAAACATATGCCTATGTGGGCATCATCATCATCATATTGTACCCGGCCGTAATAGGCTCGGTAAAAAAATGTGCCCGACCATCATATGGCTCAGTAGAATCGTACCCGACCACGTGGAGCTCGGTAAAATCAAACTGATCAGTGGTTGCACAATAGGTGTCGTACTCGGCCGACTATAGCGATGCTCGGTAAAGTAAAATAGATACATATATAATGCATGCTCGACTCATGGGAACACGTTCTAGACCTTACGGATTGATGTAAGGTCGGTATCCTTTGTACACATTATTAAGATTAACTCTTCACTATGAATCTTATAAGAATCGGGAAGTACCAACAATATTTGATAACATTAATAATAAGAGAAGCGGCATTAACATCAACCGTTCCATAAAAGGGGAAACAATTTAAGTATCTTTGGAAGCTCGTTCACTACATTATGTACAATCGGAGTCGTGCAAAAGAAGGAAAGGGATAGACTCACATACCTTATATATACTTCCCAAATCTCAAGCTATGCAATTATCACAACTCCTTAGTCTACAATAAGAGAAACGATTCTATCGTTATCATTTAAGCGACATAACTATTATGTATCAGTTACAACCTATTTTACCGTGAAACGGATAGCATCTACCATATATATATGACTTCACACCATTCAAAACAATCACAAAACAGCCTAAGCAACAATAATAATAATCATATTTAGCATCCCAAAACAGTCCACGCATAATCTAATTACTTCATACATACGACCACTGTAGTCGTGTCAAACGACCCGGAAATGTTGCGAAGAACTATCAGCCATCAATCCCATATACATATTGTGTTTCTCCACACCCTTCCACCTCCAAAACTCCTCAAAATAGTAGTAAAACACGCAGCCCAACAGCAAGACAAAATAGTCCTCAAAACAGTCCGCTACAAGTGAATAACTCGAACTCACGGCTTCCGATCACCATCCCGTGAGTTCTTACATGTATAGAACGAACTACCATGATTTCAAAGAAGAAAAAATGTATTAAATAGTGCAGTAAACTTACCTTACTCGTTGGATAACTAGTACCTTCCCTTGGCTCTTCAAACTCTTGATTTTACCCTTAATTAGCACTTGAAAAAGAGAGAAAATCGATTAGGGTTTGTGTAGGATTTTTGAGAGGAGGTTTGCTGGGGTTTTGGTCTGAGTATTGTGAGATATATTGAGGGTTATATTGCAGGAGATAACCTTTTAAAGGGCTCAATAGCCGACCCGAAATTTTCCTTTTTTGGGCTATCATTTTAACAAGTAGGTGACACACCTACTTGTCACTTAGCAGCTTGCGCAGTCTCACAAAAATAACTATATCTCTCTACTCCCATATCGTATTGATAAACGGCTTAATGCAATGGAAACTAGACTCATAGATATTTAATTTGGTGGGTAACTCACCCCATAAATCCTTGTAAATTGGGAGAAAATCTTAGAACAATTTGACCTAATGTTTAAGTAAAATTTTGAACCTAAGTTGTGACAACTTTTATCGACTTTTATTTTGAAAATTCGTTTGACTTCAAGACAATGAAACGGATATTATATGATTCAAATACCGTAAACATGACCTCTTTAGTATATTAAGCACATATAGGTTTAGCCGATCATACGAGTTACAATACCCTTGATTCGTTTAACTTCTAATACTTCTTAATCACCCTTATACGCCCTTGTATCACTTAAGATCAATAGGATTAACTTCATGTAATCTCAAGGATAATTTCTTCTTGGATTTATGTTAACTAACGTATAGAATGAACTAACACGTGCGGATATGGGTTGTAACACCCTCCCCCCTTAGGAACATTCGTGCTCGAATGTAAGGGTTTATGGGGAGTCCAAATCATCATGGATTCCAACGAAGAAATGGTCACTAGCAAAATTTGCAAGCAGTTAAGCCCAACGTCCATCAAAAGGCTACACAAAGCATTATGGAAACGTACATTATTTGCATATCACCATTTTGCATTATTGAGGAGTGTTTTCAAGTTATTGCTTACCTCATAAAGTCGTTTCACCTTTCTAGTTTATCCTGTGTTCCACCAACACCCTTGTTATCATCATTTTGGAATAGGTAAGGGTATTTAGACCTCATCTCTTCTTCCGTTTCCCATGTCATTTCTTCCATATTCTTGTTCCTCCACAATACTTTGACGGAAGCTACATCTTTTGTTCTTAGCTTGCGAACTTGTTGATCTAATATAGTCACTAGCACTTATTCATATGATAAATCCTCTGTAACTTGTACATCTTTGATAGGGACAACTCAAGAAGGGTCTCTCCAATACATTTTCTCAACATAGATACATGGAATACCGGGTGGACAATTTCCAATTCGGATGGAAATTCCAACTCATAAGCAACTTGTCCAATTCGTTGAAGAATCTTATACGAGCCGATATACCTTGGACTAAGTTTACCTTTCTTCCCAAAATGCATAACACCCTTCATTGGTGAGATCCTCAGGAAAACCCAATCACCAACCTCAAATTCCAAATCAAGACATCAGACATCAGAATAAGAATTTTTCCTGCTTTTTGCCGTCCTCAGTCGTTCCTGTATCACCTTCACCTTCTCAATGGCTTGGTGAATCAAATTTGGCCCATATAATTTTTTTTCACCGACTTTGAACCATCCAACTGGTGATCTACATCTTCTCCCGTATAGTACCTCATATGGGGATATTTTAATACTAGAATGGTAGCTATTATTGTAGGCGAATTCTATGAGTGGAAGATGGTCATCCCAATTCCCCTTAAAATCTAGAACACATGCTTGTAGCATATCTTCCCGTGTCTGAATGGTACATTCAGCCTGTCCGTCTGTCTGCGGATGAAATGTAGTGCTGAGATTCACTTGTGTGCCTAAACCTCTTCTAAAAGACCTCCAAAAATTTTCCGTAAATTGAGCTCCTCGGTCTGATATAATAGATACTGGCACGCCATGAAGCCTAACAATTTCCTTAATATACAACTTTGCATAATCTTCAGCCGCGTAAGTTGTCTTAACTGGCAGAAAATGGGCAAATTTTGTAAGTCGATCCACTATTACCCAGGTGGAATCAAACTTATGATAAGAGCGAGGTAATCCAATAACAAAGTCCATATTAATCACCTCCCATTTCCAGGTTGGAATATCTATATTCTGAAGCAATCAACCGGGTTTCTAATGTTCTATCTTTACTTGTAGAAAATTAGGACACTGGGCTACAAATTCTACAATAGACTTCTTCATGTTATCCCACCAATACTGCTCCTTGACATCATGATTCATCTTTGTCGAGCCGAGATGGATGGAATATCGGGATTGATGAATCTCATTCATAATCTTTTCTCGCAATTCTGCCACTTTAGGCACACATAGTCGGCCCCGATATCTCAGTTCCCCATCTCCTCCGATCTCAAATGCCGTAATTTTACACTAATTAATGCTCTCTCTTAATCGTACTAAGATAGGATCTTCATATTGTCGTGCTTTTACCTCGGCTACCAAAGGTGATTCTGATGTATTATGTATAGTAACACCTCCGTCATCAGAGTCTAATAATCTAATTCTCATATTGGCTAGCTGATGAAGCTATTTGGTCAACCCCCATCTACCTGACTCAATGTGTACTAAGCTTCCCATTGACTTATGACTGAGAGCGTCTGGCACAATATTGGTTTTACCGGGATAATACAATATCTCGACGTCGTAGTCTTTCAGTAATTCAAGCCACCTACGCTGCCTCAAGTTCAACTCTTTCTGCTTGAATATGTATTGTAAACTCTTATGATCTGTGTAGATGTCAACATGGATGTCGTATAAGTAGTGCTGCCATATCATCAAAGCATATATTATTGAAGCCAATTCCAAATCATGGGCCGGGTAATTCTTTTCATGCTTCTTCAATTGTCTTGATGCATAAGCAATCACCTTTCCATGTTGCATCAATACGCACCCTATACCTGAGGCATCACAATATACCACATATCCTTCTGTTCCTTTAGGGAGAGTGAGCACTGGTGCGGATGTTAATCGATTCTTCAGTTCCTGAAAACTACGCTCACAAGTCTCAGACCACTGGAACTTGGTAGCTTTTGTGTTAACTTAGTCAATGGTGCTGATATGGCCCTTCTACAAATCGCCTATAATATCCTACTAGCCATAGGAAGCTGCAGAATTCTAATGGAGTTGTAGGTCTTGGCCAATTCTTTACTGCATCGATCTTCTGAGTGTCGACATTGATACCCTCGTCAGATATCACATGGCCAAGGAATGCTACTGAGCTCATCCAGAATTCACATTTAAAGAGCTTAACATATAACTTACGATCCTGAAGCAGCTGTAATACTATCCACAAGTGGCCCGCATGTTCCACCTCTAAACGATAATACACCAGAATGTCATTAATGAATACAATCACGAACACATCAAGATAGGGCCTGAATATTGTATTCATGAGATCCATAAAAGCTGATGGGGCATTTGTTTGCCCGAATGACATCATCAAGAACTCAAAGTGCCCATATATTGTCCGGAAGGCCGTCTTTGGAATATCCTTCTCCTTTAACCCTTACATGATGATACCCTGAATGTAAGTCAATCTTGGAGAAATACTTGGCACCTTGGAGTTGGTCAAACAAGTCGTCAATTCTTGGAAGTGGATACTTGTTATTTATAGTAAACTTATTAAACTGTCGATAGTCGATACACATCCGTAATGACCTGTCTTTCTTCCGCACGAATTGAACTAGCGCACCCCAAGGTGAAGTGCTAGGCCTAATGATGCCCTTATCGAGCAAGTCCATCAACTGCACCTTCAACTCTCGCAACTCTGCAGGAGCCATTCTGTATGGACGGATAGAGATCTGTTGAGTGTCAAGTAACACATCAATACTAAACTCAATCTCCCTTTTAGGAGGAAGGCCTGGGAGTTCATCTGGGAAAACATATGGAAATTCATTGACCATGGGGATTGATTGTAGAGTAGGCGGCACATCCCTAACGCGAACGAGATGATAAATGTAACCTTTTGAGATTTCCTCGCCTTGAGATAGGAAATAAATCTACCTTTCGGTGTAGCAATATTCCCCTTCCATTCAATGACGGGTTCACCACAAATTTGAAACCAAACAAGCTTCATACGAAGATTAACATTTGCATAGCATGAGGACAACCAGTCCATCCCTATTATCACATCGAAATCAACTATTTCTAACTCAAATAAATTTGCCGAGGTTTGACTACTAAAAATCATCACAGTGCAACTGCTATATACTCTTCTAGAAATCACAGAATCTCCTATTGGAGTAGATACCGCAAGGGGTTTACTTAACAATTCAGGTTCAACACCAAACTTATTAGCCACAAAGGGTGTAACATATGATAATGTGGATCCCGGATCAATCAGCGCATATACATC
This sequence comes from Nicotiana benthamiana, assembly GCA_034376525.1. Taxonomy (NCBI): domain Eukaryota; kingdom Viridiplantae; phylum Streptophyta; class Magnoliopsida; order Solanales; family Solanaceae; genus Nicotiana; species Nicotiana benthamiana. The sequence goes on from CM067330.1 coordinate 78,521,778, forward strand.
ATAAGAAAACACAGAAAATATACCTGTAATAACATCTGGAGATGACTCGAGATCCGGTCGACTTACTAGAGCATAGGTTTGACTTTGAGAACCACTCAAACTCGGCCCTGCACCTCTACCTCTAGCATGACCTGTCAACTGCTGAAAACCCTGTGCTGGAGGTCGAGCTGATGAGGAAGAACCCAACACAGATCCCGTCGACTGAACCATACCATCACCTCATCTGTTAATCGCATCATATGGCCAGGCTGTTTGCAAGAATAATACGCATTAGAACCTCAAAGGCACAGTCCAAAGTGGGCCATACCGCACTGATCATAACGTGGTGTTGGGGGTCTCGTCTGACTAACATCCCTGTGATGTTGCGAGCTAGATGCCCGAAAACTCTATCTGGACCAGAATAGGATCAATCATATCGAGGCCTCTGAAATTGTGGAGGAGCACTAGCTATAGGTGGCGCCAAACTCCTCGAATACTGGGTCCTGACACTGCCTCTAAAGTCATCAAGATACCTTGAAAATCTCTCCCTCTTATGCTGGCCCCTATCCTGCTCCCTATCTTCCCTATGCTGGCGCTTATGATCCTCTAGGCCATGAGCATAAGCCTGAATACGGGAAATATCCATGCCCTCCACCAAGGAGGCTGTCGTGCACTTATTTATCAGATGTGGTTCGAACCCGTTCACGAACAAATGCACCCTATTACTCACCTCGGCTACCATATGGGGAGCATACCTTGCCAAAGAATCAAACTGCATATTGTACTCTCGTACACTCATATTACCTTGTCTAATGATCAAGAACTTATCAACTCTAGCTTGTCGTATCTCAACTGGCAAGTAGTGACGAAGAAAGACCTCAGAAAATTCCTTCTACACAGCTAGAGGAGCGTTCAGACCCCTGGATCTCTCCCAACTATCATACCAGAGAATCGCTAAATCCCGTAGCCGATAAGAAGCCAACTCTACTGCCTCTGTATCACTAACATGCATAACCCAAAACGTACGATGAACCTGGTCAATAAAAGTTGTGGGTCCTCCTTGGGGTCTGATCCGGTAAACACTGGAGGGTCTAAATTAATAAAATCATGAACTCTCGTACTAACTGGTTTATCTGCAGCACTTGTATTCTGCCTCTGAGCCTAAGAAGCTACCAAGCTAGTCAATAACTGCAAAGTACTTCGCATATCCTAGTCTGTAGTGCCAGAAGGAGGAACTGGAGGTGTTAGGTTCCTCCTAATATCCTCTAGAGGAGACAGAGTAGATAAGGTATGAGACGACATCTTACTCTGAGCTTCACTTTGGCCTACTTTGGCATAGGGCACCTGACTGGTACCCTCTCCCGTAGCTGTATCAAGCCGTCTACTAATTAGTTGCTTCCTAGTTGAAGGCATTGCTGAAAGAAAATAATATTAGAGACGAACACTTAGGACTCAACTCTATGCACGATCTAGATTCAGGAAGAAGGTAACAACCCTAAATGTCCTGTAGCCTCTGATTATAAACTTGGCGCGCTACACATCCATAATCAAGACTCTACTAGACACGGCTCATAGACAATCCCTAGGAAAGACCGGCTTTTGTACCAAATTTATCACGACCAAAACTGGAGGGCCATGACTAGCACCCAGCCATACTTGTCGCGTACCATCATACCTTTTACCTAACCCTCTTTATTATCTGTTAGGGGCAACGAGATCAATATAAATGGTATCCATGGATCACGGACAACCAACGATAGAAGATGATGGCATAAACATACATAACATGGGGTGTCCATACAATCAAGAAACTATATATAAGTTACGAGCTACCACGATACCATGAAAGACTGTACAACAAAACCCAACCGACAAGGCATACCAAACTGTACATGAGTCGACACCTGTTTATGAACCTCTAAAGGAACATAAGTTATGAAAAATAGTTGGAACAGGGCCCCGACATACCCATAATATCTATAACAAAAATGCATACCAAGATCACAGCAAGTACGAAGAAGGGATCTCGCCAATCACTACTGAACTGGACAGCCTACTGTGGTGGGGGAGCTACACCTCCCTGCCTATCGGGACCTGCGCCCCGACATGCAGCGTCCATAAACAAAAGGACGTCAGTACGAATAAAGTACTGAATATGTAAGGCTGGGAACAATAAATACAAACAGTAATGTAAGCAGGGATAGAGAATATACAACATGTAAGATCTGAGTACCTCTTAGGGCTACTGGCATGAATTGCATGATACATACATATAAATACCTAAACTTTTAAACATACGCCTCTGTGGGCATCATCATCATCATTTCGTACCCTGCCGTAATAGGCTCGGTAAAAAAAACATACCCGACCATAATAAGGCTCGGTAGAATCGCATCCGGCCACGTGGAGCTCGGTAAAATCCAACTGATCGGTGGTTGGACAATAGGTGTCATACCCGGCTGAATATAGCGTGGCTCGGTAGATTAAAATAGATACATATATAATGCATGCTCGACTCATGGGAACACGTTCTAGACCTTTCGGAGTGACGAAAGGTCAGTATCCTTTGTACACGTTATTAGGACTAACTCTTCACTATGAATTTTATAAGAATCAAGAAGTACCAACAACATTGATAACATTAAGAATAACAGAAGCGACATTAACATCAACCATTCCATAAGAGGGGAAACAATGTAAGTACCGCTAGCTTCTAATAGTAGAGTATCTTTGGAAGCTCGTTCATTACATTATGTACAATCGGAGTCGTGAAAAAGAAGAAAAGGGATAACCTCACATACCTTGTATATACTACCGCAATCTCAAGCTATGCAATTATCACAACTCCTTACTCTACAATAAGAGAAACGATACAATCGTTATCATTTAAGCGACATAACTATTATGTATCAATCACAACCTATTTTACGGTGAAACGGACAGTACCTCCCCTATCTATATGACTTCACACCATTCAAAAAAATCACCAAACATCCTAAACAACATCAATAATAATCATATTGAGCCTCCCCAAACAGCCCATGCACAATCTAATTACTTCATACATACGACGACCTTTGTAGTCGTGTCAAACAATCCGGAAATGTTACGAAGAACTATCAGCTAACAACCCCAAATATATATGGTGTTTCTCCAAACCTTCCACCTCCAAAACACCACAAAATAGTAGTAAAACACGCAGCCCAACGCAAGACAAAACAGTCCACAAAACAGTCCGCTACAAGTGAATAACTCGAACTCACGACTTCCGATCACTATCCCGTGAGTTCTTACATGTATAGAAAGAACTACCATGAGTTCACAGAACAAAAATGCATGAAATATTGCAGTAAACTTACCTTACTCGTTGGATAACTAAGCCTTTCCCTTGGTTTTTCAAACTCTTGATTTTACCATCAATTAGAACTTGAAAGAGAGGGAAAATCGATTAGGGTTAGTGTAGAATTTTTGGGATGAGGTCTGTAGGGGTTTTGGCATGCGTATTTGAGAGATATATTGAGGGTTATATTTCAGGAGATAACCCTTTAAATGGGCTCAATATCCGACCCGAAATTTCCCTTTTTTGGGCTATCATTTTAACAAGTAGGTGACACACCTACTTGTCACCTAGCAGCTTGCGCGGTCTCACAAAAATAGCTATATCCCTCTAATCCGATATACTATTGATAAATGGTTTAATATTTTGGAAACGAGACTCATAGATCTTTAATTTGGTGGGTAGAGAACCCTCTAATTCCTTGTAAATTGCGAGAAAAGCTTGTAAACATTTGACCTAATTCTTAAGTAAAATTTTGAATCTAAGTTGTGACAACTTTTGTTGACTTTTGTTTCATAACTCGTTTGACTTCAAGACTATGAAACGGATATTATATGATTCAAATACCTTAAAACATGACCTCTTTAGTGTATCAATCACCTATAGGTTTACCCGAAGATACGATTTACAACACCCTTGATTCGTTTAACTTCTAATACTTGTTAATCTTCCTTATACACCCTTGTATCACATAAGATCAATAGGATTAACTTCGTATCATCTCAAGGATAATTCCTTCTTGAATTTATGTTAACTAACGTATAGCATGAACAAACGCGTGTGGATATGGGTTGTAACAGATAGTGGTTGCTCAAAACATATCACTGAAAGAAAGAACCAGTTCCTTTCATTTGAGGACTTAAAGGGAGGTAATGTCTCTTTTGGAAATGGAAAGAAAGGTGAGATTATTGGGGTTGGAAAGGTAGGTAAGATAGACTCTCACTCCATTGAGAATGTCTACTTGATAGATGGCTTGAAATACAACCTGATCAGTGTGTCACAACTGTGTGACAGAGGTAACCTTGTAGCATTCACCTCTACTAAATGCTTTGTGATTAACCTTACCACTGAAAAGATGATTTTGTAGTAAAAAAAGTTAACATTATTTACATTGTTGATGTCTACTCTCTCAAAAAATAAACTAACATGCCTAAGTGTGCTAGATAATGATCCCCTCCTATGGCACAAAACACTTGGTCATGCCAGTCTGAATAAGCTAAACAAATTAGTCTCCAAGGGCTTGGTCATAGGGTTACCTAACACCAAGTTCAAGGAAGACAAAGTTTGTGAGGACTCTGTAAGGAGGAAGCAGGTAAGATTATCCTTCCAAAGCAAGAAAATGGTAAGCCTAATCAAGCCATCAAAACTGGTCTATATGGATATTTATGGTCCAACGAGAACCATGAGTAGAGGTGGAAGGAAATATGTAATGGTACTTGTTGATGAATATTTTAGATTTACCTGGGTACTATTTCTAACGTCTAAAGATGAAGCATTTGACATGTTTACTGCCTTTGTTAGAAAAACTCATAAAAGAACATGACTTCTCAACTAAATGGAGTAGTTGAAAAAAAGAACAGAACACTTGAAGACATGGCTAGGGCTATGCTTCTTTCTAGTAAGTTGCCTCATAGATTCTGGGCAGAGACTGTAAACACTGCATGTTATATTATCTATAGATGCATGACAAGACCTTTTGTAGAGAAGACTCCATATGAGTTACTTAAAGGGAGAAACCCAAATATATCCCATCTTAGGACATTTGGATGTAAGTGCTTTGTGCATAATAATGGAAAAGACTCCCAAAGTAAGTTTGATGCTAGAAGTGATAATGGAGTATTCTTGGGATATTTTTCACAAAGCAAAGCATGTAAAGTGTTCAATAAAAGAACTTTGTGTGTAGAAGAAAGTGTGCATATAGTATTTGATAAAACTAACATTCTTTCTAAGAGATAGGAACATGAAGATGAAGCTATTGGATTGGCAAAGGATTTGACTGAAGCCACAACACAAGTCTAAGTGGCACCAAAAGAAGGAACATGTGATGGAACAGGTTCTTCCATTCAGGGCAACCTAATAAGGGGAACTAATCAAAGAGGAATTGAAATAAATTCCCTAAAAGAACATGTTTATGACCCTGTTCCTTAGAAACGGAACATGGGAGAAGCATCTAGTAGAAACCAGTTGGTTGTGAAACCTCACAAGTATCAAAGTTCTCATCCTATTGAGAACATTATTATTGATCCAACATCTGAAGTCAAAACTAGATCACAATTAAAGAATTTGTGTCCTTTTGATGCCGTTTCATCTCTTATTGAACCTAAAAATATTGTTGAGGCTTTGAAGGATGCAGATTACGTCAATGCAATACAAGATGAACTCAATCAGTTTGAGAGAAGTCAAGTTTGGCATTGGTTCCAAGACCCACGGATAGATTAGTTATTAGTACAAAATGGGTCTTTAGAAACAAACATGATGAAGATGGAACAATTACAAGAAACAAGTCAAAATTGGGATTCAAGGTTACAGCCAAGAGGAGGGCATAGATTATGATAAGATTTTTGCTCCAGTTGCAAGACTAGAGGCAATCAGACTCCTCATAGCCTTTGCAATATACATGGAATTCACTCTTCATCAAATGAATGTCAAAAGTGCCTTCATGAATGGCTACCTGAAAGAAGAAGTGTTTGTGAAACAACCTCCATGGTTTGAGAGCAAGGAATATCCTGAGCATGTGGACAAGTTAGACAAGGCTCTATATGGACACAAGAAGGCCCCAAGAGCATGGTATGAACGACTATCCAAACTTTTGCTTGAACATGGTTACAAAACAGGTAAAATTGACAGTACCTTATTCTTAAGGGAAAAAGGTAAGGACCTCCTTATGGTACAAACATATATTAATGACATAATATTTGGGACTCCACTGATAAGCTAAGTAAGGACTTTGCAAAACTAATGGGGAGTGAGTTTTAAATGAGTATGATGGTGATCTTACCTTCTTATTAGTCTTACAGATAAAACAAAGTCCTAATGGAACCATGATCCATCAGCAGAATATGCAAAAGAGCTTATCAAAAAGTTTAAAATGGATGAATTAAAAGAAAAAGACACACCCATTGTAACTGCCACTAAATTAGGCATTGATGAACCTGGTTCATCAGTTGATGAAAAGTTGTATAGGGGTATGATTGGTTCATTCTTGTATCTTACTGCCAGTATACCTGACATTGTTTTCAGTGTAGGGCTTTGTGTGAGTATTCAGGCCAATCCAAAAGAGTATCACTTGACCGCTGTCAAAAGGATACTAAGATATTTGAAAGGCACCACTTCCTAAGAGATAACTATGAGAAAGGATTGATCTCCATAGAATTATGTGCTACTAATAATCCAACTGCTGACATCTTCACTAAAGCACTGAGTAGAGAAAATTTTGAGAGGAATAAATTGGAATTAGGGATGATTAAGATCACCTAATAGGTCCAGCTCAAAATGCACAAAGAAAAAGAATTGAAAATAAAAATAAAAATAAATAAATGAAAAAAAAATTGGCTAGGAATTATAACCTTGTATAAATATAAATTAACTCTTACTCAGCTTTATACTTTAATTAGTATACTCCTGTGACATGTGTTTATATGTTTATATGACTCACTGATCTCTTATAAAATTTTCTCTATTATGGCATTTGAGGCATGTTCACGAGAGTTCTAAATGAAGAACCTGGTTCATCAGTATGGGTTCATATGAAAGCTCAGGTATATTTTCTATACTCTGCACAATTAGAAAGATTAATAATTCAATCATGAGCAGAAGTCCTGTACTGGTCAAATTCCTAGAAAATTCTATCTGTTAGCATTGAACCAGTTCCGTCCATCTAGAATTGTAAACCGTAATTTTTGCCTAATATCTAGGGAAACCAATGCAATCATTAAAATTCTGAAATTTCAGTTTGATTAGACTCCTATTTGACCCCTGCAAAAAGTTGTCATTACGTATTAAATGTCTATTCTCTTTAAATACACATCATTTCTCCAGTCTTCATCATAATTCCTAAATTGTTAAAAAAACTCTTCTTCACTTCTAATTGCCATCTTCTCCAAAATTCCCAAACTTTCTTAAGAAATCGACAATCATGTCTAACCCTCAAAACAACCCTGGCTCTCCTCCACCACTATCTCCCTTAAATTCATCCTCATCTACTCCCCCCAGTGTATCTCCAAAACCTAGACTATGAAGGTAGAAAATGCTTGCTCGTAAGGCTGTAGCATCTGGCGCTTTGAGAAAGGCTTTAAACGAAAAGTTGAAAGCTAGACAAATGAAGCAAATCCAAGCTCCAAATTCTGACTCTAGCTCTAAGTCCGAATCCTATCAATCAGCAGCTGAGGGGAAGGACATGAGTCTTCTAACTCTGATAAGACTCAAGAATCTTCTACTGAAGTAAGTACATCTGTGATTGAAACTTAGAGACTAGGTTTGTTCTGGTTGGACAAATTGGGGATATTGAATTGCCTGAGAAATGTAGGAGTGGAGGTAAAAAGAATTATGAAAAAGAAAAAAAAAGAGGGTGCATGTGGTGAAGAAAGGCAAATTAGGAATAATGTAGTACCTGCTATTTGTGGGGTTGAACATGAAAGAGTAGAAGCGAGTGGCCTGAAGTCAGGGGGAAGTGGTTCTGGGGAAGCTGCTGAATGGTTAGTTCATCTAAGCAAACAAAGAGATAAACTTGTTTCATCTACTGAAGAAACCTTGGTTGATCTACTAAAAAGGTTGGGGCAAGCTATGACCCAAAGAAACGCAGAGCTCCCACAACAAAATCCCTAACTATTCCCAAGCCTTCCAAGAAAAGAAAAGCTTCATCCCCAACACATATTGCCTCTTCAGTGCCTAGGGGTAGAGCCAAAAGAAGTAGGGTAAAATATAGTGAAGTTGATCTATAAAAAGCCTTAGAAGAAAGTGAGAAAAAGAAAGATAAGGGAAAGGGAAAGATTGCAGAATAGTCAGAGGCTGTTGAGGAAGTGGAGATGGAACTGGTCCATCAAGAAAGGGGTACAATAGTGGAGGTTCCTACCCTCAATCCCAAAAAGCCCAAGACTTCCTCTAAGAAGTCTTCTTCTGTGTTTGAGGCTGTTGAACCTTCACTAGCCAAGAGGACAAGCTCTGCAATAAAAAACAGACAAGCAAGAATTTATTATGATGAAGGGTGGAGCGGAGAAGAAGAAGAAGAAAATGAATTTGACAAGGAGCACGAAAAGTTTGCCATGTTTGGCAGAAGAAAACTTTTAAAGGAACGAATGTTGAAAGACCTGGTGCAACCAGGAATCATTAGGTTGGTGGATGCCTTAGCAGCTTAGGGGTGGAAGGACATGGTCCTTTAGATAAATGGTAGACTTTCCAGGAATAAACTGACTGAATTTATGGCAAATGTTGTGGTTAAGGACGAAATGGTTAGTAGCCTGGTGAAAGGAGTTATACATGGAACTTGACACCACATAGCTAAACTTTACGACATTGCATGCATAGGCAAAAGCTATCAAATGTTGTCCATTTAAATAAAAATATTTTTTAAGAAATCCATTAGATATAGTCCCTTGTTGAGAATTTAGGAAAGAAAGTGGAAAGTATTAATCCTAGAGTTATAACTCCATTCAAGGACGTATTTATAGAACTTAATTCCACAAGGATGTAAATAAGAGAAATTGTGATAGAGTGGATTCAAGAACGATACGGCTCCTTCAAGAAGTAGGTACATACAATTCTTTGTGACTCACATCTTATTAAGACCATGTTCATGAGGACTATTCAATGTGGATGTAGACATGCAATGAATAAAATTTTTGTGTTGTTCGTAATGATGTACTAAGGAGTGACTTACCAAGTGACTTTAGGTTGACAGGGCAACAACTTAATCGATACCCCTCGACTCCACATCCCTAATGTACGTAGGTAACATACTGATATACTACATGATCTGGTGGTGCATAGACATTAATAGGAACAAGGGTAACCCCCTTAGCAACAAGTTCTACTAATGCCTCCATAGCTCGATATATTCTTCTAACAAACTCTTGGAAATTTCCCCCAGATTTAATGGTGGGGTTATTCCCTCCTTACTACTTCCAAAAATCATGAATTACTCATCTTAAGATTAAGAAATAGAATGAAAATTAGCTTCCTATCTTGAGCTCTACTACACGATCTGGAGTATCAAAGAAGGGTGAAACTCCTAAATGTCCGAATAGCCTCCAACTTATAGATGTGGTACACTACACACCGATAAGAAGGACTCTACTAGACACGACTCCGAGATATCCTAGGACACTTTAAAACCGTAGGCTCTAATACCAAGTTTGTCACGCCCCAAAAATCGAGAAGCACGACCGGCGCTCAACCGAGTAAACCCGATTGAGCAAGCATGTTAAATTTCATTCTACCCAAGCTAATTCATGAATTAATAGGAGATGGACTCCATTAATAATACTTATGAAGTATTTCATTAACAACTTTCGTTTCATTTCCATTAGAAGCTTAAAACATAAGTATAAAAATATTATAAGATTTATAAATCTTTGCCAAATATCAATATTTCTACTTTAATTTCAATACCCAACACTATCCACAACCTGTTTACGGAGCCTCTAAACATAATTGAAGAGTAATGTAATATGGAAATGCTGGTAACAAGGATCCGGCTATACCTCAAATATAAAATACATGATAAATAGATAAACTAGGACCTCGAAACAAAGTTGGGCCCACAAGTCAGCTGAAAGGATGAGCGGTACTAGCTGCGACCAACACTTCTTGCTATCGAAACCACCTACATCTATTTAAAGATGTAGCACCCCTGACAAAAGGACGTTAGTGCCGTCGAATAGAACTAGCATGTATAACTAAGCACCAAATTAATAGAAACAACTATAACAAAAAGAACTAAGAAATCTTAAACACCATTTCAAGAGAAAGAACTATCATAGAAGAACAAAGAAATCATATTGACAACAAAGTTTCAAATAAGCACCACATCAACAATATAAGAGATTCACATAGTTTTCACAAGGTTTATGAGATTTTAGAGTAGGTAATCCTATGTTGTTGCATCATTATCCACATTACAACCGCTCCCTTGAGCGGAGTCCGATCACAGCCCGACCAGCCAAGCCGTCTCCCTGAGACGTTACCATCATTTCATTTTCACTTTCCAGTTTCAATCACCAATACATTACCACCATCTTGGTCATACATAAGATCAATTCAAGTTATAAGAATATAGAAGAATTCTCATGATTCGGCATAATAATTGCAATTTAAAATTGACTTGAAATCTAGGCAATTTAGCATATACTTCACATTCTTCACATATCCCCAATTTACCGAGAATAGCACATAGAACACATTGAGACACACCTTTCACATATATTCTTGCAAAACCAAATCCTTTGAAATAACGAATACTACATAAATCAAATTTCTGACTTACAACATATGTGGGGACACCATGGGAGCTCAATTTCTAAAAAGAGGGAGTTTTAGCCATACATACCTTGTTTAAGCCTTCCTTAAGATACTACGACGTTTTGGAAATTCTAGAAATCCTAATCTACTTTGAGACATAACAAAATTGAACACAAATTAGGAAGGTATTCATGGTTTCAGATCATTTGAGCATTCCATCAAATAATAGTTGAGAATTTTTATTTCAAAGCTCTTTTACAAGATTTCCTTCGATTTCTCAACCCAATATTTACTTATTTATGTTCAACAATCTTCCCACAGGCCTAATTTGTAAACGCAAGTATATATAATACTATTACACCGAAGAATCATACCTTAATAATCCCATCTTATGCCCAAAACTTGAAATTAAGGTCTAAGTGTATAGAAACTTACGTCTTAGATAAAGATCTTGTGATTGGTTTACTTGATTCATGGAAGATTGAATCGTTAGAATGTTCGGCTCCCTCCTTCTCTCTCTAAGTTCTCTTAACTCACTCTAAAATCATCAGAATATCTCCCCAAATGAAACCCCAAAACATATATATTGAAATAAGGTCGGGTCATGAAAATAGGAAGATTAACCCTCCGATTTCGGATTCGTAGTCGCATAATGGACCGCAAAATGGGTATGCTAGCTGTAGATGCGTCGCAAAACTCGGTGACCAAAACTGGGCTACATTGGTCCAATTTGTGACTAGATTTGCGATCGCATATCTGACACAGGATCGCATTTTTCCAGCCTTTGGTAATTTGATCATAACTTTGTGTAGGAATGTCCAAATGATAAACGGTTTGAAGCATTAGAAACTAGACTCGAAGACCTTTCATATGATAGTTTGTTCATCATGCAAAACTACACACACACACACACATACACACACTCATACAAATATATATATATGTATATATATATATATATATATGTATATATATATATATATATATATGTATATATATATATATATATGTATATGTATATATATATATATATATATATATACATATATATATATATATATATATATATATATATATATATATATATATATATATATATATATATATATATATATATATATTTGTGTGTGTGTGGGGTCGTCCAAAGTAGGGACTTGTGCGAACTCATTTGGAATTTTAGCCTATTGTGAAATTTTTCAATTTGCCTTCGACTTAGGCCTTTGTCACGACCCAAAATCCACTAAGGGTCGTGATGAGCCAGACACCACTGTCAGGCAAGCCAACCAAAATACTCAATTAAATTCCAATTTTAGTAATTATTGAAATCAGTTTCTTTATACATTAAATAACTAATAATGAAATTTACAAAAATAACCATGAAGCCTTTAACAACTTATCCTTGAGTAATCCTAAAAAAAATCCTCCCAAAACCCGGTGTCACAAGTGCATGAGCAATTTCTAATAAATAATGTAATACAACAACCGCTCGGAATATTATTGGATAGAAAATATATGCAGAAAACTGAAAGAGACTCTACTGACTGCGGGTCGCCTCGAGAAATCCAGCTCACCGAAGTCTCTGTATCAACCATGTTGCCTCGCCCGGTAGGGCACTAGATATACATGTGTCTGTGCAACAAAAATAAACAAAAGTGTAGTATGAGTACGAAAACAACATGTACTCAATGAGGTAATCTCAAAGATGTAGAGACGAAATGGTCGATTTCGACACTTACTAGGGGTCTAATAATTATATATTATTAGTAATTATAATCATGGATTTATTAAGGATGATAGTAGTTTCAAGTAAATCACGAATAGGTAGAAGTTCCTTTTTTGTATTAAAGGTCTCCGGATTCCTAATCCATTAGTTTTCAAATATTTCGAGTCAGGGAGAGTGGATATCAATATCAATAAATCTCAAGGCAAGCAATACAAGCATGCGCAAATCATGTCGAGGTTATACATCCCAATCCAACAGAAAAATAAACTGTGCACTGCCGATGGACGAATGGTGCAAACCATAGAGGCATCTATTTTATTGGCCGAGGCGTTTGGCCCATTCCAAAAATAAACACACATGGACAGTCAATCAAGAAGTCCACACAGAGCAATTACCAAAGAAAAACAAATCCTCTTTTAACCATTTAAGAAAAATGAAGTATTACCTGTTAAGAAATTCATTTTCTAATTCGATGTGATTTAAGCAATTCAAGTTGTTAATAAGTTCACAAATAATCCAAGTATAGCATGCTTTTGGGTCCTGAAATACATGGACAATAGCATAATAGTAGCTACGCACTGACTCTCGTCACCTTGTGCGTACGTAGCCTCTGCAAATAGGAGCACATAACAAACTATTTTACCTATGGGGACAATTTCCTCTTACAATGTTAGAAAGGAGACTCACATTTCTTTGAAGATCCATAACTGGCACTCCACGCTCCTCCGAAGACTCAAATCGATGCACAATGCTCCAAAACTAGCCAATGAATACACAAATCCATTAATATACAATCAATTACTTATTACAATCCAATGTACAGCAATTGCTAACCCCGATCGAAAAGTTGACAAAAATGTCCTTAGGCCCACGTGCTTGGATTATAAAAATTTTCGAAGAATAAGTTCACCCATAGCCTCACAAACTCAAATATACGATTTTCTCTAAATTTCATACCCAAAATCATGGACAAATTCCAAGAATGTAATGTCTAGGTTTTTCTTTCGAACCCCAAGTTTTCTACAAATTTCCATGCTTAATTTCATGTATTTAACCCATAACTAGAAGAAATCACTTATCTCGTGATATATGACGAAACCCCCTCCTAAAAAGCTCCAAAAATCGCCTCAAGCCAAGAAAATATGAGAGAAGATGACCAAATCCCAATTTTTAAAAGAACTATTCTACCTCCAGAACTTCCGCACCTGCGGTCGCTTGACCACTTCTGCGATTCCGTAGGTGCGGCCATCCTACCGCATCTGTAGTTACCTCTCAAGCCTTTCATTTCCACTTCTGCAACTTCTTTATCGCAGATGCAGTCCCACATCTGCAGCAAAATGACCGCATCTGCGGTCCAGCTGTCTTCCATCCACTACCACATATGCGGCTCCTCTAGCAGCTTTTGCGGCTTCGCACTTGCAGCTCAATCCTTGAAGGTGCGATTATGACAACAACCAGCAACTTTAACCTTCCAAAAATTCTATTTTCAATCCGGTAACCACTAGGAATCCATCCGAGCCCCTACGAGACTCCAACCAATCATACTAACCAGTCCCAAAACATATTACAGACTTGCTTGGAGCCTTAAATCGTAACAAACAATGCTAAAACCACGAATCAACCTCCAATCTAAGCTTTATGAACTTAGAACTTCAAACTTCTACTCTCGATGTTTAAACCTATCAAATCAAGTCCGATTGACCTCAAATTTTGCACACAAGTCATATTTGACATTACAGACCCACTACAACTTCAATACTTTCATTCCGGCCCTGATATAAAAAAGTCCACTTCCGGTCAAACTTCTCTAGAACCTTCAATTTTCTAGCTTTAGCCAAATTGCTCCAAAATGACCCCACGGACCTCCAAATTCACTTCCGATCGAGATCCACACTCCAAAATCACCATACAGAGCTATTCCCCTACTTAGAATCCCAAACGGACATCAATAACACAGAAAACACTTCAAGCCAAACTTATGAAATTCCTTCTAAAATGCTAACCTCCACAATATACGCCAAAACGCTTCCAGGCCATCCAAAACTTGATCCGGGTATACCCAAGTCCGAAATCATCATACGAACCTGCTGGAACTTTCAAATCCTGGTTCCGAGGTCATTTACTCTAAAATCCAATCTCAATTAATTCTTTCAACTTAAAGCTTCCGAAATCTCACAAGGTAAACTGTACGAGATACTCAAAAACACAAGATTGTAAACAGTCCATACTTTGGATAAAAGGCTATAAGCCTGGGGATCCAATAACTGGGAATGATAGCGGCATCATCGACGGCATATCTTCCAGCCTATGGTTTCTAAGTACCGAGAGATCCAGTTAAAGTAGAGAAGATTTGGAGATGATGTGATGTCTAATGGAATCTATGGTGCAAGCAAGTTGAAGGAAAGTTTGTAAGTAGATATGTATAGGTCATAATCTAAAGTATGGTAAACATGAGTAAGGGTGAGGAAAGGCAAGTACAAAGCTGGCGAGAATGGATAAGTCCTCAGGAATAAGTCCATGAAAACAAGAGAAATGATGGTTTCTCCAAGTTATTGAAAGTTCAGTATAGCTTGAATGAACTCAAAGGAATCAAAGGTTAATAGCATATAGAAAGAATGAAATGCTGACCTAGTAATAAAATGAGGGTATAATTGTGACAGATAAAGGATGATGTTTGGGCCTTCGTTTGATTTATGATTTGAAAAAAAATAGTAAAATATAAGGAAAAAAGATTTCGTTAGCTGCACAAAATGAAGATACCCCCATAAGGTGAATCACATTGAAACACTATGAAATACGATTATGGGAATCACTTCAAATATTTCTTGAGGTAACGTAAGCCCTAGGGGCAAGGTATTACGTAATAAGTTTTAAGTTATTAGTTGTATATTGTAGATCAACATCAAAGTAAATCAACAATGGATGCACAAAAGTTACAAACTATGATATGAAATTAGCCGTCATTTTAAAGATGAGCAGTAATGAGGAAGCATTAAAGGACTTGAATTTTTACATATTGAATAAGCAATAAGAGTAAGTTGGAATTTGGTAGCAGACCTCAGCAACGATAAACTAAAGTAAGAATTATGGTAGTAAATTCATACGGATGGCTAAATGGACCTATGCGATGAGATATAACAATATTCCTAAATTCAACAAAGTATCAAGAAAAGGACTTTGGTATACCTATAGAAGCCCAGAGAGACATCCTATTAAGCCTTGTATATAAAAAGTAAGGTTTAGAGATTGACTAAAAGATAAAAGGAAAAAGGAAAGATGAATCGCATGAGTGCACTTACAAAGCCAGGGTCATACAGGCTGCATGACAGGAGGTAACAACAGCTGTAAGATTAGGAAGATTTTGACCACATGTTATGATATAAGCAAAAAGAATAAGGGGAGGATACCCTAGACATTGGATTTATTCACAGAGCAACTGCTTAAATGGCAAGAAGAGTATTAAGAAATTCACAAGAGCTATAAGTTACAAAAACAAGAAGAACATCAGTCGGCATTCGAGGACGAATGTTTCAAAGGGGGGATGATGTTACGCCCCACAATATTACGTCGATATTATGTACCGCGGTATTATATTACGATGATGTTATGCTATGCAGTAATATATTGTGATGATCTTATACCTTGCAGTATTACATTACGGTGATGTTACGCATCGCATTAGTAAGCTATGACGATGTTTCACCCTGTAATATTTTGCGTTTAATTTGTTGTAAGGTTATTGACATTAGTCCAAGGAAAATATTATTTGGAGATTATAAGCGTTATGAAGGATAAAAGGGTACACAAATTAAAGAAAATGATTTCTATTGGAAGTGGCCAATTTAGAATAAAATACAGGTCGAACGATAATGCTCGAATACCATGCAAGATACCATATAACCACGGTAGTATCATATATAAAGTATATATGAAGAATTTTTTTTAAAAAATAAATAAATAAAATTTTAAATAATTTGTGGTAATTTTTAAATTTATGCGGGTAATAGATTAATTATTGGGTAATAAAACATTACCCAATTAACTAATAAACAGATAAAAATTAGTGCTAATAAATAGATAAAAATTAATATCTCACATACACCCAACGTGGCAAGAAGCCACAAAATTGGAAGTGACTAATAGTCACTTTTGCGAAATGGCTAAATCATGAAAATGACTAAGCTTTTAAGTCTTAGCAAACCAAAAATATTAGAAACCATATTCTGTATTTTGGTTTCAAACCAAAAAATATTAGATACAAAATCATTGTCCAATATTAAAATCCATAAGCAAAGTCTTGTTCAAAATCAGAAGCAGAAACCTTACCTATTCCAAACTTAAGAAAAACGTGATTCATTCCAAGAAGTTCAAGGAATCAAAAGTAATATTTGTCCGTGAATTTTTACAAAGCAAGGGCAAATTTCGCTCAACAACGAAAGTTTCAAACGAGATAATTATACGGAGTTGTTTTTATTCCAGATATGTTAAGACTAACCTTTTCCTTCATTTTATTACGATATCATAATTAACAAGTCTGATAACGAAGTATAAAAAAAAATTCATATCCCGAAATTTATGTATATTTTGCTAGTCTCGCAAATTACATATATTTTCCTAGTTATGTAAGTTACCATATTCTTCTTATCGGGACTGCATATTCAGTTGAGTATTTCCTTCTTCCGTTCAAAAGAGCAGAGAGTTTACATATATACAGTATTAAAAACATTTTCATTACTATCGAGCTATAATCGATGGGTAAGCATTTATTGGGCAACCTCTAATCAGATGGTAAGTTATATACCGAGCCAACTGTGGCTGAGCGCATATGAGCGAGCCCAGTTGGTCGAGATACAGAGCCTAATATGGTCGAACGCCCATGAGCGAGCCTACTACGGCAGAGCAATTATATATATACCGAACTTTATAAAGCCAAACATCTATTTTACTTACTATATTGAGAGAGTTGAGTCAGTATCAGCAGGTAAGCATATTTCAAGATCATCTTTGACTTCCAATTATTTTCAGTTAATTATCAGTTCAGGTTCAACTTTCAGTATATTGCCTTACATACTCGGTACATTATTTTCTACTGACGTCCCTTTTTTGGGGGCGCTGCATTTCATGCATGTAGATTCATACAGACAAACGGATAGAACTCCTCATTAGGTGTTGCTCGAGTTCAGCTTCTTCGGTAAGCTCCATACTCTTCGAAGTTGCCGGGTCTAGAACTTTATGTATATCTTGTATATATATGTTATGAGTAGATTGTGTCCCTATTCCGTATCACATTATATCTATCAATTGAGGCTTGTAAACATATCCTGTCATTTAGTGTAGTATGTTATCTTGTAGGCCTTTTATGTATTTTGTTGATTTTCTAGTTGTAATAGTTATGACGGCCTTGTTGGCCCAGCATTATATTTATGTTTAGCCAGTATTTGAAATTGTCAGGCATGTGGCCCATGGCCTGGGATGACCTAAGAAGTCATCACTTATTTTAAAAATAAATTCAGTATTTTAAGGCCTAAAAAACACCTATTTACCTCACCTCAATTTGCAATGCGCAGTTCAGGCGAGTAGCCGGAAAGCCAATATGTGAAAATATATGAAAAATGATAAATTTTGCCATTAAAATAAATTTAAGTTGACTTCGGTCAACATTTTGGGTAAACAGACACGAACTTGGACACATGATTTAATGGTCCCAGAGGGTCCGTAGGAAAATATGGGACTTGGACATATGCTTGGAATCGAATTTCGAGGTCCCTAACCCGAGAAATGAATTTTTGAAGAAAATTATTTTTTGAAAAATACATGAGTTTTTGAAAATAAAATGTGTTCGAAATTTGATGGTATCGAACCCATATCTTGGTTTTGGAGCCTGTATAGGCCTTATAAGTGACTTAAATTGAGTATGTAAAATTTGATGAAAACGGACTTGAAATGACATTAATCGGACCTCATTTGAGAAAACTTTGAAAATTTGATGATCTTGAGTGATTTAATGATTTTGATGTTAAATTCATAGTTGTTGATGTTATTTTGGTGATTTAAATGCATGAGCGAGTTCATATAAAGTTTTCAGGTTCGTGTGCATGTTTGGTTTGGGGCCTCGAAGGCTCGGGTGAGTTTTGGATAGGCCACGGGGTGAAATTTGGACTAAGAAAATTGCAGGTTTTCAACTGGTATGATCAGGTCTGTAGGCTTTGAAAAAGCGAAGCCTGGCTCACAAATACGAAGATGGCTTGGGCTGGCCTCCATCGCAAATGCGATCACTATATCTTAAATGTGAAGGGGCCAGAGTCGCAAATGCGGCTGTTTCCCCTTAAATGCAAAGATGGCCTGGGCTGGCCTCAATCGCAAATGCGAAGGCTACATGATTTTTGGCCAGGTCGTCTATACGTTAGTATCAAGCATGCCCATGAGTCTTATCTTGTAGTTAATGTGACCCCGTTGTATTGTTCATGTTTATGTGGTGATTGCTATTGTTGAACAAGGTTTGTGGAAAGAATATTGGTACTTGTACATTGAACAGCATTGGCGCAAGTTGCAAAGTGATTTGTGAAAGTATAATTAGCAATTGAACCTTATAGAGCATTGACTCAAATTATGAGATAAATGTGAAAATGAGAAAAGGTTTGTGGTATTGATCCCTTGTCTTGCTTTTAATGTTGTTCCCTTGCTGGGATGTTGTGGTTTTGATATTTTTCCCTTGTCAGAATTTTATTGTGACTCATTTATTCCTTGCCCATATTGTTTGTGTTTGTTGTTTGAGTGAGGAAGAGTGTAAAGCACGAAGGGCAATGCCGTGTATTATTTTGTGAGGAAGAGTGCAAAGCACGAAAGGTGATGTCGTGCCACATGATGTACCATTCCGTGCCGATTATATTAATATTTTTTGTATGAATGAGTGTAAAAGCACGAACGATGATGTCGTGCAGGTTATATTTACTTTATGGCGAGGATGAGAGTAAAAACCCGAAGGGTGATGTCGTGCACTTGTTTGGTTTTCGATTCTTGTCAATAATTGAGTTGTGGTGTTCTGAAAATTTAACTATTATCCTCTCATTGCTATCTGATTTCCCCACAGCATGTTTCCCCATCCCATCCTTGACTGTATATTTCTGCTTCTATTTTCTGATGTACATTATTTATCTGCACATGCTTATTTGTAGTCTAGTCCTAGCCTCGTCATTACTTCGCCGGGGTTAGGCTTGGCACTTACCAGCACATGAGGTCAATTTTTCTGATACTACACTCTTCACTCTTTTGTGTAGATCCTAGTGTTGTAGACTTTGGACCATAATGAAACTGTTGTTTCTTGTTCATTAGGAGATCGAGGTAGTCTTGCTGGCGTCTGCATGCCTTGGCGTCTCCTTTCTATTTACTATTCTTGTTTCTTTAATGTATTTCTAGAGACAGTATTGTATTTACTTTTTTCAGGCCTTTATTTGTAGTACTCCTAGTCAGTCTATGAAGTTGTGACACCAAATCTTGGGTAGTTTTGTTATGAAATGGTATTAGCAATATCAGTAAACTTGGAATTAAATTCTTCCGCTTGTTAAATTTTGTTGATTATTAACTATTGGCTTTAACTTGTTAATGAATTCAAAAATGGAAATAGGGAAATTAACTCAGTTGATTGGCTTGCCTAGCTTTCACTAGTATGTGCCATCACGACTCTTGAGGGTGGGTAATTTGGGCCGTGACAAGTAGAGCTCTAGGTTACACAGGTCTCACATTTCACAGACAAGCTTAGTAGAGTCTGGGGGATCGATACAGAGACGTCTGTATTTATCCCTCAGATGCTATAGAGTTAGGAAAGTTTCACTTCTATTCTTCTATGTCATGCGATTTTTTCTCTCAATGCTAAATTAAAACCTCTACTCTTGTCCTTGCCCTAATGGCGAGGTCATGTACTAATTCTTCAACCGAGCAGCAGCACAGACCGGTGATAGATCAGCTACGTCTTTAGAGTCTTTGTGGAGGTTGGATAAGTTTCACCAAGCTCTTTACTACCACTTTTAGTGGTGCATCTTCTGAGGATCCCCAGGATTATCTAGACATGTGTCACGAGGTTCCCAAGAACATGGGGACAGAAGAGACCAATGGGGTCGACTTTGCTACTTTTCGCTCGTTTGGATCTGCCAAGACATATTGGAGAGGTTATTGTTTGGCTAGACCAGTTGGGTCACCAGCTTTGACTTGAGATCAATTTTCTCAGCTATTTTTGGAGAAGTTTCTTCCTGCCACTGAGAGAGATAAAGGGGAGGTTCAATGAGGGACTCGTTCAGCCATTTCGCCAGCTAGAGGTAGAGGTAGAGGTAGAGGTATTAGAGATGGAGGTACAGGTACTGTTCTAGTTTGTAGTAGAGATGCTTCGGTTTTATTTGATCCAGGATCTACATACTTCTATGTGTCATCTTATTTTGCATTGTATTTGGTTATGCCTAACGATTCTATGAATGCTCCTATTTTTGTGTCTACACCGCTAGGTGATTCTATTGTGGTATATCGTATCTATCATTCATGTATAGTTGTGATTGAGGGTCTTGAGACTCATGTAGATTTGTTACTTCTGGACATGGTTGATTTCGATGTCATATTGGGGATGGACTGGTTATCACCTTACCATGCTATCTTGGACTGTCATTCCAAGATTATGACCTTAGTCTTGTCGGGTTTACCTTTTTTGGAGTGGAGAAGGACTCCTGGTCATTCTAGCCCTAGGGTCATCTCATATATGAAGGCTCGGCGTATGGCCGAGAAGGGGTGTTTGACATATTTGGCATATGTTTGGAATTCTAGTGTTGAGGTTCCTTATATTGATTTTGTACCTGTTGTTTGTGAGTTTCCTAAGGTATTTCCTTCAGACCTGCCAGGTATGCCACCCGACAAGGATATTGACTTCTGCATTGATTTGGCTCCGGGCACTCAGCCCATTTCTATTCTTCTGTATCGTATGGCCCCTGTGAATTGTAAGCGTTGAAGGGGCAATTGCAAGACTTGCTTTATAAAGGCTTCATTAGGCCTAGTGTCTCGCCTTGGGTGCGCTCATGTTGTTTGTTAAAAAGAATGATGAATCGATGAGGAGGTGTATTGATTACCGGCAGTTGAACAAGGTTACAATCAAGAAGAAATATCCATTGCCGAGGATTGATGATTTGTTTGATCAGCTTCAAGGTGCCAAGGTATGTTCGAAGATTGACTTGAGATCTGGCTACCATCAGTTGAGGATTAAGGAATTCGATGTCCCTAAGACATCTTTTCGCACTCGATATGGACATTATGAGTTCTTGGTAATGTGCTTCGAGTTGACAAATGCCCCAACAGCTTTTCTGGGTTTGATGAACACAGTGTTCAGTACTTACTTGGATTCGTTCGTGATAGTCTTCATAGATGATATTTTGATCTATTCCCGCAAGCGGGAGGAGCATGAGCAACATCTTAGAGTGGTTCTTCAGACTCAGAGAGATAATCAACTGTATGCTAAGTTTTCAGAGTGTGAGTTCTGGTTGAGATTAGTTGCTTTCTTGGCTAATGTGGTTTTAGCAGAGGGTATTCCGGTAGATCCCAAGAAGATAGAGACAGATAAGAATTGTCATCACCCTACATTAGCTATAGAGATCTGGAGTTTCTTGGGTTTGGCAGGCAATTATCGTCGGTTCGTAGAGGGGTTTTCATCTATTACGGCCCTGATAACCAGGTTGACCTAGAAGGGTGCCCAGTTGAGATGGTCAGATGAGTGTGAGGCGAGCTTTTAGAAACTCAAGACAACTTTGACTATGGAACCAGTATTGGACTTGGTGCGGTGTTGATGCAGGATGGCCATGGCCTATGATTCGCTGTAGTTAAAGATTCATGAGAAGAACTATCCGGTTCATGATTTGGAGTTAGCAGGCATTGTTCACGCATTGAAGATCTGGAGATATTATCTGTATGGAATGACATGTGATGTGTTCATGGATCACAAGAGTCTGCAGTACTTGTTCAAGCAGAAGGAGCTAAACTTGAGGCAGAGAAGGTGGTTGGAGCTATTGAAAGACTATGATATCACCATCTTATATCATCTGGGAAGGGCCAATGTGGTAGCCGATGCTTTGAGTAGGAAGTCAGCCAATATTGGCAGTCTTGTTTATATTCCGGTCAGTGAGAGACCGCTTGCTTTGGATGTTAAGACTTTGGCCAATCAGTTCGTGAGGTTGGATGTTTCTGAGCCCAGTCGTGTATTAGCTTGCACAGTTGCTCGCTCTTCTTTATTGGAGCATATCCAAATATTGGTAGTATGATGATCCTTAGTTATGTGTTCTCAGAGACACGGTGCAGCACGGAGATGCCAAACAGGACACACTAGGAGATGATGGAGTTTTGAGGATATAGGGTTGTATTTGTGTGCCTAATGTGGATGGACTTCAAGAGTTGATTCTAGAGGAGGCCTATAGTTCCCGCTACTTTATTTATCTGGGTGCCAAGATGTATCAGGATTTGCGGCGGCATTATTAGTGGAGGAGAATGAAGAAGGACATTATTGTGTATGTGGCTCAATGTTTGAATTGTCAGTAGGTTAAGTATGAACATTAGAGTGTGTTCCAGAAGATTGAGATTCCTGAATGAAAGTGGGAGTGTATCACTATGGACTTTGTTGTTGGACTCCCACATACTCAGAAGAAGTTCGATGCAGTGTGGGTTATTGTTGATAGGCTGACCACGTTAGCACATCTCATTCCAATGGCAGTCTCCTATTCTTCCGAGAAGTTAGCTGAGATCTATATCCGGGAGATTGTCCATCTTCATGGTGTGCTTGTGTCTATCATATCGGAGCGAGGTGCGTAGTTTACCTCACATTTCTAGAGAGCAATTCAGCGAGAGATGGGCACACGGGTTGAGATGAGCACAACATTTCATCCTCAGACGGACGGGCAGTCCGAGCGGACCATTCAGATCTTGGAGGATATGCTTCGAGCTTGTGTCATTAACTTTGGAGGCTCATGAGATCAGCTTTTGCCTTTAGCAGAGTTTACCTACAATAACAACTGCCAGTCAAGTATCCAAATGGCCCCTTTTGAGGCTTTGTATGATATGTGGTGTCGGTCACCGGTTGGATGGTTTGAGCTGGGAGAGGCTCGGTTGTTTGGTATGAATAGAGTACAGGATGCCTTGGACAAAATCTGGATCATTCAGGATAGGTTTCGTACAGCTTAGTCCATGCAAAAATAGTTATGCCGGCCATAAGGTTCGAGATATAGCATTCATAGTCGGTGAGCGGATATTGTTTCAAGTGTCACCTATGAAGGGTGTGATGAGATTTGGGAAGAAGGGCAATCTTAGCCACAGGTTTATTGGCCCGTTTGAGATTCTTGATCGAGTGGGAGAGGTGGATTACAAACTTGTGTTGCCGCGGAGCTTATCAGCCGTACACCTAGTGTTTTATGTGTCCATACTTCGGAAGTATCATGTCGATCCATCCCACGTGTTAGACTTCAACACTGTCCAGTTGGACAAAGGACTTGTCCTACGAAGAGGAGCCGGTAGCTATTCTAGACCGGCAGGTTCGTCAATTAAGATCAAAGAGTTTTCCTTATGTTCTTGTGCAATGGAGAGGTAAGCCTGCTGAGGCATCGACCTAGGAGTCCGAGTCCGATATGCGGAGCCGTTATCCCCATCTATTCCCCGACTCAAGTACTTCTTTTTTATGTCCATTCGAGGACGAACAGTTGTTTTAGAGGTGGAGGATGTGATGACCCAAAAAGTCATCACTTATTTTAGAAACAAATTCAGTGTTCCAAGGCCTAAAAACTCCTATTTACCTCATCTCGATTTGAGTGCATTGTCCACGCGCTTAGCCGAAAAGCCAATAAGTGAAAATGATGAATTTTGCCTTTAAAATGAATTTAAGTTGATTTCGATCAACATTTTGGGTAAACGAACCCGGACATGTAGTTTGACGGTCTTGGAGGGTCTGTAGGAAAATATGGGACTTGGGCGTATGTCCGTAATCGAATTTCAAGGTCCCTAGCCCAAGAAATGAATTTTTGAAGAAAATTGTTTTCTGAAAAGTACATGAGTTTTTAAAAATGAAATGTGTTTGAAATTGAAGGTATCGGACCCGTATCTTGATTTCAGAGCCCGGTACAGGTCATATATGTGATATAAGTTAAGTTTGTGAAATTTGGAAAGAAACGAACTTGCATGGACATGAATCGGACCTCGTTTGAGAAAAATTTAGAAAATTGATGTTCTTGAGTGATTTCATGATTTTGATGCTAAATTCATAGTTGTTGATGTTATTTTGGTGATTTGAATGCACGAGCAAGTTTGTATGAAGTTTTCGGGTTAGTGTGCATGTTTGGTTTGGAGCCCAGAGGGCTCCGGTTAGTTTTAGATAGGCCATAGGATGAAATTTGGACTTAGGAAATTGCGATTTTCAGCTGGTATGATCGGGCCTGCAGGCTTCGCAAATGCGAGCCTACAAATGCAAATAATGTGTCGCAAATACGAAGATGGCTTGGGCTGTCCTCGATCGCAAATGCGGCTATTTCCTCGCAAATGCAAAGATGGCTTGGGCTGGTCTTGATCGCAAATGCGATCATTTTATCGCAAATGCGAAGGCTACAAGATTTTTGGCTAGGTCGCAAAGGCGACATATTTTTCGCATTTGCAAAAGCTGCAGTCTGAGTGGTTCGCAATTGCGGACCCTTGTCGTAGTTGCGACATCAGAGACATGTGAAATCCATACTTAGACAAAAAAATTTCATATCTTCTCAAAACATAGACATTCCATGGCAATTTTCCAAAGGCAACTTCTTCTCCAAATTAATTGTACGTCGTTTTAAACTAGTTTTCTTCAATCCTTAACATCTTTTCACATGATTTCAAGTTTTCAACTCAAAATCAATGATTTTCATGGGGAAAGTTAGATGTTTTGGGCAGAACCTATGATTCAAATTTTGTGGATTTAGACCTCGATTTGAAGTCCAATTTCAAAATACATTATATATTTGAGTTCATGAGTGAATGGGTAGTCGGGTTTTGGTTCGAACCTTGGGTTTTGATCGTGTGGGCCCAGGTTGATTCTTGACTTTTTGGGAAAAACTTTAGAAAATTTATTTCCATGCGTTAGAATTGATTCATTTAGCATTCATTGATGTAATTAAGTAACTTGTACTAGATACGAGCGAATTGGTAATGGAATTAAGAGGTAAAACGATAGTTGAGGCTTGAATGGTGTTCATGGCATCGAGGTAAGTGTTTGGTCTAACCTAAGCTTGAGGGATTAGGAGTTGTGTCCTATTTTCTATGTGTTATTTGTTATGTACGACGTATAGGTGTGGTGATGAGTATCTATACGTCGGTGTCAACATGCTCGTGAGTCTTATCTTGTGATTAATGTGACCTTGTTGTATCGTTCATGTTTATGTGGTGATTGTTATTGTTGAGCATTGTTTGTGGAAAGAATATTTGTGTTTGTATATTGAAGAGCATTGGATCAAGTCGCAAAGAGATTTGTGAAAGTATAATTAGCAATTGAATCTTATAAAGTATTGGCTCAAATTGTGAATCAAGTTGTGAGATAAATGTGAAAATGAGAAAACATTTGTGGTATTGATACCTTTCCATGACGTTGTTGCTTTTAATGTTGTTCCCTTTCCGGGACGTTGTTGCTTTTAATGTTGTTCCATTGTCGGGATGTTGTGGTTTTGATATTGTTCCCTTGCCGGGTTTTGTTGTGACTCATTTATTCCTTGCCCTTATTGTTTGTGTTTGTTGTTTGGGTGAGGAAGAGTGTAAAGCATGAAGGGTGATAACATGCATTATTTTTGTGACAGAGCCTTAAAGCACAACGGGTGATGCCGTATGTTAATTTGTGAGGAAAAGAGTAAAGAACGAAGTGTGATGTCATACCGCATGATGTACCATTCCGTGCATGTCGTGCAGTTTATATTGACTTTATGGTAAGGATGAGAGTAAAAGCATGAAGGGTGATGTCGTACAATTTATATTGAATTTATGGTAAGGATGAGAGTAAAAGCAAGAAGGGTGATGTCGTGCACTTGTTTGGTTTTCGATTATTTTTGATAATTGAATTATGGTGTTCCAAATATTTAACTATTGTCCTATCGTTGCTATCTGATATTTCCTCGCAGCATGTTTCGCCCTTCCATCCTTGACTGTATATTTTTGCTTCTATTTTTCGTTGTACATTATTTATCTGCATAGGCTTAATTGGTTGTCTGGTCCTAGCCTCGTCACTACTTCACCGGGGTTAGTCTAGGCACTTACCAGCACATGGGGTAGGTTGTACTGATACTACACTCCACATTCTTTTGTGCAGATTCCAGTGTTGTAGACTTCGGACCGCAGTGAGATTGCTATTTCTTTTTCATCAGGCAACCAAGGTAGTCCTGCAGGCATCCGCAGACCTTGACGTCTCCTTCTATTTACTATTCTTGTTT
This sequence comes from Nicotiana benthamiana, assembly GCA_034376525.1. Lineage (NCBI taxonomy): Eukaryota > Viridiplantae > Streptophyta > Magnoliopsida > Solanales > Solanaceae > Nicotiana > Nicotiana benthamiana. Next base: position 78,548,725 of record CM067330.1, read on the forward strand.
CTTTCATGTATTTCCAGAGACAGTATTGTATTTACTTCTTTTAGACATTTATTTGTAGTACTCCTAGTTAGTCTATAAAGTTGTAATAGCAAATATTGGGTAGTTTTGGTATGGAATAGTATTAGCAGTATCAATAAACTTGGAATTAAATTCTTCCGCTTGTTAAATTTTGTTAATTATTAAAGGTTGTCTCTTACTTGTTAACGAAATTAAAAATGGAAATAAGGCAATTAACTCATTTGATTGGTTTGCGTAGCTTTCACTAGTAGGCACCATCACGACTCTCGATGGTGAAAAATCTAGGTCGTGACATGGCCAAAGTTTGACATTATATGCTCAGAGTCCCTTAGTCGCAAGTTGGTACACAAGGATAGATAAGGCACCGGGTGCTGAACTCGCCCTCCAGATTCGGGGCGTGACAATTATATATTTCCGGTTTTTATTATGGCTAATTTTATTTTTTAAAATTTTTGTTTTTTATTTATTTTAAAACTCTAAGTTTTAGTGTGTATATATATACACACATGCATTATATTAGGAAAAAGCTGCTCCCTAGTTTGAATTGAAGTTTGTTTACTTTTATTTTTTGTTTTTTTATTTTAATATAATTTTAAAGCTATAACTTGAAACTACTCCCCTGTTTGAATTGATATTTTTTTAAATTTCTTTTTTATCTTTTTGTTTTGTGTCACTCATTCATTCTCTCTAACGTTCACTGCTAACCCCTTAGCCCCTAACCCACGAACCCCTTAACCCCTAACCCACGAACCCCTTAACCCCCATCGTAATGTTAACCTCCTCTGTAGCACCTCCGCCGACACCCACCCACAGCGGCATTTGATGCTTTGCCGTTATCACTGCCGCCGTAAGTGCTGCTATAGATTCTTTTCCGGCAAGGACGACCTATTTTTAGTTGGAAGGATAAAGCTTGGATCTACTCTATTTCTGGGTACTTCTTATTTCAACTAATTCTGTTGGATAAAGCTTGAATTTTCTCTGTTTATGGGTACAACATATTTTGAGCTTTTTTGTTTATTTGTCACAGTTTCTTGTTGGTTTTGTTTCTATGTTATATGTATGAAAGTGATATTTTGGTAGGACCTTGTTGTTTGGTCATTCACTATTTTGTTCATATCTCACCAAACTTAAAGATTATGAGACTGTTAGTTTCTGTGCAACTTGGCTCTTTGGTTTTCACTTTCAATTAGCAGGCGTAACTTGCTTAAATCTTGAGTATCACCGTCGCCGAACATTGTGGAGCTGGTTTGATTTTCCGACAATCTCCGTTTAACACCTTCAAATTCGCCTCCTTTTATTTTTGATTCGTTGCAACGGCTGGGCATCACCAGTGGTAGCGGTGACAACATTTTATTTGTCTGGCTCCGTGGTATTTTGTATGTATTACAGGTTAGGATCGGTGGATTTTGGAGGCGAGCGAGTCGGGCACGTGAAAATAGTGAAGAACAGCCCAAGTGTCAGGAAGGAACGACAGGAATTGGACGTGAATGAGCTAGGGGCCGCAACTCCATCGCATATACCAAGATAATTCACAGGTTCTATTCACGGGAGTTAGTACCTCCTTTTTCCTATTTCCCTTTATAGTGGTAGTTAAATTGTTATCTTGTTAGTTCTTATTAGTTTATTCACCGTATTAGTGTGCATGTAGTGACATCTTGTCTTCTTCTAGTTTAGTCGGTTGTCTGTGGTAGTGATTCCCCTTACCCCGCCATAGTAGTGGCTGTGGTCTGGGATGGTCGAGTGAGTACATGTTCTCGGGAGGAGGGGGGTCGGGAGGTACGGCGGGGGCTAGGGGGTGGGTTGGAAGGCAAGGGAGGTAAAGGGAACAATGGTGTTTATCGGTTGAGAATTAGGTCATGAAACATAGGTACATTGATAGACAAGTCTATAAAGTCGGCGAAGATCCTCCAGATGAGGGTTAATATAGCGTGCGTCCATGAGACAAGATGGGTAGGGTCGAGTGCGGGGGTCATGGATAGATATAAACTTTGCTACTCGGGAACCCAAAAGGGTAAAAATGGGTGGTATTTTGGTAGATAGGGAACTTAGAGAGTTTGTGTTTGAGGTTAAACGAGTGAATTAGATTAATGATTATTAAGTTGTTGGTTGGTCAGTGCACCCTAAATGTTATTAGCACCTATGTGCCACATGCAAGCTAGATGAAGAGGTTAAATGATGCTTTTGGGAGGGACTAGATGAGATTATACGTCAGTACCACCTGATGAGAAGTTATTCATAGGGGGATTTCAATGGTCATACTGGGTCGACCGCAGGTGGGTATGACGAAGTGTATGGAGGATTCAATTTTGGGGAAAGGAACGGATGAGGAACCTCGTTAGAGGACTTCACTAAGGTTTTTGGGCAGATAATTGCAAAGTCTAGCTTTTAGAAAAGGGAGGAGCATTTGGTTACTTTTTAAGATGTCGTGGAGAAGACTCAGATTGACTATCCCTTCCTCAGGAGGCATGACTGAGGGTTGTGTAAGGATTACAAGGTGATTCAGGGTGATATACTTGTGACGCGACATAGGCTCTTAGTGATGGACGTTGGTGTTATGGTGAAGAGGAGGAAGATGTCGGCTCGAGGGAGCCTTAACTAATGATAAAGCCTAATAGTTGGAGAGGCGGTTGTTGGCTATGAGAGCTTGGAAGAGCAGTGCTAACACGAGCACTATGTGGTCAACAACAATAGATTGTATAAGGGAGGCTGTGAAAGAGGTGTTAGGGGTATTAACGAGAAACTCTGGCAGGCACAAAGGATACTACTGGTCGCATGAAGTGGTACAAGGTAAAGTGGAAGTGAAGAAGGAGGCATACCGGACGTTAGCGGGGAGTATAGGTGAGAAGGAGAGACGTGCTTGCATGGAGAGGTATAAGGTAGCTGGGAAGGAAGCAAAGTTAGCGGTCACGGAGGCTAAGACTGCGGCTTATGGTTGTATGAACGAGGAACTAGGGGAAAAAGGCGGGAGAAGAAGTTATTTAGGCTTGCCAAGCTGAGGGGGAGGAAAGCTCGAGATTTAGACCAAGTGAGATGCATCAAGAACGACGATGGTAGAGATGGAAGATTAGATTAAAAAGAGATGACAGACTTACTTTCAAAAACTTCGCAATAAAGTAGGGGATTGGGATATTGTGCTAGGTGAATTGGAGCATTCCGAAAGTTACAGCGACTCTGGGTACCATAGGCGCATCAAGGTGGAGGAGGTCGTGGGAGCTATTAGTAAGATGAGTAGGGGCAGAGCGACCGAGCCCGATGAGATTCCGGTAGAATTTTGGAAGTGCGCAGGGAAAGAAAGTTTGGAGTGGTTGACTAGGTTGTTGAATGTTATTTTTGAGGCGAAAAGGATGCCAGATGGGTGGAGGTGGAGTACGATGATCTAATTGTATAAGAACAAGGGTGATATCCAGAGTTGTAACAATTATAGAGGTATCAAATTACTGAGTCATACTATGAAAGTGTAGGAGAGGGTGGTTGAAGTGAGGTTGAGGATGACGGTGTCCGTTTCCGACAATTAGTTTAGGTTCATGCCGGGTCATTCTACTATAGAAGCTATACACCTTGTTAGGAGGGTGGTTGAACAGTATAGATATTGGAAGAAAGATCTGCACATGGTGTTTATTGACCTAGAGAAAGTGTATGACAAGGTTTCTAGAAAACTTCTCTAGAGAAGCTTGGAGGAAAAAGGCGTGTTGGTTCCCAACATTATGTCGATTATGAACATGTATGATGGGGCAACGACTTAGGTTAGGATAGTAAAAGGCGACTCTGATGCTTTTTCGGTTGTTACGGGGTTACACCAAGGTTCTATGCTTAGCCCATTCTTATTCGCCCTATGATGGACGCGTTAACACACCACATTCAAGGGGATGTGCCAAGGTGCATGTTGTTTGCCAATAACATAGTTCTGATTGACGAGTCGCGAGCTAGTGTAAACGAGAGGCTGGAGGTTTGGAGACAGGATCTTGAATCTAAGGGTTTCAAGCTTAGCAGGACGAAGACGGGATACCTGGAGGGTTAGTTCAACGTTGAGTAGGGGGAAGTCGGCGTGAATGTGAGGCTTGAATCACATGTCATCCCGAGTAGAGGCAACTTCAAGTACCTTGGGTCGGTTATCTAGGGGGAGGAGATATCGACGGGAATGTCACACACCGTATTGGAGTAGGATGAATGAAGTGGAGGTTAGAATCTGGAGTATTGTGTGACAAGAGAGTGCCGTTTATACTCAAAGGTAAGGTCTATAAGACGGTGGTTAGACCGGCCATAATTTATGAGGCTTAGTGTTGGCCGGTTTAGAACTCACAAACCTATAAGATGAAGGTAGCAGAAGTGAGAATGTTGAGGTGGATGTGCGGTCATACTAGCATGGATAAGATTAGGAATGATATTCGGGAGAAAGTGTGCATGGCTCTCATTAATGACAAGATGCAAAAAACGAGACTCAGATGGCGAGCATGTTAAGAGGAGAAACTTAGATACTCCAGTTATACTTGTTAATCATCCGGGTTAACCCATTGTTAGCCCGGTTCGGCCCGGATCAGCCTGTCACTGTAGCATATAGGGCGGGCTAGGAAGAGTTGGACATGAGTGTGGTTTTAGACGAACACATTTTGGATATTGATGCACCAAAACCCACTAAGCCCACTAAACCGTTACGGGTTGTTAGCGAGCTACAGTCCAATTTAGCCCATTAATGGTTAAATTTATTTTTATTTGAATTTGAATTTGTGTACTGTTGCAAACAAAATTTAATTAAAAAAAATTTAGCACAGTCCGCCCGAGCCCGTTAAGCCCGAACTTGGACGGGCCTACAAAAACCCGTAAATTTTCAACCCGCTAGTAGCTCGTTTTCTCAGCCTGCTAACCAACCTGCCCGCTAACCGAACGTGTTGGGGTTTTCCCACTCAGCCCGTCCCGTTTCGTCCAATGAACACCTATAGCTCTGGTAAGGAGATGCGAACTGCTGGTTGTGAAGGGCACGAGAAGAGGTAGAGGGCGACCTAAGAAGTATTGGGGGGGGTGATTAGGTAGGATATGGCGAGACTTTTATATTTCCGAAGACATGGCACTTGATAAGGACATGTGGAGGCCGAGTATTAGGGTTGTAAGTTAGGAGTTAGTTGAGTCTTGTCTTATGTCATAACTTTATGAGACTAGTTTGGTAGAGATACTATTTTACTTTTACTTTGTATCTTTCTTTTTGATTTCATGTTGTTCTTGTTTTTCATATTATTTCATATTATTTCTTTGGTGTTACTGATATTGTCTCCTTTTGTCTTTTTATCTTCTTAAGCCGAAGGTCTTTCGGAAACAGCCTTTCTACTCCTTCGGGGTAGGGATAAACTTTACGTACACATTACCCTCCCCAGACCCCACTAGTGGGATTTGACTGGTGTTGTTGTTGTTGTATCTTTTTTAAATAATTTTAAAACTCCAACTTGAAACTCCTTCCGAGTTTGAATGGTAATTTTTTAGTTTTTCTTTATATAATTTATTTTATATTTTTTAAAATAATTTTAAAACTCCAACTTGAAACTACTCCCAAATGTAAATGGGTATGTTTTCTATATAATATATTTTCGTTTTTATTATAACTAATTTTATTTAAAAAAAATAATTTTAAAACTCCAACTTAAAACTACCCCCAATTTGAATAGATAATTTTTTTAATAAATATTTTCGTATTTTTATTATAGCTAATTATAAATATCTATATTTAATAATTCAAATAGAATAACTAACCAATTAATTCAAATTTTAAAATTCAAAAGAGTTTTAAGTTAAAAAGGTAATTTGTTTTATCATAACTATGTTAATTGACCTTTTGTGGTTATGCCAATTATCTTAATATTATACTTTTGACTCTTCTTTTATTATATATATAAAGAAATTTTACTTTGTATCTCATCTTTTTAGTAATGTGATAAGTTTATTTTTTATATTTTTAATTTGCGATATTATATTTATTAAATCATACAATTCTAACACAATATAGTATCTCATCTTTTTGAAGCTCTCTCTAACGGCTCTTTCCCCCTCTCTCTCTTCTCTTCTCTCTCTCTAAGCTCACACCACCAGCTCCACCACCACCACCGGGCGGGTCGCCGGCACCCCCAGGTAACCACCAGGTAAGTGTCACTACCCCACCTTCTCCCCCCTTACCCCCACTGCCCGGAACACTGTTCCGACAGTGTTTCGACATCCCTCGGGAGTTTCTTGGACTCACCTCCCACACCATTGTGACACACAGTGTCTGGCGCACATTTTCTGAAAATTTCGTCGCCGGAAACCACAGCACGCGCGCCCACGCGCCGCCGCTTCCCCACACGCGCCGCGCGCGTGAGCCCACTTCCGGGCACTTTTTTCGCCGGCTTCTTTTGGACAGCTTTCTCACCCCATTTTTCCGACCCACTTGGTACTCTCGGAATTTTTTATTGGTCACTTTCATTCTTCATTGTCCATTTAGCCACCTTTCTTTTCGCCGGAAATTTTACCGGCAACTACTGCTCTTTTCCTTCTATTCTACCCCTGCTTTTTGTGGGTGTGTTCTGTTTTCTTGGACAGGTACCTATTTCAACGGCGAGGATCTCCGACAACTGTCGTCCAAGCTCTCATTCAGACTCACGGCAGGACGCAATAGAGCCGCGCACTTTGCTAAGACTCAGGAGAACTCGGGCGCAGCAAAGCACACTTCCAGGTTTTTCCACCGGGAGTTGGTACCTCCCGCTCTCTTGCTTATTTTGTGCACATTCTTTATGTATTTTTACTAGCATTCCGAGTGTGGTCTATTCTGTTGTTATCTAGTTTGCTACATTTGCGTTTTTAGCCTTAGTGCGTCTATGTCACTGGATAGTGGCCGCAACGAGTAATGATAGCGTAAGGTCATGTCCTCAGGAGGGGGTGGTGGTTGCGGGGGTGTGTAGGGGTGCAGGGGGTGGCATTTCGGGCAGGGCAGGAGGTAAGGGTGGGAAGAGGGCGGCGGTCGCCCGTAGATTAAGGATTGGGTCCTGGAACATAGGTACTCTGACGGGTAAGTCCATCGAGTTAGCGAAGGTTCTCCAACAAAGAAGGGTTAACATAGCGTGCGTCCAGGAGACTAGGTGGAAAGGGACTAGGGCGCGGGACGCTGATGGGTTTAAGCTGTGGTACTCTGGGCTCGAGAGGGGTAAGAATGGAGTAGGCATCTTGGTTGATAGGGACCTAAGGGAGTCCGTGGTCGAGGTGAGGCGAGTTAACGATATGTTAATGGCTATTAAGCTGGTTATTGGGGGTGGGGTCCTCAATGTGGTCAGCGCTTACGCGCCGCACGCAGGCTTAGACGAGGAGGTTAAAAGGCGCTTCTGGGAGGACTTGGACGATCTGGTGAGGAGTATTCCCCAGTCGGAGAAGTTAGTTATTGGAGGGGACTTTAATGGGCATATTGGGGCCGAGGCCGGTGGCTACGATGAGGTGCACGGGGGCTTTGGCTTTGGGGCTAGGAACGGAGGAGGCACTTCGCTGCTTGATTTCGCCAGGGCTTCCGAGCTCCTGATTGCGAACTCATCATTCCGGAAGAGGGAGGAGCATTTGGTCACCTTCAAGAGTGCGGCGGCGAGGACTCAAATTGATTACATCCTCATCAGAAGGAGCGACAGGGGTCTGTGCAAGGATTGCAAAGTTATCCCGGGAGAGTCTCTTTCAACTCTTCATAGGCTCCTAGTGATGGATGTTGATCTCTGGGTGAAGAAGAAGAGGAGGGGCGCCCGGGGTCAACCGAGGATTAGATGGGGAGCTTTGTCCAAGGAGAAAGCTCAGGAGATGGAAAGGAGGTTAGAGGAGGGCGGAGCTTGGAGAAGTTATGGGGAAGCGGACGCTATGTGGTCAGCGACAGCTAGCTTGGTTAGGGGGGTAGCACGGGACGTGCTCGGGGTTTCTAAGGGATATTCAGGTAGGCATCAGAGTGATTGGTGGTGGAACGATGTAGTCAAAGGGAAAGTGGAGGCGAAGAAGGCGGCGTTCGCAAGGTTGGCAGGGAGCACAAGCGAGGAGGAGCGGAGAGTGAACAGGTTGTCCTACAGGGAGGCGAGAAGAGAAGCTAAGATGGCAGTCACGGAAGCTAAAAACGCGGCGTTCGGTCGCATGTATGAGGAACTAGGGGAGAAAGGTGGGGAAAAGAAGCTATTTCGGCTGGCTAAAGCAAGGGAAAGGAAAGCCCGTGACCTAGACCAGGTCAGGTGTATCAAGGACGAGGATGGTAGAGTTTTGATGGGGGAATCGCAAGTCAAACAGAGGTGGCAGGCGTACTTTCGGGACCTTCTTAACGAGGAGGGGGATCGGAGCATAGAGCTAGGGGAGCTGGGGCACTCAGAGCGTCATAGAGACCTTGGGTACTGCAGGCGCATTAGGGTGGAGGAGGTCGTAGGGGCGTTGCGCAGGATGAGTAGGGGTCGAGCAACCGGGCCTGACGAGATCCCGTGGAGTTTTGGAAGTGCATGGGTAAACCTGGAGGGGAGTGGCTCTCTAGGCTATTCAACGTGATATTCAAGACTAAGAGGATGCCGGATGAGTGGCGGTGGAGTACAGTGGTGCCCTTGTACAAGAACAAGGGGGACATCCAGTGCTGCAACAACTATAGGGGTATTAAACTAATGAGCCACACGATGAAGGTTTGGGAGAGGGTGATTGAGGCGCGAATGAGGGGGGCGACGAATATATCGGGGAACCAGTTCGGTTTCATGCCGGGCCGCTCCACCACTGAGGCTATTCACCTAGTCAGGCGGCTGGCGGAACAATTCAGGGATAAGAAGAAGGACCTGCATATGGTGCTTATCGACTTGGAGAAGGCGTATGACAAGGTTCCGAAGGAGGTGCTATGGAGGTGCTTGGAGGCGAAGAGTGTGCCAGAAGCCTATATCAGAGTTATCAAGGACATGTACGATGGGGCTAAGACTAGGGTGAGGACGGTGGGTGGCGATTCAGACCATTTTCCTGTGGTAATGGGGCTCCATCAAGGATCGGCGCTGAGTCCCATGTTGTTCGCCTTAGTGATAGATGCTCTAACCCGTCATATCCAGGGGGATGTGCCCTGGTGTATGCTCTTTGCTGATGATATAATATTGATAGACGAGACGAGGGCCGGTGTTAGTGAGAAGTTAGAGGTATGGAGACAGACCCTCGAGTCTAAAGGTTTCAAGATAAGCAGATCTAAGACAGAATATCTGGAGTGCAAGTTCAGTGACGAGCCGAGTGGGGTGGGCAGGGATGTGATGCTTGGTTCTCAGGCCATCGCCAAGAGGGACAGTGTCCGATATCTTGGGTCTGTGATTCAGGGGGACGGAGAGATTGACGGGGACGTCACCCATCGGATAGGAGCAGGGTGGTCGAAGTGGAGGCTTGCTTCTGGGGTCCTGTGTGACAAGAAAATCCCACACAAACTCAAAGGGAAATTCTACAGAGCCGTGGTTAGACCTGCGATGTTGTACGGGGCAGAGTGCTGGCCCGTGAAGAACTCCCATGTCCAGAGAATGAAGGTTGCTGAGATGAGGATGCTTAGGTGGATGTGTGGGCACACCAGGCTGGATAAGATTAGGAATGAAGTTATTCGACAGAAGGTAGAGGTGGCCCCAGTGGACGAGAAGATGCGGGAAGCGAGGCTGAGGTGGTTCGGGCATGTACGGAGGAGGGGTCCCGATGCCCCGGTGAGGAGCTGCGAGCGGCTGGAGATTGCTGGTGGTCGGCGGGGTAGAGGGAGGCCTAAGAAGCATTGGGGAGAGGTGATTAGGCAGGACATGACTAAAATGCAGGTTACCGAGGACATGACCCTCGATAGGGGAGTCTGGAGGTCTAGAATCAGGGTTGCAGGATAGGGGCTCTTAGAGTCCTTCGTTCGCCTCACCCGGGGTTGGGTGTGGGATAGTAGGGTTACCCATCGATGTCTAGTGTTTTAGCCTAGGTCCCCTCTTGGTTGCGACGGTATTTATGTTCCTTATGTTTACATAACCATTTACGTTATTTCTGCAGGATTACTTATGCTTTGTTTTGTTATTTTGTTTTGTCTTGCCTTGGTTACTAATTTTGTCTTTGTTTTCCAATGCAGCTTTTCATTCTGTCCTATGCGCCGAGGGTCGCATGGAAGCAGCCTCTCTGCCCTTTTGGGTAGGGGTAAGACTGCCTACATATTACCCTCCCCAGACCCCACCTGGTGGGAGTATACTGGGTAGTTGTTGTTGTTGTTGTTGTATGCATTAGTACATGTATCGACCATCCAAACAAGATGTAATATGTTTTAAAAAAAAAGAGAAATCAACTATATTAACAAAACAGCCGCCCGCGGTTCCACAGTTGTTTTGTGTAAAAGCACAAGCGTCGCTCGCTCGTGTGGAGAGGTCAGACTCACACGTGCGAACCCACTCCCACTGTCATTGGCTCACACTGATACCCCATCATCTCACTCTCCATTTTCTCTCTCTAAAAACCATTTGGTGTTTGACAATCTCAAATCGACAAACAGCGAAGTATTAGCAAAGCAAAGAGAAGCTTTTAGAGAGAGAGGAAAAAATCATTCTCTTTCTCTCTCTTCGTTGTGTTTTTTTTTGGTTCTTTCTATTTTTGTACAACACTTCCAACTTTACAGCTCACAACACGTACATCTCTCTCTCTCTCTCTCACACACACACACATTCTCTTTATGTGTTTTGTGCTGAAATGAGCTAAGGATACTCACTTGTAGATCGAATCTAAGATTGTTTTCACAGGTACTACTGGCTCTATTTATTTGCTTCGATATTTCTGTTAAATTAATTTTTTAAATTTTTTTGAGTTGTACTGTGTGCATCAACAATTGCACCTTCTTCTGGGGTTTGATATTTGTAGGTTATTTTGTATTATTTAGTGGAATTGGATGTTGTACTGAGTGCTTTAGCAGTTGTACATTGTTATGCTTGTATATTGTAGAAAAAGAAAAAAAAGTTTGGTTTCAATTATTTTCTGGTGAGGAGTTGGAGCTAATAAAGCGTAACTATTATTACACTTTGAAATGTTAATTACGAGTTAGAGGGGTTTTCCTTTGCTGCAAGTAAAGGAAGTGATGAATTTAAAGAAGGTAACTTTAATGCACAAGTGTGGATCAGACAACTATTTAGTTTATGAAGTGGCCAACAGGGATAGCTGAATGCATTGCTTTGAGAATTATCTCTGTTTTTGTTACTCCATTTATTTAAAAAATAGTATGTTTTTCCCCTTCATTTCAACTCTTGGAATGTTTCCTTGATCATAACGGGATGTTTGTGACTTTGTGTTTTGCCAGGGAGCATTCCTTATCTTTTTCTGCTTCTTTATTTGTGGTGTCATCAACTTGTCAACTCTATGTCCAAAGGAGGCGTAGTGCAGCTTGGGGTATCAGATGTTTTTTAGTAACATTATTATGTTTGACCAGTGCCGAGATGGGCAGCTTCTATCTGATATTGCAGGAGCTGTTGCTTTTAAGCATACTATTATTTTGCATTGTTGTAGAAGTTGCACAAGCTCTCAGTCCTGATGGTATAGTTATTACTCTTGTCTTTGGTTTTCCTGCCTGGGTTTGTCCATGTTGTTTATAGTCTAGGTTCTAAGTCGTAATATGGTACTCTCCCCGTTTCAATTTATGCGACATACTTTTATTATTAGTCCGTTCAATAATGAACGATACATTTGTAATCTAACTTGAAACTTTCCATGTTACCTATTTTACCCTAAATAAGAGGTTTTTATAGGAACACAGATTTGAATCCCCACAAAAGCTTTACCCTTTAAGCTTTTAAGACCACAAGTTTAAAAGTCTTCCTTTTTTTCTTTGACTCAATGCGAAGCCAAACTACGTCAAATAAAATGGAAATATCGGAGTGTGATAATCTATGTCATACTCAATGAAGATGATATGTGATTTCTACTTCTTTGGTTGAGTTTCTTATTCAATGAGTATTACTTTGAAAATTTCAGTTGAGGTTTTGTGAGGCGAATTCCCATTTAAACTTGTTTTACAATGTTCTCCTGGTAATAGAAATAAAATTTTGCCAAGCCTTTAGTTCTTATACGACTTAGTTTGTTTTTCAGTTGTTTAAAAATCAAATGAGCAGAGTCAATATGTTATAGAACTAGAAGGTGCCTCATCTTTGACATTGTTACCCATCCCATCTTGTAAGCATTACAGGTAAATCCATAAATGACACAGTTTTCTATGTTTACAGGTCAAGCACTTGTTAATTTAAGGACCACAATACCAAGTTCAGACGGTGTTCTTACGCATTGGAGACCAGAAGATGCTGATCCATGTGGCTGGAAGGGTGTGAAGTGTGACCCGAAGTCCAAGAGAGTTATATCCTTGTAAGTATCTTCTGAAATATTGAAAATCATCTGTAATTGTGGTGATATTGTCTTGGCTCTAGCTATTTGGCAAATTAAATATTTTAGAAACAAATGTGTTTACAAATTTATGTCACGTGCTATTAACTCCATTAGTTCTTTATCTCTGTTAATTTTGACTGCTAGGGGGTTATGTAGATTCTGTCTCGCTATAGGATTTCTGTTATCTTGTAGAACTGATATTCTTGCTCCAAAAATGAATCTTGCTTTTGGAATTGGATAGGTATCTTGCTTTTGCACTGGGCTGACATTTTAGCAACCATTTGATTGCTATACTTGTCAAATGCTGACCTCATTATCTTCACACCAGTATTTCTTTTAAACATTTCCAGAATGCCATTTTAAATGGTTTTTACTCATACAAATTGCCAAGGTTGAATATTTCAAGTAGCCAATTCCTTCCCAAGGCTTCTAACACTGTTTGAACTGTGTACAACTATTGAAGTTGCAAAGACTTGTGGAAAATCTAAAGGATATTTTGTAACTCCATATGTTGTTTTTCTTTACATTGTATCAATTAATTCTCTTCAAATCAATGACGGATCATGTAAGAAGCCTAGTAGTTTCCCTTTAAAAGAATGACAATTGTCTTGTCAACAGAATAGAAGAAGAATGAGTAACCATCACTACGAGTTTGTCAACATATGAGAGAAGTCTATTCTTTATATATTTCTTAAAAAAGAAGATCCTTATAATGTTTATTGGGGAAAGTATAGCTTCTGAACTAGAATCTGCGAAATTCAGCTTGGTTTTGGGTAGGTGTTAAATCATCTTTGGGTTCATCTATTGTACTTGAAAACAAGTTGTTGCATGGTGTACCTTGTTGAAGATTGTGGTGGGATAGCAATGTCTTGGTTGAATACTCCTAGACCTCTTATTCTTCTCTGTCCAACTTTAGATGGGCGTAGAGGAACCACACCTATTCATCCTGAACTTGGTGGTTGAACTCTACTCTGGTGACGAATATTGTCTGGGAGTTCCTATGGAATAATAAAGGTAGGGGTGGCAAATGGGCGGGTTGTGCTTAATTTGGGCGGGTCAAGATGGGTTAAGTTAATAAATGGGTCATTGCCCAATCTAGCCTAACGTGTACTTGGCTAAGATGGGTTGGGTAAAGATGGTCCAAACAATGGGTCATAGCCCAACCCGCCGAACTATGCTCATCTTGCATAAACAAGGCCTCTTACCTTTTAAACACCTATGTATAAAAGGTAAATAAATACTATTAGTATTTTGAGAATCAAAATATATTTTTTTAATAACAAATTAGTATTTAAAATTTGTAAGTTGAAAAATATCTTTTATGTTATTTCTAAATAAGTAAATTTCACCACAACTGAATTATAAACTTATTCATATTTACATTGAAACTTAAATACCTTGATTCTCATTTTTAAACTTGGATACAAAAACTAATGATGGAGCAACTAAGTAAATTTTTAGATAAGTTGGTTGAGATCCCTTTGTTTTGGGTGAGCTTCATGGTTGTATTTCGGCTACTTCATGGTCAGAATGGGCTATAAAAAAAGATGGGTTAATTTGGGCTCAACCTAAATAGAACCATGAGCTAAAATGTTTGTAGCCCAACCCATTAATCTCTGAACGGGCTGGGTGGAGTTGGGCTCAAATTACCACCCCTAAATAAAGGAAAAATCATCAATCAACAAGTCCAACATAATTTCATACAAAATTACTCAAGTTATTGACCAAGTTGGCTCAATGTCATATCATATTTTGTAGTTTCAGTCCATGTGGCTTATCCCGTTGGACGGTATCCTTGTTACAAAATTCTGGATTATCTCCAAACGAAGAAGTTATTTTGATTTTATCTTTCAATTTTCCTTATAAAAAAAGTTATAATGGCTTATTCTGAAGGACCTTCGCTTGCTTTCCTTGTGGTTTGACACTATTAATCTTAATGTCGTCTTGCAGATTTTTTTAACCTTTCTCTAGGCTACTTTTGGCCATTTAAGCTGGAAGTTAATGCATTAATTTTCATGATAATTCTATTTAGTTTGCCATTCCTTCTTCTGAAGGAGCTTCCTTTGTTTTCGTTGTGCTTGAAATTATTAATTGCAGATTCATTTTACTTCTCTTCTCTGCTACTCCTTGCCATTTAAGTAGAAAGTTAATACATTTAATTTTCATCAAACTTTCATTACACTTGCCATTCCAAATGTTGCTAATTGCATTCGGAAGTTTATCTCATTTGAACTGCTAAAGGTGATTGTTGTCTTGAATCATCCAGGATCCTCTCTAATCATAAGCTAAGTGGACCTATTTCATCAGATATTGGGAAGCTAGACAATTTGCAGATTCTGTATGTTTCCCTTCCTGTTCTCTTATATGTTGATTTTAGTATTTCTACATTAACATGTATGAAAATGCAGAGCTCTTCATGGGAACAACCTCTATGGGAGTATACCGCCTGAATTAGGAAATTGTACAGAGCTGAAATCTTTGTAAGTGTGCAATGTAGTTGTTTGATGTAACCTGCATATTTATTTATCATCTATTGAGATTCTGAAGTTTATCACTATTAAGCACTTGGATGAAAAGGAGGATTCCAACTTGTTTTACATGATATACTGCATTTTATAGGCTTGTCTGAAAATTAGCTAGGGCCTATTATGAATCTATAGAGATTGGGGGTATGTTGAGCTCAAAATATTGAAAGGCAACTGAAAAGGAAAGGACTTGATGCGGCCTGTGTAATAGCTTAATATACTTTTATTTCTTATTATAAGAACTAATTCTACTTAAAATATGTTTTAGGATTGCTCAAAGTGACTATTGTGTTTGTTTACTCTGCAATGCTTGAACATCCATGTATAATCAGATGATTAAGGAGTAGCTTCTTTTCCCTTTTTTCTTTTGGTGTACCCATGAAGTTCCTTGTTGTATAGAAGATTGGGTGTCTTTCTAGAGAACCATAGCTTTTTGTAGGTTTTCTATCTTTTGGGTATACTTCTTGTATATGGGTGCTTTTGTTTTGGCTCATTCATTACTAAAAATTTGCTAGCTTGATTTTTAAAAAAAAAATAGATGGGTGAAATTAAACATGAGAACTTCAATCAATAAAACTAATGAGTGCTTTAACTGAAGAAGGCATACAATTTTCAACAATTCTAGATTATATGGTCTTTGGTATAAGCACTAACCTTGATTTTAAAAATCTGAAGCCATTGTTTCAGTTCTGATATGCTCAGGAAAATTTGAGGGATTATTTCTTTTGGATTTGCACACATTTTGCTCAAAATCTTTACCAGTATACTGCCGACTAATTTCAGGCACTTCCATTCTCTTTAATGCAGATTTCTGCAGGGCAATTATTTAAGCGGATCGATCCCCGATGAGTTGGGGAACCTATCTAAGCTTGAGAATCTGTAAGCTTCTTTTTCTAAGCATGTGCCAAAACATTAGTCAAATCAACTTTATAAAGTGGAGCTTGTAAAAAAACTCTCCTTCATCTATTCTTAATTTCAACATTTTATATTAGTGTTGGAATTGTACTTCCTTCCTTTCATTTATGTGGCACTCTTTATTGGGCTTAGAGTTTAAGCATAAAAGGTACTTTTGGATCTTGTGGTTTTAAACTCAATGACATTTATATAAAAGAATGTCATTAAGTAGTTGAGATGTATTTGGATAGTAAGCTGTGACAGCTCAGCTGTTTTTCTGTATTTCCCATCTGGTGATTAAAGGGTGCAGCATAAAATGGAATATCTAGATTTGATGAGAAGACATATCAGGTCAGGCATCTTGTAGACATTGGACATTGAGAACATATGACCATGTCAACTGTGCTTTCTTAGTTATTCTCAAGGATATGGCCTGTGGAGATAAGTGGACACATACTACAATTTTTCATCACAAAAGTAGGACTTCAGTTTTGGTCCAAGATCTTAGTCTTCGAGGAAAGAAAGAAAGGAAACTTGATTTAGCTATCCAAAAAATATCAAGATAAATAACCCTCAGGGGTTGGCCTGGTGGCAATTGACTTGAGCCTTGGGGTTTGCTCCCTTACAAGGTCTCAAGTTCGAAACCCACTGGGTGCAAACAATTTCTGAGGGCCATTGGACTGGGTAATACCTGAACCGTGGTGCACTTGCGGGAAACTCCCTGCCGAAGGCATGTGCACTCCCGGGATTAGTCGGAGCTCAAAGAGACTCGGACACCCGGTGCAAATCAAAAAAAAAAATCAAGATAAAGAAAAGTATTCCTAACCCTCAGGGGTTGGCTTGGTGGCAATTGACTTGAGACTTGGGGTTTGCTCCCTTTCAAGGTCTCAATTTCGAAACCCATTGGGGGCTAACAATTTTTGAGGGCCATCGGACTGGGTAAAACCTGAATTAACCGTGGTGCACTTGCGGGAAACTCCTTGCTGAGGGGCTGTGCACTCCCGGGATTAATCGGTTCTCGAAGAGTCTCGGACACCCGGTGCAAATCAAAAAAAGAAAAGAAAAGAATAGTATTCCTTTGGCCTTGAGTTTTCATTGTTTTAGAAAGTGCTCAGTTCATAAACTTGTTGCTGGAAATCAAAAAATTTACCCTTTACATATCACAATAAAGGTTCTCAGTTTATTGTTAACTTGATTTAGTGACATGAGATTTCTGATTGTTCTTTTTATAACTTGGGCATTCTATTGGACAATATATGTTATGAGCTATCTCAATTAATAATAATCGAACTTAGTTAGTGCTCTAACAGTTTAACCAAATTGATGTAGAGAAGATCACTAATTCATTTTTTAATCATTTTAGGAACTCCTTTTTATCTGTTGCATATTGTTTGTTATGAGCTTTCTCAATTGGCATAGGATGATAATCGAACTTAGTGCTCCTACAGCTTAGCTCAATTGATGTTGGTTTATTAACTTTGGCAGAGATCTTTCAAGCAACTCGCTCAGTGGAAACATCCCAGCATCACTCGGGAAGCTGACAAATCTTGCCTCTTTGTGAGTGCCCTAGGACTTATTTAACTTAACTATGAGTCTAGATCTTCTTTTGTTGGGTGTTGGGCAACTCATATTAATGTTCTCATATAATGTTTACAGCAATGTCTCAACAAATTTTCTGGTTGGGCAAATACCTAGTGATGGGCGCCTTGCGAACTTTGGAAATGAATCGTAAGTCCCTAAGTTCTAAGTTCCTTCATACTGAGTTGATTTTAGTTGTCAAAGCTTCAAGATCTGTTCTTCTTGATCATTCTTTTCCTGATAAAATGCTGCCTGATCATCTATTTAGTAGATACCATAATAGTACCTGTATATACTGTTTTTATCTTAGTTTTCTAAAGATTCTAAATCTTTTTATTCGTAAGACCTGTTTAAATACACTCTGCATCAGTTTTTCTTTTGTCTTCAGCTTGTTACTTTTATCAAACACCAGTGTCATGCTTTATTTCCAACTTTTTGTATTTAAAATAAATAGAAAAAAATTGTAGTCAATGGTCTGGTAATCTTGAGGACTTTGGTGTAATTCTCCAGTTCATTCTTCATACATCTGATCCATCATTTCTGAAGGTCCATGACTGACTGGAAAGTGAATAGTAGGGGTAGCATTTAGTGTAGACCTTGTTCTTTATTTCATGTGCACAGAATGATCACCTTGATATGAATTATGACCTTACAATGGTAATCGACAACTTAAGCACTTTTCACTCTGTTAATACATCATTTTCCAATTTTTAACTTACGACAGCTTTCTCGGAAATCGTAAATTGTGCGGCCAACAAGTTAATGTGGTCTGCGACGCCGGAGGTCCTACATCAGTTGCTCAGCCCCCCATTTCAGGTAAATATTATATGTGAGATGGTTCGTTATAAAATCGTCGTTAGATATTAAGTTGACTTCCTTGTTTCCATTCTCAACAAAAAAAGAAAGATATTAAGTTGACTTCATGATTTATCTTTCAGAGGCCATAAACTTATATCTACATTGTCATGGATACCTTCTAGTGTTTTTGCTGCTGAAATATCAGAACTCATCTTTCTGTTATTCCTATGTCAAGAAAAGCAACACTAATCATTACTATTTTACCCTCATATGCATAACCGTGTACATTAAAATTAGCAGTTATTCTTTTTTTTTTTTGATAATTCAAAATAGCAGTTATTCTCCTTTAATTTTGAGTTTTATCTAGGTTATATTTTTGTATACCCACTCTCACCTGAAATTGACTGAAATATTTAAGAGAAATTTGCTTAGGAATGTTCTCCTCTCTGCACCAAGATTAAACCTTGTACTTCAAATGGTTGAATCAGATAACTTGTGTTTGCTTGTAGTATTATGTATGTATATAATGTGTTAAGAGCATTTTGTTGACCGCTTTTTTTTGCAAACTAGTTTGTGTACGAGATGTAATGATATTATAGACACAATAGATGATTTGCACAACCTTTTATTACGCCTGTTGCGCTGGCTTTGTGCAAATATTTATATAACAACAACTACCCAGTATAGTCCCACAAAGTGGGGTCTGGGGAGGGTAATATGTAGACGAGCCTTACCCCTACCCGAAAGGGCAGAGATGCTGTTTCCAATCGACCCTCGGCTCAGTGAAGGAAAGGAAAAATAAAACAAAAGAGCATTAGTAAGTCCAATAGAAATAGCGTAAATAATTATCTAAACATAAGAACCATAAATAAAATAGCATACAATAATATCATACAGTAACTACCATAAATAACTACCATAAGGGAGACACAATCCAAAACTCAAATCATCTATGGATAGCCCTGCCAAGCCTCACCCAACCCCGGGTGAGTAGTACGAAAAACTCTAGGGGCCCCTATCCTACAACCCTAATACTAGACCTCCAAACTTTCCTATCAAGGGCCATGTCCTCGGAAACCCGCATTCTAGCCATGTCATGCCTAATCACCTCTCCCCAATACCTCTTAGGCCTCCCTCTGCCTCGCCGAACGCCGACCATCGCCAGCCGTTCACAACTCCTCACCGGGGCATCAAGACTTCTCCTCCGCACATGCCCGAACCACCTCAGCCTCGCTTCACGCATCTTCTCATCCACCTGGGCCACCCCCACCTTCTCTCGAATAACTTCATTCTTAATCTTATCTAGCCTGGTGAGCCGGCACATCCACCTGAGCATCCTCATCTCCGCAACCTTCATTCTTTGAGCATGAGAGTTCTTCACTGGCCAGCACTCCGCCCCATACAACATTGCAGGTCTAACCACATCTCTATAAAATTTCCCCTTGAGTTTCTGTGGAACTTTCTTGTCACACAGGACTCCTGATGCAAGCATCCACTTTGACCACCCCGCTCCTATTCGATGAGTTACGTCCCCGTCAATCTCTCCGTCCCCCTGAATCACCGACCCAAGATATCTGACACTGTCCCTCTTGGCGATGACCTGAGATCCAATCATCACGTCCCTGCCTACTTCGCTCGGCTCGGCGCGGCGCTAAACTTGCACTCCAGGTATTCTGTCTTAGATCTGCTTATTTTGAAACCCTTAGACTCGAGAGTCTGTCTCCATACCTCTAACCTCTCAATAACACCGACCCTCGTCTCGTCTATCAAGACTATATTATCAGCAAATAGCATACACCAAGGCACATTCCCTTGAATATGTCGGGTTAGAGCATCCATCACCAAGGCAAACAAGAGAGGGATAAGCGCAGATCCTTGATGGAGCCCCATAACCACTGGGAAATGGTCTGAGTCGCCACCGACCGTCCTAACCCTAGTCTTAGCTCCATCGTACATGTCCTTGATTACTCTGATGTAGGCTTCCGGCACGCTCTTCGCCTCCAAGCACCTCCATAGCACCTCCCTAGTCGATAAGCACCATGTGCAGGTGCTTCTTCTTATCCCTGAACTGCTCCACCAGCCTCCTGACAAGGTGGATAGCTTCTGTAGTGGAGCGACCTGGCATGAAACCGATGGTTCCCAGATATA
The DNA here is from genome assembly GCA_034376525.1 of Nicotiana benthamiana. Lineage (NCBI taxonomy): Eukaryota > Viridiplantae > Streptophyta > Magnoliopsida > Solanales > Solanaceae > Nicotiana > Nicotiana benthamiana. Next base: position 78,569,043 of record CM067330.1, read on the forward strand.
GATGTCATCTCCCTCACCCTCGCCTCGATCACCCGCTCCCACACCTTCATGGTGTGACTTATTAATTTGATACCCCTATAGTTGTTGCAGCATTGGATGTCCCCTTTGTTCTTGTACAAGGTCACCACTGTACTACACCTCCACTCATCCGGCATTCTTTTGGTCCTGAAGATCGCATTGAACAACCTGGAGAGCCACTCCACTCCTGACCTACCCATGCACTTCCAGAACTCCACCGGGATCTCGTCAGGCCCGGTCGCTCGACCCCTACTCATCTTACGCAAAGCCCTCATGACCTCCTCCGCCCTAATGCGCCTGCAGTACCCAAGGTCTCTATGTTGCTCTGAATGCCCCAACTCCCCTAGCTCTATGTTACGATCCCCCTCCTCGTTAAGTAAGTCTCGAAAGTACGCCTGCCACCTGTGCTTGACTTGAGACTCCCCCATCAGAACTCTACCATCCTCGCCCTTGATGCACCTAACCTGGTCAAGATCACGCGCCTTCCTTTCCCTTGCTTTAGCTAACCGGAATAACTTCCTGTCCCCGCCTCTCTCCCCCAGTTCCTCGTACATGCGATGTGCAAATATTTATATAATATATTATTTACCCATAAAAAAAAAATTATGGCTGCTCTTAAGGGATGTGGCCTAGTGGTCAATGAAGTGGGAGGTGAACCATAATGTTTCAGGTTTAAATCCTAGCTGAGACAAGAAATACTAGGTGATTTCTTCTAATCTGCCTAAAGTTTGGTGGACAGAGTTACCTGGTACCTATGCTAGTGGGAGATAGCAAGTACCCGGTGGAATAGTCGAGGTGTGCACGCTGACCCGAACACTTTCATCAATGAAAAAAAAAAAGAGCATTACATTATAGCTTGATTAGTTTTCTTATACCTATAATTCAAGCATTAAGCAAGAGTGTGATTTGTTGAGTGTGTAACTTGATGACACGTTCAGTTGGATCTGTATCTCTTCTTTTCCTTCTCTACTCTTCTTAGTTTCCTTTTTTTTTTTGTGTGTGTTTCATGGTAACATCTGAGTCACAATCTTTTCAGCCGAAAGCCAAAATAAGAAGAAGTATTCTGGCCGACTACTCATAAGTGCCTCTGCAACTGTCGGTGCACTGCTACTGGTGGCGCTAATGTGTTTCTGGGGCTGTTTCCTCTACAAGAGACTGGGTAAAAATGACGGCAGAGACCTCGCAGTGGATGTTGGTGCAGGTCCCGAATCCATGCAGAAATTACTGTTTTGATGTTCTAATTTTTTGTTTCGTCCTTTTTAATTCCTTACATCAAATCCTTTTGTTTAGTTATCGAAATTCTTAATCCTTCAGGTGCATCCGTTGTGATGTTTCATGGAGATTTGCCTTACTCTTCTAAAGATATCATCAAAAAGTTGGAGGCTTTGAATGAAGAACACATAATTGGTTCTGGAGGATTTGGTACCGTTTACAAGCTTGCAATGGACGATGGCAACGTGTTTGCTTTAAAAAGAATTGTTAAGATGAACGAGGGATTTGATAGGTTTTTTGAAAGAGAGCTTGAAATTCTCGGAAGCATTAAACACCGCTATCTGGTAAATTTGCGAGGGTATTGCAATTCTCCAACATCAAAGTTGTTGATATACGACTTCTTATCCGGAGGTAGCTTAGATGAAGCTCTGCATGGTGAGATATTCATCCGCTGTTAATTATTGCTGCTTATGGTAGGGTGAGGATGTCCTCTTATTTTTGAATTTAGCATGTATACTGGGGATTAGTGGAAATATTTTGGTAATTTTGCCTCATTTTTGCGGTGGTCTTGAGTAATCACACAGGAATGCTGTTGGCGTCTAACATGTACCGCTCTTCATTCTACATTAGGTTATGCTGCTTGATGGCAGTTAAATAGCACTACCACTAGCAATCCAATATATCATTTTGCTATAAGCAATCTAATAAATTGTCTCCATAAAATTAGAAATATAGAGTTGAGCTAAAGTAGCAAGTTGCCATTTAAATAGTGGAAAGTAGTGGACACTTAGATGATAGAGTCCTGCTCAATTCTGTCAGGCTGTGATAGGTCTGAAACTTGTTTCTGGAGCTTTCTTTGCTATATACTCTTTTTTCAGTTTGACAAATATATTCCCAAAAACTTAAAGGAATAGACAGGGAGAAGCAGTCTTACGTGGAGATAATAGATTTTAAATTGCATATCGTAATGTTGCTATAACACACTGAATATAGAACTTCAAATGGTGGGTTTTGCCTTCAGAAGGTAGCCAGCTTATAGCCGTGGGTGAGTTGGTATATAAAGAAGGCACAACAAAAAGGGACTCAAGTGACAATATAGTTGAGGTTAGCTAATTATATACCTTACTAATAAAATATATAGAGAAATACGTTGCAAATCTTCAGAAAATAACGCAAAATTATATGTTACCATAGTATAGTGGCTTCAAAAGAATGACTCATCACATTAAAAGTTATGTGCTAACTCAATGTTAGAGAACACACTGGAATTTCCACCCACATTCTTGTTTGAAAATTGGAAACCAACGTGAATACCTGAATTTAAGTTTCAATGACATACTGCAAATGGTTGTTTTGCGGGTAAAAAGCAAAGAGAAAAATATAAAGAGATGAATAGCCTAAGCACGATCTTCTGACTTGTTAACTTGCTCTTGCTGTTGAGGATTTTCTGTAGTTGCTTTAATGAATGGTAGGAGTCCTGAATTAAATAGGCTTTCCCAGTTATAAATGAAACTCTTTTTTAATGTTTCTATACAGAGAGATCTGAACAACTAGACTGGGATGCACGGTTGACTATTATTATGGGAGCTGCAAAAGGACTGGCATATTTACATCATGATTGCTCCCCTAGAATAATACACCGAGACATAAAGTCTAGTAACATTTTGCTTGATGGAAATTTTGAGGCTCGGGTATCTGATTTTGGACTGGCCAAGTTGTTGGAGGATGAGGAGTCTCACATCACAACCATTGTGGCTGGCACCTTTGGTTATTTGGCTCCAGGTAGACACATGCTTTAACATATATGTTTTTCCTTTAGATTTTGGACACTTGTAACCTTTTCATTTCTCTAAAGTATGAAGAAATAATTCATGTTTATTGTAGTAGTTGGGACCTGCGGTAGTGTTGTCTGGTTTTCCTCTGTTTGTAATCATGTTTCAACTCTTCTTTTAAGTAAACGACAGTCGGTGTTTTTTCCTCTTTCCATACTTGTTTTCCTTTGTGTCAACTAGAAAATATGAGGTCTAGTTTAATAACAGGGGGACTGAGAGGAAAGAAATTTGTTCAATTGTGGAAGCTTCTTATCTTGGTATTTCGAAGCCACTGTATGAAATCCTTATAAAAAAAAAAGACGCAGTATGAAATATTGCTTTTTTATGCAATCAGTGTGTTGCTGCATCAGTTTGTATTTAAATAAGCTCTTTTCTATTTCCTCCAATAAGAGCAGATGTTTGCTTGGATCAAAGATTGTTTATTCTTAATGAACCTAGTTCTCTTAGCCATGTTCCGTTGTTTATGCATCGTGTTGGTTTTCCTTTATTTCCAGAGTACATGCAGAGTGGTAGAGCTACAGAAAAGACTGATGTTTATAGCTTTGGAGTTCTGGTTCTTGAAGTAGTAAATGGGAAGCGGCCCACTGATGCAACATTCATTGAGAAGGGCCTCAACATTGTTGGCTGGGTATGTAATGCCACTAATTTCTTCTTGCGTGAGTTTATTCAAATTTGTGCTCTCTTTCTTCTTAGTCCTGACATTCCATTGATTGAGTAGGCCAACTTGTAATTTTTAAAACCTAAAATTTTATGACAATCTACTGTCAAGGTAAATGTTATTTGGAGTTGAAAGATAAATACTTTTGAATTGTTATTTAATAGGCGAAATTGTAGATCGGGTGCCTCCACTTTGATGCAACTTGTGCAACTGAAACTCATCTTTCTAAAAAAGAAAGGTTCTCTGTACACGAAAGGAATATGATATGGAGAGTAAAAGCTTGAATTATCATGCTACTCATTATTTGAACACTATGAACCCCACAAATCAGAGATGTAATTTCTCCACATGTATGGAGATTGTAGCTGTTAAACTTAATTCTAGAACTCGCTCTAGTATAGATATTTTGGCTTCAGTGGCTAGACAGACAGTTGTTGATATGTGAAAGTACATGCGGAAGCTCATGGAATATTGGGGTCAGATATACACTAGATATGATTTATGCAATTAGCTCAAATGTATGGCAGAGGAAATGAGGGGTGGGTTAAGTTTTTCTTTTCCTTAATTTCTTATAGGTTGGAAGTAGTGCTTGAAGCACAAATCTATGATGATGTTGACAAGATAACAAAAATTAAGTCTTCGAAATAAACAACTATCAGACAAGAGGGGTTGCTCTGATGGTAAGCAATCCCTACTTCCAACCGAGAGGTTGTGAGTTCGAGTCTTCCCAAGAGCAAGTTGGGAAGTTCTTGGAGGGAAGGATGCCGGGGGTCTATTTGTAAACAGCTTCTCTACCCAAGGGTAGGGGTAAGGTCTGCGTACATACTACCCTCCCCTGACCCCACTAAGTGGGATTATACCGGGTTGTGGTTGTTGTTGTTGTTGAAATAAGCAACTATCAGTCACATACATGCCGGTTACCCAAATGCAAGTGCTGATCAATTTAAAGGCTCATTTAATTTGTATTTTTGGTGCTAATCAAATCATGTGAAATGAGAACCATGTCGGAGCTTCTACTGGATATTTAATTTCCATTTATGTTACGCTTTTCTAGTTTCTGCATATCAAAAGCAAACAAGAAGAGCTGCTTATTGCTGAATGGGCAACGGCCCCCCCTCCCCCAAAAGGAAAAAAGGATTACAACTTGAAGTATTCTATCCAAGGCCGGTGGGACCTTCTGTTCATAAACCTGGCTTTCTAAGTTGTCTTATTGATCTTAAATCTTATATCCATAATGCAGTTGAATTTTCTAGCTACTGAGAGTAGACAACGGGAGATAGTTGATCCACATTGTGAACGGGTACAGACGGAAAGCTTAGATGCCCTGCTTTCAGTTGCCACACAATGCGTCTCTTCGAATCCTGAGGAGAGGCCCACCATGCACAGAGTTGTACAGATTCTTGAATCTGAAGTTATGACACCTTGCCCCAGTGACTTCTATGATTCAAACTCCGATTGAAGGTTGTAGCTAAAAGTAGAAGAGAACTTAATGTGGAGTGTGCGCCTGCTGCGTCATGCAACAATACTGAAGAATGGTACCAGCATAGTCTGGGGATCAAAATCTGCAACAATTAGCAGTGTACTGTTTATTCATTCTTTCTGCAGATTTTACCACAAGAGAAAAAGGCCCTCTCAAAACCTGAGTTGCCAGTTAGTCACTGCGGCGTTCAGTGTGCTTAGTTGTATTTTTATATGTTTCAATTATTTTTCTCCCCTGGTTTCAAGCTTTTTCTTACCTACTCCGCCGCGCGGGGTTGTTTGGGTAACAGTGTCGAATACCTCTTTTCTTGTTGTATCTTTCTTTTACCTTTTTTGTAGCCTTTCTTTTGAAAATTTTATTTGTATATGAAATAATTAAACTGATTTGACATCAACCTTGTGCTAGATTGATCTCATCTCATTTTGTATATTGTATTTCACCAGAATAATTGATATATGGGTTGGCTGAAAGTTATGCTTTCTCTGGATACTTTTGTATTTGGTATTCAGGGGCGGCTCAAAGAGGAGATAATAAAGCCTTTGCTTTAATTTTGGGGCCTCAAAAATTTAATAGTGAATTTATGATTTTATTATTACTTACACAATATTGACATTTATAGAAAAAGAAATACAACATCACTGTAAAACTAAAAAAAAAGAAGATTGCATGTTTTTAATAGTAAAATTAGAACTTTGAATTGGTAAATAAAGTTTTTTTTACCACAACATCCAAGGTAATGTATTCCAAACACATGGATAATATCTTACTCTCTTAGAATTACTTCTTATGAATACAAATAATAATATTACTTGTGTAAAAGGCCTAAAAATGCCCAACAACTTTAAGAAATGAGCTATCCATACCATTCGTTAAAAAAATGCTCATTTTATGCTACCGTCGCTATATATTTGATCCATTCATTCCATTATTAACTAACGACTCAATTTTTATTTGGCCCATTCATGCCATTGTCGTTAGTCAATAATGGCATGGATGATCCAAATGTTTAACGACAGTGACATGAAATCAACATTTTTTTTAACGAATGACATGAATAAACTATTTCTAAAAGTTGAGTGACATTTTTAGGCCTTCTCCGTATTACTTGTTAAGAACAAAGGTTTTATGTCTTTTGACAATATTACACTTGATGATTTCAAGAAGAAAGAGCGATTATAATTTTCTGTATCAATTTACATTAAGAGTACTGGCATTTATAAAAGGAAATCAATTACTGCTATAATCAAGTTATTGAATAAAATTTTTCTATAATCAAGCTAGTGAATAAAATTAAATCTAGTTAAATTTTTTTACTAATTATACTAATCAATACTAAATCTTCAAGTTGGTGCAAATATGTGGCACATACCCAGCTTGCAAACTAAAGTGTGAAGACCTTTTGCTGAGAATTTCTGTAAGCATATTCACTAGCGACTTTTCTAATGGCACATGCAGCAAACTCAAGATACCAACAACAACCTTTACTTTAATGAAATGTTGATCAATTTCACCCTATTTTATTTTATCACGTTGAACAAGATTATAAGCTATAGCAGACTTCTTGTTGCAGTACAAGGAAGGTTTTCCTGGGTCAAACAATCTAAATTCCTCTATTTAACTTTTGTAGCCAAAGAAGTCCACAAACACCTGGGTCATTGCTCTATATTCTGTTTCTGCGCAGCTACATTTTGTTTATTGCTTTTCCAAGTAACTAAGTTCCTTCCCATGAGTGTACATTAAAGGGTCATTCCGGCATCATAGCTGGTTTTTGATCAGCCTCATCAACATTCTTGGTATTAAATTCTTTTAGTAGACATATTACTTTGCAGTGGGATTTAAGTCCTATAATATCATCAGAAGCGCCAACAGATATGAGGAGTGGTACAAATGGATAGATGGAAACTTCATGACCACTCATCAGAAGTTTTTTGTGCCAAAAACTTCAATCATTCCTGAAATGGCATTCAATGTGGGGTGGCTGGAGAGCTAAAGATTGAGAGGTTCATTAATTACAAAGGTCATTTGTTAGTTACAAATGTTTCTAAACGTACATAGGAAGGCCTTCTCTATTCTGACACTATCAGAAGGTATAAATGGTTATCTAGAGACATTCAAGAAGCTACGATTCAGGCAGTAGGAGGCATCATACACATCGAGAGAGTAACCAGCTTAATTCAAATTGATCTTTTTGAAAGAAGTATGGTTGGAAGCATATATTTGATATTCCTACCTTGTTGGAAATCCGTCGATGGGCCAGCAACTCTTGGAAACAGGCACATGGAACTAACATATACGAGATGGGTAATCATCTCGAAAATTTAGATCTGGTGAGAAGCTCCGGTGAGAACCAGTACGCGAGCTGTTGGAGGGGAGAGGCACACGAAACAGTGGGTGGCTCAAGAAAAGATAACTCTGACAGGGCACATGGGTTCTTAAAAAGTGGCAGAGGCACCGAGTAACTCTAATTTAGAGACCCCACGTGAGACAGGGTTATCAGCTCCTATTTCTAATGGGTGTGAAGTTTTAAAAATAAAATCTTTGAAGCCCAGATATTTTAGCCCAAAGTATTCTAAAAATAGGATTTTTATCTATGATTAATATCTTATTTATTTTAATAAAATTATATTTATACCTATAAGCCATTGTAACACCCCGCAAATTCGACTTAGGTATGAATGAGTTAAAGGAGTAGTATGGTTAATTTTTGGAGTGAAGTCCCATCAGGATGATTATGGGTAAAATAGTTGTTTTAAAATCGAGATGAAAAGTGGGTGCATAAGATTTGGCAAAATCGACTAAGTTTGCAGAAAAGGTCAATATGTATTTTTTTCAAGTTTTTCTATTCCATAAAACATTCATAATTGTAAAAAAAAGGTTCTCTATTGACTGGTATCTTTATTTCACATTATTTTTGATTCATAAAATCTATACCTATAGAATTTGCTAATCGGCTGTTCTGTAGAAAGGAAATTAGTTGAACTTAATAAAATAAAAAATAAAATAAAGAATCAGCCTGTCTTCCAGCAGGGTTTAATATATGTGTAAGGAATTTAAGAAAACTCAAAGAATAAAAGTTATAGGCCTTTGAGATATATTTCCAACGATATATTATGGAGCCAAAACAGATTACTCTGTGCAAAATGTTATGTGCATTTTATAGAACAATATGCAGTATGCACGCCCCTAGCGCGACCGCACTTCTTTTGAGGTAGTGTTACTGTCGTTTTGCGCGGTCAGTAGCGCAGTCAGGTCACCAGGTGTGCGGTCGCGCTCGTGGGGGGTTGTTTTAAAGCCATATTTCGTCCCCCCACATCCCCAAAATATAAAAACTTGCTCTAGAAAGGGGAACTCTAAAAACCTAACTCCTTAAGGGTCCTTCCACCGCCCAATGTAAGTTCTAATGGTGATTCTAAGTTCATTTTAATTTCACAACATCTTATTAACATGGTTAAACCCTCCACATCATTAGATATTCGATCAGGGCATCATTGTTTGTCACACCTCCTTTTTTACACACCTCGAAAGGTATATAAATGAAGTTTTTCCAATTTAAGTGACATTATTCGAAATGAGATTATTTATTTGATTTTTGTTCAGAGTCACCACTGGGTATAGGTTTGTTTTCTGGTGTCCCAAGTCGACGTTTAATTTTAAATCCCAAATCAAGGAGAATTCGACTTTCCTTGTGAAGTCTGCGAACCAGAAATTCCAGATAAGGAATTTTGTTAACCCGAATGAAGGTGTTAGGCACCTTCGGATTCCGTGGTTCTAGCACGGTGGCTTAAACTATTACAATTGGCCTATTATTGATTTTAATACACCTTTAGCCAATGGTATAATTTTAAACTATTAGACCGCTTTTAATTAATTTTAAGGAAGATTTCAACATTATCTAAAATACGTCCTTGATCCATGCCACATGAAATGCATCCACGGTCTACACATATTTTATTTAACGTTTTGAGATTTAGAGTTGGGTCACATGAAATGCACACCCGAGTTTAGGAAGGTAATATTATTAAAATAATATACCTAAAGCAACTAGACATTTGTAACTTTGCAAGGGACATGAAAATTCGCTAAATGGCACGCCTCGATTCTAAGGATTCGACACATTAATCAAATGAGGACCATGTAATTATTCATTTTGTTTGGTACGACGCGCCTCAATTTATTCTAACCAAAGTATTTTTAAACTAACTCATGAAGACCATAAACTGTTATTGTTTTTGAATGGGACACCTCGATTAATCAAGGCCCAACACATTAATTAAAAAAGCCTATGGAATTATAAAGACCTTGGGCTCATAGTTCAACACCAATTAATTAACTGAAATGAACTAATTGCATAAGGAAAACTAACTGATGAGATAATAAATTAATAAGAACGCCTTAGTTTGATTGACTCTCAGCTGGGCTTGCGTTAGGCCCAACTCATACGCCCCACATTATTCAAGTCACTTAACTAATGCTAGCTACTAATGCTACCATGGATTGAGATCGACTTTAAAAAACTTTAATCTTAAATTTCACATACCGATTAATCATCCAGCCTTGATGATCTTAAGATTATGCGTACAATTGGACTAACTTGGTTGCTGAAAGAGCCAACAATCAACGAGTGAGCCACTAGGCTCAAAGGACAAGCCGAAAAGCCCAACACTAGCCACTTTTAATTGAAGATCGTCTCAAATCTCCACACTCAATGAGCCCAAGTCAGGCAGGACCAGGAATGAGGATCGTAGACTCATCATCGAAACTTCACCAAAGCAAAAGGCTCTTTCATGCTTAGTCACAGCCAATAGGTCTCACTATCAATTAGTAGCTAGTACACCAGGCTAGTTTCAACATTATCAGGGACAACTGCTCGATTTCAAATTTATCAGATGTATATGTTCGGATTCGAATACAGCTGACTTTACAAATTCCTTATGGACACTCAAACCAGAAAACCTTTCAATACTAACATTAATCAATCTATAAAAGACAACATGCTGATTATTTGGATAAAAAACCAAACTAAACTTATTCTTTAAATATGTGAGTACCAGAATTAAAATTTGAAATAACATGTGAATAACAATCAGATCTCTTCACGATCCAGAACATATGTAACATGATATAATCCTTCTACACCAAACTCCAAATTGGAACACAGTTTACTAATCATAAAACTTAAAGAACAGAACACTTCAGGTACCCAGAGTCTGACATCAGGCCAAATCCTCAAGAATACACACTCATCTTTGCCATACTTGAATAATCCGAAACCTTTAGTGGCACATATATTTTTTTAAAAAAAGAAAAATATAGCATGTTGAAAGTAAATAGGAAACACAAGAGATAACAACCGATTACAACTTGGATTCAATCCAATTTCCATTCAAACACATGCTTGCAATCAAATTGTTGTCCACATTTGAGATGTTACCTGAAAATGAAGAAGGAAAACAAAAAAAGTGAAGGATCAACAATCAATAGTAGCAAAACTCAGCCTTGATCATCAATGGAACAATATTTGAACCAAATATTTCAAACCAAACTTGCACAGACCCAAAACTCAAACCAGTTTAGCCCCCAAATTAAACCAGAAGTTATTTAAGAATTGGAAAGCTTTAGAAATTACCTACAGAAAATCAATGGAATAGTATCTTGTCCAATTTTTAGCTGTTTTGATTTTTCTGAATTTTTATCTTTCTAAAATCTGAATTGAGCTTCCTTTAGCAATGCCCTTATAGGCAAGCTATTAGGGCAGCAGAAATAGTTCAGTTTTATGCCCTTTAGACCTTTCACAAATTTTTTTTGCTGCTTGGTCCCTAAATTACTGGCTTGTTGGCCAAGTAATCCTATTTTTTAGCTTCTAAGAAGCTTCCTAAGGCAGTTATTTAACGATTCCCTAAGTTAACTACCCAAATTATCCTTAAAACCTCTAAAAATTACCTCAGAATATCAAATGGGTCAAGTTGACCTAGATGGCCCAATTTGATATGGGTTTGCTACCCAAATTGAATTTCTTTTGGGATCTGATTTTGATTTGAATTCATTCTTGGCCAGATGACCATTTTTAGAAGACTAAATAAATATTTATTCAAAGACCAAAATAGAACTGTTGAAATCAAAATAAAGGAAAGTAAACTGAATAAAGAAAAATGTGCAAGACTAATCATGCATGAACAAATAAATATGGAAACTAAAGCACATAAACACTGAAACAAAACACTTTTGAATTCAAAATAATTTTTCTAAAAATTAAATGAACAAATACAAAACTAAGGGGCACAACTAGCCTGAACTAAAAGGAACACATGCAGAAAGGTCTTTGAGAAACCAAAAAGAAGAAGAAGAATTATTAAAGAAAAATAAGAAAAGAAGACGAAGAAAGGACTATGAGAATACCTGTCCAAAATAGGTAGGATATAAACTTGGAATTGATCCTTTGAATAGTCCTATTATGGGTCGAATTAGACCTTAATCGCATGTTCTCAGTGAAAACACACAAATAAAGTCCAATTCAAACTCACAACTTTGTCCAACTAATTGACGTGCACGTTTAGGATTTTAGGGTTCTGCTTCAAATCAAATATTTGAGGATCTCAGGGGTGATTTTGGGAAAGTTTGTCATGGAATAAGGTAGAGAAGGTGATAGGGTGTAAATTTGGTGACAGTTGGTGGCGGCGCCGCCGCCGGAAAAAATTGGATTTTAAAGGCGGCTGGCTAGGGTCCCGATTTTTTATCAGATATTTAAGGAATCTTGGGTATATTTGAGGGAAGGTGACCGGAGATTTGAGACGAGGGGGTTGAGGAGAGGCAGTGGTGTAATTTTCGCCGTGATTGGCCGCCAACCGCCGTCGTGGGCGATTTCTGGCGGGAGGCGGACGGTGGCCCAAGAGTGGCGTTATGTTAGGGCTTCTGAGGCTATGTGAGAGATGGTTTGGGGGTAAAGGGGGGGGGGGGTTCAAACATATTTATATTACAAGAGTCATTAGTTCTCGTTCGTTAGATGAAGGAAAATCAACGATCCTGATCGCCTTTAAACAAATTGGGTCGTTTGGTTATATGGTGGATTCTGGATTGGGTTTTGGCCGGGTTTGGGCCGGGTTTGGATGGATTTTGGATGGGTTTTTAATTGGGTTGGCCCAAAATCCATGCCTTCTTTTATTAAGAAAAACCCTTTCTCTTCTTTTTTTTTTCATTTTTCAATTTTTTTATTAATTTCCAAATTAAAAATAAAACTTGAGTTGATTCTAAAACTACATTAATAAACTAATTGCTTCTCAAAAATTAATTAAGTCCTAAATCAAAGGGAAACTATAACAACTTCTAAAATTAAAGAGTTAAAAATTCAAAAATGAACTATTTTGTGATATTTATAATATTAATTAACTAATTATCCTAAAAATATAAAAAATGTGTCCTAAATGCAAATGCACCATTTTTTGCATTTTTTATGAATTAAACAAAAATTAGACATGCATACAAAATGCGAACAAAGATGAAAATTATGCTGTAATTTCTAAAAAACTAATTAATTAAAAGAAAAATCCTAATTTTGGGAATTCTGTATGAGTAATTCATGCGATGCAAAAATCACGTGCTCAAATTGTTGATAGAAATAAGCCTAGAACTCATACTCAAAGGGTTTGAACTTCAAAGGTAATGTCTTCACCCTTTAATTGATTCTAGTATTGGTTTACTGATTATAAACCCTAGTTCATGACATATGAGTTGATTTTCATAGAAAACTATGGACGATTATAGGATTAGGGTGTTGATTGTTGGTTAAGGGTGTTGTTTACCTTATGGGTGATGAAGAATAATGTTGATTATAACCATTTGAGACTTTAGAATTTATTTAGGAGGAAGGGAATGGGTTATTAGGTGTAGAGACACCATTAATAAGTACTATGAAGCTTTATATCACCAAATGTTTGAGAAAATGATTATGTGACTAAAACATGAGAATTATTGCTAATATGGAATCCCTTTGACTTGTATTGATATAGATTAAAGTTGAAAGGGTTGGCGAATGTTGTATTAAGCTCAAGAGCAGGAAGTAAAGGTATATGAGGCTAACTCTCTATGTTTGGGAATGTTAATTATTCTCCCTACACTACATTTCTTTTACGACGTATCAATTGACTCATAAATATAGTTAAGCCTAGTTCATTGAATAGTTGTTGAACTTCTATTCTCTAGCTTCATTACTCGTTCATGACTTTCATTCTGAATGTTGTGACCTCAGTTCATATTCAATGTAGACTTGGGTTTGATATTCATAAGTCTTAGTATAGCTTACTCAACATGTCATAAACAATTGAAGTTTCAGTGTTCATAATCAATTCAAGAATACATGTGTCATTCTAGTCCATTTTAGTATTCCAGTAATATCTAACTCAGCATAGAAGTCTTAGTAAAGCTTACTCGGCATGTCATAAATAGTTGAAGTTTCAGTGTGCATAAGCAGTTCAAGAATACATGTATCATTCTAGTCCTATTTAGTATTCCATTAATATGTAGCTCAGTATGATTTAGTATTCCAGTATTATGTAACTTAGTATGATCCAATATTCCAGTATCATGTAACTCAACGTGGGATTCTACATTTTATGATTATGTGTTGCAGTATGATTCTAAATTCCTAATTTTAATCCCTGAATGTCGAACACCTGCATTTGGGTCCGAGGCCGCAGTTAATGCTTTATGCATCTGTGGGCCTGAGGCTTCATCTAATGCTTTATGCGTCATTGGCCTTGAGGCTACAGTATATGCTTTATGCATCTTTGGGCCCGAGGCCGCAGTTATGTATACGTATACTTGGACCCGAGGCTCAGTTATGCGCGCGCCCCCCCCCCCCCAGACACACACATATATATATATATATATTGGGTCTAAGGCCGCAGTTTAATATTCAGATAAAAAGGTTGCTCATTATTCAGAAAAGGGAGTATTCATATCCTTACTTCCTTTGTTTAGTTCAGTTATCAGTTATTAGTTATCTTTTTAGTTATTTGTTCACATATTAGTTACCACTTCAATTTCAGTTTCAATAGTTATTATTTAAGTTATTAGCTTAGTTTTAGTTTCAGCATTTATAATTCTTTCTTTCAGTTGCTATACATACCAGTGCAATCCAAATATACTGATGTGATGACCCATAGGGGTCATCACTTGTTTTCTTACTATTTTGTACCTCTGAATCCTTGAAAACCCCATTCAGAGTTACCTAGATTTGCATGTGCAGTTCGAGCGCGAAGCCGAAAAGCTCAAGTATGAATTCTGTGAGAAAAATGCTAATTTTTGATATTAAATTGAATAAAGTTGACTTCGGTCAATATTTTGGAAAAACAGATCCGGACCCGTGATTTAACGGTCCCGGAGGGTCTGCAATATAATATGGAACTTAGGTGTATGCCTGAAATTGAATTCCGAGGTCCCAAGCACGAGATATGAATTTGTGTGTGAAATTGTTTTCTAGAAATGATTAAGAAACTTGGAAAGGAAATTTGATTAAAAGATTATGGTATTGAGCCCGTATTTCAGTTCCGGTGTCCGGTACATGTCTTATATGTGGTTTAAGCACTTTCTGTAAATGTTTGGTTGAAAACAGGAGTTGTTTGACGTGTTTCAGACTTAAAATGAGAATTTGATATTTTATGAAAACTTGGAAGAAATTATGAATTTTGAGGCTTAATTTGATGTATATGATGTTAGTTTGGCGATTTGATCGCACGGACAAGCCCGTAGGATGTTTTCGAGGTTGTGTGTATGTTTAGTTAGGAGCCTCGAGGGCTCGGGCGAGTTTTGGATAGGTGTCGGATTTCATTTATGCAATTTTGGAAAATCAGGTATCACTGATCTGTAGGCTTCACATTTGCAAAGCCAACATTCGCAAATGTGAAGGTCCAGCTCTGGCAGATGCGAAGGTTGGTTGACAAATGCGAAACTAGCCCAGACCCGTCAATGTTCACAAATGCGAAGCAACTACTCGCAAATGCAAAGGTCAAGGGTTCGCAAATGCGGGGCCATATTCGCAAATGCGAAGGTTCCCTTATAGGCATGACTTCGCAAATGCGAACTGAAATGTCGCATTTTCGATGCCTGCAGTTGCTAACCAATTTTCGCAAACCCCATATCCGCAGCCCAGCAGTTTTTATACTTAATCATTTTTCCACCATATTTCGCCATTCTTTTAAGACCCAAACCCTATAGGCGGTTTTTCAAGGACAAAACTTCCTCCAAATCAGTGTTAAGTCAATTTTTTCTTAATTCCTTCAATCATTTACATCATCTAACATGTTTTCTACTTCAATTCAATGATTTTAATGGGTAAAATTGGGCGTTTTGGGTAGAATCTAGGTTTTTCAAAAAATTGGGGGTTTGGACCTCATTTTGAGGTCCCATTTCAAAACAAATCATAGATATGGATTCGTGGGGGAATGGGTGATTGTGTTTTGGTTTTAACTTTGAGTTTTGACCACGTGGGCCCGGGGGCATTTTTTGACTTTTTGGGTGAAAACTTTGAGAAATTCATTTTTTATGCATTCAAATTGATTCATTTAGCAATTGTTGATGTATTTAAGTAATTTGTGACTAGATTAGAGCGATTTTGTGGTGGAACCGAGGGGTAAATCCATAGTTGAGGTTTGAGCTGAATTTCAGGCATCGAAGTAAGTGTTTGGTTTAACCATAGCTTGAGGGAATAGGAGTGAGTCTTATATGTTACTTGCTAATTGCCGAGTACGATGAATAGGCATGGTGACGAGTATCTATACATTGGTGTCTAGCATGACCATGAGTTCTTATTTTGCGAATAGTTTGGATTTTGTTATACCTTCCATGCTTGATTGATGATTTTTATATGTTGTAAAGAGCTTGTGGAAAAGGATTGTGATATTTAAAATTCGTGGAGTGTTGGCTCGAGTGAAACTCAAATTGCGAAGGTATATGAGAAAAGTAAATCTTTGGAGCATTGTCTTAAGTAATAATGTGAACTATGAGATGAAAGTGGAAATAAGAGAAAGAGTTAATGATATTTCTCCTTGTGGGGCATTGTTGATTATTGAATATTTTCCTTTGCCGGCATTTTCATTATTATTTATTTATTTCCTTGCCCTTGTTTGGGATTTGATTGGGTTAGGAAGAGTGTTAAAGCACGAAGGGTGATGCCGTGCATTGTTTGACATTATGAGGAAAGAGTGTAAAGCACGAAGGGTGATGCCGTGCCGTAGAATGTACCATTCCATACTGATATTCATTGATTACATATTATGAGGAAAGAGTGTAAAGAACGAAGGGTGGTGCCGTACGATATACCATTCCGTACTGATATTTATTGATTATATATTGTAAGGAGAGAGAGTAAGTACGAAGGGTGATGCCGTGCACATGATTTACTGATACGATTGATTTGGTCAAGATGAGAGTAAAAGCACGAAGGGTGATGCTGTGCACTTGGTGATCTTTGTTCCTTATTGTTGTATGAGTTATGTTTTCCTTTATAACGGTCAATATTTACTTGAAACTGTTATCTCCCCATAGCATGCTTCCCTTCCGGTATTGTTTACTCGCCTAGTATTTCCATTCTGCTGTATATTTATAATTGCACAGGTTTATGTGGTAGTCTAGTCTAGCCTCGTACTACTTCGCCGGGGTTAGGCTAGACACTTACCAGCACATGGGGTCGGTTGTGCTGATGTTACACTCTATGCTAATTTTTGCACAGATCCAGGTTTCGAGCAGCAGCAACAGCTGTACTGTGGAAGCAGACTTTCAGCCTAGTGAGACTCGAGGTAGCCTTGCAGCCGTATGCAGGCCCAGCGTCTCCTCTATTCTTACTTTAAACTGTCATCTCCTTGTATTCGAGATAAATAGATTTATGTTTCTTTCAAACCTTATATTTAATATTCTTAGATGTTCGTGAGTATGTGACTCCAGTTCTTGGTTAGAGATTATGTTGCAAATTTCGTATTTTTATTCAGCAAATTAAATTTAAGACTTCCGTTTATGATTTTAATCCCGTTGATTCTATTTTAGTGCTGTTAAATTACAAAGAGGAACATGTGTTTAATGAAAAGTAATTAAGTTTGGCTTGCCTAGCTTCTATCAGTAGGCGCCATCACGATCCCCGAGGGTGGGAAATCCGGGTCGTGACAAGTTGGTATCAGAGCACTAGGTTGCATCGGTCTCATTACTCACGGACAAACTTTGTGGAGTCTGAGGGATCTGTATAGAGACATCTGTATTTATCCCCAGAGGCTATTGAGTTAGGAAAAATTTCACATTTTCTCTCTCTTGTCGTGCGGTTCTGTTTCTTAAATACTGATTGTCTTTCTACTCTATTCTTCGAAAATGGAAATAACACGGGCTTCCTCATCTTCTGATCAGCAGCCCGAGCCTTAGCAGCTCCTACTAGGGGCAGATGACGAGGCCGTGATAGAGGCCGAGCTCAGTCCCGGGCGACAGCACCAGCGGCGGAGCCTCAGGTTGATTTTAAGGAGGAGGTTCCCGCCCCAGCAGTTCCGGTGGGCCCAGCTCAGGTCCTAGAGGGGTTTATTGCTACCCAGTTCTTCAGGATTCTTTGGTGCGATTGGTGGGTCTCATGGAGAGCATGACCCGAGAGGGTTTGCTTCCTTAGCACCAGGGGCCCAGACTCCTACTATGCGTACTCTGGAGTAGGTGGCTCCCCAAGCTCAGATTTCAATAGTTCAGCCAGCTGTGGCAGTCCAATCGGGGGTGGTTTCTCAGACCGACAATGGAGCGACTATGTCCGAAGATGCTTTGTGGATGCTGGACAGGTTCACCAAGCTCTTCACTACTACCTTCAGCAGTGTACCCACCGAGGACCCTCAGGATTATTTGGACAGCTGCTGCGAGGTTCTTCTGAACATGGGTATTGTTGAGTCCAATGGAGTTGATTTCGCTGCATTTAGCTTATCCGGATCCGCCAAGACTTGGTTGAGGGACTTTTGTTTAGCTAGACCAGCAGGGTCTCCAGCCTTGACTTGGTATTCCTGGAGAAGTTTCTCCCTGTCACACAACATGAGGTCTATCAGAGGCAGTTCGAGCGTCTCCATCAAGGATCCATGTCAGTCACCCAGTACGAGACCAGGTTTATCGAGTTAGCTTGCCATGCTATTTTCATACTCCCCACTTAGAGGGAGAGAGTGATACGGTCTATTCATGGACTCATACAGCCTATTCGTCTCCAGATGTCCAGAGAGGGGGGGGGGGATGATATCACTTTTCAAGAGGTGGCCAATGTGGCCCGGAGGATCGAGATGGTATTGCCACAAGGAAGTGGTCGTAAAGCAGACAAGAGACCTCGTCAGTCAGGTCGATTCAGTGATGCGTCATCCGGAGGCTGAGATTCATATGATATGGGCCAACTTTCTAGTACTTTCCAGTCAGCTCTCCAGGCTTCTCTGGGTGCCCCGGTAGTCGTGGTTCTCACACGCATTATTCTGATCAGCAGCCATTCAGTGCAGCGCCAGCTCCCATCAGTGCACCGCCTCTTTATGGCTTCTGTGGTAGTCATTCAGGTTGAGAGGGTCAGTCCCAGTCCCCTTAGCAGCCGAGGTCTTGCTACACATGTGGTGATCCTGGTCACGTTGCCAGATTTTTCCCTCGACCACTAGGTAGTTCGCAGCAGCAGGGTTCTCGCGCCATGGTACAGGCACTAGGTGTTCCACAGCCCGCCCCGCCAGCTAGAGGTGGAGGTAGAGGTCATAGAGGTGGAGCTCAGGCCGCCAGGGGTGGAGGCCAGCCAGCAGCCGCCCGTCCTAGATATGTGGTTCAGGGAGGGGGGCAGGGGCAACCCGGGTGTTATGCTCTTCCATCTAGACCAGAGGATGAGTCTTCAGATGTAGTCATTATAGGTACTATTCTGGTTGGTGATAGAGATTCTTCAGTGCTATTTGAACCAGGGTCTACGTATTCGTATGTGTCATCTTATTTTGCACCGTACCTGGTCATGCCTAGTGATGCATTAAGTATTCTTGTTTATGTGTGTAAACTGGTGGGTGATTCTATAGTGGTCGACCGAGTTCATCGTATCTGCTGTAGCACCTCCTCTGTACACTAATCCCCACGAAAGGCGTAGAAATGGATTTATTTATTTAGAGATTTTAGAGTCACCACTTGGGATGATTAATGGTGTCCCAAGTCACCGATTTAAGTCCCGAATCGAGGAAAGTTTGACTCTGTTATACAGTCTGCGAGATAGAAATCCGGGTAAGGAATTCTGTTAACCCGGGAGAAGGTGTTATGCATTCCCGAGTTTCGTGGTTCTAGCATGGGTCGCTCAACAGTTATATTCGGCTAAATTATCTGATTTTAATACAATTTTTTGTATCTATGTGCAAATTTTAACTTTTAACCGCTTTTATTTAATCTTAAGAAGATTGCAACGTTGTTAAAATGTGTCTCGAACCACGTAACAAATGCACCCGTAGTCTTTGACATATTTCAACATCGTTGGGATTTGGATTTGGGTCACATAAATGCGCACCCGAATTTAGGAAAGTAAATTATTTAACTAGCGTGCTTAAGGCAATCTCGTATTTTTAAATTTGCGAGGGCCACGAAATTTGCTAAGTGGTGCACCTCGGATTCTAAAGGTTTGAAATTGGTCGAGCAATACAATTATTCAATTTTAATTGGCATTGACACACTTTGATTCCAAATTAAATGGATTAATTTAACTATTCTTGGAGGGACATAACCGTTTGTGTTACTAATACGACTTAACTCAATTAATTAAACAGCGCACTTAATTTGAGGCAAACTATAAGGTTCAAGTTCATTTGAGATAACTAAAGGTTCCTAATTAAAGAGAACTCGCTCCTTCTTAAACTGGCCCAGTCTCATTTTTAAATATTTCTCCAAGGTTTGGGCATAACCTGGTCCTTGGCCCAAGTGCTATGCGACAAACCCCTATGCTAAAGCGAGAGTGAAACTGGGCTCAGAACATGAGCCCAAAATAGGCTGAAGAATGTACAACCCTAAATATCAGTGAACAAGAACAAAAAAGGCGACATTACCCCTAATTTGACAGTTTATGGATCAGAAGTATTGTCAAGTACTTATTAATACAATAATCTCAAAACTAAAATACTTACTAGTACAATAATACAATCCCAGTGATGGACTTGCAGAACTCTACACTCAAAATTAAAAAACCTTTCAAGAATCATCAAATAAGCATAAACTTGAACATAACCACCAATTTTTACATGAACAGACCTTATTTGAAGTATAATAGGTCTAGTATTGATCCATACTTCAACACATGATGCTGATGAATACTATAGCAATGAACCCAGGACATCAGACTTCTCTTAATGAACAAAAATCATTCGAAACATGCATAAATCAAGGAGATAAACTGAAAGTACTACATATGAATTTGTATATCTACTAATATTAAATACAAATCATTAACTAAATTAAACAAAGGTTATAATAGAAAGTCTTAAGCAAGGTGGAATAATTCTTCATATTTCAATGCATTCCTCAAACTCTTACTTCATAATCGACAAGGTTACATAGTTGTGTACCTGGAAAATGAGAAACAAAGGAGATCTAAGTGGCAGCAGGCTTAGAAATAGCAGTAGCAATACCAGCAAAATCCAAACGAGAACCAAATGAAATTTGAAACAACTCCAAACCAACCAGTCCAAAAGCAACACAGCTGACTCTAATGCCAGATTTCAAACAACCCATACTCAGCTCATTTTAACTCAGTAAAATTAGGCAACTCTCTCGGAAGCTCAAATTTTCAAAACCAGTGTTCAAACTTTAGAAATTAAACCTATGGTTGAACTAGACTCTCAAATTGAACCTAAAAGGTATTTAGGACTGGAAGACATCAGAATTCAACAACGAGGTCAATGAAACAGCAGTCCCTTTGCCATCTGAAGCTTTTGGGGTATTTTAGCTCTTCTTTTCTCTATGATCCTCAATGGAACAGTATTTTTACTAGAGTTTATGAGCTATATATTTTATTGAGTTTTCAGAATTCTCCCTTTTTTAAAAGTCTCTCTTAAAGCCTTCTCAGAACTCCATCGCTCAAAAACATGTCTTCTAATGCAAGAAAGGCTGCCTTTATAGGCAAGCAAACTAAGGTAACCCTTAAATTTTACTTTCCAAAATTACTAAAAATCGTAAATTAATTATGAATCCTACATTTGAATGCTAATAATCCTCTATAATTATTATCACGACCAATTAAAACTAGATTAAAAGCAAAATCACCTAAAATTAAAAGAGCAAATTAAGCTATATTTTTTGATTTTTCCTTTTTATAAAATGACTACATTATTGAATAATTCAAAATATTTGAAATCAACTCCTAAATGCACATGCAATATATTTTTTTATTTTTGATGAATGTGTGTTTAATTAAAATGCATGCAAAATGCAAACAATTAGCAAAAACGTCACGAAAATTCACAAATTTTCAAACAACTAAAAGAAATGATTTTATTTGAATTTATAGGAATAATTCATGTAGGCAAAAATCACATTCTCACATCTGCCCCTCTTTGCCGGAAAACATGAAGAGTTTTCGTGCAAAGACAAGTGAGCAAACGCGAGCGATTTTTTGCCCATTTGAATAATCCGTGAGAAGCATTTTTAAAATCTTGAGCTGCACCTTGCTTCAGAGGTTGCCTACATATCCTCGGCTAATGAGGAATCAGGTCAGTGTAGTTCAGGAGTGTTTGGTAGCTGGGACTACCGAAGCCGTGCTTGCGCTGCTGATGCTGCTACTGCTACTGCTTGCTAGACCTCCTTATTACCCTATGTAAAAATAAAAGAAGCTAGACTAAGCTATGGACTATGGATTACAAACGAACCTATCTATGTATTCAAAATTGCTCTTGATCTTTGTTGCCTTGTGTATCTCCCTGAGAAACTTCTTGTTTTCTTACTGTACTTCCTTCTGGGAAACTTCTTGTTGACCTGCTGCTATGTTTCTCTATATCCATATTAAAGCTTGATAGTTAGACTTGAATTGTAATCCCTTGTTCTCCAGGTGAGCGCCTGACTACCAACTTGAAAAATTGAAAAGTATTTCCTTGTTCTCCAGGTGGACGCCTGATTAGAAAAACTTGAAACTTGAAATGTATTCCCTTGTTGACAAGGTGGGAACCTGATTACCAAAACTTGAAACTTGAAAAGTATTCCCTTTTTCTCCAAGTGGGCGCCTGATTACCAAAACTTGAAACTTGAAATGTATTCCCTCGTTCTCTAGGTGGGCGCTTGATTGCCAAAACTTGAAACTTGAAATTCCCTTATTCTCCAGGTGGACGCCTGATTACCAAAACTTGAAACTTGAAAAGTATTCCCTTGTACTCCAGGTGGGCGCCTGATTACCAAAACTTGAAACTTGAAAAGTATTCCCTTGTTCTCCAGGTGGGCGCCTGATTACCAAGACTTGAAACTTGAAATTAGGATCGTAGAATCATCATCGAAACTTCACCAAAGCAAAAGGCTCTTTCATGCTTAGTCACAGCCAATAGGTCTCACTATCAATTAGTAGCTAGTACACCAGGCTAGTTTCAACATTATCAGGGACAACTGCTCGATTTCAAATTTATCAGATGTATATGTTCGGATTCGAATACAGCTGACTTTACAAATTCCTTATGGACACTCAAACCAGAAAACCTTTCAATACTAACATTAATCAATCTATAAAAGACAACATGCTGATTATTTGAATAAAAAACCAAACTAAACTTATTCTTTAAATGTGTGAGTACCAGAATTAAAATTTGAAATAACATGTGAATAACAATCAGATCTCTTCACGATCCAGAACATATGTAACATGATATAATCCTTCTACACCAAACTCCAAATTGGAACACAGTTTACTAATCACAAAACTTAAAGAACAGAACACTTCAGGTACCCAGAGTCTGACATCAGGCCAAATCCTCAAGAATACACACTCATCTTTGCCATACTTGAATAATCCGAAACCTTTAGTGGCACATATATTTTTTTAAAAAAAGAAAAATATAGCATGTTGAAAGTAAATAGGAAACACAAGAGATAACAACCGATTACAACTTGGATTCAATCCAATTTCCATTCAAACACATGCTTGCAATCAAATTGTTGTCCACATTTGAGATGTTACCTGAAAATGAAGAAGGAAAACAAAAAAAGTGAAGGATCAACAATCAATAGTAGCAAAACTGAGCTTTGATCAATTTACATTAAGAGTACTGGCATTTATAAAAGGAAATCAATTACTGCTATAATCAAATTACTGAATAAAATTTTTCTATAATCAAGCTAGTGAATAAAATTAAATCTAGTTAATTTTTTTTACTAATTATACTAATCAATACTAAATCTTCAAGTTGGTGCAAATATGTGGCACATACCCAGCTTGCAAACTAAAGTGTGAAGACCTTTTGCTGAGAATTTCTGTAAGCATATTCACTAGCGACTTTTCTAATGGCACATGCAGCAAACTCAAGATACCAACAACAACCTTTACTTTAATGAAATGTTGATCAATTTCACCCTATTTTATTTTATCACGTTGAACAAGATTATAAGCTATAGCAGACTTCTTGTTGCAGTACAAGAAAGGTTTTCCTGGGTCAAACAATCTAAATTCCTCTATTTAACTTTTGTAGCCAAAGAAGTCCACAAACACCTGGGTCATTGCTCTATATTCTGTTTCTGCGCAGCTACATTTTGTTTATTGCTTTTCCAAGTAACTAAGTTCCTTCCCATGAGTGTACATTAAAGGGTCATTCCGGCAGCATAGCTGGTTTTTGATCAGCCTCATCAACATTCTTGGTATTAAATTCTTTTAGTAGACATATTACTTTGCAGTGGGATTTAAGTCCTATGATATCATCAGAAGCGCCAACAGATATGAGGAGTGGTACAAATGGATAGATGGAAACTTCATGACCACTCATCAGAAGTTTTTTGTGCCAAAAACTTCAATCATTCCTGAAATGGCATTCAATGTGGGGTGGCTGGAGAGCTAAAGATTGAGAGGTTCATTAATTACAAAGGTCATTTGTTAGTTACAAATGTTTCTAAACGTACATAGGAAGGCCTTCTCTATTCTGACACTATCAGAAGGTATAAATGGTTATCTAGAGACATTCAAGAAGCTACGATTCAGGCAGTAGGAGGCATCATACACATCGAGAGAGTAACCAGCTTAATTCAAATTGATCTTCTTGAAAGAAGTATGGTTGGAAGCATATATTTGATATTCCTACCTTGTTGGAAATCCGTCGATGGGCCAGCAACTCTTGGAAACAGGCACATGGAACTAACATATACGAGATGGGTAATCATCTCGAAAATTTAGATCTGGTGAGAAGCTCCGGTGAGAACCAGTACGCGAGCTGTTGGAGGGGAGAGGCACACGAAACAGTGGGTGGCTCAAGAAAAGATAACTCTGACAAGGCACATGGGTTCTTAAAAAGTGGCAGAGGCACCGAGTAACTCTAATTTAGAGACCCCACGTGAGACAGGGTTATCAGCTCCTATTTCTAATGGGTGTGAAGTTTTAAAAATAAAATCTTTGAAGCCCAGATATTTTAGCCCAAAGTATTCTAAAAATAGGATTTTTATCTATGATTAATATCTTATTTATTTTAATAAAATTATATTTATACCTATAAGCCATTGTAACACCCCGCAAATTCGACTTAGGTATGAATGAGTTAAAGGAGTAGTATAGTTAATTTTTGGAGTGAAGTCCCATCAGGATGATTATGGGTAAAATAATTGTTTTAAAATCGAGATGAAAAGTGGGTGCATAAGATTTGGCAAAATCGACTAAGTTTGCAGAAAAGGTCAATATGTGTTTTTTTCAAGTTTTTCTATTCCATAAAACATTCATAATTGTAAAAAAAAGGTTCTCTATTGACTGGTATCTTTATTTCACATTATTTTTGATTCATAAAATCTATACCTATAGAATTTGCTAATTGGCTGTTCTGTAGAAAGGAAATTAGTTGAACTTAATAAAATAAAAAATAAAATAAAGAATCGGCCTGTCTTCCAGCAGGGTTTAATATATGTGTAAGGAATTTAAGAAAACTCAAAGAATAAAAGTTATAGGCCTTTGAGATATATTTCCAACGATATATTATGGAGCCCAAACAGATATCTGTGCAAAATGTTATGTGCATTTTATAGAACAATATGCAGTATGCACGCCCCTAGCGCGACCGCACTTCTTTTGAGGTAGTGTTACTATCGTTTTGCGCGGTCAGTAGCGCAGTCAGGTCACCAGGTGTGCGGTCGCGCTCGTGGGGGGGTTGTTTTAAAGCCATATTTCGTCCCCCCACATCCCCAAAATATAAAAAGTTTCTCTAGAAAGGGGAACTCTAAAAACCTAACTCCTTAAGGGTCCTTCCACCGCCCAAGGTAAGTTCTAATGGTGATTCTAAGTTAATTTTAATTTCACAACATCTTATTAACATGGTTAAACCCTCCACATCATTAGATATTCGATCAGGGCATCATTGTTTGTCACACCTCCTTTTTTACACACCTTGAAAGGTATATAAATGAAGTTTTTCCAATTTAAGTGACATTATTCGAAATGAGATTATTTATTTGATTTTTGTTCAGAGTCACCACTGGGTATAGGTTTGTTTTCTGGTGTCCCAAGTCGACGTTTAATTTTAAATCCCAAATCAAGGAGAATTCGACTTTCCTTGTGAAGTCTGCGAACCAGAAATTCCAGATAAGGAATTTTGTTAACCCGAATGAAGGTGTTAGGCACCTTCGGATTCCGTGGTTCTAGCACGGTGGCTTAAACTATTACAATTGGCCTATTATTTGATTTTAATACACCTTTAGCCAATGGTATAATTTTAAACTATTAGACCGCTTTTAATTAATTTTAAATCAACATTATCTAAAATACGTCCTTGATCCATGCCACATGAAATGCATCCACGGTCTACACATATTTTATTTAACGTTTTGAGATTTAGAGTTGGGTCACATGAAATGCACACCCGAGTTTAGGAAGGTAATATTATTAAAATAATATACCTAAAGCAACTAGACATTTGTAACTTTGCAAGGGACATGAAAATTCGCTAAATGGCACGCCTCGATTCTAAGGATTCGACACATTAATCAAATGAGGACCATGTAATTATTCATTTTGTTTGGTACGACGCGCCTCAATTTATTCTAACCAAAGTATTTTTAAACTAACTCATGAAGACCATAAACTGTTATTGTTTTTGAATGGGACACCTCGATTAATCAAGGCCCAACACATTAATTAAAAAAGCCTATGGAATTATAAAGACCTTGGGCTCATAGTTCAACACCAATTAATTAACTGAAATGAACTAATTGCATAAGGAAAACTAACTGATGAGATAATAAATTAATAAGAACGCCTTAGTTTGATTGACTCTCACCTGGGCTTGCGTTAGGCCCAACTCATACGCCCCACATTATTCAAGTCACTTAACTAATGCTAGCTACTAATGCTACCATGGATTGAGATCGACTTTAAAAAACTTTGATCTTAAATTTCACATACCGATTAATCATCCAGCCTTGATGATCTTAAAATTATGCGTACAATTGAACTAACTTGGTTGCTGAAAGAGCCAACAATCAACGAGTGAGCCACTAGGCTCAAAGGACAAGCCGAAAAGCCCAACAATAGCCACTTTTAATTGAAGATCGTCTCAAATCTCCACACTCAATGAGCCCAAGTCAGGCAGGACCAGGAATGAGGATCGTAGACTCATCATCGAAACTTCACCAAAGCAAAAGGCTCTTTCATGCTTAGTCACAGCCAATAGGTCTCACTATCAATTAGTAGCTAGTACACCAGGCTAGTTTCAACATTATCAGGGACAACTGCTCGATTTCAAATTTATCAGATGTATATGTTCAGATTCGAATACAGCTGACTTTACAAATTCCTTATGGACACTCAAACCAGAAAACCTTTCAATACTAACATTAATTAATCTATAAAAGACAACATGCTGATTATTTGGATAAAAAACCAAACTAAACTTATTCTTTAAATATGTGAGTACCAGAATTAAAATTTGAAATAACATGTGAATAACAATCAGATCTCTTCACGATCCAGAACATATGTAACATGATATAATCCTTCTACACCAAACTCCAAATTGGAACACAGTTTACTAATCACAAAACTTAAAGAACAGAACACTTCAGGCACCCAGAGTCTGACATCAGGCCAAATCCTCAAGAATACACACTCATCTTTGCCATACTTGAATAATCCGAAACCTTTAGTGGCACATATATTTTTTTTTAAAAAGAAAAATATAGCATGTTGAAAGTAAATAGGAAACACAAGAGATAACAACCGATTACAACTTGGATTCAATCCAATTTCCATTCAAACACATGCTTGCAATCAAATTGTTGTCCACATTTGAGATGTTACCTGAAAATGAAGAAGGAAAACAAAAAAAGTGAAGGATCAACAATCAATAGTAGCAAAACTGAGCTTTGATCATCAATGGAACAATATTTGAACCAAATATTTCAAACCAAACTTGCAAAGACCCATAACTCAAACCATTTTAGCCCCCCCAAATTAAACCAGAACTTATTTCAGAATTTGAAAGCTTCAGAAATTACCAAAAGAAAATCAATGGAATAGTATCTTTGTCCAATTTTTAGCAGTTTTGATTTTTCTGAATATTTTATATTTCTAAAATCTGAATTGAGCTTCCTTTAGCAATGCCTTTATAGGCAAGCTATTAGGGCAGCAGAAATAGTTCAGTTATCCCTTTAGACCTTTCACAATTTTTATTTTTACTGCTTGGTCCCTTAATTACTGGCTTGTTGGCCAAGTAAGCTTATTTTTCAGCTTCTATGAAGCTTCCTAAGGCAGTTATTAAAAGATTCCCTAAGTTAACTACCCAAATTATCCTTAAAACCTCTGAAAATTACCGCAGCATAGCAAATGGGTCAAGTTGACCTAGATGGCCCAATTTGATATGGGTTTGCTACCCAATTTGAATTTCTTTTGGGCTCTGATTTTGATTTGAATTCATTCTTGGCCAGATGACCATTTTTAGAAGACTAACTAAATATTTATTAAAAGACCAAAATAGAACTGTTGAAATCAAAATAAAGGAAAATAAACTGATTAAAGAAAAATGTGCAACACTAATCATGCATGAACAAATAAATATGGAAACTAAAACACATAAACATTGAAACAAAACACTTTTGAATTCAAAATGATTTTTCTAAAAATTAAACAAACTAAAACAAAACTAAGGGGCACAACTAGCCTGAACTAAAAGGAACACATGTAGAAAGGTCTTTGAGAAACCAAAAAGAAGAAGAAGAATTATAAAAGAAAAATAAGAAAAGAAGACGAAGAAAGGACTATGAGAATACCTGTCCAAAATAGGTAGGTAAGAACCTTGGAATCGATCCTTTGAATAGTCCTATTATGGGCTGAATTAGACCTTAATCGCATGTTCTCAATGAAAATACACAAATAAAGTCCAATTCAAACCCACAACTTTGTCCAACTAATTGACGTGCACATTTAGGATTTTAGGGTTCTGCTTCAAATCAAATATTTGAGGATCTCAGGGGTGATTTTGGGAAAGTTTGTCATGGAATAAGGTAGAGGAGGTGATAGGGTGTAAATTTGGAGGCAGTTGGTGGTGGCGCCACCACCGAAAAAAATTAGGATTTGAAAGGCGGCTGGCTAGGGTTTCGATTTTTTATCAGATATTTAAGGAATCCTTGGTAGATTTGAGGGAAGGTGACCGGAGATTTGAGATGAGGGGGTTGAGGAGAGGCAGTGGTGTAATTTTTCGCCGTGATTGGCCGCCAACCACCGCCGTGGGCGATTTCTGGCGGGAGGCGGACGGTGGCCCAAGGGTGGCGTTATGCTCGGGCTTCTGAGGGTGTGTGAGAGATGGTTTGGGGGTAAATGGGGGGGGGGGTGTTCCAACATATTTATATTAAAAGAGCCATTAGTTCTCGTTCGTTAGATGAAGGAAAATCAACGATCCCAATCGCCTTTAAACAAAATGGGGTCGTTTGGTTATATGGGGGATGCTGGATTGGGTTTTGACGGGTTTGTGCTGGGTTTGGATGGATTTTGGATGGGTTTTTAATTGGGTTGGCCCAAAATCCATGCCTTCTTTTATTAAGAAAAACCTTTTCTCTTTTTTTAATCATTTTACAATTTATTTATTTATTTCCAAATTAAAAATAAAACTTGAGTTGATTCTAAAACTAAATTAATAAACTAATTGCTTCTCAAATTTAATTAAGTCCTAAATAAAAGGGAAACTATAACAACATCTAAAATTAAAGAGTTAAAAATTCAAAAATGAACTATTTTGTGATATTTATAATATTAATGAACTAATTATCCTAAAAATATAAAAAATGTGTCATACATGCAAATGCACCATTTTTTGTGTTTTTTATGAATTAAACAAAATTAGACATGCATACAAAATGCAAACAAAGAATAAAATTATGCTGTAATTCCTTAAAAACTAATTAATTAAAAGAAAAACCCTGATTTTGGGAATTCCGTAGGAGTAATTCATGAGATGCAAAAATCACGTGCTCAAATTGTTGAGAGAAATAAGCCTAGAACTCATACTCAAAGGGTTTGAACTTCAAAAAGATAATGTCTTCACCCTTTAATTGATTCTAGTATTGGTTTACTGATTATAAACCCTAGTTCATGACATATGAATTGATGGGTTTCATAGAAAACTACGGACGATTATAGGTTTAGGGTGTTGATTGTTGGTTAAGGGTGTTGTTTACCTTATGGGTGATAAAGAATAACGTTGATTATAACCATTTGAGACTTTAGAATTTATTTAGGAGGAAGGGAATGGGTTATTAGGTGTAGAGACACTATTAATAAGGACTATGAAGCTTTATATCACCAAATGTTTGAGAAAATGTTTATGTGACTAAAACATGAGAATTATTGCTAATATGGAATCCCTTTGACTTGTATTGATATAGATTAAAGTTGAAAGGGTTGGCGAATGTTGTATTAAGCTCAATAGAAGGAAGTAAAGGTATATGAGTCTAACTCTCTATGTTTGGGAATATTAATGATTCTCCCTATACTACATTTCTTTTACGATGTATCGATTGCCTCATAAATATAGTTAAGCCTAGTTCATTGAATAGTTGTTGAACTTCTATTCTCTAGCTTCATTACTCGTTCATGACTTTCATTCTGAATGTTGTGAGCTCAGTTCATATTCAATGTAGACTTGGGTTTGATATTCATAAGTCTTAGTATAGCTTACTCAACATGTCATAAACAATTGAAGTTTCAGTGTTCATAATCAGTTCAAGAATACATGTATATTCTAGTCCTGCTTAGTATTCCAGTAATATCTAACTCAGCATAGAAGTCTTAGTAAAGCTTACTCGGCATGTCATAAATAGTTTAAGTCTCAGTGTTCATAATCAGTTCAAGAATACATATATCATTCTAGTCCTATTTAATATTCCATTAGTATGTAACTCAGTATGATTTAGTATTCCAATATTATGTAACTTAGTGTGATCCAATATTCCAGTATCATGTAACTCAGCGTGTGATTCTACATTTTATTATTATGTATTTCAGTATGATTCTAAATTCCTAATTTTAATCCCTGAATGTCGAACACCAGCATTTGGGTCCGAGGCCGTACTTATTGCTTTATGCATCTTTGGGCCTGAGGCTGCATCTTATGCTTTATGCATCTTTGGCCCCGAGGCTGCAGTTTATGCTTTATGCATCATTGGGCCTGAGGCCGCAGTTATGTGTGTGTGTGTATACATATATATATATATATATATATATATATATATATATATATATATATATATATATATATATATATATATATATATATATATATATATATATATATATATATATATATATATATATATATATATATATATATATATTTATATTGGGTCTAAGGCCGCAGTTTAATATTCAGATAAAAAGGTTGTTCATTATTCAGAAAAGCGATTATTCATATCCTTACTTCCTTTGTTTAGTTCAGTTATCAGTTATTAGTTCACATATCAGTTACCACTTCAATTTCAGTTTCAATAGTTATTATTTAAGTTATCAGCTTAGTTTTAGTTTCAGCATTTATAATTCTTTCTTTTAGTTGCTTTACATACCATTGCAATTCAAATGTACTGATGTGATGACCCATATGGGTCATCACTTGTTTTCTTACCATTCTGTACCTCTGAGTCCTTGAAAACCCCATTCAGTGTTACCTAGATTTGCATGTGCAATCCGAGCGCATAGCCGAAAAGCTCAAGTATGAATTCTGTGAGAAAAATGCTAATTTTTTATATTAAATTGAATAAAGTTGATTTCGGTCAATATTTTGGGCAAACATATCCGGACTCGTGATTTAACGGTCCCGGAGGGTCTGCAGCATAATATGGAACTTAGGTGTATGCCGAAACAGAATTCCGAGGTCCCAAGCCCGAGAAATGAATTTTTGTGTGAAATTATTTTCTAAAAATGATTAAGGAACTTGGAAAGGAAATTTGATCGAAAGATTATGGTATTGATTCCGTATTTTGGTTCCGGTGTCCGGTACAGGTCTTATATGTGGTTTAAGCACTTTCTGTAAAGTTTGGTTGAAAACAGGCGTTGTTTGACGTGTTTCGGACTTAAAATGAGAATTTGATATTTTCTGGAAACTTGGAAGATATTATGAATTTTGAGGCTTAATTTGATGTATATGATGTTAGTTTGGCAATTTGATCGCACGGACAAGCCCGTAGGATATTTTCGAGGTTGTGTGTATGTTTTGTTTGGAGCCTCGAAGGCTCGGGCGAGTTTTGGATAGGAGTCGGATTTAATTTATGCATTTTTGGAAAATCAGGTATCACTGATCTGTTGGCTTCACATTTTCAAAGCCAACATTCGCAAATGTGAAGGTCCAGCTCTGGCAGATGCGAAGGTTAGTTGACAAATGCGAAACTAGCCCAGACCCGTCAATGTTCGCAAATGCGAAGCAATTACCCGCAAATGCAAAGGTCAAGGGTTCGCAAATGCAGGGCCATGTTCGCAAATGCGAAGGTTCCCTGATAGGCATGACTTCGCAAATGCGAAAATAAATGTCGCATTTTCCACGCCTGCAGTTGCGAACCAATTTTTGCAAATCCCATATCAGCAGCCCAACAATTTTTATACTTAATCAGTTTTCCACCTTATTTCGCCATTCTTTTAAGACCCAAACCCTATAGGCGGTTTTTCAAGGACAAAACTTCTTCCAAATTAGTGTTAAGTCGATTTTTTCTAAATTCCTTCAATCATTTACATCATCTAACATGTTTTCTACTTCAATTCAATGATTTTCATGGGTAAAATTGGGGGTTTTGGGTAGAATCTAGGTTTTTCAAAAAATTGGGGGTTTGGACCTCATTTTGAGGTCCAATTTCAAAACAAATCATAGACATGGATTCGTGGGGGAATGGGTGACTCGGTTTTGGTTTTAACTTTGAGTTTTGACCACGCGGGCCCGGGGGCATTTTTGGGTTAAAACTTTGAGAAATTCATTTTTTATGCATTCAAATTGATTCATTTAGAAATTGTTGATGTATTTAAGTAATTTGTGACTAGATTAGAGCCATTTTGTGGTGGAACCGAGGGGTAAATCCATAGTTGAGGTTTGAGCTTAATTCCAGCCATCGAGGTAAGTGTTTGGTTTAACCCTAGCTTGAGGGAATAGGAGTGAGTCTTATATGTTACTTGCTAATTGCCGAGTACGATGTATAGTCATGGTGACGAGTATATATACATTGGTGTCTAGCATGACCATGAGTTCCTATTATGCGAATAGTTTGGATTTAGTTATACCTTCCATGCTTGATTGATGATTTCTATATGTTGTAAAGAGTTTGTGGAAAAGGATTGTGATCTTTTAACTTCGTGGAGTGTTGGCTCGAGTGAAACTCAAATAGGTATATGAGAAAAGTAAATCTTTGGAGCATTGGCTTAAGTAATAATGTGAACTATGAGATGAAAGTGGAAGTAAGAGAAAGAGTTAATGATATTTCCCCTTGTGGGGCATTGTTGATTATTGAATATTTTTCTTTGCCGGGATTTTCATTATTATTTATTTATTTCCTTGCCCTTGTTTGGGATTGTTGATTGGGTGAGGAAGAGTGTTAAAGCACGAAGGGTGATGCCGTGCATTGTTTGACATTATGAGGAAAGAGTGTAAAGCACGAAGGGTGATGCCGTGCCGTAGAATGTACCGTTCCATACTGATATTCATTGATTACATATTGTGAGGAAAGAGTGTAAAGCACGAAGGGTGGTGCCGTGCCGTACAATATACCATTCCGTATTGATATTTATTGATTATATATTGTAAGGAGAGAGAGTAAAAGCACGAAGGGTGATGTCGTGCACATGATTTACTTATACGATTGATTTGGTCAGGATGAGAGTAAAAGCACGAAGGGTGATGCTGCGCACTTGGTGATCTTTGTTCCTTATTGTTGTATGAGTTATGTTTTCCTTTATAACGGTCAAATTTTTACTTGAAACTGTTATCTCCCCATGGCATGCTTCCCCTCCGGTATTGTTTACTTGCCTAGTATTTCGATTCCGCTGTATATTTATAATTGCAAAGGTTCATGTGGTAGTCCAGTCTAGCCTCCTACTACATCGCCGGGGTTAGGCTAGACACTTACCAGCACATGGGGTCGGTTGTGCTGATATTACACTCTATGCTAATTTTGCACAGATCCAGGTTTCGAGCAGCAGCAACAGTTGTAGCGTGGAAGCAGACTTTCAGCCTAGTGAGACTCGAGGTAGCCTTGCAGCCGTCCGCAGGCCCAGCTTCTCCTCTATTCTTACTTTAGACTGTCATCTCCTTGTATTCGAGATAAATAGATTTATGTTTCTTTCAAACCTTATATTTAGTATTCTTATATGCTCGTGAGTATGTGACTCCAGTTCTTGGTTAGAGATTATGTTGAAAATTTCATATTTTTATTCAGCAAATTAAATTTAAGACTTCCGCTTATGATTTTAATCCCGTTGATTCTATTTTAGTGCTATTAAATTACAAAGAGGAACATGTGTTTATTTAAAAGTAATTAAGTTTGGCTTGCCTAGCTTCTATTAGTAGGCGCCATCACGATCCCCGAGGGTGGAAAATCCGGGTCGTGACAAGTTGGTATCAGAGCACTAGGTTGCATCGGTCTCATAACTCACGGACAAACTTTGTAGAGTCTGACGGATCCGTATATAGACTTCTGTATTTATCCCCAGAGGCTACTGAGTTAGGAAAAATTTCAAATTTTCTCTCTCTTGTCGTGCGGTTCTGTTTCTCAAATACTGATTGTCTTTCTACTCTATTCTTCGGAAATGGAAATAACACGCGCTTCCTCATCTTCTGATCAGCAGCCCGAGCCCTAGCAGCTCCCACTAGGGGCAGATGTCGAGGCCGTGATAGAGCCCGAGCTCAGCCCCGAGCAACAGTACCAGCGGTGGAGCCGAGATTCATATGATATGGGCCAACTTTCTAGGACTTTCCAGTCAGCTCTCCAGGCTTCTCAGGGTGCCCCCGGTGGCCGTGGTTCTCAAGTGCATTATTCTGATCAGCAGCCATTCAGTGCAGTGCCAGCTCCCATCAGTGCACCGCCACTTTAGAGCTTCCGTGGTAGTCATTCAGGTTGAGAGGGTCAGTACCAGTCCCCTTAGCAGCCGAGGTCTTGCTACACATGTGGAGATCCTGGTCACGTTGCTAGATTTTCCCACGAGCACTAGGTAATTCGCAGCAGCAGGGTTCTCGCGCCATGGTACAGGCCCTAGGTGTTCCACAGCCCGCCCCGCCAGCTAGAGGTGGAGGTAGAGGTCACAGAGGTGAAGCTCAGGCCGCCAGGGGTGGAGGCCAGCCAACAGTCGCCCGTCCTAGAGAGGTGGCTCAGGGATGGGGGGCCCAACCCTGGTGTTATGCTTTTCTATCTAGACCAGAGGATGAGTCTTCAAATGCAGTCATTATAGGTACTATTCTGGTTGGTGATAGAGATGCTTCAGTGCTATTTGAACCAGGGTCTACGTATTCGTATGTGTCATCTTATTTTGCACCGTACCTGGTCATGCCTAGTGATGCATTGAGTATTCTTATTTATGTGTGTAAACTGGTGGGTGATTCTATAGTGGTAGACCGAGTTCATCGTTCCTGCTGTAGCACCTCCTCTTTACACTAATCCCCACGAAGGGCGTAGAAATAGAGTTTTTCCAATTAAAAGACAATCGAAATGGGATTTATTTACTTAGAGATTTCAGAGTTGCCACTTGGGATGATTAATGGTGTCCCAAGTCACCGATTTAAGTTCCGAATCGAGGAAAGTAAGACTCGGTTATACAGTCTGCGAGATAGAAATCCGGGTAAGGAATTTTGTTAACCCGAGAGAAGGTGTTAGGCATTCCCGAGTTCCGTGGTTCTAGCACGGTCGCTCAACTGTTATATTCGGCTTAATTATCTGATTTTAATACAATTTTTTGTATCTATGTGCAAATTTTAACTTTTAACCGCTTTTATTTAATCTTAAGAAGATTGCAACGTTGATAAAATGTGTCTCGAACCACGTCACACAAATGCACCCGTAGTCTTTGACATATTTCAACATCGTTGGGATTTGGATTTGGGTCACATAAATGCGCAACCGAATTTAGGAAAGTAAATTGTTTAACTAGCGTGCTTAAGGCAATCTCGTACTTACAAATCTGCGAGGGCCATGAAAATTTGCTAAGTGGTGCACCTCGGATTCTAAAGGTTCGAATTTGGTCGAGCAATACAATTATTCAATTTTATTTGGCATTGACACACATTGATTTCAAATTAAAAGGACTAATTTAACTATAATTGGAGGGCCATAATCGTTTGTGTTACTAATACGACTTAACTCAATGAATTAAATGGCGCACTTAATTTGAAGCAAACTATAAGGATCAAGTTCATTTGAGATAACTAAAGGTTCCTGCTTAAGGAGAACTTGCTCCTTCTTAAACTGGCCCAGTCTCATTTTTAAATTTTTCTTCAAGGTTTGGGCCTAACCTAGTTCTTGGCCCAAGTGCTATGCGACAAACCCCTGTACTAAAGCGAGAGGGAAACTGGGCTCAGAACATGAGCCCAAAATAGGCTGAAGAATGCACAACTCTAAATATCAGTGAACAAGAATTAAAAAGGCGACATTACCCCTAATTTGACAGTTTATGGATCAGAAGTATTGTCAAGTACTTATTAATACAATATTCTCAAAACTAAAATACTTACTAGCACAATAATACAATCTTAGTGATGGACTTGTAGAACTCTACACTCAAAATTTAAAAACCTTTCAACAATCCTCAAATAAGCATTAAATAGAACATAACCACAAATTTTTACATGAACAGACCTTATTTGAAGTATAATAGGTCTACTATTGATCCATACTTCAAAACATGATGTTGATGAATACTATAGCAATGAACCGAGGACATCAGACTTCTCTTAATGAACAAAAATCATTCGAAACATGCATAAATCAAGGAGATAAACTGAAAGTACTACATATGAATTTGTACATCTACTACTATTAAATACAAATCATTAACTAAATTAAACAGAGGTTATAATAGAAAGTCATAAGCAAGGTGGAATAATTCTTCATATTGCAATGCATTCCTCAAACTCTTACTTCATAATCGGCAAGGTTACATAGTTGTGTACCTGGAAAATGAGAAACAAAGGAGATCTAAGTGGCAGCAGGCTTAGAAATAGCAGAACATACCAGAAAAATCCAAACGAGAACCAAATGAAATTTGAAACAACTCCAAACCAACCAGTCCAAAAGCAACACAGCTGACTCTAATGTTAGATTTCAAACAACCTATACTCAGCTCATTTTAATCCAGTAAAATTAGGCAACTCTCTCGGAAGCTCAAATTTTCAAAACCAGTTGTCAAACTTTAGAAATTAAACCTATGGTTGAACTAGCCTCTCAAATTGAACCTAAAAGGTATTTAGGACTGGAAAACATCAGAATTCAACAACGAGGTCAATGAAACAGCAGTCCCTTTGCCATCTGGAGCTTTTGGGGTATTTTAGCTCTTCTTTTCTCTATGATCCTCAAAGGAACAGTATTTTTACTAGAGTTTTTGAGCTATATATATTTTTTGAGTTTTCAGAATTCCCCCCTTTTTAAAAGTCTCTCTTAAAGCCTTCTCAGAACTCCATCGCTCAAAAACATGGCTTCTAAGGCAAGAAAGGCTGCCTTTATACGCAAGCAAACTAAGGGAACCCTTAAATTTTACTTTCCGAAATTACTAAAAATCGTATATTAATTATGAATGTTACATTCGAATGCTAATAATCCTCTATAATTATTATCACGACCAATTAAAACTAAATTAAAAGCAAAATCACCTAAAATAAAAAGAGCACATTAAGCTATATTTTTTGATTTTTTCTTTTTTATAAAATAACTACATTATTGAATAATTCTATATATTTGAAATCAACTCCTAAATGCACATGCAACATATTTTTTTATTTTTGATGAATGTGTGTTTAATTAAAATGCATGCAAAATGCAAACAATTAGCAAAAACGTCAGGAAAATTCACAAATTTTCAAACAACTAAAAGAAATGATTTTTTTTGAATTTATAGGAATGATTCATGTAGGCAAAAATCACATTCTCACATCTGCCCCTCTTTGCCGGAAAACATGAAGAGTTTTCGTGCAAAGACAAATGAGCAAATACGAGCGATTCTTGCCCATTTGAATAATCCGTGAGAGGCATTTTTAATATCTTGAGCCGCACCTTGTTACAGAGGTTGCCTACATATCCTCGGCTAAAGAGGAATCAGGTCAGTGTAGTTCAGGAGTGTTTGGTAGCTGGGACTACCGAAGCCGTGCTTGCGCTGCTGATGCTGCTACTGCTACTGCTTGCTAGACCTCCTTATTACCCTATGTAAAAATAAAAGAAGCTAGACTAAGCTATGAACTATGGATTACAATCGAACCTATCTATCTATGTCTTCAAAATTGCTCTTGATCTTTGTTGCCTTGTGTATCTCCCTGAGAAACTTCTTGTTTTCTTACTGTACTTCCTTCTGGGAAACTTCTTGTTGACCTGCTGCTATGTTTCTCTTTATCCATATTAAAGCTTGATTGTTAGACTTGAATTGTATTCCCTTGTTCTCCAGGTGAGCGCCTGACTACCAACTTGAAAAATTGAAAAGATTTCCTTGTTCTCCAGGTGGACGCCTGATTAGAAAAACTTGAAACTTGAAATGTATTCCCTTGTTCACAAGGTGGGAACCTGATTACCAAAACTTGAAACTTGAAAAGTATTCCCTTGTTGTCCAAGTGGGCGCCTGATTACCAAAACTTGAAAATTGAAATGTATTCCCTTGTTCTCTAGGTAGTCGCTTGATTACCAAAACTTGAAACTTGAAATTCCCTTATTCTCCAAGTGGACGCCTGATTACCAAAACTTGAAACTTGAAAAGTATTCCCTTGTACCCCAGGTGGGCGCCTGATTACCAAAACTTCAAACTTGAAAAGTATTCCCTTGTTCTCCATGTGGGCGCCGGATTACCAAGACTTGAAACTTGAAATGTATTCCCTTGTTTTCCAGGTAGGTGCCTGATTACCGAAACTCGAAACTTGAAATGTATTCCCTTATTCTCTAGGTGTGAACCTGATTACCAAAACTCGAAACTTAAATAGTTTTCGCTTGTTCTTCGGGTGGGCGCCTGATTACCAACACTTGTAACTTGAAAAGTATTCCCTTGTTCTCCAGGTGGACGTATGATCACCAACACCTGTAACTTGAAAAGTATTCCCTTGTTCTCCAGGTGGGTGCTTGATTACCAATACGTGTAACTTGAAAAGTATTCCCTTGTTCTCCAGGTGGACGCCTGATTGCCAAAACTTGATAACTTGAAAAGTATTCCCTTGTTCTCCAAGTGGGTGCCTGATTGCCGAAACTTTACAAGTATTCCCTTGTTCTTCAAGTGTGCGCCTGATTGCAAATACTTGAAACTTGTAAAGTATTCCCTTGTTCTCTAGGTGGGTGCTTGATTACCAAGACTTGAAACCTGAAATGTATTCCCTTGTAATCCAGGTGGGTGCCTGATTCAAAACTTGGGACTTGAAATGTATTCCCTTGTTCTCCAGGTGGGTGCTTGATTACCAAAACTTGAAACTTGAAAGGTATTCCCTTGTTCTCCAGGTGGGCGCCTGATTGCCAAAACTTGAAAAATATTCCCTTGTTCTTCAGGTGGGCACCTAATTACCAAAAGTTGAAACTTGAAATGTATTCGCTTGTTCTCCAGGCGGGCGCTTGATTACCAAGACTTGAAACTTGAAATGTATTCCCTTGTACTCCAGGTGGGTGCCAGATCACCAAAACTTGAGACTTGAAATGTATTCCCTTATTCTCCAGGTGGGTGCTTGATTACAAAAACTTGAAACTTGAAAGGTATTCCCTTGTTCTCCAGGTGGGCGCCTGATTGCCAAAATTTGAAAAATATTCCCTTGTTCTCCAGGTGGGCACCTAATTACCAAAAGTTGAAACTTGAAATGTATTCGCTTGTTCTCCAGGTGAGCGCCTGAATACCAAAACTTGAAACTTGAAAAGTATTCCCTTGTTCTCCAGGTGGGCGCCTGATTACCAAAACTTGAAACTTAAAAAGTATTCCCTTGTTCTCCAGGTGGACGCCTGATTACCAAAACTTGAAACTTAAAATGTATTCCCTTATTCTCTAGGTAGGCGCATGATTACCAGAACTCGAAACTTGAAATGTATTCCCTTGTTCTCTAGGTGGACGCCTGATTACCAAAACTTGAAACTCGAAAAGTAGTCACTTGTTCTCTAGGTGGACGCCTGATTGCCAAGACTTGAAACTTGAAAAGTATTCCCTTGTTCTCCAGGTGGACGCCTGATTGCCAAAAGTTGAAAACTTGAAAAGTATTCCCTTGTTCTCCATGCGGGCGCCTAATTACCAAAACTTGAAACTTGAAAAATATTCCCTAAGACTGCTGCCTATGTACCTGATCACAATAAAAAAAACAAAACAAACGAATTCTTTCTTCCCCAGTTTGGTGCTGGGCACATCTGTGAGTGTAAATCAAATCCCATTGCCAAATATCTCCAAAATTTGAAAGCTAAATAACATTATCTAGGAGGGTCCTGGCAACTCTTAATTAATGATAACTTTAAGGCTAGGCTGTGTTCTCAAAACGTATTTGATTCCACTATGTCTTATTATCCGGTTATATCTGCTGGGGATCTACTGGGGACCGGTAATTAAAGCTACTTCCCATTATCCAGGTGGGTCCTGGAAACTCTTAATTAGATGACAAAATGTATCTAATGGGGATTAGTATATAGAGCTACATCCCATAATCCAGTCGGGTCCTGACGACTCTTGTTGGGGAAATATTTGGGCCTAACCATGCCGCCCGACTAATTGAATTCTAACCTGAGTCCCATTTTCTAGGAGGGTCCTGAGGGTTCCGGATTAAATGCCAATTCTGACTTTCGGTTGTCTCTACTGTGGATTGCTAATTAATGTTTCTTCCCATTGTTCAGGAGGGTCCTGACGACTCTTACTGAGGAAAATATTTTTGCCTGCCCATGTCACCCGTGCCTGTTTGAGTTTTAAACTGAGTCCTATTTCCAGGAGGGTCTTGAGAATTTCAAATTACATACCCCTTTTAACTCTCGGTTGTCTCTGCTGGGGATTACTAATTAACGTTACACCCTATTATCCCGAAGGGTCTTGAAAACTCTTTATTAGGTGATAAATCATGTCTGCCGGGGATTGGTATTTAGAGCTATATCCCATTATCCAAGAGGGTCCTGACGATTCTCAATCATACCTGCCATGTGCTTGCCCTCCCCTGTGGAGGATTTTCCTGGAATCTTTCGGAATTTCCTGCCCTTGTTTATATCAAAGAAAATCTTGTTAGTTTGAAAAAGCAGTGGTTAGCTTGCGGCATTCCGAAGATGGCCTCCCCACTCTCAAGTTCTGTTGTGTGCAAATTTTCGTACTGAATGATGACCTTCTTGATTTGCTCGGCTGATTCCTGCACCCTATGGCTTTAATCTGTTCTCCCATCATCGTGTTACTCTCCTGACCCTTTTTTCAGAATCCTTACATCCTTCCTAAAGTTACCAAGTCAGTTTACTAATGAAACATTCATTGATCCTTTCCCTTGCCATTTCCACTTTTGCTGCCTTTGTTATGTTTTGACCGGAACATGTTTCGCCCCTTGGGAGCTGGTAGTAAGATTTGAAAGTTCTCTCTTGCTTGCTTAAACAAAATGACTTTGAGGACATATTAGAATAATGGGACTTGAAAGAAAATGAAATGCAATGACTATGAATTATTATTAAAAGATTTCCAAATTTGGCGACTATTGAGGGGAAAAGAAAGGAACTTATCTGTGGAGGAACAACTGGTTTCCATGATCATGACATACACTTAGGCTTAGTTGACCCAGTCTTCCCAAATGATCAACCTTCTCATGTAAACTTTGTTGTTGCAACCTTCTTGAAACCCTAAACCCTTTACCAAAACCTGACCTTGCCTAACTTATGGTGTCTGAGCAGATTTGCACCAACGGCTCTTTTCTTATTTCTTGCCTTGTCTTTGCCTTATGGTTCCTGTGAGGGTTTTCACCGATAAGATTCTCTCATTTTCATTTCTCTCACCTCTCATCGCCTTATTGTGCCCATGAGGGTTTTCACCAATAAGACTTTCTCATTTTTATTATTGTCCTGCTTGAACTAGAGTGTTGCCTTGGGGTATGAATCACTTCTTCTTGCTTGACTCGGCATTTCCTAAAGACAGATCAGAAGGTCTTTCTTTGGACCGTAATGTAGGGCTTTGGATAAGGTTAGGAAGAAAGGGATGTTAGAGGCTCAAAATAACTCAAATGGGTTCAAAATTATAACTTCAGAATCAGGTTTTCTTCCAATAACCACAACTTCTGCCCCAGTTTCTTACTTGGGGAACTTTGAATTTTTATTTGATATGACCGAGCCGTGAGGCTTCCTACGTATCCTTACAAGGAATCAGGTCAAACATAGTTCATGCCGATTCCTTGTTTTGTGGTCTTTTCTTTCCTTCCTTTCCTTCTTCTGTTTCTTCATTTTTCTTTTGTTGTTTTGTGGGTTTTCCCTTCTCTCTTTTCTTTTTTTTTTCCTTTTTCTTTTCTTTTTCTCTTTTTCTTTTCTTTTCTTCTTCTCTTTTTCCTCTTTTTTTTCTTTATTTCTTCTTCTTCTTCTTCTTCTTCTTCTTCTTCTTCTTCTTCTTCTTCTTCTTCTTCTTCTTCTTCTTCTTCTTCTTCTTCTTCTTCTTCTTCTTCTTCTTCTTCTTCTTCTTCTTCTTCTTCTTCTTCTTCTTCTTCTTTCTCCCTTCTCTTTTCTCTTTTCTTTATTTTCATGTTTTCTGGGTCTTTTCTCTTACTGACCTTTACACTTGTGTTTCTAACTTTGTTACTAATTCCGAAAGAAGGGTATGAAACAAAATAATTAAAGCTTGAAAAGGGTTAGAAACGGGTAAAGTGTTTAGATAGCCGAATAAAACACCTTCGTTATTTCAATCTCTAAAATATGCCAAGTACAAACAAACATGCCAAGTATAGCCAATGATTTGAATAAAGAAAATCATACATAGTATCTCTTAACTGCATCTGAATGATGGCCATTTATACACACTTGCCTTCCACATCTGTTAGATACAACGCCCCATTAGACAACACTCTAGATACGATGAACAACCCTTGCCAATTTGGGGCGAACTTGCCCTTAGCCTCTGCCTGATGAAGGAGGATACGTTTCAATACCAACTGACCCACTTCAAATCTTCTTGGACACACTTTCTTGTTGTAGGCTCTAGCCATCCTCCGTTGATATAACTGGCCGTGACATACTGCCGCCAATATTTTCTCATCAATCAAACTCAATTGCTCTAGAAGGGCTTTGACCCATTCCTCATCATCAATTTCTGCCTCGGCAACAATCCGAAAGGACGAGATTTCAATTTCAGCCGGAATTACTGCTTCTATTCCATATAACAACAATTATGGAGTTGCCCCCACTTAGGTGCGGACAGTAGTGCGATAGCCTAACACTGCGAAAGATAACTTCTCATGCCATTCCTTGGACCCTTCCACCATTTTTCAAAGTATCATTTTTATATTCTTATTGGCTGCCTCGACTGCTCAATTTTCCTTGGGGCGGTATGAGGTGAACTGAGATGTATAATCTTAAACTGCTGACATACTTCTTACATCAAATGACTATTGAGATTTGCTCCATTATCT
Organism: Nicotiana benthamiana; assembly: GCA_034376525.1. Classification (NCBI taxonomy): domain Eukaryota; kingdom Viridiplantae; phylum Streptophyta; class Magnoliopsida; order Solanales; family Solanaceae; genus Nicotiana; species Nicotiana benthamiana. Next base: position 78,612,633 of record CM067330.1, read on the forward strand.
ATGATGAGTGTTTTTGGGATTCCAAATCGGCAAATGATATTTGAATGCACAAATTCGACCACAAATTTCTTGGTCACTTCCTTGAAAGTTTTAGCTTCAACTCATTTGGTAAAATAATCAATAGCAACCAGGATGAACCTGTGTCCGTTGGAAGCTGCTGGCTTGATGGGCCCGATAACGTCCATGACCCAGGAAGTGAAAGGCTAGAGTGTATACTATGTATGCAATTCAGATGGCGGTGAGTGAATCAAGTCTCCATGCACATGACATTGATGACATTTGCGCACGAAACTGATACAGTCTCGCTCTATGGTGAGCCAATAATACCTTGCTCGGAGAATCTTCTTTTCCAAAACATAGCCGCTCATGTGCGGTTCGCAGACTCCTGAATGTATCTCATTCATGATGGTTGTGGCTTGCCAAGCATCATGCACCCTAAAATCCCAAGATTCGGTGTCCTTTTGTATAGCACCCCTCCACTGAGGAAAAACCCTCTTGATATGCGAAGGATCATTCTTTTCTGGTCACTTGTGGCCTGTGCTGGGTATACACCCATCCTAATATATGCTTTGATGTCGTGAAACCAAGGCTCACCATCAAGCTCTTCCTCCACCACATTACAGTAAGCATGTTGGTCATGGACTTGGATATACAATGGATCAACATAAGCCTTATCTGGATGATGTACCCCTCTACTAAGGAAAATACCGCTTGATAGGGGACAGATTGTTCTCTTCTGGTCACTTGTCGCATGTACTGGGTATACACCCATCCTAATATATTATTTGATGTCGTGAAACCATGGCTCACCGTTAAGCTCTTCCTCCACCACATTACAGTAAGAATGTTGGTCATGGACTTGGATATACAATGGATCAACATAAGCCTTATATCGATGATGTAACATTAATTCCAAGGTGGCCAAAGCATCAGCGACCTCATTGTGAATTCTTGGGATATGCCTATACTTTACTGAACGAAATCGTTGACAAAGGTCGTGCAAGTATTGCCGGTACGGTATGTGCTTCAAATCTCGTATTTCCCACTCCCCTTGAATTTGGTGCACCAGAAGGTCCGAGTCTCCCAAGACCAAAACTTCCTTGATACCCATGTCTGCAGCTAACCTCAAACCCAAAATACATGCCTCATATTCTGCCATGTTGATGGTGCAATAAAAACGGAGCTGAGCTATAATGGGGTAATGGTTCCCCGTTTCAGAAATGCGTACCGCTCCTATCCCGATGCCTTTCATGTTGACCCCCATCGAAGAATAATTTCCATGGCTTCTCGCCCTGTTCCGTTTCCTCAATATGCATTACCTCCTTGTCCGAGATGTATGTCTTGAAAGGTTCATATCCTTCATCTACAGGATTCTCGCCCAAATGATCAGCCAATGCCTGTGCTTTCATTCCACTCCTAGTCATGTATATAATGTCGAACTCGGTGAGCAATATTTGCTATTTTTAAAGCCTTCCCGTGGGCATAGGCTTTTGGAAGATGTATCAAAGGGTCCAAGCGTGAGATGAGGTAAGTGGTATACGATGACAAGTAATGTTTCAACTTTTGTGCTACCTAAGTTAGGGAAAAACACGTCGTTTCAAGATGAGTATACTTAACCTCGTAAGCTATAAAATTCTTGTTGAGGTAGTATATAGCATGTGTTTTCCTCCGGTGACATCGTACTGACCCATGACGCATCCGAATGAGTTGTCCAAGACTGTCAAATATAAGATGAAGGGCCTTCCTGGTTCTGGCAGGACCAATACCGATAGGTTTGACAAGTATTCCTTTATTTTATCAAAAGCCTCCTGGCACTCTCCCGTCCAGTTGACTGCGACATCCTTTTTCAATAGCTTAAAGATGGGCTCGTAGTTTGTCGTGAGTTGAGCAATAAATCGACTAATGTAATTCAATCTCCCTAACAGACTCATCACCTCTGTTTTGTTCCTCGGAGGTGGCAATTTTTGTATGGTTTTGATCTTTGATGGATCTAGTTCAATGCCTCTGCAGCTGACAATAAACCCTAGCAACTTCCTGAGGGGACCCCACATACGCATTTCGCTGGATTGAGTTTGATATTATACCTACATAGCCTCTGGAAGAATTTCCTCAAATCTCTGACATGGTCAGATTTCTTCTTGGATTTCACAATTACATCATCCACATAGACTTGGATCTCCTTATGTATCATATCATGGAAGATGGTTGTCATCGCCCTCATATAGGTTGCTCCTGCATTCTTCAGGCCGAATGGCATGAATCTCTAGAAATATGTTCCCTATGGCGTGATGAACTCTATCTTCTCCGCATATTTCTCATCAATAAAAATCTGGTGGTAGCCTGCGTGACAATCTACGAAGGACCCAATCTCATGCTTTGCACAATTGTCCAATTAGTATGTGGATGTTTGGCAATGGGAAGTTGTCTTTTGGACTTGCTTTTTTAAGATCACGATAATCACGCATACCCTAGTTTTACCATCCTTCTTTGGCACAGGCACGACATTGGCTAACCATGTGGGATATCGTGTGACTCGAATGACCTTGGCCTCAAACTTCTTGGTAACTTCCTCTTTGATTTTCACACTCACATCAGTTTTAAACTTCCTAAGTTTTTGTTTATCAGGAGGGCAAGCCAGGTCAGTGGGAAGTTGTGAACCACTAGGTCAGTGCTCAACCCTGGCATATCATCGTAAGACCATGAAAAAACATCTTTGTATTCAAACAATGCTTCAATTATTTCTCCCCTAAACTGTAGCTCGAGATGGACACTTATTTTGGTTTCTCTGATGTATTCGGTTCCCTTAAATTGACTGCTTCTGTATCGCTTAGGTTTGGCTTGGGCTTCTCCTCTAAATGGCTCAACTCTTTATTAATTTCATCCAATGCTCTTTCCTCATCATATTCTGACTCATCCTCACATTCTATCTCTTGAATTACTGCTTCTGAATTAGACCGATTATTAAGACTGGGCCGAAGAGTCCTTATGCATGTCCAATCATTGGAGACAACATAAAAATAACTGTACAAGAAGTAAAAGAAAAGCAAAGAAAAATGAAAGCTATTAGCACTAAAGAAAAGAAAGGTAAATTGCATTTTATTGAAATTGGAAAGATAACAGGGTTTGAACATCAAAACGGACGGAACATATCATTTGAATAAATACCCTGGAGATAATCCAGATTAATTTGAAAGAAAAACCAAAGCCGACTACCAAGACTCCTTCCAAGTAGGAAGAGGAATGCCTTCTCAGTTGTTGATTTTTGGACGGGGTCCTCCAAATTGCACATTTACCTTGCTTGAACCTTCTCCATCCTCCACCATATTTGCCTCAGTGAACAATATTTCGAACCCCTTATCCAAATCTTCATCAGCATCAATCAGTGGACCGGGAACCGTTGGCACTGGGCACTTTCTGGTACTGGGTTTGATAAATGATCTGGACAACCGCGGGATAGGCTTTAGGAGAACCCATGCCCTCTGCTTTAACTTTCTGGCGTGCCATATGTCTGCAGCTGTAGGCTGTAACCCCAAAATGTAAGTGTCTAAGTTTTTAGGAAGCGACACTGGTTGTTCGATGCCTTGCAGAGAAGCACCCAACCCCTTGCCGGGGTGAAGCCATTTTTAACATCTCCGAAGCCGCCATGACTTCCGCGGCTGCTATATTTGGAGTTGGAACACGCTCACCTTCTGAGATCTTTTGAACTAACACCGTGTCAAAGACCTGGTAGACCAATGGACCCTTGCTGTCTTCAGCTTCAATAAAAGGTACAATGGCATCACCCAAGGCGCATTTATTATCTTAGCCATGCACCATAATCTCCTATCTGTCCCATTCAAATTTGACCATCTATTGCAAGGTGGACGACACTGCCTTAGTGGCATGAATCCAAGGTCTCCCCAGCAAAAGATTGTAAGAAACTGCCACATCCAACACTTGAAATTCCATGGTGAACTCAACGAGACCTATCGTTAGTTTTAGTATTATATCCCCCACTGAGTCTTTGCCTCCGCCATCAAACCCTCGAACACAAATGTTGTAGTTCTTGATCCTTTCATCGTCCACCTTCAGCTTGTTCAGGGTGGAGAGTTGGTAAATATTCACGATGGACCCATTATCAACTAGAACTCGTGTGACCACAGCATCTTCACACTTCACAGTCAAATAAGGGTTCAATTATGCTCAGTGCCCTCCATGGGCAGCTCATTGTCAGAGAAAGTAACCCGATTTACCTCGAATATTTTGTTTGCAATCGTCTCCAAGTGGTTCACTGTTATCTTGTCATGAACATGGGCCTCATTCAAAATTTTCATCAATACCCAGCGGTGCTCATCTGAATGGATTAACAATGAGAGCAAGGAGATCTGAGCTGGTGTTTTCCTCAATTTCTCTATAATGGAGTAGTCCTGCATTTTCATTTTATTCAGAAATTCTTCCGCCTCTTCTTCTGATACAACTTTCTTTACTGATTCTGAGTTAACCTTGGGGATCCTGCTTTTCCTTAACTCCTCAGGGGTGAAGTATCTCCTTGACCGAGTCAAACCCCGGGCTTCAGAAACTTCTTCTATAACTTCCTTCCCTTTGTACACCACCATTGCTTGTTCATATCTCCACGGAACGGCTTTGTTGTTGACTATTGGCAGCTATATTACCGATTTTATAATGATAGGCCCTGTGCAAGCTCCTTCCACAACTATGATGGGTTTCTTAGCTGCCCCAAGTACTACCTCTTTCGCTTTTTCTTGTTTCACCATCTCGCTTTTTGGGGATTCTTTCTTGACTACAACAATAGGCTCACTACTTGTTGCGCTTGATTGAGCGTCTACATCTCGCTTGTCAAATTCTCATCCACCTTCTGTTCACTGGCTCTGATCATCATGACAGTTTGTGAAGGCTTTTTGGGCTCTCCCTCTTTTTGAACTATCTCGATCATATTTGTCTCTTGATGAGAGGGCAACGACTTTTGATTAATGTTGGGTGCTTCCGAGGATTCACCTCAATTTGATATGAATTGATGAGTTCTTGGATAGCATTCTTCAGATGCCAACTCTTATTGGTGTCATGCCCCGGGGCACCAGAATAATACTCACAGTTGATAGAATAATCTAAATTTATCGGAGAAGGATTTGGCCATTTTCCTTCGGTTAGACACAACATGTCTAGCTGCATCAACCTGTGGAATAAGCTGAAATATGATTCTCTCAATGGAGTGAAAGTTTTCTTCTTCTATATCCTCTCAGTTTTTAGAGCTTGGTTGGCCCGGAAAGCTGGTCTCGGGGGTTTTTAGTAGGCTCTTGAAGGGTAGTTATTTGGTGGAGCTGGGTAGTTATTTTGTGGAGCTAGCGCATGCTATTGTGCATGGGTGGGGGGTTGGGTATATGTTTGTGCATGATGGACTGAGAAACGGGGTTCCAGAAGTGAGTAGTAATGTTATGGTGGGCCATATGGAGTGTGTGGGTATGTTTGGTGGTGAGGACGAGGTTGAATGTAATGGGATGGGCTCCGCGGCCCGAACCAAGTTCTCGAATCAACTGTCGCTACTTCTACTTGTTTTTCTTTCCAAATTTTCCCCCGGTCCCGCTTTGGATAGCCTGGGTGGTTGCTTTGATTGCATAGTAACTCATGATCTTGTTGGATTTGAGTACTTCCTTGACCATACTTCCCATTTTCACTACCTCATTGAATGATTTACCTACCGCCGATACCAGGTGACCGAAATATGTAGGCTCCAAAGTTTGCAGTAAATAATCAACCATTTCACTTTCCTTCATTGGGGGGGGGGGGGGGTCGACCCTCGCTGCCTGTTCCCTCCAACACAAACCATATTCTCTGAAGCTCTCATTGTGTTTCTTTTCCAATTTCATCAGAGATAGACGGTCCGGGATAATTTCCAGATTATATTGAAAAATAATAGGCGAATGCTTGTGCTAGATCATCCCAAGTGTAGCACCGAGCATGATCTTGCCAGGTGTACCATTCCAACACCGACCCACTTAATCTTCGACTGAAGTATGCCATTAGCAGTTCATCCTTTCCTCATGCTCCTCTCATTTTTCTACAAAAACCTCTTAGATGTGCGACCGAGTCGCTGTGTCCGTCATACAAGTCAAACTTGGGCATCTAAAAGCCCAGAGGCAACTGCACATCTGGGAACAAGCAAAGTTCTTTGAATGCCACACTCACCTGGCCACCTAACCCTCATATATCTATGAATGATTGTTCTAAGCTTCTGACATTCCTGAGCACCTCTTCTTGCACGTGGTTTTTGACTAGTTTTTTGGCCTCTACAGGGATTTCAAAATGGGGGGCATAGGAGTAAGGTTCATGGGCTTTGTAAGCGGGTTCTGATGGGTAATATTGATTGTCGTGATCTTGAAGAAAAGGCTCACTTGATGATCTATGGAGTGTAGTGGGAACATGTGACATATAAATGGTTGTAATTGGTAGGGGGGGTGAGGAACAACTTTGGGTGGTGAAGCTAGGGGTGCTTGAGAAGTCGTACCCTCGTATTGTGGGTAGACGGGGAAACTTGGGGGTGGATCAATGGTGGGATGGTCATGTGACTGAGCCAGCGGTAGGACGAAAGTTGGATTAACATGATAGGTTGGTGGTGGCTGCCCTCTCTCCCATACCTGATACATCTCAGCCATCTGATGTTTCAGTTTATACATTTCCTCTCTTATTGTATTAACATCCATTTCCTCTACCTCTTTCAAGGGATCAATGATGCTGGTATCGGTTTCTTGATTGGCCATAATCAGCTTGCTCTTGGAACGAGTATTGTAGGAGTGGGTTGCCAGAATGTCGCAAGAACTAACCACTTGTGTGGAGTGGGAAAGAGAATGCCAAAACTTTTTAGTAATTAGGTTTCAACCCATAGGCGGCCACATGTTCGGGGATGAATGTACCTAAGCAGTTATTTATTTCTATTATGCATGCGAAGTGGTTGCTTGCATCATCCCGGCTCTTATCCTATGCCACCTTTATTTTCACTCTTGTTTTTCTTTTTCTTCTTCCCTCTCAATTTGTTTTTCCCACATCTTTCGTTTCTTTATTTTCTTTTTTATTTTACCACCGTTTCTCTCATTTTCTACCCCTTTTTCTTCCTTTTCTTTATTTGGTTATGGTCGAATCCTATGGAGATTTCCTACATATCATGAACCCGCATGAATCAGATCGAGCATAATTCTGGCAGAAAATATTTTGGAAAATTCTCAAATTTCCATAAGGCAAAGTACTCAATTACATCTTAAAAAGAAATTAACAGACTCCAACTCAACTGAAAACCACAGACTCTGATTTAAAATGAAAATGACTGACTCGAAGACCTACTAGGAGCTTTTAAATAAAAGAAAATACAGACTCTCAAATGGTCCAACAAATTTGGACAATCACGAACACATTAAAGTCTCTAATGCTCCTGCGGCTCGAGAGACATGATTCTGTCTTGCCATAGGCTTGCATGCTAAATACCCTTAAAGGTGGTGGAGGTATTCCATTACTTGGCAAACAAAGGTCGTGGCGGTGGAAAAGAACATAGATCTTGTCATATCTTCGCAGTGGCTTCACTTTGTGGTGATGTAATCAGCGACCATCCGCACCCTCTCTCTTATATAACTCTTTTCTTGCAACAGTCGTCCAATTTGCTGGGCCCTTGCTTCCAAAGTTCGTTCGGATACACGATTCAGTTCTTGGAATTGCTGCAAATTTCTTACCAATCGTGCTAATGCTGCATAACAATGCTCTCTCTCAGCCTTGAATTCCCTGGCTTTCTTGGCTATTTTTTTTTCAACCATGATGACCGTCTTTTTCAACCCAGCAACCTCATTGTCGTGCCTTTGCTTTAATTGTTCAATCATGCGGGCTCGTTCCTTCGCATTTTTGGCCAATTGTTTTCAGGACCTGGACAGCTCACCCTATGCTTTATTCAAGTCAAAGCCATATTCTCCTACTTTTCGCCTCAAATTGTGTATGAGCTTTTCATCCTTCGCACTCCTGGCGAGATTCTCCGTGGTTGTTTTCATTTTTTGAATTTGGGCTCACAAAGCTTTGTTTTCTTTGGCTAGTCTTTTCTTTTCGCCCTCGTCTTCTGTAACTTGCAAACCATTTTCAAATTGAAGGTCTTTGACTTTCTTTTCCAATTTCCCTATCGTGCCCATGTATTCATTTTCTTTGGCTAACCAATTCCATTGTTCTTGTGACGTCTCGGCAAATTCCTGGAGATGTGTCCTCTTAGCCGGCCTTCCGAACTCTATTTCTTTCTCATACCAAGAAAGGTACCTTGGTGCAACCTCGCCTTTAGATAAGTCGCGTACTCGAGTGTCCGCCATCAAGTATTGGCATTCGCTCCAAATTTGACGGACTATTACTTTGGGAAACTGGCGATTGGAGCTAATCTCGACAACATGGAAACTAATGTGCTCATCCTTGGGAATTATTTGGCACCTCCGTAGTTGTCTTAGCACTCTGTGGAGCGTATGGTCTGATACTGCAGAGACTCATCAGAAGGAAATGAGGTCCGGTGGCTGGCATATATATGATTTCATCAATGGGAGACCACCAAGACGTCCACTCTATTTGGCTTGCACTTATGACATGAAGATGTGATACCCATTCTTTAGCACCCTCTGGTAATCTAAGCCCATCAAACATGTTATAAAGTTCCTCTATGGAGCTTTTTGTTGACGACCCATAACTCATGAATTGAGGCCAATGGCACAAATGTTCAATCATCCATACTTGTAACAACAGGTTACATCCTTCAAAGAAATCTCCTCCGGCTTTACAGGCGGTGAGAGCACGGAAGATTTCGGAAAATATCGTGGGTGCGAGGGTGATCCTGGCTTGAGATATCAAAGTGCTGACAACCCATGCTATCCGTATGTCAATATTTTCGTCCTTCTGTGGAAACACCAAAAGGCCTAAAAAGAATACCATGAATGCAAAACACCGGTGTTCCTCCCATTTGAGTCGGTGTCCCTTGATACAAATATTATTTTCTGGGTCATTAAATCCCCCTATGTGCCCATACCTCTGATATATAAACCGTGGAGTACAAAATCCGGTTGATAGGTCTGGATTGTGAACCTTCCTATTGATCTTTAATGAATCCAAGAATTTGTGTACGGCGATGGCCCTTGGTGCAATTGGATACTGATGCCTCAGAGGAATTGTGGGAACCCCAACATATTCAGTTATTTCTTCTAGGGTCGGAGTGACTTCAAAGTCCAAGAAATGAAATACGTTATGGGACGGGTCCCAGAGTGTAACCAATGCTTTTATGATGTACCTTCTGGGATCAATTTTCAACAACCCGGTAAGTCCTCCTAAGTGCTTGTTGACCCTATTTTGCCCCGATTCACCTAGATCATTCCACCACATGTGTACCTCCAAAGGAATCTTATTCATTGCTAAGATTGGAAATTTTTTGATTCGTGCTTATTCTGCACATTTATTAAGGTGATCAAGCAAAAATCATGATTTATCGGACTCAAAACAAAATATGATTATTTTTTCAAAATTTCAAAATGAAGTGTCGGCCTTGTAAACACGACCTTTCAGCACTTCCGGGGGAAGATTTTAAGGCTATGCCTACTACTGGCTAAAAATTAAAAAATATCCCAAGGCGACTGTTCTTGCGAAAACAGCCTTCCGGCTCCTTTTTAAGAACACTTGGCTATTTTGAAAATAACTACTTTATTTATTGGTCACAAACAAAACCTGTTTCTTTTGGTTATTTTCGTAAAAAATGAAGTTGGGCCTGATGGGGGTTGCCTACGTATCCCACATCCTGTGGGAATCAAACTGGCATAGTTCGGGCAATTTTGGAATTAAAAACCAACTTCTATTTCCTTTTCTTGCTTTTTTTTTTTGTTTTTGAAAATAAGACTCTTTTTTGGTTTTTCTTCCCAAAATTTCGGCAGCACTGTAGTATTGTTTATGAAACAGGTAAATTCCTTCCTTGTCCCTCAAATGTTATCACTTGTCAAATTCCCCTCTCTTTTCCATTTTTTCTTCTTCTTTTTTTCTAAAGTTGGTCGGCATGCAAATCCAGATGAATGAACAAGTAGCACGCAAAATGCATCAGGATGGTCCATTATTTTTGGTGCACCTGTCCTAGACGGACCCAACCCCTGTGTTGAGTCCCTTAAGTCAAATGCATGATGCAAATAAGCGCTCCTACTAGGGCTCCGACATGGGGTTAAGTTATTCTAGGTTTAAAACCTTGGTATAGGGTCAATACGGTCTACCCGAGCGGACAACTCGAGTCGAGGAGATGGCTACATGAGAACCAAAAGGGCATCCAGATTTGCAACTTTTCCGAGCCTCTTTCTTATTTAAAGGTATGACACTAACAGAATAAGGAGTCTCGACCAGCGAGTACATCCCCAAATATGAGAAGAGAAGGGTTTTGCGGAAATTTATGTACAGTCCAAATAATAATATTAAAGCGATAAAACAACATTTAACACATTGGGCACAATAATGCAATAAAATTAGATAATGATAAAGTCAGATTCAACAATAATTAAAGCTCGAATTCTTGAATCCAGAACCAGAGATTCTGGCTTCGGTCCCCAGTAGAGTTGCCAGAGCTGTCACACCTCCTCTTTACAATACACCCCGCGAAGGGCGTAGAAAGGGAGTTTTTTGGATAAAAGGACAATCGAAACATGATTTATTTATTTAGAGATTTCAGAGTCGCCACTTGGGATGATTAATGGTGTCCCAATTCACTGGTTAAAATCCCGAATAAACATAATTTTGACTCTGTTATATAGTCTGCGAGCCAAAAATCCGAGTAAGGAATTTTGTTAACCGGGAGAAGGTGTTAGGCATTCCCAAGTTCCGTGGTTTTAGCACGGTCGCTCAATTGTTATATTAGGCTTAATTATCCGATTTTAATACATTTTTTGTACCTATGTGAAAATTTTAACTTTTAGTTGCTTTTATTTAATTTTGAGAATACTTCAACTTTGTTAAAATGTTTCTCGAACCACGTCACGTAAATGCACCCGTAGTCTTTGACATATTTCAACATCATTGGGATTTGGATTTAGGTCACATAAATGCACAACCAAATTTAAGAAAGTAAATTATTTAACTAGTGCGGTTAAGGCAATCTCGTATTTTCAATTTGCGAGGGCCACTAAAATTCGCTAAGTGGTGCATTTCGAATTCTAATGGTTCGAATTTGGCCGGCAATGAAATTATTCAATGTTATTTGGCATTGGCACACTTTGATTCCAAAATAAAAGTATTAATTTAACTATACTTGGAGGGCCATAGCCATTTGTGTTGCTAATACGACTTAACTCAATTAATTAAATGACACACTTAATTTGAAGCAAACTATAAGGTTCAAGTTCATTTAAGATAACTAAAGGTTCCCGATTAAAGAGCACCTGCTCCTTCTTAAACTGGCCCAGTCTCATTTTTAAATTTTTCTTCAAGGTTTGGGCCTAACCTGGTCCTTGGCCCAAGTGCTATGAAACAAACCCCTATACTAAAGCGAGAGGGAAACTAGGCTTAGAACGTGAGCCCAAAATAGGCTGAAGAATGCACAGCACTAAATCTCAGTGAACCAGAATCAAAGAGGCTACATTACCCCTAATTTGATAGTTCATGGATAAGAAGTATTGTCAAGTACTTATTAATACAATATACTCTAAACTAAAATACTTACTAGTACAGTAATACAATCCTAGTGTTGAACTTGCAGAACTCTACACTCAAAATAGATAAACCTTTCAACAATCCTCAAATAAGCATAAACTTGAACATACCCACTGATTTTACACGAACAGACCTTATTTGAAGTCTAATAGGGCTAATATTGATCCATACTTCAACACATGATGCTGATGAATACCATAGCAATGAACCCAGGACTTCAGACTTCTCGGAATGAACCAAAATCATTCAAAACATGCATAAATCTAGGAGATAAACTGAAAGTCCTACATAAGAATTTGAATAGCTACTACTATTAATTACAAATCATTAACTAAATTAAGCATAGGTTATAATAGAGAGCCCGAAGCAAGGAGGAACAGTTCTTGATATTTCAATGCATTCCTTAAACTCTTACTTCATAATCGACAAGGCTACATAGTTGTGTACCGGAAAATGAGAAACAAAGGATATCTAAGTGGTGTAAGACCTCGTTTAACCTCGCTTGGAAATTATTGATATATTTTTGATATGTGTGCTTTGGTTGTATTAGCATGATTTCCACGTATAGGTTTTGATGAATGACAAACAATTGAAGTCAATTGTCAAACAACGATATTGTATGACAAACGATGAAGATGCATTAGCAAACAATCGAGATGGTTGACGAATCAATGATGATGAATCAAACAATAAAGATTGGATGCCAAGAAGCAAATTGATGAAGGGATTGCTTAGACAAGCCAAGACGAGCTCAAAAGTTCAAGACCGAAGACCCAAGGCGTAGGTCGTTAGGTAGAACCAATGTAATAGCAACATTTAAGTTATCTCGTCTTTTGGCTCGACATAAGTCATCATTAATATGCATAAAATCATTTTATTAAATCATATAAATCATAAATTGTTTTAATATACTTCAAACAAAATGATTTTAACGTTTTCATTTTATCCAAAATGGTTTTTGAAGTAAGTTTTCGATTCTGGTATATTCCAGCTTTGATTCTGGTATACTCTGGTATATTCCAGCTTTGCTGGAAATTCCAGACAAGTAGGATAATCGATTATCAAGTTTCAATAGGCGATTATTCTCATGTCCGTTGCCTTCCAACGACTAGTTATTTGACCGTTTTAATAAGATAATCGATTATGTAAATGTAATAATCGATTATTCTGTCAGAATTGAGTATTATTGTTTAAATATTGAGCAACGGACATATCACCTCTAAACTCTATAAATAGAGGTCATTTGAACTCATTTGGAAGTAACAACATCTCTCAATTATCTATAAACATCTCAATTATCATTTGGAACTCATTTGGGTTTGCTAAGTACCTTCAATCTTAGTGTGTGAAGTCTTGTGGTGCGGTATCCACGAGCACGGTGAAGTCTTGAGGTGAGGTATCCTCGAGCAAGTTGAAGTCTTGTAGAGCGTACATCTACAAGCAAGTGTAACGGTTTTTTAGGCACCTGTAAGCTTAACGGAGTTAGTGTAAACTCGAGAGAGTCTCTCGGGAGACTGGACTAACCACACGTTGTGGTGAACCAGTATAAATTCGGTGTGTCCTCTCCTTACTGTTTTAATTACTGCACTTACTTTACTCCTGCAATTTTAATTTTGCAAAATTTACCGACATTCTCGTGCCTCACTATTCACCCCCCCTCTCTAGTGAAGGGCATAAATCCTAACAGTTGGTATCAGAGCCTAACTCTCTGAAAGCCTTAACCGGTTGAGAGAACGATATATATTTTTTGTTGAGAATGTTGAACGCAGGTATGATGAGCGAAGGACACTCTACCATTAGGCCTCCACTATTTGATGGAACCAGTTATACATATTGGAAAGAGAGGATGAGAATATTCATCCAATCAAATAACTTTCGATTATGGCACATCATCAAGAACGGTGAAAAAATGCCGACAAAGAAAGTTGGGGAAATCATGATTCCAAAGGAGGAAGATGAATATAATGCCGAAGATATCAAGAAAGTTGAAAATAACGCAAAGGCCATCAATATGTTGTATTGTGCCGTGAATCCGGATGACTATCGGAAGATCTCTTGCTGCACAACTGCCAAAGAGATGTGGGATAAGCTTGAAATCACTTATGAAGGTACGCCTCAAGTCCGAGAAGCTAGAGTTGATTTTCTAACACATGAATATGAACTCTTTAGAATGAAGGAGCCTGAAAGCATCGATGATATGTTTGATCGATTCTCAATGATCATCAACGATCTCCGTGCTCTTGGGAAAGTATATTCGAACAAAGATCTTGTTCGAAAAATCCTGCGGAGTCTCACTCCCGAATGGCGTTCCAAAGCCAATGCCATCCAAGAGTCGATAGGAATCACGGACGTCACAATTGATGGACTAAGAGGTAACCTCAAAACTTATGAAAGCACAATTCTTAAACCTTCATTTGGAGATGAGAAAAGTCCAGGTATTGCCTTCAAAGCCTCATCTTCTAAAAGAGTAGAAGTAAGTGATTCGGAAAGCGATGATGATACTATTTCCAACGATTTAATTGAAAAGTTTTATAAGTTTATGAAGAAGGAAATGAAGAAGGAAGAACCAAGTCCTTCATGCCATAATTGTGGAAAACTTGGCCACACCAAGTCACATTGTCCAAAACCCAAGGACAAGAAGAAGAAGAAACACCAAAGGCGCGTGACATGGGATTCGGACAGCTGGGGTGATGAAACTGCCGCCCTATGCCTCATGGCCAACGAGGAAGAAGAGGTAAGTACTCCTAGCTCTTACTCTTATGAAGAATTACAAGAAGCTTTTCAAGAATTATATGATGAATTGAAAAAGTCTTCAAAAATCTCCAAAGAGGCCAAGGCTAAAATTAAAGTTTTAGAAGAGTAAAATAATTTTTTTGAAAATGACAATATTGATCTTAGAAATAAAATTAAGGAGATGAATGACACTTCTTCAAGATCAAAATTCTAATTGTTCATCTTGTGATTCTTTTAAATTAGAGAACATAGAACTTAGGAACACACTAGAAAAACTAAGTGTAGAAGATCCTAAAACTGTTGAAGAAGTTAAGAAGAAAAAGCCCAGGAAATATAAAAGGCCTAAAAAGAATAAGAATCATGATAGAAATGATGTTGCACAACCTAGAAATAATTCTAGGAATCTTGTTAATGAGTCTAGAATGAATCATTTTAGACCACCCAGAAATGACTCTAGGAATTTCAACACTTCTAGGAATAATGACTTTAGATTACCTAGAACGTTTTTAGCTCAACTTAGACACATGCACAACCTGAACGTAATATGTCATTATTGCAACCGGGTAGGACACATAGCACCTGTATGTTTTGCAAAACATAGGGATTTATCTTTCAGCTATGATTATTATTTGCCTAACCCCCAAGGACCCAAAAGTGTTTGGGTACCTAAAACCTATTTTTAGGTACGTTTGCAGGTGTGCTTGAAGATTACAATATCGTAGTAGATGCACCAAGCACGAAACCTTATTGCATCGAGGGGGAATTTCGGTTAGTTATCATATTTTTGATAAAAACGTAATTGTTGATATGTGTTAACGATTGATATGTCTTTGTTAACAATTGGTATCAATTATTTTTGTTGATTCATGTTTTGATAACTTTTATTTTGAATAACAATTGGTATCAATTATTTTTGTTAAAAATAATGATTGATTCATGTTTTGATGAATATTATTTTTGGTTTGAATAACAGTTGGTATATTCTTGAAAAATAAATGATTCATGTTTTTAATACAACTATTGGTTTGTTAAAAATTAACAGTTGATATGTTTTTAAGTGATATGATTTGCTAAAAATAACCTTTAATATGGTTGTTATGTTTTTACTAACATTTGGTATCATTTTATGTTGGTATGATTTTTAATTATTTGAAAATCGTCATCATGTATATTCCTCATTGTATTTCCTATTTATTTTTGACACTAACAGTTGGTATACCCAAAAGGGGGAAGTGTCAAAAGGGGGAAGTAGGCTTTGTATAATCTTTTTGCTAATGCCAAAAGGGGGAAGAGCTTAGACGATATGCATATAATAAGGGGGAATGTCTCTACCTTTTAGTATGCCTTATTTGAGAGGGAATATTTTGCACGACTTATATGTTGAGATATAGCATGTCTTTAGGGGGAATCCGATATGCATATCTCCTATTGTTTGTCATTATCAAAAAGGGGGAAATTGTAAGACCTCGTTTAACCTCGTTTGGAAATCATTGATATATTGGATATGTGTGCTTTGGTTGTATTAGCATGATTTCCAGGTATAGGTTTTGATGAATGACAAACAATGAAGTCAATTGTCAAACGACGATATTTTATGACAAACGATGAGGATGCATTAGCAAACAATCGAAATGGTTGACGAATCAATGATGATGAATCAAAACATCAAGATTGGATGCCAAGAAGCATATTGATGAAGGGATTGCTTAGACAAGTCAAGACGAGCTCAAAAGTTCAAGACCGAAGACCCAAGGCGTAGGTCGTTAGGTAGAACCAATGTAGAGCAACATTTAAGTTATCTCGTCTTTTGGATCAACATAGGTCATCATTAATATGCATAAAATCATTTTATTAAATCATATATATCATAAACATTTTTAATATACTTCAAACAAAATGATTTTAACGTTTTCATTTTAACCAAAATGGTTTTTGAAGTAAGTTTTCGATTCTGGTATATTCCAGCTTTAGCTTTGCTGGAAATTCCAGAGAAGTAGGATAATCGATTATCAAGTTTCAATAGTCGATTATTCTCATGTCCGTTGCCTTCCAACAACTAGTTTTGACCGTTTTAATAAGATAATCGATTATGTAAATGTAATAATCGATTATTCTGTCAGAATTGAGTATTATTGCTTAAATATTGAGCAACGGACATATCACCTCTAAACTCTATAAATAGAGGTCATTTGAACTCATTTGGAAGTAACAACATCTCTCAATTATCTATAAACATCTTGATATTATTTGTGCATCATTTTAGAGCTTTTGTTGAGCCATTTGAGAGACAACTTTGTGTTGTTCATAGAGCTTATATTGTATCTCTTTATCTACTCTTCTTAGAGAGTTCTTGTTGTAAAAGAGAAAGGTTCTTGAGAAGACCATACCTTCTCATTGAGCGTTGGGTTTGCTAAGTACCTTCAATCTTAGTGTGTGAAGTCTTGTGGTGCGGTATCCACGAGCACGGTGAAGTCTTGAGGTGAGGTATCCTCGAGCAAGTTGAAGTCTTGTAGAGCGTACATCTACGAGCAAGTGTAACGGTTTTTTAGGCACCCGTAAGCTTAACGGAGTTAGTGTAAACTCGAGAGAGTCTCTCGGGAGACTGGACTAACCACACGTTGTGGTGAACCAGTATAAATTCGGTGTGTCCTCTCCTTAATCTTTTAATTACTGCACTTACTTTACTCCTGCAATTTTAATTTTGCAAAATTTACCGACATTCTCGTGCCTCACTATTCACCCCTCCCCTCTAGTGAAGGGCATAAATCCTAACAAGTGGCAGCAGGCATAGCAACAGCAGTAACAATACCAGCAAAATCCAAACGAGAACCAAATGAAATTTGAAACAACTCCAAACCAACCAGTCCAAAAGCAACACAACTGACTCTAATACCAAATTTCAAACAATCTATACTCAGCTCATTTTAACCCAGTAAAATCAAGCAACTCTCTCAGAAGATCAAATTTTCAAAAATAGTTGCCAAACTTCAGAAATTAAACCTATGGTTGAACCAGCCTCTCAAATTGAACCTAAAAGGTATTTAGGATTGGAAAACATCAGAATTCAACAAAGAGGTCTATAAAACAGTAGTCCCTTTTCCATCTGAAGTTTTTGGGGGGTATTTTAGCTCTTCTTTTCTCTATGATCCTCAATGGAACAATATTATTAATAATGTTTTTCATGTATATTTTTTAAAATTTTCAGAATTCCCCTTTTTTTTAAAGTCTCTCTTAAAGCCTTCTCAGAACTTCATCGCTCAAAAACATGCCTTCTAAGGCAAGAATAGTCTGCCTTTATAGGCAAGCAAACTAGGGCAGCCCTTAGATTTTATTTTTGCATTTTTGTCTCTTGTATTAACTAAGATACTCCCTAAATTCCTGACGTAGAAGCTTCTAGGGGCTTCTCAATTCATTACCAAAAGATTCTCTTAAACAATTTACCCAAAATACCCCTTTTACCCACTGTTATTACTTTATTAACCCTAAAATCAAATGGGCTACTGCATTAGCAAGTACCAACATCACAGGCCATAAATAAACAAACCCAAATTACTTTACTCATAAGAGCGTAACTGACCAAACACATATAAACGATCCAAACATGGAATCAAAATACTGAAGAGAAAAAGGTCCAAACACATTTAACTACTGAAAATTATTAATACGACTTAAATTTTAAACCTACGCATATATTAACTAGCATTTAACAGAAGAAAAAGAAATGAAAAGAGGCATACCCAACGAGATGTATTCTGGGACATGATGAGGGAGGAGACGATTATGAACAAAAGAGAATGAAGAGAAAAGAAAAAGAAATAACGAGAAACAGAGAAAAATACCTAATAAAATTGAGCCAGGAATGACTTGCATGGACTGATGAACCTCACAGTGAGTCAAGCTCCATGCCAATCTCTCATTCTTACATAGAATAGTCAATTAGCATGGGTTTTAACTCACTAACGGCCCAGGAAAAGTTTCGACTAGAACTCCGGCGCTGGACCCAATTTCGATTGGAAATTCGAAGAGCTATTGGGGTGTTTGAAGGATGATGAGTGGGGATTTGGACTGACACAGATACATGAGTTCAAGGGTATGAATTTGAGAGTGGTTGGGTGGCAGCGCCGCCAAACACGGCGGAGGCGGCTGCTAGGTTTTCGATTATTCGAAGGGTTTGGGAGGGATTTTGAGGTAGGATGATGGTAGATTATGGTTAAAGAGGTTTAGGCGAGCATGTGGTGTTAATTTGGGGGCCTTTGGAGTTCCTTCGCTGCCGTGGGTGATTTCCGACGGTAGACGGCGATGAGATGCGGAGGCGCGGTGGTACTAGGATTCCGGCTGTGAGGAGTTTGAGAGGGGCTGGATTTGGGGGTGGGGTGGGGTTTGGACAGTTATATAGTAAGTATGGGCCAGTTCACAGTCGTTGGATCAAAGATCTTAGATGGATGAGATCTATTACTCCAGACGACGTCGTTTTATTTGGGGGGGGGGGGGGCTGGACCGAGTTGGACGGATAAAGACTTCTTTTTGTTTTTTATTTTTTCAGATTTTCTTTTCTTCTTTTCCCTTTTTTTATTTTTATTTTTTGAAATTACTAAAAATCCTAAATTAATTATAAATCCTACATTTAAATGCTAATCATCCTCTATAATTAAGATCAATACTAATTAAAACTAAATTAAAAGCAAAATCACCTAAAAACCAAAATTAAAATTAAAAGAGCAAATTAAGCTATATTTTTTGATTTTTTTGTTTTTTATAAAATGACTACATTACTGAATAATTCTAAAAATATGAAATCAACTCCTAAATACACATGTAACATATTGTATTTTTGATGAATGTGTGTTTAATTAAAATGCATGCAAAATGCAAACAATTAGCAGAAATGTCACGAAATTAACCAAATTGCAAAGAACTAAAAGAAATGATTTTGTTTGAATTTATAGGAATAATTCATGTAGCGCAAAAATTACATGCTCACACCTGCGTTGCAGTGATTGAGGGTCTTGAGACGCGTGTCAATTTGTTGCTTTTAGACATGGTCGACTTCGATGTCATATTGGGGATGGATTGGTTGTCCCCGTATCATGCTATATTAGATTGCCATTCCAAGACTATGATGTTAGCCCTACCATATTTGCCCCGTTTAGAGTGGAGAGGGACTCCTGGTCATTCCACTCGCAATGTTATCTCATATGTGAAGGCTCGACGTATGGTCGAGAAGGGTTGTTTGGCTTATTTGGCTTATGTTCGTGATTCAACTGCTGAGGTCCCCTCTATTGATATTGTTCCCATTGTTTGAGAGTTCCCTGATATCTTCCGTTCAGACCTGCCGGGCATGCCGCCCGATGTGGATATTGACTTTTGCAATTATGTGGCACCAGGCACTCAGCCTATTTCTATCCCGCCGTATCGTATGGCCCCGCCTGAGTTGAAAGAGTTAAAGGATCAGTTGCACGACTTTTTGGAGAAGGGATTCATTAGGCCTAGTGTGTCGCCTTGGGGTGTGCCTGTGTTGTTTGTCAAGAAGAATGATGGGTCAATGAGAATGTGTATTGATTACATGCAATTGAACAAGGTAACGATCAAGAATAAGTATCCACTACCGAGGATTGATGATTAGTTTGATCAGCTTCAGGGCGCCAGGGTATTTTCCAAGGTTGACTTGCGATCTAGCTACCATCAGTTGAGTATTAGGGCATCCGATGTCCCTAAGACAGCTTTCCGCACTCGGTATGGCATTATGACTTCTTGGTCATATCAGTTGGGTTGGTCAATGCCCCAGCAGCATTTATGGAGTTGATGAACTGAGTGATTTGGCCGTATTTGGACATATTCATGATAGTATTTATTAATGATATTTTGGTATACTCCCGCAACCAGGAGTAACATGAGCAGCACTATGACGACCTAATTGGGTCACCACTTATTTATTCTCTATTCTGTATTTTCAAGGCCTTGAAAACCTTATCAGGGGTTGCCTTGATTTGCGTGCACCATCCGGGCGCATAACCGAAAAGCTTAAATATGAATTCTATGTGAAAATGATTAATTTTGATATTTAATTGAACAAATTTGACGTCGGTCAACATTCTGGGTAAATAGACCTGGACCGGTGATTCGACAGTCCCGGAGGGACCATAGGAAAATATGGGACTTGAGTGTATGCCTGGAATCAAATTCCGAGTTTCTAAGTCCAAGAAATGAATTTTTATGTGAAATTGCTTTTTGGAAATACTTAAAAGAAATGGAAACGAAATTTGATCAGAAGACTGGGCTATCAGGCCCATATTTTGGTTCCGGTGCCTCGTACAAGTCTTATATATAATTGTAGCACTTTCTGTAAAGTTTGGTTGAAAACGAGCGTCGTTCGACATGTTTCGGACCCGAATTGGGAATTTTATGTCTTATGAAAAATTTGGAAGAAACCATTAGTTTTGAGACTCGATCCGATGTATATGATGTTATTTTGGTGATTTGATCGGACAGACAAGTCCGTAAGGTGTTTTTAAGGTTGTGTGCATATTTGGTTTGAAGCCCCGAGGGCTCGAGTGAGTTTCGAGTAGGTCCCCGGAGGTCTTAGACTTAAAACACCAGTTATTGCAGGTTGGGTGTGAGTTGCAAGTTCCAGCGTGGCCGTGGTCATGATCGCACGGTCCATGGTGTTAGCTGCGTGACTGCATCATCCTCGTGCTGTCCCCGCTGCCCGCTTCAGAGGACCCGCAGCCTTCTGTTCCTCTAGCGCGGCCGTGTCCGCTTTTGTGCGGTTCCCATCGTGAGCCGCGCGACCGCGATCACCCTTGCGCGGCCCGCGTTGCCGACCTCAGAGGATATGCAACTTTCAGCTCCACCAGCACGGCCGCGGTCATCCTCGCGCGGTCCGTGCTGGAGGCTCAAGGAGTATAAATACACGGGATTTTTCAGTTATTTCTCACTTTTCAAAAACCCAAAACCTAAGAGGCGATTTTCTAAGCAATATTTTTTCATCAAAACAATTGGTAAGTTGTTTCTAACTCACTTTTTTCACTCCTTAGCACATTTTAACATAATTTCGACGTCAAATCGAAGGTTTTAATGGGTAAATTCAGGTATATTGCGTAGGACCTAGGGTTTTTCAAAATTGGGGGTTAGACCTCAATTCAAGGTCCAATTTCAAAAAGAACCATATAATTGGATTCGTGGGGGAATTGGTAACCGGATTTTAGTTTGAACCTCGGGTTTTGACCAAGTTGGTCCGAGGGGCATTTTGGTCATTTTATCTTAATTTGCATCTTAGCTTTAAATTAGATAGTAGAATTACTTTCTTGAGATGTTATTTACAATATTTTATTGAAATGAACAGATTTGGGCAATTTGGAGTCGGATACTCGTGGAAAAAGAGTGACTTCAAGTTGATTTTTGGAGCCGATTGAGGTAAGTGGCTCGTCTAACCTTGTGTGGGGGACCTTCCCCTTGGGATATGATGTTTGTTAATTGAATTCCTCATACGTGAGGTGAAGAGCGCGTACTTGAGCAAATTGTTGGAAAATCCATTTTTACTTGAAGTATTTAAGTTGAATTTTCTTGCTTACCTGTTCATTTTAAATTGTGAGTTTATTGTATGCGAGATTAGAGAGGCATATTCGTTTGACTTGCTGCGGAGTGTTAAACTGTCCTGTTGTATTCCGCGTAGTATTTTTGGCCAGTAATTTCTATTTCTTTTCCTGGGTTAGTATTTTTCCTAATGTTTGGGTTGCTATTGTGTTTTTAAATTGGGACTATGGGTTGGTCTCCTGGGAGACCCCCCTGCATTTGATATGTTCCGGACTGAGGGTGCGGGATGCCAAGAGATCCTCGGCACATGAGATTTCAAGATTTGAGGATGCCAATAGATCCTCGGGATACCAAGAGATCCCTAGTGAATATAATGAGGATATCAAGAGATCTTTGGGATACAATGAGATCCATTGTGAATATAATGAGGATACCAAGAGATCCTTGGGACACCAAGAGATCCCTAGTGAATATAGCGAGGATACCAAGAGATCCTAGGGATACCGAGAGATCCCTAATGAATATGATGAGGATACCAAGAGATCCTCTAGATACTTAGAGATCCCTAGCAGATATAATGAGGATACCAAGAGATCCCCGGTTATTATTTCCTGTTGTAAATAGTGTTCCTTGTATTGTTTCGTTCCGTTTTTCCTATTGTTGTTTCCTTTATTCATCCTGTTTAGATTCTTGAAGTAGATTTTACCTATTCTATTTTTCTTTATCTCATCATATATTATATTTATCTCAGTAGGGCGTTGACCTTCCTCGTCACTACCCAACCGAGTTTAGGCTTGGCACTTACCGAGTACCGTTGTGGTGTACTCACGCTTCTTCTGTGCATGTTTTCATGTGCATATCCAGGAACCTTCATTCAGGCGCACTTTTCATGACTCAGGATAGAGTTTTGGATACTTGAGGTATATCTGCGGCGTCCACAGACCGAAGAGTTTCCTTCCTATTCTATCCTATAGCTAGCTAGTTTGTTCCTATTTTTCATTGATGTAGACATTTTCGGAGTTAGAGACGTACTATATACTTTCTATATCCTGTGTTGCCTGTGAGATTTCGGGTTTTGGGATTCTGTTTCATAATTTTGGTGTGAAGTGTATGTGCCAAGCAGCATATACATTTCTTGAAGTTACTTAATTCTTATGTTATTATTATCGTGAATGTTGTTATTTCCGCAGTGCTAGACTTACCTAGTCCTCGTTATTGGGTGCCGTCATGACGTGTTCACGAATGGTGGACTAGGGTTGTGACAAGTTGGTATCAGAGCCTTATGTTAATAGGAGTCACGGAACACAGGCCGGTTTATTCCAGTCTCGCTGATCGGTACGGTGACGTCTGTACTTATCTACGAGGGGCTATGTAAACGTTTAGGAAGAATCTCCACTTATTGATTTTCCTTGTCGTGCGATATTTTGGCATCAAATCTAAACTTCTATCTTCTATTCTCTCACAGATGGTGAGGACATGCGCTAGACGATCAAGCACCGCGACCCCTATCGCAGCCATCCGAGGCCAGGTCCGAGATGGAGGTCGAGGACGCGCACGTGGTGCAGGCAGAGAACCTGCGTGAGCTACTGCCGATGCACCATAGTAGATCGTGCCGGAGCCCAGGCACCTAGCATGCCTACTACTGCCATTACTACACAAGCCCTTCAGGAGACATTAGCTTAGTTCATGTCCATGTACACCACCTTGGCTCAGGTAAGGTTTCTTCCCCTTGCTGCAGCCACATCCCAGGTGGGGGGAAGAGCATAGACTCCCGCCGTCTGTACTTCCAAGCAGCGACTGCAGGTTGAGAAGGCCCCGGGGATCATTCGCAATCCGCCTACAGTGCCAATTCAACCCGTGGATGGGGCAGCTACTTCTAAGGATGAGCAATGGAGGTTGGAGAGGTTCTAGAAGTATGATCCTCTGATTTTTAGTGGACCGACGACAGATGATGCCTTT
Organism: Nicotiana benthamiana; assembly: GCA_034376525.1. Classification (NCBI taxonomy): domain Eukaryota; kingdom Viridiplantae; phylum Streptophyta; class Magnoliopsida; order Solanales; family Solanaceae; genus Nicotiana; species Nicotiana benthamiana. The sequence continues at coordinate 78,636,534 of CM067330.1, forward strand.
TTTTTATTTTTGGCGACCGCTAGGCAAAGCCTAGGGTTAAGATTTTATTAATAGCAAAATAAAAATACAGAAATTAAAACAAACTACTCCAAATGAAATATGATCGTCCCAGAGTTTATAATTACTCTGTGATGATGTTACAATTGATGAAATTAACAAAGATATGAAAAACGCTAAGGATCTTCATGATTCATAATTGATGATTAGTTATTGTTTCTTTGCGACAACTGCTTTAGTTTCGCGATTCTCATTGGAGGGCGTCTTATGTTACCTTCTTCTGTCACCCTGCCATCCCAGCTTCTATCTCTTTGACGACCTTTCTTGTTTGTTTTACTGTGCATTGGAGATAAATCACCTTTTCTTGCAGCATCTTTACGACATTGCATTAACATCTCTTCTTCCTCCCCTTCTTCAAATGTAAGCATTGCTTCCTTACCATTGTGGATCTGTCTTTGTTCGGAAGATATTTGCATAGCCGATATAGGTATAATCTGCTTTTGTTCACTGTTTTGCTCAACTGTTTTGATTCCAGCAGTTGACGTTTCACCCATTATTTGAAGCTTTGGGTTGTAAGCTGGGGCGTTATGATTTAACAATCTGCTTGAGACAGTTGCATTCTTTTCTTGAGAAAACAAGTCTGCTAACGAATTGTCGTCATCATCTTCTTGATCGTCCTCTGATGATGAAAAGCCATTAGATCCTTCTTCCCATCCCTCTTCATCATCACATCGTCGTTGGTCCCAAAGTTTCGATTTAATAACCAACTCCTTCCTGTTAGCTAAAACTGATGGTTTGTTCTGTCCATTGAAGATTGAGAAAACTTCGTGATCCTTTTGCTCTATATAATTATAAGGAATGATAGGATAACTTTTGACAGTCTGAATCTTCCCTCCAGCAAACATTGCCGATGACTTAGAGCTTAGAATTAGAGCTGTATTTTCCTCTGCGTCCTGCTTGCTTTGTTTCAAAACAGTTGCTGCTGCTGCCTTTTTGGTCATTGTTGAATCATATTGATCAGCAGTTGTTGTGACTCTTTCTTGAATACTGTTTGATGAAGCTTGTGTATGTGAATATGATGTAGGAGGATTTCCTTGTTGCTGCTTACTGCAATGATACAGCAGCTGTCCCTCCTGTGAAGAGGAAACTGTCGGGGTCGGCTTTGTCACATGAACAATTCCATTTTTGTTTACCACATGTACTGGCTCAGTACTTAACTGAGCATGATCATCCCTCAATTTTGAAGTAGGATTTGTACCTTCCCAATTTATATCAGAATCACAAGATTGAGATCCCATCTGCTGCATCTTACAGCTGCGATGTTGTCCATTCTGTCCAGATTTTATGACAGAAATCAATCGAGCTTCATCAAGGTCACCCAATCTTATTGAATTCTGCAGAGCCATGTCATTTTTGACTCCAGAGACTGTCCCTTGTTCATGTGTGCTCTGTGTTATTGATGATTCAAAATCAGCCTTTTTTAACACTTCCAATGAAACAGTGTTTCCCTCATGCTGCACTTTTTTATTGACTGCAGCAGCAGATGATTTCAATTTAGAGTGGTCACATTCCTTTGAATTAATCACAGGTTTCTTCCCTTCATTAACCTGCATCTCAATGACTGCATTGGCACATTTCAGACCATTTGGATCTGAGAATATTTCATCATTTTGGACAGCTGGGCTTAATGACTGCATTGGCTCATTACAGCAATGGTCATGAACAGCATTTGGATTTGAAGTAATCACAAGTTTCTTCCCTTCATTAACCTGCATCTCAATGTCTGCTTTGGCACATTTCAGATCATTTGTATCTGAAAATATTGCACCATTTTGGACAGCTGGGCTCATTGACTGCATTGGCACATTACAGCAGTGATCTACATTACCAATCTGTTTAGTTATATCCTGTGACTCAACATGTAAAGCATTTGTATTCTCCAGTACTGAAGACTCAATCAACTGAACATGAACAGCATTTGGATTAATCTCCAGTACAGAAAATTCATTCGAGTCCTTCACAGCCAAACCAGATTGTGTATTAACCACTTTCTGCACGACTTCATTAGACTCATTCGACTGACCATGAACAGCTTTTGGATTTATCTCCAGTACATTAGACTCATTCGAGTCACCATGAACAGCATTTGGATTTGAAGTATTCACCGGTTTCTTCCCTTCATTAACCTGCATCTCAATGACTGCATTGGCACAATTCAGACCATTAGGATCTGATAATATTTCACCATTTTGGACATCTGGGCTCAATGACTGCATTGGCATATTACAGCAGTGATCTACATCACCAATCTGTTTATTCTTATCCTGTGACTCAACATGAAAAGCATTTGTATTCTCCAGTACTGAAGACTCAATCGACTGAACATGAACAGCTTTTGGATTAATCTCCAGTACAGAAAATTCATCCGAGTCCTTCACAGCCAAACCAGATTGTGTATTAACCACTTTCTGCGCGACTTCATTATTCACATTTTTTCCTTCTGCAGTTTGATCAATCTGCACTGATATTTTTGTTAAATCAACTCCTGCATTAACAACTTTTCCTTGTGTATCCTTGACAGATTGTGCAGCTCTTTTTGCATTTAAATAGTCCCTGGCATCCCCCTTTAATTTGTCTAATTCCACGACCTCTTGGCCAGCCCTATCACAGTCCAATTGAGCCTCTGTCAGCACCTCTGCTACACAATTCTCTTTTTTAATTCTACACACCTTGATATCATGACCTTGATGCTTGCAATAAGTGCAATACTTAGGCAGATTATCGATAACTATTTGTTGATAAAACTCGACAGTTTTACCTGTTATTCTATCAAAAATCTGCAATTTGATCTTTTTAGGATGACTATCCAAAAGATTAATAATCACCTTAACTCTTGCCGCACTAGGTCTCGATCGATCATGAGTAGCCTTGTCCACTGCCAGAGGTTTTCCAACAGCTGAAGCTATCGACATTAACGATCTCTTAGCAAAAAAATTTGGTGGCAGGCCTGGAAGAGAAATCCAAACAACTGCCATCGGCGTCTCCTCTTTTGGATTGAATTCTAGAGACCATGGGAACGTTCTAAAGAAATATTCATCGCGTTTGGATTTAAGATATGCATTAGATTTTGAAAGGAATTTAACATAGTCATTGTGAGGATCAAATCTGACTAACAGATGACGATACTCTAAATGACCAATGTTACAATGACCTTGCACATCAAATTGCGATGAAAAAATTCTTCGCACTTCTGATAGCTCTGGTCTGCCATAAGAGAATTTAATAACAAATGCCTGATGCAGTCCTTCTTCCTTAATGAAATTGTTAACCTCATCCTTAGTGAACTGAATAACAGGTTCACCCTAGTTAACTACAACTGGAAATAGCTCAATATTGGCTGGAGAAGATTGCTTCTCTAGAATTGTTGATGCATACGATTGCTTTTTTATTTCATTTGGAGCATTTTTCTGAACGTTGTGAACCTCTCCCACAGCCAGATGCTGGGGAGAGGACGATGTAACCATGGATGATCAGAATATGAATCGAGATTAGATGATCTGTTTTAACACACTATACAGCTTGCTAATAGAAATTGAAATCTAGCTTCAATATGAGTTCCGGTGAATAGTAGTCCGAAACGCAAGATTTAAGATCTAGAAAAATTGGCTATAGATTTGAAGAAAAAGAGAATTGAGGATTGATCACAAGGTGAAGAGGAAGTCTTGACACCAAATTTGAGATAATCCACCACCGGAATCCGGCGTCCGGTGAATGAAGATGGTGAATAGTAATTCAAATGAATAGTGAAAATCATTGTTCATCCGAGAGAGAGATTGAACTTTATTGTTGGTGACAGATGATGCCTTGGGATTTGTAGAGGAGTGCCACTGTATTCTTCGTACTATAGGCATAGTAGAGTACAGCGGGGTTTTCTTTACTGCCTTCCAGCTTTAGGGAGCTGCCTATGATTGGTGGCGCGCTTATGAGATAGACTATCCAGTCAAGGTTTCTTCACTGACTTGGACCCAATTCTCGGATATATTTATGAGAGAGTTTGTCCCCCAGAGCTTCAGAGATGCATGGCGTGCAGAGTTTGAGCATTTGCGCCAGGTTGCTATGACCGTTTCAGAGTATGCTATTCGTTATACCAGATTGGCTAGGCATGCACTCGCTTTGGTTGCTATAGTCCGCGAGAGAGTGCGCAGGTTCATCGAGGGTCTTATCCCACCCATCAGATCTAGCATGGCTCGTGATTTGGAGATGGACATCCCTTATCAGCAGGTAGTGAGCATTGCTAGGAGGATCGAGAGTATGCTTGCCAGGGAGCAAGGGGAGAGGGAGGCCAAGTGGTCTCGAGAGTCGAGCCACTATTCTGGTGCCCGTACAGGTCGACATGCTATGGGTTTTGTGGGTCTTACCATTCATTTAGCTCTTCCAGCAGCCAGTAGTGCTCCAGCTCTGCCTGTACCTTAGGAGCCTTACTATGCACCTCCAGTTTCTAGTGTGCCTCCTACGTGGGGTAGTTCCAGCGGTCAGTCCAACAGGTCTGGCCCTAGTCAATCACAGCCATCGCGCCCTCCCATAGCTTGTTTTGAGTGTGGCGTTACCCGCCATGTGGTGTTGGATTTCTCTATTCTTGGGAGGAGTGCGTACCCATAGATCTCTCAGCCACAACGTGCTCAGCGGAGTTCTCAGGTCATGATTATCGCTCCAGTCGCCACACCACCCGCTCATCCAGCTAGAGGTGGAGGCCGCGGAGGTAGGGGTCGCCCTTGAGGGGGAGGCCAAGCCAGATATTATGCCATTCCCACTCGTGCCGAGGCTGTTGCCTCCGATTCTGTTATCACATGTATTATACTGGTTTGCCACAGAGAGGCATCAGTTCTATTCGATCCGGCTCTATTTATTCTTATGTGTCTTCTTGCATTGCTCTGCATTTGGGTATGCCTTGGGATTCTTTGAGTGCCGCGTTTTTGTTTCTACTCCTCTGGGGGGTTCTCTTATTGTGGACCGCGTCTAGCGGTCGTGTACTATTCGTAGTTTTGAGATCAGAGCAGATTTATTGTTGCTCAACATGGATGATTTTGACATTATTTTGGGCATGGACTGGTTGTCACCCCGTTATGCTATACTTGATTGTCACGCCAAGACTGTGATGCTCACTATGCCAGCTATTCTGCGTATTGAGTGGAGTGACACTTTAGATCACACTCCTAGTAGAGTTATCTCTTTCCTTATAGCTCAACATATGGTTGAGAAGGGGTGTGCAGGGCGTATTTAGCCTATGTGAGGGATGTCAGTGTGGATACCCCTTCTGTCGAATCAGTTCCAATAGTGCGGGATTATCCGATGTGTGTCTAGTCGATCTTCCAGGCATGCCACCCGATAGTGACATTGATTTTTGCATCAATTTGTTGCCGGGAACTCAGCCTATTTTCATTCCTCCGTATCGTATGGCTTCTCATGAGTTGAAGGATCAGATGCAGCAATTGCTTGATAAGGGTTTTATTCGACCCAGTGTTTCACCGTGGGGTGATCCTTTGTTGTTTATGAAAAAAAAGGATGGTTCTATGCATATGTGCATTGATAATCGCCAGTTGAACAAGGTTAGAGTGAAGAACCGTTATCCTTTGCCTTGTATTGATGATCTGTTTGACCAGCTTCATGGTGCACCAGTGTTTTCTAAGATTGACTTGCGCTAAGGGTACCATTAGTTAAATATTCGGCAGCCAGATATCCCGAAGACTACCTTCAGGAGTAGGTATGGTCATTACAAGTTTCTTGTCATGTCATTTGGGCTGATTAATGCTCCAGCAACTTTAATGCATTTGATGAACAGTGTGTTCAGGCCATATCTTGACTATTTCGTTATTGTTTTTATTGATGATATTCTAGCGTATTCCCGGAGTCGGCAAGATCATGAGCAACACCTGAGGGTCGTGCTTTAGATATTGAGAGAGAAGCAGCTATATGCGAAGTTCGCAAAATGTGAGTTTTGGTTGGATTCAGTGGCATTCTTAGGCCATATGATTTCGAACGAGGGCATTAGGGTAGATCCGAGGAAGATAGAGATCGTGCAGAGTTGTCCCAGACCCTTCTCAGCTATAGAAATTCGTAGTTCCCATGGTTTGGTGGGTTATTACTGTCGCTTTGTGGAGGGATTTTCTTCGATTGCAGCCTCTGTGATTAGGTTGACCCAGAAGGGTGCCCCATTTCAGTGGACAGAGGAGTGTGAGGCGAGCTTTCAGAAGCTCAAGACAGCTTTGACTACAGCCCCCATTTTGATATTGCCTACCGGCTCGGGGTCTTATACTGTCTTCTGTGATGCCTCGAGAGTTTGCCTTGGAGCGGCTGATGTAGGACGGTAGGGTGATTGCCTACCCATCTAGACAGCTAAAGATACATGAGAAGAACTACCCTGTTCACGACCTTGAGTTAGCTGCTATTGTTCATGCCCTGAAGATCTTCTGTCATTACTTGTACGGTGTGCCTTACGAGATTATACTGATCATAGGAGTTTTTAGAATTTGTTCAAGCAGAAGGACCTAAATTTGCTCCAGATGAGGTGGTTAGAGTCGCCAAAGGACTACGATATCACTATTCTGTATCACCCGGGCAAGTCCAATGTGGTAGCGGATGCCTTGAGTCGTCGGAAGGAGAGTTTGGGAACTTTAGCGTATTAACCAGCTTCAGAGAGGCCTATGATGATGGATGTTCAGGCCATAGCCAGACAACTTGTGAGATTGGACCTTTCGGAGCCCAGCCGAGTTCTAGCTTGTGTGGTTTTCGGGTCTTCCTTATTTGACCGTATTAGGGAGCGGCAGTATGATGATCCCCATTTGCTTTCCCTTACAGAAAGGGTTCAGCATGGTGATGCCAGATATGTGACCATTGGAGATGACGGGGTGTTGAGGATGCAGGTCTGTGTTTGTGTGCCCGATATTGATGGGCTACAGGAGTTGATTTTAGAGGAGGCCCATGGTTTCGCAGTATTTCATCCATTCGGGTGCCGCGAAGATGTATCAGGACTTGAGGAAGCACTATTGGTGGAGGCGGATGAGGAAGGATATTGTTGGATATATAGCTAGATGCCTCAACTGTCAGTAGGTGAAGTATGAGCACTAGAGACCTGGTGGGTTGCTTGAACAGATAGAGATTCCAGAGTTGAAGTGGGAGGGCATTACCATGGATTTTGTACCGGGACTCCCACGGACCTTGAAGATGTTTGATGCCATTTGGGTCCTTGTGGATTGGCTGACCAAGTCCGCTCATTTTATCCCTGTATGCACGACTAATTCATCAGAGTGGCTGGCGGAGATTTATATCCGGGAGATCGTCCATCTTCATGGCATTGCAGTTTCTATTATTTCAGATAGAGGTACTCAGTTTACGTCGCGGTTTTGGAAGGCCGTGCAGCAGGAGTTGGGTACTCGGGTGGAGTTGAGTACAACATTTCACCCCCAGACGGACGAACAGTCCGAGCGCACTATCCAGATACTTGAGGACATGCTCCGTGCGTGTGTGATTAATTTTGGAGGGTCTTGGGATCAGTCCTTGCCATTAGAGGAGTTTTCCTACAACAAAAACTACTAATCGAGCATCCAGATGGCTCCTTACAAGGCTTTATAGGGTATATGGTGTCGATCATCAGTTGGATGGTTTGAACTAGGGGATGCTCGATTGCTAGGTACTGATTTGGTTCAGGAAGCCTTGGACAAGGTCAAGATCATCCAGTAAAGGATTTGTTTAGCTCACTCTAGGCAGAAGAGTTATGCAGAATGCAAGGTCCGAGATGTAACATTTATGGTTGGGGAGCGGGCGTTGCTCCGAGTATCATCGATAAAGGGCGTGATAAGATTTCGGAAGAAGGGAAAGCTTAGCCCTAGGTATATTGTCCCGTTTGAGATTCCTGATAAAGTAGGAGCGGTGGATTATAGGCTCGCATTTCTGCCTAGTTTATCAGCCGTGCATCCAGATTTCCATGTATCCATGTTCCGGAGGTATCACGGCGATCCTGCCTACGTGTTAGACTTCAGTTCAGCCCAGTTGGACAAGAACTTGTCCTTTGAGGAGGATCCAGTAGCTATCCTAGACCAACATGTTTGTCAGTTAAGGTCCAAAAAATTTCCTTCTGTTCGAGTCCAATGGAGAGGTCAGCCTCCTGATGCATCAACCTGGGAGTCCGATTCTGATATGCAGAATCGCTATCCTCACCTTTTTCCCGACTCAGGTACTTTTTCCTTTTGTCCGTTCAAGGGCGAACGGTTGTTTTAGTGGTGGAGGATGTGACGACCCAATGGGGTCACCACTTATTTATTCTCTGTTATGTACTTTTGAGGCCTTGAAAACCTTATCTTGGGTTGCCTTTATTTGCGTGCACTATCCGGGCGCGTAACCGGAAAGCTTTTATATGAATTCTGTGTGAAAAATGATGAATATTGATATTTAATTAAAAAAAATTGACTTCGGTCAATTTCTGGGTAAAAGGACCTGGACTCGTGATTCGACGGTCCTGAAGGGTCCGTAGGAAAATATGGGACTTGAGCGTATGCCTGGAATTGAATTCCGAGGTCCCAAGTTTGAGAAATGAATTTTTATGTGAAATTGCTTTCTGGAAATACTTAAAGGAAATGGAAAAGAAATTTGATTGGAATATTGGGGTATCGGGCCCGTATTTTTGTTCCAGTGCCCGGTACAAGTCTTATATATGATTGGAGCACTTCCTGTAAAGTTTGGTAGAAAATGGGCGTTGTTTGACGTGGTTCGGACCCGAATTGGGAATTTATGTCATAAGAGAAATTTGGAAGAAATCATGAGTTTTGAGACTCGATGCGATGTATATGATGTTATTTTGAAAATTTTTGATCGCACGTACAAGCTCGTGGGGTGTTTCTGAGGTTGTGCGCATATTTGGTTTGAAGCCCCGAGGGCTCGGTTGAGTTTCGAGTAGGTCCCGGAAGTTCTTAGACATAAAACACCAGTTTTGCAGGTTGGGTGCGAGCTGCAGGTTCCAGCGCGACCGCGGTCATGATCGCGCGATTCCCGGCGTGTGTCGCGCGGCTGCAGTCGTCCTCGCACGGTCCGCTCTGCCCGCTTAAGAGGACCTGCAGCCTTCTGTTCCTATAGCGTGGCCGCATCCGCTTTTGCGTGGTCCGCGGAGTGAGCCGCATGGTCGTGGTCATCCTTGCGCGGCCTGCGCTGCCGACCTTAGAGGACCTGCAACTTTCATCTCCACCTGCGCGGCCACGGTCATCCTCATGCGGTCTGCGCTGGAGGCTCAGGGAGTATAAATACACGATATTTTTAAGTTATTTCTCACTTTTCAAAAACCCAAAACCTAAGAGCCAATTTTCTAAGCAATATTTCTTCTTCAAAACGATTGGTAATTGGTTTTTAACTCACTTTCTTCACTATATACTTTCTATAGCCTGTGTTGCCCATGAGATGCTGGGTTTTGGGATTCTGTTTCATAATTGTGGTGTGAATTTTATGTGCCAAGCGGCAAATTATGCACATTTCTTTAAGTTACTTACTTCTTAAGTTATTATCATCATGAATGTTGTTATTTCCACAGTGTTAGACTTACCTAGTCCTCGTTGCTGGGTGCCATCATGACGCGTTCATGGATGGTGGATTAAGGTTGTGAGAAGAACCTTAGAGAGGTTCTTCAAACTCTGAGGGATAGTAAGTTATATGCCAAGTTCTCCAAGTGTGAGCTAAGTAGCATTTCTGGGTCACATTGTATTAGCAGAGGGTATTCAGGTGGACCCTAAGAAGGTAGAGGCAGTCAAGAACTGGGCTAGACTAGCATCTGCTACAGAGATTCAGAGTTTCCTTGGGTTGGCATGCTACTATCGATGGTTCGTTGAGGGATTTTCATCTATCCCAGCACTGATGACCAGATTAACGCAGAAGGGTACCAGTTCGGGTGGTCGGACGAGTGTGAGACAAGCTTTCAGAAGCTCAATATAGCTCTGACTACGACCAGTGTTGGTTTTTCCCAAAGGATCAGGGCCTTACACAGTCTATTATGATGCTTCTCGTATGGGGCTTGGTGTAGTGTTAATGCAGGATGGCAAGGTTATTGCCTATGCTTCGAGGCATTTGAATATTCATGAGAAGAACAATCCAGTGCATGATTTGCAGTTGGCAGCTATTGTTCAGGCGCTAAAGATTTGGAGGTATTATCTGTACAGCGTGGCATGTGAGGTGTTCACTGATCACAAGAGCCTTCGGTACTTGTTCAAGTTAAAGGAATTGAATTTGAGGCAGGGGAGGGGATTGGAGTTTTTGAAGGATTATGATGTTACTATCTTTTATCACCCGGGAAAGGACAATGTAACGGCCGATGCGCTAAGTAGGAAGTCGGCCAGTATGGGCAGTCTTGCTTATATTCCGGTCAGCTAGAGACCACTTGCTTTGGGTGTTCAGGCCTTGACCAATCGACTCATGAGGTTGGATATTTCTGAGCCTAGCCGAGTGTTAGTATGCACTGTCGCTCGTCCTTCATAATTGGAGCGTATCCGTGATCGGCAGTTTGATGACCCCCATTTGTATGTCCTTAGAGACACGGTGCAGCGTGGTACCAAGCAGGTGACCTTAGGTGATGATGGTATTTTGAGATTGCAGGGGAAAGTTTGCGTGCCTAATGTTGACAGGATTCGGGAGTTGATTTAGCGGAGGCCCATACTTCCCAGTATTCTATTCATCCACGCGCCGTGAAGATGTACCATGATTTGCGGCAGCATTATTGCTGGCGTGGAATGAAGAAAAATATTGTAGCGTATGTGGCTCAATTTTTGAACTGTCAGTAGGTCAAGTATGAGCATTAGAGGCCTGGAGGATTATTCCAGAGGATTTAGCTTCTCGAGTGGAAGTGGGAGAGGATTACCATGGATTTTGTTACTGGACTTCCGTTGACCCGGAAGAGGTTTGACGCAGTATGGGTCATTGTTGATAGGCTGACCAAGTCAGGCGCATTTCATTCATGTGGCAGTCTCCTATTCATCCAAAAGGTTAGCTGAGATCTATATCTGGGAGATTTTTGCCTTCATGGTGTGCCGGTATCTACATTTTCGACTAGGGTATGTAGTTTACCTCTAGTTTCTGGAAGGCAGTTCAGCGAGAGTTGCGCACGCAGGTGGAGTTGAGCACAACCTTTCATCCCCATATGGACGGTTAGTCCGAGAGGACTATTCAGATTTTAGAAGATATGCTCCGAGCCTGTGTCAGTAATGTTGGAGGCTCGTGGGATCAGTTTTTTCCCTTAAGGGAGTTTGCCTACAACAACAGTTACCAGTCGAGCATTCAGATGGCTCCTTATAAGGCATTATATGGTAGGCAGTGTCGGTCTTCGGTAGGGAAGTTTGAGCATGGAGAGGCTCGCTTGTTGGGTACAGATTTGGTTCAGGTGGCCTTGGACAAGGTCAAGATCATTCAGGATAGGCTTCGTTCAGCTCATTCTAGGCAAAAACGTTTTGCAGACCACAAGGTTCGTGATGTGGTATTTATGGTTAGTGAGGAGGTATTGCTCCGAGTGTCGCCTATGAAGGGCATAGTGAGGTTTGGGAAGAGGGGCAAGCTTAGCCCTAGATTTCTTTGTCCGTTTGAGATCCTTGATCGAGTCGGGAGGTGGCTTATAGACTTGCACTGCCGCCTAGTTTATCAGTCGTTCATCCGGTTTTTCATGTATCTATGCTTCGGAGGTATTACGGCGATCCAGCCCACGTATTAGATTTCAGCACTGTCCAGTTAGACAAGTATTTGTCTTATGAGGAGGAGCCGGTAGCCATTTTAGACCGGCAAGTTCGTTAGTTGAGGTCCAAGAGTTTTCCTTTGTCCGTGTTCAGTGGAGAGGTAAGCCCCCCTAAGGCATCAAACTGGGAGTCCGAGTCTGATATGCGGAGCCGTTATTCTTATCTATTTCCCGACTCAGTTACTTGTTTCTTTTGTTCGTTCGAGGACGAACATCCATTTTCGAGGTGGAGGATGTGACTACCCACATGGGTCATCACTTGTTTTCTTACCATTCTGTACCTCCGAGGCCTTGAATACCCCATTTAGGGTTGCCTCAATTTGCGTGCGCAGTCCCGGCACGTAGCCAAAAAGCTCAACTATGAATTCTGTGAGTTAAATGCCAAATTTTGATATTAAATTTAATAAAGTTGACTTCGGTCAACATTTTGGGCAAACGGATCCGGACCCGTGATTTGATGGTCTCGGAGGATCCATAGGAAAATACGGGACTTGGGCATATGCCCGGAATCAGATTATGAAGTCCTAAGCCCGAGAAATGAATTTTTGTGTGAAATTGTTTTCTGGAAATGATAACTTGGAAAGGAAATTTGATTAAATGATTATGGTATCAGGCTCGTATTTTGGTTCTGGTGCCCGGTACAGGTCTTATATATGGTTTAAGCACTTTATATAAAGTTTGATTGAAAATGGGCGTCGTTTGATGTGTTTCAGACTTAAAATGAGAATTTGATGTTTTATGGAAGCTTGGAAGAAATTATGAATTTTGAGGCTTAATTCGATGTATATGATGTTAGTTTGGAAATTTTATCTCACGGATAAGTCCGTAGGATGTTTTTGAGGTTGTGTGTATGTTTGGTTTGGAGCCCCGAGGGCTCGGGCTAGTTTTGGATAGGTATCAGATTTCAATTTTTCATTTTTGGAAAATCTAGTATCACCGATCTGTAAGCTTCGCATTTGCGAAGCCACCATTCGCAAATGCGAAGGTCCATCTCTGGAAGATGCGAAGTCTGGTTTGCAAATGCAAAACCAGCCCAGGCCCGTCAATGATCGCAAATTCAAAGACATTACTCGCAAATGCGAAGGTAAAGGGTTCGCAAATGCGGGGCTATATTCGCAAATACGAAGGCTCCCTGGTAGGCCTGACTTCGCAAATGCAAACTGAAATGTCGCATTTCCACACCTACATGAGTTCGCATTTGTTAACCCAGTTTCGCAAATCCCATATCCGCAGCCTAGCAATTTTTATACTTAGTCATTTTTCCACCATATTTCACCATTCTTTCAAGACCCAAACCCCATAGGCGATTTTTCAAGGACAAAACTTCCTCCAAATAAATTGTAAGTCGATTTTTACTTAGTTCCGTCAATCATTTACATCATCTAACATGTTTTTCACTTAAGTTCAATGATTTTGATGGGTAAAATCGGGGATTTTGGGTAGAACCTAGGGTTTTCAAAAGTTGGGGGTTTGGACCTTTTTTTTATAATCCACTAGGCAAGCGCCTAGGGTTGGTTTTTATATTAATAATAGCAAAGAAAAAAAAATACAACGAATAGAAAAAGTACAAATAAGGGGTACAATAGCACCGGTATTGTTACCCATATAACACAACCGAACTACCCTTATTGTCTAATCCAATCGAGGCATAAAATAACCTCACCAGCAAGCATGCAGAAGAAAGAACTTGATAAGACTAAATGTTCAGTGATCATCACAGAGTTTATAGCATACTCTGTGATGATATTACAAATGATAATACTTATAAAACGGTAAAATAATACATTGTAGCAAATTGAATCTTTGTCTTCTTTGTTGAAACTTGTGCATTCTCCAATTGTATCTCTTTTGCTTCTTATTCTTCTTTCTTCAAATAATTTTCAAACTTTATCATTTCTTTTTGGATTTATTTGACCTTACGGAAGTGGTAGGTACACTCGTCTTTTGCTTTGCATTTCTCATTGGTGGTTTCCTAAGGGCAACATCTTGTGTTGCTTTTCCATCGTAACTCTTTAGCCTGCCATGCCAGCTTCTGTCCCTTATTCTAGTTTTCCCATTTTTTCCGCTATGCAATGGCGAAAAATCGCCTTTCCTCGTTGCCGCTGCCCGGAGTTGATTTAGAGTAATATCTTCCTCACCTTCTTCATAAACATCTCTGCCTAAATTTATACGTTTTGGAATTTGTTGAGGAAACTCTTGTGCTACGAAAGTGTTATCCTCTTTAGTGACCAAGACTGCGTTTGTTTGATTTTTGTTATTGGTGTTGGTCATTCTTCCAGTACAAGCAACATTAGGTGCACTTAAATTTTTGAAAGGTGTGGGACTTACCAACGCATCAAGTAACATTCTGTCATCCAAGGAGATTGTTGGTGCACTTATTAGAGCAGTTGTGAGTGCATTTTAATTCACCTGCTGCCCACGTTGAGCAGTAGAAACAGATGAAGTGAACTGCTGCTGCTGCCCATAATTCATTGGTACTGCCTCTCCTGTCAGCGTCGTGTTAGTTGTGGTTATTTCTCCATGTTGCTGCCTTGAGCTAGGGATAAAATCTGGAGCTGTTGCATTGAGCCTGCTTCTAGATCCTATCTTAGCGTAGCTACCTCCTTTTGGATTTGGAGACACTACTAATGGAATCTTTTCATCACCACTACATTTCTCACCATCGTATGAAGAGTCATCCACAAAATCAATTCCAAAATCTTCTTCATCATCGAATTCTCGTTGTTGAATCCATATCTTGGAATTTATTGCTGGCTCCCTCATATTTTCTTTGATAATATCATTATCGTCTTCGTCCTCCTCTTCATGTTCTTGTAACCAAAATTTGGATTTTTTCTCCTTTTCCTTCACAATCACACGCCCCACATGGCCCACCTCCTTTTCCTTAAATTGGTGCATGCCATGTGCAGTAGCAGAAGCTTTTTCGAATAGCAGTAGCTTTTTTGGTTGTACTTCATGTGTAGTAGCAATAGCAGAAGCATTTTGCACTCCATCATTTGAAACTATAGGAATTATATTACTAATTCCTTTGAGTGGACCCTTTTGAAACTGTGTGTTACATCCTGTAGCCGCGAGTGCGTCATTCAAATGGCTCGTTGAAACAGCTGCAAATTTTTTCTTTTTTTAAAAAATCACCTTGGACCGCATCATGGCCCTCATTTTCGTCAACTTTTTCGCCCTCTTTTCCATTTCATCAAAATTTTCGGTCACATGTGGAAGACTTTGTTCTTTGGAAACTTTTTCCTTCCTATTCTCTGCAGAATCATCAATCACCAAATATAAATGGCCCACTGACTTGTTGTTCATTTGTTGCAAACTATTATTCCCATCTTTTTCCGTGTGATCCCACCCCAAATGAATCTTTCATTACATTAAAATCATGGCCCACATGGACTACAATTTGTTGCAAATTTTAAGAATTTTGCACATAAACTTGGTCGTTGCACTCTTTCCTTAACAAAAAAGGTACACGGCCCACATGCATGTTTATGCCACTTTTGCCCATTCCCTTTTGTTTTTCCTCAATCACTTGGCCAAGATGGCCCACTCCCTTTTCCATTTGCTGCACTTTAATAATGTTTCCATTCCCATTATGTCCATTTTTTCCCACAGAATAACTTTGGACATCCTTTCCAGCTGTAGCGTCCGATTGGTCTTCATTCGGACGATCTTCCACTGCATTTTTAACACTTTCCTTCACAAAAGCTAAAGCAGATTCACGACCCCACTGTCCCATGTGCATCATGCCATTTCCTTTTTGACCAAATGATCCTACATCACTAACATTGTCGCCCGCTTTTATTATGGCCAATTGAATCCCATTTTTTGCGGTTAGGCCTACCGTGTAATGAGGCATGTCAACAACTGCAATTTTATCACGTACATTAGCTGCAGTATCCAAAGTTGAAACATTAGCTACTGTATTGTCCATAGCAACATGATTGGATTGTCATTTTTCTGATTCTCAATTTGATTTCCTTCACCATTTTCTGTAAACTGTTGCTGTTTGATCTTTTCTACATCATCTTCCAGTTGCGCAGTTCTTGTTGTTGCTCCTTTTGAGACTACACCCGTTGATAAAATAGCTCCTTCGATTTGTAGAGGTTGCTGCTCACCCAGACTTTCTTTTGTTGCAATCTCCTCCAGCTGCATACTTCTTTTTGTATTAAGATATTCCCTTGCATCGCCTTGAAGCTGCTTAGTCATGGATGTATCGATCACAGGAAAATTACTCACATCTACAGGGTTTGGACCTCAATTTGAAGTTCGATTTCAAAACAAATCATAGATATGGATTCATGGGGGAATGGGTGACCAGGATTTGGTTCGAACGTTGAGTTTTGACCACATGGGCCCGGGGGCATTTTTGGACTTTTTAGGTAATAACTTTGAGAAATTCATTTTTTATGCATTCAGATTGATTCATTTAGTAATTGTTGATGTATTTAAGTAATTTGTGACTAGATTCGAGTATTTTGTGGTGGAATCAATGGGTAAAGCAATAGTTGACGCTTGAGCTAAATTTGAGGCATCGAGGTAAGTGTTTGGTTTAACCCTGGAGGGAATAGGAGTGATTCTTATATGTTACTTGCTAATTGCCGAGTACGATATATAAGCATTGTGATGAGTATCTATACATTGGTGTATAGCATGACCGTGAGACCTTATTATGCGAATACTTGGGATTTTGTTATACCTTCCATGCTTGATTAATGATTTCTATATGTTGTATAGAGCTTGTGAAAAATGATTATGATCTTTAAACTTCATGGAGCATTGGCTCAAGTGAAATATAAAAATTGTGAAGGTATATGAGAAAAGTAAATCTTTGGAGCATTGGCTCAAGTAATAATGTGAACTATGAGATGAAAGTGGAAGTAAGAGAAAGAGTTAATGATATTTCCTCTTTGCCCTTGTTTGGGATTGTTGATTAAGTGAGGAAGAGTGTTAAAGCACAATGGCTGATGCCGTGCATTGTTTGACATTGTGAGGAATGAGCGTAAAGCACGAAGGGTGATGTTGTGCCGTACAATGTACCATTCCGTACTGATACTCATTGATTACATATTGTGAGGAAAGAGCGTAAAGCATGAAGGGTGATATCGTGCCGTACAATATACCATTCTGTACTAATATTCATTGATTATATATTGTCAGGAGAGAGAGTAAAAGCACGAAGGGAGACGTCGTGCATACGATTTACTGATACGATTGATTTGGTAAGGATGAGAGTAAAAACACAAAGGGTGATGCCATGCACTTGTTGATCATTGTTCCTTATTGTTGTATGAGTTATGTTTTCCTTCATAATGGTCAATTTTTACTTGAAACTCTTATCTCCCCATAGCATGCTTCCCCTCCTGCATTGTTTACTTGCCTAGTATTTCAATTCCGCTGTATATTTGTAATTGCACAGGTTTATGTGGTAGTCCAATCTAGTCTGTCGCTACGTCAGTTGTGCTGATACTACGCTCTGTGCTATTTTTGCACAGATCCAGGTTTCGAGCAGCAGCAACAGCAGTGGCGTGGAAGCAGAATTTCAGCCTAGTGAGACCCAAGGTAGCCTTGCAGGCGTCCGCAGGCCCAGCGTCTCCTCTATCTGAAATTACAAAAGCATAACCTTATCAGAAATTACAAATGCGGTTATCATGTCTTATGGTTATCAGTTTACCTTAATTACCAGTTATACAATCTTTCAGTTAGCAAGTTTGTGGTTATTGAATACTCCAGTATTAAGTTATATGTTTACCAAATATCCAATTTTCAGTGTATCAAAATTTCTTGTAACTTGTGAGTATACGATGATGCATATGGTTTCTCAAAGAGAATGTAAATAACAATGATTATAGCGAAACCTTCACATATTTTAGGTCAGGATTAAAACTCGAGAAACGCCGGATGGTGCAATAAGTGATTTATCATATACTCTGAAGGATAAGTTAGTGTATAGTAATCGTATGTATTTTACCTCATAAAATAATTTCTGTTAATTCTTGCAAATGGAGTCACGTGTGGGATGATGATAGTTCAGATGTTGGACCCTAACATTGGTCTATAGTTTTGGACAGAAAAGAGCCTACGGGAAAAATACCTAGGAGTCAGAAATATTTGTTATTACCAATGATGTGATTTCGTACAACTCATACAAATGACTAGAAGATATGATGTATGCAATGAGAACGAAGAGCATCCAATAGTGAATTTCAGGGAATGATTTTAAGTTGTTTAGATTTATTCAAATCAAGACTAGAAGTACCACGTTAGAAAGCGACTATAAGAAGCAGGTATTGATGTAAGATAAAAGATATGGTAGTTCTCCCTTAGGTTATGTGACTAAGTGATTACCATGGATGTTTATAGTATCATATGATTTTATATTATATAGAATGTTTGGGGTAGGTATTCTAATTTTTGTTTAAGAAAGATGAATTCTAAGTGTGATCTACTCACATAGTTTAGAAAAAAAAGGGATAGTATGCGACTGTAGAATAGGGTGAGATGATGAGTGAAGTTAGAAATAAACTTATTCTTCACTTTAGTTATCTAAAGTAGAACAAGAAACATGATTCTAGTAGGTGTTTAGTAAAAGAATAATAAGTAAGTTTTGAGTTGATACAATGAATTAGCGGTTTTAGCAGAGCTAGTAGAGGTACAATTTGATTCACTTAGACAGGTTAACTCTAGTGAATGGATGACCATTTGAAATACCGAACGTGTATTTGAACCCAAAAGAGCTTAAGTTAAATTCGAAGTACAGTGATAGTGTGAAAAACAATCAGCTAGAAATAAGAGAGAAAACTATAGAAGAATAGCCTTTATAAATTATCAAAATATGGATTTTTCAGGATTGACATTGCGAGCATAGTTAAATTATTAAGAGTGTGTATGTAGTTGTGAATACATTAGCTTTCCGTTATGTGAATAATTTAGTTTTTCCAAGAAAAAAGGAAGATTTCTCAGAAGTAAGTTGGAAGATTAGTCTCATTGATGTAGAGTACAAAGAATTGTAGAAAATAAGAAAGTTATTTGGATACCTAAAAAAAGGGAAGAATCCCCAAGTATAAGACCTTTGATCTAAGGGGTGATGTGAATGTTTTCAGTAAGTCCAGTTAGAGATTCGAAACCCGAATGGTCAGCATGGAATACGAAAAAGAAAATCAGTTGGGTAATGAGGGAAAATTGTATAATTACCATAGGGGTTATGTCTAGCATGTGTAAGAAACACAAAATGAGTAGAATGATCACCGAGCTTAGTTATTGATGATAGTGTGATCATGTAAAAGCTATAAAATCATGCCTATTTATGTGTTATTGTCACGACCCCGGTTTACACTTCGTGATCATGTCATGACGACACCTAGTCCCTACGATTAGGTAAGTCTAACAATGAAAAAGATAACTATAAAATTGAGGAAAAACAATTAGAACTGATTTAGTAAAATAACCATGAGTTTAAGGTGGTGCGTGGCACATACAAAAACAACTCTCAAAGCTAACAAATTTTCCCAAAACTCGGAATCTCACAAATAAAAAGCTAAGGGATACATAAGAGGCTCTAACTCAAGAATATCTATACAAAGGAAAAATATTGGAAGAGCTATACTTATTAAAAAAAGAAGGGGACTCCTCGGTCTATAGACGTAGCAGATATTCCTCAAAGTATTTACCGATACGCCTCCTTCCAAGGCTGACAGAACTGAGTGGGAGTACTTGTGTCTGCACAACAAAAATGTGTAGAAGAGTAGCATGAGCACACCATGGCGGTGCGCAGTAAGTATTAAGACTAACCTTGACGGAGTAGTGACGAGGAACATTCAAGACACCTACCGGTCAGATAAATAGAATATTCATATGAATAATGGAAACGATGTATATACATGTAAAAACTGCATGAATGACCAAAAATGCTACAATTTATAGTAAGGGAAAAAGGAACAGCAAGTAACAACATGAATGAACAATGATGATACGAAATGACGGCAGAATTATAATCCAAATCCTAAGGTCACAACACAACATGGGGAAATCAAGTCGATAACTAATATCCTACAATAATGATCACATAGGGTTTTTTTAACTCTTTCCACAATGTTTTCAAAAATCTCGGACAACCACAACTCACGAAAAACTCAACATCTGGAATCTAACACTTGGCATCCTGTGCCCCATCAATCTCACAGTCATACTGACAACTAGCTGGCTAATTAGGGCAACTCTCACATATATAATGGATAAATGAAGGTGCATCTTCCCACTTAGCAAAATCGGAAAGAATTCACCTCTAATGGGGTGTCCAACTACGTCTATACTTGTGCAAGTGGTTTTTAACAAGAAGTCTATCATCTAGTACACAAAGAAAAGAGAGCGGACCGCACGTACAAAGTTTTCCTCACAACTTCCAAGCGGTAAAGCTCATAATAGTAAGCAACCCACAATCACAATATCAAACAAATAAAAATACCTTCACAGGCAATCAAAACACTTTAAAATCAAGCCTAGACATATCCCGGCTTATTTCTCCACGCGTGAAATTAACAACAAGATAAGTACCGCCTTATTTTGCCACACGTGCATCATAGTATTTCCTACTTTATTTCGCCACATGCGCAACCCACATATAAGCGTATGAACATATCCCGCGTTAATTTGCCCCATGCGCTATATATATCAATAACAATAGTGGCACGACAAAGACCTCGTGCAAACGCTTAACGAAATCGCACGGCAGAAACCTCGTGCATCACAATATCAACAGTAGCACGGCAGAAACCTCGTGCACCACAATATCAAAAGTAGCACTACAGAAACCTCGTGCGCCACAATATCAATAGTAGCATGGAAGAAACCTCGTGCACTACAATATCAAGTACAATAACAAAAGAGACAATATATACAGGAATGACGCAAAAGAATCACTCAGGTATTCGTGTACAACTAACTCACAAGGAATAACTGTAATTGAGAAATACTAAGCGCAACAAGGACAACTCAACAAGGAATAAATAATAAGAAAACAACAGTTCCATAATACTCAGTTCAACAACAAAAGAGTTAACATGACCAAATAATTACAATGAAGGAAAAATCAACTAAACATAGAATATCTAACTTATTTCCAATTGAGAACAATTAATTACACGAGAGACATAAATAATTCTTTCCAAATGAAGACGAGCAGTTAGTAATGATAATGTGACTATAGAAGGGTAAGTGTCCATAGTTAATCAAGTAAACGTCGATTAGGCAACAAGAACAAATAAAACCAGGAAAATAAATTTCATGTAAGATATGTAGACGTGAAACTAATAACAGAGAACTCAATCGTATCAAGAACAACTTCATATTAGGTGATTACAAGGATCTATGAGCCTGAAAGGGACAACTGTTCACAAATAAATCCGAGCATGCACTCGTTACCTCGCGTTCAAGGAATACAAGCAACAAAGAAGACTCAATTCCTAAGGGTAAGTCCCCACACAAGGTTAGGCAAGATACTTACCTCGAACCGGCTAAAATCAACTAGCAACCACATTCTTTCCACGACTACTCGACTCCAAATGACCCAAAGTCTATTCAATTCAATCACATATTGTAAATAACATCTCAGGAAACTGATTCTACTATTTAATTCAAAGATGAGACGCAAATTTAGGTAAACCAAAATTCCCTTCAGGCTAACGTGGTCCAAACCCGAGGTTCAAATCAAAACCCGGTTACCCATTCCCCCACGAACCCAAATACCTGATTTTTTTTGAATTCGGACCTCAAATTGAGGTCCAAACCCCCAATTTGAGAAAAAACCTAGGTTCTACCCAAAATCTCCAATTTCACCCATGAAAATTATTGATTTTAAATGGAAAACATGTTAAATGATGTTAAAGATTGAAATAAATGAGTAAAAAACCAACTTACAAGTGATTTGGAAGAATTCTTGTTCTTGAAAAATCGCCTAAGGAGTTGTATTTTGAAAGTGCGGTGAAAAATGGTCCAAAATTCGACTAAGTATGGAAAATGCATGTTGCAGATATGAGAATTGTGAAAAATAGTTCGCATTTGTGAACTCAGGCCCAACAGAAGAACTTCGCATTTGAGAAATATGCTTCGCATTAGTGAAATCTCAACCTTCCCATTTGCGGGGGAATGCTTCGCATTTGCGAGCCAAGCAGGCCTGGGCTGGCTTCGCATTTGCGATCCAGCCTTCGCATTTGCGAATCAGGCTTCGCAAATGCAAAGCCTGTAGGCCTGTTTATACCATATTTTTTCAAAATTGAGAAATGCAATTCGACACCTATACAAAACTCATCCGAGTCCTCGAGGCTCCAAACCAAATATGCACCCAACCACAAAAATATCCTATGAACTTATTCGCACGATCAAATTGCCAAAATAACATCATATACATCGAATCGAGCCTCAAAACTCATGATTTCCTCCAATTTTTTGTAAAATATCAAATTCCCATTTTAAGTCCTAAACATGTCAAACGACGTCCGTTTTCAACCAAACTTAACAGAAAATGTTTAAACAATATATAAGACTTGTACTGGGTGCCGATACCATAGTCGTTTAATCAAATTTTATTTCCAATTTCCTTAATTATTTTCAGAAAACAATTTCACACAAAAATTCATTTCTCGGGCTTGGGTCCTCGCAATTTGATTCCGGGCATACGCCAAAGTCTCATATTATCCGTCAATCACGGGTCCAGGTCTGTTTACCCAAAATATTGACCGAAGTAAAATTTAATATCAAAATTTAGCATTTTTCACACAAAATTCATATTAAAGCTTTTCGGCTACGCGCCCGGATTGTGCACGCAAATTGAGGCAACTCCAAATAAGGTTTTGAAGGCCTCGAAAGTACAAAATATGTAAGAAAATAAGTGATAACCCATTTGAGTCGTCATATCATCCACCACTAAAACAACCATTCGTTCTCAAAAGGAAAAAAGAAGGAAGTACTTGAGTCAGGAAAAAGATGAGGATAACGGCTCCGCATATTAGACTCGAACTCCCAGGTTGATGTTTCAGGAGGCCGACCTCTCTACTGGACACGAACAAAAGAAAAACTCTTGGATCTCAATGGATGAACCTGCCGATCTAGAATAGCTACCGGCTCCTCCTCATAAGACAAGTCTTTGTCCAACTGGACAATGATGAAATCTAACACATGGGCTGGGTCGCTGTGATACCTCCAGAGCATGGATACATGAAAAACTGGATGTACGGCTGATAAGCTTGGCGGCAATGCAAGTCTCGAAGCCACCTCTCCCACCCGATCAAGAATCCCAAACGGATCAATGAACCTAGGGCTAAGCTTGCCCTTCTTTCCAAATCTTGTCATGCCGGTCATAGGCGACACTCGGAGAAATACCCGATCACTAACATAAATACCACATCTCAAACCTTGCAATCTGCATAGCTCTTTTGCCTAGACTAAGCCGAATGAAGCATATACTGAAGGATCTTGACCTTGTCCAACGCCTCTTGAACCAAATCTGTATCCAACAACCGAGCTGCTCTTGGCTCAAACCATCCAAATAACCAAATCCCAGCTAATACCAATGGGCACGTACCCAAAAAATAGAACTCAAGAAGCATGCAACGAAGATGGGTGAATATGGGAAGGGAAAAAACATAAGGGGACTATCAAACAAGTCAAACTAGCACAAATTTTCGGAAACACTAATTCACAAACATCTAACAAGAAGGAATGAAACACATAAAAGGCTCACAAGGATCTTATATTGATATAATTCTCACCGCGGTACTTAGACGGGTCTCAACATATCAAATCACCTTAAATCACGAGGGTTCCGCCCTCAAAACTGAATCACAAGTAGGGTACATTTCAACCCATCTGGAGACTCTCACCTGATC
This sequence comes from Nicotiana benthamiana, assembly GCA_034376525.1. Classification (NCBI taxonomy): domain Eukaryota; kingdom Viridiplantae; phylum Streptophyta; class Magnoliopsida; order Solanales; family Solanaceae; genus Nicotiana; species Nicotiana benthamiana. The sequence continues at coordinate 78,660,165 of CM067330.1, forward strand.
AATTCCGTCTACCACTCACAATACAGACTGGCTCCAACACTTGTGGAGCATAGAAATCACAGCTCGTCACCAAGGATACAACGAAATCACATCAAACCTATTGAAACAAAAAATGGGAATTTACTACTAGTCTCATAACTCTCAACAATAGCTAGAAACATATGATAGACACAGCTATCACTCATATAACCTCCCAACATATTAATCACGCAAATAGAGTACAATCATGAAATGCACCCAAAAATGGAACAACAGATAAGGGAACTCAGCCTGATAAGCAGAACTGTGATGAACTACATATAGTACCCTCTATAACAAACTAAATTCGAACCTGAATGACATTAGCTGGCAAACAAGCCTCAAACCTAATATATGAAACACATCAACAAGCCAGGCCTCCCCTCTTGCTTCCCTCTACCTGCCTGAATACCTCACCGTGACACGTCAACCCAAAGTCTAGGACAATCTCTCAGCACGTGGCTAGTATCTCCACACTCAAAACACCTTTTTTGCTGATGAGGCAGTGGGAACTGTGCGGTACTGGTACTCCGAGACCCTTGAACACCTGATTCACCAAAAAAGCCTAAAGCGCGAACTGAACTAACTGACCCTCAAAACCTCTACCATGACGCACCCTACATCCAAAATAAGGACCAGTATATCTCCCCGATTTACGAGGCCTCCTCAACTCCTCAAACTCTATCTCCTGCTATCGTGTGCTCTCTCTCTCTCTCTTTCATGACCCTTCCTACTCTCCCTCTCTCTAGCATGCATACCCTCTATCCTCCTAACAATGTTCACCACTTGCTGATATGGGATATCCATCTCCAACTCGCGAGCCATACTGGACCTCAAGCTGGGAATAAGCCCTTCAATGAACCGGCGAACCTCCTCGTGAACAGTAGAAACCAAGCTGGGGCATGTCTAGCCAAACTGGTGTAACAAACAGCATACTCTGAGACAGTCATAGCACCCTAGCACAAATTCTCAAACTCCGTGTGCCATGCATCCCTAAGGCTCTGAGGAACAAACTCTCTCAAAAACATATTTGAAAATTGGGCCCAAGTCAGTGACGCTACCTCATTTGGGGTGTCTAACTCATGGGTGCGCTACCAATCATAGGTGGCTCCTCAAAGCACGAAAGTAGTAAAAGAAACCCCGCCTGATCCAGAGATACCCATAGTACGTAGAATGTGGTAACACTTATCAAGAAACCCCAAGGCATCGTCCGATGTTAATCAACTAATACTGGAGGATCATACTTCTTGAACCTCTCTAGTCTCATCTGCTCCTCCTCGGAAGCCGTTGTCATGCCCTCGGGCTGAACTGGTGCTGCAAGCGCTATAGGATTAATCTCAAGGAACTACTCAACATGCACTCATTGCTCTGGAGTCCAGGCGGCAGGAGTCTGTGCTCCTCCCACTGCCTGGGGTGTGGCTGCAGCAAGGGGATGCAATCTTACCTGAGCCAAAGTGGTGTACACACTCATGAACCGTGCCAAAGCTCCTGAAGGGCTGGAGTGGTAGTAGTAGTAGGCATGTTGGGTGCCTAGAATCTGGCTAGATCTACTGATGGTACCTCGGTGGCCATTCGCGCAGGTGTTCTAGCTACACCATGCGCGTGTCCTCGAACTCTACCCTGGCCCTGACCTCCAACGGCTGCAGCAAGGGGCAGGGATGCCTGATCACCTCGGGTAGTACGTGTCCTCACCATCTGCGAGAAAGTAGAAGAAAGAGGTTTAGGATTGTGGATGTCAAAACTTTCGCATGAAAGGGAGATCAAATGAAGTGGAGTTTTCCTAATGGTTACATAGCCTCTCGCAGATAAGTACAGACATCTCCGTACCGATCCACGAGACTCTAATAAACCGGCTTGTGATCTATGACTCATATGAACCTAGAGCTCTGAAACCAACTTGTCACGACCCCAGTTCGCCCTGTGTGAACATGTCGTGATGGCACCTAGTCCCTACGACTAGGTAAGCCTAACAATACGGAAGATAACCATAAATTGCGGAAACATAATTAGAACTGATCTAGTAAAATAAACATGAGTTTGTCGCGTGGCATATACAATAACAACTCTCAAAGCTAATAAATTTTCCCAAAACCCAAAATCTCACAAATCACAAGGTAAGGGATACATAAGAGGCTATGAATCAAGAATATATACCTATTAGAGAAAGCTGGAAAGGGACTCCTTGGTCTACGGACGTAGCAGATATACCATGAAGTCTCTACCAATATGCCTCCTTCCAAGGCTGACGGAACTAAGTGGGAGTACCTGTGTCTGCACAATAAAAATGTGCAAAAGAGTAGCATGAACACACCACGGCGGTGCCCAGTTAGTATAAAGACTAACCTCGGTGGAGTAGTGACGAGGAATAGTCAAGACACCTACCGGTCAGATAAATAGTATAATCATATGAATAATGGAAACGATGTATATACATGTAAAGACCGCATGAATGACCAAAAATGCTACAATTCACAGTAAGGGAAAAATGAACGGCAAGTATCAACACGAATGAACAATGATGATACGAAATGACGGCAGAATTATAATCCAAATCCTAAGGTGACAACACAGCAAGGGGAAACAAGTCAATAACTCATATCCTACAATGATGATCACATAGGGTCTTATTCAGCTCTTTCCAAAAAAATTTCAAAAATCTCGGAAAACTACAACTCACGAAAAACCCAGCATCTGAAATCTAACACTTGGCATCCTGTGCCCCGTCAATCTCACGGTCATATTGACGACTAACTGGCTAATTAGGGCCACTCTCACATATATAATGGATATACAAAGGTGCATCTTCGCCCTTAGCAAAATCGTAAATAATTCACCTCTAATAGGGTGTCCAACTACGTGTATACTTGTGCAAGTGGTTCTTAACAAGAATTGTATCATCTAGTAAACAAGAAAAAACAGAATGGGCCGCACGTACGAAGTTTTCCTCACAATTTCCAACCGGTAAAGCTCATACAGTTAAGCAACCCACAATCACAATATCAAACAAATAGAAATGCCTTCACAGGCCATCACAACCCTTTACAATCAACCCCTGACATAGCCCGTCACGACCATTTACAATCAACCCCTGACATAGCCCGCCTTATTTCACCACATATGCAATTAATAACATGATAAGTACCGCCTTATTTCGCCACACATGCATCATAGTATTTCCCACCTTATTTCGCCACATGCGCAACCCACATATATGCATATGAACATATCCTACCTTATTTAACCGCATGTGCAATATATATCAATAACAACAGTGGCACGGCAAAGACCTCGTGCAAACCCTCAACAAAATCACACGGCAGACACCTCGTGCATCATAATATCAACAGTAGCACGGCAGAAACCTCGTACACCACAATATCAACAATAGCACCGCAGTAACCTTGTACACCGCAATATCAACAGTAGCACGATAGAAACCTCGTGCACCTCAATACCAAGTACAACAGCAACAAATACAATATATACAGGAATGAAGAAAGAGAATCACTCAAGTAATCCTGATCACCCAAAAAGGCAGTACAACTAACTCACAAGGAATAACTGTAATAGAGAAATACTAAGCGCAACAAGGACAACTCAACAAGGTATAAATGATTAGAAAACAATGATTCCATAATACTAAGTTCAACAACAAAGAAGTTAACATGAACAAATAATTACAATTAAGGAAAAATTAACTAAACATAGAATATCTATCTTCTTTCCAATTGAGACCAATTAATTACACGAGAGACAGAAATAATGTTGTCCAAATAAAGCCGAGCAGTTAAGAATGATAATGTGACTATAGAAGGGTAAGTGTCCACAGTTAATCAAGTAAAAGTCTATTAGGCAACAAGAACAAACCAAACCAGGCAAATAAATACAAAGTAAGACATGTAGAGGTGAAACTAATAACAGAGAACTTAATCGTATCAAGAATAACTTCATATTAGGTGATTACAAGGATCTAAGAGCCTAAAAGGGACAAATTGTTCACAACTAAACTCGAGCACGCACTCGTCACCTCGCGTTCAAGGAATACAAGCAACAAAGAAGACTCGATTCCTAAGGGGAAGTCCACCACACAAGGTTAGGCAAGATACTTACCTCGAACCGGCTAAAATCAACTAGCAACCACGTTCTTGCCACGAGTACTCGACTCCAAATGGCCCTAATCTACTCAATTCAATCACACATTGTAAATAACATCTCAGGCAATTTATTCTACTATTTAATTCAAAGCTGAGACGTAAATTTAGGTAAAATAACCAAAATGCCCCTCATGCCAAGTAGTCGAAACCCGAGGTTTGAACCAAAACTCGGTTACCCATTCCCCCACAAACCCAAATACATGATTTGTTTTAAAATCGGAACTCAAATTGAGGGCCAAACCCCCAATCTTAGAAAAAAACTAGGTTCTACCCAAAACCTCCAATCACCCATGAAATGTATTGATTTTAAGTGGAAAACATGTTAAATGATGTAAAAGATTGAAATAAATGAGTAAAAAACAAACTTACAAGTGATTTGGCAGTATTCTTGTTCTTGAAAAATTGCCTAAGGAGTTGTATTTTGAAAGTGGGGTGAAAAATTGTCCAAAATTTGACTAAGTATGGAAAATGTAGGTTGCAAATATGGCAATTGTGAATAGTGTTCGGAATTGCGAACCCCGACAAATTATGGGAATGGCGAAAATTAGTTCGCATTTGTGAGCTCAGGCGCAACAGAAGCACTTCGCTTTTGCGAAATCTCAACCTTCGCATTTGAGAGGGAAATCTTCGCATTTGCAAGCCAAGCAGACCTGGGCTGTCTTCGCAATTTCGATCCAGCCTTCGCATTTGCGAGTTCGCATTTGCAAATTTGCGAAGCTTGTAGGCTTGTTCATACTAGATTTTTCAAAAATTCATAAATGCAATTCGACACATATCCAAAACTCACCCGAGCCCTCGGGGTTCTAAACCAAATATGCACACAACCAAAAAATATATCATACGGACTTACTCGCGCGATCAAATCGCCAAAATAACATCATATACATCGAATCGAGCCTCAAAACTCATGATTTCCTCCAAATTTTCATAAAACATCAAATTCCCATTTTAAATTCGAAATACGTCAAACAACGTCCTTTTTCAACCAAACTATACAGAAAGAGCTTAAACCATATATAACACTTGTACCAGGTGCCGAAATCAAAATACGGGCCCGATACCATAGTCGTTTGATTAAATTTCATTTCCATTCCTTAATTATTTACAAAAAACAATTTCACTCAAAAATTCATTTCTCAGGCTTGGGACCTCGGAATTCGATTCCGTGCACCCATGTCTCATATTTTCCCGCGTACCCTCGGGGACCATCAAAGTACGGGTCCGGGTTCGTTTACCCAAAATGTTGACTGAATTGAAATTTATCGATTTAATACTAAAATTTAGCATTTTTCTCACAGAAATTATATTTAAGTTTTCCGGCTACGCAGTCGGACTGCGCACGCAAATTGAAGCAACCCTAGATGAGGTTTTTAAGGCCTCGAAAGTACAAAATAGGTAAGAAAACAAGTGACCCCTTTGGGTCATCACAGTTATAGGGTAGTGCCATTGCATGGGGCTCTAATTTTGGAGTACAAGTCACGGACTTGGGTCTCTACAATGCTATAAGTGTTTTCAGGAAGTGCTTAAGAAGATAATGAAGTGTGGGAAGTATAGCTCATGATTGAGGTAGATAAGAGAACTCTGATGAAGAAGTTCACCAACCAAGATGGGAGTTCGACTTTGAACTCCGAAGATGACGAAGTTTTTGTCTAGAACAAGACTTGTTCCCCCTTAGTAGCCGAAAAGAAGGAGAAATAATTTGATGATCCATACGTGTTGTAGATAAAAGAGGAGATTCACAAGTATAAGACGAACACTTTTAAATTAGGGGGAGATGATGGTACTCTGAGGTACCAAGACAAATTGTGTGTTCCAGACATAGATGGACTTAAAGAGGGAAGATCATGTTAGCAGCCCATAATTCCATGTATTATTTCTATCTAGTTTCCCCAAATATGCATCATGACCAAGGAGATTTATTGGTTGAACGACATGAAAAAGAACATCGTAGACTTTGCGGCCAATTGTCTGAATTGTCAGCAAGTGAAAGTCGAGTAGCAGAAAACCTAGTGTTTTATCATAGAATACATATATATTGAGTGGAGATGTAAATATGGAGTTTATAACGGGATTATCTTGATCATTTTGAAAGCATGATTTGATTGTCTAATTGTAAATCGACTTACCAAGTCAGCACACTTCTTGCTAGTAAAAACTATACATTCAGTAGAAGATTATACCAAGTTGTTCATTCAGGAAATCGTCTGATGTATGAGACTCCATTGTCCATCATTTCGGATTGTGGTGCTCAGATTAAAATGAACTTTTAGAAGTTTTTTCAGAAATGATTAGGCACATATTTTTCATCCATAGAAAGATGGCCAGGAATAGCGCATTGTTCAAATGGTAAGGATATGTCCTTGATATTAAAAGTAATTGGGATGATCACATACCTCTTATTGACCTTGCTAATAATAACCTTCCATTGTAGTATCAAGATGGCACCGTACAAAGCTCTGTATAGGCGAAGGTGTATACCACTAATTGGTTAGTTCGAAGTTGAGAAGTGGAGTTGTTAGGACACGATTTGGTCTATCAGACTATAAAGGAAGTTAAGTTGATTCAATAGCGTTTGAAGAAAATTCAGAGCCACCAAAATGTCCTATTCGAGCATGTGACATAGAGACCTAGAGTTTCAAGTTAATGATTGGGTGTTTATGAAAGTTTTGCTTATGAAAAGAGTAATGAGATTTGGAAGAAGGGGAAGCATACTCCCTGCTATATTGGGACATATAGAGTCTTGCGAAGGATCGGTCAATTAGCATGTGAGTTAGAGTTGCCACAATAATTAGTGGTGGTACAACTAGTATTACATGTGACATGTAATAACATTCAAGTTTCCAGTACTCAGATACTCATGTCAGCTTAATACTCAGCTACTCATGTTAGTCAAACACTTAGACATTCATGCCAGTTTAGTACTCAGATTACTCAAATATTCGTGCAAGTTCAATATTCATATATCCATTTTAGTTCTGTATTCACATATCCATGGCAGACCAATATTCAGTCAATGTAGCAGTCATTCACTTCAGTATCCCAACAATTCAATAATCATGTACTCATTTAGTTTAGTATACAAGTGTTAATGAAATTTCATATTTCCACTAGACCCGTTTAAGGTCCGGAGTTAGCATAAGGTAGAGTTAGGACAATCGTTCAAGGACGAATGATGTCAAGGGGAGATAATGTAACACCCCATTAATTCGATTTAGGAATGGCTGAGTTAAAGGAGTAGTAAGGTTATATTTTGTAAATATGAAGTCCCATGGGGATGATTATGGGTAAAATAGTTGTTTCAAAATCTAGATGGAGAGTGAGATGCATAAGATTTGGCAAAATCGACAAAGTTTGCAGAAGGTTAGTCTTCCAGTAAGGTTTAGTGAATATGTGTAAGGAATTTGAGAAAACTCAAAGAATAAATATTGTAGGCATTTAAAATATCCTTCCAACTATTTATTATGGAGCGTGAACGAATCTCTATGAAAAAAGTTATGCATGTTACAGAACAGTATGCGATATGCGCATCCTGTAGCGTGATCCTAGTGCGACCACGCTTCTTTTGAGGTAGTGTTACTGTCATTTTGCACGGTCAGGTGTCCAGGGGAACGTAAGAGCTCGTGAGGGGTCATTTTAAAGTTGTATTTCGTCCCCCATAGCCCCAAAACATAAAAACTTTCTCTAGAAAAGGGAACTCTCAAAAACCTCTCCATAAGGGTCCTTCCACTACCCAAGGTAAGTTCTAATAGTGATTCTAGGTTAATTTCAATATTCCAACATCTTATTAATATGGGTATACCCTCCATATCATTCGATATTCGATTGGGACATCATTGTTGAGAGAAGAAAGCCTAGAACTTGTATTCAAAGGGTTTGAACTTCAAAAAGGTAATGTCTTCACCCTCTAATTTATTCTAGTATTGGTTTAATGATAATAAACCCTAGTTCATGAGATATGAGTTGATGAGTTTGATAAAAAACATGAACGACTATAGGTTTAGGGCATTGTTTGTTGATTATTGGTAAATGGTGTTGTTTACCTTATGTGTGATAAAGAATAATGTTGATTATAACCATTTGAGACTTTAGAATTTATTTAGGAGCAAGTGAATGGGTTATTAGGTGTAGAGACACCATTGATAAGGACTATGAAGTTTTATGTCACAAACTATTTGAGAAAATGCTTAAGTGACTAAAACATAAGAACTATTGCTAATACGGAATCCCTTTGACTTGTTTTGATATAAAGGCTAGTTCATTGAACAGTTGTTGAACTTCTGTTCTCTAGCTTTATAACTTTTTCATGACTTTCATTTTGATTTTTTTGAGCTCAGTTTGTATTCAATATAGACTTGGGTTTGGTATTCCTAAGTCTTAGTATAGCTTACTCAACATGTCATAAACATTTAAAGATTCAGTGTTCATAATTAGTGATGTTCCAAACGTAAATACCACAAAAGAGGGGGGATAATTTGTGTGGTGCCCAATTTTGCAATAGAAAAACCTGGTTCTTCTAGGTGTACTAACTATAACTGTTTGCGGAATTCAGAGTGCATAAAATAAAGAACACAAAGATTTTTACGTGGAAACACTTGGCTCAAAAGGTGAAAAACCATGATCGACTTCTCAGTAGGATTTTCCCAAATATCCACTAAACTCAATGAGTTAAAACAACATTTACAAGATTCTTGTAAACTTAAGGATTAACTCTAATCCTTGTGTGGCATACAGCCTCAACTGTTGCGACACATTCAAGTTAACTCTAACTTGAATACTCAACATATCTAATACAATTTACTTCTATGAAAGCTGGAAAGGTACAATTTTAGATCACCTACTACAATAGAACTAGAATAACAAAACATAATGGAAATGGTTCTTCAATCTTGTTCAAGTAGCAGCAGGCGTGCACACTTGATCTCACGTAAATTGCTTGCAAAATAGTCTTGCTATTTTGCTCTCAATTTAGCTCTAACTTCTTTGTATATGTGCGTACCTGTACAAGAGAACAGTATTACTTTTATGGAGTTAGTAATCAGAGTTTGATGAAAACTCGAATTGTTGATCCTTCATCAAGTTCGAGTCCTAAAACAATTCAAACTCCAATTCCTTATCCTAGATCCGGATATAGTTCTCTTCATATAAGGAGACCTCTTCTCCTTATCTCCTATGCACTCTTTTCGATCAGTTCAGAAGATATTTAGAAGATATTGCTGCTCGATCCCAAAGGCTTATCTTCTTCACGTGCACCTCATGTGCATAGGATGTAACAATTGTGTCTCCTAAGATGGACCTGGTCCTTCACTGAGTTCAATTTTCATTCTTCAAAACTTCAACTTAACTTGTGCCAACAAATTCTCCATTTTTGATGATGACAAACTCTGTGCTTTTACTATTCAGAGAACCTGTGGAACCTAGCTTAATTTTCACATAGTCACACATTAAGTTAACTTATCATTAAGGACCAAGTTAAATCAGGTTATACATATGACTTTATATCAGAATAAAACTAAGCACAATATCTCTTTCCCCTTTTGGCATCATCGAAAAGTTGCATATGACTTCCAGATATTAATTAGTTCTCATGGACGCTGGGGCAACTGCAAGTGAAAACAAGTTTCAGTTAACCAACAATCAACAATACAAAGAATGTAACTATTAATATCAGAAGTTTCATAAAACAATAGAAACATAGCACATTGTCATTGATTTGGAGATGTTTCTACAATACTAACCACAAAAATAAAATTAACATCCAACCATGAGCAAAAGCATAACAAAAGATCCCGAATCTGAGTCAGTGAATAGGTAGTTTAAACTGGCTTTAGGGCTTGGAGGTACGAGAGGGCTGTGTTTGGAGAAGGTTGAACATATTCTAAAACATTCCATCACTCTTCTTCTTTTCTTTTGCTAGTCTAGCTCTAAGTCCATATCGTTCACTTTCTAATTCAACAACACGAGCCTTTAGCCTGGCAATCTCAGCATCTTTTGTTCCAGACTCCTGGACCAGAGCCCTGACCTTGCTGTTTACAGGAGTCTTTTGAAATTAACCTGGTACAACTGGGTTGGCATTCACTGGATAGACGTAGGCCTTGAGAATCTTTACACCAAAGTGCTCTTTCCTAGATGCCATCTCCCATTTCTTCAATGGCACATGTTGCTTTTCCAGAACAACAGTCAATAGGAACCCATAGGGTGTGACATGAGCCTTAGAGCCGTTGATGACTCTATCCAGTAGTTTTACAATGAATGCAAGCCAGTTAATCTGCTTTTTTCCACAAGACACTCGAGAAGAACCAGGTCCATGTAGTTGGCTATGTGCTTTCCCTCCCATCTGGGCAGCAAACATTTGTTCACAAACTCAAAAAGCACCTTGTGCTCAGCCCTCATCTCACTTTTATAAACAAATCGAGCTTCAGGCACATCTTCAAGAGTTGCAGAATCACATAAATTTCTGGTAATTTTGAGTGCGTTAGGAAGAGAGTCCAGGCAAGGCCACCTTTTCCTTGTATAATCATCATATTTTGCACAAGGAATCTCCAGAATCTCACCCAATTTAGGATCATCAAACTGTACCTTGATTCCTCTCACCAGACTAGTAACAACCCCATTCACCACTGTGGCATTTTCCATAAACTCGATCAACTCTTTTCTTGCTAGTTTTCCATCTAGTTGAAGAACCATGTTCTTCCACCCTTGTGCATTCAGAGCATCAACCAATCCTTTCATACATAGCTACTCCAGGTCTTTCAGAATTCTCCCTTTCAAGATCTTTCTTCTGCTAAAGATGACAAATCTATCCTGTTCTTTTTCAGATTCCTCCTCCTTTTCTTCTCCACTCCATTCTTCCTTTTCTTATTCAATAATATTCTTTTGTTTTCTTTTTCCAGCAGACCTAGTTCTTTTAGCCAACGAGGACTCAGCAAATATGGGTACAGAGGAAGTCTTTTTGGTCGAAGTCTTGGAACCTTTTGGTTTAGGTGATGGTACCTTTTCAGTTGTTTCTCTTTCTTGATGGACCAGGTCCATCTCCTCTTCTTCTTCCTCTTCTACATCGATACTCTCCGCAACTTTCGCCTTCCCTTTTTTTCTCTTTTTCCTCCTGCTTTCTTCCAGTGCTTTCTGCAATTGTTACTCACTTTGTTTTACCCTGCTTCTAATTGATCTGAGGGTACAGTAGACTTAGGGGATGATGTTTTGGTTTTCTTTGTTGGCTTGGAAGCAGTTGGAGTTTTTAAGGAAGAAACCTTACGCTTCTTTGGATCATAACTGGCTCCAATTTTCTTTAGTAGGTTAGTTAAGGTTTCCTCACCATATGAACCACTTCTAACTTGTTGTTTACTTAGATGAGAAATACCTGCTTCAGCGTCCCTAGAGCTATTTCCCCTGACTTGTTGCCACTCTCCTCAACATTTCCACAATCGCAAGAATCTCGTCTTTCTTTTCCCTTCCTCTTCGACTAGATTCATCCCCATTCACATCTCTCAAAAAACCCACTAAACAAATTTCCACATTATCGACTGCAACAGAAGAACCATAGCGTGTATTAACTTTTCTAGAGTTTTCTTGATTTTTATCTGCATCAGAAGACCCCTGTTCTTCCCCGTCACTTGCAGAAATGAAGATGTCACACTCAGAACTTGAGTCAGATGATTCCTTTTTAGAGTCCTCCCCTTTTTGACTGGCTCTCAATTTTTTCGTTTAAGGCCTTTCTCACAGCACTAGTGGCTACATTTTTTCTTGCCAGCATCTTTTGCCGGCGAAATCTGGGTTTAGGGTTGTCGCTAGAGGGTGCAGACGAAGACGTATTGGTAGATTCCGGTAAGGGTGTTCCTGGATTTTCTTGACGGTTAGACATGTGAAGGATTTCTGAAGATTTTGGGGATTTTTGGTGATTTTGGAGAAGAAGGGTGATCAGAACTCAATGGTGGGTATGGACAAAATTAGGAGTGTATTGAGTGTTTGAAAAAGGGCATTATTAGTAACTGCAGCCTTTTGTAGTGGTCAATCAGAAGTCTAATCCCATTAAGGCTCCAGTCTTTAATTTGCACTGGTTTTTTAGGAAAAAATCCTATTATTCTTTAGAATTCTAGGAGAGGAAAACTAATCCAATGCTTAGCGGTTATATTTTTGGGAGTTCGGTTAGAATGGGACTTCTGCACATAATTGGAATACTTAATTTTCTAATTATGCAAAGCATAGAAACATACCTGACCTTTTCTTATGAGTATAGACTTGATGAACGGTTCTTCAAGTAGAACTTCTCTTGAATATTCCTCATGTATCAGAATAGAAAAAACTTTGTAAGAGATCAATGAATTAAAAGAAACATGTCACAGGAGTATACTGATTAGAGTATGAAACTGAGTAAGAATTAGTCTAGATATTCAGATAAAGTCTGAACTTCTAACCAAGCAAAATAATATTTTTTTCATTGCATTCTGAACTGGACCCGATTAGGTGATCTTAATCATCCCTAATTCTAACATGTTCCTTTCAAAGTTTTCTCTACTTAGTGCTTTAGTGAAGATGCCAGCTATTTGTTTATCAGTAGCATAAAATTCTATGGACATTCACCGTTTCTCATAGTTATCTCTCAAGAAGTGGTTTCCAACATCTATGTGCTTTGTCCTTTTATGATGAACAGAGTTCTTTGTCCTACATATAGCACTAGTTTTATCACAAAATATTGGAATACATCCCACTTCAATTCCAAAGTCTACCAGGTATTGTTTGATCCATAGAAATTGAGCACAACAAGAAGCAACATCAACATATTCAGCTTCAGCAGTAGATAGGGCTTCTGAGTTTTGCTTTTTGGTAGACCATGGCACTAGACATGACCCCAAGAAATGTGCCATACCTGAAGCACTCTTCCTGTCCACCAAGTAACCTGTATAATCAGCATCAGCATAGCCTACTAGATCAAAATTACTACCTTTGGGATACCAAAGACACAAATCAGTGGTGCCTTTAAGATATCTCAAAATCCTCTTGACAGCTGTCAAACGTGACTCTTTTGGACTTCCTTGGAAAAGAGCACAAAGCCCTACACTGAAAACAATGTCAGGTATGTTAGCAGTAAGATACAAGAGTGAACCAATCATACCCCTATACAATTTTTGATCAACTGATGAATCGGGTTCATCAATATCTAATTTAGTGGCAGTTGCAATAGGTGTATCTATTTCTTTAGCGTCCTCCATTTTAAACCTTTTGATTAGTTCTCTTGTATACTTCTGCTGATGGATTATGGTCCCATGTGTACTTTGTTTGATTTGCAGGCCTAGGAAGAAGTTTAATTCACCCATCATACTCATTTCAAACTCACTCCCCATTAGTTTTGCAAAGTCCTTACTCAGCTTATCAGTAGTAGCCCCAAATATTATGTCATCAACATATATTTATACAACAAGAAGGTTTTTACCTTTTTCCCTTAGGAACAAGGTGCTATCAATTATACCTCTTTTGTACCCATGCTCCAGTAGGAATTTTTATTGTCGCTCATACCACGCTCTTGGGGCCTGTTTGAGCCAATATAGAGCTTTGTCCAGCTTGTACACATGCTAAGGGTATTCCTTGCTTTCAAATTCTGGAGGCTGTTTTACAAATATTTCTTCCTTGAGGTAGCCATTTAATAAGGCACTTTTAACATCCATCAGATGAAGAGTGAATTCCATATGTGCTGCAAAGGCAATGAGGAGTCTGATTGCTTCTAATCTAGCAACTGGAGCAAAGGTCTCATCATAGTCAATGCCTACCTCTTGAATGTAGCTTTGAACCACCAGCCTTGCCATGTTTCTTGTAAAAGTTCCATCCTCATCAAGTTTTTTCCTGATGACCCATTTAGTACAAATGACAGATCTGTCCTTGGTCTTGGAACTAGATGCTGGACTTGACTTCTTTCAAATTGATTGAGTTCCTCCGGCGGCATAGTATTGACCCAATCTGCATCCTGCAAAGCCTCAGCAACATTTTTAGGTTCAAAAAGAGATAGAAAAGCATCAAATGAACATAGATTTCTTTAGTTGTGATATGGTTTTGACTCCAAATGTTGGATCGGTGAGAATGTTATCAATGGGATGAGAACTTTGACCACGACAAACTTGTTTCTGCTGAATATTTCAGCTATTTGCTGAGAGTCAGGTTCATGAACAGGTTCCTTCAAGGGGTTTATTTCAATTCCTCTTTATTTTCTTCCCCCTATCAGGTTGCCCTTTTAGGAAGTACCTATTCCATCACTTGTTCCTTCTGTAGGTGCTGCTTTGACTTGAGCTAATGCTTCACCCAAGTCTTCATCTGATGGCTTCATCTTCATCTTCATGTCCTTTAGAAAGAATGTTAGTTTCCTCATGCACACTTTATTCTACACACAAAGTTCTTTTACTAAGCACTTTATATGCTTTGCTATGTGAAGAATATCCCAAGAATACTCCCTCATCACTTCTAGGATCAAACTTACCTAGGGAGTCTTTTCCATTATTGTGCACATATCACTTGCAACCAAATACCCTAAGATGGGATATGTTTGTTTTTCACCCTTTAAGTAACCAGGGAATCTTCTCAACAAGAGGTCTAGTCATGCATCTATTTATTATGTAACATGCACTGTATACAGCCTCTGCCCAGAAGTTGTGGGGTAGTTTACTAGAGAAAAGCATGGTCTTTGCCATATCCTCAAGAGTTCTGTTCTTTCTTTCAACTACTTCATTTTGTTGAGGAGTCCTAGGGGCAGAGAAGTTGTGACCTATACCATTTTCATCACAATACTCAGCAAATTTTGCATTCTCAAATTCAGTTTCATGATCAGACCCAATAGATGCAAGTTGATTTCCTAATTGTTTCTGAGTTTTTCTAACAAAAGCAGTAAACATTTCAAAGGCCTCATCTTTAGATGTCAGAAATAGTACCCAGGTAAATCTAGAGTAATCATCAACAAGTACCAACACATACTTCTTCCTCCTCTGCTCATGGGTCTCATTAGACCACAGAGATCCATATGAACCAGTTCTAACGTCTGGGACGTACTTACCATTTTCTTGGACTTGAAGGATGACCGTACCTACTTTTCCCTTGTATATGCCTCACAAACTTTGACTTCCTTGAACTTGATATTAGGTAATCCTATTACCAAGTCCTTGGAGACTAATTTGTTTAGCTGATTCAGATTGGCATGGCCAAGTCTTTTGTGCCACATGAGGGGATCATTGTCTAACACACTTAAGCAAGTGAGTTCATCTTTTGAAAGAGTTGACAAATCTATAATGTAAATATTGTTAACTCTTATTCCCTGCAAAACAACCTTGTCAGTGATAAGGTAAATCACAAAACATTTGGTAGAGGTAAAAGCCATAAGGTTGCCTCTGTCACACAATTGTGACGCACTTATTATGCTTTATTTTAAACCATATATTAGGTGGACATTCTCTATGGAGTGCGAATCAGTCTTGCCTACCTTTCCGACCCTAATGATCTCACAATTCTTTCCATTTCCAATGGAGACATTACCTCCTTTTAGGTTCTCAAGTGAAAGGAACTGGTCCTTGTCCCCAGTCATGTGCTTCGAGCTGCCACTATCCATATACCATATTTGGCTCCTCCCTTTCACTTGGACCTGCAAAAGGAAATCAGGGTTAGTCTAAGGAACCCAAACTAGTTTGGGTCCCTTTATATAAGCAAAAGGATGTATCAAATTTCTTTTTGCTCATCCAGGCAACTTATTCTTTTCTTTAACAAATACTTTGTTCCTTTGACTGGCCATTTCCTTTGCATTACATTCATATTTGTAATGACCAGTCTTACCGCAGTGTGTGCAGATTTTGTTTTCAGGAAGAGTGAGGTACTTGCTTTTTGGGTCCCATTAGGAGCTTGAGTCCCATAGCTAAGTCCTCTTTTGTTGCTGTTGTGATGCTCTTGCAACCAGGAGAGAGCATCTGAGGCTTGATTCCACTTGCAAGTTCTGTCTAGTTCATGTTTTACCTTTCCTAGATCTTCTTTTAAAACTTTGATGAATTCATTTTTTCTGTACAATTCATTTTTCTTTTTGCCCAAACTTTCTTCTAGAGAGAGATGTGAGTGATCAGCTATCTTTCCTGTTCTTAATTTTAATTTCATATTCTCATACCTAAGTTCTAAGATACTGTTGTCAACTTGTAGAACCTGGTTCTTCAACTCAGCATTTTTGTTATCACTCTCATTTTCCCTAGACTCTAGACTTTTACATTTTGATTTTAGGATCACACATTCCCTAGACAGAACTTCCTTCAATTGTTGATTATCTCAGACTCATAAATGAATTATATTAATAGCTCAGCCAGTTTTTCTTTAGACAAGAATTTAATCTTGTCTTTGAGATGAAGAATACTTACCTCTTGTTCATAGTTTGATTCTCCAATGGCCATTAAAGCTTGCTCCTCCTCATTTTCATCTTCTGAGTCTTCATCTGAGGTTTCTCCCCACGCAGCAACCATAGCTTTAGTTGAACCTTTGTTTCTCCTGGGTTGAATTCGTTCCTTGTTCTTGTTTCTTCGTTCAGCTCTTTCTTTTTTCCACTCAATTTCCCGTTGAGGACAATTTTTTATCATGTGGTCGGTCTTTCTACACTTGTAGTATCCCTCATTTACCTTTTTCTACGGAGCTCTTGTTTAATTGAAGCTTGTACTTCTTGAAGAACCCTTTCCTCTCATTAGATACGTTTTGAAATCCCTATTGATCATAGCCATTTAATCATCTTCCAGTTCTGCACCTTCAACAATTCTGAGAGCTATGCTTCCCTCCCTTTTGGAGGCATCCATCTTCATGAATTGTCTCCTCATTTCATAGGAGTTTAAATTTCCAATCAGTTCATCCAGTCTGAGGGTAGCAATGTTCTTGGATTCCTTAATAGCAGTAATTTTGCTTTCCCATGTGACTAGCAGAACTCTTGTTAGAATCTTCTCAACCTTATCTTCTTCAAGGATAGCCCTACCAAGAGATCCCAGTTCATTTGTCAAGGTGGTGAATCTAGTGTACATCTCCTGGATAGTTTATCCTTCCTTCATAAGGGAATTCTCATATTGAGAGTATAGAAGTGTTCCTCTTGATCTTTTCATTTGAGGTGTCCCTTCATGAGCCACTTGTAGAGTGTCCCATCTTTCTTTAGCAGTTGTGTAGCCTTGGATCCTATTGTACTCGTCTTGCCCTAGGCCACATACGAGCCACTTCTTAGCTTTGGCATTTTTCTCCCATTTTCTTAGGTCTTCAACAGTGCAGTCAACCCTTGTTTTTGGTACTTCAATTCCTTCAGCATTCTTCTTAGTTGTTGCTAGAGGGCCATCAGTGATTATGTCCCAAAGTTCATAATCTTCCCCTATGATGTGATCTCTCATACTGTTCTTCCACCAAGAATAGTACTGGCCATTGAAAGTGGAGGCCTAACACTGGATTGCCCTTCCAAGTTCCCAGGTGGTGCACTCATTTTTTATCTTCTCCTAAGGTGTTAGCCTCTTCAAGGATAACCTGCTCTGATACCAATTGATGTTCCAAAGAGAAATACTACACAAGGGGGGGTGTGATTTGCGTGGTGCCCAATTTTTGCCCTAGAAGAACCCCTGGTTCTTCTAGGTGTACTAACTATAACTGTTTGCGGAATTAAGAGTGCATAAAAAAGGACACAAAGATATTTACGCGGAAAACACCAGGCTCAAAAGGTGAAAAACCCACTACCTACTTCTCAGTAGGATTTTCCCAAACATCCACTAAACTCAATGAGCAACAACAGCATTTACAAGACTCTTGTAAACCTAAGAATTAACTCTAATCCTAGTGTGGCATACAGCCTCAATTGTTGCGACACTTTCAAGTTAACTCTAACTTGAATACTCAACATACCTATTTCAATTTGATTCTATGAAAGCTGGAAAGGTACAATTTTAAATCACCTACTACAATAGAACTAGAATAAGAAAAACACAATGGAACTGGTTCTTCAATCTTGTTCAAGTAGCTGCAGGCGTGCACATTTAATCACGTAAATTGCTTGCAAAATAGTCTTGCTTGTTTGCTATCAATTTAGCTCTAACTTCTTTGTATATGTGCTTATTTGTACAAGAGAACAATATTTTTATAGAGTTAGTAATTAGAGTTTTATGAAAACTCGAATTGATGATCCTTCATCAAGTTCGAGTCCTAAAACAATTCAAACTCCAATTCCTTATCCTAGATCCGGATATAGTTCTCTTCATATAAGGAGACCTCTTCTTCTTATCTCTTATGCAATATTTTCGATCAGTTCAGCAGATATTTAGAAGATATTGTTGCTCGATCCCAAAGGCTTATCTTCTTCACGTGCATCTCATGCGCATAGGCTGTAACAACTGTGTCTCCAAAGATGGACCTGGTCCTTCAGTGAGTTCATTTGTCATTCTTCAAAATTGCAACTAAAATTAGGCCAACAATCAGTTCAAGAATACATGTATCATTCCAGTCCCATTTAGTATTCCAGTACTATGTAACTCAGTATGATTCGGTATTTCAGTATTATGTAACTCAGTGTGATCCAGTATTTCGGTATCATGTAACTCAAGGTGATTCGGTATTTCACTATTATGTATTGCAGCAAGATTCTCAATTCCTAATTTTAAATCCTTAAATGCCGAACACCTGTATTTGGGCCCGAGGCTGCAGCCAATGCTTCATGCATTTATGGGCCTGAGGCTGCAACTAATTTTTTATGCATCTTTGGGCCTGAAGCCGCAATTTATGATTTATGCATCTTTGTGCTTGAGGTTGCAGTTATGTATACGTATACTTGGGCCCGAGGCCTTAGTTGTGTGTGTGCGCGCGTGCACGTACACACACACACACATATAATATAATATATATATATATATATATATATATATATATATATATATATATTTGAGCCTGAGGCAGCAGTTTAATATTCACATAAATAGGTTGTTCATCATTCAGAAGAAGGAGTACTCATATCTTTACTTCCTTTGTTTAGTTCAGTTATCAGTTATCTTTTTAGTTATTAGTTAACTTATCAATTATCACTTCAGTTTTAGTTTCAATAGTTATCATTTCAGTTATCATCTTAGTTTCAATTTTAGCATTTATAATTCTTTCTTTCAGTTGCTTAATATACCAGTGCAATTCAAATATACTAACGTCCTTTTCGCCCGGGGCCTGCATCTTACAATGCAGGTAATGATTTACAGGTCGACGACTTAAAGCACTAGGATTCTCTTACCAATATTTGGTGATCCCCAATTCTTTCAAGGCATTATCATTACTTTACAGCCTTTCATTATTTATAGATAGTTGGTGTTTTTAGTACTTCAATAGAGGTTTCATAGACTAGAGTAACAACTAGATAGAGTCTCAGTCTTTCATATTAAGCTATGTTGCCTGTAAATATGTTTCAAAATTGTATTAGTATTTTCGCATTTTGATTTATAACATCCAAACTCAGTATGTCATCATATGTTAGCTTATCATTCATATTCAGTATTTTATGATATCACATGTTGATTCATCGAGCCAGTTGGTTCGCTCGGTCACATGTAGTTAGGCACCGAGTGTCATGTTACGTCCAGGCCCAGGTTCGGGGCGTGACGACCACTACATACGCTATTCAGTTACACTATTTTCTTTCTTTCTCTCCTTTGATGCATGCCATTCTCTTCCCCCATTCCCTAAAAACACGATGCTCAAATCTCAAAATTCCTCTCACCCATATCACATACGTTCTCTCTGATCTCAATTTCACCATTCCTATTGGACGTTGCTTTGGCTCTTCTTCTCCATTGTAATTGATTCACTTTCCATAATTCCTCCTCATTTAACGATTTTGAAGTTTACAATCGGACAAGTCTTGCATCTTGCCAGATTGCTCTTGCCCTAGATTATGCTACCAATCAAGGCCCAATTTCAAATGCGAATCCCAATTACAAATGAATTGGAATGATAGACGAATGCCTTGATCTTCATAATGACGAATAAACATAAGTGAAACCATGTCTTTATAAAAGTTATAATTCGTTGGAAATCATGAAGCTTGATAATATATGATGTATGTTGTAAGTAAGAGACCAAAATTCAACGAATGGCTTTTTATATCGCTTTAATAGAGTCATTATTCTGCCACCATTGTTCGACGATGGATTTGCCAAAAATTAGGGTTTTTTCTTGAACAAAGACGACGATTTGGGGTTGAGCAAGTTGAATTTTCTGTTAATATAATTCAATATATCTCGCTGTATGTCCATGTATTTCATTGTATTCATTGTCTTTTTTTAATTGTATTTCAATGTATCTCATTGTATTCCATGTATTTCATTGTATTCACTATCTCGTTGTATTCCATGAATGTATTCATACATTTTTATAATTAATATAATTAATGTATTCATATATATTACATAATTTCTCTGAAGTTTGCTATGTTTTTAGGGTGTTTTCCGGTTGAGAAATTTTTTTATAACTGGAAATACAAAATTTATTTGTTATAATTGGGTTTGTTGAGTTATATTAGGAGTCTATTATGTTAGTTGATTCACTTTCTATTGAAAATAGTGTAATCCCATATTTCATGCCGTGGATACAGTCAAATACAATAATTTGTCCAACTGTAACCCCATGTTTCACGTCATGAATACAGTCGAATACACTCCATTACAACAACTGATTAGCTGGACTTTCCTGATTCACGCCTATTTTTGTTATTGTATTCATAAATACAGTAGCTTAAAGACATCGAATGCATCTTGTAACAACAAAAAACTTATCTATAATCCATAATTTAGCAAATAATATATATAGATAGCTACCAATAAAAGATAGTGATTTATGAAAATTTCTCAAATGGAAGGAGTCCATACATTATGTTAATTGATTCACTTTCCATTTAAAAACAGTGTAATCTCCTATTTCACGCCCCGAATACAGTCGAATACAATAATTTGTCCAACTGTAATCCCATGTTTCATGCTATGAATACAGTCGAATACAATTACTGATTAGCTGGACTTACCTAATTCACGCTTATTTCTTCTATTGTATTCATGAATACAGTAGCTTAAATACATCTGATACATCTTATAACAACAGAAAACGTATTTATAATCCATAATATAGCAAATGGTATCTATAGATAGCTAATTACCACTAAAAATAGTGTTTTATGAAAATTTCTCTTCAAAAATTAATGCCCAAAGGGCTGTTAGCATTGATCCCGGGGCTAACCCACTTCAAGAAGAAATTATGGACAATAATTACACACCTCTATTGGAGATTCAGTAAACGAGTTTTGAAGAGATGATTTCTACGAAAAAAGAATCAAAGAGAAATTGAAGAAGAAGGGGTAGATATCAAACAACATATGACCGATGAGGAAGATGCTATGACAATCTTCAAAGAAACAGGAAGTCGGGAGAGAGAAAATCGGGGTTTCAACTGTTGAAACACGTTCTCAAGGCACTAAACTAAACGTGTGTTCATATTTGTAGGTTTTGATAAATGACAAACGATGCGCAATTGACATATGACGAGGTCCAAGCACAAGCGCGCAAATGTCACGTAACGAAGTTCAAGCACAAGACAAACAAGATCAAGACTAAACAAAGTTATACATGAGTCGTT
This sequence comes from Nicotiana benthamiana, assembly GCA_034376525.1. Lineage (NCBI taxonomy): Eukaryota > Viridiplantae > Streptophyta > Magnoliopsida > Solanales > Solanaceae > Nicotiana > Nicotiana benthamiana. The sequence continues at coordinate 78,681,962 of CM067330.1, forward strand.
ATTTAATTGTGATCTTGATCTGACAATTTAACTCAAGACTTAGCTTCTCTCGTAAAAATATTTTTATAAAATCATGCATATTTAATTTAAGGCAAAATGATTTTAAATCATGCATATTTATTTTAGTCAAAATGATTTTTAAACATGCCTCTAAAATCTGGACAAAGATAATCGATTATGTACTTATGATAATCGATTATGTGAAGGCAGCTGCAAGACAATCGATTGTGTACCATATGACAATCGATTGTGTTGAGGCAGTGTCCATCAGATTTTTGAAATCTGCATGACAATCGATTGCGTACCTTATGACAATCGATTGTGTTGAGACAGTGTCCATCAGATTTTTCAAAGCTACAAAATAATCGATTGTGAACCTTATGACAATCGATTGTGTTGAGGCAGTGTCTATCAGATTTTTCAAAGCTACAAAATAATCGATTGTGAACCTTATGACAATCGATTGTGTTGAGGTAGTGTCTATTAGATTTTTCAAGACTGAAAAACAATCGATTGTCCATATAACATAATCGATTATGTAAATGACCGTTGCCAAAATATTTTCAAACTCCGTCAGATAATCGATTATAGGATTTTAATAATCGATTGTTTGAAGTAAAATCTGGAAAAGATTTTTTGAACGTTACCAAGTAATCGATTGTATATTTCTGGTAATCGATTGTTTTACGTAAAATCTGGAAATGATTTTTTGAACGTTGCCAAGTAATTTGATTGTATATTTTTGATAATCGATTGTTTTACGTAAAATCTGGAAATGATTTTTTGAACGTTGCCGGTAATTGATTATACGTCTTAGATAATCGATTATGCTGCGTAAAATCTGGGAATGATTTTTGGAATGATTGGAAAACAATCGATTGTGCCAACTTGACAATCGATTGTCGTAGCACAAAATCAGCAATTCTTAATTGGCAATTAGGCAACGGTTATGCATGCTTTTGACACTATAAATACATCTTCAAATCAGTCTTCTAAACACAACAACTGATCATATTATTGCTAAAGCTTGCATACTCTCTTATTCATCATTTTCTACTCATTACATAAGTTTTTAAGAGCCAAATTCTTGACGAAAGTTGTTGCATTCTTGAGCGTATTTATTTTACTCATATCTACTCTTAAGGATAGTCTTGTTTTGAGTGCAAAGTGTTTTTATACACTTGAAGGGAAGTGTTAATCCCTTGTATTGTAAGAAGGAACGTTGTGATTCCTTTGGTTGAAGTCTTGAAGTGTTGTATCTTCGAGCAAAGGTTGTTGAGGGTTGTGTGACTCAAGTTCTCTGTTTGTAACAGTTTGTTAAGCACCCGTAAGCTTAACGAAGTTAGTGGAAATCTCGAGAGAGTCTCTCGGGGACTGGACTAGCCACGGGTTGTGGTGAACCAGGATACATCGGTGCGTTCGTTCCTTATTATTTACTTATCGCACTTATTTCATTCCTGCAATTTTTAAATTCCGCAAGTTTACGCTGTTTTTTATTATAACGCTATTCACCCCCCCCCCTCTAGCGTTAAGCGTATATTCTAACAATTGGTATCTGAGCCCAACTCTCTGAAAAACTTAACCGTCTGAGAGAAACAATCCATGGCTTCTACTCGTGATTCTTTTGCAGGAATAGGTGAAGGACAATGCTCCACCCGACCACCACTATTTGATGGCACAAACTATACGTACTGGAAGGAAAGGAAGAGAATATTCATTCAATCGAATAATTTTCATCTGTGGAAGGTTATAATGAAGGGAGAACAAATTCCAACCAAAAAGGTTGCAAATGAATGTGTTCCAAAATCCGAAGATGAATACGATGCGGATGATATCCGAAAAGTGCAGAACAACGCCAAAGCCATCAACTTATTGTATTGTGCTATAAACACTGATGATTACAGAAAAATATCATGTTGCACAACGGCGAAGAAAATGTGGGATAAGCTGGAAATCACGTACGAAGGTACGGACCAGGTAAGGGAGGCTAAAGTTGACTTTCTAACCCATGCATATGAACTGTTTCACATGAAGGAAGGCGAAAGGGTAGATGAAATGTTCGACCGATTTTCAAAAATCATTAATGACTTACATGCTCTTAAGAAGACCTTCACGGATAAGGAACTTGTCCGAAAAATTCTCCGAAGTCTCACTCCGGAATGGCGCTCCAAGGCCGACGCGATTCAAGAGTCTATTGGCGTTTCAAATGTCACCATCGACGGATTAAGAGGTAATCTTAAAGCTTATGAATCTACTATACTTAACCCTCTTGTTGATGATCAAAGGAAACAAAGAATCACCCTCAAGGCAAGCACAAGTCAACCTCAAAATGATGAGGACGGAGTAACGAGTTCGGACTCGTTATTAAGAGATTTCAAAAGTTCATGCGAAAAGAGTATGAACGAAAAGGCAAACAACAAGGAGATCAAGTAAAGTGCTATGGGTGCGGAGAAATCGGGCACATTAAATCAAATTGCCCAAACGTCAAAAAGGAGAAGAAATCCTTCAAGAAACAACGAGCATACATATCTTGGGAAGGAGAATCCGGAGACGAGTCGAGTGAGGAAAAAGAAGACGAAACCGCAAATCTTTGTCTCATGGCTCACGAAAACAATCAAGAAGAGGTATGTCAAATTTCTTCCAAAAACTTCTATTCTCTTGAGGAAATGCAAAATGCCTTTGATGAGTTGTATAGTGAATTCATTAAAGCTTCCAAAACTGCTAAGAACATTAAGAAAAATGCTTCTTTGAAAGAAAAAGATTTTGAAAAACAACTCTCTTTGAAAGAAAAGGATTTGGAAAAACTGTTTTTGGAAAATGAGAAGTTGAAAGAAGAAAACAAGTTTTTCGGCAAAAGAAGCGCCGACAAACCCGAGAGTTCTAGTAAAAATTGTACTTCTTGCATGCATCTAAAAGATGAGGTAGAAAGACTTAAGGGCACCTTAGATAAGTTCAATTCTTCTCTTAAAAATTTGAATGAAGTTCTTGTTAATTTGAAATCGGCCAAACATGGGATAGGTTTTTAAAACGAGCCTAAAGAAAAAGTTGAAGCCAAACCCCAACCACCTAAGGCTCAACATATGACAAATAAAACAAATGTTCAACCTAGAAATAACTATTCTAGAAATGATGCATATCCTAGACCAAACACTAGAAGAAACGTTGAACATTTTAGGACACCTAGAAATGGCTTTCAACCTAGAAATAACTATTCTAGAAATGTTGCATATCCTAGAACAAATAGTAGCAGAAATGATTTTCATGAAATGCGCAATAGTCATATTGTCGAAAATAGAGTAAACAATTTTCGTCCGTCCAACTACTATCAACCTAGACGAATGCACAATCCTAATGTCATTTGTCATTATTGCAATCGAATTGGACATATTGCTCCTTCTTGCTTCACTAGACATAGACACTTAACTGCATGTCAAGCACAACAGCATGTTACACCTAACTCTCAAGGACCCAAAACAGCTTGGGTACCAAAGACTCATTAATTTGTCTTGTAGGTATGTTTGAAGGGATCAAGTGTACTTTGGTACCTTGATAGTGGATGCTCCAAACACATGACTGGAGAAGAATCCAAGTTCCTTCAACTAGAACACAAGGAAGGAGGAAGCGTTATTTTTGGAGATAACAACAAGGGAAAAATTATCGGCATTGGATCGGTCGGTAAGGATGAACCTTCTTTCATTAAGCATATATTGCTAGTTAAAGGTCTAAAACATAATCTCTTGAGCATAAGTCAATTATGTGACAAGGGAAATCTTGTTTTATTTGATTCGGATGAATTCTTAGTTTTTCTCCGTAGCGATTTTAAAATTATCCTTTGTGGTTTTAGAATGGATAACATCTATATGGTTGATCTCGAAAATTCTTCATCTGAGTATGTGAATTGTCTTATGAGCAAAGAAGATGATATGTGGTTATGGCATCGTAGAGTAGCTCACATCAACATGCATCTTTTAAACAAATTGGTTTCACAAAATTTAGTTATTGGTCTTCCAAATTTGAAACTTGAAAAAGACTCCATTTGCGATTCTTGTCAAAAAGGGAAGCAAACAAAAGCATCTTTTAAATCGAAAAATATTGTTTCAACTACTAGACCATTGCAACTTCTTCACATGGACCTTTTTGGACCATCTCGCATTGAAAGTCTTGGTAGAAATCGTTATGCTTTTGTCATTGTTGATGATTATTCTAGGTTTACATGGACACTATTTCTTGCTCATAAAAGTAAAGCTTTTCATAATTTTAAATGCTTTCTTAAACGTGTTCAAAATGAAAAGGACACAACCGTCACTTCAATAAGAAGTGATCATGGGGGAGAGTTCAATCACAATCTCTTCGCGGATTTTTGTGACGAACTCGGTATCGAGCACACCTTCTCTGCTCCACGCACACCACAGCAAAATGGAGTAGTGGAAAGGAAAAATAGGTGTCTCGAAGAGATGGCTAGAACCATGCTCGATGAGGCTAAGATTCCCAAACATTTTTGGGCGGATGCCATGAGTACCGCATGCTATGTTTTAAACAGAGTAGTCATAAGGCCAATACTCATGAAAACTCCCTATGAACTCTACAAGGGAAGGAAACCAAATATCTCCCATCTTAGAATATTCGGTTGTAAATGTTTTATTCATAACAATGGTAAAGATAATTTGGGAAAGTTTGATGCCAAATCCGATGAAGGAATTTTTATTGGTTATTCTTCACGTAGCAAAGCATATAGAGTATTCAATAATAGAACCGAAACTGTGGAGGAATCCCCTCATATTGTGTTTTCCGAAAATAATGCTCGCTTGGCGAGAAAGGATTCTGGTTTTGAACTTGCAGGTAGTTTAAACTCAATGAGTCCTCAAGACAAAGTACAAGAGGAAACTCCTAAGGAAATTCAAGATGAAATCTTGGAACAATTATCGGAGGAAGCGCCACAACTGGAAAAAGAAACGAAACTGTCTAACGCGTGGGGGACAATCAAAGACCATCCTCTCGAACAGGTAATTGGCGACATTGAACAACAGGTAAGTACTCGAAACACTCTTAAGAACACCTTAGGACATACTGCTTTCATCTCTCAAATTGAACCATCAACCATCTCCGAAGCAATTGGGGATGAATTTTGGACCTTGGCAATGCAAGAGGAGCTTAATCAATTCAAACGAAATGACGTTTGGGATTTGGTGCCAAGACCCGAAAATCATACCATTATTGGTACGAAATGGGTTTTTCGAAACAAACTAGATGAAAATGGTGTAATCACTAGAAACAAAGCTAAGCTTGTAGCAAAAGGCTATAATCAAGAAATTAGAAGCTATTCGTTTATTGCTTGCTTTTGCCTCTTCTATGAATTTCAATTTATATCAAATGGATGTAAAAAGTGCTTTTATAAATGGTGTTATTCAAGAAGAAGTTTATGTAGAACAACCCCCGGGCTTTGAAGATTTTAAATCTCCCAATCATGTTTTCAAACTTAAAAAGGCGCTTTATGGTCTCAAACAAGCTCCCCGAGCTTGGTATGAACGATTGAGCAAATTTCTTTTGGAAAATGAATTCATTAGGGGGAAAGTTGACACCACTCTATTTGTTAAGCATAAAAACAATGATATTTTATTAGTTCAAATCTATGTGGATGATATTGTTTTTGGTGCCACTAACAATGCTTTGTGCAAGGAATTTTCTGATTTAATGACAAGCGAATTTGAAATGTCTATGATGGGTGAGCTAACCTTCTTTTTGGGGCTGCAAGTAAAGCAAATGAAAGAAGGAACCTTCATTTGTCAAGCTAAATATTGCAAAGAATTGCTAAAACGATTTGAAATGAGCAACGCAAAATCAATGGCCACTCCCATGAGCACATCCGACCATCTAGACAAAGACGAGAAAGGTAAGGAAGTCGACACCAAGAAGTATCGAGGTATGATTGGATCTTTCTTTTATCTTACTGCTAGTAGACCGGACATCATGTTTAGCGTGTGCTTATGCGCTCGTTATCAATCATGTCCTAAGGAGTCTCACCTAACTGCGGTGAAACGGATATTGAAGTATCTTGTTGGTACTGTAAATGTGGGTCTATGGTACCCCAAAGGTTCTTCATGCCAACTTGTTGGCTATTCCGATTCCGATTTCGCTGGATGCAATTGGACCGCAAGAGCACTAGTGGCACTTGCCATTTGCTCGGTAGCTCTCTAGTTTCTTGGTTTAGCAAGAAACAAGTAAGTGTTGCGTTGTCCACAACCGAGGCTGAATATGTAGCCGCGGGGAGTTGTTGCGCTCAAATCCTTTGGATGAAACAGCAACTCTTGGACTATGGCCTAAGTATCGATCATATCCCTCTTAGATGTGATAATACTAGTGCCATATGCTTGACGAAGAACCCCGCTCTTCATTCAAGAACAAAACACATTGAAATTAGGCATCATTTTATAAGAGATCACGTTCTCAAAGGTGATGTCGAAATTGAATTTGTTGAAACCAAACATCAATTGGCCGACATCTTTACAAAGCCTTTAGAGAAAGAGTCCTTCTTCCGAATTCGTAGTGAACTCGGGATTCTTGACTCCACGTTGATCTAAGTCATGCATTGCATTTTCCCTTTCACATGATTACTAACTTGAGCGTCGGAGGCGTCTAACGTATTTTTGCAGGTATCGCCCTAAAAGCAGGGGGAATTATAAAGACTGGTGCAGAATAATCGATTCCTCTTTAGAATAATCGATTTCTCTTTAGTATATAATCGATTATCAAGTATCAATAATTGATTATGCTGACATTATTTGCTTTATTATCCTTTTTATAAAGTTGAAATTTTTGATTAATCAATAAACATGTTATTACTTATTTTTCTTTTTTGCTAATGCCAAAAGTGGGAAGAATAAGGGCTATGCACTTAATATTTATTGGCATAAATTGAGGGGGAATTCATATGTTGAGGGGGAACTAATTGCATATCTATATACGTGGTGCATATCTTTACTTGTCTTGGATCGTCATTATGAATTATCTAATATGCATATCCCGATTAAGTTTGCCATTATCAAAAAGGGGGAAATTGTTGAAACACGTTCTCGAGGCACTAAACTAAACGTGTGTTCATATTTGTAGGTTTTGACAAATGACAAACAATGCGCAATTGACATATGACGAGGTCCAAGCACAAGCGCGCAAATGTCACGTAACGAAGTTCAAGCACAAGACAAACAAGATCAAGACTAAACAAAGTTATACATGAGTCGTTCTTTAATTGTGATCTTGATCCGACAATTTAACTCAAGACTTGGCTTCTCTCCTAAAAATATTTTTATAAAATCATGCATATTTAATTTAAGGCAAAATGATTTTAAATCATGCATATTTATTTTAGTCAAAATGATTTTTAAACATGCCTCTAAAATCTGGAAAAAGATAATCGATTATGTACTTATGATAATCGATTATGTGAAGGCAGCTGCAAGACAATCGATTGTGTACCTTATGACAATCGATTGTGTTGAGGCAATGTCCATCAGATTTTTGAAATCTGCATGACATTCGATTGTGTACCTTATGACAATCGATTGTGTTGAGACAGTGTCCATCAGATTTTTCAAAGCTACAAAATAATCGATTGTGAAGCTTATGACAATCGATTGTGTTGAGGCAGTGTCTATCAGATTTTTCAAAGCTACAAAATAATCGATTGTGAACCTTATGACAATCGATTGTGTTGAGGCAGTGTCTATTAGATTTTTCAAGACTGAAAAATAATCGATTGTCCATATAACATAATCGATTATGTAAATGACCATTGCCAAAATATTTTCAAACTCCCTCAGATAATCGATTATAGGATTTTAATAATCGATTTTTTGAAGTAAAATCTGGAAAAGATTTTTTGAACGTTGCCAAGTAATCGATTGTATATTTCTGATAATCGATTGTTTTACGTAAAATCTGGAAATGGTTTTTTGAACGTTGCCAAGTAATCGATTGTATATTTCTGATAATCGATTGTTTTACGTAAAATTTGGAAATGATTTTTTGAACGTTGCCGGTAATCGATTATACGTCTTAGATAATTGATTATGCTGCGTAAAATCTGGGAATGATTTTTGGAACGATTGGAAAACAATCGATTGTGCCAACTTGACAATCGATTGTCGTAGCACAAAATCAGCAATTCTTAATTGGCAATCAGGCAACGGTTATGCATGCTTTTGACACTATAAATACATCTTCAAATTCAACCTTCTAAACACAACAACTGATCATATTATTGCTAAAGCTTGCATCCTCTCTTATTTATCATTTTCTATTCATTACATAAGTTTTTAAGAGCCAAATTCTTGACGAAAGTTGTTGCGTTCTTGAGCGTATTTATTTTACTCATATCTACTCTTAAGGAGAGTCTTGTTTTGAGTGCAAAGTGTTTTTATACACTTGAAGGGAAGTGTTAATCCCTTGTATTGTAAGAAGGAACGTTGTGATTCCTTTGGTTGAAGTCTTGAAGTGTTGTATCTTCGAGCAAAGGTTGTTGAGGGTTGTGTGACTCAAGTTCTCAGTTTGTAACGGTTTGTTAAGCACCCGTAAGCTTAACGAAGTTAGTGGAAATCTCGAGAGAGTCTCTCGGGGACTGGACTAGCCACGGGTTGTGGTGAACCAGGATACATAGGTGCGTTCGTTCCTTATTATTTACTTATCGCACTTATTTCATTCCTGCAATTTTTAAATTCCGCAAGTTTACGCTGTTTTTTATTATAACACTATTCACCCCCCCCCCCTCCTAGCGTTAAGCGTATATTCTAACATCAACAACATACACATGCAATCTTCAGAGATGGAAAAATCTATGGGGTGGGAAATTGAAGAAGCTACTCCTCTGAATTTACGGAGTTTAGAGGAAGATAGGACCAAGAATTTGAAGCTTCAATTTGGGTACATTAGAAAATAATCAGACTCTAGAAGAAGTTTGGAATAAATTTTCAAGGATGCGACAAAGAAGCTTCAGAGCTTTTCATGAAAATTGAGAACAAAAGACAAGAGAACAAAGAATTCCAGAAGTAATTCAGACGTAACTATACTAGAAGTAAGGGGTGTGTATGGTTATCCCGAATCAATGAAGGTAAACTTTCTCTTTTGAAATATTAGGGGGTTGCATCGACATAGAAAAAGAATGATGATCAAGTGTTTAATTCACAAGTAGAAAGCAGATGTATTATTTTCAGCATTCCAAAATTGAAGGAGACATTGAGGATATTGTGAAAGAACTGTGGAATAATAGATGGGGGAAATTTGCATAATTGGAAGCTAGTTGGACTAGAGGGGACATATTAGTTATGTGGGATGGGAGAATGTGGTAAGGGGAGATTAGTATCTTAGGTTCTTATACTATAACCGATAAATTTTTTGGTAAAAGTTAGAAAGTCACCTGGTACTTATCCAGTGTATATGCACCAAATGATAACTAGGAAAGACAAAAAATCTGGTGGGAATTAGCAGGAACTAGGGGTCTTTTTGAGGGGTCATGGGTGGTATGAGAGGATTTTAACACAGTGAGGTTTCCATGGAATAAGAAGAATTGCAATAGAATCTCTAGAGCAAAGAATGAATTTTCAGAGCTTATTGAAGACATGGAGTTGGTGGATTTACAACTGATAGGAGTAACTACACTTGTAGAAAAGGTGCCAAGCATATGATAGCAGCTATGTTGGACAGGTTCTTGATCTCTATGGATTGGAATGAGGGCTTTAGAAATATTAAGCAATCAATCCAACATAGAATGACATCTAACCAATCCCCTGTAATGCTTTAATGTGGCAATTAGGATCCAGTCAAATACTATTTCAAGTTTGAAAACTGGTAGCTTCAAATGGAGGGCTTCCAATCAAGGATTAAACGCTGGTGGAACTCTTTTAATTGTAAAGGAAGACCTGATTTTATCCTTGACTTTAAACTTAAAGGCCTGAAGAAAAAATTAAAGGAACGGAGTAAAACACTACAAGGAAATCTGGAGATGCAGAAACTTAATATCCTCAACCAACTAGCTGAACTAGAGGAAATACATGACCAAAGATGTCTCACTGGGGAAGAAATACATGTTAAGTCTGCTTTAGCTCTAGAATTTGAAGACATTACTAGTGAGGAGGTGGCTTGGAGGAAAAGATCTAGGGCTCTTTGGCTAAAACAAGGGGATAAAAATACTAAATATTTCTACGGAACTGCAAATGCTCATATGAGGTACAATAACATTGACAAATTGATTGTAGAAGGGTAAACTATAGGGAGTCCGACAGACATAAAAAAAGGAGATTGTCACATTCTACCAAAAACTATAATCTGAACCTGAAATATGTAGGCCACCTGGAAATATCATAAATTATCCTAGGATTTCTCCAGAGGAAAACTTAATGTTGCAAAGTGCTTTTGAAACTCAGGAGATTTGGTAAAGTGTAAATGCGTGTGCAGAGTATAAAGCACCAGGTCCTGATAGATTTTCTATGGCTTCTTCTTTCAACTCTATGAGATAGAGAACAAGGAAATAGTAGTTGCAATGTAGAACTTCCATGAACATGGTGTGTTTGAAAAGAGCTTTAATGCTATCTTTGTGGCATTGATTCCTTAGAAGATGGGGGCTAAGGAGTTGAAATATTTCAGGCCTATTAGTTTAATAGACAGTGTTTACAAGATCATATCTATTTTATTGACCGAGAGACTAAAACAAGTGACAAACAAGATGGTGGATGCTCAACAGATGACTTTCATTAGGGGCTGACAGATAATTGATGCCATTTTAATCGCTAATAAATGTGTAGATGCAAGATTGAAAAGCAAAGAGCCTGGAATATTATGCAAACTAGACATAAAGAAGGCATTTGTTTACTTAAATTGGAATATTCTATTGGAAACTCCGACTAAATTTGGCTTTGGGGATAGATGGATTAACTAGATAAGATGTTGCATCAGTACAACATATTTTTCAATTCTAATGAATGGTTCACCAGATGGGTTTTTTCCTTCTCAGAGGGGTTTAAGGCAATGAGACTCTTTATCTCCTTTTCTCTTCATAATTTGTATGGAAGGATTGAATGATATGTTGAAAACTGCCCACTTAAACAATTGAGTAAGGGGTTTTAAGGTAAATACTAGGGCGGAAAGCACTTTTGAGATATCCCATCTACAATATATCGATGACACTATTGTATTTTGTGAGGCTGACTGTGAGCAACTGAAAGTATTAAGGGTAATTTTTGTGTTGTTTTGAAGCTATAATATGGTATACATATTAACTGGAATGAAAGTTTTATGTATCTAGTTAATAATGTAAGTGAGATGCAATACTTGTTTAGAATTCTTGGAGGTAAAATAGGGAGTTGCTTACTGTATATCCGAGAATGCCATTGGGGGCAAAGAGCAAATGAAAAGGGATATGGAATGGTGCTATAGAGAAATGTGAAAAGAAATTGACTAACCGGAAGAGTAAGTACCTTCCAATAGGAGTAGATTAACTCTGCATTAGATGTTATGCCTACTTACATGATGTTCCTGTTTCCAATTTCTGTGAATGTAGTGAAGAGGATACATCCTTTAAGAAGGAACTTCTTGTGTGAAGGGAACTATGATAAGAAGAAAATACATTTATCAAATGAAACTCTCTTGCTATCAACAAGAAGGATGGGGGTTTTGGAATCAAGAACTTGACAACTCAAAATCAAAGCTTGATGATGAAGTGGTTATGGAGATTTGCTGAAGAAAAACAATCCTTATGGAAAGAGGTGATTAGGGAGAAGTATAGTATGAATGGTGAATAGACAATCAAATCAGCGAATGGGCCTTATATGGTTAGTCTATGGAAATCCATCACGAACCTATGGCCTAAATTCATGAACAAAACAAGTTTCCGTATAGAAAATGGCATAAAGATATCCTTTGGAAGGATAAATGGTTAGGGCAAGGATCTTTGAGTCAAATATTTTCCGACATCTACATCCTCAATCAGCAACAAGAAGAAACAATAGGAGAGGTATGGAATATGCAAAGGTGGAATCTTACTTACTGAAGATTGTTAAATGAGTGGGAGATTGGTAGACTAACAGAGTACTATAATATTATAGAATAATTCAAAGAAATTTCAAACTCTGAAGACATTTTGAATTGGCAAGGAAATAAAATTAGGAAGTTCTCTGTTAGATCGGCTTATAAGGAAATCAACTTTTTCCATGGATCAAGTTGGTTGTTGGCCATGATAACTGATTTGGAAAGTTAAAATTCCTTACAAAGTTGTTTGCTTTACTTAGTTGTTGGCAAAAGAGGCAGCATTGACAAATGACAGCCTAGTCAAGAGAGGATATCAATTATGCTCTAAATGCTACTTGTATGGAGAGGAGGTAAAGACAATTAGTCATCTCTTTTTACATTGCAGTTTGACTGCTCAACTATGGAGAATTTTTATCAATTTAAGGGGAATTATGTGGACTGTACCAAGAAGAATTCCTGAAGTTCTTGCATTGTGGATTAGAGATGGTAAGCTTTCCTATCACAAGGAGAGATGAAAGATTGTCCATGCTTGCATATGGTGGATAATTTGGAAAGAGAAAAACTAGAGATGTTTTGAAGACAAGTATAATTATGTCCAGAAGATAAAAATGAAGTGCCCACTGTTGTTCTACTTTTGGTGTAAAGAAAACTTTTAGAAGAACATGAGTCTGTTTTGGATGTTTTAGAGTCCTTGTGAGATCACCAAGGATTAGGAGTCCTTTTTCCTCTCCTATATAATTATGGGCGATTCCACAGTTTTTGTGTGGTCTTTATATTGATATACAATATGTTACCTTCTCCAAAAAAAAGTATGGTATAACCAAATGTAGATCTTCTATCATCTTGAGATACAAAGGCTTCTATATGGAAATGATCATGTTTGAAAAAAGTAAACCCTTCCCTGGAGCTTGCATATAAGGATTTCGAGGATCATGCATGAACGGCCTCCATAAACAAAAATAGCCTCATTCTAATTATTTACATGTACCACACCATCATTTACTCCATCTGTATCATTATCATTTTCATTGATCTCATTTACTATTCCATTGTTTGCATCCGGTCATTTGGATGTTCTACATCTTCCCTCCGTAATATGACCATCATCCATAACCCCTCCAACATTATCGTCATCATGACCTGCTCAATGCCTCCAACTTCATTCACAGCTGGGACTGCTGCAATGTGTCCCTCTTCATTGTTTTCGCCTTTGGCCTCTTCCTCGTTATTTATCACTTCACCGTCAAGGATAAAGTGTTCAAATTCATCATAGTCTTCTGCATGTGCAAGTTTATTAAAAAGTTTTTTCTTTTGTGAAGCTAAATTAATAAACTAGTGAAGAAACCGAGATTCTTAAGGCATGAAGAAAATCACAAATCAGTTGCCTAAAATATCTTTAGCATGACTAAATGAGTCGATATAATCTCGAGCATACACACTCACTGTTCTTGTAGATTAAATGGGAAAGGGAAAGAGAAATAAAACTCCGGTTGATTATGATGGAATATGTGAGAGAAATTCAAGCTCCTCGTCAAAAGCCCTCACGGTAGAGTTAAAAAATGAATTAACAATATGAAGTAACCGAAATCATAGCGAGATTCATTACAAGATAATATATGAATATTTAATTCAATTCTATTGGACATTCCAAGATTTCATAATTATAAAAAATAAAAATGAAAATAAAAAAATTGCATCGTTAGAGTACCTTTTTCTAAAGAGATAATTTTGCTTGATAAAAATAGTTTTTTGGTATTCCTTCTGTACAAAATTTCTTCACAAACAACTGTGTTTCTGATAGTCCAGATTCATCCGAAACGAAAAGGAAAGAAAAAGCCACCAACACTGACTTACAATATTCAAATAGAAATCGAGAAATAATCGACTCGCGAGATGTTAACAGTATAGAGTATTAATGAGGGAGTCGAACAAAATTTCTAATATGGATTCAGCAACCACTCAATGTCTTTATTAAAGAGTTTTTTTTTTTCTTTTTTCTTTTCTGAAGCTAGATTATATATTAGTGAAGAAACTGGAATCGCTTAGAAGAAACTTTATAGGGCAAATGTCACTTTTACCCCGCGCCACAAATTTGTTGGAAATAACGCTTTACGCTAGAGGGGGGGGTGAATAGCGTTTTAAAAATATTAAGCGTTTTAGTGCGGAATTTAAAAACTTTGCAGAAATTAAAACAAGTGCAGTAAAATAAACTTACACAATGATGTATCCTGGTTGGCCACAAACGTGGTTAGTCCAGTCCCCGAGAGACTCTCTCGAGATTTCCACTAAACTTGTCAAGCTTACGGGTGCTTAACAAACCGTTACAGCTGAGGACACAAGCCTCACCTAGGTGCTCGGGGATCACAATCCCAAAGACTTCAATTGCTCGGGGATACCAATCCCAAAGACTTCAATTGCTCGGGGATAACAATCCCAAAGACTTCAACTGCTCGGGGATAACAATCCCAAAGACTTCAACTGCTCGGGGATAACAATCCCAAAGACTTCAACTGCTCGGGGATAACAATCCCAAAGACTTCAACTGAGGAATCACAAGTTCCTCAACAAACGAGAATCGCAATTCTCTTACAAACACAAAACAAACTCACTTTACAAAGTACTCCTCAATGAGTAGATATGAGTAGAAATAGTACGCTCAAGATCACAACAACTTAGCTCAATAGAATGGCTCTTCAAAAAGCTTTATGGATGAATGAAAATGATGATCAATGTAAGAAAGCTTTTAGCAATGAAAATACTTAAATTGTATATGTTGTTGTTGTGAAAACACTGAGTTAAGCCTGTATTTATAGGTGAAAAACTCAGTCTTACCGTTGTCTAATTGCCAATTAAGGATTGCTGAAATTACTCAGTGACAATCGATTGTCAAGACTAAACAATCGATTGTTTGCCTATCAGATCAAAAATTCAATCCCAGATTTTACGTCAACAATCGATTACTTCAAATCAATAATCGATTATTTATAACGTTAAAAAATCCTTTCCAATTTTTGGCATAAAACATCGATTATCAGGAAATCAACAATCGATTATTTTAACAACGTTCAGAAAATCTTTTCCAGATTTTACGCAAAACATCGATTGTTAAATATCAACAATCGATTACCTGAAGGTAATTTGAAAATGTATGACAACGGTTAGTTCCAACAATCGATTATCAAATAGAACAATTGATTATAAATTAATTTCAAAACTTACTGTCTCATATATAATCGATTATCAAAAACCATAATCGATTATTAATTAATTTCAAAACTTTCTGTCTCATATATAATCGATTATCAAAAGCCACAATCGATTATTAATTTATTTAAAAACACTGGGAGACATTTTTCTCATTCTAATCGATTACCATTAGTTCATAATCGATTTTTCTGAGTTTTGAAAACTTTGCCTCAGTTAACAATCGATTATCAAAAGTACACAATCGATTGTTATGCAGTTTGCAAAAACCTGATGTTAACTGACTTACTCACAATCGATTATCATTAATTCACAATCGATTGTCATGCAGTCTTGGCTTAGAGATACTCGATTATCATAAGTACATAATCGATTAGCTTAGCCCAGATTTTTGAGGCATGTTTGAAAAACATTTTAACAAATATAAATATGCATAGTTTAAAATCATTTGACACTTAAGTTAGATATGCATGATTTTGGAAAAATAATTTTAGTAGAGAAGCCATGTTATGAGCCAAGATTGAGGAATCAAGATCACAATTAATATTGACTCAATTATAACATTTCTAAACTTTGTCTTGAGCTTCTTGTAATGCATCCATTTTGTGCTTGTCCTTGAGCACTGCTATATATCGCTTATTGCTTTGTTTGACATTCATCAAAACCTACAAAAGAACACACGTTTAGTATATTGCATTTGAAACGTGTTTCCAACAATTTCCCCCTTTTTGATAATGGCAAACATAAGCGGGATATATGCAATAATTATTTTGATAATCCAAGACAAGAGTAAAGTATGCAATTTGATGTTCCCCCTCAATTCATGTTCCCCCTCACTTTAAGCATAAATGAAGTTGAGAGTGATATAGCATACTTCTTGATATCCCGTTTCTTCCCCCTTTTGCCATTAGCAAAAATTTACACAAGGGAAGAATATGAAAAAAATGTGAAATAAACACAAGTTTATTTATTGGAAAATTAAGATAACATTACAAGGGTGAAACCAAACATAACTAACCAATCAAGAACAAACAGACCAAAAACAACAATTTCTCATCATAACAACAACAATTTCATCATTCATCACCCCCATCCCCTTCATCATCATTGGTAGGCGCTTGATATGGCACCATCTGAGCATAGGCATAATGCACGTGATCAAAGTAACCATGGACCTCACGGGTTAGTTGAGTAATTTGGTCAGAAATGGTCCGGAGGGTAGGCTCCTGAGGAGGATGAGCACGACGGGCTTGTCGATTTTGAGGAGGAGCGGGAGCATGATCACCATCATGATGAAAGGAAGACTCCGAAATTTCCCAGATTTTGGTGCTCTTTTTGAGAGGACCATTAGCAATATTGACTCCGGAAGCTTCAAGAAATTTCATTATTAAGAGGGCATAGGGGAGAGGTATGTCATCTCTGGTGGCATTGAACATATGAGATAGAATAAGCTTGCACCAATTTATTTTAACACCGGTGACAATAGCATGAAGAAATTTGGCATCCTCTTGGGAAATGGTGGTGTGATTGAGTTTACGGGGTTTGAGAACACGAGTGATGAAATAAAGAATGAAACGATAATTCGGGTCCATACCCTTTATGGTGGGACGACGGGAAGAGGACTCATCATAGGCTACTCCGGCTTGGCGGAAGAGATTAGCTTCATCAATCATGACCCCGGCATCATTTATGTATTGGTAGATGTCTTCACCATCATGCGGAATGCCGGCAATGAGGTGGAGGTTATCTTCAGAAATTAGAATGGGAATGCCGTTAACATTGGTAACAAGTTCACCCTCATCATCTTTGTGAAGGTTGGAGTAAAAAGCTTCAACCAAAGAAATGTTGTAGTAGGGGTGAGTAAGGAGTAGGAAATTGAAAAGGTTGCACTCTCTTAGCATATTTGCGGCTGGAATGAATGGTGCAACAAGAGCGTTTGTTGAAAAGCGAGGAGGGAGAATAAGGCGTTTCTCAAATTTGGTTAAGAAACGGGTGAGCTCTTCATTGGATTCAAAGAATAGAACCGATCCATCTTGATATGGATGGCGAGAAGAAGGAGCACCTTGTTTGGAACGAGCACGTTTTGAGTTGCGGCTTGACATTTTTTTTTTTTTTTGAAAGGATGTGCTAGGATTTTTCAAAGAAAACAAGAGAATTTGATGCTTGGGAGGCTTGAGTGAGTATACAAGAGCATATGTGCAGCCTATATATAGAGAAGGAATGAATCTTACATTTATTGGAAATGATTTGAAGAGATTTGAAGTCTGAAACGGTAAAAATAAATTCACTGACCGTTCAACAATCGATTGTTTGAATGGAATAATCGATTGTCATTAATGAAAATGATCTGACACATCGATTACACGCCAGAACGGTAAGAAAATTTGAAAAAGATAGTCGATTGTCAAACTTGGTAATCGATTGTTTTTCATATTTATGACCTGTCAGGAATCGATTATGGAGCCAAAACGGTAACATAAGTTTAAAACAGATAATCGATTGTCAATATATAGTAATCGATTGTTTCACTCACAGAGAGTTTGAATTTTGGCAAATAATCGATTGGCAGAACAAATAATCGATTGTTTGGAAGGGGGATGCTGAAATGATGAGACTTAATTCTATCAGGCAATGTAAACATTTAACAAGATTTCATGGCAAAAAAATTGAATCAACAAATAATCGATTATTGATACTGATAATCGATTGTAAGCATAAATAATCGATTATGATCGATTTTTTTTTTTTTGTATCAAGATAATTCATACTTTCCTCTTACCTTTTGGGGGATGCCTGCAAAATAGAATTAAACATCTCCGACGCTCAAGTCAGTAATCTATAAATGAAATAATAACTTTGAAACTCGTGTAGTCGGGTAAAAAAAAATGAACTCTTAAGAATTTTGTCCTAGGATGTTCTTAAGAGGGTTTAGGGTACTTATCTTCCCTTCGACTTTGCCAATTACCTGATTTTGAACATCCTCCGTTCATTTTGGTCTTTTGGCTCATTCTCCAATTTACGAAGCTTTTTCCACAATTTTGCCTTTTGAATTTTTCGAAAATACTTCCGATTTAAAAAAACATAAGTCGACTTTTCCGTCTCTTCCTCCTTCTTTGTGCTTTAATTGAAGGAATTTTGAATTCGTCTCTCGTCAAGTGTTTGGAGCATCCACTACACTTGATTCCTTCAAGCACACCTGCAAAACAAATCAATGCTCTTTTGGTACCCATGCCATTTTGGGTCCTTGAGGGTTATGCATACTATAATGATATGTTTGAGTAGCATGTCTATGTCTAGTAAAGCATGCGGGAGCAATATGACCAATTCGTCTACAATAATGACATGTCACATTTGGATTATGCATGCGTCTAGGCTCATAGTAGCTAAAATAATGCACATTGTTTACTCTATTTTCATTTCTCCTAATTAGAACACCATAGTCATTTCTAGGTTGAACATTTCGGGATCTTCTAGCATGATCATTGTTGTGCCTAAAATATGCATCATGTCTATGGTGACGATTGCTAGGCGGAAGGTCATGTCTAGGTCTCCTAATATTTTGTCTAGCATGCATGTTTGTTTTAGGAAAGGCATTTTTGTTATTAATCCTAGGTTGAGCTCTAGGTGGTTGGGTTTTTGCATCAACCTCTTCTTCATTTATGAAGCCTATTCCATGCTTGGTTGATTTCAAGTTATCAAGCACCACATTCAAGTTTTTATGAGAGGAGTTGAATTTATCTAGTGTGCCTTTTAATCTACCTACTTCATTCTTAAGGTCTACACAAGAAGCACAATTTTTTGTAGAACTCTCGGGCTTGTCAGAACTTCTTTTCCCATAAAACTTGTTTTGTTCTAGTAGCTTCTCATTTTCCAAAACCAATTTTTCTAATTCTTTTTCTTTTAATGAAAACTGTTTTTGAAAATCTTGTTCTTTTAGAGAAGCATTTTCTCTTAAACTAGTGACGGTTTTTGTAACTTTGAGAAATTCAGCATACAATTCATCAAAGGCATTTCTCATGTCATCAAGAGTATAAAAATTTTGAGAAGAGATTTGACTTACCTCACTTTGATTTTCTTCCTGTGCCATGAGGCAGAGATTTGCCGCTTCTTCATTTTCTTCTTCACTGGATTCGTCTCCGGAATCTCCTCCCCAAGATATGTATGCTCGTTGCTTCTTGAAGGGTTTCTTCTCCTTTTTAAGATTTGGGCAGTTTGTTTTGATATGCCCTGTTTCACCACATTCATAACATTTAACTTGCTCACCTTGCTTTTTCCCTTTGCGGTCATATTCTTTTCGCATGAATTTTTGGAACTTTTTGATGATGAGTCCAAATTCGCTATCTCCATCCTCTTCAATTGGTGATTGACTTGTGCTCGCCTTTAGAGCAATCTTTTGCCTTCTTTGTTCGTCAACAACAGGGTTAAGAATAGTGGATTCATAAGTCTTAAGATTACCTCTAAGAGCGTCTATGGTGACGTTCGTGATTCCAATTGACTCTTGAATCGCATCGGCCTTTGATCGCCATGCCGGTGTTAGGCTCCTAAGAATTTTTCGAACTAGTTCTTTGTCTGTGAACGTCTTCTTGAGTGCGTGGAGATCATTCACTATTGATGAGAACCGCTCAAACATCTCGTCTACCTTTTCGCCTTCCTTCATATGGAACAATTCGTAAGCATGAGTTAAAAAATCAATTTTAGCTTCTCTTACCTGGTCAGTCCCTTCGTAAGTGACCTCAAGCTTGTCCCACATTTCTTTCGCTGTTTTGCAGCAGGAGATTTTCCTGTAATCATTAGCATTAACAGCACAAAGTAATAAATTAATAGCTTTAAAATTATTTTGGACCATTCGATTATCCTCGGCGTTGAATTCCTCTTCTGTTTTTGGCACCCATATTCCTTCCACCTGTTTGACAGGAACCTCATTTCCTTTGGTGTACACCTTCCACAAGTAAGGGCTGTTTGATCTGACGAATATCTGCATCCTTTCTTTCCAATATGAATAATTAGTCCCGTTGAACAAAGGAGGTCTTGTGGGGCACTGTCCTTCATCAATACCTGCAAAAGAGTCTAGAGTAGAAGCCATGGAAAGATTCTCTCAAACGGTTAAGTCTTTCAGAGAGTATGGCTCTGATACCAATTGTTGGAAATAACGCTTTACGCTAGAGGGGGGTGAATAGCGTTTTAAAAATATTAAGCGTTTTAGTGCGGAATTTAAAAACTTTGCAGAAATTAAAACAAGTGCAGTAAAATAAACTTACACAATGATGTATCCTGGTTGGCCACAAACGTGGTTAGTCCAGTCCCCGAGAGACTCTCTCGAGATTTCCACTAAACTTGTCAAGCTTACGGGTGCTTAACAAACCGTTACAGCTGAGGACACAAGCCTCACCTAGGTGCTCGGGGATCACAATCCCAAAGACTTCAATTGCTCGGGGATACCAATCCCAAAGACTTCAATTGCTCGGGGATAACAATCCCAAAGACTTCAACTGCTCGGGGATAACAATCCCAAAGACTTCAACTGCTCGGGGATAACAATCCCAAAGACTTCAACTGCTCGGGGATAACAATCCCAAAGACTTCAACTGAGGAATCACAAGTTCCTCAACAAACGAGAATCGCAATTCTCTTACAAACACAAAACAAACTCACTTTACAAAGTACTCCTCAATGAGTAGATATGAGTAGAAATAGTACGCTCAAGATCACAACAACTTAGCTCAATAGAATGGCTCTTCAAAAAGCTTTATGGATGAATGAAAATGATGATCAATGTAAGAAAGCTTTTAGCAATGAAAATACTTAAATTGTATATGTTGTTGTTGTGAAAACACTGAGTTAAGCCTGTATTTATAGGTGAAAAACTCAGTCTTACCGTTGTCTAATTGCCAATTAAGGATTGCTGAAATTACTCAGTGACAATCGATTGTCAAGACTAAACAATCGATTGTTTGCCTATCAGATCAAAAATTCAATCCCAGATTTTACGTCAACAATCGATTACTTCAAATCAATAATCGATTATTTATAACGTTAAAAAATCCTTTCCAATTT
Organism: Nicotiana benthamiana; assembly: GCA_034376525.1. Lineage (NCBI taxonomy): Eukaryota > Viridiplantae > Streptophyta > Magnoliopsida > Solanales > Solanaceae > Nicotiana > Nicotiana benthamiana. The sequence continues at coordinate 78,703,235 of CM067330.1, forward strand.
TTGGCATAAAACATCGATTATCAGGAAATCAATAATCGATTATTTTAACAACGTTCAGAAAATCTTTTCCAGATTTTACGCAAAACATCGATTGTTAAATATCAACAATCGATTACCTGAAGGTAATTTGAAAATGTATGACAACGGTTAGTTCCAACAATCGATTATCAAATAGAACAATCGATTATAAATTAATTTCAAAACTTACTGTCTCATATATAATCGATTATCAAAAGCCAGAATCGATTATTAATTAATTTCAAAACTTTCTGTCTCATATATAATCGATTATCAAAAGCCACAATCGATTATTAATTTATTTAAAAACACTGGGAGACATTTTTCTCATTCTAATCGACTACCATTAGTTCATAATCGATTTTTCTGAGTTTTGAAAACTTTGCCTCAGTTAACAATCGATTATCAAAAGTACACAATCGATTGTTATGCAGTTTGCAAAAACCTGATGTTAACTGACTTACTCACAATCGATTATCATTAATTCACAATCGATTGTCATGCAGTCTTGGCTTAGAGATACTCGATTATCATAAGTACATAATCGATTAGCTTAGCCCAGATTTTTGAGGCATGTTTGAAAAACATTTTAACAAATATAAATATGCATAGTTTAAAATCATTTGACACTTAAGTTAGATATGCATGATTTTGGAAAAATAATTTTAGTAGAGAAGCCATGTTATGAGCCAAGATTGAGGAATCAAGATCACAATTAATATTGACTCAATTATAACATTTCTAAACTTTGTCTTGAGCTTCTTGTAATGCATCCATTTTGTGCTTGTCCTTGAGCACTGCTATATATCGCTTATTGCTTTGTTTGACATTCATCAAAACCTACAAAAGAACACACGTTTAGTATATTGCATTTGAAACGTGTTTCCAACAATTTCCCCCTTTTTGATAATGGCAAACATAAGCGGGATATATGCAATAATTATTTTGATAATCCAAGACAAGAGTAAAGTATGCAATTTGATGTTCCCCCTCAATTCATGTTCCCCCTCACTTTAAGCATAAATGAAGTTGAGAGTGATATAGCATACTTCTTGATATCCCGTTTCTTCCCCCTTTTGCCATTAGCAAAAATTTACACAAGGGAAGAATATGAAAAAAATGTGAAATAAACACAAGTTTATTTATTGGAAAATTAAGATAACATTACAAGGGTGAAACCAAACATAACTAACCAATCAAGAACAAACAGACCAAAAACAACAATTTCTCATCATAACAACAACAATTTCATCATTCATCACCCCCATCCCCTTCATCATCATTGGTAGGCGCTTGATATGGCACCATCTGAGCATAGGCATAATGCACGTGATCAAAGTAACCATGGACCTCACGGGTTAGTTGAGTAATTTGGTCAGAAATGGTCCGGAGGGTAGGCTCCTGAGGAGGATGAGCACGACGGGCTTGTCGATTTTGAGGAGGAGCGGGAGCATGATCACCATCATGATGAAAGGAAGACTCCGAAATTTCCCAGATTTTGGTGCTCTTTTTGAGAGGACCATTAGCAATATTGACTCCGGAAGCTTCAAGAAATTTCATTATTAAGAGGGCATAGGGGAGAGGTATGTCATCTCTGGTGGCATTGAACATATGAGATAGAATAAGCTTGCACCAATTTATTTTAACACCGGTGACAATAGCATGAAGAAATTTGGCATCCTCTTGGGAAATGGTGGTGTGATTGAGTTTACGGGGTTTGAGAACACGAGTGATGAAATAAAGAATGAAACGATAATTCGGGTCCATACCCTTTATGGTGGGACGACGGGAAGAGGACTCATCATAGGCTACTCCGGCTTGGCGGAAGAGATTAGCTTCATCAATCATGACCCCGGCATCATTTATGTATTGGTAGATGTCTTCACCATCATGCGGAATGCCGGCAATGAGGTGGAGGTTATCTTCAGAAATTAGAATGGGAATGCCGTTAACATTGGTAACAAGTTCACCCTCATCATCTTTGTGAAGGTTGGAGTAAAAAGCTTCAACCAAAGAAATGTTGTAGTAGGGGTGAGTAAGGAGTAGGAAATTGAAAAGGTTGCACTCTCTTAGCATATTTGCGGCTGGAATGAATGGTGCAACAAGAGCGTTTGTTGAAAAGCGAGGAGGGAGAATAAGGCGTTTCTCAAATTTGGTTAAGAAACGGGTGAGCTCTTCATTGGATTCAAAGAATAGAACCGATCCATCTTGATATGGATGGCGAGAAGAAGAAGCACCTTGTTTGGAACGAGCACGTTTTGAGTTGCGGCTTGACATTTTTTTTTTTTTTTTTTTTTTGAAAGGATGTGCTAGGATTTTTCAAAGAAAACAAGAGAATTTGATGCTTGGGAGGCTTGAGTGAGTATACAAGAGCATATGTGCAGCCTATATATAGAGAAGGAATGAATCTTACATTTATTGGAAATGATTTGAAGAGATTTGAAGTCTGAAACGGTAAAAATAAATTCACTGACCGTTCAACAATCGATTGTTTGAATGGAATAATCGATTGTCATTAATGAAAATGATCTGACACATCGATTACACGCCAGAACGGTAAGAAAATTTGAAAAAGATAGTCGATTGTCAAACTTGGTAATCGATTGTTTTTCATATTTATGACCTGTCAGGAATCGATTATGGAGCCAAAACGGTAACATAAGTTTAAAACAGATAATCGATTGTCAATATATAGTAATCGATTGTTTCACTCACAGAGAGTTTGAATTTTGGCAAATAATCGATTGGCAGAACAAATAATCGATTGTTTGGAAGGGGGATGCTGAAATGATGAGACTTAATTCTATCAGGCAATGTAAACATTTAACAAGATTTCATGGCAAAAAAATTGAATCAACAAATAATCGATTATTGATACTGATAATCGATTGTAAGCATAAATAATCGATTATGATCGATTTTTTTTTTTTTGTATCAAGATAATTCATACTTTCCTCTTACCTTTTGGGGGATGCCTGCAAAATAGAATTAAACATCTCCGACGCTCAAGTCAGTAATCTATAAATGAAATAATAACTTTGAAACTCGTGTAGTCGGGTAAAAAAAATGAACTCTTAAGAATTTTGTCCTAGGATGTTCTTAAGAGGGTTTAGGGTACTTACCTTCCCTTCGACTTTGCCAATTACCTGATTTTGAACATCCTCCGTTCATTTTGGTCTTTTGGCTCTTTCTCCAATTTACGAAGCTTTTTCCACAATTTTGCCTTTTGAATTTTTCGAAAATACTTCCGATTTAAAAAAACATAAGTCGACTTTTCCGTCTCTTCCTCCTTCTTTGTGCTTTAATTGAAGGAATTTTGAATTCGTCTCTCGTCAAGTGTTTGGAGCATCCACTACACTTGATTCCTTCAAGCACACCTGCAAAACAAATCAATGCTCTTTTGGTACCCATGCCATTTTGGGTCCTTGAGGGTTATGCATACTATAATGATATGTTTGAGTAGCATGTCTATGTCTAGTAAAGCATGCGGGAGCAATATGACCAATTCGTCCACAATAATGACATGTCACATTTGGATTATGCATGCGTCTAGGCTCATAGTAGCTAAAATAATGCACATTGTTTACTCTATTTTCATTTCTCCTAATTAGAACACCATAGTCATTTCTAGGTTGAACATTTCGGGATCTTCTAGCATGATCATTGTTGTGCCTAAAATATGCATCATGTCTATGGTGACGATTGCTAGGCGGAAGGTCATGTCTAGGTCTCCTAATATTTTGTCTAGCATGCATGTTTGTTTTAGGAAAGGCATTTTTGTTATTAATCCTAGGTTGAGCTCTAGGTGGTTGGGTTTTTGCATCAACCTCTTCTTCATTTATGAAGCCTATTCCATGCTTGGTTGATTTCAAGTTATCAAGCACCACATTCAAGTTTTTATGAGAGGAGTTGAATTTATCTAGTGTGCCTTTTAATCTACCTACTTCATTCTTAAGGTCTACACAAGAAGCACAATTTTTTGTAGAACTCTCGGGCTTGTCAGAACTTCTTTTCCCATAAAACTTGTTTTGTTCTAGTAGCTTCTCATTTTCCAAAACCAATTTTTCTAATTCTTTTTCTTTTAATGAAAACTGTTTTTGAAAATCTTGTTCTTTTAGAGAAGCATTTTCTCTTAAACTAGTGACGGTTTTTGTAACTTTGAGAAATTCAGCATACAATTCATCAAAGGCATTTCTCATGTCATCAAGAGTATAAAAATTTTGAGAAGAGATTTGACTTACCTCACTTTGATTTTCTTCCTGTGCCATGAGGCAGAGATTTGCCGCTTCTTCATTTTCTTCTTCACTGGATTCGTCTCCGGAATCTCCTCCCCAAGATATGTATGCTCGTTGCTTCTTGAAGGGTTTCTTCTCCTTTTTAAGATTTGGGCAGTTTGTTTTGATATGCCCTGTTTCACCACATTCATAACATTTAACTTGCTCACCTTGCTTTTTCCCTTTGCGGTCATATTCTTTTCGCATGAATTTTTGGAACTTTTTGATGATGAGTCCAAATTCGCTATCTCCATCCTCTTCAATTGGTGATTGACTTGTGCTCGCCTTTAGAGCAATCTTTTGCCTTCTTTGTTCGTCAACAACAGGGTTAAGAATAGTGGATTCATAAGTCTTAAGATTACCTCTAAGAGCGTCTATGGTGACGTTCGTGATTCCAATTGACTCTTGAATCGCATCGGCCTTTGATCGCCATGCCGGTGTTAGGCTCCTAAGAATTTTTCGAACTAGTTCTTTGTCTGTGAACGTCTTCTTGAGTGCGTGGAGATCATTCACTATTGATGAGAACCGCTCAAACATCTCGTCTACCTTTTCGCCTTCCTTCATATGGAACAATTCGTAAGCATGAGTTAAAAAATCAATTTTAGCTTCTCTTACCTGGTCAGTCCCTTCGTAAGTGACCTCAAGCTTGTCCCACATTTCTTTCGCTGTTTTGCAGCAGGAGATTTTCCTGTAATCATTAGCATTAACAGCACAAAGTAATAAATTAATAGCTTTAAAATTATTTTGGACCATTCGATTATCCTCGGCGTTGAATTCCTCTTCTGTTTTTGGCACCCATATTCCTTCCACCTGTTTGACAGGAACCTCATTTCCTTTGGTGTACACCTTCCACAAGTAAGGGCTGTTTGATCTGACGAATATCTGCATCCTTTCTTTCCAATATGAATAATTAGTCCCGTTGAACAAAGGAGGTCTTGTGGGGCACTGTCCTTCATCAATACCTGCAAAAGAGTCTAGAGTAGAAGCCATGGAAAGATTCTCTCAAACGGTTAAGTCTTTCAGAGAGTATGGCTCTGATACCAATTGTTGGAAATAACGCTTTACGCTAGAGGGGGGTGAATAGCGTTTTAAAAATATTAAGCGTTTTAGTGCGGAATTTAAAAACTTTGCAGAAATTAAAACAAGTGCAGTAAAATAAACTTACACAATGATGTATCCTGGTTGGCCACAAACGTGGTTAGTCCAGTCCCCGAGAGACTCTCTCGAGATTTCCACTAAACTTGTCAAGCTTACGGGTGCTTAACAAACCGTTACAGCTGAGGACACAAGCCTCACCTAGGTGCTCGGGGATCACAATCCCAAAGACTTCAATTGCTCGGGGATACCAATCCCAAAGACTTCAATTGCTCGGGGATAACAATCCCAAAGACTTCAACTGCTCGGGGATAACAATCCCAAAGACTTCAACTGCTCGGGGATAACAATCCCAAAGACTTCAACTGCTCGGGGATAACAATCCCAAAGACTTCAACTGAGGAATCACAAGTTCCTCAACAAACGAGAATCGCAATTCTCTTACAAACACAAAACAAACTCACTTTACAAAGTACTCCTCAATGAGTAGATATGAGTAGAAATAGTACGCTCAAGATCACAACAACTTAGCTCAATAGAATGGCTCTTCAAAAAGCTTTATGGATGAATGAAAATGATGATCAATGTAAGAAAGCTTTTAGCAATGAAAATACTTAAATTGTATATGTTGTTGTTGTGAAAACACTGAGTTAAGCCTGTATTTATAGGTGAAAAACTCAGTCTTACCGTTGTCTAATTGCCAATTAAGGATTGCTGAAATTACTCAGTGACAATCGATTGTCAAGACTAAACAATCGATTGTTTTCCTATCAGATCAAAAATTCAATCCCAGATTTTACGTCAACAATCGATTACTTCAAATCAATAATCGATTATTTATAACGTTAAAAAATCCTTTCCAATTTTTGGCATAAAACATCGATTATCAGGAAATCAATAATCGATTATTTTAACAACGTTCAGAAAATCTTTTCCAGATTTTACGCAAAACATCGATTGTTAAATATCAACAATCGATTACCTGAAGGTAATTTGAAAATGTATGACAACGGTTAGTTCCAACAATCGATTATCAAATAGAACAATCGATTATAAATTAATTTCAAAACTTACTGTCTCATATATAATCGATTATCAAAACCCAGAATCGATTATTAATTAATTTCAAAACTTTCTGTCTCATATATAATCGATTATCAAAAGCCACAATCGATTATTAATTTATTTAAAAACACTGGGAGACATTTTTCTCATTCTAATCGACTACCATTAGTTCATAATCGATTTTTCTGAGTTTTGAAAACTTTGCCTCAGTTAACAATCGATTATCAAAAGTACACAATCGATTGTTATGCAGTTTGCAAAAACCTGATGTTAACTGACTTACTCACAATCGATTATCATTAATTCACAATCGATTGTCATGCAGTCTTGGCTTAGAGATACTCGATTATCATAAGTACATAATCGATTAGCTTAGCCCAGATTTTTGAGGCATGTTTGAAAAACATTTTAACAAATATAAATATGCATAGTTTAAAATCATTTGACACTTAAGTTAGATATGCATGATTTTGGAAAAATAATTTTAGTAGAGAAGCCATGTTATGAGCCAAGATTGAGGAATCAAGATCACAATTAATATTGACTCAATTATAACATTTCTAAACTTTGTCTTGAGCTTCTTGTAATGCATCCATTTTGTGCTTGTCCTTGAGCACTGCTATATATCGCTTATTGCTTTGTTTGACATTCATCAAAACCTACAAAAGAACACACGTTTAGTATATTGCATTTGAAACGTGTTTCCAACAATTTCCCCCTTTTTGATAATGGCAAACATAAGCGGGATATATGCAATAATTATTTTGATAATCCAAGACAAGAGTAAAGTATGCAATTTGATGTTCCCCCTCAATTCATGTTCCCCCTCACTTTAAGCATAAATGAAGTTGAGAGTGATATAGCATACTTCTTGATATCCCGTTTCTTCCCCCTTTTGCCATTAGCAAAAATTTACACAAGGGAAGAATATGAAAAAAATGTGAAATAAACACAAGTTTATTTATTGGAAAATTAAGATAACATTACAAGGGTGAAACCAAACATAACTAACCAATCAAGAACAAACAGACCAAAAACAACAATTTCTCATCATAACAACAACAATTTCATCATTCATCACCCCCATCCCCTTCATCATCATTGGTAGGCGCTTGATATGGCACCATCTGAGCATAGGCATAATGCACGTGATCAAAGTAACCATGGACCTCACGGGTTAGTTGAGTAATTTGGTCAGAAATGGTCCGGAGGGTAGGCTCCTGAGGAGGATGAGCACGACGGGCTTGTCGATTTTGAGGAGGAGCGGGAGCATGATCACCATCATGATGAAAGGAAGACTCCGAAATTTCCCAGATTTTGGTGCTCTTTTTGAGAGGACCATTAGCAATATTGACTCCGGAAGCTTCAAGAAATTTCATTATTAAGAGGGCATAGGGGAGAGGTATGTCATCTCTGGTGGCATTGAACATATGAGATAGAATAAGCTTGCACCAATTTATTTTAACACCGGTGACAATAGCATGAAGAAATTTGGCATCCTCTTGGGAAATGGTGGTGTGATTGAGTTTACGGGGTTTGAGAACACGAGTGATGAAATAAAGAATGAAACGATAATTCGGGTCCATACCCTTTATGGTGGGACGACGGGAAGAGGACTCATCATAGGCTACTCCGGCTTGGCGGAAGAGATTAGCTTCATCAATCATGACCCCGGCATCATTTATGTATTGGTAGATGTCTTCACCATCATGCGGAATGCCGGCAATGAGGTGGAGGTTATCTTCAGAAATTAGAATGGGAATGCCGTTAACATTGGTAACAAGTTCACCCTCATCATCTTTGTGAAGGTTGGAGTAAAAAGCTTCAACCAAAGAAATGTTGTAGTAGGGGTGAGTAAGGAGTAGGAAATTGAAAAGGTTGCACTCTCTTAGCATATTTGCGGCTGGAATGAATGGTGCAACAAGAGCGTTTGTTGAAAAGCGAGGAGGGAGAATAAGGCGTTTCTCAAATTTGGTTAAGAAACGGGTGAGCTCTTCATTGGATTCAAAGAATAGAACCGATCCATCTTGATATGGATGGCGAGAAGAAGAAGCACCTTGTTTGGAACGAGCACGTTTTGAGTTGCGGCTTGACATTTTTTTTTTTTTTTTTTTTTTGAAAGGATGTGCTAGGATTTTTCAAAGAAAACAAGAGAATTTGATGCTTGGGAGGCTTGAGTGAGTATACAAGAGCATATGTGCAGCCTATATATAGAGAAGGAATGAATCTTACATTTATTGGAAATGATTTGAAGAGATTTGAAGTCTGAAACGGTAAAAATAAATTCACTGACCGTTCAACAATCGATTGTTTGAATGGAATAATCGATTGTCATTAATGAAAATGATCTGACACATCGATTACACGCCAGAACGGTAAGAAAATTTGAAAAAGATAGTCGATTGTCAAACTTGGTAATCGATTGTTTTTCATATTTATGACCTGTCAGGAATCGATTATGGAGCCAAAACGGTAACATAAGTTTAAAACAGATAATCGATTGTCAATATATAGTAATCGATTGTTTCACTCACAGAGAGTTTGAATTTTGGCAAATAATCGATTGGCAGAACAAATAATCGATTGTTTGGAAGGGGGATGCTGAAATGATGAGACTTAATTCTATCAGGCAATGTAAACATTTAACAAGATTTCATGGCAAAAAAATTGAATCAACAAATAATCGATTATTGATACTGATAATCGATTGTAAGCATAAATAATCGATTATGATCGATTTTTTTTTTTTGTATCAAGATAATTCATACTTTCCTCTTACCTTTTGGGGGATGCCTGCAAAATAGAATTAAACATCTCCGACGCTCAAGTCAGTAATCTATAAATGAAATAATAACTTTGAAACTCGTGTAGTCGGGTAAAAAAAATGAACTCTTAAGAATTTTGTCCTAGGATGTTCTTAAGAGGGTTTAGGGTACTTACCTTCCCTTCGACTTTGCCAATTACCTGATTTTGAACATCCTCCGTTCATTTTGGTCTTTTGGCTCATTCTCCAATTTACGAAGCTTTTTCCACAATTTTGCCTTTTGAATTTTTCGAAAATACTTCCGATTTAAAAAAACATAAGTCGACTTTTCCGTCTCTTCCTCCTTCTTTGTGCTTTAATTGAAGGAATTTTGAATTCGTCTCTCGTCAAGTGTTTGGAGCATCCACTACACTTGATTCCTTCAAGCACACCTGCAAAACAAATCAATGCTCTTTTGGTACCCATGCCATTTTGGGTCCTTGAGGGTTATGCATACTATAATGATATGTTTGAGTAGCATGTCTATGTCTAGTAAAGCATGCGGGAGCAATATGACCAATTCGTCCACAATAATGACATGTCACATTTGGATTATGCATGCGTCTAGGCTCATAGTAGCTAAAATAATGCACATTGTTTACTCCATTTTCATTTCTCCTAATTAGAACACCATAGTCATTTCTAGGTTGAACATTTCGGGATCTTCTAGCATGATCATTGTTGTGCCTAAAATATGCATCATGTCTATGGTGACGATTGCTAGGCGGAAGGTCATGTCTAGGTCTCCTAATATTTTGTCTAGCATGCATGTTTGTTTTAGGAAAGGCATTTTTGTTATTAATCCTAGGTTGAGCTCTAGGTGGTTGGGTTTTTGCATCAACCTCTTCTTCATTTATGAAGCCTATTCCATGCTTGGTTGATTTCAAGTTATCAAGCACCACATTCAAGTTTTTATGAGAGGAGTTGAATTTATCTAGTGTGCCTTTTAATCTACCTACTTCATTCTTAAGGTCTACACAAGAAGCACAATTTTTTGTAGAACTCTCGGGCTTGTCAGAACTTCTTTTCCCATAAAACTTGTTTTGTTCTAGTAGCTTCTCATTTTCCAAAACCAATTTTTCTAATTCTTTTTCTTTTAATGAAAACTGTTTTTGAAAATCTTGTTCTTTTAGAGAAGCATTTTCTCTTAAACTAGTGACGGTTTTTGTAACTTTGAGAAATTCAGCATACAATTCATCAAAGGCATTTCTCATGTCATCAAGAGTATAAAAATTTTGAGAAGAGATTTGACTTACCTCACTTTGATTTTCTTCCTGTGCCATGAGGCAGAGATTTGCCGCTTCTTCATTTTCTTCTTCACTGGATTCGTCTCCGGAATCTCCTCCCCAAGATATGTATGCTCGTTGCTTCTTGAAGGGTTTCTTCTCCTTTTTAAGATTTGGGCAGTTTGTTTTGATATGCCCTGTTTCACCACATTCATAACATTTAACTTGCTCACCTTGCTTTTTCCCTTTGCGGTCATATTCTTTTCGCATGAATTTTTGGAACTTTTTGATGATGAGTCCAAATTCGCTATCTCCATCCTCTTCAATTGGTGATTGACTTGTGCTCGCCTTTAGAGCAATCTTTTGCCTTCTTTGTTCGTCAACAACAGGGTTAAGAATAGTGGATTCATAAGTCTTAAGATTACCTCTAAGAGCGTCTATGGTGACGTTCGTGATTCCAATTGACTCTTGAATCGCATCGGCCTTTGATCGCCATGCCGGTGTTAGGCTCCTAAGAATTTTTCGAACTAGTTCTTTGTCTGTGAACGTCTTCTTGAGTGCGTGGAGATCATTCACTATTGATGAGAACCGCTCAAATATCTCGTCTACCTTTTCGCCTTCCTTCATATGGAACAATTCGTAAGCATGAGTTAAAAAATCAATTTTAGCTTCTCTTACCTGGTCAGTCCCTTCGTAAGTGACCTCAAGCTTGTCCCACATTTCTTTCGCTGTTTTGCAGCAGGAGATTTTCCTGTAATCATTAGCATTAACAGCACAGAGTAATAAATTAATAGCTTTAAAATTATTTTGGACCATTCGATTATCCTCGGCGTTGAATTCCTCTTCTGTTTTTGGCACCCATATTCCTTCCACCTGTTTGACAGGAACCTCATTTCCTTTGGTGTACACCTTCCACAAGTAAGGGCTGTTTGATCTGACGAATATCTGCATCCTTTCTTTCCAATATGAATAATTAGTCCCGTTGAACAAAGGAGGTCTTGTGGGGCACTGTCCTTCATCAATACCTGCAAAAGAGTCTAGAGTAGAAGCCATGGAAAGATTCTCTCAAACGGTTAAGTCTTTCAGAGAGTATGGCTCTGATACCAATTGTTGGAAATAACGCTTTACGCTAGAGGGGGGGTGAATAGCGTTTTAAAAATATTAAGCGTTTTAGTGCGGAATTTAAAAACTTTGCAGAAATTAAAACAAGTGCAGTAAAATAAACTTACACAATGATGTATCCTGGTTGGCCACAAACGTGGTTAGTCCAGTCCCCGAGAGACTCTCTCGAGATTTCCACTAAACTTGTCAAGCTTACGGGTGCTTAACAAACCGTTACAGCTGAGGACACAAGCCTCACCTAGGTGCTCGGGGATCACAATCCCAAAGACTTTAATTGCTCGGGGATACCAATCCCAAAGACTTCAATTGCTCGGGGATAACAATCCCAAAGACTTCAACTGCTCGGGGATAACAATCCCAAAGACTTCAACTGCTCGGGGATAACAATCCCAAAGACTTCAATTGCTCGGGGATAACAATCCCAAAGACTTCAACTGCTCGGGGATAACAATCCCAAAGACTTCAACTGCTCGGGGATAACAATCCCAAAGACTTCAACTGAGGAATCACAAGTTCCTCAACAAACGAGAATCGCAATTCTCTTACAAACACAAAACAAACTCACTTTACAAAGTACTCCTCAATGAGTAGATATGAGTAGAAATAGTACGCTCAAGATCACAACAACTTAGCTCAATAGAATGGCTCTTCAAAAAGCTTTATGGATGAATGAAAATGATGATCAATGTAAGAAAGCTTTTAGCAATGAAAATACTTAAATTGTATATGTTGTTGTTGTGAAAACACTGAGTTAAGCCTGTATTTATAGGTGAAAAACTCAGTCTTACCGTTGTCTAATTGCCAATTAAGGATTGCTGAAATTACTCAGTGACAATCGATTGTCAAGACTAAACAATCGATTGTTTGCCTATCAGATCAAAAATTCAATCCCAGATTTTACGTCAACAATCGATTACTTCAAATCAATAATCGATTATTTATAACGTTAAAAAATCCTTTCCAATTTTTGGCATAAAACATCGATTATCAGGAAATCAATAATCGATTATTTTAACAACGTTCAGAAAATCTTTTCCAGATTTTACGCAAAACATCGATTGTTAAATATCAACAATCGATTACCTGAAGGTAATTTGAAAATGTATGACAACGGTTAGTTCCAACAATCGATTATCAAATAGAACAATCGATTATAAATTAATTTCAAAACTTACTGTCTCATATATAATCGATTATCAAAAGCCAGAATCGATTATTAATTAATTTCAAAACTTTCTGTCTCATATATAATCGATTATCAAAAGCCACAATCGATTATTAATTTATTTAAAAACACTGGGAGACATTTTTCTCATTCTAATCGATTACCATTAGTTCATAATCGATTTTTCTGAGTTTTGAAAACTTTGCCTCAGTTAACAATCGATTATCAAAAGTACACAATCGATTGTTATGCAGTTTGCAAAAACCTGATGTTAACTGACTTACTCACAATCGATTATCATTAATTCACAATCGATTGTCATGCAGTCTTGGCTTAGAGATACTCGATTATCATAAGTACATAATCGATTAGCTTAGCCCAGATTTTTGAGGCATGTTTGAAAAACATTTTAACAAATATAAATATGCATAGTTTAAAATCATTTGACACTTAAGTTAGATATGCATGATTTTGGAAAAATAATTTTAGTAGAGAAGCCATGTTATGAGCCAAGATTGAGGAATCAAGATCACAATTAATATTGACTCAATTATAACATTTCTAAACTTTGTCTTGAGCTTCTTGTAATGCATCCATTTTGTGCTTGTCCTTGAGCACTGCTATATATCGCTTATTGCTTTGTTTGACATTCATCAAAACCTACAAAAGAACACACGTTTAGTATATTGCATTTGAAACGTGTTTCCAACAAAATTATTATATTCATTAGCAGAAAAAGTATATAAAATTTGTATAATTTTTCTATATAACATCAGAATATATATATACAAAATACATATATTTTTTCGGCTTTATTTTGAGAACGGCTATATAGTGTTATCTTCCCAACTTTTTTATTCAACGAGGAAATGTAAAAATAGCACGGTATAGCCAGTTTTCGGACTGGTCATTCAAAAATAGCCAGCGGTTACCAAGTCAATAAAAAATACCCACTATTTTACTGCAATAGAGACCGGTCCAATATAATATACTGGAGTTTGGTGCACCAGTGTATGAACTGGAACACCGGTGCTCCAAACTCCAGTATATTATACTGAACCAATATACTTGCTGGAACTCTAATATATTATGCTGGAGTTCTAGTGTAGTTATGCTGGAACTCCATCATATTATGCTAGAGTTTTAGCATACTTATCCTAGAAATCCAGTATAATATGTTGGAGTTCAAGTATGCTTGTGCTGCAACTCCAGCATAATATATTGGAGTATTTTCCGGATTTTGAACAGTGTTTTTGCTCAGATTTATCTTTACATGAAAAGTGACTAAATTTCGAATACTTTTGAAATTGGGCTATTTTTTAACGACCAGTTGTAAATCTGGCTATTTTTGAATTTCTCCCAAGAAACAAAGACCAGAAGGACATCCACCTAGTAGGTGGAAGTCCAATACAACAACAACAACAACAACAACAATAACATACCTAGTAAAAATCTCACTAGTGGGATCTGAGGAGGGTATAATGTACGCAGACCTTACCCCTACCCCGGAAGAGTAGGGAGGTTGTTTTAAGGAGACCCTCCGATCAACAAAAGATATAATAATATCATAAAAGAATCTTAAGAAAGGATCTGAAACAACAAAGGAAGTAAGAGAAGTAATAATAATATCTTAAAATATACCGAACAAGTGAAAGAGAGTGCAGTACTACAGTCCTATGCAAAACAACAAAATAGTGTGAACACCACACAGACTGCTACCAACTATAGGCAAAACTCTATCAAACTACCTGGTAGAAAGAATGATCCTCTAACCTATAACCCTAATGCTCGACCTCCACGCGTTCCTATCAAGAGCCATGTCCTCGGAAATCTGCAGTCACGCCATGTCTTGCCTGATTACCTCACCCCAACTCTTCTTAGGTCGTCCTCTACCTGTTCTCGTACCTGCCATAGCTAGCCGCTCGCACCTCCTAACCGGGGAATCTATAGTTCTCCTTCGCACGTGACCAAACCACCTAAGCCTTGCTTCCCGCATCTTGTCGTCCACGGGAGCAACTCCCACCTTCTCCAGGATATCTTCATTTCTCATCTTATCCAATTTGGTATGCTCGCACATCCATCTCAGCATCCTCATCTCCGATACTTTCATTTTCTGGTTATGTGAATTCTTAACTGGCCAACACTTAGCCCCATATAACATAGCCGGCCTAACCACCGCTCTGTAGAAGTTACCTTTGAGTTTCAGTGATACACTCTTGTCGCACAGGACTCCATATGCTAATCGCCATTTCATCCACCCCACCCCAATGCGGTGCGTAACATCCCCGTCAATCTCCTCATCTCCCTGGATAATAGACCCTAGGTACTTGAAACTTTGCCTCTTGGGAATGACTTGAGAGTCGAGCCGCACCACCTCATCCGCTTCCTCCGACATGCTGCTGAACTTACACTCCAAATATTCCTTCTTGGTACGACTCAACTTGAAACCTTTAAACTCTAAAGCCTGCCTCCACACCTCCAGTCTCTCATTAACATTGCTACGCAACTCCATTGATCAAAACTATATCATCAGCGAACAACATACACCATGAAACCTCCCCTTGAATATGATGTGTCAAGGCATCCATCGTCAGAGAATATAAGAATGGGCTAAGCGCAGATCCTTGGTGTAACCCCATAATCACCGAAAAAAGCTCTGAGTCACCTCCCGTAGTCCTGACCCAAGTCTTAGCTTCATTATATATATCCTTTATCGATTCGATGTATGCTACCGGCACCCCTTTCACTTCCAGGCATCTCCAAAGAACGTCCTTAGGGACCCTGTCATACACTTTTTCTAGGTCAATAAATACCATGTGCAAATCCCTCTTCCTACCCATGTATTATTCCACCAACCTCCTTATAAGGTGGATAGCTTCCTTGTAGAATGTCCTGACATGAACACGAACTGATTTTCAGAAATATATACCCTTCTTCTTACCCCTCCCCCCCCTCCCCCTTCCACCACCCTCTCCCAAACTTTCATGGTATGACTTAACAACTTGATGCCCCTATAATTGTTATAATTCTGGATATCACCTTTGTTCTTTAACAGCAAAATCATCAAACTACATCTCCACTCATCTGGCATCCTCTTCGTCTTGAAAATAATATCAAATAGCCTACTCATCTATTCTAAGCCCGCTCTGCCCACATACCTCCAAAATTCTACTGGAATCTCGTCTGGTCCAGTCGTTTTGCGTTGACTCATCTTACCCACAGCTCCCACTACCTCCTCAACCTTGATACGCCTACAGTACCTAAAGTCTCGGTGACTCTCGGGGTGCCCCATTTCTTCTAGCACAATGCTATCGGTCCTATTTTCATTCAAAAGTTTATGAAAGTACGTCTGCCATCTATGCTTAATCTGGGCGTCCTCCGTCAATACTCTACCTTCCTCGTCTTTGATGCACCTCACTTGATCCAGGTCACGAGCCTTCCTCTCTCTTGCTTTGGTCAGCCTAAATAGCTTCTTATCCCCACCTCTGCCCTCCAGTTTCGCATACAACCGATCAAATTGCAGCAGTCCTAGCCGCTGTGACCACTAATTTTGCCTCTTTCCTAGCTTCCCTATACCTCACTCTGTTTGCTCTCCTCTGCTCCTCATCGATACTCTCCACTAACGCAAGGTACGCCCTTTTCTTTGCTTCCACTTTACCTCGGACCACATCATTCCACCACCAGCCACCTCGGTGCCTACCAAGGTATCCCTTCGAGACCCCTAACACCTCTCTAGCCGCCTCCCTAATACAGTTTGTCGTCGCCGTCCACATAGCGCTAGCATCCCCACCACTCTTCCAGGCACCCATATCTATCAGCCGCTCCTCCAACTCATGCGCTGTATCCTTAGCCAAAGCACCCACCTTATCCTCGGTTGACCCCGCACAAACCTCTTCTTCCTCTTTATCATGATACCAACGTCCATCACCAGGAGCCTATGTTGAGTCGCGAGGGTCTCACTCGGGATCACCTTACAATCCTCACACAACCCCATATGACACCTCGTGAGAAGGATATAGTCAATCTAGGTTGTAGCCACCATACTCCGAAAAGTAACCAAATGCTCTTCCCTTTCCGGAAAACTAGAGTTCACGATCACCAACTCAGAAGCCCTAGCGAAATCCAATAAGGAAGTGCCACCTTCGTTCATATCCCCAAAGTCGAAACCCATGTGTACCTCGCCATAGCCTTCAGCCGACGCCCCAATATGACCATTGAAATCCCCTCCTATAAATATTTTCTCCGTTGACAGAATACCCCGCACCACCTCATCCAAACCCTCCCAAAAGCACCTCTTAAGCACCTTGCCCAGGCCTGCTTGCGGTACGTACGCGCTAACAACATTCAGAGTGCTCCCTCCAACTACTAACTTAATCGCAATCAATCTATCATTTACCCTCCTAACTTCAACTACGGAGTACTCCTTGAGCTCCCTATCCACAAAAATACCCACTCCGTTCTTGCCCTTCACACGTCCAGAGTACCATATTTTGAACCCGTCCGCATTCTTCGCCTTCGATCCTACCCATATGGTCTCCTAAACACAAGCTATATTGATCTTCCTTTTATGGAGAATCTCGCTAACTCTATAGACTTACCCGTCAATGTTTCTATATTCCACGATCCAATCCTTAACCTACAGACTCCCTTACTGCCTTTACCCCCTCTGGGACCCGTCCCACACCTTGACCCGTTTCCTACCCCCTACCTCACCACCCGCCTGCCCCGAGGACATGACCTTAGTCTACCATTGCAAACCACAATTGTTATGCCTACGGTATGGTCTAGACAAAAATGCAACTACAAACAAGCAAAGGTCTAAACTATAAGTAACAATACAGAACTACTATAGCAACAAATTATCTAAAACAAATAGGTGACGGGAGGTACCAATTCCCGCGGATGGAACCTGCAATTTCGACTTGTTATACTCCCGTGTGGTGAGGCTCGCCATCCCGGCATTGGTACTACCAACCAGCCTGCCTGTTGTGCTGCCTATGCTAGTACACCTCCCACTCAGCCCGCAACATCCACCAACAAATTGCAACCTGGATAACATACAAACACACACAGAACCGAGAAAAAGAGACATGTGCGAGACTGCCATCGTCACCACTAGTGACACACAGATCTGGTGGTGGCCAGACTTGCCGGAAAAAAGTGCTGAACCTTGTAACAGTGGCGTGACGCCGAGAAAAGAAGAAGAGAGACGAAAAAAATATAAAGGAGAAGGAGTAGCACCGAGGAGGGGGTTGGGGTTGAAGCCGGAAAAGGAGAAGACAGGCGGCGCGGCGCCGGTGGAGCGTCGATCGTCGGTCTAATCTCTGCTAGGGTTAAGAGGGGGAAGAAAGAGAGACAGACAGAGGGAGAGATAAAGAGATAGAGGGAGAGAGAGGGGGAGAGAGAGAGGGAGTGAGAGCTTACCTGGCACCCGTCCACGCTAGTGCCGGTGCTGGAGACTTTCACTGGCGGAGATTACCGTTAGAAATTAGACCGTTAGTGTTAGAAAGAAATACAAACCCACTAAAAGGAAAAACAATTCATTTTTGCAAATCTGCTATGAATTAGGGATTTGAAAATTTTCGTTCATTCTATCCCTATTTAACAAGTATTATCAACAAATCTGCTAATATTAACAAGTCATTCTATCCATATTTAACAAATCTACTATCAATTGTAATCACAGTTATCATTAACAAGTATCATCACACATTAAATGATTCCCACAACAACAATAAAAAAAAAGTAATTAATTAAATGTGAAATTATGATCAAAAAAGTAGCAAAGGGGGTGAAAAGAAATGCAACATTGAAAAATGAAGAGAAAACGAACTTCAAGGGCATAATCATTATTTACTTACAGATTTGGGAGAAGAGAGGCAATTTCACCGGCGAAATACCGAAAGCTTTTGAGATCGAAGGGAAGAGGCTAAGTTTTTCCGGTGAAAGACAGAAGAAGAGAAGTGATCGAGAATCAAAAGAACTGTTTATACCGTAACAAAGAAAGCCAGAGCTTACTGATGAAGTGGCTTTGCAGATTTCAAAATGAAGAAGGTGCTCGCTCTTTGGAGACAGGTTATTGAAAGAAAGTCCAAACGGGAAAGGAGCTGGTGTACTAAGAGCCCAACCAGCCTCATAGATTTAGATGCAAAACTGCTGTACTTATTGGAAATGATATAAAAGAAGCAACATAGGCAGATGCACACTATAGGTTGGGGGATCACCGACATCCGAAAACTTCGGTAAAAAACCTCCATGTATACTTGAAGACATACTTGCAAATGTCTTGAACAAATAGTCAGATATTAGCATAGGCCTCCGTAGGAATCTTTATGAGCAGTGATAAATTTATATTGAGTGTCATGGTGCCACTGTGACCGCCAAATCCTGGGTCAGCATAGGAAATTTCTCTGTAAGATAATGTTACTCATCGCTGTCCAGCAATGTTGATCAAAGCAACCTACGGATATGGAGATCCAATGCATCCTATGACACCTGATTTACATGGTTGGTAACTAAAGGTGCATGTCTAACACTAGATGTTTTTTGTGAGGTATACATAGTGAAAGCTCTGAACACCTAATTCCTACATTATAAAAACCTTTTACCTTCTCACAAAAAAAGAGAGATTTTTTATGTAATTGCAAGTACGCACAAATGAAAAGCGTAAAGGTACTGCATGCATCATTACACATGTTTAAAAAAATTGTGTACACAACAACAAAATGTTAGTTTACAATGGAGTTCTTTCAGGCAACCTTTGACTGCCCTTTAGGAAGAAAGCTATGAGTTAATGACAAGATATGACTCTTTAGGCTTTCCACTAGAGAAAGCTCCGGTTTTTGTACACTATTTATTAGCCATTTATAATCGGACAGTGCATTTTCTGGCAATGGCTCTAAAAGTTCACACTTAGCCAAGATATCAGATGGAGGAATTCCAGCAATGAGGTTTGTCTCAAGTTTTGGTCTACCCCTAGTAAGCTTTTCGGAGACTTTAACAGGGGGTTCAAGGCTGTTAGGTGAAGCACCTGGAACAACGTCATCATTGAATCTTTCAGCTTGCAGGCAGAATTCTATCCACTGATGCACTATCGGTGATGGCCCTCTAACTCTTCCTCCAATTTGATCTGTTGCAATTCTCGAAGCAGCAGGTATTGCCTGATGAAGGCATTTTCTGCAAAGTTATATGCAGTAGAAATGATCCTATCTCTAATAAATCTCTCTATACTAGCTGCATTTTCTAACACATTAATTACATTGTTTTTGTTCCAAGCATGTTTGGGAGATTTAATAGTTAAGTCCAGAAATCTATTCAGTGAAAACAGAATGCAAAGGTTTGTCGTATTGACTGAAGTGTCTTTTTTTTTTTTTTTTGAAGTCTAGATTTTGTCTACTTTATCTAAAAGGAGAGTTTTTCTTACACTTGGTAAACTAATGTGAGTGTTTGATGGGACTTACTTTAAAATTTCAAACTCATAAAACTTCATCAATAATTCATTGAAATTCAAGAGAGAAGATATTTTATTCTTGTCTGGACACGTGTACTCCAAATACGGACAATAAAGACTAAACCAAGGGAAAGAAATAAAGAGAAGCTGTCAAACTGGAACTTTTAGATCTGTTGCACCTTTCAGGAATTATCGATCAAAAGAAAACAAATAAAAAACAACAATAAATAAAGATGAGCTGGAAGCATTTTAGGATGCACATAGAGGGAGAAAATTCTGGACATACCCAGCAATCAGCCCACAGACTTGCACCAGATTTGGGAACAACTACAGCAATATTTGACATCCGCTTTGCAGCAGGAATAACATCATTGCTCCATCCAACAGCTACCCATACATCTCCAACTCCGAAGGCTTTAAGATAGTAGCCGCTATCAAATAGCCGGACCTTTTGAGAGATACAAATATTTAGATATCCAAATACTGAACAAGATTTTTTTTAATTTAATCTCATGCATTTGGCGCACAAATGTTACTTTGCATGTACATAGAGATCTCACATAGAAAATGCTAACATACATGAATCCACCTTTAAAGGATTCTAAATCAAGTCAGTATACATATCATTTGAAATCTTAACATATGTTTGTGTTAAAAGATAAAGGACTCAATCAATCAACTCTTTTCTATAATCAAGTCATTTAACCATCATAACTATGATTTTGCAAGTCTCCATATGCATATAAGCATTTGAAATCTATCAATCCAAGTGCGATCTTAAATATTGGGAAGGGAAGTCGCAATTTTTAAGCACATGACAATACGAAAACAATAAGAGAAGGAAACAACCATGACCCTAAAAAATCTGGAGAAGTTACTAACTGCACATATGGTTCTTGGCAGGAAAAATGAATGTTCTAGATAGTTGGATAGATCTCTTGGAAGCTCAACATGAAAATACTTATTAATTTTTTGCAGCAACTTGGTGCAATATCAGTGAAATTACTTTTGAATTACCAATGAAATCTTCAAAAGTTGACAAGAACAGAACTTGGTTAAATTACTGTATGCATGGCTGTATATCTTGCATTAATAGCTCCACATTTTTTTTCCCTATACCCGTGCATAATCTAAGCTCAAATTAGAACCATTTTATACCCACTGGCCACTACCTTAAAACGATAAATCACAACTTAAGTGCTCAAAGATCAGTTATGGATTAGGTGAATAACCTTTGCATACATGGCTCATACCAGTCCTTTTTAAACTTATACAAAGATGAATCTAGATAAAATCAACAGGTTCATGTAAACATGTATAGACACCACACAAATAAGTTGGAAATATTTTGCAATAGTGCTATGTCAGCTAGGAAATTCAGGTGGCATCAGCATTTGCTGATAATAATTTGAATCCCTGCCCCTTATTTCCTTTGAATGTTGCATCCTTACAGATTCAGCTCCTCTTCCAAACAAATGTTATAGATTTTTACTCTTCTTCTTCTTCTTCTTTTATTAACTAATTTTTTGTGAAGAACACCTAAGCTCATCAATTGGTGGAAGAGATCATCTGAATCACACTCCAGACAGGACAACTAACACAGCATTGAAATTGTTCAATCCAAAGAACAGAAAAGATGTCCTATAATCCACCTTTAAGGAGCTCAAAGCTAGGTAGTTTTTACAATTTCCTTTAAATTACCTGTTTAACAAGTGATGCAAGATTCTGCTGCACAGCCTCTCATCCACCAACGACTTCAAACATGTCAGTTGTGTTGTATGATGCCCCCATATACTTTAAGACTGCACCCATGATTTCTCGTGGTGAATCAACCATTGAAATTTTTCCAGCAAGCTCAGGTCGCCATAGATCGGCCCAGTCCTACAGTGGTGGTTTACAACCCTGAATAAGCGAGCTGTCACGTAGAATGCAACTTTTGAAGAAGACATTGAAAACACAGACACTGGGGTCTGTAAAATTTAAGACTCGTTCAACACGAGCATGTCCAAAACAAATGAAGAATCCATGTAACATAGCTGATAGGTAAAAAGTAATATTATGCAATTAAATCATATTTTCATTGGGAATAACATTCAGCAATTAGGGGGCTTCAAAGAGATGTGGAAGAAAATGGAATAAAGGTCAAGAACAAAAACATTCACGAACTTCCCCTTATGGATGCTCAATCCTCTTGCTTCTTTCTTCTCTAACTGGGTCAAACTTCAAGAATCTATCGATTCTATCCAACTGGGAGTAAGACAAACACTAGCAGCTAGAAAGACAATATGACAAATTTACAATCGCAAGCAATGAGCATAAAATTAAAGCATCACCCATCATGGTTCCATTTTAAAAAGTGATACTCCAAATATAGACACAAGTTACCTCTATGGAGCCATTTTACGCTTTCGAAATTCACTTTTCTTGTAAGCTATCACTATGCTTCCCCATCAATATGGAGCTGCCCATATCCTACCGTGAGAATCCAATTTCCCTTCATCGCTCCTGCGCAAATATACCTGACATTATTTTAAAGTCAAAGGGAACTATCAAAGGGATCCGAGAAGAAGATAGATGCCAAAGAAAACAAGATGATGTTTGCAATACAGAAGTATAGAAGAGAGATGCTCTTTTCTTTTTTGACAAAAAGACAATTTAGTTTTATATAATATACCATCAGACATGGAATATTGGGTAAAACAAATAAGTGGTTCAGTCCTCAAAGCAAAGTGTCTCCCATGTGAGGTCAGGTGATACACAAGCAGCTAGATGATGCAAGAGCTCTTTTTCCCTAATGCTATCAAGAAAATGGTATGTCATGACCCTATGTCAGAGTAAGGTTCCAAACCATCCGAGAGTGATAGGTATGTTATTTCTTGGTACTCTCTTTCTACATTTTGCAAACCTAAACAGAATGATGAAATATGGATTTCAGGTTCAATTGTAAGTAGTAGCTCAAGTTATGTAAATCCTAATATTGCTTCCAACAGCCTGGCAAGAAAATAGGAGACCATAGATATGTGTATTTCCTAGCACTGAACTGAACAGATTCTCATGTAACAGTTGATTTTGAGAGACAAGGCACCATCAAATATATCATGGCTGCGATTTAATGTCAAAGATATCACACCCTTGTTCAGTTTTGAGGTAACAGTTAATTTTCATTGCAACGAGGCAATCTGGAAATTTTCTGAATGAAACCATCTCTTTAGAAGATGACAAAAGTAAAAAGAAAAAGAAAAGTAAAGGCAAAAAACACCAGGGATGCTACTGACAGGCTGAAAGACATCAAAATACGAATGTCACTCCTCATCAAAAAAAGAAGATGGTTTTTACCTTCCATTTGTCGCTTAACTTTTCAAACCAATCTTGATCTTCTAAACCATGCATCGGCTCGATTAACCTCTTCTCAATGGCATAACTGAGCCAGGTATCACCAAGAGTGACAACATCAGCTGTCAAAGCAGATTTATGATTAACTTTTCCTTTCTGACTAGGCATACAAAGTTCATGAAAGATGTCTTGCAGGCTTTGACGAAACTCAGAATG
The DNA here is from genome assembly GCA_034376525.1 of Nicotiana benthamiana. NCBI lineage: Eukaryota > Viridiplantae > Streptophyta > Magnoliopsida > Solanales > Solanaceae > Nicotiana > Nicotiana benthamiana. The sequence continues at coordinate 78,727,002 of CM067330.1, forward strand.
TAATCTCAATCTCCTCCCTTGAGATCGCAAGAAATCCTACACATCAATGAGCAAAGAGCCATTATTCTCGAGAATGTGCACAGAGTTGTCATCATTTGAATGACAACTGAAGCGTCTTATTAATGCATATTATATGACAAAAGCACAGTAAACTTGATCTCCCTCTTTGATAGGAGTAACATTGAAGTGCTGTATATAAAATAAGTGTTTTAGAAGGAAACATATGGAAAAGCCTTGAATGGAAGCTGATATCTAGCAATATCCTAAAGTTCTTGAAAAGAACTCAGGATCATTTGCACACTATAGCACCTATATTGTAAAATGACCTCAAAAGAACATCCGCTTGGACTCCGTTAGAAGCTAAGCAGAATAGAAAGAAGCATATAACCACTAGGATGCAAATGATAAATGCTTCTCACAGTATTGGAGAACCTACATAACAAAACATTAACAGTATTTTGGGTTGAAAAAATTGTATGTTTTCTCTTCAAAAAACATACTCCCTCTGTTCCAATTTATATGAACCTATTTCCTTTTGTATCCGTCCCAAAAATAATGACCCCTTTCTAAATTTAGAAACAATTTTGCTTAAACTTACAGTTCTACCATTAATGAGAAGCTTTTATAACCACACAAATACTCTAGGTCCCCTTTTTGACTTGCTTAGGACCACAAATTCCAAAATTCTTTATTTTTTCTCAACACCACGACCACTCAAACAGGTTCACATAAATTGGAACGGAGGGAGTAGTATTTTTGGGTTGATTTATCAGTGAGGAAAGTAATGCTACAGTAGCTTTTCTTGTGTTTATCTTTTTCCAATAGCTTTAATAAAAGAGATTCATTTTAATTTACCATTGGACATTACATAGAGCAATCAATGAATGTCTTTTTTGCTAATACTCTCTTATTATCTAAACTAGAGTCAGGAGATCTGTAAACTCAAAAATTTAATGTGAACATCAATATGAAAACAAATAATTTTGATATCGGATGGAAACAAACAGAAAATATTTCCAACCTTCTTTCCTTGTTTTTCTTCCATTCCTTTTAATTTGGTGGGCTGTAAACTAACTCAAATTCTAGGCTTTTACCCCCATTTACTACCCTTCTCTTATCTTTCCTGACTTTACAATTAAAGCAAGTAGTACAATATTTCTTGTGGGCAACTTTCAACCTTGGAGCCACTAAATTCTCACTTTTTTCTCCCCAGGAATAACTCTTCTGCTTGATTATATGCACTCTAAATTTGTTTTGATATTAAAGTCAAGGAGAAGCATAAAAAGTGCAACAAATTTGCGGCTAAGATGCTACAATCGACAATGGTGGCACACAAAATAATGGTATCTTCAACATAGGGATTCATTGCCCAAAACAGGGGTTAGTAGAATAGCAAGAGAAGACCAACATAACATCATAATCTCTCTTTGATCCTACATACAGAAATATCTACTTGCAACTTATTAAGACAACCTTTACACCATACAAGGTTTGAACTGATCAAATCTTGAAAGCAAAAAAGTGAGATATGGAGCTGAGTTAACAGACCTTGAGCCATACAGGAGATAAAGAGTTACTAAGAGAAACAACTCTTAGAGGGACAGTCAAAGCATACGTCTTAGACTTCCATTTCTTAAATGCCGCTTGAAGTTCTTCATCATTGATATCTTCCACATTTTTCGATTTTCCAACTTCAGTGCCTATGTAATTCAAAGTCCATGGCACCAAGTAAAACAAGCAGTAAAATAAAGAGGGAGAGAAGAAAAAGAGACTCTGGACGAGTATCTTCATGCAACATTCATTAGTGTCAATAATATCAAAAGGAATTAGGCAAATAATGAGTGGAATTTGAAAGAGCACTAACAAGAGCAGCATTAAAGGCGAAATACATAAATTGCCACTTTAAGTTGTCCTTAACGATCACCCAAACACCTCAATTGGCCCTTTTATCATTTTAACACTTCAAGAGACTGTTAAGTAAATCAAATAGACACTCGAGTGCAGCAGACCAGATGAATGAGTTACACTTGCCAATGACGTGTCAAATGAGCCAATCAATGACCGACACGTGTAATTTGTAACTAAAACTTAACACACATAATTAACATAAAAAAAAAATGAATTTAAAGAAGAAAAAAAAACCTTTTCCCTCACTTTTAACCAAAGCAACGCCCTTCCTCTCCCCCTTCCCCTCCAACTTCATCTTCTTCCTTCCAGACCAAAACCAATACCACCCCCACCCCCACCCCCATTCATCTTCTTCCTTTCAATCCAATCAACCCCTTTCGATCTCACACAATCGACCCCAACTTCCATCGCCTTCATCTACACAATGATTCATAGGAAAACCAAGATTATAGCTCGTAAAATGGACTCCACCGAACTAGTACTACCGGCAACATTTTCAATTTCTGCTTCTTCTTTTTGCCATTTTTTTCTTCCTCTTCTTCTTCTGGCCATGTTTTTACAGATTCTGGCGTTTCTTCCTTAATCCAAATGTGAAATTCTAGTTGTCACAAGTGCTTCTCAAAAGAAAAATGATTTGCTACTGTGTGTCTGTGTGTGTGTTTTAGAATGTCTTTGAGTCACTCACACTGAGATGATGAGATGAGACAGCTGCTTACAAAACCAATGGATATGATTAGTTGTTTGTTTGAAGATGAAAAAATGGTCTCTTGGCAAAAAATATGATATTGGGGGGAGGAGGTGTTAAAATTGGAGGAGAAAGGTGCGAAAATTAGGTGGGGTCCATATTATTTTACGGAAAAAAATCTAATTTTAGGTAGGCAACTCGCGTCCCAAAGAGTGTATTTCACGCGATGGAGGCTGACATAGTCAGGTGTTTAGTTGATCTTCTTTTGTGAATAAATAAAATGTCTAGCTGGAAATTGCCTTAGTTGAGGTGTTCAATTGATCATTGAGGACAACTTAAAGAGCGTTTTATATATTTCGCCTAAAAATAATCAACAAGAACAAAAATAATTAGTTATCTGTTTCACACCAAATGACTAGATAAGGTTGCCTAGAATCACCTAATGAGTAAAGCTTAACATTTCTCTATCTCCCTAGCCACAAAGGTGGATCCAGGATTTCAATTTTATGGGTTCAACTTTTAAGGTTTATAGTATTGAACCCATTGTATTTATAAAGTTATGGGTTCAGAACTACCATTTGTTGCAATTTTAATAAATAAATTTCACATAAATTTATGCTTTGCGTCAAAAGCAGTGGATTCAGATGAACCCGGGGGTTAAACTCTACACCTGCCCCTGGCTAGCCATATTTAACCCAAATAACAAAGCTAAGTTGATCTTTGCATAGTTTGTCCCTCCTCCTCTCTTCCCATTTGTATCTCTCTTCTCTCTCGCCTTCCACAAGGCACTTGCATTTTCAGAGTTTAGTGTACCTACATTCTGGAAAACAACTCTCAATCCAGTGTTGTGCTCCTTCCTTTCCATACTATACAACACGACATTCGAATATATACATGATTTAAGATGTTAATTTGGCATATATCTCACTTATATACATATAGCAGTAGTGAAAATTTAGTTCCATAGAGAAATATCATGTCAGTGTTTCAAACTTGAATAGTTTAACAAATTTGAATTCGAACTCCTGAAAATTATGAAAGTTCTATAGGAATGTCAAACAGGAGATGTGCAAGAGGTAAAAATTGTCATATATATATCGGGCCGGAGGAATGGTAAAAACTTACTCGCACTTTAATTTTTACCCGCTAAGGTATTAATGCTTAGTCTAGCCAAAACATCAGGTGTGTTGGTATATTATACTACTAATGCACCAATAATAGACTAAACAAGAGGTTGTGCACCCCGGATTAGCCGTGTGCACCCCGGATTAGTCGGGGCTTGTGCACCCCGGATTAGTCGGGGCTGTTAAAGACTCGGATACCCGATGTAAATCAAAAAATAAATAGACTAAACAAAAGTGTACCCTAGTTAATTTGATCCAACTTGCTCAACCATTATCCTTAAATAGAATTTTCAAAAAAGAAAAAAAAAGAAAACATACCTTGAGATTCTTGGTCCTGAAGCTGAGTTAGAGAAGGGACCTGAAGAGGAACGTGAGTAGTAGCAACAGCTGGAAAGGACAAAAGGGCCGAACCCAAACTGCTAAATAGAACGGTAGAAGCAGCAATTTGACGGAGAAATTCGCCGAACGCCGGAAATGTCGCCGAGTTCCGGTGAACGGGTACGCCGGAGGCCCGAACGGAGAGCCTAAGCTTTTTGTGGAAGTGGAAAGTTCGAGAATTGTGTAGACGAAGAGTGGCGTAATGGGGTTTTGAGCTGTGGGGAATTGGGAGTGGGAGAGAAAGTGAGAGCAAAGACATTGTATGTGTGGGATTTAGATGATCAAGGGAACTGAAGAACTTATACTCCAGACAAATATTATATTGGAAGTTAAATCATTTTTCTTCAATTACTATTTTTAAGTATTTTTTAATTGCTTATATTTTTATACAGTTTTCAACAATACTCTATAATTTTTTTTAAAGATCTGATGTTTGGATGAACAAACACAGGGGTATAAAAGAATACTAGCTAGCCGAGCCAAGAAGGGGAACGTGGAACAACCTTAAAGTTGTAGAATAGGTGATCTACATTATATACGTAGTAGTGCGATCTTTTCTTGAACCTTGTGTAAATACGGAATATTTTGTGCGTCAAGCTGCTTTTTTAGCTACCCAAGCCAAATTCATTATATTTATAACTTACACCCCATCCACAACATTTACTATAAACCTTGAGGGTTGTTTGATTGGAATATTATTTATACTAGTATAAGTTATGTCTGTATAAGTTATATTAGGATTAATTATGTTGTGACTCTTGTATTCATTATTTGGTATGTTGTATTAAAAGTGACAATTACATAATTTCTAAGAAGAAGGTATAAATTATACCGGTGCTAATTACCCCACCTTCTATAAGGTATAAGTTATCCTAATGTTAAAATTAACATATGGATAACTTATATATGGTTTACTAACCAAATAGAGTATTAAGGCAGTATTAAATTTTTATACCACCCTTATACCTTCTTATACCTCATACCAAATGACCCCTTACGGGTCATTTATTATACGGTCTAAATTGTAATCCCTAAACTAATTTGTCCCACCTAGAAGAAGTTTGATAAGGTTAGGTGGAATAAGATAAGAAATTCACGAGTTTTTCGTCAATATTGTTCGTTATCTTTGAAGGTAGGTCTATATTAGTCCCTCAAATATAATAATCCTGAGCATATTTAGTCCCTTAAATATGTTAAAGTGGAGTACATTTAGTCTCACTGACAAAATGTGTTAAAAAACTAACGGTGTTACCAACCTCGATTCATGAAGCAAACCTTCTCCCCTAAAGCAAAACATTTCCTCTCCTTTTATTGAAACGCAAACTATCACTTTAATTCCTCATTTTTAGATAATATCGTCTAAAATTTTGGCATTGCAAATATCCCTTTCTGTGCTAGTTTTCAATGAGAAAATGACACTGTAGAACCGCTGTAAAAATTATAATCGAAAAAATGTATAAAATTTATATTTTCTCTGTATATATATATATATATATATATATATATATATATATATATATATATATATATATATAAATACATTTTGTATGTTAGTATACAAAATTTTATATGCATTTTCAACTACCAATTATAAATAGTTTCTGGAACGAGCTAAAAGTGATAATACAACCTGGTTATTCATTTGCTTAAATAATATGCCTAGAAGTGATCCTGACAGCTCTATTTTTTTTCAAATTATAACTTTTATTTTTGGAAAAATCAATCAAAAATTTTAAATGTACATCTTCTATTTTTGGAAAAATCAATCAAAAATTTTAAATGTACATACTTATGTATAAAGAAATATAGAAATTTTTACAGCGGCTATACAGTGTTATTTTCTCTTTGAAAACTGGCACAGAAGAGGATATTTTTAAGGTCAAAATTATAGAAGACATTATCTAAAAATGAGGAACTAAAGTGATAATTTGCATTCCAATATAAGGTGAGGAAATGTTTTGCTTCAGAGGAAAAGATTTGCTTCATGAATCAGAGCTGGGTAATACGGTTAGTTTTTGAACATATTATGCAAGTGAGACTAAAAGTGCTCCACTTTAGCATACTTAAAGAACTAAATATGCTCAAAGTCATATTTACAGGAACCAAAATAGACCTACCTAAATTATAGATCATATCCACTTACCAAGTTCCCAAAAATAGCAAAATCCACCTCTGGCAATAACGTAAAACAAACCAAACCATCATCCACTTATGTAAATATGTTCTTATGGCGACAACTCTGTATCTGCATTGATAAAATGGACAACTACATCATTAGTTGTGTCATTCTCATAGTCGTAACATACCTTAAGCAACCCATATAGATCGTCCGCCTAGTAGCATTGACCGAAGCCACCAATGTTGAATCTGAGTAAAAATCATTAGGAAGGTACGTCAACATCGAACTATATTGGAGAAAATTGTATATATATATATATATATGACGATATATCATAACACGTGGGATACTCAATAAATTATATTTAGCTACAGGTCGGGGATCAGGTACGAGTAAGAGGCACGGGGCGAGAATATTGGTAAAACCGTCTCTGTTTAAGCTTATTCACATCTGAGCAATGGAAAGAATGAATCTGGCTAAAGAAAAGGGTGCAAATACTGCATTAAAGAGTATTAAATGTTTATGTTGAGGAATATATGCATTCAATATAGTGATCATGTAACGTGACATTTAATGTCATTAATTACACATAATAGATTCATTATGACTTAGGCATAACGTATATTCCCAAACGGACCTATAAAATGATAGAGATATATAATCGATTGAGTCACAAATTACTATAGGAACACACAAGATATAGAGAGGATAAATGATCTTATTAAGATTGAATCTATGAGGAAACCCATTTACATGGGTTTTCCCCGATTCATAGAGTTCTGTCATGAATGTTTAGAAGAAGCTGTTCAACTATTGGGAGAGAGGAGAGGTCTGGCTGCCTCTTCATTGAAAGATTTCCCTTGATATATATAGTTGTAGCACCTGTGTCCTTTGCTGGGTCCCATGTTCTCTTGGCTCCAATATGCTTTAGGCGGACCTTTAAGCGTCGTTCTTGTCGACTCGTCAGATGTCGGGGAGAAGGTATGGACTGATTTACATTGTTTTTTGCTGCCTGATTATTTAGGCGGGACGTTGGTGACTTGCTCGAGATGGTCAAAATTTGACCAATACATTTATTACTTTAAAAATATTCAGATAAAGAACATGTTGGCTCCTGGTGTTGCGGATCCTCGTGGAACCTAGCGCAACTGCAAGCTTGACATATATTTAAAGGCTCATCTACTCGGCTCGAAACCATGCAAAGGTAAAGACTCTTAAACCATTTGATATTTTGTTCATTCATTTGGATTACAAATGTTAAAATATCTAAGCGTATTTTCAAATCGACCTTTCATGCTAAAACAACCAAAAAAGGGAAGCTCTTCTACTACAAGAAATCAGAAAAGGTCAAAAAATGGCCATAACTTATTCAATTTGGCTTATATTTAGTTTTCGTTAACCTATCGGCTCATAGAAGCCCCGCAGTCTCAAATATACATTTGAACTATTAAAAAGGTTCAAATATGCCCCTCACACTAACAATGGGGTATATTTTGATATATTTAATTGTTTAGGGGTATAGTTGGACTTTTTCGATTGCTCAGGGCATGTATAAAATTAAGGGTTCTTTCTTATCAATTTATCAAAATTAGTTTCCCGGCCTATTGATTCATCTCAATTCTCAATTCAAAATTTCACTTGTAACTTGTATTTATTTTGTTAATTTATAAAAGTAGTGTTTGAGCCAGCTCGGTACATATTTATTAGAAAGAATTACGGCCCTTGTCACTTGGCCTAACAACCCAATCGAAAATGACCCAGATTTGAAACTCTTACCTGATTTGGCCCATATTGTACATAACTTGAAAGAAACTTTTCAACCTTTAGCCCATTATTAAAATGCTTTTTTAGGATTTTTATTATTTTCTTCTTTCTTCATTCTCAGCACACCAAATTCTCTCCCACTGTCTCCCTCTTCTTTCTTTCTAACCCGCATAGACTTTCATCATCTCTTATCCTAACCCCCACTATTCCCCTACCCTACCCCTTATACACTTCTGCCATTAATGGCTCGAAGAAGGCTCGGGCTCCTACTCCGTCATCGATGGTGGCAAGCAGAAGAATATTGAAGATTTATGAAAGGAAAATGAAAATACACACAAATATGAAAATAAGTAGCTCTAAAACTTTATTTGCACTACAAAATAACCACTAATTTTTGAAGATTTTGAAGTTTGAAATTTTGGTCATTATTATTATGACCTTGAAGTCTCGAATCTAAAATTGGGTGTATCTTATCTGGGTGTTAAAATCATTGGCGCAAAATCGTAAACCTATTGAGGAGTTAAATCATCCAATACACAGCTCGAGGCTTGGATAGAAAATCACAACTATGTAGCAATTTGTATCAACACTGTATAATAATATATAATTGTGTATATGGATAAACAAACACCTCTTGTACACTATTATACATATTTATACAAGTTAATACATTATTTACTGTAAGCTTAATGTTGGACATTCTATGTTTTCTAGAGGAAATATTGTATAAGTGGTGTTTATATACACTTATACATTATTGTATAATTATGGATAAATGTGTACATTTGTATATAATATTGTATTATTATATATTTTTTCAGTTTATAAGAATGTATATACATTTTCAGTGTATAAGAGGTCTCTATGAAAGTTTGACACTTCCTTCTCTTCTTATTTTTCGTGTATGTGCTATATGAAAAAGATCTTGCACGCGTTTGAGGGATTCTACAATTTGTTTACCAAGTTTTTATTTTTCTTTTATTCTGTTGGATTGCTTCAACGATTGATATAAAAGTATGAATTTTTGCCTTCAAATAATATGTATTATTCAGGATTTTTGAGTTGCGTTGTGGCTGATTTGCATTTTTTTAATCAAATGCTAAATAATCAAAGAAAATCAAGAGAATGAAAACAGCCGGTTGTATATAGAATGAGCAATAATCGTAGTTGATTATGTGAAATAAGATGTATTTCGCAAATTAGCCTATTATTTTTAGGCAATAGATTTGCAAAGTGGTATCTAGGCTATTATGTTTGCAATTCGGGTGTGCGAGTTGTACGTATATGAAATTATCCCAATTTATTATGACGTACGCTTAATTTCTTCTACTTCTTACCTAAACAGATATCAGGTAGTTTTTCTTGCCAAAATTTAGATGAAAAGTAGGAAGAAGCTGTTGGGAACATGCCCATGTTGCCCGCCCAATGGGCCATTGGCCTAATCCTATTCTCTTTTGATTTCGATTCCTATTCACAATTGGATTTGATTTTTGTTCCTATTTAGAGTTGGTTTTGGCTTTACGAGAGAACACCACTCATGATCTATAAATATGACAACCTTGGAGAATTATTATATGCTCATCGATACAAGTCTTTGAAAGACTTAAGCATATAAGAGTGATTTTTTAGAGAGCTTTCATCAATAGAGAAGAGGGAAGAAAAGTATTTGTTTTGCTGTAGATTTTTTTCCGACCATAAAACTTTGAATCACGTTTACTAATTTGATAACAGTTGGATCGTGCTGAAATTTTGAGAATGTTCGTAACATCTTGACATTTGATTTGAACGGCGGAGAATGGATTTGGAGGCCCGAAGCATCTGATTTAGAGACTCAAACAACAGCTTCTTTTTGTGAATTCTCCTCTTTCTTCAATTGATTAGTTGTTGCTTTTATTGCTATTATTGCTCCGTGTGTTGGCACTTGTTGTGTAGACAATTTTGAGAACTTTTGTAACCCTCTTATTGTTATAGTGTAACTTTTTGGATTTTTGTGATGCGGTGGTGTTTACCTTCGATTTGAAGGGTTTTTCATGTTAAAATTTGGTGTTCTTTATCTTTTCTATTTTCGGGTTTGCCTCTTCCTCGACATAACAATGGTATCAAAGCCTTGGTTATTTATCCAGGTTATTACGAAATGGAGGAGAATATGAGCAAGATGGTATATTTAAATGGGAGAAATTATAATATTTGGAGAAGCAAGATGAAAGTCTTATTGTTCATGAAGAAGATACATCTACCCGTTTTTCCAGATAATAAACTCGAGAGTGTATCTGATGAATATTGGGATTTCAAGCACCAACAAGCATGTGGATATATACGACAATAGGTTGAAGATAATATTCAAAACCAAACTGTGAATAAGACACATGTGAGATCATTGTGGGAAAAGCTAGAAACTCTTTTATGCTTCAAAAACTAGGAACAATAAGTTGTTCCTGCTAAAGCAATCAATGACATTTAAATACAGTGAAGGCAGCCCTGTATCCTTGGCACTCCGAACGGGGTTTTCCGCTGCTACTTTCATTTTCTGAATTTGGGCCCGAAGGACCTCATTTTCCTTGACGAGTTTCTTCTTTTCGCCTTCATCTGCAGTTGCTTGCAAATCTTTCTCGAATTTCAAATTCATGGCCTGCTTCTCAAGTTTGCTTATCGTAGCCCTGTACTTGTGTTCTTTAGCCAACCAGTCCCACTCTCTTGCGATGCATTGACGAATTCCTGGAGATGGGGCCTTTTGGCTGGCCTCTCGAACTCAATTTCTCTCCTGTACCAAGCAAGGTATCCTGGCGATACTTCGATATGGACCGATCCCCTACGCAAGTGTTTGTTGTTAGGTATTGGCATTCATTCCAAATGTTGTGGACCGTTGCTTCGGGGAACTGACCATCAGGTCCAATCTCGACTACCCGGATACTAAGAGCTTCGTCTTTTGGCACTATCTGGCACCTCCCAAGTTGTCTCAAAACTCGACGCGGGGTATAAGGCTGGATGGTCCTAAGACCCATCAGAAGGAAGTGAGGCTCCGTTTCTGGCATGTATATGATCTCGTCCACAGACAACCATCTTAGCGTCCATTCTATTTGACCGGGAGTGAGGGACTAAAAGTAAGATATCCATCCTGTTACTCCTTTAGGCAAACTGAGCCCTTCAATCCTTGTGTAAAATTCTTCTATGCAATTTTTCTTCGCTGACCCATGGCTCATGAATTGGGAACGGTGGAATAGATGTTCGGTTATCCACATTTGCAACAGTAGATTTCACCCATCAAAGAAATCTTTCCCGGACCTGCAAGTTGTGAGAGCACGAAAGCTCTCAGCTACTCTCATAGGCGCGAGTGTGCACTTGGCTTGGCTGCGTAGAGTGCTGATAACCACTACTATTTTTATGTCGATGTTCCCATATTTCCTCGGAAACACCAGGAGCCCTAGCGAGGCCACCATAAAAGCGAAACGTTTATGTTATTCCCATTTGATGAGGTTTCCCTCACTATAGATTTAGTTATCTGGTTTGTTGAGACCCCTTATATGACCATATCTGCTATACACGAATGAAAAGGTGCAAAACCATGCTGCCAAGTTCGAGACTCTGCTTATTTTCAATGTATCTAAGAATTTATGCACAACTACAACTCTTGGGGCAACCAAATACTTATGTCTCAAAGGAAGTTCAGCATCCCCGATGTACCCGGCTATTTCTTCTATGTCAGGGTAAGTTCAAAATCTGGGAAGTGGAATACATTGTGCGTCGGGTCCCAGCACGTGACCGACGCTCTTATGATGTCACCTCGAGGTACAATCTCCAATAGTCCGGTAAGGCCTCCCAAATATTTCTTTACCTCATCTTGCCCTTCTATACCCTAGATTATTCCACCACAGCCGCAACTCCAAAGGGATTCTACTTACAAATGAAAAAGGTTCGTTTTGGATTGTGCTCATCCTGCACATTTATTAAAGTGAATTAACAACTCATGATTTTATTCCTTTTGACTTAAAAATCAAAATTGACCCCTTTCTTTTATGAAATTTGTTTTCTAAAACCCAAAAACCCAGTTTTGCAGGTACGACCTTTCAACACTTCTGGAGGAAGATTTTAAGGCTCTGCTCGCTAACCGGCCAAAAACAAAATAAAAATCCAAAGGTGGCCGTTTGTGAAAACTTAGCCTTCCGGCGTCCCTTTCAGTAACACTCGGTTATTCTTGACAACAATGGCATCACCGGATTTATTTTAGGACAACAAATAAAATTTGACATTTGTTTTTCTTTGTTTTTGGCTATTTTTGCAAAAGGGAGGTTGGACCTGATGGGGATTGCTATGCATCTCACACCCGGTGAGAATCAAACCGGTATAGTTCGGGCAAACAAAACTATTTTTGAAAATATGACTTTGCTTTCCCTTTTTCATTTCATAAAAACAAAACTATTTTAACAACAAGGTTTTTCTCTTTTTCATTGGCAAATAAAACAGACTTCCCTTTTTCCCATTTTTATTTTTTTCAATAATTCGGCAGAGCTTTGACAGTATTTGTACATTAGTTCTTTTAAAACAAGTGGTTAACTCTCCTTACCCGTAAAAAGCCGGTCAACATGCAAATCCAAAGCAAATAATTGCACAAGTAGGATACATCATGATGGTCCATTATTCCGGGTACACCTGTCATAGATGGACCCAACCCCTTTGTTGAGTCCCCTAAATCAAATGTATGATGTAGATAAATGTTCCTACTAGGGATCCGACATGAGGTTAAGTTATTCTATGTTCGAAACCTGGGTATTGTTCTAGACTGTGTACCCAAGCGGACAACTCGAGTCGAGGAGGGGGCTATGTACCGGGGACCCGCAAGATCATCTGGCTTAGTAACTTGTTCGAGCATATTTATTATTTCAAGATATGACACTAACAGAATAGGGAGTCTCGGCCAGCGAGCACATCCCCGAAGATAAGAAGAGAAGGGTTTCGTAACAGTTTATATGTACATTCAAATAATATCAAAGTGGTAAAAGCATCATCTTGCACATTAAGTCAACATGTAAAAACAAAGACCGGATAATAACAACGCCAAATACAACAATAATTCTAAGCTCAAAATCTTGAATTCTGAAATAGATATTCCGGGTTCCATCCCCAGCAGAGTCGTTAGAGCCGTCACACCTCCTTTAGGCTACTACAACCTGCGAAGGCGTAGATAAGGGAGTTTTTCCAATTTAAGGATAATCGAAACGGGATTTATTTAAAAGATTCAGAGTTGCCACTTGGGAGATTTATGGTGTCCCAAGTCACATGCTTCAAATCCCGAATCGAGGAAAGAATGACTTTGTTTAACAGTCCACGAACTAGAAATCCGGTAAGGAATTTTGTTAACCCGGGAGAAGGTGTTAGGCATTCCCGAGTTTCGTGGTTCTAGCACGGTCGCTCAACTGCCATACTTGGCTTGATTATCTGATTTAAATAATTATGAACCTACTTGCAAATTTTGACTTTAACTGTATTTATTTATTTTTAAGAAGAGAATTGCAACGTCATTAAAACATACCTCGAATCACGTCACATAAATGCACCCGTAGTTTTTGACAAATTTCAACTTCGTTGGGATTTGGATCTGGGTTACATAAATGTGCACCGGAATTCAAGAAAGTAATATTATTAAACACGCCTAAAGCAACTACGCATTTACACTTTGCGAGGGACATGGAATTCGCTATGGCATGCCTCGGAATCTAAGGATCAGTTCAAGGTTAAATAAAGCGAGGGCCACACAATTATCATTTTTGTTTGGCATGTCTCACCTCAATTCTAAGAAAAAGGTATTCAACTAACTCATGAGGGCCATTGATAGTATACATGAGTGTTATTTAATATTGCAATTTATAACAAATAAAAGTTGCATTTCAATTAAGCAATCAAATAGCAAATTGCTAATGACAGTCGACTTAGTGACAAAATATACCTCAACTTCCATGTTATATGGACCAAACTACAATACATAACTAAATCCCAAAGTCTCACGTTCTCTAGGAAAAATGGAGAACTCATTTTCGAGGATAGTCTAATGACTACTTGCAACCATTTTTAGCATTATTTTTTACATTTAACACTCTTTGAATAACAATATATGTCAAACAATTGTGTAATCAAAGCAGTTTCTCCTAACACAAATGAGGAAGATTAAGCAGACCAATGAGCATACTATATAAAGTTTATATATGCAGGAATGCAACAGAAACTTCACAAAAATTTCTTAGAGATGCCACGCATAGAAGCTTGACTTCAGCTACAAAATTTATTGAAGAGCACGTGTTTCCTTTAACAAATGATATGCAGTAAATGACTTAGATAGATTTGAGCAGCAAAAATCACCGGACATCAGATTCCGATTAGCAAAGTCAAGCCAAACTTACAAAATCACCTAAAGATTTAATAATTTAATCACTCAATACATAGATAATACAATGAGGATATGAAACTTACCTATATCGAACAAAGAAATGGCACTAAAGTAAACATCCAGAAGTATCAATCCATTACAGTTCAAAAATCTAGTAACTGTCCATATTAATTACAATCAGTTACTATAAAGCAAAATCTAAACCTATTACAAAATTAAGCATCATTGTTATTCGACTTCTGTTTGTGATATTTAGTAAATGCGCTCAGAACATGTGCCTGTAATAAAGCAAGGGAGAAGCACCTATGAGTAGGAAAATCAGAGAATAATAATAGCAAACCAACAACAGATACAGCAGTGAACCAGACTCGCAACCTAGAATTGAATAGGAGAAATTATCACATAAAACCAAGCCATGATTTAAAGCTAACAACACCAATAAACCGACCAAAACAGCCTTCAATGCACTCCAAATATATTCAAAATTGAATCCTACCAAGCTTGTAGAGTCTCAACACATCAAACACATATTTTTCAGATCATTTTACTCCTATCCAACTTAATGGCTAAGAATTAGTACTATTCTGAAGAAGCACCCTAATGGAACAGTAATAGTTTTTCTTTTGAATTTTTGACCTTAGGAATTTCAGTATTTCTGGAGAATTTTAAGAAATATTTCTTGGATTTTCATACTTCAGCCCCCTCGTCAATGAAGGCATTTGGATGCCTTTTATATCCAAAGCTTTAGAACAGCCCCTTTTTTGTGTTTGCCCCCTTAGTCCTCTTTTTATTTTTCAGATTTACCCAACCATTCCCTAAATTCTTAGCTTGCTCTCCAAGTCATAACAATTAAAGTCTGAAATTCTGATTGGAGCCCCATCTACAATGTTCAAGGGGCTTCAAAATCAGTTGAATGCCAGATTCCCTAACTTACAATACTTGTATTACCCCTGAACTAATCTGAAATTACCCAACTTATACTAGCTGAACCATTTTACCTTAGTTAAATTGACTATATCCAAACTCAATGAATCATTATTCAGCTATTAAAAAAACTAATAAGAGCCAAACCAGTAACAAAATAAGAAACTACTGGGAAATTAAAATCAATGAAATAAATGCCAAAATTAAAGTAACGATTAGAATAAGCAGGATCAACCAAATCCAACAAAAAATTAAACTAAAAAGCAATCATAGGAAACAGACAAGAACAAAACAAAATTGAAAGCTCAAGAAGAAGCCTACTGATTTTAATCAATCTTGTAATCTAATTAAATCAGTATTCATGACTTTGACTACAACACAACTATCAATTTGCGCACGTCAGACCAAAAAAATAAAGGAGAAGGGCAGGAATGAAGGAGTATGTCATGAAGAGATGAAATACCTAATCTAAACCAGAATCAATTTGAAGCAAATAAAAATGAACAACTAATCAACAGTACAAGCAACATAATACTTAGTTTTTCTTTCAACAAGATATGTATTCGATCTGCGATGCATTGTTAAAAGGGTTTCGGAAACCCTAAACTTAATTTGGAGCGGTTGTGAGGACATTTAAGGGCCCAATAGCCTTGGCTTTGTGGTCTGGGGGGTGAGGGTGGCTCAGGGGACCATTTTAATTGGGTTAAGAAATTGGGGTGATTTCCATCGGACTTAAAATCAATAATTCGAGTCGGTGGACCATGATTCAAAGGAAGGCGGCGTTAGATTTGTGACGAGGGTGGAAAGGGGATACTATGGTGTATTTTTGGTGGCGGTCTGAGCGGGCTCCGCCGTGGACGGCGGACCAGTCAGACCTTTGAACGGATGTTCGAGACGAATGACTAAGATTCGAGGGTTGGGGTTTAGGGTGTTGGAAATAGGAGGAAGAGGAGATTCAGGGGTGTTAATTTGGGCATCGTTTGAGTCTCACCGCCGACGCCGGCGGAAGACGACGGAGAAGTTGTGGTTATACGACGGTGATACAGGGGTGTTTGAGAGATGGTTTGGAGGGGTGGTGGGATCCGATATATATATATATATATATATATATATATATATATATATATATATATATATATATATATATATATATATATATATATATATATATATATATATATATATATATATATATATATATACATATTTAAAACCTAGTTAGTTCTCGTCCGTTGATCAAATATCATCAATGATTTTGATTGATCCCGAGGAAACAGCATCATTTGAGAATAGCAGTGGTGGACCAAGTCAGGGGCTGGGTTTGGGTCGTTCAAATGTACAAGGGGTGGGCTTGGGTCACTCTGATGCACAAGGCCCAATTTTGTCTTAAACCCAACCCAACCCAACCCCAATTCAGTTTTCTTTTTTTTTCATTTTTTGTCAAAATAAAAATAAAATTAAAACCTATAGTAAAATTTAAAATTAACCTTTCCAATTGAATTAATTACCTCATAATTACCCACACTAATAATAATAATAAAAAACAAACTAAAGAAAAAACTACCAAAATTTAAGATTAAAATCAAAAGGTGCAAAATAAACTTTCTTTTTTTGTGATTTTTCCCATCTTATAAAACGACTAATTTTTACTTAATCCTAAAATGTAGAATCCTAAATGCGAAATGCAACACTTTGTATTTTCTCATTAATTAAAATACACAAACAAAATGCAAAGAATTAACATGAAAGGTCACAAAAATCTATAAAATTGCAAAATAATGAACGAAATCATTTTGTTTGAATTTCTGGGAGTAGTTCATATATGACAAAAATACGTGCTCACAGGTATAACGTACATTCCCAAAGGGGCCTATAAAAGGAGAGTTATGTAATCGATCGATACATAAGTTACCATTGTAATATACTTTAATTTACTTGCTTTCTGATAATATCATTCTCAAATTTCTTTCTTTATATACTTTTTCGATTATAAGTAACCCGACTCTTCTAATTTCTAAATTTGACTAAAAATCTATTTTTTAATTAAACACGAACCAAAATCAATTACTACTATAATGTTTCTTTGGTCATAAATGGATTTTACTGTAGAAGATAGTTTGAATGGCAAATCATACACCCAGTACTGAAACTTTCCAAATTTGGATAGTAGCATACATCTTGTTGCTTTTGTACCAAGAGAGTTGAAACCAGGTTTAGGTCAGACATGACATCATTGTCATCAAAGTTTATGTGACTAGTTATATGGAATAATTAGATGATGATTCTAATTTTGTATGGAATAATTAGATGATGATTCTAATGGGATCAAACATTAAGAGAATTTTCTATTGACTAATTGATTTATCTGGTCGACAATAAAAGAATTTTTTATTAACAAATAATTGATTCATCTGGTTGACAATTGACACTTCTCCGCTACTTAAGCCAATCGCCCTAGAAGTATAGTTATCGAACGATGTGTCATTATTGCTGGATTGTAAAAAAGGCAAAAGAAGAGAATCGCGATGGATGAGACAAGAGTGAAGCTATTTCCCATATAATGGCAAGAAACCAAAGAAAGAAGGAAGAAAGCTAAAAAGACTATGAAGGGACAAGAGGGATAGCTTTAGTATTAATCTATGAAGATTTGAAGAGTTGATTTTGGAGAGCGGTGAAAAATTATTAAGATGAGCCTTTATAGTACATTTTATAGGTAAAAGAATTATATTCATGTAATTAATTGGTACTACAATATTGCCATATCTAAATATTAGTTTCATGTCATTAGTAACTTCTTTTTTTGTATCTTCCACATTTTGCCTGGAGAATCAACACACTAGCAAGAAGTCCAAATTGGCCTAATGAAACTATGTCCAACCTAATTTCGAGACTTAGAAATTCAAAAATAGTTAGATTTATAAGTAGTCATTCGAAAATAATCATAGGATCAAAAGTAATCGAAATTTAGCCACTTTTCATGTAAAGATATATTTGAACAAAAATACTGTTCAAAATCGAAAAAATACTCCAATATAATATACTTGAATTCCAGTATAATATAGTGGAACTCCAGTATATTATATTGGACTTTTCGAGTCTAGCATAATATACTAAAAGTTCATAGGCAAGTGCACCGATCTCCAGTATATTATGCTGGAGCTTTTCGTGTTACAGTAAAATAATAGCTATTTTTCAATAACTTTACAAACACTAACTAGTTTTTAATGATTAATCTGAAAACTAACTAGCCCGTGCTATTTTACCGTCAAAAGTTGAATTGGGTTGGATTGATCATATATTCATTTGACTAATTTTTTCACTCGTATATAATAAGATTTAAACAAGCAAAATATATACAAAATATTGAGACCAACAATAAGTGCTTATTGAACAAATAAAAAGATCTCAATCTTTTAAGCACATATAAGTTTCAGGAATTGACAATATCTGTAGTACTGCTCACGACATTAAAAGACCAACAAACACAGGATTTTACATTGAAAACCTTAGTACTCTATTTATATTAAATAAATACAATTTTAAAATATTATATTCTATAATATATTTTATTTTTTATAGCAAAAATTTTAATTATAATTATATCCCACTTTTAAGGTACCATATATGCTAAATAATACTTTTCTCTCTCCTTTTTAATATTTTCTCTCGCATAATCAGATACAAATACACGTTCTTTCTCTCTTTTGCATACATGTTACTCTCTTCTCCCACATAACCACATTCTTAACTATTTTCCTACCCAAATTCACTGGAATCACTGGAATTGTACCCAAACGATATACGTGAATTGCGCCCAATACGACTGTAACATTTGTTCTTCGATTTTTGATACCATTTTTGTGTTCTTCGATTTTGACACCATTTTTTTTGTTCTTTGATTTTGATACCGATTTTTTCATAAATTTCTGAAACAATAACCATTGGTATTATTTGCTCACCAGGAAGCTTTGATTTTTCTCTCCAATTGCGGATTCAATGCCATCCAACAGAGTGATTAGACGTAAGCCCAGCAAAATTCTCAATTTTGATGGGCCCTCTTTCTCGTTGCAAATAACTCAAGTGGACTCAGATTTTGCAGGTTTATCAGCATCTCCATTTTTTGAGAGAAGAACTAAATTACGCAATGACAAGTTGAAAGAAGTTCAAGTTGAGAAATCTTCAAAAGAAACAAAAATTTCAGTTGCTTCAAAGAGGAAAAAACATATGAATGATACACGACACCAAAAGGTAATTGCTATTTGTATCAATATTCATTCAAAGAAACTTATATGTATTCCTAATTATTCAATCATTTTTATACCAGTATGATGTTGTATTCATATGTATATGATTGTATTTTGTACCATTTTGTATACTGTATTCTGTTTTCTTTACGTATGTATATGTATTCTTATGTATTTTGGTAGTTTTCAACTTTTCAAATTTAATATCAGTTCTACTTGTATTCATATGTATTCATGTGTATTAAGCTTTAGTTTTCCAAATCTTCAAATTTAGTATTAGTTTTACTTTTATTCATATGTATTCATGTGTATTCAGCTTTGGTTTCCAACTTTGCAAATTTAATATCAGTTTTACTTGTATTCATGTGTATTCAGCTTTGGTTATTTTTGTTTGCAACTGTTTAATCTTCCAGTAAGTTTTCAAATGTATTCATCTTACTTATTTTTATGTCATTTATCCTGGTCACTATATTTAGTCTTCTGTAAGTGCTTATAGTTGTATTGATATGTATTCAATAACTGATTTAATATGAAATATGAAATGTATCCAACTCTATTAACATGTATTATTATTGTTAATTGCAGGCAATTAATTTGTTTGTGAAACACCAGCCAAAATTTGCACCCCATATTAGTGTTTATACTAACACTGATATAGTCTCCCAGCTAAAAGAGAACCTTACTCCACTTCAGTGCCAATAATTCCGCAATACATGCTTTGGCTCATTTCTTTAAATGAAGCACTGTGAAGGTCAACATCAACTCTTCAGATGCTCCATGGCTCTCCAGTAAGAAGTCACTCCTGACAATGTATTTGCAGTACACGTCAATGGTACTGAATTACATTTCATGTTAAGGGAGTTTGCGCTTGTGACTGGCCTCGAATGTGTTGGTAATGATGAAGATTTTGAGTTTAGTGAAATGCTTCCTAACCGGCTTATTGAGGCTTACTTTGGGGGTGCTAATCTTGTCAAGAAGAAAGATTTGATGAAATGCTTCTATGACAAGACATAGGGTCCCGACAATGATGGTGATGCCTTGAAGATATCTTTGTTGTATTTCATCCACACCTTTATGTTTTCAGCCGAGAAGAATAATAGAACTATACCAAGGCTAAATTTTGACTTAGTAGAGAGTGGGAGATATTCTGAATATCATCGGGGTTTAAAAGCATTTGAGATGTTAATAAAATCGATTAGCAAGAAGATGGATGTTGTGAAGAAGTATTGCAGGATAGTTAGGATGCCCCTAGCTATGCAAGTGTGGTTTTATGAGTGTTGTTCTTCTGTTGATTCCAAGATTGCACTCCGAGTTGATGACGTGGTCCCTAGAATACTCAATTGGACAACCGCCAGAAATCAGCCAACCTTTTCTTATCTGATGAACGACATGTTCAACGACACCGGAAACATGGTAATATACAAATTGTATCACTCATATTTAGGATTTTATGAATAATTAATCGGCATATGTTTGTATATAGAAGTATGAAGTTGCATTCATATACATTGTTGATACTCCAATACCTGCTGTAGTTTTTGCATTCACTTGCAAAATACATTTATATACATATACATACAGATGGAAATACTTGTATAATTAGCTGCATACAGATATTGATGCATACAGATGTATACTTGCAGGTTTGATTCAATATACATCTATAAAAATGCATTTGGACCAATAATCACCTGCATAAACTTCTATACAAATCCATACAGTTGAATACATGTACTGCATACAATACTATTCATCTGCATACAACAATATACAGATGTTGTAGCCTTCATTATTAATTCTTCATATGCATATTAATTCCAAATCATCAACTCTACTTTATCTTCAATATAAATATGATTTTGTATTCAATATCTGCATCTGGAAGTTTTTAGTTTGACTTTTATTATATTTCTTTTTTCAGATTGCTTTCAAGGATATCAGTCCAAGCGATATAGAGCTTGCCGTTATTTAGATTCCTCCTGTAGCTGCCGATGTTGAGAAGAGACCTACTCTAGATCATTAAGACAAATCGGGAGAGGATTCAGATGACTTTTCTGCAACACCCGATCTTCCACGTAAAAAGAAACATGTTGCAATTGTTAGTCCATCTTCATCACCGCCCCATAAAAAGAGCAAGGAACACGAAAGGCACCATAATGAAACAGAATATCAGCTCAAAATTCGTCTTGTTTGTGTTTTCGAAATTGGACATAAAGTTTTGCATGACAATCATATGCCAGAAGGCCAAAATGATGAAGTATCTTCTTTGAGGAAAGATCTAAATTCATTCAAAGAATACATGAGTATTTAACTATAGATTAAACATTACAGTTTAACTTTATATATTTTTGGCACAATCCTCTAACTATTTTTGTATTCTTAAGGTTGTGGGAGAGTTCAAGTCGCTACAAACATTGATCAATGATAATTTCAACAAAATAAGCAAACTGAACCGACATGGAGACGTGATGATGGCATTGACATAGTTGTCGGAGATCATATTGAGTTTTAACATTCTTAACGTATGGAGCATCTGTATTTACCTCTATTCATATACACCCTATTAACCTTCATATGTAAATCCATTCTTAACATAGTGAGCACATGTATTTACCTCTATTGAGCATATGTATTCAGTTGTATTCGTATCTTGGCTAACCTTAATATGTAAATGCAATTAACTTATGTAATTAAATGTATTTCAACTTTATTTATATGTATACTTAACATATTGAGCACATGTATTTAGTTGTATTCATATCTGTGTTAATCTGTATATATAAATATTGTATTTAAAATTATTTCACCTGTATGTAGGGGTATTCTGATTTGTAATTTTTAACATATTTAGCATATGTATTTAGCTGTATTCATATTTGTCTTAATCTGTATATGTAAATGCAATTAACTGATATATTTAACTGTTTTCTAGCTGTATGTAGATGTATTCTAATTTGTTAATTTTAACATATTGAGCATATGTATTTGCCTGTATTCATATTTATTTTAATATGTATATGTAAACGCAATAAATCCTGCATTTAACGTTTTTCCAGCTATATGTAGGTGTATTCTGATTTTGTTAATCTTTAACATATTGAGCATATGTATTTACATATATTCATATTTATGTTAACCTTAATATGTAAAGGCAATTTACTTCTATTTTAAATGTATATTCTAGATAATTATATGCATTTAAAGGCATTCTAACATTAACTTACTACACTAACAATGATACATACAACTACCAGAAAACTACATTAGAGGTACCGTCCAACATACCATCTACAGTTCAAGAGGGTGTATCTACAGAATTCTATGTATCTCCATTTGAACTGGACGACAAGTTTCTTCCCAGTCAAATACCATAAACTAGAATTGTGATTCACTCCAGTGCAAAAAAGCTAAAGCCACACCAATTCAATCTCATAGGAATCGGCGACCAAGTAGATGGAACTCTTCGCCTTATGAGTCTAACTTTGACTCACGATGTAAGTTATTTTTCAAACTTAAGATTGAGCGTTTAGTTAGGCTTTGTCATTTAAAAGTCCCTAATCACGAATTCAATGTACAACAGGTACCTCTATAAAGTTGACCCCTGTTTTTGAGAAAAGACACCCCTTTGAGGATGATACAATATCGGGGAAACATCGTATGTTAATCATTCAAGAATATGACAAATAGGTTCGTGATGGTCTTCTAGCTAGACATGATCAGAAGTGAGTTTTCTCATTATATTACGTTTTTGTATTTTTAAAAATGTAGATAATGATTATTATATATTACTTGCAGAAGTAATTTGGAAGACCATTACAAGAAGAACAAGTCAGTACTTCACATACAATTGGATTTTGGAGTTGATCAAGTTAATTCCAAAAATTGGTTTTACAATCTATCAATTGACGGGAAGCTATGGGATGACAACGTAAGTTTTTCCCCAAACTGACTAAATTTTCTGTAAATAACAACATGCTGTTTCATTCAAATATATTCAGTTGTTTTACTCAGCTGTATTCAGTTATATTGTGGTGTATTCAACTATATTCATCTATGGTCAGTTGCATTGAACTGTAATAACCACTTAGCGTCAGTTGTATTCAATTGCTATATTAAGTATTATTCAACATATGTATTCATCTGTATTCATGTATTTTTTTATTAAATTCAACTGTTTTAATCCCTTGAATTCTTTTGTAATCAAGGGCATTTGCATACAGACTTATTAAACACCTGTATTCATATGTATTCAGCTAATTTCTGTATGCATTTGTATTAAGCTTTATTAAACATCTGTATTTATCTACAGTAAATACATTTTCAGTTGAATTCAACTGATTTAGTCAGCTGAATTCTATTGCATTTATCATAAGCTTTATTCAACTTCTATATTCAGTAGTATGTCTAGACATCTGTATTCATCTATAGTAGACATGTATTTCTCTGTATTCAGTTATATTATTTCTTAATTCACCAATTAAACTCACACTATCTACTAACATTTTTGTGTATAGCATATGGATATAATATTCTACTATTTGAGAAAGAAGGGAAAGTAGAAGCAACATATGGACTTCAAGTATACAACTGTTGATTGTAAATTCAAGACAAGAATCGCTGAATTATTTTCTTCAATTATTTGAGCTTCAATTATTTTCTTGCATACCCCTCTTTTGGAATCAGTAATAAAATTTAGAAGCAGAATCATAAGAAGGCAGTGAAAGGACAAGAACGAAAGGAGAAAGAAAGCAAAACAAAGGAAGAAGACAAAAAGGGAAAACAGAAAAGAAAGAAAAGAAAGGAAAGGAAAAAGAAAAAAAGGAAAAAAAAGGAAACAAGAAAAGAAAAGGAAAGAAAAAGAAAAGAAAAGAGAAAAGCAAGAAAAGAACAGTATAAAGAGAGAAAAAGAAGAGGAAAACAAACAATAGTGAAAGTAAGGAATCAACAGGAACTACGTTTGACCTGATACATTCTTATGAAATGTAGGAAGCCTCATGGCTCAGTCATATTCGAATAAAATCCAAAGGCCCCAAGAAAGAAATTGGGGCAGAAATTGCGCTTGTTATAATAAAATAGATTCTGAAAGTTGTAAATTTTGAACCAATAAGAGTGATTTTGAGCCTTTTATACCCTGTTCTTTCTAACCTTCATCCAAAAGCCTACATTAGAGTCCTAAGAAAGACCTTCGGATCAATATCTGAGAGATGCCGATGCAAGCAAGGAAAGATAGACCATACCCCAGGACGACACTCTAGTTCAAGCAAGAAAATGGTAAAAATGAGAGGGTTTTATTGGTGAAAACCCTCACGGGAACTGTAAGATGATATGAGAGAGAAATAAAAATGAGAGAGCTTCATTGGTGAAAACCCCCACGGGCACCATCAGGCAAAGGCAAGGCAAGAAGCAACAACTGGCAAAGGGTTATTGGTGGAAATCCGTTCAGAACGCCGTAAAGCAACCAAAGCTAGGGTTTAGTTGAAGGAATTGGGTTAGAAATTGTCGCAACAACAAAAGCATGGCAAGAAGGCCGGTCATTGGGACAGATTGGATTGACCAGGACAAAATGCATGTCACGATCATGAAAAACCAGCTGCTCTTCCTTAGATAAGTTTCCTTTCTTTTCCTTTCAACAGTCAGTAAATGTGGAATTCTTTACCCTGAAAAACTGTTTTGAGTTATTGCATTTCATTTTCTTTCAAGTCTCTAAAGTCTTCTAATGTCTTTTTGTTTAATCAAACGGGAGAAATTTCAAAGCTCACTATCAACTCCCAAAGGGATGAAGCGCATGACACCCAAAGAAAAATGTAACAAAGGCAGCAAAGTTTGAAACAGCAAGGGGAGGGATTCACAAGAGCTTCAATAAAAAAATTGATTGAAGAGACAAAGTTTGGCAAAGTGAAGGAGCAGAACACAAAGATGGGGAAGCAAATAAAACCATGAGGGTCGGAAGTCAGCCGAAAACAACACATTGACCGGGTAATCTTAAAAGGATGCAGGGATTTTAGAGAAAGAATCAAAAGCGCAACACGAAGTAGGAAGGGCCATAGGGAATAACCAAGCGTAATATGTCGACTCAGCAACCTCAGGAAAGGATGTAAGAATTCTAGAAAGAGGGTCAGAAGTGCAACACAAGCATGGGGAAGTAGAGTAAAGCCATAAGGGTCATGGGTCAGCCAAGCACAATATATTGACTTGGTAATCTCGGGAAAGGTTTAAGAATTCGGGCACAAGGGTCAGGAATGTAACACAGTAACGGGCACACAAAGTATAGCCATAAAGGTTCGGGGGATAACCAACCAACTCAGGAAACTCATCATCAACATGGAAACTAGAACACAATGGAACACGATAGTAAGGAAGCTGCTTCAAACAAAACTGTTGCAAGCTAACCACCGTTTTTCAAAGTGACAAGTTTTCTTTGATTCACATAAGGGCATAAAAAATCCGGAAGACCCTAAGGGAGGCCATCCACAGGGGAAGGCAGGCACATGGCAGGTTTGACCAAAATCTAAGGGCACATAGTCTGTCATAAATGTTCTCCCCAATAAGAGAATATTGCGATAAACTTTAATTAGCACACCCCAACAGAAACAACTGAAGGTTAAATGGGGCGTGGAAGTAAAAATGGGCCTCAATTTAAAACCCAGACAGGCGCGGGTAACATAGGCAGGAACAAACACCTTCCCTGGTAAGAGTCACCGAAACCCTCCTGAACAATGATCACCAGCAGAAACAACCGGAAGTTAGAGTTGGCATTAAAGTTGGAACCCTCAGGACCCTCCTGGAAAATGGGACTTATTTAAAGGTTAGAGGTAGTCGTGGATAACAAAGATCATAAAGTGACTTGCATAGGATTAAGTTGGAGGTTGTCAGGACACTCCTGAAAATGGGATTTAGCTTAGAATACAAACAGTCGGGTGGCATGGTCAAACCCAAATACTTCCCTAATAAGAGTCATCATGATCCTCCTGGATAATAGGATTTAATCGTAAGAGTTGTCAGGACCCCCTAGTTAATTGGACGTAGCTCTAAATACTAACTCCCAACAGACATATTTTTTCATCTAATTAAGAGTTGTCAGGACCCGCCTGGATAATAGGAAGTAGTTTTAATCACCAGTCACCAGCAGATCCCCAGCAGATATAACTCCTAACAAGACATGGTGGAAAATAATACCTTTTGAGAAAACATAACATAATTTTAAAGTTGTAATCATTTAAGAATTGCCAGGACTCCTGGATAATTGGATTTAGCTTTAGAGATATTTGGTAAGGAGATTTGATTAACACTCATAGATCCGCTCAGAACCAAACTGGGGCATAAAGAATTTCTTGTGTTTTGTTTGTTTTGTTGTGATCAGGTACACAGGTGGTAGTCTCAGGGAATATTTTTCAAGTTTCAAGTTTTTAGTAATCAGGTGCATACCTGTTAGAACAAGGGAATAATTTTCAAGATTCAAGCTTTGGTAATTAGGCGCCCACCTGTTAGAATAAGGGAATATTTTTCAAGATTCATGCTTTGGTAATCAGGCGCTCACCTATTAGAACAAGGGAATATTTTTCAAGATTAAAGTTCTGGTAATCAGGCACCCACCTGTTAGAACAAGGGAATATATTTTCAAAGTTTCAAGTCTTGGTAATCACGTGCCCACTTGATAGAACAAGGGAATATTTTTCAAGATTCAAGCTTTGGTAATCAGCCGCCCACCTGTTATAACAAGGGGATATTTTTCAAGATTCAAGCTTTGGTAATCAAGCGCCCACCTGTTAGAATAAGGGAATATTTTTGAAGATTCAAGTTCTGGTAATCAGACACCTACATGTTAGAACAAGGCAATATATTTTCAACGTTTCAAGTCATGGTAATCAGGTGCCCACTTGTTAGACAAGGGAATAATTTAAAAATTCAAGTTTTGGTAATCAGGAGCCCACCTGTCAGAACAAGGGAATATTTTTAAAGATTCAAGTTTTGGTAATCATGCACCCACCTGTTAGAACAAGGGAATATTTTTTGAGATTCAAGCTATGGTAATCAGGCGTCCACCTGTCAGAACAAGGGAATATTTTTCATATTTCAAGTTTGGGTAATCAAGTGCCCACCTGTTAGAACAAGGGAATATTTTTCAAGATTCAAGCTTTTGTAATCAGGCACCCACCTGTCAGAACAAGGGAATATTTTTCATATTCAAGTTCTGGTAATCAGGCGTCCACCTGTTAGAACAAGGGAATATATTTTCAAAGTTTCAAGTCCTTGTAATCAGGCGCCCACCTGTTAAAACAAAGGAATATTTTTCAAGATTCAAGTTCTGGTGATCTAAACTTCGGTAGTCCCAACTACCTAACACTCCTAAACTACACTAACTTGATTCCTCTTTCGTCGAGGATATGTAGGCAATCTCTGAGGCATGGTGCGGTCTAACATTTCAAAAATGCTTCACACGGAGTATTCAAACGGGCAAAAATTGCTCGTGTTTGCTTACTTAACTTTGCACGAAAACTCTTTGTGTTTTCGAGGAAAGAGGGCCAGATGTGAGCACGTAATTTTTTCCCTATATGAATTACTCCCAGAATTTCAAAAAAAAAAAATGATTCCATTCATTATTTTGCAATTTTGGAGATTTTTGTGACTTTTCATGTTAATTGTTTGCATATTGCTTGTGCATTTTAATTAATGAAAAAATACAAAGTGTTGTGTTTCATATTTAGGATTTAATTCTACATTTTAAGATTAAGTAAAAATTAGTCGTTTTATAAAATGGGAAAAATCACAAAGAAAGAAAGTTTGTTTTGCACCTTTTGATTCTAATCCTGAATGTTGATAGTTTTTCCTTTAGTTTGTTTTATTATTATTATTAGTGTGGATAATTATGAGGTAATTACTTCAATTGGAAAGGTTAATTTTTAATTTAACTTAGGTTTTTATTTTAATTTTAATTTTGAAAAAAAAGGAAATGAAAATAAAAAGAAAATTGAAGTGGGGTTGGGTTTGAGACAACATTGGGCCTTTGTGCATCTGAGTGACCCAAGCCCATCCCCTTGACATTTGAACGACCCAAACCCAGCCCGTGACCCGGTCCACCACTGCTATTCCCAAACGACGTTGTTTCCTCGAGGTAAATCAAAGGCATTGATAATATTGATCAACGGACGAGAACTAACTAGGTTTTAAATATATATATGTAGGATCCCCCACCCTTACAAACCATCTCTCAAACACCCCTGATTACACTGGTGTATCACCGTCGTATAACCACCACTTCTTCGTCGATTGTCGCCGGCCATAAATCACCGGCGGCGGCGGCAAGTCTCCAACGGCAACAAAATTAACCCCCATGAATCTCATCTTCCTCCTCTTTCCAGCACTCTAAACCCCAACCCTCGAATCTTAGCCGTTCGTCTTGAATATCCGTTCAAAGGTCTCACTGGCCCGCCAGCCACAGCGGCACCAACTCAGGCGGCCACCAAAAATAGACCACAGTATCCCCTTTCCACCCTCGTCACAAATCTAACACCGCCTTCCTTTGAATCATGGTCTATCAGCTCAAATATTGTTTTTAAGTCCGACGGAAAACCACCTGAGTTTCTTAACCCAACCAAAATGGTCCCCTGAGCTACCCTCACCCCCCTCACCATAAAACCAAGGTTATTGGGCCCTCAAATGCCCTCGCAAACCGCTCCAAATTAAGTTTAGGGTTTCCAGAACCCTTTTAACAATGCATGGCATATCCAATACATATCCTGTTAAAAGAAAAGCTAAGTATTCCGTTGCTTGTACTGTTGATTAGTTGTTCACTTTTATTTTCTTCGAATTGATTCTGGTTTAGTTTGGGTATTTCATCTCTTCATGACATACTCCTTCATTCATGACCCGTGGTTCTCCCTAGCATAACCT
Source organism: Nicotiana benthamiana (assembly GCA_034376525.1). Lineage (NCBI taxonomy): Eukaryota > Viridiplantae > Streptophyta > Magnoliopsida > Solanales > Solanaceae > Nicotiana > Nicotiana benthamiana. Next base: position 78,756,418 of record CM067330.1, read on the forward strand.
GGGAAATTTTCCTTTCAACCCCGGCATAAACCGTGATTTCCCCTGGCATAACCCAGGATTTTTTCTTTCAATCCTAACCTAACCCGTGGATCCCCCTAGCATAACCTAGGAAATTTTCCTTTCAACCCCGGCATAACCCGCGGTTTCCCCCTGGCATAACCCAGGAATTTTTATTCATCCCGGCATAACCCGTCGTTTTCCTTTTATCCCCAGTAGAGACTCTTCATTCCAACCCTGGCATAACCCGCGGCTTCCCCTGACATAACCCAGGATTTTTTCTTTCAATCCTGACATAACCCGTGGATCTCCCTAGAATAACGTAGGAAATTTTCCTTTCAACCCAGGCATAACACGGGGTTTCCCCCTGGCATAACCCAGTAATTTTTATTCATCCCGGCATAAACTGTGGTTTTCCTTGTATCCCCAGTAGACACTCTTCATTCCTATCCCGGCATAACCCGCAGATCTTTCTCTTACCCCCAGCAGGGACCCTTCATTCTTATCTCGACATAACCCGTGGATCCTCCTCCTATCCCTCCTAGGGACCCTTTTTCCTTCCCAGCAGAACCTCACAATTAGTTCAAAGGATACGCATTTATTGTTTTTCAGTAAAAATAGCTTGGATTTGTGTTGCAGATAACTCACGAAATTTTCCCGATAGAAACTAGGGTAGAAAATTTCGTTCATTTGTTGTTTTGGTGACCGAGTAGGTTGTACTCCAAGGCACACAAGTTGAGATGACTGGAAGAGAAAGTATCAATCCCAAAATAATGAAAAGAAGAAAAAACAAAAAAAAGACCCATCTGTCCTGCTTTGTATCCAAATTGAAGAATAAACTAGTGGATGTAGCTAACGAGCATTAAGCTTCGGATCTAAGTCTGCTACAAGAGCTAGCCAAGACCCCAGATCAAGTTTCAAGAGATTCATGGATAGGAATTTTGTAACTCATAGGCGATAGGCCTAGCAAGCTTAGCTGTTAATTTTCTTTTGTGTAATAAAGAGTCGGTAAGCGGTAGCAGCAACACAGCAATGAAATCACAGCCTTGTAGTCCCAGCTACAAAAACTTCCAGAACTACACTTACCAGATTCCTTTATAGCCAATGATATGTAGGCAACCTTTGAAGCAAGAATCGGTCAGAAGTTTTTCGAAGTGCTTCACATGGAGTATTCAGTTGGATGAAACTCCCTCGTGTTTGCTCACTTATCTTTGCACGAAAACTCTTCGTGTTTCCGAGCAAAGAAGGACATCTGTGAGCATGTGATTTTTGCACCGTTAAAAATTACTCCACAGAACTCCCAAACTTAGGATTTTTCCTTTTTATCATTTATTTTTAGGATTTAATTGCGCATATCAGGGTGTGTTCTTCATTGATGCATGCATGATAAATCATAAAAAATACAAAAATTGCATAAGCATTAAGGATTTAATTTCACACATGTTTGTTAAATTAATTGGTAACTTAAGGTTTATTTTTTAAAATATAAAATCACAAAAATCAAGTAGTTATTTCGGCATTTTAGTTTTTAGCATTTTATGGTGGACATTCAATTTTGCATTTTTGATTGATTTTGTATATTAGGTAGTTATTAGTTTGATTTAGCCTAATTAGGAATTTTAATAATAAAATTAGGAAATAAATAAATAAGAAAAACGAAAAAAATTACAATAAAACAATAGGATTTATGTATTTATCCCAGGCTAGCCACAATTGGGCCAAACCTGGGTGGCCCATACCCTGAACCCGTAAAAAATACTCACCCATCTCTGACCCAGTCCACACAAGAGACGCCCCAAAAAGACGTCGTTTTGGGGCAGTCCATCTCATCCGTTCAACTACGTCAATCCAATGGCCCTGAAACCCATTCCCCAAACCCAATAAATATGTCCAAGCACCTATGTGTATACAAGAGACAAACCGTCTCCATCCTCGTACCTAACTACACCGGTGTAACACCACCCCTTAGCCACCATAAATCTGCTGTCCACCACCCCTCAACCACCGTAACTCTGCCGCCGGAAATCACCTCACGGCAGCGTCTGGCCACCAAATGGCCTCGAATTTACACCGCCGGACCTTCTAACCTCCTCTTTCCCCTCCCACCATTAACTCCCCTCAAATTCCTCCCCAACTCGTCGAATATTCAATAGAATAGTCGCCGGCTCCGCCATCTTTGGAACCAACCCCAAACTGACCCAAAATAACACACGTGAACCGCCTCTTTCCCCTCTTCCCAACCATCTAGGTCTCGTCCCTCGAATCCTAACAGACCTCTTCGAATATCAAATCGAAGATTGGACCCAAACCCTAAACTCACCGGAACCCCCTCAAACTGGTCCCTGGTGACCGTCTCACGTTCCCATCCACAACCCCGCAACCCACGACCCTCGAATACAACTAGACATGACCAAAACTCAAATCTAAAACCCCACCTTGTATCAAAGTTAATCAATCCTACCCTAAAACCCTTTCCCCCTCTCCAATAATAAGGCAAAGGCCTCAGAAGGCCAAAGGAATCTCCTAGAAAGGGTCGAAGAATCTGGAGATTTGAAGAGCCCTATTTTAGGGTTGCAACACTAAAAGGCTAATTTCTCTTCGTTTGTCTGCTTAATTGCTTTTAATTTTATTTGGTTTCTTTTCTAATTGTTTCTTTGTTTTCATTTGTTTGAGTATATTAAGTTTTCCATCTGTTCCTCTTCGAGATATTTTCTGAATAGTTGGTTCCATCTAGAGTTATATGCTCGTCCTTGTTTTCTTTTCTAGTTGCTTTTTATCTTCCTTATTTTTCATTTGTTCATCTTTGGAAAATTCTGAATAGTTGTTACATGCTCATCCTTGTTTTCTTTTGTTTTTGATCTTCCCTATTTTTATTTGTTTAAGTATATTATATTTTCTATCTGTTCATCTTTTAAAATTATGAGTAGGTGTTTCAATTTATAGTCATATGCTCGTCCTTTTCTAAGTTACTTTTGATCTCTTTTATATATTATAAGTTTTAATTTGCTCATCTTTGGAATATTCTGAGTATTTGTTTCTTTGCTTGTCTTTGTAACCTGCTTCTGAATAATCTGCTTAACATTTGAAGTCATAGCCTGTTCTTATTAACATGTTTGAATTATCGTGTTGAGCTCAGAATTGGTCATATTGGGTCTAAACTTGCTTAGTTGTTGTTTAGCTCTGCATATGTTTCCGAGAAATTCAGTTTCATAGTGTGATATTTGCCTGAATGTGAGTGTTGCATTGATTAAGTCCTGACCCTTGGCCGTTTGTTTTGGATAATATGGTATATATCTGCAATTAAACAATTGGCCATGACTACCTTTTCAGAATTTGATTCTAGTTGATAATAATAATCTGGGTTTATGAATTGAAGTAATTAAATAGGGTCAGTTTCTGACCAAATAGATAGGAACCAGGGTTTAAAACACTTAGGCCAGTAATTAGGAAAATAGGACAAGGGTATTAAGGGCATTTGAACGTAGGGAATATTGTAACAAACTCATAGATTATTGTAGTGAAGGTTAGAAGTGTAATTTCTATTAATTCTGCCCCAAAGCCTGAGACACAAGTTAGAAATTCAAGGATCATTTAGGCAAAACTGAAAAATAGATAAAGGACTAAAAGAAAAACAAAAATATTTATGTTGCCCTAAGGCTTTGGTTATAAAAGTGTGTGATTATTTTGAAGGGGTTTTTTTTTGTTTTTTAGAAAAAGAGAATAGAGAGAATATAGAGATACAGAGAGGTATACACTAAGGGATACATTATATAACACTCAGCTGAAAATCAACCTTATTTTTTTTGGATAAAATCTTCTATAATAATCAAACTCTATTCTGTAAAAGTCAAAGATGATTAGAAATATAGGCATCAAGGATTGAAACTTTTGTGTGTTGGCTTTTCAAATTGCTTCTCTTGAATTCCTGCCTGGTCCTGATCGAACCAGAGATTCTGACAACCCGGGGAATCGGCAGAAAGAGATGGGTCGGATACTGGAATCTGCCTAAAAGTTCTGACTTTTTCGAGGCAGGTCAAGTGATCAGCCGAGTTTTATAATCCATATGTCATATGCCTTGTGGTAATGATTACTCTGGCTTTACGACCTTTACCACAATCTGACTTACGCTTTTAGAACAATAAATCCAGTGGAAATTTCTCATTGTAATGAATGTACCTTTCTTTGAGATTTCAACAAAAAATTTTGCTTTTCTTATTAAATGTTTATTATTCATTGATACATCTAAAGCTTATGCCGTAGAAGCTGACATCAGAGTACTACACGAGCTCATATGTAAAGTACGAAACGATCCTTGTCTATGAAGCAGAGCGACCTCATAGGCGGTCGAGGATACCAGCTTCGCGGGACCGCAGTCCAACTCAAGGCTAAGCTTTACGGTCCTGCCGCTTTCTCGATCAAATAACCGAACTCTTCCTCTTTCAATTAGTCATAATTATTTATTTAATAGTTACATTGGAATTTACCCTGATGAAATCCCTTGTGGGATTACGAAAAGAAAGATATCCTTAAAGTAAGAAATGCTTTACCGGTAAAGAAAAGCGAGAGACAGTCGATCCTTTCTTAGGGTTCCAAGAGGTTAGACCGCTTGGGTTTTTATAGTATCGAGGGCAGTCAACGTGTCAGCCATTCTTCCCCCATTAGACTTGTCAATCTTTTGCTCTTTTTCCTTCTCTCTTGGTGAATTGAATTATCCATGGGTGGCTGAACTGCAGGGATTCTATTGTTGAGCCGGGTGAGCTACCTTAATGTCAGCCTGGTATTCCTTTCATGGCCACATATCTTTCCAGCTAAGCAATGGGAAATATTTCTCCTGCTACATGAATCCAATTTTCATTTCATCCGGGAAAATTCTTCTTTTTCTCAACAATGTCTTTGTCATTTTATCCAATAGTGTTCCGTTAGATAGGAACATATTTGATAAATACTGATAACTCTCGGATAGAGTATTAGAATGCAAAGATCTGAGCAGATTTCCCAACAACACCAATAAAAAGTAAACCCCCTCTTTCTTCTTAAGATAAGATAAAGGATTAGGCACGATGGGGTAGGAGCATGTTGATGGTTCAACCTTTACTGTGTCATCGGGCACCAATCCGCAGGCTACTCTGTTGATGCTTGGCGTATGCTTTCGAGCCTGTATTTTCTCTCTCGACTGTCGGGATCAAATTTATCACTAACTGACAGTCCACGGATTCAGATATTCAATTCAACAATGATTGGAAATTTGTGCTTTCAGTACCCAACTCTTTTGAAAAATACATTCCTGGGTTCATTGTTATTTCTGGCTGTTGTGCTTGCTTGCTTTCTCGCTTAACTTGATCATAGGTTCTCGTTTCTGCTGAAATTCCAGGTACCAACTCTTACCCAGAAAGTTTGGAAATGCCATCTGTATATGCTTGTTCATAATGAAGACATTTACTTCTATGCTGATGTTGTAATGCAAATATTATTATTCTAGTATGTTTAGAATAGTTTCCTCATCTTGGGACTGTAATATAAGAACAATCGGACTGTGCTAGAATGTTATTTAGTCGTTAACTGCAAGTCATGTTACTTTCAGTAGGTTAAAGAAATAAGATGTCAAATACATGTCTGTTTTCATATTTGATTATGCAATAGGGAATTGTTGTGTGAATATGTATTTTGATTAATGAGTACAGTAACTCTAGATACTAAATTCGAACACCAGAAATTGTAGCTCATTGATTGATTAACTAATCACTACAGGATGTGTTAAAAATGATAAACCATGAACAACATCAATACTTGTAGTATAACAATTTGCAAATGGTAGCCTTATCATTTTAATTAAAGTATAGTCCAATGTTGGTGGGCTCAGGATTGAAGGCCCAAACTGATATTAGTACGAAACATAAGGGATGTACTTCCTGGGCTTGCTATTAAGTGAAGCCCAAGTTGCAAAACCAGCCATGAATGAGGCTGAAAATATAGGTGCTAAAACTCCTTTTGAATATATCACTCACGCATGAAATAATTAGGACGTATTATTAGAGACGAGCATAATAGGAAACTACTGTTGCTTTAGGTTGCCTTTTCTAAAAAAAACGTGAGCCGCGCCAACAAAATTATGCACAATGAGGGCTCCTTAAATGTAACAAAAATGCATAGGAATTTGAAGGTGATGTTTAGCGAATTTCACGGCCTTCCACAAATTTTCAAAGGCGTAGCTTCTATAGGCGCGATATTTTAATAAGATATCTTCCTAAATTGGGGTCCGCATTTATGTGACCCAAATCCAAGTTTCAACGATGTTAAAATGTGTCAAGAACCTGGGTACATTTATGTGACGTGGTTCAAGACGTGTTTTAATAACATTACAAATATTCCTAAATGAACAAAGCGTTTAATAATTTTAAAATTTGTGTTGTAGGACGAACAAGTATAAAAATTAGGGAATTAGCCATTTATAAAAGTTTAAGCGACCGTGCTAGAACCACGAGATTTGGGGGTGCCTAACACCATAACTCGGGTCAACAGAATTCCTTACTCAAGAATTTATGGTTCGCAGACTCCGATTGGGCAGTCGAAAAATTTCCTCGATTTGGGATTCAAAATAAACCGGTGACTTGGGACACCAAAAGCCAAACTTATCCCAAGTAGCGACTCTAAATAAATAAATAATCCTATTTCAAATAATGTCACTTTAATTGGAAAAAACCTCATATACGTATTATCCTTCAGGATAGCCGTGTAAAAAAGGAAGTGTGACAATATATAACTTTGAACCCTAACATGGTTGAGCTAACTTTGAACCCTAACATGGTTGAGCTAACTTTGAACCCTAACATGGAGAAATTAAACCCTAAGATGGAGAAATTAACTTTGAACCCTAATATGATTGAACAAATAATATATAACTTTGAACTCTAACATGGAGAAATTAAACAAATTCAGTGTATTTCCAAAAAACAAAGGAAGGAGAGAGAAACCTACCTTGGGAATGGATGCCGCCGGCGGTGTAGCTGCTGCCGTCGATGGTCGTCGATGGCGTGGGTGGGCGCTGCTGCTACTGAGAGTCTGAGGGGGGGTTTGAGGGTGAGAGAGAAAAGAGAGATTTTGGGGAAAGTTTTTGAAAGAATGGGAGGAAAACCCGATTTTGACACTGGAATTTAAAATAGGGACCAACTTTTGTCGCTATTTTTGCTAGCTAAATAAGTTTTGACTTTTTGACCAAAATAGCGACCAACATTGGTCGTTATGTTTTGACCAAAATAGCGACCAAAGTTCATCGCTATTTTTATTAGTTTAAATTACTTTTAATTCAATTTAAAATTATGTACACATGTAGTATAAATTTGGTATTTTAATTAAATTTAAGCTATATATAACAAATACACACACATATATATACACACTTATAAATAAATAATATTTTAAAAAAATACTATACACACACACTTATATATATATATATATATATATATATATATATATATATATATATATATATATATGTGTGTGTGTGTGTGTGTGTGTGTGTGTATGTATATATATATATATACATACATATATCCGAAGCCTGGCTCGCAAATACAAAAGCTGCCTTGCAAATGTGAAACACCCCAGGTCTTCCCTTTCCTCGCAAATGCGAGATTAATCTTCACAAATGTGAAACCTCCCATATTGGCCAAACCTCGCAAACGCGCTCAATATGTTGCAAATGCGACACTAATCTCGCAAATTTGAAGGTCCATAATTTTAGAAGCGTTCGCAAATGCGAACCAAGCTTTGCAATTCCCATATCTGCAAAGGTCGGGGTTCACAATTCCAAACCCCAGTTCACATTTCACATAACTGAGACCTGCATTTTTCCTATATTTCAAACACACACTCCTTTGGGCAATTTTTCAAGAACAAATCTTATTCAAAATCGATTGTAAGTTAGTTTTTTACGTATTTCCTTCAATCATTAATATCTTTTAACATGATTTCAACCTAAAATCAAAGATTTTCAGGGGGAAAATTGGGTGTTTTGGGTAGAACCTAGGTTTTTCAAAAATTGGGGGATTTGTACCTTAATTAGAAGTCCAATTTCAAAATAAATTATATATTTGAGCTTGTGAGGGAATGCGTAATCGGGTTTTTGTTCGAACCTTGGGTTTTTACCACGTGGACCCGGGGCAATTTTTGGCTTTTTAGGTAAAACTTTGGAAAACTCATTTTCATGCATTGGGATTGATTTATTTAGTGTTTATTGATGTAATTAAGTGATTTGTGATTCGATACGAATGAATTAGGAGAAGAATCAAGGGGTAAAGCTATAATTGAGGCTTGAGTTATGTGCAAGGCATCGAGGTAAGTGTTTGGTCTAACCTTAGTTTGAGGGATTATGAGTTGTATCCTATTTTCGATTTGCCTCTTTTTGAGTACGACGTATATGCATAGTGACGAGTATATATACGTTAGTTTCAAGCATGACCATGGGTCTTATATTATGATTTTCATGACTTCGTTGTATTATTCATGCCTTGGGGAAGATATCTATTTACTATGTAAACTAGTGGAAAGAATTGTGACCCATGAATATTGAGGAGCGTTGGCACTAGTTGTATAATGAACTGTAAAAGTATAAGTGATAACTTAAACTCTAGAGTATTTGCTCGAGTTGTGAAGTGAATTATGAGTAAAAGTGAGAAAGTGAAGAGATCATTAGGTTACCCCCTTGCTGGGCTATTTTTGAGTTGTGGTTCCCTTGCATTGTATTCTTAGTTGATATTACAGATGCTTAGGTTGATAATTCTTTGTGTTAGGTGTTGTAATAAGTTTAGTTATAGCTAAGTAGTTAGATGTTGTGACGAGTTTAGTTATAGTTGAGGTAGTTAGGTGTTGTAACAAGTTTAATTATAGTTGAGGTAGTTGGGTATCAAAACAAGTTTGATTATACTTGATGTAGTTAGATGTTGGAACAAGTTTGGTTATAGTTATTTCTCCATTACCGGGATAGTGTAGACCTTATTGATCCCTTGTCGAGACTCTTGTTATAATTGCAAGTATTATATGTATGGATCGGGTTGCATGCTGCAACAGTATTATGTAGGGATTAGATTGCATGCCACAATAGTATTATATATAGATTGGGTTGTACGCCACAAACGTATTATATACGGATAAGGTTGCACCCCACAACATTATTATATATGGATCGGGTTGTATGCCACAACAGTATTATATGTGTATCAGATTGCACGCCACAACAGTATTATATATAGATCGGGTTGCACGCCGCAACAATATTATATGTGGATCGGGTTGCATGCCGCAATAACATTATATGTGGATCGGGTTGCACGCCGCAACAATATAATAAAATGTTAGCAGGTGGTGCACCTACAACAATATATAACAAAAAGGGAGCGGGGAGTACGCCTACCACAAGATGTGAAAAGAAAGTGAAGTCTGCCTTTATTTTTCTTACTCTTGTTAGTGGTTGGATTTTGATTTCTTTATAGTTCTTTTGATAATCTATTTTTACATGTTATTCCCCGAAGCATGTTTTACTTGTTTATTTCTGCTTTACTTTCCACTATACATCATATAACTGCACAGGTTTATTTGGTAGTCTGGTCCTAGCCTCATCTTTACTTCGCTGAGGTTAGGCTAGGCCCTTACAAGCATATGGGGTCGGTTGTGCTGATACTAAACTCTGCACTGTGTCAGATCCTTGAGCAGCTTTTGGACAGTAGTTGGAGTACTTCCTTCAGTCCACTCGAAGACCCAAGGTAGACCTACAGGCAACAAAGGGCCTTGGCGTCTCCCTCTATCTCTATTTCTTATTTCATTTCCCTCTGTTCAGACAGTGCACTATTATTTCTTTAGACCTTGTATGTAGTAAATCTCATATAGTCTGTGATACTGTGACACCAGGTTTTGGGTATTTGTATTTTAAAAGTTGTAATAGATGTAGACTTCAGATATTTAATTGTTAACTTTTGCTTAATTATTTAAGTTTCGTTGTTATTATGTTATCGCTTGATGTTTGCTAAAAAAAGGTAACATAAAAATTAAGTAAGTAGTAAGGTTTGGCTTTCCTAGCTCTCATTAGTAGTTGTAATCACGACTCCCGAGGGTGGAAATTTTGGGTCATGACAAGTGGTATCAGAGCTCTATATTACATGGGTCTCACAATTCACAAACAAGCTTAGTAAAGTCTAAGGGATCGGTACATAGATGTCTTTATTTATCTCTAGAGGCTACAAAGTTAGGAAAAGTTTCACTTCTATTCTTCCTGTCATGTAATTTTGTTCTCTCGGTGCTAAATTGAAACCCCTCTTCTTGTGCTTTCGTTCATGGTGAGGTCACATACCGCTTCTTCAGCCGAACAGCATCTTAGACTGGTGATAGATCAGTTACGTCTTCGGAGGCTTTGTGGAGGTTGGGTAAATTTCACCAAGCTCTTCACCACTACTTTTAGCGTGTATCTTCTGAGGATCCCAAAGATTATCTAGAGAACTATCATAAAGTTCTCAGGAACATTGGGATCGTAGAGACCAATAGGGTCGATTTTGCCACTTTTTGCTTGTTTGGATCGGCCAAGACCTATTGGAGAGATTATTGGTTGGAGATACCAGTTAGGTCATTATCTTTGACTTGAGAACAGTTTATGCAGCTATTTCTAGAAAAGTTTCTCCCTATCACCCAGAGAGAGGTCTATCAAAGGTAGTTTGAGCGTCTCCAACAGGGTTCTATGACTGTTGCTCAGTACAAGATCAGATTCACCTACTTGGCTCTTCATGATCCTATTATACTTCCCATAGTGAGAGAGATTGAGAAGGTTCAGAGGTTCTCGTACAGCCCGCTCAGTTTCCTAGAGGTGGAGGTTGCAGTATTAGAGGTGGAGGTAGAAGTATTAGAGGTGGCGGTCCAGGTACTGTTCTAGTTTTTGTTAGAGAAGCTTTGATTTTATTTTGCGTCGTATCCGGTCGTGCGTAGTGATTCTATTGTGTTGGATCATGCCCATTGTTCATGTATAGTGGTCAATGGAGGTCTTGAGACTTATGTAGATTCGCTTCTTCTGAACATTGTTTATTTTGATGTTATTTTGGGGATGAATTGGTTATCACCTTACCATCATATCTTGGATTGTCATGTCAAGACTGTGATCTTAGCTTTATCGGGTATGCCTCGTTTAGAGTGGAGAGGACTCTTGGTCATTTTTGTCGTAGTGTTAATTTGTATGTGAAGTCTTGGCATATGGTCGAGAAGGGATGTTTGGCATATGTTCGTGATTCTAGTGACGACGTCCCTTCTATTGATTCTATGCCCGTTGTTCGTGAGTTTCATGATATTTTCCCTTCAGACCTGCCGAGTATGCCACCCGATAGGGTTATTGACTTTTGCATTGATTTGGCTCCGGGCACTCAACCCATTTCTATCACATCGTATCGTATGGCCCCACTAGAGTTGAAAGAGTTGAAGGAGCAGTTGCAAGACTTTCTTGAGAATGGTTTCATTAGACCCAATGTTTGCCCTTAGGGTGCGCCGATGTTTTCTGTTAAGAAAAAGGATGCTTCGATGAGAATGTGTATTGAATACCGGCAATTGAACAAGGTTACAATAAAGAACAAGTATCCATTGCTGAGGATTGATGATTTGTTCGATCAACTTCAGGGTGCCAAGGTATTTTCAAAGATTGATTTGAGATCTGGCTAACATCAATTGAGGATTAGAGAATCTGGTATCCCTAAGATAACTTTTCGTACTCGTTACGGGCATTATGAGTTGTTTGTTATGTAATTCGAGTTGACAAATGGCCCAGCAGCTTTTATGGATTTGGTGAACCGAGTGTTCAGGCCTTATATAAACTTGTTCGTGATAGTCTTCATTGATGATATTTTGATATATTCCCGCAACCAGGAGGAGCACGAGCAACATCTTAGAGTGGTTCTTCAGACTCTAATGGATAGTCAGTTTTATGCTAAGTTCTCGAAGTTTGAGCTCTAGTTGAGTTCGGTTGCATTCTTGGGTCATGTTATATCAGTAGAGGGTATTCAAGTTGATCCAAAGAAGATTGAGGCCATTAAGAACCGGCCTAGACTAGCATCAGCTACAGAAATTTGGAGTTTCTTGGGATTGGTAGGCTACTATCACCGGTTCGTGGAGCGGTTCTCATCTATCGCAAACCCCATAACCAGGTTGACTTAGAAAAGTGCCCAGTTTAGATGGTTGAACGAGTGTGAAGCGAGCTTTCAGAAGCTCAACACAGCTTACCACGGCACTGGTGTTGGTTTTGCTCATAGGTTTAGGGCCTGAAATAGTTTATTGTGATGCTTCCCCGTATTGGGCTTGGTTCAGTATTGATATAGGATGACAAGGTCATTCCCTATGCTTCGAGGCATTTGACGATTCATGAAAAGAACTATCTGGTGCATGATTTAGAGTTGGCATCCATTGTTCACGCATTGAAGCTTTGGAGGCATTATCTGTATGGCGTGGCATGTAAGGTCTTCAGTGATCACAAGAGTCTTCAGTATTTGTTCAAGCAAAAAGAGTTGAATTTGAGGTAGAGGAGGTGGGTGGAGTTGTTGACTGATTATGATATCGTTATCTTATATCATCCGGGAAAGGCCAATGTGGTGGCCGATGCTTTGAGTAGAAAGTAAGCCAGTATGGGCAGTTTTGCCTATGTTCCAATCGGAGAGATGCCGCTTTCTTTGGATGTTCAGGCTTTGGACAATCGATTTTTGAGGTTGGATATTTTTTAGCCTAGTTGTGCGTTGGCTTGCACGGTCGCATGTTCTTCTTTTATTGGAGTGCATCCGTGATCGGCAATTTGATTATCTTCATTTGTGTGTCCTTAGAGACACGGTGCAGTGTGGAGGTGCCAATCAGGTAGCCTTAGGTGATGAAGGAGTTTGAGATTGAAGGGTTGAGTTTGTGTGCCTAATATGGATAGGCTTTGAGAGTTGACTTTAGAGAAGGCCTACAGCTCCAGGTACTCTATTCATCTGGGTGCACGAAGATGTATCAGGATTTGTGGCAGCGTTATTTGTGGCGTAGAATGAACAAGGATATTGTTGCATATGTGGCTCATTTTTTGAATTATCAGTAGGTTAAGTATGAGCATTAGAGGCCTGGTGGATCTTTTCAGAGGATTGAGCTTCCCAAGTGGAAGTGGGAGCGGATCACTAAGGACTTTGTTACTAGACTCCCGCAGACTCGAAAGAAGTTCGATGCAGTTTGGGTCATTGTTGATAGGCTGACCAAGTCAGTGCAATTTATTCATGTAGCAGTCCCCTATTCGTCTGAGAGGTTAGCTGAGATCTATATCCAGGAGACTGTTCGTCTTTATGGTGTGCCGGTATCTATCATTTCTAATCGAGTTACACAGTTTACCTCGATATTCTGGAGAGCAGTTCAGCGAGAGTTGGGCACCCAGGTAAAGCTGAGTACAACACTTCATCGTCAGACGGACATGCAGTCCGAGAAGACTATTCAGATTTTGGAGGATATGCTCTGAGACAATGTTATTGACTTTGAAGATTCGTGGGATCAGTTCTTTCCTTTAGCAGAGTTTGCCTACAACAGCAACTACCAGTCGAGTATCCAGATGGCTCCCTTAGAGGCTTTATATGGTAAGATGTGTCGATCTTTGATTGGATGGTTTGAGTTGGGGGAGGCCCGGTTGTTGGGTACAGATCTGGTCTAGGAGGCCTTGGACAAGATCAGGATCATTAAGGATAGGCTTCGTACAGCTCAGTCCAAACAAAAGAGTTATGCAGACCGCAAGGTTCGAGATGCGGCTTTTATGGTTGGTGAGCAGGTGTTGCTCCGAGTGTCGCCTATGAAGGGCGTGATGATATTTTGGAAGAAGGGCAAGCTCAGCCCTAGGTTTATTGGCCCGTTTGAGATTCTTGATCGAGTGAGAGCGGTGTTTTATAAACTTGCATTGCCACCTAGCTTATCAGCCGTGCATCTAGTGTTTCATGTGTCCATGCTCCAAAAATATCATGGCAATCCATCCCACATATTAGATGTCAGCACTGTCTAGTTGGACAAGGACTTGTCTTAGATGAGGAGCCGGTAGCTATTCTATATCGGCAGGTTCGTTAGTTGAGATCCAAGAGTTTTCCTTCTGTTTGAGTTCAGTGGAGAGTTTAGCCTCCTGCTCCTCCTGAGGCATCAACCTGGGAGTCCGACTCCGAGTCCGATATGCGGAGACATTACCCTCATTTGTTCCCCGACTCAGGTACTTCCTTCTTCTGTCCGTTCGAGGACGAACGGTTGTTTTAGAGATGGAGAATATGATGACCCAAAAGGTCATCACTTGTTTTAAATTGAATTTGGTGCTTTTGAGGCCTTGAAAACCTCATTTAGAGTCGCTTCAATTTGCATGCGCAGTCCGGGCACGTATCCGGAAAGCTTAAATATGAAATTCTATGAAAAAGTCTAAGTTTTGATGTTAAAATAAATAAAATTTAACTTCAGTCAACATTTTGGGTAAACAGACCCGGGCCCGTGATTTGACAGTCCCAGAGGGTCCGTAGAAAAATATGGTACTTGGGCATATGCCCGGAATCGAATTCTGATGTATCAAGCCCAAGAAATGAATTTTTAAGAAAACTTATTTTCTGAAAATGTTTAAGGAAATTTGAAATGCAGTCTTATTAGAAAGAAATAGTATCAGCCCGTATTTTAGTTTTGGTACCCGATACAGGTCTTATATATGATTTACGACGTATTTGTGAAAATTGGTGAAAAAAGGACGTCGTTTGACGGGATTTGGACTTGAATTTCTAAATTTTAAACTTGTTGAAGTTTGAGAAAATGTTCTTGATTTTGAAGTTTAATTAATTGTTTTGAGGTTATTTTGGCGAATTTATCGCATGGATAAGTTTGTATGATGCTTTTGAGTTAGTACAGGTGTTTAGTTAGGAGCCCCGAGGCTTGGGTGTATTTCGGATGTGTTTCGGAAGGTTTTAGAGTTTATGGTGTTATGATATTTACTTTTTCGCGTTCGCGAGAGGATCCTCCCGAATGCGATGAGTAAAACATTGCTGAAGGAACTTCCTTCTATGTGAACGCGTAGACCAGGTCGCGAGCGCGAGACAGCGGGGGACTATCCCTTCACGAACGCGTTCCTGGCCACGCGAATGCGAAGGCCAAGTGGCCTGGGCAAAAGGAGGGGTAGAAACCTTACAGGAACACAACCAATAGGACGTGAACGCGGTGGCTCGAGAAGCTAAAGCTTCACGATTGCGAGCCCCTTAATGTGAAGGTGAAGGCCTAACAGCCTGACCCATTGCAAACGCAAGTGTTCTATCGCGAACGCGCAAAATTAAATCGCCCAATTATTTTATGATTCAAAAAACGAATGCGTTTCGGATTTCTCAATGTTTCACAAAACTTCTTCTTCTCCAAAGCTCTTAAGCGATCCTTGAAGCGATTCTTCACCATAATCTCTTCGGTTAGTAATCTCTAACTCATTTTCTTCCATTTCCATCAACATCTATTGAATTTTTAGGCCTAAAACATATGATTAAGGGTAGAAAATTAGGAATTTGGGTAGAGTTAGGGATTTTTGATTTATTGTGAGTTAGACCTCCTTTTGGGGTTGAATTATGGAAATAATTATATATTTGGGCTCATGGGTGAATGGGCGATTTGAATTTGGCACAAACCTCGTGTTTTGACCAGGCGGGCCCTGGGTCGATTTTTGGGTTTTTGGGAAGAATAATTAGAAAGCTATAATTAGGCAATTGATTCGAATAGTTTAGCCTTTATTGATTTTATGAAATCATTTATGTATAGATTCAATCAATTTGGAGACAAATTCAAGAGGAAAAGCGGTAATTGAGGATTGAGTTGGCCGTGAAAGTTTGAGGTAAGTGTTCGGTCTAACCTTAGCTTGAGGGTTAGGAGTTGAGTTAAATTTCCTACTTGTTTCTTGTTGAGCGCGATATATAGACATGGTGATGAGTATCTATATGTTGGTGTCGAGCATGATCATGGGTCTTAAATTGATACTTGTTATTTTTCTTGAATGATACTATGGTTGCAATAGTGAGTAAATCCGTGGTATTTAACAAAAGCTTAGTTTATTTTCATGGAAGTTACTTATGAGATATAAACGGTAATAATAGAGATGATTAGAAGTTGAGTTGAGATTGATTATAGTTGATTCTCCCTTGCCAGGACGTATATTTTTGTACTGTCAAGTTTCCTTGCCGAAATAGTGTAACTTATGGTAGTCCCTTGCTGGGACTATTGTTATGATAATTGTGAGCTGTATATTCAGAATGGGTTGCGCTACAACATTTTCATTAATATTTATATGTATATGGATCGGGTTGCATGCCGAAATAGATATTATATTACATCGGGTTGCATGCCGCAACAGATATTATACTATAACGGGTTGCACGCTGCAAATATATATATATATATATATATATATATATATATATATATATATATATATATATATATATATATATATATATATATATATATATATATATATATATATATGTAGATATTGTTGTTTCACCGAAGCATGTACCCCCTCCTTTTTAACGACTTATTACCTGTATATCTTTTCGCCATATATTATATAACTGCACAGGTTTATCTGGAGTCCGGTTCTAGCTTCGTCACTACCTTGCCGGGGTTAGGCCAGGCACTTATCAGCACATGGGGTCAGTTGTGCTAATGCTACACTCTACACTCAGTGCAGATACCGGAGCAGTCTTTGATCAGCAGCAGTAGTTCGAGAGCCAGCCTTTAGTCCACCGAGACATCGAGGTAGCCTTGTAGACGTTTGCAGGCCTGGCGTCTTATCTATATTATTTTAAATTTTTTTATCTCATGTATTCGAGACAAATAGCTTCACTTTTCCTTCAAACTGATGTATGTAGTATTCGCAGTAGTCCGTGAAGGTTCTGACTCCAAGTTCTGGGTAGAGACATGCATTGGTTTTCTAGACATTTTGGTTTTCTATTTATCTGAGACTTCCGATAAATTTATATTTCGCTGTTATTTACTTGTTTATTCTCTTGTTAATATAATTGGCAAAAAGTTCTAAAATGAAAGCGTTAATGGTTTCAACGATTCATTACTTGCGTAGCTTCCACGGGTAGGTGCCATCACGACTCTCGAGTGTGGAAATTTTGGGTCGTGACAAATTGGTATCAGAGCTCTAGGTTACATAGGTCTAACAACATATGGACAAGCTCAGTAGAATCTGAGGGATAGGTACGGAGATGTCTGTAGTAATCCCCTAGAGGCTACATAGAAGAAAATGTCACATTTGTTCTTTCGTATCATGCGGTTTTGTTTCTAAAATGCTAACTGGATTTCTACTCTATTCTTTTGCAGATGGCAGGAACACGCCCTTCCTCATCTACCGCTCAACACCTCGAGCCCCAGCAGCACTCTGACGAGTGGCAGAGGGCAAGGCCGAGATCATGCTAGAGACCATGGTATGGGCAGAGCTCAGCCTCGAGCAGCAGCACTAGTCGAGATGCCTTAAGTCGATTTTGACGAAGAGGTTCCGCCCCCAGCAGTTTCAGTGGGCCCAGCTCAGGTCCCCGAGGGGTTTATTACTACCCCAGTTATTCAGGATGCTCTGGTACGATTGGTGGTACTCATGGACAGTGTCACCCGAGCAGGTTTGCGTATTGTAGCACCAGCCGTCTCTAAGGCTAAAGGAAGGCTCAGACTCATGCTGCTCGCACCCTAGAGCAGGTAGCTCCCCAGATTTCCTTTTGAATACAGTTTTTTCACTTTTCCAATTGAAAGCCTTTTTCAAGCTTTTACTAAATCACTTTTATTTATTTCAGAGGATTTAATGAGGTTTATATTTAAAAAAAAGGGTGTGGCATCTCTGGTGACTCTACTGGGGAGTTGCAGGTTCGAGCTAGTACTTGATATTGTTGACCTTTTAGGATATTCAGTTGAGATTTTTATGTGTTTTGTTTGCTTTATTTTATTTTTATTTTGTTTATGTTGTTTTATTATTTGCTAGTTGCTTATTTGTTTACAATTTTTTTTTGTGTTTATTGCTTTATAAATGTCATCATTTGCATAACCCCGGGTCTTCTTTCTGCAACAAGTCCTTTGGAGTACGTTTGAGCGTACACGGCCTTTTTGTCAGTCAACCATGTCTTTAGAGGGTGAAATGGAGCGTGGAGTGATCAAACAACTAGAGCAGCCGCCATCGACCACGTGCCGCCCCGAATTGCCTTGTCTAGCAACCCCAACCAAAGGTTAGCCTTTAGGTCATACCTATGTGCATCATGTTATTTAAACCTAGCAAGGTTCGATCCTAGGCACCGTCTCCCGTTGTAGGAGGCCTATCCAACTTATGTTAAAATGGGCTTGTTTCCCAAAAAGACATTTAATCATCCCTATGTGTTACATGTTACATCTCTTTAGGGGTAAAAATGGTCATTTGCTGACCAAGGACATTTAAGGGTGAAATACAAAATGAAGTAGGTGATTTTACACGTCCCCATTTTTTTCTAAAAATGATAAAGAAAATCCAAAAAGCTTTTACTCTTTTTCATTAATTTCCAATAAGACAAAAAAAAAATAAGAATAGAAAATCCAAAAAGATATACACTTTTACCATTATTTTCCAAAAATAAAATATAAATCCAAAAAATATTTTACACTTTTCCATTATTTTCCAAAAAAAAAAAAATTCCAAAAAGATTGGACATCTTTTATCATTTTCCAAAATTTCGAAAAAAGAGAGAAAAAGAAAATCCAAAAGATTTTACATTTTACATTTTCCATCATTTCTCAAAAAGACAAAAAAATTGATTTTCCCAAATTAGTTGCATTTTTTTAAAAAGCTTTCTTCCATGTCCAATCTTCCCGAACTACGCGAACCTGATTCTCATCGTATGAAATGAGATATGTAGGCAACCCACATAGGGTCTGGTCTTCCTAGTGAGTCTTAGGTTCTTGGCTTTGCCGGGTCTTAGCCAAATCTGGCATGTCTAACCACTTTTGATCACATCGGTCATTCTTGCAAAATAGGGTCATTTTTGCAAAAGTGGTACAATTACCCATGTCTTACGATTTTGAGTCCATAACTATGTGTCATATTACTCTACGGTCCTTCCTTTATTAGTTTGCATCTACAGCTGCTTCGGGTCATATCGGCCATTTTTACAAAATGAGTCATTTCTGCAAATTAATTTTGGGCCATGATTATCAGGAGTTTGAATCCATATAAGCCTTAGGGAAGTATGGCCATATCTTTGAGGTCACCTTTGTTGAGTTTGCACTTCTAGTCCCACTCTTGGCCATGTAGGTTAATTTTAGAAAATAGCCCAATCTTGTCTTGCACGTGTCCAATAGGAGGTGCAGTATCACATAGTGTCTCGAGTCATTTAATCTATTTGGTCTTATTTTTCTCATTCATGTATGGATTCATTTACTAGAGCTTGAGCGTAATAGATACCCCAGGACCACAGAGCTGCTTGAGCAGCCATTTTATGTTTTTGAGTCTATTGTTCATATTTACTTTCTAGTCCTGTACAGTAGCATTCAATCACTTAGTTGGTGTCAGTGTTTTGTATTATAGTTTAGTTTACCGAGTCTCTCATTATCGTACCTCCTGTTTTGTATTTGAAAAACCAAAAAAAATATATATGAAAATTTCAAAAAGATTTTATTTTTTTTTAAGTTTATTTTGTCCTTTACTTTTTTCTAGAACTACGCTTGATCTGATTCATGAGGGGAATGATACGTAAGCAACCTACATAGGATTCGACTGAATAATCACTAAAAAAATCAAAAGAAAAAAAAACAAAAAAAAATAAAGTGTGGGATGTGGGAAATGAGAGAAAGGAAAATGAGCAAGTGAAAAAGTGCTAGAAAAGAAAGAAAAGAAAAGGTTGAAGTGAACAAAAGTGGGATGATGCCAAATGACCTTATTACCCTCGAATTCATTCTAGAACCGTTAATTATTGCTAGACATTGCACACAATTTTATATGATAAATGCTCTAACGCTAACATGTTGGATTTATTTTGCTCTTCTTTGTTCCTTTCATTGTTATCATAACAGAGGGTGGTTAGTTTATGGCACTTTGGCGATCGTCCGTACAACACAAGGTCAAAGAGCAAGGTAACCATGGCTTGCAAAGACTTGTGCACTGGAGTTGTAGACCCGCCAAGGGAGATTGTTGAAGCGGAATCGAAATTGAAAGAGAAGGTCTGAAGGTTGAAACTTCAGATGACGGAAATGTACCAGACCTGGATTAAATGGAACCCTTCACCCTCTTTCCCTACCAACTATACTGAAACCATGTAACTATCCCACCACTATCACAAGCTCAGGTTCCCACTATTGTTGATCTTTCTCGTTAACACGCCCTGGGCTTTACCCCTTATCAGAATTATCTTGGCACTTCGTCCCAAATTTTCCATGCCGCACCAGCTAAAACAACCTCATATCATGCTCAAGTTTAGGAAGCCAAATTTATCTGGGTAAGTACACTTTGTGGAGAAGATGCATGGTGAGAGGAAATATGAGAATCATCTTGGGAACTTGCAGGCTGAAGTTAATAATATGGAAATTGGTGAATGTCCTAGTAATCTTGAAGTGCAGTCTAGTGGCTAAGATATCGATCTTGGTAATTGGAAAGACACTCCTTTCTTGGCTAGCCAGGGAGGAGTTTTGGTGGTTTATTTTATTGTCACTTCTGTTTGTCCGGGTTATTTCAGGGTTGTAATCTAAATATTATCTTGTGGCTCAATCTCTCTTTCTTCTCATTTTATCTAATTCGTTTAATTGTAGTAACTCGTCTTGTGTTATTTAGGAGTGTTCCAGGGTTGTAACCCATGTCTATTTTGCTTGTCTTGTTCAAACCCTTTTCATCATCTGTCTAATGGAATCTCCTATTTTTTGTTAATTCTTGTCAGTTTTTATTTAGGTCATTTTTCCTTTTATAGTTCTTTTCATGCTGACTCTAGTGACATGATATGCACACACAATTCTCAGCCTGATATCGAAAGTTAGTCTAATCATGAAGCGATGGCATAGTTTAGAATATGATAAAAGGAATCATTTGAAGAAAAAAATTAAAGATTCACACATTCTAAGATGACCTGAACTTTGAATTGAGTGAAATTGAGGCAGTAAGTCTAGAAATAAAGAGGTTGATAAGAGCATACAACAAGGAAATGTCTCTCAAGCGGTTTGAGGTAAATCAGTCATTGTTGAAATACATTCTTCCACATCAAGATAAGGTTGAGTCAAGTCTGCTTTAAACTGGTAAGAGTCATTCATTAAGACAAATGTACTGCCCATTAGCACTTTGTGTTTGTGTTGATACCATCAATAGACATTGTGTATGATTTCTTTGCTTATCTTCAACTGCATGTTTGTACTTGGCATTTTTTAAGTTTGGTATGACGAATGCATTTTATTCTGCTACCAAAACACTTTTATCCTTTGCTACCCATTCTAAGCCCTAATTTTTGTTTTACCCATCTTTTGGAATTAGAAACATAATAAGGAACTACAAAAGAAAAAAAGAAAAAGAAGAAGAAAAAAAGAAAAAGAAGAAGAAAAACAAGAAAAGGAAATAGCAACAAAAGGTAGTCCTTTGAACTACGTTTGACCTGATTATTGTCACCAAAAGATACGTAGGCAGCCTTAGGATTTAGTCACATCAAATAAAGTATTTCATAATCCCCGAAGTCAAGAGTGGGGAATTTTTTCTTAAAAATCCCATCAAAGAAAAAATTCAAAAAACAATTCCCGAACTCCAAGAAACTGGGGCAGAAGTTTTAGTTTGCCAAAAGGTTTGATTCCAAAAGTTGTAATTTCGAACCCTTTCATCTTGAATTATTTTGAGCCTTTATTCCACTCTTCTTTCCAACCCTGTCCAAAAACCTACATTACCGTCCAAAGAAAGACCTTCCGACAAATCTTTGATAATGCTAAACCAAGTGTGAGGTGAAAGTATACATCAAGGGTAATACCTTGTTCTCATTGCAAATGATATATACGGGCACACCATGAAGGCGAACAATCTCTCGAATAGAGATCTCAGCTAACCTCTGAGAAGAATAGGAGAATGCCATAAGAATAAATGCGCTGATTTGGTAAGCCAATCAACAATGAACCATATTGCATCGAACTTCTTCCGAGTCTGTGGAAGTCCAGTAACAAAGTCCATAGTGATCTGCTCCCACTTCCACTCGGGAAGCTCAATCCTCTTAAACAAACCACGGGTCTCTGATGCTCGTACTTATCCTGCTAACTTCAAACAACAAGCCACATATGATGCGATATCCTTCATCATTCAATGCCATCAATAATATCGCTGCAAATTCCGATATATCTTCGCGGTGCCCGAATGAATAGAATATCGGGAACTATGGACCTCCTCTAAAAAGTCAACTCTCGAAGCCCATCCATATTGGGCACACATACTCGACCCTGCAATCTCAATACTCCATCATCATCTAAGGTAACATGCCTGACACCTCCGCACTACACCGTGTCTCTAAGGACACACAAATGGTGATCATCACACTATCAATCGCGGATACGTTCCAATAACGAAGAACGGGCAACCGTGCAAGCCACCACATGACTGGGCTTAGAAACATCTAGCCTCACAAATTGATTGGCTAAAGCCTAAACATCCAATGCAAGCAGCCTCTCACCAACTGGAATATAAGCAAGACTGCCCATACTGACTGACTTCCCACTCAAAGTATCAGCCACTACATTGGCATTTCCCTGGTGATTTAAGATAGTAATTCCATAATCCTTCAACAACTCCAACCACCTTATCTACCTCAAATTCAACTCCTTTTTGCTTGAACAAGTACTGAAGTCTCTTGTGGTCCGTGAACACCTCACATTCCACGCCATATAGAGAATGTCACCAAATCTTCAACGCGTGAATGATGGCTGCCAACTATAAGTCATGAACCAGATAGTTCTTCTCATGAATCTTCAATTGCCTCGAAAAATAGGCAATGACCTTGCCGTCCTGCATCACCACTGTACCAAGCCCAAAACGGAAAGCATCATAATAAACTACATAAGGCCCTAAACCAGTGGGCAAAACCAACACCGGTGCCCTAGTCAGAGCTGTCTTGAGCCTCTGAAATCTTGCCTCATACTCGTCTGACCATTTGAACTGGGCACCCTTCTGGGCCAATCTGGTCATCGAGGCTGCGATGGATGTGAATCCCTCTATGAACTAATGATAGTAACTGTCAATCCCAAGAAACTCTAAATCTCTATAGCTGATGCTGGTCTAGGTCAGTTATTGACTGCCTCAATCTTTTTTGGATCAACCTAAATACCTTTTGCTGATACGACATGACCCAGGAATGCAACTGAACTCAGCCAGAACTCACACTTCAAAATTTAGCATATAACTAACTAACCCTCATGGAACTCATAAACAACGGACACATAATCAGTAGAAAGAACTTCAGCACTAGAATCACGAACATATGCCAATTAGGCCCAACACCCCTTCTTGACCATACGTCGAGCCTTCACATATGAGATACTAGTAGAACGACTAGAAGTCCCTCTCCACTCTAAAGGAGTCATACCTGATAAAGCTAAGGTCACAGTATTAGCATAATAGTTCAACATGACGTGATAAGGTGATAACCAGTCCATCCCTACTATGACGTCGAAATCAATCGTATCTAGAAGAAGCAAATATATACGAGTATCAAGACCTCCAATCACCACTATACAAGATCAATGAACATGATCCACCATAATAGAATCACCCACCAGAATAAACATATAAACAAGGGCACTCAAAGAATCACTAGGCATGACCAGATACGACGTAAAATAAAACTGAAACTTCTCTACCATAACCTAGAGCAGTACCTATACCTCCACCTCTAATACCTTTACCTCCACCTCTACCATGTCTACCTCCACCTCTAATACCTCTACCTCCACCTCTAGCTGATTGAGTAGACTGGACGAATCCCTTAATAAACCTCCTCACTCTCTCTCACTGTTGGAAGCATAATAAGAGCATGACGAGCCAAGTTAATGAATCTGATCTCGTACTGGGTAACGGTCACAGAACCCTGCTGGGAACGCTCAAACTGCCTCTGATAAACCTCTCTTTGAGTGATGGGAAGAATCTTCTCCAGAAATAGCTGTGTGAACTGTTCTCTAGTCGAAGCTGGCGATATGGGTGGTCTAGCTAAGCAATAATCCCTCAACCAAGTCTTGGTGGATCCAGACGAGCGAAATGTAGCAAAATCGACCCCATTGGTCTCCACGATCCCCATATCCCTTACAACCTCATGACAGTCGTCTAGAAAATCTTGGGGATCCTCAAAAGAGGCACCGTAGGAAGTAGTACTGAAGAGCTTAGTGGCACCTATCATACCTCCGCAAAGCCTCTAAAGACGTAGCCGATCAGTCACCGATCTATGTTGCTGCTCGGCTGAAGAATCATTACATGAACTCGCCATAAAATTCGCGATATAACAGAGTAGAAATCCAATTAGCATTGATAAACCAATCCGTACGATAAGAAAGAACAAACGTGGAATTTTCCTAACTCTGTAGCCTCTGGGGGATAAATACAGACGTCTCTGTACCGATCCCTCATACCCTATTAAGCTTGTTTATGAACTTTGAGATCTATGTAACTTAGAGCTCTGATACCAATTTGTCACGACCTGAATTTCCCACCCTCGGGAGTCGTGATGGCGCCTACTAATGTGAGCAAGGCAAGCCAATTATTTGAACAATTTAACTTTTCACCTTATTTATATTCTTTAACTATTACAAAGATATAACATTTAAACATCGAAATTTAACATAAGCGGAAGAAAAAATAATCATCTTTACATGAACACCTAGAACAACTGTTTGCGTCTCGGCTACCCAGACCTAGTGTCACAGTTTCATAGACGGTCTAAGAATTCTACAAATAAAGGCCCGAAAGAATTAAATACAACATTGTTCCTGAAAATACATGTAAGAAACAGGAAAGTAAATGGAAGGAGACGCCAGGGCCTGCGAACGCCTGCAGGAATACCTCGGGTCGCTTGATGAACAAGATCCAGCAATCTCACTGCAGTCCAAAATCTACAACACTAGGGTTTGCACAAAAGAGCGTAGAGTGTAGTATCAACACACTGGTAAGTATCTAGCCTAACCTTGGCGAAGTAGTGACGAGGCTAGGACAAGACTCCAGATAAATCTGTGCAGTTATATAATTTATGGAAAAAAAAGTAAACATGTAATAAGCAATTAAAACGGGGAAGGAAAACATGCTGCGAGGGTGGCAGATAACCAGAATATAAAAGAACAATAAGGAAACTGTAAATTAACTTCTAACACGGGTAAAGAGAAATAAAGGAAACTTTCACTTTCAATTTCATCTTGTTTCAGGCATGCAACCCGATCTCATTTCTCATATCTTATGGTAGGCGTACCACCCGCTCCCAGATTCCTCATATCTCATGGTAGGCGTACCACTCATTCTCATTTTCATATTTAACAGTTCTTGCAAATGAAATTACTCCAACAACTGCAACAATTAATGTAAATTCATAAGACCACAAAGTACACAATAATTATGATTCACTGAGGAAAAAAATGACAAGTATCAATTAATTATGGACTTGATGGAGCAAATAAGCAATTTAATATTTAGTATGCCAAATTTCAAGTAACAATTAAGTCAAATAAACATATAACAATTATAGAATAAATTCATTAATAACTAGTGGTAGATAAAGGAAAATTCCAACATAAAGAATTACAGTAATTGTTAAGATAATTAATGCACTCGAACAGATAACAAGAAATCATAACAAACAGCAGTAAGTGCACGGCATCACCCTACGTGCTTTAACTCTCTCTCACCAGAACAATACATGACATCACCCTACGTGCTTTATACTCTCTCACCAAAACAATATACTGCATCACCATTTGTGCTAAACACTCTTCCTCACCCAATAAACAATTACAAAGCAACTAGGGCAAAGGAATTAATGACATCAGCATAAAGCCAAGTAACAATAGAAAATCAGTAAAATAAACGTATAGAACAAGATAACTCAATTATCAGCAAGAATCAGGAAAAATCAAGGAAAAGTACACGGCATCACCCTTCGTGATTTTACTCTCATCCTTACCAAGCAATGATATAATAAAAATGTACACGGCATCACCCTTCGTGCTTTTACTCTCATCTTCACCAAGAAATAATACAATGGAAATGTGCACGGCATCACCCTTCATGCTTTTACTTTCTTTCCTCACATATAATCACTAGAATCGACATGGAATGGTACATCATGTGGCACGGCATCACCCTTCGTGCTTTAACACTCTTTCCTCACAATAACAAACAATACAGGAAATCATCCTTCGTGTTTTAACTCTCTTCCTCATCCAAACAACAAACAAAAACAAAGGGGCAAGGGAGTAAATAAATAATAGTAGAAATTCCGGCAAGGGAACACAATTTAACAGTTAAATCTTGGCAATGGAACAATATCAATAAATCTCAGCATCCTGGCAAGGGAGACAATCAACAAAGTCACAAACATCCCGGCAAAGGAACAATTTAATAATTCTTTCTCTTTTTTTTTTTACTTTGACTTCTCAACTCGTTTCACCACTTGAGCCAATGCTCCAAAGGGTTTAGTCATCTCATATACTTTCACAATTAATAATATACTCGAGCCAATGCTCCTCGATGTTCAAAGGTCACAATTTCTTTCACCAGCTTTTCACAACATATAGAAATCATCACCAAGACATGAAAGGAACAATAAAATCATGATATTCACAATATAAAGACTCACGGTCATACTAGACACCAACGTGTAGATACTCGTCACCATACCTATACGCCGTACTCAACAATTATCACACAGAAAAATAGTATTCAACTCCTAATCCTTCAAGATAAGGTTAGATCAAACACTTACTTCAAACTTTCACGATCAAATCAATCCTCAATAACTGCCTTTCCTCTCGAATTTGGCTCCAAATCGATCGTACCTATGCAATAATGACTTCAGTGCATCAATAGATGCTAAACCCAAGGCTTAATTATAGCTTTTCCATAATTTTTCCTAAAAACTCAAAAATCGACTCCGAGCTCTCTTGGTCAAAATACGAGGTTCGGACAAAAATCAAATCCCATTCACCCACGAGCCTGAATATATAATTTGTTTTCAAATTCGACCAAAAAATGAGGTCTAAATCAAGAAAAATCAAAAAGCCCTAGCTCTACCCAATTCTCTTATTTCAACCCTTAATGACATGTTTTAGGCCTAGAATTTCAATAGATGGTGATGGAAATGGAAGAAAACGAGTTGGAGATTACTTACCCAAGAAGTTACGGAGAGAAAATGCTTCACAAAACGCCCTAGAGCTTTGGAGAAGAAGAAAATTTTTAAATTTTGTAAAATTCCCATTGCATTCTATTTTTGGAACTTAAAATTACTGCTCGAATTTGTTCTACGCAATTGCGGGCAATAGGTTGCGATCGCATAGTGCAAAGTTTGCTGTGCACTGTGATCGAGGATATAAGGTTGCGATCGCATAGAGTTGAATTTCCGAGCACTGCGATTGCGGACGATAACAAGTGATCGCATAGAAGAAGAAAATAAAAGCTAGGCTTTATACAACGCGATCGGGGAGAGGAGAATGTGATCGCATAGAACGATTTGTGAACCCCTGAAGTTTGCTCTATGCAATCGGGACCCTTCTTATGCGATCGTGTAGAGGAAATCACTGGACAACAGACAACAGCTATTTCTACAATATTTCTAAGGCTAAAATAACCCCGAAACTCATCTGAATTACACCCGAGCCCTCAGGGCTCCTACTCAGACACATTAACTAACTCAACAACACCATATGAACTTATCCGTGTGTTAAATTGCCAAAATTACATAAAAACAATGAATCAAACCTCAAATAATTAAGTTTCAAATTTAGGATTTCAAGTCCGAAACACGTTAAACGATGTCCGATTTGAACCAAACTTTACAGAAATATATTAAATCATATATAGGATCTATGCCTAGCGCTGAAACAAGAATACGAGACCGATAACAATACATTCTAATCAAATTTCATTTAAATTTTCCTTAAAATTTTAAGAAAATATAATTTCCTTTAAAAATTCATTTCTCGGGCTCGGGACCTCGAAATTTGATTTCGGACATATGACCAAATCACATATTTTCCTACGGACCCTTCGGGACCGTCAAATCGCGGGTCCGGGTGGGTGTACCCAAAAAGTTGACCAAATTTAAATTTATTCATTTTAATATCAAAACTTGGAATTTTTCACATAATTTCATATTTAAGTTTTCCGGCTACGTGCACGGATTGCGCATGCAAATTGAGGTGACTTTAAATGAGGATTTTATGGCCTTAGAAGCACAAAATTAATTAAAACAGGTGATGACCCTTTGGGTCGTCACAGAGACTTCCGCTAAATTTTATATTCCGCTGTTATTTAAATGTTTATTCTCTTGTTAATATAATTGGTAAAGAGTTTTAGACAAAAGGGTTAATGGTTTTAACAATTCATGGCTTGCCTAGCTTTCACGAGTAGGCGCCATCACGACTCTCAAGTGTGAAAATTTTGAATCGTGACAAATATAGTGATGGAAATATTAAATTAGGAACGAAGTGGAATAAACAAAATGGAAGGAAATATTACATAAGAAGATGATGAATTAGAAGGAGAAAAAGGATAACGTTTGAGAAGGAAATCTATGAAACTTCTTCCTTATTAGGGTGTTAAATGCAAAGAATTCCTATTTAATAATTCTTTTTTATTCCATCCATATAGCCGCGGTAAATGTTTCTACGCAATTATATCATTTAATTCCCATCTGTTAAGAATAGAATTCTAATTAGACTGAATGTCTATCTTGTAGAAAATTTTTTACTTTGAGGCTAAGTAATTTTTCCTCCCATAAATAGAGGGATATTACCCCATTGTAAATCACCCCAATTCAATAAGAATTTTCTCTCTCTTTCTCTGCAATATCGCTCTTCTTCTATTATTGTTTTATAACACGTTATCAGCACAAGACTCTACCATCTCAAGAAGTTCTTTTGAGAAGATTAAGATAATTTTTCTCCTCTTTTCAATTATGACTGACATTATGAAAAGAAAGTTCCTTGCCCTTGAAATTTCGGGCAAGAACTATATGACATGGTTGTTGGATGCTGAAATCCATTTAGATGCAATGGGTCTTGGAGACGCCATTAATGACGGAAATAAAGCATCCACCCAAGACTGTGCTAAGGCCTTGATTTTCTTGCACCATCACCTTGATGAAGGGTTGAAAATTGAATATATCACAGTAAAAGATCCACTTATTTTGTGGAATGTCTTAAAAGAAAGATATGAAAACTTAAATTTGTCCACTTTGCCACAAGCACGATATGATTGGGCTCATCTAAGGCTCCAAGAATTTAAGTCTGTTTCTGAATATAATTTTGCGATGTTCAAAATTACTTCTAAATTGAAACTCTATGGAGATACTATCACTGATTATGACATGCTTGAAAAAAAACGTTTACAACGTTTTATGCCCCCAACATGGTTCTGCAACAGCAGTACAGAGAGAAAGGTTTCAAGAAGTACTCTGAGCTGATTTCTCTTCTCCTTCTGGCTGAGCTAAACAATGACCTGCTCATGAGAAATCACGAAAATCGACCCACTGGGTCTACACCATTGCCTGAAGTGGATGACGTATATTCCCATTATGCAATGCGTGGAAAAGGTAGTGACTCTATTTGCAATCATGGTCGTGAGCATGGTCATAGAAATGTCCATAGCGGTAGAAAAGGAAGAAATTTTCCTGTGTTAATCATCCCCCAAACAGAAATAACCACCAAAAGTGGAAAGGGAAAGATGAGAAGCCAAGAGAAAATGGCGCAGAAACTGAATGCTATTGTTACGGTGGAAAAGGGTATTGGGCAAATATTTGCCGTGTACCAAGACATTTGGTTGAGCTTTATCAAGCATCTCTAAAGACTAAAGGCTCTGAAGCCTGTTTTTTCTCTGACAATAATTTTGATATCACCCACTTAGATGTGGCAGACTTCTTTGAGTGCCCTGATGGAAAAATAGATCACTTAATCGGTGATGAATCCGTGGTTAAAGATGATTAAGTAGTTTGATTTTTATTTTTACCTATTCGTAATAGTTAATGAATAAACATCATGTAATTATAATTCTTTACATGAGTAGTAGTTATTAGTATCAATCATTATTATTTATTTTTTGAAATAATATTAGTTCTTCTTGATTAAATTCTAGTATTCGTTTTAATCAATATTTCAGTTTTTCTTTATTCTCGATGCTTGTCACTTAAAAAGAAACTTTGTTACATTCTTTCAGAACTAACTAATTAATGATCCTAGAAATCCTAATTGTAATTCCCAAAGTGGTGCTATCTTTGTCTAGAAACTTTATATTGGAGACTACTAGCACAATATTATTCCATATACAGATTAAGAATATGACGAATCAATTATTTTTTACCATTTCGGTTGATGGCATTGAAAGTGGTTATAATCATGATAGAAAGATTGATATTTGATCTCAGTTTATTGACATTTCTGGGCTACAACAGATCACCTTTGAGGTCGAATGAAATTTTTGCATATATCGGCTATTATTCTGTAGTACTGTTGCTTAGCTTGGTAGTTGTTTTTTTTTTTTCTTCTTTTTCATTAAACTAACTTTTTTTTTGTTGCGTGCAACCTCATGAAAATTTTGATACATAATTAAGGAAATTAGTTTACATATACATATATATATATATATATATATATATATATATATATATATATATATATATATATATATATATATATATATAACTAACACGTGTATGTGAATATTTTAAATGTGATTAAAAGCACTATGGTAGTGTTTTTGTTTTGTGTTAATGATAATAGTAAGGTTTGTTTCTTTTCCTTTTCTCTGAAAAAACTGATATTTATTTGAATTGCTTGAAAGAAAGATACGAAACATGCAATATTCAAAGAGAAGAAATATTTCTCTCATTTAAGTATGTGTAAGCCAGATATTACTATAATTTCTTATAGTAGTAAATTAATTGAAGGTTCTGGAAGAGCTACTATAACTCTACCTAAGGGAACAATACTTATTATAGAGAATGCAATGTTCTCCTCCAAGTCCAAGAGGAACTTGTTGAGTTTTAAATATATTCGCCAAAATGAATATCATATTGGGACAATAGATGAGAATAATCTTGAATATCTTATCATTACCAAAAATGTCTCTAGCTAGAAAAAGGCTATTGAGAAGTTCTCATCTTTGTATTGTGGCCTGTATGGACAAGAATTAGTGCAATTGAGGCACATTCTCCATAAACCAAAAGGTTACTGATTCCAATACTTTCGTACTTTGGCATGATCGATTGGGACATCCTGGATCAATTATGATAAGACGGATTATAGAAAACCCAAATGGGCATCCATTAAAGAATTTAAAGATTCTTTTAAATAATGAATTTTCTATCACTTCTTGTTATCAAGGCAAGTTAATTATTAGACCATCACAAACAAAGGTTGGAATTGAGTCCCCTGCGTTTTTGGAACGTATACAAGGGGATATTTGTGGACATATTCACACACCTAGTGGGTCGTTTAGATATTTCATGGTCTTAATAGACGCATCTTTTAGATGGTCTCATGTGTGCCTATTGTCCTCTCGCAACCTTGCGTTTGCAAAATTAATGGCACAAATAATTTGATTACGGACGCAATTTCCCAATAATCCGATTAAGTCTATTAGACTAGATAATGCTGCTGAGTTTTCATCCCAAGCATTTAACGATTATTGCTTATCAATTGGGATAAAAGTGGAATATCATGTAGCTCATGTTCACACTCAATATGGTCTTGCAAAGTCCTTAATTAAATATCAGCAATTGATAGCAATACCGCTACTCATGAAACGAGGCTGCCCACTTCTGTTTGGGGTCACGCCATTTTGCATGCAGCAATGCTAGTTCGTCTCAGAACGATAAATTATCACAAATATTCCTCGTTGCAATTAGTTTTGGGTCATGAACCTAATATATCCCGTTTAAGAATTTTTGGATGCGAAGTATATGTGCCTGTAGCACTGCCATATCGCACTAAAATGGGTCCGCAATGAAGGTTAGGAATATATGTTGGGTTTGCATCGCCCTCCATTATTCGCTAGCTCGAAACTTTGACAGGGGATTTGTTCACTGCACTATTTGCAGACTGTCAATTCGATGAGACATTTTTCACAAAATTAGGGGGAGAAGTTGGTGAAACCAAACGAAAAATTTTGTGAAAAAATCCATCACTATCTCATCGTGATCCACGTGCCTCTATTTGTGAAAAAGATGTGCAAAAGATTATCCATTTGCAAAGGATAACAAATCAAATGCCAGACGCATTTACGGACTTGAAAAGGATAACAAAACCACATATCCCCACAGAGAATATTCCAATCCGTATTGATGTCCCTATTTGATAATCTTCTAGTGTGATAGCTAATGAGTCGAAAGCACGCCTAAAACGTAGCAGACCATTAGGTTCCAAAGATCGAAATCCTAGAAAAAGGAAAGCAAATGATCAAAATGACACTACGAAAAAACCTCATGAGGAAATCCACGATTTAATAAATTCTGAGATTCATGAAGAATCCATTGAGCCCGAGACTCAAGAAAATAAGGAACTATTAATAAATCCAATCGATATTGAGACAAATTTTAATCGAGTGGATATAGTGGTGGATTATGTCTTTGCATATAATATTTCATCTAGAATTATGCCAGAAAGTGAGGATCTTGAACCTCAATCTGTTGGAGAATGTCGACAAAGACTTGATTGGCCAAAATGGCAAGAAGCAATACAATCAGAATTGAATTCACTTGCAAAACGTGGAGTTTTTGGGCCTATAGTTCAAACACTGAATGGTATTAAGCCTGTTGGCTATAAATGAGTCTTTGTACGCAAGAGAAATGAGAAAAATGAGGTACAAAGATATAATCCACGCCTTGTTACACAAGAATTTTCACAAAGGAACATATTCACCCATTATGGATGCTATAACTTTCCATTATCTCATTAGTTTTTATGTCTATGAAAAGCTTGACATACATTTAATGGATGTGGTTACCGCCTACCTTTATGGCACACTTGATAATGAGATATACATGAAAATTCCCAATAGATTCAAAATGCCAAACACACATAATTCAAAGTCTCGGAAAATATTTTCAATCAAATTGCAAAGATTTTTGTATGGTCTAAAGCAATTAGGACAAATGTGGTATAATCGTCTTAGTGAGTATTTATTAAAGGAAGGCTATATAAATGATGCCATTTGCCCATGTGTTTTTATAAAGAAAACAGCATCGGAATTTGTTGTATTTTCCGTATATGTTGATGACATAATCCTTATTGGAACTCCTATATAACTCCAAAAGGCAATTGATTATTTAAAGAAGAAATTCGAGATGAAAGGTCTCGGAAAAACAAAATTATGTCTTGGTTTGCAAATTGAACATTTGGCAAACGGAATTTTTGTTCATCAATCTGCCTATATAGAAAAGGTATTGAAACGGTTTTACATGGATGGAGCACATCCTTTATGTACTCCGATGGTTGTTCGATCACTTGATGTGAATAAGGATCCATTCCGACCTCAAGAAAAGAATGAAGAGCTACTTGGTCCTGAAGTACCATATCTTAGTGCAATTGGCACACTAATGTATCTTTCCAATACTACAAGACCTGACATAACATTTTCAGTTAATGTCTTAGCAAGATATAGCTGTGCTCCTACAAGGAGACATGGAAATGGAATCAAACACATATTGCGGTATCTAAAGGGGACTACCGATATGGGCTAATATTATGGCAATAATTATAGCCTTGATCTTGTTGGTTTGCTGATGCTGGGTATTTATCTGACCCACACAAGACTCGATCTCAAACAGGTTATGTGTTTACCTGTGGAGGCACTGCCATATCTTGGCGATCGACTAAGCAATAAATTGTGGCTACTTCATCTAATCATGCTGAGATAATTGCTATTCATGAAGCAAGTCGAGAGTGTGTGTGGTCGAGATCTATAATACATCATATTTGAGACAAATGTGGTTTGAAATGTAACAAACTACCCACGATTTTGTATGAAGACAATGCAGCATGCACAACTCAATTGAAGGGAGGATTCATAAAAGGAGATAGGAAAAATCATATTTCACCAAAGTTATTGTTCACACATGATCTTCAAAAGAATGGTGATATCAATGTGCAAACGGATTCGTTCATGTGATAATATGGCTGATTTGTTTACAAAATCTCGACCGACGTCAACCTTCAAGAAGCTAGTGCACAAGATTGGGATGCGAAGGCTCAAAGATGTGAATTGATGCTCATTTCAGGGGGAGTTAATGCGCGTTGCACTCCTTTTCCTTTACAAGGTTTTGCCCCACTGGGTTTTCCTTACAAGGTTTTTAACGAGGCAGCCAATAGGCGCAATTCTAAATATGTGTACTCTTTTTCCTTTTCTAGAATTTTTTCTCTCTTGGGTTTTATTTTAGTTAAGGTTTTAACGAGGCACATTACTTATTGAGTAGACATTCAAGGGGGAGTGTTAAGACTAGAATTCTTATTAGAGTGAATGTCTATCTTGTTGTTACTTTGGGCTAACTCATTTTTCCTCCTATAAATAGAGGGGTATTACCCCATTGTAAATCACCTCAAAATTAAATAAGAATTCTCACTCTACTTTCTCTGCAATATTGCTCTTCTTCTATTATTGTTTTATAACACCATCAAATTTTTTTTTTAACTAATATTGTCAGAGTTGTGAGATCATTTTGTATAAGGTAGTATATGTTTTGGTAACGTTTATCATCCAAAATTATTGTTTGAAATGGGGGGATTTGGGCGAGTTGATGGTAAATGAACACAAATGTTTAATTTAGTTTGCAGGAAATATATCGCGGTAAAATATGTTTTAAGCAAATTATGGTTGTGTTACAAATCTGCATTATTGTCTTAGTTTTATTTCCTACTACATTTGTAAACTGAATAGAGAAGACAAAAAGTTATTTTGCTATCTGCAATGCCGGGATGTTTATATGGAATATGGGTTGGACTTGTTTAAGGATTTTACTCAAGAACAAATTAATGAAATATGCGAAAAGGGTGAAAGTATGTTTCCATGTGAGTATAACATTATCCAGAATTTGTCCAATCGTAAATCCTCCTGCATCTCATAGTAGGTTAAATTACGTAATAGAAATTATATAGTGATACTGAAATGTATGTACTTTAATTTCTAATTTAAAACATTTAATTTAATGATTTATTTAACAATTTGAGATGGATTATGGGATTGTATTTTTGGCTTCGGCAGTCTGCAGATGCAATAATGAGTTTGTGAATTTTGTAGAACTTAATAAAAACCTTTATAGTGTAATTAGTATTTTTTAGGATTTTATACCCCACATTTTTTATGCATAAAGATAAAAAAAATTACCCACACTTGCTTAAGTAACCTTGAGTCTTAAACAACTTTCTAGATATTTAGGTACAAAAGCTTGTAACAGAGGGGAATTTGTAACAATTCAGTGGCATGTTTGGCGTATCTATCAATTGAACGAGACTCCCATCGAAGTACCAGTCGCTAAATGCCTTTGCAATTGTCTGTTAAAAAACACAAACACAACTTAGAATGAAATCTTTACGTTAATAATATAGTTAACCAGTTATAAAAAGTTACTTACCTTTTTTTCTAGGTTACCAACTTCATTGTTATAATAATCAGTTACCACTAAAGGCTGATCAAGAATTTAAACTTGGCAAATATAAAGTTCTTAGCATTAAATTAATTATTATACTTTTAAAATTACGAATTTATAAATTAACTAACTTTTCTTATACAATGACTTTTCGGTTACAAAATAAATAAAAAGTGACTTTCTTGCATATTTTTCTATTAATTGAATCACTGTCTGAGTAATCAACTCATTTTAGTGAGTGTTTGAGAAGAATGTTTTTTTTTGGTGAATATAGTAATCCTTAGTGGTTATGAGTTTTAACAAATACAAATTGTGAAGTGTAACCTATTTTAATTTATATAGAGTACAGAAAGCACAACCAAAAACCATCAACCTCTAAGATTGAATTAGTTGATTTACCTTATTATGTACCGTGAAGCCATTCCAACCAACACCACTTAATATTTGGGAATGAATTAAGCAAGAGTCAATAAACATTCCTCTTGATGAAGAACAATCACCTTGTTTGGGTAATGCACTTAAGAATTCCTGTTTAAAATCTGAAATAACGAAACAATAACAATTAAATGAGGTTTCCAAATTTCTTGAATTTCACATATTTAATTCATAATTAATTAAATCCAAATTCAACTTGGTTATAAAAATAACAGGATAGCATGGTTCACGAAGCATCACATATTCATGCAAGGTTCGAGGAAGGCCCGCATCTCAAAGGGTGTGATATAGGCACTTACCCCGATGCAAGCATTCCACGTTCAAAACCCTGACCTTTAGGTCGCATGAAGATAATTTTATCGTTGCTATAATCGCTCGCTTTTCTTGGATATATAAATAAGTCTTTTAATAAATTGAATATGAAGTTTGGCCTTGAATTTGCATCACTAACCTCGTAAAGTTTTAACGAGAGTAGCTGAGCACGTATTGTTATTAAGGTCTTCGTAATAACCAGGAAAAGTCTTGTTTATCTGGATATATCCGAAGATAAAAGATTGTTAATGCAAATTAAGTATATAAGAAACAATATTAAAAAAATTGAAAATTTTATACTACAAGATGACATAGATATCAAATTCTAGTTTAATTTTTTTCATGCACCTAATGGAGAATTTAGTTGACCTGAAATGTGTCAAACATTGAGTTGACTATGAAAAATGGTGTCTGGATTTCTTGTTGAAAATATTGTGGAAAAAGGCACTGCAAATTCATTAAACATAGAATTAATTTCAAATTACAATTGGGTAAAACCCTTGAATGGCAACGGATTCTTACCAAAGATGGTCTCATTTTTGAAATGCAGGATGCTGGCAGCATCTTGGCTGAATGCTGCAGTAGATTTTTATATATAAAAAAATAAAAAAATCACAACAAACAATATTGAATATTACTACTCTCTCATTTTCAATTTATGTAATGCACTTTCCTTTTTAATCTATTCCAAAAACAATAAAATCTTTCTATATTTAGAAATAAATTTAACTTTTAAATTTATTATTTTATTCTTAAATAATTTATAATCACATATATATGTATACTTTATTTTAGACCATAATTTTTTTTTAAAAAATAATAATATCGTGTTCAGTTAAAGTACATCATATAAAATGAGATCAGGGGAGTACTTGTGAGGATTGATAATGGAAATAACTATGGTACTAAAGAAAAAGGAGTGACAACACAGAAAGAAGGAAAAAAACTTGTACATGTAAGGCAATTAGTCCTTCATTGACAATATCCATGAATGGTATTTCCTTCATGTTTTTCCTGTTACACAAATGAACAACACTGTAACTCATCTAATAGCACTATTAATTATAACAAGGTTGCGCATTGACAATGTATAATTATTTTTTACATCATCTGCATGTTTAGTTAACATATAACATATACCTTTTTATAGAAAGTCTGACACGACAATTTGAAAATAAACGAAGTACTGTCAGTTAAGTTATATTAATAAAATCTTTTACGATATCAGTATATTATACCGGCTCTTAGGTTAATTCTTACTTGTGGAGAAAATAACTACCATCAGCAAGACACTTTACTCTAGCTGAATTAGGAAGAAGAGCTCGAAAACGATCACAGTGTAGTAAAGCAGGCAGTCCTCCAGCTGAACTACCTGCGAGAATTGCCTGCCAAAACAATAGTAGAAAATCGTAAAACATTTGAGAAATACTATTTATTTGGTATAACGGAAAACATTTTTCAAAAAAAAAAAATCACAAATAAATTTGTTTAGTATTGACGAGTTACTGAAGCTACAGTGACATACATTTTTCGCATCCTTCATCCCTATAGCCAAGAAATGTTCGATCAATGCATGAAAAATCCTCGCGCCTCTAAAATGAAGGTTAGTGACCTGATCATAAACATTAGTATATTATCAGAAAAGTGCATAATTAATTAATCTAGATCAGCAAATTGTTCTCTGATTGGTGAAAATTTCAAGTAATAAAAGAGTAAATACTCCGAGTCCCTTCAAAATGTATAAGAATATGTAAGAAGCTGAGCTTAAAGATGATGTACCGGATCAACTATTTCAACATCTCCTGTGAACGATGCTCCATCACAATATATAACCATGACTCTATTCCAATTGTAGAAATCTAAAATTTTAAAAAATAAAAATGAGATAATTAAATGAGAACATTTAGAATTGATAACATGATTTAATGAGATTGTACATACTAAATGTATTTTTACCTGGATTCAATGTTTTATTGTTGCTAAGTATTCCATAAAATGATCTTTCCTTTAGAGCAAGTTTTGAGGAACCTTTTTCTGTCTTTGTGCGATTGAGACAATCTAAAACGTTATAGCACCATTCTCCTCCCTTAATAATGCAATATGAAAGTAAGAATTAATTAAGATTACGATACAAAATTCGATAAAATTTTGTATGCAAATGCTTCAAGATTTAAATGAAACAATTATTTCCATACATAGGTCATACCCTAAAGTAGATAATCCAATTATTAGCTCCTTCTCCATGTCCCTTGTCATAATAGAATGCTGGTGGAGACCCATCCAAGCAAACTAAAAGCATATAAAGATCCAAATATCATTAATATGGTTGTATATGAACATTGCAAATGATATTAATATTGGTTAAATGACAGAAATATTATATGACATATGAGGCAGAATTTTCTTCAAGAGATTCATCATATATGTGTATGATGATTTTCAGACGAAGGGTACGGATGAACTCTTTTTCGTTCATATATATATAAAGGTAATTTTCCAGCAGGGTTTCGAATGAAACCCTCTTTCATTCCTACATTCATATACACTAATTTCATTATGAAGAAAAAGGAATTTTACCAGCTCCTTTTGATACTGCACTTTCTAGAATAGTTAAATCAACCATGCCAAGATTTTCATTTGATGTTTGGTTTCCTCCAAGTACACTTTTTCCATTTAGCACAATTAAGAAACAAATGAGTAGGCATAGACATTGCAATTTTGTATTTTCCATGCTTCTTCTACAAACAATTCAAAGAAAACTTTTTGTGAGACTTTATAAAAGATAAAAAAATTATGACTTGATATGCATACAATGTAAGATATTTAAAAATATTAGCCTATTGTTTATTTGATATAAATTGTATTACTGCCTGGAAAAAAACTTTTAGAACCCACTAATTAACAAACATAATTTTAAGATCCAATTCCTGTAACCACAGATTAATATGAACATTGACAACAGATTGTAACATAAAATAAAGAATATCAACATTAGCTTGAGAAAGTTTCTTTGTTTTTTTTTTAAACAAATTAACGGTAGCATCATTTCCTTGAACCCTATAGATTTCATACCTCATAAATCAAACCTCTTATTCCACGAATAATTTTCGATGGAAACAAATTCTGTGATATTTTTTTGTTGCTGCAACTTGGATGCATTTTTATATTGTCACAACAGAGATAAAACAGGAAAAGATGGGGTTGCTATTTTTTTGCAATAGGGATTTGTTTTTCGGTTAAGGGTCAAATATATCCTTGTACTATTAAAAATAGGTCATATTTATCCTCCGTTTGAATTTTTTATCAAATATGTCCCCACCGTTATACATTAGGGTTATATATATCCCTCGGCCGTTAAAACACCCTTCCATATTTTTTAGTAGCACGTGGCATCTTATGATGGACCAAATGACCCGCCCCATTCTTTTAATTAAACCCGCCCGACCCAATTCTTTTCTTTACCCAATTTTGGAGATTCTGAGAGAGAAACAAAGATCCCATTTTTCTTTTGCAACTCTACTACTACAATAATCCTCGCCTTAGCCTTATACTAACAACATGCCATCAGGTGCTAAGAAGCGAAAAGCTGCCAAGAAAAAGAAGGAATTGCAATCTAAAGAGCCCCCTACTTTGGGAAGAAAAACAACTTCCCAAATTCCAAAAATTGCATTCTTAGAGTAGTAAATTATGCTTCACTAGTTCAAGACTCACAACCACAATTGAAGAAGAACGAAGAAGAAAATATAGCTCCAAAAATACTAGAACTAAGAAAGTGGAAGACTTACTTGAATAACTTGGAGAATACTTTATCAACTCAAGAAGACTTGGATTTTCTTTTTGATGATGATACAAATGTAGAGGAGGGGGTGGGTATATAGGCTTTCCACCTACTCAATGGACGGTCATGATCTATTTAATCCTACGGTGGAGATTCGTCTTCTAGAATACTCCACACTTTTCTTACAAAATATCTAGATATTTTTAACACCTACACTAATCTAGAAATATCTCTTACAAATATCTCCTAACTTCTATAATATTCTACACTATTCTATAATTTTCCAAAAGTTACACTTTATAATTTTAACACTCCTCCTTAAAGTGAACTTTTGGAGATAAGTCCAAGCTCGCCACGGAGATCCTCGAACGGCCCTTTGGAAAGAGACTTTGTAAAGATGCCTGCAGCGTTATCATTACTCCGAACCTCCAATGCTTCAATGGTACCATCTAGAACCTTCTCTTGGATGAAATGATGCGCAATCTCAATATGTTTTGTTCTGTCGTGACACACCGGATTAGTAGCCAACTTTATAGCGCTTTGATTGTCACCAAGAAGTTTTGTAGGCTTATGAATTGGTAAGAATACATCCCCAACAAGCCGACGAAGCCACGTGCATTCCTGAGCAGCAAGAGTAGAAGCCTTGTATTCCACTTCAGTAGTAGAGAGCGAGACCGGGTCTTGCTTTTTACTGCACCAAGAAACACATGCTGAACCACAGGAGAATACATAACCGGAAGTTGATCTTCTATCATCTAAGTCACCTCCTAGATCAGCATTAGTGAACCCAAGTAGTGAAAAATCAGCTCCTTTCTTGTAAAGAAGTCCCATGTCATATGTTGAGTTCACGTATTTCAATATGCGCTTCGCCGCTTCAAAGTGAGGTTTCCGTGGCTCTTGCATATAGCGACTAACAAGTCCAACAGAAAATGAAATGTCTGGCCTTGTAATAGTCAAGTAGATCAAGCTACCAACAAGAGCCTGATAAGGACGTGGATCTGGTAAAAGCTTTCCTTCATCACGCCTAACTTTTATGTTAGGCTCAAGAGGAGTAGAGCAATGCATACTTGTGTTTATTCCAAACCTGTCCACAAGCTTCCTCGCATAGCTTTCTTGTGAAAGAAATATTCCATCTTTCACATATTTCACTTCCAAACCAAGAAAGTGACTAAGCTCTCCCAAATCTTTCATTTCAAATCTGATCGAGAGTTTAGCTCGCAGTTTTGCAACCTCCTGTTCGTTATTACCTGTAATAATCATATCATCCACATATAGTAGCACAATCATGTGGAGCGTACCTTGCTTCTTCACGAACAAGCTAGAATCTGAGTCTGATGCAAGATAGCCACAAAATTGCAAGTATTCAGCAATCTTTTCGTACCATGCTCTGGGAGCTTGCTTGAGTCCATAAAGTGCTTTCTTCAGCTTGCATACATAGTCTGGATGAGTAGTAGAAATGTAGCCCAAAGGTTGTTCCATGTATATCTCCTTATCAATCTCGCCATACAGGAAAGCATTCTTCACGTCAAGCTGACATAGCTTCCACCCAAGTGATGCCGCCAAGGAGATCACAACTCGAACTGATGTCATCTTCGCCACTGGGCTAAAAGTCACCTCATAGTCTTCTCCATAAACTTGAGAGAATCCTCGTGCAACCAGCCTTGCTTTATATCTATCAATGCTCCAATCTTCCTTCTTCTTTAGTTTATACACCCACTTGCAAGATACCGGTTTCACATCCTTGGGCTTTGGCACAAGATCCCAAGTTTCATTTTTCACAAGTGCGTGCATCTCCTCATTCATAGCTTCTTCCCATTCCTTAACACCTTTTGCTTCATTATAGGAAGAAGGCTCATTTTCATAAATAGGACCGGCACTGAAGCAATGATAGATGCTTACCATGTTGCCATCTCGGTAGCGAATAGGTTTGATGACTTGCCTTCCATATCGAGTTGTTCTTTGACCATTTGTCTCCTCCAGGTTGATATTTTTCCTTTGTTCGTCCACGCGAGAAGTAACCTTGCTCCCCCTATCACCAGAATTTCTTGCTTCTGAATATGACGTACTATTATACGTCATTGGTGATGATGGCGATGATGAAATATTGGAACAAGGAGCTGAAGAAGTCACTGGAAGACTTACGGGCATCTCTTCATGTTCTATAGCTGGTGAAGGAGCATCTCCAGGAACACCACCGGGACTGTAGTAGGAAGAGATTTCATCAAATACTACATCCCGAGATACTTTACACTTGCATGTCTCGGGATCCATGCATTTCCAGCCTTTCTTCCTTTCATCATAACTGATGAAGATGCACTTCCTTGCCTTAGCATCAAGTTTAGTTCTTTGTTAATCTGGAATGTGGACGTAGCAGATCGATCCAAAGACCTTAAAGTCTTTCACATTTGGCTTCTCGTTGTAGAGCATTTCGTATGGGGACTTCATATTAATCGGACTGAGTGGTACCCGATTAATCACATATGCCGCACAAGCCATACCTTCGGCCCAAAGAACTTTGGGCAAATGTTTAGCATATAACCAGCTCTTACATGTCTCAGTAAGATGTTGAATTTTCCTCTCTGCAATGCCATTTTGCTGAGAAGTGTCTGCACATATGAGCTGCCTTCGTATTCCCTGCCTCGAGCAGAATTGATTAAACTCCCGGGAAGTATATTCTCCCCCATTATCAGTCCTCAGCCGTTTTATCTTCCTCTGAAACTCACCTTCGACCTTCTCCTTGAACTCCAAAAATCTGGAAAATACTTCAGATTTTTGCACCACGAAATATACCCAAGTATATCGTGTGTAATCATCAACAAATACCACCATATAGCGATAACCAGAGAAGGTAGGTGTACGTGTAGGACCCATCACATCACTGTGAATGAGTTCTAGTGGTGCCTCGTATCTTGTTTGGGATCTATCAAATGGAAGACGATGCGCCTTACCATATTGACACCCTTCGCATAATGTTCCACTACCAAAAGTAGTAATATGAGGCAAACTATCAACAAAATTTTTGTTTACCATGACTTTTAACTTATACATATTAAGGTGCCCCAATCTAGCATGCCAAAGTGATGCATTATCATTCGTGCTCATCTTGTCAACATAAGATGTAGATGCTGACAAAACAAATAAATCCTTAACTCACTTACCGGTGTGAACATCTCCTTCTACCTTAGTGATATTTCGAAAGAACTTCACTCCATTTGGCTCGAACAGAACATAGTGCCCAGCATCCATAGCGTTAGCCACCGAGAAAAGATTCTTCCTCATCCCAGGTACATGATACACACTCTTCATAGTGATAGGATCTCCGCTATTGTTGAGAATGATTGTACCCTCCTTTTCTACCGGATAAACGGTATTATCCACGGTGAGAATAGCTTCGTTACCTTCATGTTTCTGAAGAGATGTGAACTTTGAGTCATCTCTGGTAAGGTGATGACCGCAACCAGAATCCACGATCCAGTCATCCTTGAAGTTGATGCTAGCGTAAGCATTTACCGAGGTAGTTTCCGTTGAGAAGCAACCACCCCAATTCTCTTCGGTTTGTTCTGCTTTATCAGCAACATTTCCTCCCTTTAGCTTCACCTTATAATTCTTCTTGATGTGTCCAGGCAAGTTACACCGATAGCATCGAATAGTGCTTCTTTTCCCGTTGAAACTCTTTGGTGGCTCTCCCACTTCATCTTTTCTTCTCTCTCTTTCATTCTTCTTCTCTGGTCTATAGACTTTCTTCTTTCCAGAGAATAAGGCGTCACCTTGAAAGGATAAGGAGACTCCAGCCATTTGTTTTGCTAGAGACTCTTGAGAAGAGAGAAGATTCTCAAACTCAACAAGGGAGGGTTGATTAGCCCACCCCTGAATAGAAGTGACTAAAGGAATATATTCTTTATTTAATCCTCGAATATTATTCCTTTTCATTCGAGCCTCCGAAATAGGTTCCTCCAGATCAAGAGCAGAAATTTTCGAACAAATATTTTTAATATTTAAGAAAAATTCGGAGATTGAGAGCTCACCTTGAGTAGTTCGTGCCAACTCATTCTCTAAGTATTGCAGCCGAGCAACGTTCTTCTTGTTAAGCAATGCACTTAGAGTATCCCAAATCTGAGATGCAGACTTACACCCAACAATGTGATCAAATAGATCGTGAGAGATTGATCTCTTCAACACGAATTCCGCCTTTGCGTTTGAAGTCCTCCACTTCTTTACAGCATCGACATTAGTATCCGTGGGTGTAGGGGCAACCTTGTTGTCTCCACCAACAAACTCCCATAAATCTTCTCCAAGAAGATAAGATTCCATGCAAGACTTCCATACCTTGTAATTGGATTGATTAAGCACCTTAATTCCAAGGCCGACAACTCTTCCACTTGAATCCATTTTTGGAACGCCAACGAACTTCTTCACCAAGAGTGACTTGACAAGATTCCAAGCTAACACCCTTGTAGCTCTGATACCATGTGAAGAAAAACAACTTTCCAAATTCCGGAAATTGCTTTCTTAGAGTAGTAAATTATGCTTCACTAGCCCAAGACTCACAACCACAATTGAAGAAGAACGAAGAAGAAAATATAGCTCCAAAAATACTAGAACTAAGAAAGTGGAAG
Source organism: Nicotiana benthamiana (assembly GCA_034376525.1). NCBI lineage: Eukaryota > Viridiplantae > Streptophyta > Magnoliopsida > Solanales > Solanaceae > Nicotiana > Nicotiana benthamiana. The sequence continues at coordinate 78,801,381 of CM067330.1, forward strand.
ACTTACTTGAATAACTTGGAGAATACTTTATTAACTCAAGAAGACTTGGATTTTCTTTTTGATGATGATACAAATGTGGAGGAGGGGTGGGTATATATAAGCTTTCCACCTCCTTAATGGACGGTCATGATCTATTTAATCCTACGGTGGAGATTCGTCTTCTAGAATACTCCACACTTTTCTTACAAAATATCTAGATACTTTTATCACCTACACTAATCTAGAAATATCTCTTACAAATATCTCCTAACTTCTATAATATTCTACACTATTCTATAATTTTCCAAAAGTTACACTTTATAATTTTAACATACTTCTCACAACACCACTGACTTTGTTCTTGCTGGTACTTCACACTTTATTAAGTACTCGCCTTTCTGCTATGTTTTGGTTTTTATTGTTTGTTTGTTTGATTTTCTAAAACGAAATAAATTTTATACTTTGTTAAGTAATTTTGGACATACCCATGTGGTTTTTTTTTTCAATCTTCAACAACTTTACTGCTTGTGATCTGTCTCTGAATTTGGCTTTGTGGGTCTGCTTTATTTTATTCTAGTTGGTTATTGGTGCTTTAGATACTGTTATGGAAAATTGGGAGGAAAATTTGGATCATGTAGTTGACAAAGCCACTGTTTCAGAAGTGCTGGTGGAGACAAGATTGGAGAAAAGAGATGAAGCAGCTAGTGCAGCGTCATGTGAAGCTAGTGCAGTATCGACCGGTAATGCTGTAGAAAAGGATTGGGTTGGGGCGGGTTTAATTAAAGGAATGAGGTGGATCGTCTGGTCCAATCATAAGATGTCACGTGATACTAAAAAATATGGAAGGGTGTTTTAACGACTGAGGGATATATATGGCCCTAATGTATAACGATGGGGACATATTTGATAAAAAATTCAAACGGATGATAAATATGACATATTTTTAATAGTACAAGGATATATTCGATCCTTAACCGTTTCTTTTTCCATATTTGTGCACAAAAATACATACATTCAGCGATACACGTACATATATACACTAGTATATATGTGTATATATTATTTTTATATGCATATATATGTGTATGTATATTTTACTGTATCTTTTATAGCAATTTATTGATCACTTGACGTTCACTATATTATAGAGAAACAGCCTAAAATTGTCCATTATGATTGAATTATCACTTATCATCCCAAAAGAGTCGTGACTTATTTGAATACAGCACTAATAATCTAACAAGTATATAAAAATGGGTCACTTTAGGTCAAAAGTACAAGAAACGTTTATAACAACAACAACAACAACCTAGTATAATCGCACTTAGTAGGGTCTGAAGAGTATAGTGTGTACGTAAATCTTACCCCTACCCTGGGGTAGAGAGACTGTTTCCAAATAGACCCCCGGCACCATTCCCTCCAATAATTTCCCACCTTGCTCTTGGGAAGATTCGAACTCACATCCTCTCGGTTTGAAGTGGGAGTTGCTTACCATCAGTGCAACCCCTCTTATCTACAAACTTTATGAATTACTACTCGGAATATAATATCAATTTATTTGCATATCTTAGCTTGTTATTTGTTTGTATCATCTTTAGCAGTAGAGATCTAAAAAAGAAAAAACTTTTAGCATATAAACTCATAACTAGTTGTCGTATTTTGGCGTTAATTTGGATATAAAATTCAAGATGTTAATTTGATTTGTATATAGTATCCAGCTTGTTATTTTGGCTTATACGAGGATGCACGGTCAACATCACACTCTCTTATAATGTTATCCTTCTTCGAATCTTGCATGAATATAATATACTTTATGTATTGGACTGTTCATTTATTAATCAATAATAAAATAAAATAATAAATTATATTTGAAAATTAGTCGTGATAAGGGAAAAATTATATTAAAATTTTGAAAATTAAAAAAAAATAAATTAATACCATTCTAGAACCTGTGAAAGTTATAGAATAATGTTACTATAGATTAACAATGTGAATATGATATTCTGGAACATTCGAAAACAGTAAGATAATCATATAAATCAAGCTGAACGAAGTAGTAGAGTAAGAAAGTTAATTGACATAGTTTTAATATTTGTTCGGTAAGCAAAATATTAATTAACATGAATCAAGAATTAATTAATTTTACCAATACAGTCAATTTACTGCAATTTTCCGCTTTTTCCAAGTTTGGACCCATCAATCTAACAAATTCGTTTTTGACCAAGTTGACTAAGGTGATTGTCGTGACAAAAGCAAATTAATTAGAGGTTTCTACCGCGAACCTAAGCACTACAAAAAAAAACCTCAATTGCTAACGGATTTTACCAATGCTTCGAATTTGTTGGTGTATTAGCAACTAATTGCTAACCAAATGGTAACTAATTTATTTTTCAGAATTTAGTAATAGATTCCTAACGAATTGCCAACCAAAATGTTACTAACTAAATAATTTAGTTGGTAAATATGGCGGGAAAAATAGGCGGCTAATATAGCAACTGCGTACTAATGGATTACCAACTCAAATGTTACCAACAAATATTTTTCGTTGGTAATATTACCAACTGACTACATATCCGTTGTTAAATATGGTGTAAAAATGAAGTATTATTTATTAACAGATTAGTAACGAATTACCAATCAATTATTTACCAATAGAAAGATTTTGTTGCTAATTTTACCAACTAATTTAAAATGCATTTGTAAATTACCAACCGAATGGTATCTGTTAGTAAACTTGTCAACTAAAACTTAATCGGTTGGAAAACTTTATTAATAGATCAAGATTTTGGTTTGTAATTTAGTAATTGATTGAAATTAATTATTAATATTACTTATGATACTTACATTATTAATTAAAGAATAAGCGAAAGTATGATCGATCTGAATTGTTCGAGTACATCAAATCATACATTTTAACAAAAATCATAAATTAAAAATTATTTTATCTCAATAATTAAGAACCAAAAAAATTATTTATCTTTTAGAATTTTATTCGATTTCTCTGAATACATTTATTATTCTGAAATTATCAATAATATTTTTGGGTATTATTTTTACTTATTTCTTAAATTCAATTTAAAGTATACGCTTTAATTAGTGTTATATTCAATTCTCTGTCTCTATTTTTCTTTCTGTATGTATACATATATTTTGGGTTGCTTCTGAGCCTTTATTGACTAGTTCTTACGTTGTTTAACTAGCTTGTGCTCGTTCGACTTCGTGTTGAGGGTTTTGGCTTATTCTGGATATTGGAAGTGCGCTTCAATTCAGAGCGAGGTGAGTCTCTTTCCTAACCTTGTAAGAGGGAAATGTCCCCATAGGATTTATAAATGAATAATTGTTGCTAAATGCGGGGGATACGTGCGCACTACGTGACGAGATTTGGTGCTTAGCTACTACTATATTAATTATCCGGGTAGTTTAGGACCTACGACATCATGCCTAATTTATGAAATCTCTATGTCAATGATATCGCCTAGGATGTACTAGGGACTTGAAAGAGGATAAAAGTAAATTTGTATACTTGTTGAACTCTTGTATGGCATAATTGGATATTTATGTGCCTTCGTGTGTATATATACATGATATTTTCTTGATATTTGTGGATCGAGCCGATCGCCTAGGTATGAATAGATGCATCTATAGGCGGTCGTCGACCCTCGGCAAGTGCACAATTTATTTCTATTGGTTCGGGCAGTCGCCTCGGCATAACGTGCGGATGATTATTGTGTGAAACTCATACTCACATTGTTCATTATTATACACAAAAATAAAAATAGTAAATCATTGTAAGAATGCATCTTGCCATAAACTGCTAATACTAGTAGCTTTCTATGCTTATAAAATATTTCATATATTATTTGACCTTAGTAAGTATCAAGTCGACCTCTGGTCTCTACTTCTTCAAGATTAGACGGGATACTTACTGGGTACATGTTACTTATGTACTCATGCTACACTTTTGTACTTAAATGTAGAGGATCTGAGGCAGGTGGATATGGTTATCACTCGGGTGCGCATCAGTAGGCCATTTGGGACTTCTATGGTGAGTTGCTTTCCCTTCATGACAATCTGCAGCCGAAGAATAGTCTTCTTTAATTTGTAATTTGTTTTCTTTCTATCCTGATTCAGACAGTAGGATAGTATAGTATTCTTTTGTGTATATTCTACTAGTTCCCGTAGCTGTGACACAAGGTTCTGGTACACACATTAGTAGACTAGTTTTGGGCTGTATCATTATATGCTTCTTACATTTTTTACTGTATTTGGTTTCTAAAACCCCATTGGGATCCTTTATCTTTTCTTAAAAATTATAATTTTTGATAAACTTGGAAATATTTTCCGCACTTGGCTTGTCCGGCAAGGTTGATGGGCGCAGTCATGACCTATTATGAAAATGGATTGTGACACCAATAAGAGTTTAAGTAGTAGTAAAGGATTCAAGTCGTAAATATAAGAGTCCTTCATAGTCTAAAGCCTTCAATTTTTTTGTGATAAATATGAGTTATTATTCGATTCTCACTATTTTAAGGATCTATGACACCGGCGAGAATGGTACTAAAAAATAAAATATAATAATAATTAAGTATGAGATTTGAGAAATAATTAATCTTTTTTCACGTTGTGTTTTTAATTACTTAATATCCAATGAGTATCTATATTTAATTTTATCAACAAGTTATTTCAATTTTAAGATTATTTATATATAACCTAAACAACTCTAATATTTGACATGGTCAGTGTACGCGCATATCGGTGTGGATAATAATACTAGTTCTAATATTAATTAGAAATAATTTCATTGCATATTCGAATATTAAATAATTAGCTAAATTATGTTTGGACCTAGTTTATATTTAATAATTCAAACATGAGTGCAATTAAAATTTTATTATTTTATATAAATAGTTTGGTTCAATTAAAATTTATTAATTTGTATGATAATATAATAACCAAACGATACATGTATTTAGTTAGTATTAACATAGTTTAATTAAGAATCAAAAATAAAATTAAAAGAAATTACAAGAATGTGCATTTTTTTTGTTCTTTGTCGTTATGTGATTTTATTTAAATCTGTAATTTGTGTTTATTAAAGTGTTAATTAATATGTGTTTGATTAATTTTTTTTTTAATTTTTATAGGAATTGTTTAGGAGTTTATTTAATTTTGGTTAGTTGAGAAAGAAGAGAAAAGGGCTAAAATTGCAAAGAAAATGGGCCCAATTGAGTCAAGTACGGACCAATTTAATGGCAAAAAAACCCAAACGTTAGCCCAATAGTCCCCAAAGTCCAATCCAAACCACCCCTGCAAGTGACCCAGTCGCGACGACCCATGTAACGACCTGTCCCGCCTATTCCTTAATCCTGGCCGTTGATCTTTCAGATTAACGGCCGAAGATCACCTCACCCCTTTTAATTAATCAAACACCTAAAACCCTAAAGATCACTTCAAACTAGCCGCCTCTATGCTTTCTCGAACCTTCTCCTCTCTTCTACAAACCCTAGCTGCTCCACTCAAATCTCAGTCCCAATTCGATAATCACATGGAAATCTTCCATGATTCCTTTCCTTTATTGCACACACGGAGACGCTTACCATCTCTTAAACATTACAATCATTTGGTACTCGATTATTTATGGAAAATGAATCACCGATGTTCGTTCAACTCCGATTATGTATTATCTTCATGTTTCTGACCTGATACACTCACTTCCAGATCTTATTAGTCCGAGTAATAGAGACATTTTTACTATTTTTGTTCTTCTTTTCAAAGTAGGGTTTGCCTAATTCTTCTTAAATTGATTCTAATTGATTTTGCATGCTATTATTGATGTTTTCGAGTTCTTTATCCTTTGTTTAGTTTGTCTGCAAATGGTTAGTGCACTATACTTTGACACTTCTTCTTCTTTTTGTTCATGTTTGTGTTATGTGCATTAGTGCTATTTGGATTTCCCAGAGTTAATTTTAATATTATGACCCTCGTATACAATTTTGCTTGTTTTAGTTCTACTTTGTAGTTCTCCTAGCTTTAATTATATGGGAGTTCTGATTTTAACTCACTTGTGGATAGCTATGTTGATTCATGATGCCTGCCTGACTCGTAATTGAAACCTCATTGATGGTTGTGGAACCTTGTTTTGATTTCTTATACTAAGACCCTTATGAAACTATCTTCCTTCTCAAATTGCATTCTTCACGTTGAATCCTTTATGCATAATTTGCTATATATCTGCAAATCTATCAATATATTTAGCCTAATATGCTAGCCTTAATGCGTCTCATTAGGTGTGTCCAACTTGAATAATTTCTAATCATCATGTTTATGAATAGTTGGTTGCTTGTACCTGTTGCTCATTCTAAGTTGGTTCATTGCCTTGTTTTGTACTTTTATGATAACCAACTCATGCCTAGAATGTGTTCTAATCCATGTTGAGATATTCATGCCCAACTCTTTATCTTTCTGGAGCTCTACTATTAGCTATGACTTTTTCTCATGCCTTTGTAATTGTATCATGTGCTTTTCTTGACCTGCTTAGCCCTGTGTTCCCGAGTATTAGTTAAGACATTTAGAGTAAATCTCGTTACCAACATTTTTACCTATATGTGGCCACCTAGTACGTGATTCGATGCTTGTTTGTCCAATTGATTTAAAAACTGACATGTCTTCTATTTACTATAAGTTTTTGCTGATACTCAGCATGTTCAAGTTTTCTCATGCTCAACTAAGTAATTGCTTGATCATGAACCTGTTATGTTATATTGTTTTCACTAGACCTTCATGTTAAAACTTATGTGTGAAGGCTATGCTCTACTTGATCGTGTCTATGACTCTATTAGATTTCCATGTTTAAATCTTGTGGCTAAAGCTCTTTTAGGCTAATTCTGAATCAGCTTGCTCTTGAAAGTCTTTTGTAATAGTTCACTATCTTATGAGGGTCAATCTTGTCACTTTAGGTTTATTTCTAACAATACAAGCTTGAACCTTCCTTGTAAACTTGTCGGTATTTCATGTGATCTTATCCATATGTTTTGGTTATAAATGTTGATTAGTTATAGCTTTAGGAGTTGAGTGTGAAAAGTTATTTAGTTAATTCCACGAGTGCTCTGTCGTTTTTATGATTAAGTTTGGCCTTCATACCGCTAAGTAAGTTATTCATTGGGCTCGGTGTTAGGCCATATGTATTGTTGGACCTGGGCATTGGATTCAGGAAGATTCTACTGTCCTCATGAGCTTGAGATTTGAGTCTGTTGGTTGGTGAGGCTGTTGAAGGCCCATAAACTCACTGGAATATTTTATAGCAGGCTTGTACTTGTTTTAGTTTGTATGTTGTCATCTTTGAGTTTGTATTACCCCATTTTTGTCCTGTAACTTGTAATAACGAATAATTGGGTTGTTAGTAAAATGGACATGTGTGTGCTTTGTTATTGCATAAAGGGTAGAGAACATATTTATCAGGTCTACATGCTTTATTTGTTATCTTCTTTAACTTGCTCTTCTTCTGCACGCTAGTATAAATCATGTCTCTAGGAATTGATCACACCTCACCTAATTTGACCAGTACTGGTACACTATCATCTCCATACTTGTTATTATTGTGCATTTAGACAGCATGCCTATAAGACGTATATTATATGGTTTTGCTAACCTAGATATCATGCCAATAGGACTTCAAATAATTAATTGATCAAATTGCTTCTATTATCTTTGACGCACTATCAATCTGGATATCATGACCATATGATACTAATCTCTTAATCAACTGCTTCTGCCATTTTATTACACTTCCACTTGGATAGCATGCCATACTAATCTCTTTCCTATAAAATACTATTATTCGCCTAGAAAGGATGTATATAGAATCAAACGCTGGTAATTCCCAGATTTAATAGCTTTCACTCCCCACATAGCAAATAACTTAGAAATCAAACCTATAAGACAATCTCACTCGCCTAAGATGCCTATCTATAAAATCAGTGCTAATAATCCTAAGTTTGCAAATAGTTTACTGCCTCCTCGCCTAAGTTATTTAGAACAATATGTTTAATATACGATACTGGAATTCAGAATCACATAGAAACCATTCCTATAGGATTTTAAGTCTTGATTCTGAATATGTGTATTGCCTAAATTGCCCGCATGCATTTCTTGTCTATGTTTGGAGACTAACTTAGTCAATGTATTGTTCCCATGAATCACCCAAATGCTGGAACTAATTAGAGGCAAAAGGTTAGTTTTTGTTGGTGATTCCATTAACAGAAACCAATGGGAATCAATGATGTGCTTATTATTCGGAGCTATTAAAGACCCAAAAAAGGTTTATGAGACTCGTGGTCGGAGAATAACCAAAGAGAAGGGAAATTACTCTTTCATATTTGCGGTAATCAATGTAAATTACTTTTTTATTTTTACTTGTGGATAGCTAATCTGCAGAAAATTGTCTAGAAACTTTTGGTGTAAATTTTGCAGGACTACCAATGTAGTGTTGAGTACTATGTAACTCATTTTTTGGTTCATGAGGTCAAGTCAAGAATAGGCAGCAAACGAGTGCAAATGCTGCGTATTGATGTGGTTGACAAAAGTTCATCAAGATGGAGAGGGGCTGATATTCTGGTGTTTAATACTGCTCACTGGTGGAGTCACCATAAAACTAAAGCAGGGTAAGCCTTTTGGAAACTATATTCCTATGGACTATTACTTCCAGTTTGACATACTAATAGTAGGAATAGAATCTGTTCTTGTTGAGGTTCTTAGTTTAACAAATCTATCTGAAGATCTGTTTTAGACTACTACACTTTGGACTAACTAATAGGTTATTACTAATGGTTAATTGGAGAAGCCTATATTTGATTGAGATGAGCTTAAAAGGTGCGAGATAGTCATAGCTGAGTCCAACTTGTTTGGGATTGAGGCGTACTTGTTGTTATTGTTTTATTGGATAAAGCCAATATTGATATAAAAATGTAATCATGATGAGATAGGACATAGAAAGAACTTAGCAATACCAGTTAATGAGCTGGATTGTTTCTTGGTTCATCCCGTCAATTTTTGTTATTAAGCTAGAGAACAAGTTAGTACTTGTGTTATATTCTTCTGAAAACTCGTTTCTAACCAGTAGTGTCATAACGGAAAAAATTACTACCAGGAAAGGAATCAAGTTCTTCCTCGCCTTGATGTTTCAATAGCTTTTGAAAAAGCCCCGACTACTTGGGCACAATGGGTAGATAGACATGTCAATCCAACCAAAACACAAGTTTTCTTCCTAAGCTCTGCTCCTTCTCATTTCAGGTATGCCTTAATTTGCTTTGAACTAAGTATTGGCTTCAAATCTTCATATGGCTCATGACACTTCTTAAATTGGATAGCGGAGGTCAGTGGAACACTGGTGGCCACTGCAGAGAAGCTTCTCAACCTCTTCCTGAGACTTACAAAGGCGAATACCCGGAGAAGAATATGATAGTGGAACAAATGATAGGGAAGATGAAGACTCCAGTTATCTTTTTGAATATAACTGGTTTGTCAGATTATCGGATTGATGCTTATCCCTCTATATATGGAAGAAAACCGGATAATGTTGTACAGATGCCCATCTTGAAAGGCTCCATGAAGGTTGAATGCTGGTAGTGCACTGCAGTATGTTTCTTAGGTTCCTTCAAACCACTGTTTAGTAGCTGTAATTCAAAGTAGTATCTGGTGAGATTGCTATGCTGTTTCAGTAGTATTTTTGAATTCCTGGAGGCATGTATGGATGAATAATTGGTGCAAATGTTACAGTTTCATCAGATTGAGCACATAAATGCTAATACCACTGATGGAAACTACACTTGCAGAGTTAAACACAATTGTACCTGCAGATATGAGTATTATCAGATGCAACTATACATCATGACCATATAGGCTTGCTTCTCTGTTCCTCAAGTAGTGGTTTTCTGTTGATCTCAAACTCTGTAGGTTGTTTCTGCATTGTATAAAGGTTATAAGAAATGATTCGGATGAAGTATAGGAAATACAGTAACCAAAATAGAATGGATACACATTTTCTAAATGTGGAACATATGCAGCATTTAAAATGTCCCATGCGCAGTATCCAATTGAAGTGATTGCCATCTTCTTGGTACAGAACACTTGCAGAGTTCTTGATACATATCACCTGCAAATGAATAATAATACAATTATTATAACCATATTTGTTAATGAATTTGAAATTTGTTTGTAAATTGCGTACAATTTACTAAATAGAACTTTTCTATAGATAAAATTACCAACCGATTGTCAATGTATTTTTAAAAATATACTATCGAATTTACCAACCAAATTGGTATCCATTAGTATAGTTGCTAACATAATACTAATGGAATTTTTCTTGTTACTATATTTACCAACCAGTTACAAACACAATTTAAATAATCAAAAATTAATTTTACTAACTCAATTTCTATATGTTAGTAAATTTACTAACGAACTTCCAACTGAATTTTTGTTAATAAATTTACCAACGAAAATCTTGGACTCAAGATTCAAAAATTACCAACAAATTTATTTGGTGTTTACTAACTAATTCTTAGTTGGTAAGTTTACCAACCAATTCAATATGGTTGGTAAAATTTACCATCGAACCTTTTAGCAACATGCCAATTTTCGTTGGTAATCGGTTAGTAAGTTAAAACACCAACCAATTTGATCAATTTACCAACATTTTTTTTTGTTGGTAATTGAGTTTTTTTTGGTAGTGAAGAAAACAAAATTTCTAACAGGGAAGGCATTCCTCTTTAATGGTTACATGTGATGTGAATTTAAAAAAGTAATGCTCACTTAACACTTGTTAAAAGTATCTTTTCGAAATTAAATAACTAATGTGAGTTTTAATTTCCACAAAATATATTGGAGAGGTGAAAATTATTTATTCTTTCCAATTTTGTGTTAAAAATCAAATTTCCCCATTAACTTTGAACAATAATTATTATCCCTTCTTTATTCTACATAATATCTTTTTTACCTAGGAAATTATAATTTCCTTCTCAATTAAATATATTTTCATTATATAATATTTTTTAATGATTTTAGCTATAACTTAAATTATGTAATATCTTTATAGATTGTTATTAGAGTTCATTAAATTATAAGTAGATACGTAATCATAGCCAATTAAAATGACCTTATTTTAATGAGTATGTTTTTAATGTAATACATATTAAATATATATATTTAAATTATATTTTCTTAGAGACGGAGCTAGAAATTCACATAAGTGAATAGAAAAACATCGCAATTTTTTTTCCGGATTGAACTTGTAAGCTAATATAACTTGGGGTGTTTTTCAATCCTCTTATATGAAAAACTCGAATTGAACTTGTGAGCTAAGAAATTAAAATTTGTGAGTTAAGAGAATAGAGTTAATTAATTTCTTAGCTAACAAGTACAATCCGAGTTTTTCATATAAGAGGATTAAAAAACACCCCAAGTTATCTTAGCTTACAAGTTCAATTCGAAAAAAAATTTGGAGTGTTTTCTATTCACTTAGGTGAATTTCTAGCTCCATCTCTAAAAAATATAACTTTTATATATATATATATATATATATATATATATATATATATATATATATATATATATATATATATATATATATATATATATATTATGCATTGCATTAAAATAACAATCACAAAGATAATGTAATTTTAATTTACTCTAATTACTTATTCTACTTATAATTTTAATAAACTCTAATTACATATTGATAATAGGTGTTACATAATTTAAGCTATTGTGTAGGAGGAAATTGAAAATTCAAGGGCAAAAAAGGTATTGTGTAGGATAAAGGGGGATAATAATTATTGTTCAAAGTTGAGAGGAGAGTATAATGTTTAACACAAAATTAGAGAGGGTAAATGATTTTCACCCATATTGGAGTTAAAAATGTGGAAACTAAAAGTGAATTTTTAATTTATAAAGGCTAAAACACAATACTAACTACCATTGCAACAACATACCCGTTATTATCTCATACCATGAATTCTGGGAAGGATAATGTCTATGCAGACATTACTCCTATCTTGTTAGGATAGAGAGTTTGTTTCCAATAGACACTCAGCTCGGAAAAGTATAAGCACTACATTAATAAAAATATAGCTAAGAAGAGATAATACCAAAAAGCCATATAAAAGTAAAATAAAAACATTAAGATAATAAGATGATCAACAAAGAGAAAATAACGGTTAGTTATAAATATTTATTACCAACAGAAAACGTGACTGCATGACAATGCTATTATTATAACCCTACTATTCTAATCTTCGACCTTATACCTTTATCATGTCCTCGATCAACTTAACTTACGTCATCTTTTGTCTAATCACCACTTCTCGTCTCTTCTTTGGCCTACTTCCCCTCCGATATCAATTTTCACATCCTCACGGAGCGTCTGTATTGATCCTGACTAACCAAACCATCTAAGTTACACTTGTATATTTTGTTCTCGACAGGGCCACATCCAACTCGTAGAGAATAATTTAAATTTGAATTAATGAGGCCGGTGAAAAGGGAAACTGAAAACAAAATTATTTAATTATGTAACCAGAAAATCCAAGCTATAAGAGAGTGACTCTTTGTGTGTTGTATGGGAAAACTTGAAGCACAGAGCACATTGAAGAAGACATGCAATAATGAACAATCACATTCCCCACCACTCCATTCCTAATACCCAAGATCCGGATCCCCAATTCCCCAACCCGAACCCCCCTCCTCAACCCCAACCTCGCCGTCCCCGGGGCTTCGCCGCCACAAACCCCGCCGCCGGAGCAACAAACAAGAACAGAAAGGAGAGAGAAAAGGAGAAAGAGCGAACGAAGCTACGAGAACGTCACCGGCGAGCAATTACGAGCCGAATGCTCGCCGGACTCCGTCAGTACGGGAATTTCCCGCTTCCGGTTCGTGCTGATATGAATGATGTACTTGCTGCACTCGCTCGTCAAGCCGGTTGGACTGTTGAACCTGATGGTACCACTTATAGACAATCTCCTCCTCCTACTAATAATTCTGCTTCCTGTATGGTGAGTGCTCTCATTATTTACTGAATGTCAATGTTTTTTTTATAAAATTATCTAAATTGTGTTAAATTATCTGAATTGTTTGTTGTTAAACTATTGTCGAGCTCAGCTTTTGGGTTGAGTTAGGTCCAAGTCTATTATCTAACACAGTTACCAGCGTAATTTTGCTATGAAGTTTGAATTTAACCTAGTGTTTTTGCCAAAGTCTGGTACTTGATAGTTTACCTATTCATTTCATATTATCGAGGGTATTCCACTTAATCCATTAAACAACGCCGATTGCCTTTTTCAATGTGATAGAGAATCACGTTGACCCGGGAAGTGTAGCGTGGCAGTCATTAAAATGTTTGAAAACCATGGGGATGAGGGTTCAAATTCCAGCAGAATAAAAAACATTTCAGGTTATTTTTTCCCGAGCTTTGGTGGATAGGTTACCCGATAGCTTTGTTTTTCGAGGTAGCAATACCTGGGAGAATAATCGAGGTGCACACAACCTGGCCCAGACACTACCTTTTTGGATTTTGTTTTTTTAGATTATAACATCTTCTTTTAATAATCGGGAAAATTGTGCAATAGTATTGACTAAACATTTATATTCTGTTTAAACTTTAAATTGTTGACAAATATGATGTCTTAATTTTCATTACTATTGTATAAATTGCACAGGGGCCTTATCAGGTGATGTCTGTTGAGAGTCCGGTTTCTGGCAGGTCTTTGAGAAATTGTTCAACCAGAGCATCCGTGGATTGTCAGCCATCAGTGCCAAGGATCAACGAGAGTTTATCGCCAGCATCTTTTGATTCTATTGTAGTCACAGAAAGTGACACGAAGGTTGATAAATTTACAAGTACCAGTACAATGAATTCTACAGAATGTTTAGAGGCAAGCCAGGTAAATTCCAAGTTCTTGTAAACTGAGGATGTAGTATAATGTTACTTTGGGGCTTATTACGTATCTTGATGTGTTACACTGTCCTAACCATTTTCATTAGAGTGCAGTATACACCATTCTTAAGAAAAAACTAATTGGTTGTTTCGGCATAAATGAGAACTTTGGAAGATTGAAGATACAGCATCCCCCACCCCCTTATTTGATAAGTTCCAACTCAGAGAAAAGGAGACTCTTCTACTAAATTTGAATTATTTAATATTAGGTTTATCTTTTTTTTTGCATACTATTTTGTCGCTTTTTAATCTCTCTCTCTCTCTCTCCCTATCTCGCTCTCCCCCCCTCTCTCTCTCCAGCCCCCCCCCCCCCTTCTCTCCCTCCCTCCCTCTCTCTCTCTGACTGATATTGAACTGCTTAAACATCATGCAGGAACCGGTGAAATTAATCGAGTAGATCATATGTACCTCGTACTTTATTTTACATTTTTGTGGATAGATTTAAGACATATAAGATGTAAGGGGTCAATGCAGCTTCAAGGTACCGGGTTTCCGACGCGGAGTGTAAATTAATGTGTAAAAATCCACTAAATTACAATAAATAGTAAATATGAACGCATTATTTTAAAGATATAATGGGTTCAATGCTAAGAACCGATAAAGATTAAATCCTTGATCCTCATCGGTATAAAGTTATATATATAAGGATGTAATTTTTTGTCCTGGTTGTTGTCATGTCCCCTAATTCTCAATAGTTTTTGTGTCTCTGTATCTTTTGTTCATGCTACTTAAGCTGCGTCTGTGTGAGATGGCATATTTGATGTGCTAATTGCTTGTTCCACTTCAGACATATCTGATAGAGTGGTTTATCTTTTCTCCTACATGGGAAGATGTTAATGCTGACTTTCTTCTTTCGAAATCTCGCAGTGATTTTGGAAGTTTATTTTATGATCAACTCTTCAAGCTTCGAAGATCCTAGTACTACGAGTTTATTTTAGTACCGAAGAGCAGACTTAACCATTCTTAATTCAACATAGTTGCTTGTACACTTTGTTAGCTATTTTTGACTAATGGCCGGGCTACATTAGCTCTCCTAATAGTAGCAAACGACAGACTCAGCTGTTCTTGATTCGGCATGGTTGCTTGTATAGTTTGTAAACTAGTTTTAATTTGTGGTTGGGCTACATTAGTTCTCCCATTGGATGATAAATGGAAAAGGAATACTAACAAGTTACTTGCTGCAGATCATGCAAGAACTTCACTCTGGGGAGCATGTAATTGGTTTATCAGGAACTCAATACGTCCCTGTTTTTGTTATGCTCTCTGTAAGCAGCTTTCTCCTAAAAATATTTTTATTCTTCATACATGTATAAGGTTGACGCGCCAATTTTCAAGATTCCTTCTCTCATTTGTTAATGCCTTTCCATGTTCGACATTCAAAAGAAAACACAAACTTATTATTTATCATCTAGTTGCCAGTATGCAGCATCTTGTGTTAACATATTCGACTTTTTAATTATCCATATCTAAGTCATGGCTTTGTTTTTGGCAGAGTGGTGTAATCAACAATTTCTGCCAGTTGATGGATCCTGATAGTCTTAAACAAGAGCTGCAGCAGCTTAAGTCTTTAAGAATCGATGGAGTTGTGGTAAATTGCTGGTGGGGCATCATTGAAAGCTGGGTACCTCAGAAATATGAGTGGTCTGGCTACAGGGAATTGCTCAACATAATCCGAGATTTCAAATTGAAATTGCAGGTATAAGAACACTCATAAACATATTATACCCATATTGATGCCTCGGTATTCCTAACAAGTTTTAAACGATTCAGCTTTTTGTGCATTTTGGGAACCCTGGTCTTTCCTGCTCTTTTCATTGCTGTGTGTCCCAAACCATCCATCCATTCTTTAGATGCATCATTATATCTACACTGTGGATTTTCATTTGCTCCATTCCTTGAGGGGGATTGGTAAATGTTCGCATTTGATGTTCACATCAAGACATTTCTGGAGCTCTAGCTTATCTAGACATATTTATGGATTTTCCAATAATAGAGTGTTTTATGGAGTATTTTTTTTTAAATCCACAAAGGTTGTAATGGCATTTCATGAAAATGGAGGAAGTGATACCAGTGGCATGTTCATATCCCTTCCTCAGTGGGTTCTGGAGATAGGAAAAGACAATCAGGATATATTCTTTACTGATCGTCAAGGCAGAAGGAACACTGAATGCCTATCCTGGGGCATTGACAAAGAACGAGTATTAAGAGGTAGAACTGCCATCGAGGTATTAAGTTTTCCTTTATTTTTTCAAGAGAGAAAAGCTAACTTTCCCTGATTCTTGGGAAGGGAATATCTCTCTAGTAGATGCTACCCAACCATGTAAATCCTATTGTCAACTGAATAATGAATAAATTTGTATTTTCCTAGGAACTTTCCACAAGACTAGTTTTAGAAGTGAAAGATAATGTGGCTTTTGTAATCGCTATCTGATTGATATATCATTTCCTACATAAAGAGTGTTTTCTCCACATGATTGACTCCGTCGAAGAAGAGACAAAATTAAAGTGGAAACTAAAAAGAAAAAAGTGCAGTAATCGTCTACATTATTACTAAACCTTGGTTTTTCGATCACTAATTTAAAATCCAATTTTGCAGGTTTACTTTGACATGATGAGAAGCTTCCGAACTGAATTTGATGACTTGTTCGCTGATGGTCTAATTTCTGCTGTTGAAATTGGACTTGGAGCATCTGGGGAGCTAAAGTACCCTTCTTTTTCTGAAAGGATTGGGTGGAGGTATCCTGGTATTGGTGAGTTTCAGGTACTTGTTATAGGAAGGCTGTGATGTATAAGTTGTTATGTGATTTGGTCATATTACGTAGTCATCACTAACTATAACTTTAGAAAAGATCAGATCTTGTTCCCTGGGTTTGTTTGATAACCTTGGTGTACCTGAAAATGCTCAGGTCTGACACTGATTGGTTCTTCGTTAACCCAAGTCAATCATTTTAATGTAGTTAAATTGTCAAACTTATAAAGTGATTAGTTGTCTTCCTATGTAGAAATTTCATATAATGTTATGATTTCTATGATATGTTTATCCATCTTGAGTCAAACTGTTGCATAAAAGTGATGGAGTGACTATCACTTTCTATCTTACTTTGATTGTAATATTTGTAGCCAAAGGAGATATCCTACCTAGCTGCTCCTAACTAAAGCATAACCTTTTTTAAGGAGGAAACAGAAACAGTAAAAAGTTTTGCATAGAGGCTTTCCTTGATTCCTCGTTAGCACCTTAGTTCTCGAGCTAAGCCATAGGGCATTACTACCAGAGCCATTATGGCAAGATACAGGAAAGTTGAAAGGAAAGAATGACTACTGACTAGAGATGCCTATAATTTTAGGATGGGAAATACAAAGGGAAGAATATATATGTTGAAGTTAACTTATGCGTAATGATGATATCTTTTACTACAGCGTGTCATTCTTTTTCCCGGTTGTGTTTCACGGTGGTATTTCTTAATACAGATTAATAGCTTTTCTTTAAACTGGATAACTACTATATTTACATCCTCAATATGCATTTGAAACCATTTAGAAGATTAGTGGGAATTCTTATTACTAGATTTATTAGTTTGTTTGAATAAAGGATTTTTTGTTTGATTCGGTTTATTTATTTCAGCTTTTATTTAATATCCCTGCAATTGTTGAACCTGTGATACATGCCACAGAATTCTGTGTCCTGAACAACTTTAATTCTCCCATTATCTCCGTGATCAATACGCTAATGCTTCTTACATTCTTAGTGAGATTCCATTATGCAGTCTTGATAGATCCTATAATTGGCTTCTATTCTTTTCCTGTTTCAGTGCTACGATAAATATTCTATGCTGAATCTGCGAAAAGCTGCAACATCAAGGGGACACTCTTTCTGGGCGAAGGGACCTGATAACGCTGGTTATTACAATTCCAAGCCACATGAAACTGAATTCTTCTGTGAACGAGGTGATTATGATAGCTACTATGGACGATTTTTCCTCCATTGGTATAGACAGGTCTTAATAGATCATGCTGATGATGTTCTCTCCCTGGCAACTCTTGCTTTTGAGGGAGTTCAGCTTGTTGTGAAGGTATGTATATGGGCTAGTTCAGCTCATCATACTTTTTTGACCTCGTTCTGCCTATTTCCTATATTTGGGCTTTTGTTCTTTTTCACAAATGGAATACATACATACATTTCCAATTATTCAAATGGTATTTGTTTATGCTCTTTTCATCCCAAATTACTGGTGCACTAAGCTCCCGCTATGCATGGTGTCCAGGTAAAGGCCGGAATTGTTTGACCATTTTTTGAAATGCAATGTCTACTTCAGATAGTTTTATGTGTTTTAATAAAAGAAGTTAGAGATCTATAAAATGTCCAGGAGTACTAAAGTTGCGAAAAAAATGTAGTTACAAAAAATTTGAAAGTTTTTGGTCAAATATAACTTTGTTTTGCACCTGAAGCGTAATTAATAATCCCTTTTGGGTTTCTTCTGATAAGTTAGCTGGTGCACGTTGACACTTGTCTCTTAGGTAAATGACAACAAGTGTTTAAATTGTCTAAAATAATTACAGTTTGTTGAATGAAGAACTTGGATTCATACAAGTGTATCTTTTTCTGGTAAATTATTGTTTCCTTTTCTGCAGATTCCAGCAATTTATTGGTGGTACAGAACAAGCAGCCATGCGGCGGAGGTCACAGCTGGATATTACAACCCCGCAAACCAGGACGGCTATTCTCCAGTGTTTGAAGTTCTCAAAAGGCATTCTGTGACAGTTAAGTTTATCTGCTCAGGATTTCAGGTTCCAGAAATTGATGATGCGCTGGCAGATCCAGATGGTTTGAGTTGGCAGGTTATTGACTTCTTTACATCCAATTTAAGAAATCTCTAAAGGGAAATAAAAGAAGTTCATTAGATGATGAAACTCACCCTCCACCTCAACATGCACAGTCACATCCCTCAGCACATATTTTTTCTGAGATCACGGGTTTATTTTTTCTTTTCTTACCTCTTAAATGCCTTACCATTTCTGCAGATCCTGAATTCAGCATGGGATAAGACGCTTCCTGTTGCTGGTCAGAATGCATTTCCATGTTATGATAGAGAAGGATTGATGAGGCTGGTTGAGACTTCAAAGCCTAGAAATGATCCTGATCATCACTGTTTCTCTTTTTTTGCGTTTCAACAACCATCGCCTTTGGTTCAGAGCGCGATATGCATCTCAGAACTGGACTACTTTATCAAATCCATGCATGGTATAGTTTTCTGATTGTCAATATTATTACCTTATATTTTTGGTCTGCCAAATATACTACATATAATTCAAGTAGTTCTGAAGAATATTAACTTTGTCGTTTTGATTTTCGGAAGTAACGAACACAAAGTTTTGATGTGTAAACCGGAATAATATATTCACTTACATTTCTTAACCATACTCTTTTAAGTCTCATTCAGTGATCAGAAAAGAAGTTAAAACTCTTGCTTAGATGCCTTTGTGGGGTAACCTCAATGGTTTTATTTGGTAAGGAAAGAGTGATCAATCTCACCAAATACGTTCATCTGCATAATTTTCGAGTTTTTTGAGCTGTTGCCTATAACTTTGACTAACTTGTATGTATTCTTTTCTCTATTTTCAGGAGAAATCATCAACAATGTGGAATCATAAGTTGGTATATATAGAATCTTTATTGAAGTGAAGAGGATCTTTTATCAACTTCAAGACTTTCTTCCTCAGTACTTTCTAAATGTATTGGTCTGTTCATTTAACTGTAAATGGAATTCTGCTAATTTATTTTTTAAAATTAAACTTTCTATGGTAAGTACAATTCTATTCGCATCAAGTTAACGAGGAACAAGCAGTTCGTTTGTTTCTCTTACGTTTTAGTTGAAACAGTAGAATCATGCTTGGTTTCGATGACCATGTTATGCAGTAGACGGTATACCACTACTAGGAAATAGGTTATTTCCGTCCACAATTTCCGACCGACATCAGTCAGAAATTAATAATTTCCTATCAAGATTTAATTGGACGAAAAAAAGTAGTGGAAATGCAGGCCGACCGCAATTGGTCGAAAATTTCCGACCGAAATCGGTCCG
This sequence comes from Nicotiana benthamiana, assembly GCA_034376525.1. Taxonomy (NCBI): domain Eukaryota; kingdom Viridiplantae; phylum Streptophyta; class Magnoliopsida; order Solanales; family Solanaceae; genus Nicotiana; species Nicotiana benthamiana. The sequence continues at coordinate 78,821,433 of CM067330.1, forward strand.
AAAAATTGGTCGCACATTTCCGACCGAAGTCTGTCTGAAAATTTAAAATTTAATGCTTTAACTGCAAATCAAAATTTTCATTTCCGACTGAAATTGGTCGAAAATTATTAAATATTTTATTTTTAAATTTTCGACCGAAATCGGTTGGAAAATATTATTATTACTTTTATTTTTATTTTAGTTTTTCGACCGTATTCGATCGAAACTTTTAAAAAAATAACGATAATATTTAATTAAATAAATATTTATAAATTGTAAATTTATTTTAAAAAATAAATATAAATTCCGAAATACCGAATTCGATCGAAAATTATAAATTTCTAGGCAAAAATTTCGAATAGGAAATATCATCCTATAATGGCATTATTACATTGCTGCCATTGAACCAATAATAACAAATGCACTTAATTACAAAAAGAAACCAGCAACATGACAGAAGCAATTTTAGTTTTGGATAAGCAATTTTAGAGTTAGAGGTGATGTTTATAAAACAACTGAAAAATCTCCTAAAAGCTTCATAAGGAGATAAGCTCATATAAGTTTGTAATGACACAACAAAGCTAATCTATGAATCTATACGGAGTGTTGTTATCAGCAGTCCACTCAACGTAATGTTGTTGATCTTGCAATAGCTCCATAAGCAAACAAGCGTCCCAATTTTATTTAATAGCTCCAGCCACCAACATCATCATTGATGCCCAATTGGATACTTTGAGCTGCAAGCATAACAAGTATATCTTGTCAGAAACAAATACCACCTCTTTCACTCGCATAACAGTTGTAAAAGAGGGAAGAGGTCTCAAGGAAATCAATATAACAGGAAGGTGCATACCCCCTCAACCCATAGCACAGACTTTGTTCACAGTTGTACATACTACTGTATTGGGTATTCCTGCACCTAATGATGCTTGCCTAGCAGGAGCCTACCCCAGGTTTGCACTGAGGATTTTGGTCGCTGACAACAAAGAAAGAGCCCCCCCCCCCCCCCCCTTCCCCTCCCCATTGGAATACGGCCAACACCAACAATGCAAACATCTGTTCACATTAAAGCACAAAGAATGATCAATTATTAACAGTTTGGAAAGGAGATTAAGATGTGCTACCAGTATTGAACTCCACATACTACATAAAATAAAAGTAGTAAGAGCATTCAATTCTAAAGGTTTTAACTAGCAATTTCAGTTTTTTCCTGTTTTAGGTAACTTTTTTCCGCACCATCCTATCTATTTAAAGCCTGTTTTAAGTAACTGAAAACAAGTAAACCTTGAAACGAGCGTACTGCGTTTCGTGTATATACAACTTACAATACAAAATAAAGACTTGCTGAATGTTTTGATTTTGACATTGTTTTCCTTGCCGGGATATGGTTGTTACACTATTGTTCCCTTGCCAGGATTTTATTGTGATTATATTAATTCTCTCGCCCTATTTCAGTCGATTTTTTTCTGACCAAATACTATGCATTTGGTAGCGTGATTATCAATTCAGAATAAAACATCGGCCAATCCGCTTATTCTTAGTGTAATTATCAATTTTTATAAGCTAATTATCACAAATACACTTCTACATAATGTGATTATTAATTTACGGTCGAATCGAACCTATATTACTAAAGGATACAATATGTATATTCGATATTAAATAGTGAATATTAAAATTTAGTATCTTAAATCAATTTAATATTATACCAATATATGGTATAGTATGTATATATATATATATATATATATATATATATATATATATATATATATATATATATATATATATATATATATATATATATATATATATGTATATATATATATATATATATATATTATATATATATATATATATTTATATATATATACATACACACATTAAGTGTATAGTATATAAGTTATATTTGATATATATACTATATTCGACCAAATATTGTTATTTCCTAACGATTTCGGTCGGGTTTGTTCCGTCCAAATACTCTACATTTAGGTAGTGTGGTTATCAAGTTAGAATATTAAATAACTGGCTAATCTACTTATACTTAGTGTAATTGTCCCTTTATAAGATAATTTTCACTAATACATTTATATGTAATATAATTATCAATTTATAGTACAATATATGGCATAGCTTATATATATATATATATATATATATATATATATATATATTGCTGTTATATAAGCTTAATTCTCAATTGGTTAATTAAATATACAAAAATTTTGTATTCAAATGTTCCGACCGAATTCAGTCGTAAATTTAGAAATATTTTAGTAATTAATTGTTTTTATATATTAATTACGACGACTATGGTAGTGTAATTATTAATTTATAAGCTAAATATCACTAATACATTTCTACATAATATAATTATATATTTATAGTATAATCGAGCCTAACATTGCTTAATTAAGGATACTAGTAATGCAGTTCTACTTAGGTTATTATCAATTCATAAAGTAATCAATAATTAACATTTCTCGAGGATACTTGCACTTCTACTTAGTGTTATTATCAATGTAATTATCAACTAATAAGATAAACAATCGCCCATACATAATATAATGTAGTATATATCTAAGTGTATAGTATATAAGGTATATTCGTTAAAACATTAGATATATTAAGATGTATATATATATATATATATATATATATATATATATATATATATATATATATATAAGGTGGGCGAAATACTTGACTGCTTTCAGACCGAAATTGGTCAAAAATTTGGAAAAATATTGAAATAATTAGTTTTGTACATTATGACCAATTTCCGACCGAAATTGGTCAAAAATTTGAAAAGTTTTAATAAATAATAGTTTTTGCACATTTCATAATTGGTAGACCAAATATTTGACCAGTTTCCGACCGAAATCGATCGGAACATTGGAATTGTTTTTGTTTGACTAAATATTTGACCAATTTTCGACTGAAATCGGTCAGAAATGTTAGTTTTTGTGCCGGCAGGAATTTTATGTTGACTTTTGCGACCGATTTCTTTTATTGTAGACCGAATTCGGTCGGAAGTATTTCCGACCAATTTCGGCCGGAAATCTTTGGACGGAAATCACCTGATTTCTAGTGGTGTACATCAAAAGTGAAACCAAATATATATAATTTAACTTGGCACCATTTTTTATTTTGGCACTCTATTTTTACCTTGTTCTATTTTGGCCCTGCAACTCTATTTTATATATTCTATTTTGGTGCTTCAACTCTATTTCTTACGTTTTACTTTAACACAAAAGCTGAAATTATTGCAAAAAATATAGTGCATGCGTATACACAAATTTGAGGTGTAATAAAAATTCAATTATGTGTTGTTACCTGATTTTTTCATCCATGTCAAACGAGTCTATACTAAAATATTTGAACTCGATTATATATTTTCATATACTGTTGTTTTATAAGTTTCAAAGTTTTCATCTGTCGATTTTATACCTGGCCCTGTTAGATGAAATAAACTTATAAAAAATATGACCGGGTTCATTTATTTTAATTAGTAATGATCCGTTTGAATAAATGAAAAAATCAAGGTGATAACATTTAATGGGATATTTATTACATCTCAGATTAGTGTATACACACACGCCATATGTTTTTGTATTGGTTATAGCTTTTGTGTTAAATTTAAACATAAAAAACAAAGATGGAGGGTCAAAATGAAACAACGTAGAAATAGAGTGTCAAAATAAAAAATGGTGTCAAGTTAAATGAGTTGTATATGTATTTGACCTTTTTGTATGCCACGAGGAAAATATTTAAAAAAAAAAAAAATGTTTTCTGGAAATAAGTCATTTTTTGACGAGGGTCTGAATTTTCTCTGTTGCAAATACCGTAAGAAAAAACTCAATTTCGTAGACAAAGTCGCAGGAGATCGAAAACAGCCTAGTATTATAAAGATTACAGTCTCAGTTGATTTTTGGAAACTTTACTACAGAGGGTTCATGCTCTTGCCGTCGAGGAATTGAAATGGAATGGCTAGACATTTTTGTATGACTTTTTTTATAGGCGGGAATTCACGTTAAGGTTCGAATTTGTTGTAGAGAGTTTTGGGAGAATTAATTTTCTCGTATTGCTCACAAAAGTATATATAGAGTACAAAGAGGTATCAAATCCTACCAACTATAGGACTGTACAATAATGAAAGAAAGCAAATCCTACCAACTATAGGACTGTACAATAATGAAAGAATATTCTACCAATAATAAAAAGATACACACAATATATTCTAATATGCCCCCTCAAGATGGAGGGTCGGAGGACACGCCAATCTTGGACATCACCAGAAGAAGCCGAGGACGAGATAAGTGCTTGGTGAGAGCATCAGCAAGCTGATCAGCAGAGGATACATAAGCAACACGAAAAGACACATTCTGAACCAATTGACGAACAAAATGATAATCAATGGAGATGTGTTTCATGCGCGAATGAAACACAGGGTTGATACAGAGGTAAGTGGCGCCAATATTGTCGCTGTAAATGACAGGAGCAGCCGGAAGAGGGACATGAAGCTCGCGCAGCAGGGAATGAAGCCAACGGACTTCAGCGGCAGCAGAAGCAATGACACGATATTCAGCCTCAGTAGAAGATCGTGCAACGGAACGCTACTTTTTGGAGCTCAAGGAAATAGGATTAGGCCCCAGAAAGACAACATAGGTACCAGTTGAGGAGCCGTCATCACAGTTTCCACCCCAATCAGCATCAGAGAAACAATGCAGAGGTATAGCAGATGAAGGACGCAGCTAGACTCCGAAGTCACGCGTCCCATTCATATACCGGAAGAGGCGCTTGACTGCACCCCAATGAGTGACAGTAGGAGCGTGCATGAACTGTGAGAGTTTATTCACAGCAAAGGAGATATCAGGATGAGTGAAGGAGAGATATTGGAGGCCCCCAAGGGCCTGTCGATAGGCGGATGCGTCGGCATGAGCCGAGCCGTCGGCCAGATGAAGGCGGGTGGACAACGCTGTTGGCGTCTGAACAGGGTTGGATTCCAGCATATTATGACGAGTTAAAAGATCAACAACATATTTACGCTGAGAAAGAAAGCACCCCTTGGAGCTGCGCAGAACTTCAACACCAAAAAAGTAGCTTAGATCACCCATGTCTTTAAGAGAAAATTTAGTCCCAAGAGAGTCAATCACACAGTTCAAGAAAGCAGAGTCATTACCAGTCAATATGAGATCATCAACATATACCAGAAAATAGGCTGTAATACCAGAATGCTGAAAGACGAAGAGCGAAGTAGCAGAGGTAGTGTTGACGAAACCCATGGCCAAAAGGCATTGGCGGAGCTCACTGTACCATGCCAGGGGTGCATGTTTGAGACCAAAAATAGCTTTCTGTAACTTACAAACATAAGATGGATAGGCTTTGTCAACAAAACCCGGTGGTTGTGCCATATAAATATCCTCTGTAAGTCTCCCATTGAGAAAGGCATTGTTCACATCCATTTAACGAAGAGGCCAGCCCTTGGATACAGCTAGACTGAGAACAAGACGCACAGTTGCCGGCTTAATAACCGAACTGAAGGTCTCCTGGAAGTCTACACCTGGTCGCTGATGAAAGCCTTTCGCAACAAGCCGGGCTTTGAACTTGTCCACAATACCGTCAGGATTTCGTTTGATACGATAAACCCACTTGCAGCCCACAACATTCTGTGAAGAATCAGGCGGAACAAGATCCCAGGTGCCATTCCGTAGCAGAGCATCAAACTCCAAGGACATAGCAGCACGCCAGCGCTCATCAGACATAGCACTAGACAAAGTCTGAGGTTCTGTAATAGCTGGAGAGGTGACAACAGACATACCAAACTTCTTGTTGGGCATAAAGATGTTATTTTTGCTGCGAGTTTGCATGTGATGACCACCCTGAGAGGATGAAGGTGGCGGCAAAGGGGGTGAAGCGGCTGCGGGGGCCGCTGGCGGTGCCGTAAGAGGCGCTGGTGGCTCGGGTGATGGCGCCGGCGGTGCGTCCGGTGAAGGATCGCTAGTGGGAGCGGCGGCAGGTACTGGCGGAGGCAGCGGAAGGACTTCTAGGGAGACCAGAATGGGTACGATGGAGACTCGGGGTTAGACAATTTGGAGAAGGGGAAGATATCTTCATGGAAGGTGACATGACGCGAGACGAAGATTTTAGACGTTGAGGGATCAAAGCATAGATATGCGCTTTGAGTAGTAGAGTAGCCGAAGAGGACACAAGCACGAGATCTGGGTTCCATTTTGTGTGAGGTGTAGGGCCGAAGCCAAGGGAAGCATTGACATCCGAAGGCACGCAGTTTGGCAAGGTTGGGGCGCCTATGGAAGAGAGACTCAAAGGAGGAGAGCATCGAGAGATTTGTATTGGGAAGACGATTAATGAGATAGACTGCTGTGGCAAAGGCATAAGGCCAGTAAATGAGAGGTACAGAGGCATAATGAAGGAGAGTGAGACCAGTATCTACAATATGACGGTGACGGCGTTCAGCATAGCCATTGTGTTGAGGTGTATGAGGAGGTGAAGTGAGATGTGAGATGCCATGGGAGGCAAGAAAAGAGCGTAAAGCTAGAAATTCAGAGTAATGATTTTAGTAGAGAAATATTTTTCTACAATGGACTTAAAAGTGGGGAAGGTTTGTAAGATATCAGATTTACGGCGTAAAGGAAAAAATCAAACGTACTTAGAAAATGATCAACAAAATGACATAATATTTAAATCCTTCTTTAGAGATAATTGGAGAGGTCCAAACATCAGAAAAAATAAGCTCTAGCGGAGCAGTAGAAGATAAACTTGACTAAGAAAAAGGTAACTTATGACACTTATGAAGCTTGCAAGAGACACAAGCAAAATCATACACACTACTGGACGCTATACTGCTAGAAGACACTAAATGACACAGGATTTTAGCTGACGGATGACCAAACCGATAATGCCACAATGACGCAGGGAGCTTTTGTATTGTGAGGGCGGACAGTAGACGGGAAGCCGCCGGCCAGTAGTAGGCGTCGTCCCTACTTGGGCCGCTGACGAGTGTTGCCTACATGCGACGATCCTTCACCTGAAAATTAGTATCAGAAAAAACAACATTAACATTATTGTGACGACATAATTGAGCAACAGAGATCAAATTTTTATGAATATGTGGAACACAGAGAGCCCTGGACAATAAAAGAGAGGAATAACTGAAAAGTTGTCCAGTATGTGTAATTTTTAAACCTTCACCGTTACCAATAACCACATAATTGAAACCAGTGTAAGGATTGTGAAGAGACATGTTGGCAAGATCATTGGTTATGTGATGAGAGGCACCAGAGTCCAGGATGCAATTGGATGTAGAGGGAATTGTCGGAGAGTGATGGGCTGTGTGAGCAGCCGGATAAGATGGCGGAGCGTATGCTGGCCGCGGCAGTGGTCCACCGTAAGGGGGCTGATTGGCGCCGGAGATAGGATAGAACAGACAGCGGCCTGCGGAGTGGCCAGGTTCACTGCAGAGCTAGCACTTCCCATTGTACCCGCGAGATTGGCAATTGTTGGAGTAACCACCGCGACTAGAGGATGAACAACAGCTACCACGGCCGCGCCCGCGGTAACCGAAACGGTTACGGCCGGACTGGTGTCCGGCGAAGAAGGCAGCCGACGTAGCCAAATCAGATGCGGCGGAGGTGGCCGGCGCACGAGCAATAATCTGAACCTCCATTGTTAACAGCTTGTCATGTAATTCAGCATATGTGAGATTCGCGGGCTTGAATAGCATGAGAGAGCTCCATATATGGATCATCAAGACCATTTAAAACCTTAATGACAAGATCCTCAGAATCAACTGTAACCCCCAGGAGAGATAATTCATCCACAATCACGCGAATACCGTGCATAAAATCAGTAACAGATTTAAAACCTTTTACCGGATTATGGAGCTGCTGTTTGAGAGCCATGATACGGCCACGAGAAGCAGTGCCGTAGGTACGCGCGAGGATGTCCCAGGCCTCTTTAGAGGTTTCCGCAGCGGCAATGATGAAGATGATCGTCGGTGTGATCGACGAGATGATGGCACTGAGAATAAGATTGTCCTGGCGAATCCAGTAAGGATATGCTGGATTGGGGGAAGTCACCTCCTTGTCGACGATAGTGGCTGGTGGGCACGACTTCGATCCGTCCAAGAAGACGAGGAGGTCGTAACCCGTAAGAATGGTTTGGAATTGAAATTTCCACGCGAGGTAATTAGTGGAATCCAATTTGAGTGGGATCTGAGCCGATGCATTGATGGCAATCGGCTGGAGAAGATCGTTTGAAGTCATAGCGGCCATGAAGCGCGAGGCAAAGGAGAGGAGGCGCTGATCGACGTCGAGAGAGAGAGTTGCCGATTAGTGCAGCGACGGCGCGGCAAGACGCCGGAGAGAGGCGGCGGACCGAGAAGGTCGGCGGCGCTGGAGGGAATAGTTAGGGTTTTCTTTGGCGATAAGCCACTGGCGTCTGATACCATGTAGAGAGTTTTAGGAGAATTAATTTTCTCGTATTGCTCACAAAAGTATATATAGAGTACAGAGAGGTATCAAATCCTACCAACTATAGGACTGTACAATAATGAAAGAAATCAAATCCTACTAACTATAGAACTGTACAATAATGAAAGAATATTCTACCAATAATAAAAAGATACACACAATATATTCTAATAGTTATAATATACGTTTAATTATATTCATCCGTTTACTTATTGCGCTCTTACCACTAAACCAAAGACTCAAGCACAGTGTATATGATTTTCTCCTAAGCAGCACTAATTACAAGTATCAAGGCCATTCTAATGTGTTATGTATAGCTGAGAAATTTACTGCTATAGCTCAAGCTAAAGCAGCCCGAAGGAAAAATAATTTATAGTATCATTGATCTATTAAATGATCTTTATAATTTCTCCAAAAAAAAAAAAAGTTAGCAATTCCCCTATGTTATAACAATACGAAACCTAATTTTATTAGAAACTAGGAAACATATTCCTATATAATCTAACTATAAAACAAGGCTAGACATGAACAGAAGAAACTAGTGACTATCAAATATTAAATAACTTATTAGGAGTGAAATTTCAGGATAAATTTTGAAAATTTATCAAACAGAAGACACTCATCAAATACAGATAAAATACAGTTGTCCTAATATTGGGTACCGGTTGCCACCATCTCAATATCTATAGTGGATTACATTGTCCTTTTTTTTTCATTCTATATGATACTATTATATTTATAGTTTTTTGTTTCTATAGAAAAAGTTATCTTCTTTATTTGAAAACTATTTGGATTTACCAATTCATCCTAAAGGTAAGGACATGTTTTTTTTTTCGGTTGAATGAACAATTTTATTCATCTCCAAACAAAAACAACAAAGAGAATATAATGAAAGAAAAAAACAGTGAAGGAGCTACCTCTAGCCTCTACTTATATACAGATCTCTACATGTATATTTTTATTCCCTATCTTTCTATCTATATATATCCTTTATCCATCTTCTATCCTTTCTCTTTTTCTGCCTATTCAGTATTTTCATCATTCGAACTTTACATTCTTCTTTGATTTGCTCACATACTCTTTGTGGTGTAGGGACTGAATTGTTCCATAGGGCTTCATTCCTTCCTTTTCACACATGATAGGTAGTCGCTGCCAAAGCTACAAATGCAAATTCTCTGCGTAGTTTGCCTCCCATTTTTCTTGCTACTCTTCTCCGTAGGTATTATCCTTCAATATTTGTAACATTGACTTTTAACCACTGTAAAATTGTAGTTATGCATCTTCTTGAGAATTGGCAATTATAGAATACATGTTCAGAAGTCTAATGAATTACCACATAGAACACACATGCCATCTGTATTGATACCTCTACGTGGCAGTCTGTTATTTGTGAGTAGCTTCTTTGCATCGACAGCCGGCATATAAAGATGTCAAAACATGTTTTTATAGTGAAAAAACATGTCAAATCTCTTTTTTATTTAAACTATGTACTTAGTCAAGTACAATCACATAAATTAAAACAGGAACTTATATAAATATCATACATGATGGACAAGTACATTCAAATAGGAAAACTATGAAATTTATATTACAAACTCCATATTCTGATTTAATCACTCCCAAAACATGTTGAAGGAAAAAAAAGTGGAAAGGGAGAAAACCTCTTAAATCTTTGAAATTATGTTGACACCTTCCACATTTTTGAAAGTCATCTTATAGACAACCTCTTGAAATTTTTCCATGGCCAGTGGAGGCAAACTTATAGCAATGAGAATTCCTTTTTCTCCCTTATCATTTTTAATAGGCACACAAAAACTAATGAATGATATAGCTTTCGGAACCCCTCCAAAAATAGGTTTTCCCCATCCAAAATCAACTTCATCAAATCCAGCATATCTATTATCTGAGACAATAAAATTCCAAGATTTTGACAACTCTGGTCTCCCTTTAATCACCATAAGATCTGCCACTGATCTAATGTACTCTTCATTCATATGATCTTTTACTTTCTTAACCAAGTCAACTGCATATGATAATGGACTCGAACATAACAATCCTGCTTTTGATACTATGGCTGGAGCAACGAATGCATTCCCATAATATCCGCGTGGTAGTTCAAACTTTAGTGATTTTCCACGTGCATTAACGACATATGTCAAACGAACAATCTCTTCGGGGAGCAATCCAAGAGCAATTGTACGATATTTCCATAAAAATGCCACTAATAACTCGAATTTTGTACTTCCACTATGATATGGAGAAACTTGATTTCTAATGGCTTTCATCTCTTTATTTCCAAAGAAAAATGACTTTTGGACTAACTTGACTTCTAAAAGTTTCCATGCATTTTTTGATTCAATTTGCTCATCATACTCAGGATGAGTACATGTAATGCATGGTGGTGATCTTGCATTTAGGAGCTCTCTTTCCCATACAGGTAATATTGTAGGTTTAGAAGCTCCTTGAATTAATTCACCTAATGCATTTAGAAACATTTTCAAGCCAAAGGCATCCATCATAGTGTGATTAAGACTGATTCCCACAGCAAATCCGCCACAGCTAAAACGGGTAACCTACATGTAGAAGGATTAATGAAAGTGCGAGAAAGCATTTAACATTTTTAATTTAGTAGTATCTCTTGACACATAAACACCCCTTCTGGTATTTTGTAATGCATGAGTTGGGAGTTTTTGTGCATTATATAATATTATCAAGAGCTTATCTTATATCCTAACAAGGTCAACTAAAAGACAGCTACATATAACCGTCCATATAAAGTAAGATCAGTAACCTAAAAATAAGGAAGTTGTCTACTGCCTTATAAAAAAAATTATGCTATCAATGTATCTAAGTTAAATATAAAATTTTTCTGTTGTATTGGTGAGAGATTCTTCAATACAGTGTAGGTTAGGCTCCCAATATCCCCTGTGTAATAAAATTTTTTAAGGAAAAAAGAATATATAATATATATATATATATATAATATATATATATATATATATATATATATATATATATATATATAAAGGAGATTTATTGATTGTTTACCTGAAGAAACAAAAGAGGACAACCAATGATTCCATCTGAACCAGGATAAATATTATGAATCAGTAAATCCAAGTATAGACATGGTGGTTTAATTGATTCTCCTAGCTTGTCAAGCTCTATAATTGCATCAGCTTCAACAAACAAGATTCCTTCACCATTGCAATTCACCAAAAGCTTCTTATCTGGCCTTTCAATTATCCTCCCAGCTAATGGATAGTAAAATACTAGGGTTTTTGACAGTCCATTTTTGATATATTTTGCAGGATCTTTCCTTTCCATTGAAGAATTATATTTGTAAAACATTATTGTGGGCATTTGGAAACGAGTACTTCCTTGATCATCTATATCAGATAGATGTTTTGTCTCAAAAGGTGTTGCTTTCGCTGGAACTACTAATTTTGGCTTGTGATATGTTATTGAAAAAGCCATAGAGTGTGTCAAATGGGCTATTCGATAAAAGAAAGAGTATTCATTCTGAAATATAAATCGTAATTAATAGAAGTGTGTATTTTTGGAAAGCATTTGAGTTAGATTTATAGTGCCATTTTGCAAGAAGAAACGAGTATGTTGGATCCCACATTGGTGGGACGAGGGTTTCGTGGTCTTTTAATATGGTGGACAATCCTCACCTCAGTCGCCTTTAGGAATCGAGTTAAGGCCAAGATCCACTTATCATAGTATTAAAGCTAGGTTCATCTTAATTTATTATTATTGATATTGGACCCCAATTTATGTTATTCGCGCTACAGTTTAGAGGCCTGAGCATGAGAGGGGGTGTTGAATTCCTCATCGGTAGGATGAGAATTTTGTGGTCTCTTTATATGGTCTGGGGCATCATGTTAGGGTTGAGTTAAATTTAAGGTCCATTTTTATCATGGTATCAGAGTGAGGTTCATCTCAATTTATTGTTACCAATGTTGGATCCTCATTTATGTTGTTCATGCTCCAAAGCAGGCCTGAGCGTGAGGGGGAGTGTTGAGTTCCACATCTGAGGGCATGAGGGTTTCATGGTTTCTTTATATGGTCTTGGGCGACCTCACCTTATGATTTAGTTTTGAGATTGAGTTAGGGTCAATGTCTCTTTGCGTCCTACACGACGATTATTGGCCAGAAAAATATCGAGGTAATCTCATAGATAGTCATTCAACTTTACTTCAATGCACTAAAATAATCATTCAACTTTATTAAAGTATCACCGAAAGTCACTGCACAACTTTTAGTAATTAAAAAGTCGCTCAACTTTTCATAAGTATTATAGAAAATTTAGGGTAGTATGGGTTTTATTCAGCTTGTCTCAGCTCCGCGCGACGTCGACATCTATTCTTAAGTGGTCCAGGACCAGCATTACGTACACGCATGGCTTTAGAAACACATTATTATTCTGATTAACCTAATTTAATTTGCATTCAATGAACTTAGCCCCAGGCAAAATGATAGTTACCTGCTTCCATTCAATATGCATGTTAAAATAAGTAAATTTTAGAAGATTGGACAATGATCCGTATACGAAATATATTTTCAACAATCTATTCCTCTCTTCTAGTTTTGCACAAAGTATAATTTATCTGCAACAAGTTTCTATAATACTATAATACTCATGTAAGTTTATCTGTAACATTCAATTTGCAAGTAAATATAATACTCATGCAAGTTTATCTATAAGCAATTATGACTCTAATCTCTATAATACAACTAATTAAGCACGTGTGAGTTTATCTACTAACATTCAACTTGCATGTTAAAATGACCAAGATTTTAAGAGATTGGACAATGATCCTTGTTGCAAGAATGTAATCACTACTTCAAGTTTTGTAAAACGTACAATTTATCTGTATATGATATATGTACGATATAGTAATACTCTCTCCAGGGCAATTTATACGGCATGGTTCTAATTCAATCAAACAAGATTTTCTTTGACTTCGATTTTTTTTATGTCTTTTTAGTAGATTGAATTGTTAATGTTTACTTTGAAAATGGTAGTTACAATTAAGATTTGATTTTGTGATTCTAAAAATACGTAATTTATTTTTATGCTAGTTGTTAGGCAATAGATACTAAGTGTAAGGCTAGAAAATGAGATGGAAGCCTCAAGACAGTAAGTTTAAGCAAACCAAGCGGCTGAGGATCGGGGCCTCGAGCCTGGTTATACGGGGCCTCAAGGCAAGCTAGGTACTAAGCTATGGACGGCCGATGAAGGACTAACAACTTCAAGAGCTTTGATGAGAGCACTTTATGACCAATTATGAAGAATAAATGCAGAACAATTAACAAAATACAATAAATATAAGCAATAAATGTAAATAGTAGTGTTAGCACGTGATTTTTGCCTTGCTCAAAATATTCCTATTGAATTCTTATAATTAGAATTTATCTTTTATTATTTGTATTTTTAGGAATTAATTGCATGATTTTGTGTTTATTCGCATTTTTGCGCATTTAAAATTGATATAATTCATAAAAACATAAAAAATAGCATATTTGTATTTAGGACTAAAATTTCACATTTTCTTAGGTTTATTAGTTAATAAAAATTTCAAAAATAAAGGAATAACAAAAGATGGTCATTTTTACATTTGTTTAGTTTTCTTTTCAACTTTGGAATTAGATTATTTTTAGAAATTAATTAGTTTTAATTAGTAGAGTTTAAAATTGGTCTTGTCTTTTTAATTTGCATTTGATAAAACCTGAAAAAATAAAAAAAACTATAATAAAAAGGGGGAGAATTAATTGATTAAAGAGAGAAAAAGAAGAAAAACATATAAAAGAAAATTATAGGACCAAGTCTGGGCTAATTTTTGATGCAACCTACCAGCCCGAACCCTTTAAACCCATTCAAATATCCGCCAGGCCCAATCTCACTCCCGGTCCAGGACCCCCCTCCCCCGTGCCAAAACGACGTTGTTTCCTCAAGATCAATCAGAGCCGTTGATGATACTTGATCGAACGGACGAGAACTGACGATGTTTTTAGCTATATAATTGTTGGATACACCCCCAAACCCCTCCACACCATCTCTCAAATACCTCTGATATTGCCGATGTAATGCCACCATAAAACCACCACTCCCCGCCGTCGGCCGAAAATATCCTCCCGGCTGCCGGTCTCCACTCGACCCCAAATTAACACCAGTTGTTCCCCTTCTCCTCCTGTTTCCAATAACCCAAGTCCCAGCCTTCGAAATCCCAGCCGATTGTGTCGAATGTTCATTTAAAGAGGTGATTGTTCCGTTGTCCACGGCGGAGCCGGCTCAGACGGCTACCAAAAATATACCATAGGTTCCTCTTTGCCTCTTCTACCCAAATCTGAACCCCACTTCCTTCGAATCTCTCACAAACGTCTCAAATTTTAGATCGAACACTAACCCCAAGACCCTAATTTTCAAAGATGTCGGAGTTCATTCGATTTTGGACTGTAATAGTCCTTAATTTTGTGTTTCTCATGGAAATAAACGATCGAGGAAAGTTGCAGTTCAGATTTTGCAAAGCTTGGCTGGAATCCCTTTTATTCATTTATAAAGGTATTTCTATCATTTTTCTGTTTGTTATCCTTTTTCTTTTTAGTATTTGTTCATCCAAATTAGTAGGTTTCTTAGTAATTTTCTATTCTTATCTTTTTTATTCCGGTTTAGTTATTCATTTGATTAATCATGTTCTGGGGGTTTTGATAGTAGTTCGAATTGTTTGGATTCAGCGTTTATTTGGATAAGTTTTGATTTCTCCCGTTGATATTCAATTCTAATTTTCTTGTTGTTATTAGCTTTGTTTCAGTCATTGATTCCCTGCTTGTTATTAGCTAGTTTTCACTTAGTTTAATTTGTTTTGGTTATAGTTGATAGTCCTCATTTAGGGTAAAATGGTTTGAGGTTTAGTTAATATCGAGTTTGTAATTTCAAAATAGACTCAAGGGTAATTTAGGAACTTAGAACTGGATAAAATACTGTAGATAAACAAGAACACCCTAGACCCTTCTAGAAAACGGTTAAAGTTATAATTCTAAGACTCTAATGCAAAGACTTGAGGCACAAGTCAATCTTTTAGGGAATAGTTGAATAAAATCTGAAAATAAAAGGGGGACTAATGGGTAAACACAGTAAAAAAGGATTGCCCTAAAGCTTTGGCTATAAAAAGGAATCCTAATGCCTTCATTCACAAGTTTTGGAAGTCTGAAAAAATCCTAAAAATTCCCTAAAAATTTCCAAAAATTCTAAAAAGTTCCCAGGGGTTCAGGGTTCTAAAAACTACACTATTTTATTCAAATTGTTCCTTAGATTAATTTCAATTTCCGGTGATCAATTTGAATTGTTAAGATGAGAATGACCTGCAACACATGTATTTGAGGTGCTGAAATTTCAAAAGTTTTGTTAGATTCAATTTCGAGTGTTTTTAAAGTTCAAAACAGGGTTGTCTTGGTTTGTTATTGGTGTTAATTGCATGAAACTATATCCTGGGTTATTTGATATCAGTCCTGGGGTTTTTAAAAGTGATTACTGTTGCGTTTCAATTGCTGGTTGCTTGAATTGCTGCTGACATTCTTCATTCTCTTTGTTTCATTACAAATTTAATTTCAGGTATTTCCCCTAACTTGAGAGGTTTGAAAGTACAAATCTATGTTTATGCACAGTTTCTGATTTAAATAATGAAGGGATATTCATTTTTCGTATTGAAATGGTAAATACAAATGTTGATAGTTTCAGCGATAGCTGTAATACTTATTCAATGAATTTGGCTTGTAATAATGAACATTTGAGCCGTATGGACTCTCATTTTTTCTGATTATGACTTTGGTTCTAATATGATTTATGTTAGAATTCATACTCAAGAGTATACTCGGTTAGTAGGATTAGTCTGTCTTGCCATTTGATGAGCAATGTGTCTAGTAGTTTATATATATAATATTGCAACATGCCAATTTGCAAGGTTAAAATTATGGTGTAATAATAATTTGAAGTCAGTCTTATAGAATATGTATAATGCTACGTTATATTTAAATTTAACATATGAGTGTTAGCTTAATTTCTGCATTTCTGATCTTAAATTGTGGAAACAACGTTTCAGCATGCAAATATTGGTTTGTTTTGAGTTTAATATTACAGTATAATTAGTAGTTGTGTTAGTTTGATCAGTGCATTCGTAAAATGTCCACAACAGTTTATTGGATGTGATATGAAAATAGTTTTGAATTCAACAGTTGCGATTTGAAAGGAACTTTGGGTCTCTTTGTCACCAAAATTGGGCTAATCTTGAAGCAAGTTTTTTAATTTGAGTTGGGTCTCTTTGTCACCAAAATTGGGTTGATCTTGAAGCCAGTTATTTAATTCGAGTAATGCAAATACTAACCTTCCAAGATAGGTAGCAGATTTGAATTAAAGGAGTCTTCCAAAATGAAGGTTCATTTGGTCAAATTTTGGATTCGAACTCGAGGCTCAGATTTTATATTAATTAATTAAGCTCGTAGAGACAAATCTTATAGAAAATCCTAGTTTGCTTTAGGATGGCCTTAACATAATTAAATGAGGTGTGCCGCACCAGATGAAACCCACAAATCGCGTGGCCCTCTTTAAATGTATATATCAAAATATTTAGAAATTTGGGACATGCCGTTTTAGCAAACTTCACGCCTTCCCACAAAGATAATAACATGTTAGTCGCTTTAAGCGTATCTTTTATAATTTTACCTTCTTATATACGGGTGTGATTTTTATGTGACCCAAATCCAAATCCTAAAACATCGAATAAAATGTATTTCGGATCTGGGTGCATTTCATGTGACGCAATCCAAATGCATGTTTTAAACGCCGTTCATATTCTTAAAAATTCAGTTAAAAACGATAAATAATTAAAATTGCATCCTAGGATGAATATGAATAAAAATCAGATTTTAGCCATTTATAATAGTCTAATCGACCGTGCTAGAACCACGAGAATCGATGGTGCCTACCACCTTCCCTCGCGTCAACAGAATTCCTTACTCAGAATTTCTGGTTTGCAGACCCCATTTGGGCAGTCGAAAATTTTCTCCATTTGGGATTCTAAGTAAACTGATGACTTGGGACACCGAAAGTCAAGCCTATCCCAAGTGGCGGATCAAAATGAATAAATAATCTCATTTCGAATAATGTCACTTTAATTGGAAAAACTCTCTTATACGTTCATCCTTCGGGGTAGCTGTATGAAAAGGAGGTGTGACAGCTCTGACGACTCTACTGGGGATCGAACCCCGAATCTCTGGTTTATGGTTCAAGAATTCGAGCTTAGTATAACTGTTATATTTGGCTTTATCTGATTTCATTACATGTTCCATGCTATAGATGCTAAATGTTTTACCGCTTTGATATTGAATGAATTGTATATATAAACTGTTACGAAACCCTTCTTTTCTTATGTTCGAGGATGTGCTCACTGGTCGAGACTCCCTATTCTATTAGTGTCATACCTTGAAATAAGAAATAGGCTCGGACAAGTTACTAAGCCAGACGATCTTGCGCGTCCCCGGTACGTATCCCCCTCCTCGACTCGAGTTGTCCGCTCGGGTACACAGTCTAGAATAAATACCCAGGTTCTGAACATAGCATAACAAAACTTCATGTCGGATCCTAAGTAGGAACGTTAGTTTGCATCACGTACATTTGACTTAGGGGACTCAACACAGGGGTTGGGTCCCTCTAGGACAGGTGACCTGAAACGAAAAGACCATCATAATGCATCTTACGTGCTACTTGTGCATTTATTTTCTTTGGATTTGCATGTTTACCAGCTTGAAAATACGAAAAAGTGAGAAAATAGCAGTGATAGGGCTAAGTAAGAGTAACCACTTGTTTAGGAAAATCAATGTTCAAACAGTACCGAAATGCTGCTGGATTTTTGAAAAGAAAAAAAAACAATGAGACCTTTTTAAAAAATTTTGGTTTTGACAAAATATTTTGCCCGAACTACGCTGGTTTGATTCTCACTAGGAGTGAGATACGTAGGCCACCCCCATCAGGTCAAACCTCCCTTTTGCAAAAAATAGCCAAAACAAAAAAAATGTCAAATTTTAATTGTTGTTCTAAATAAATCAGGTGATACCATTGTTGTAAAGAATAGTCGAATGCTACCAAAAGGGACGCTGGAAAGCTGACTTTTCAAATCTTCCTCCGGAAGTACTGAAAGGCCGTATTTGCGCTGGGTTTTTGGTTTTAGAAATAAATTTCATATAAGAAGGGGGGACACTTTTGTTGTTGAAGTCAAACGAAATAAAATCATAAGTTATTAATTCACCTTAATAAATGTGGAGGATGAGCACAATCCAAAATGAACCTCTCTCATTCATAAGCAGAATCCCTTTGGAGTTGCGGCGGTGGTGGAATGAGTTAGGTAGAGAAGAGCATGGCGAGGTCAAGAAATATTTGGGGGGCCTTCCCGGACTATTGGAGATTATACCCCAATGAGACATCATAAGAGCATTGGTCACGTGCTGGGACCCGCACACAATGTGTTCCACTTCTCAGATTTTGAACTGACCCCGACCTTAGAAGAAATAGCCAGGTACATTGGGGATGCTGAGCTTCCATTGAGACACACGTATTTGGTTACCCCAAGAATGGTAGTTGTACATAATTTCTTATATACCCTGAAAATAAGCAGAGTGGTACACGGCTCGAACTTGGCTGCAGGGTTTTGGTTTTGTACCTTTTCATTCATGTATTGCAGATATGGTCATATGGGAGGGGGGGGGGGGTTCAACAAACCCGAGAACAAAATCTGCAGCAAAGGAAACCGCATTAAATGGGAAGAACATAGATGTTTCTCTTTTATGGTGGCTTTCCTAGGGCTCTTGGTGTTTCCGAGGAAAGATGGGAACATCGACATAAAAATAGCGCGGGTTGTTAGCACTCTACAAAGCCAAGTGCACACTCGCGCCTACGATAGTAGCTAAGATCTTTCGTGCTCTCACAGCATGCAAGACTAGGAAAGATTGCTTTGAGGAGTGAAATCTGTTGTTGCAAATGTGGATGAACATCTATACCACCGCCCCCAATTTATGAGCTATGAGTCAGCGGAGAAAACTGGTATCGAGGAATTTTACACAAGGATTGAAGGGCTTAGTTTTCCCGAAGGAGTAGCAGGATGGATATTGTACTTGCGGTCCCTTACTGCCAATCAAATAGAGTGGACGCTGGGATGGTTGTCTGTCGACAAGATCATATAAATTCCTACAACGGATACTCACTTCCTTCTGATGGGTCTTAGGAGCATCCAGCCTTATTCCCCGCATCGGGTCTTGAGACAGCATGGGAGGTGCCAGATAGTGTCAAAAAGACGAAGATCTTAGTATCCGGGTAGTCGAAATTAGACCTGATGGTCAGTTCCCCAAAGCAACGGTCCATAAAATTTGGAATGAATACCAATACCTAAAGCAAACACTTGTGTACGGGATCGGTCAGAGGCGAAGTGTTGCCAGGATATCTTGCTTGGTACAGGAGATAAATTGAGTTGGAAAGGCCAGCCAAACGGCCCCATCTCCAGGAATTTGTCGGAGCATCGCAAGAATAGTGGGACTGGTTGGCTAAAGAGCACGAGTACAGGGCTACGATAGGCAAACTGGAGAAGCAGGTCATGATTTTGCAATTTGAAAAAGATTTGTAGGCCGCCGCAGATGAGTGCGAAAAGAAGAAATTGGTAAAGGAAAATAAAGTCCTCCGGGCCCAAATTCAGAAAATGAAAGTAGCATCGAAAAACCCCGTCTGAAGTACCAAGGATAAAAAACTTATAGATGGCTTGAGATAGAAGGTGAATGATTACAGTATTGATTTGAACAAAATAGAAAGGGAACTAGCCAGGGCTCGAAAATAATGGGCTAAAATGCGGGAGAACGAGCACATCTAGTTAAGCAATTAAAAGAAGAGTTTGATGGTAGGGTGGCAGGATTAAAGAAAATGGTCATCATTGCAGTAAACAAAATGCTCAAGCAGGCAAAAGAGTTCAAAATTGAAAGGGAACATTCTTACACAGCATTGGCGCAACTGGAATTGCATTTTCAACAACTTCAAAAGTAGAGTCAAGTAGCTGAACGAACTCTGGGAGCCAGAGCTGAGCAGATTGGGTGGTTATTGCAGGAGAAAGGTGTCACACGAGAGAGAATAAAAAGAATCGCCCACTACATTGTAATAAAGTGTAGCAGTTGTGAAGATATGCCTAGATCTATGTTCTTTGCCACTGCGATGCTTTTTGTTCGCCGCGTAATGGAAGATCTCCATCACCTCCAGGGGGTTTTAGCTAGTCAACCCTCAGCAAGGCCGAACGATGCCTTGCGGGTCCCAGGAGCAATTGAAGCCCTATTGTATTCGTGATTTCTTGAGATTGTATTCTTCTTAAAGTTTTTCAGTTTGTCTTAGAGTCTATATTTTCTTTTACGTAACGTTATTTGTTCGTCGAGTCAATAGTTCGTCTTTCATCAGCGTTTGTCAGTTTCGAGTCTTTGTAACCAAAGTTTGTTATTATGAATATTGAAAATTCCAAAATTTTATATTCCTCACTTTTTATTTGCATGAACTCACGACCAGTCTGATTCATGTGGGGCATGATACATAGGAAATCTTTCTAGGATTCGACCGTAATCTTAAAAACAAAAACAAAAAGCAAAAAAAAGAGGAAAGGGGGAGGAATGAAAAAGAAAAGAAAGAAAAGCCCTAAGAGAGAAAACCCAAACAAGAAAGGAAGGAAAACAAAAGAAGAAACAGAGAGGAAGAAGAACGAAAAAAGGGAAAGCAAGAAAAATAAAGAGTGGAAATCAAAAGAAAGGAAATGGAGTAAAAGCCATGATTACACATGCAACCATTGCAAACATGTAGACATCCGTTAAATGTATAGGTGCATCATACCCCAATGTGCAATTCCTTATATGTTATCTGTCTTAAACTAACCATTTGTTGCTGTCGAATTCCATCTTAGGTTTTAGAAATGGTGGTTGGTTTGTGGTAAGCTGGCATCTCATTGGTATTTTACCAGATCAAAAGGAAGTACATAATTGTCGTATGAAATGACTTTGCCGGCAATTCCCATCTTAGAAAATAGCCCAATTACAGGTATTCCGGCCTCAGAGTCTGCAGCAGCCGAAGAAATAGGATCTTACGTCTTAGGATCATGGAGATGTGGGATGCATGGACGAATGGAAAAGAGCCTCCAAGCGCCATACCTAGATTTCCTGAGCTCTTCCCAAGATTGAAGGTATTGCCACTGTTCCCATTATCCATCAAACATCCTATTAGGACAACCCACCATACCGGCCAATTTTGCTGGCGCACCTTCTTATGCCCGCCCTCAAGTGTTCACATCCAGCACAGTCTCCAATATCTTTACACCTCCCCCATGTGTAGCCACCACACAGCCCGTAGTGCGAAGACCCATGTTTGATCTGACGGCTTTTACGTTCCAAACCCCCAATTACCAAATTGAGCCTCCTCCATACCCTACCAACACTTATGAGCTTACGCCAGTGCAGGATAAAATTCCTAAAGTGCTTGAACACGATGAGATGACAAAAAGAATGAGGAGCCTTGAGCAGAGCTTAATGAATATGCATGGCTTGAGTGGGAAAAAGAATGTTTCTTATACATATCTGTGCATGTTCCTGCATGTAAACCTTCCCATCGGATTTAAAATGCCAAAGTTCGCAAAGTATGATGGTTTAGCGACCCCATTGCTCAGCTGAAAAAGTATTGCAACCAATTGCGTGGGGTGGGCGGAAAAGAAGAGTTGTTGATGGCGTACTTCGGAGAATGTCTGGTAGGAATTGCTTCAGAGCGGTGTATGGACCAAGATGTCTCATGATTGAACATTTGGGACGATCTTGCCAGAGTTTTTGTAAGGCAATTTCAATTCAAAATTGACATCGCACCCGACAGGAATTCTTTGGAAAGTTTAAAGAAGAAACCTTCAGAGAGTTTCAGAGAATATGCTATTAAGTGGCCCGAACAGGCATCGAGGGTGAAGCTGGCCATGGATGAAATAGAGATGGTCACTATTTTTTTACTGGCCTAGGAAGCAGATTAGTTTCAAAATATGATGTCAGCCATGGGCAAGCCTTTTGCAGAAGAAATCAGGCGAAATGGAGGAAAATAGTTTGAAAACGGGAAGGATTTTGAGTCACTCGGCCATCAGAGCAACCTCCCAGGCCATCCAAGGCGGGCAAGAGGAGTCACAAGGAACAAAAAGAAAGAATAAACCTCGATGGCAGCATCACGAATGAGAAGGCATCATGACCCTAGGACCATGTTCTCGAGAAGAACCCCTCGACATTATTATCCTCACCCAGACATGCATTATGCTCCCCAACCTTATTCTTTTATGAACACCTAACCATTTGCACGACCGCAGTAGCAGGTTAACAGGAACCAGGCTCCGAGAAACTAGCCTCCACAAAACCACTATAATCCATCCCTCCTAAAAATAACTTCCGTCCACTAGAGCCACCTAGAAGGAAAACTCTATGCCAATCAGGGGATCCTATTCGAGCCTATTCCCAAATCTTGTCCAGTTGGGTTTATTGCAGTCTGTACCCCCGAAAAGACAAAACCCTGAATTGCCTTCATACCAACGGGGTGTCCGATGCGTTTATCATTCAGGGGCTGAAGGGCACGACATAGAAAATTGTTGGACTCTGAAACGAGCTTTGGAAGATCTAATAGAGCAAAGGAAAATTGTGTTGAGGGATGAAGATGTCCCGAATATGACTAACAACCCGTTGTCGGCCCATAACAATGAACCGTTAATTGGGATGATCTGCGAGGACAAAGAATTCGACCCGGATTTGAAGGTTATACCTGTTATTGCTGACATAGATAAAAAGCTAAGAGCTGCCTCTAAGAAAGTTGAAGAGGAAAAGAAGAATAAAACCACGCACCCGGAAACTGAAAAGAAGGTTGAGGTTATAACGGAAGCGGTACTTGTCAAAGAAACTGTCCTTTATGTCCCACGGGGTTGCCGGGAAAAGCAATTGACTGTGAATCCCCAGAAGAGATTTGAGTTGAACAGGACTATGTATGTACCCAAAAGAACCTATGTGGTGTGGGGACCAACTAATTCGCCAAGGATGAACGAGCTCGTGGTGGTTGGTCGCGCACCTTAGAGGCCTATGACATACCCCTTTGCAGTCCCTTGGAACTATCAAGAAATGGTGGTGACAAATAAAGGCAAAGAAGTTATTGGAGAAACTCAATAAAGCCACCCTGTAAAGAAATACTCTGACTTGGAGGAAGTAAATAGTGCCACCAAGAGGTGATTCCCACCCAAGAAGCTAGTAAGAGACAAGGAGGCGGAAGTTTTCTTTCGAAAGATGAAAATGCCAGACTATGAAGTAGTGGACCAGCTTCGGATGTCCCCTGAACAAGTCTCTTTATTATCCTTGCTGATGGATTCTCCTAAGCACCAGAAGGTGCTAACCAAAACTCTCAATAAGGCCTACGTGCCTGCTCAAACCTCTATAGAACAATTGGAGACGATGGGAGAAAGATTCTTCACTGTCAATCAAATCACATTCAGTAAACATGATTTGCCTCCAGAGGGAGCCACCCACAATAAAGCCCTGCATGTAACCATCAAATGTGAAGGCTACTACGTCAAGATGGTAATGGTTGATGGAGTATCTGGGGTGGACATATGCCTACTTTCCACATTATAGAGAATTGAAATCGGGATAGAGAGGATCTTCCTCAATAACAAATGTGTTCGAGCTTTTGATGGAATTAAAAGAGAGACAATCAGAGAGATTGATATGGTCTTGACCATTCGCCCAGTTGATTTTGAGGTAACTTTTCAAGTGTTAGATACAGATACATCCTACAATTACCTCCTGGTATGGCCATGGATTCACGCAGCGGAGCTGTGCCTTCTACTCTGCACCAGATGTTGAATTTTGAACATGAGAACCAAGAAATCGTGGTCCATGGTGAAGATGAACAGTCTATTTATCGGGATCCCTCCACCCCCACCTTGAAGCTAAAGAAGGGAGTGAGCATATAGTCTATTAGGCTTTCGAAATTGTGTTGGCTTATCAACATGAAGAGGGCAAACCCTGACCCAACCTTTCCTCTCCGATGCCTCAATCATGGTGATTAGAGAGATGATACGTCAAGGATTCAAACCGGGGAAAGGACTTTGAAGGTCTTTACAAGGGATAGTTGAGCCGATTGCTTTGTCCACTGCAGAGAAGTTTTTTGGGTTGGGCCACCACCCGACACCAGAGTATATAACATAGGCGAACCGCAGAAAGAGTAATGGATGGACTTTACCTCAAACCTTAGCCCAATTGTGCGAAACATTTGTGAAGCCAAAGTACAACGAGGAGGAAGAAGATGAGACCTTCATAGTTGAAGATGAGAAAACTATTGTATGGAACCAACATGGTTCATCTTGGAGAAGGCTCAAGCGCCGCAGAGGTGCTATGCATGGGGCTCGGCGCCAAATTGCAAAATTGGAAGGCTACACCATTTCCAATCAGGCTGGAGGCCTGGTAGTCCTGTCTTGCCATCTTCTCTGCATCACGAGTTATCTTAGGGTGTAACTCGGGTGTTTTCCTTTAGTGTCTTGTCCTTCTAATTTTCCAAATGTAAACCTTGTTATCTTACAATTCGAAAAAAAATGAAATCAATATTTCATCATCTATATTCCTTTATTCTTTCTGATTTTGCTGTTTTCTTTTATTCATTTCTTTCAGTTCCAATAATGGGGCATTAAATAATAGGACATGCTCGCGGACATCGTGCCCCGATCCAAACATGCCGCCCAATTGTGAAATAATTAACCAAGAACCGGAGTATGACGAAGAAGAGGCTTTTAAGGAAATCAATCGAGAACTGGAACATTTTGAAAATAAACCTAAGCCAAATCTACATGGTACCGAACCAGTTAACTTGGGTGGTCCTGGCGAAACCAGGGAAACCAAAATAAAGAGCCATGCAAATGAGGAAATCCGGGACTCACTGATTCAACTCTTGTTCGAATTCAAAGACGTATTTGCTTGGTCATATGATGATATGCTAGGGCTGAGTTTTGATTTGGTGGTTCATAAGTTCCCTACATACCAGGAATGCCCTCCAGTCCAAAAGAAAACAGAGAAAGTTCAAGCCTGACATCAACTATAAGATCAAAGAAGAGATCACAAAACAGTTGGGGGTGGGAGTAATCCAAGTGGTTTGGTACACCACATGGCTGGACAATATAGTCCCGGGCCAAAGAAAGATGGGAAAACCTGAGTGCGTGTGGACTACAGAGATTTGAACAAGGCAAGTCCTAAAGACAATTTCCCTTTGCCCAATATCCACATCTTTGTTGATAGTGGTGCAAAACACGAGATACAATCTTTCATGGACTGCTACGTAGGATATCACCAGGTGTTGATGGATGAGGAAGATGCTGAGAAAACTGCCTTCACCACACTTTGGGGTACTTATTGCTACAAGGTTATGCCTTTCGATTTAACGAATGCTGAGGCAATGTATATAAGGGATATGACCACTGTCTTCCACGACATGATGCATCAGGAGATAGAAGTATACGTGGACGACGTGATTATCAAGTCCAAGACTCAAGTTGATCATGTGCAGGACCTAAGAAATTTTTTGAAAGGTTGCGCAAGTACGACTTGAAATTATATCTAGCCAAATACGTATCTGGGGTCCCATCGGGCAATCTCTTGGGGTTCAATGTCAGTCGGAGGGGTATCGAGTTGGATCCAACAAAGATAAAATCCATTCGAGATCTATCTCCTCCGAAAACCAAGAAGGATGTAATGAGCCTGTTGGGAAGACTGAATTACATTAACCGATTCATCGCCCAGTTGACTTCTACGTGCAAGCCCATATTTAGGTTGTTAAAAAAGGATGCAACAATCAAGTGGACGGATGGGTGTCAAGAGGCTTTTGACAAGATAAAAGATTACCTGTCCAATCCATCAGTCTTGGTCCCACCAAAACCAGAAAGGTTATTGTTTCTATATTTGAAGGTCCTGGAGAACTCTTTTGGTTGCATTCTCGGGCAGCATGATGTCACCGAAATGAAGGAACATGCCATCTATTACTCGAGCAAGAAGTTTACTACTTACGAGGCCAAATACACCTTGCTAGAAAGAACCTATTGTGCCTTAACTTGGGTGGCTAAGAAACTGAGGCATTACCTGCAAGCCTACACCACCTACCTCAAAACCAGGCTAGATCCTTTGAAGTACATATTTCTAAAACCGATGCCTACTGGGAGATTGGCAAAATGTCAAATCCTGCTCACCGAGTTCAACATAGTCTATGTCACTCGCACAGCAATGAAGGCCCAAGCATTAGCACATCATTTAGCTAAGAACCCGGTTGATGATGAATACCAGCCCCTGAATACCTATTTCCTGAATGAAGAGGTGAATTCGCAGGAGTTAATCTCTAAGGACATCACCGCTTGAAAAATTTTCTTTGATGGAGCGGTAAATGCAAAAGGTGTAGGAATTAAGGGATACTTAATTTCACCCACGGTCAACACTACCCAGCCACAACTCATCTTCAGTTTTTCTGCACCAAAAACACAACTGAATATGAGGCTTGCATCATGGGCATGAATATGGCTATCGACCAAGACGTCGAGGAACTATTGATCATGGGAGATTCAGATCTAATTATCCGGCAAGCCCAAGGGGAGTGGGAAACGAGATATGTCAAACTCATCCCTTATAGACAGCATATGGAGGGTCTCAGCAAACGGTTCAAGTCGGTACAGTTTAGGTACATTCCTCGCTATCATAATGAGTTAGAAGATGCACTTGCTACTTTGGCCTCCATGTTGCCTTACCTCGGAAATGCCTACATCGATCCATTCGAAATCCAAATCAAGGAAAGGGTTTTGTAATATGACTGAGGCAGAACCTAGCACTCATCCATGGTATTATGATATCAAGAAATTTTTAATAACACAAGAATATCCCGAGCAAGCCACTGGAGATCAAAAGAGAACTATTAGACGACATGCGAGTGGTTTCTTCCTGCGCAATGACGTCTTGTATATAAGAACCCTAGATCTTAACTTGCTAAGATGCATTGATGCCGAGAAAGCCTGAAGGATTATGCACGAAGTACACGGGGGAATGTGCGGGCCTCATATGAACATGTATGTGTTAGCGAAGAAAATACTTCGGGCAAGGTACTATTGGATAACCATGGAGAAAGACTACTTCAGCTTCGTTAAGAAATGTCATCAATGTCACTTGCACGGTGACTTGATTCATGCACCGCCAATTGAGCTGCATCCTATGTTAGCACCTTGGCCATTCACTGCATGGGGCATTAACGTCTTTGGGCCGATCGAACCAAAAGCCTCAAATGGACATAGATTCATATTCGTTGCTATTGGCTACTTTACAAAGTGGGTTGAAGCAATCACACTTAAGTCAGTCACCAAGAAAGCTGTGGTAGACTTTGTGCACTCCAACCTCATTTGCTGCTTCGGTATTCTTGCAACCATCCTCACAGACAACGGTGCCAACCTGAATAGTCGTTTGATGGGAGAAATATCTGAACAATTCAAGATAACACATAGAAACTCCACTCCTTTACGGCCCAAAGCCAATGGTGCCGTCGAAGCAGCTAACAAGAACATCAAGAAGATTCTGAGAAAAATGATTCAAAGCTCAAGACAATGGCATGAAAAGCTGCCTTTTGCATTGCTTGGATATCACACCACAGTGCGCACATCGGTAGGGTCAACCCCATACTTATTAGTCTATGGAACTGAAGTTGTTATACCCGCAAAGGTGGAAATTCCTTCACTCCGAATAATCGTCAAAGCAGAAATTGAGGATAGCGAGTGGGTTAAGACTCGGATGGAACTGTTGTCACTAATCAATGAAAAATGAACGGCAGCAGTTTGTCACGGGAAATTTTACCAACAAAGAATGTCCCGCGCTTACAACAAGAAAGTGTGCCCCAGGAAGTTTGAGGTTGGACAGCTTGTATTGAGACGAATTCTCCCTTACAATCAAGAGGCTAACGGAAAATTTGCTCCTAAATTGAAAGGCCCATACATTATTAGAAAGACATTGCCCAAAAGAGCATTATACTTGGGCGACATCAAAGAAGATGATCCTGAAGCAACATTAAATGCAGATTCATTACAAAGCTACTACGTTTGAGCTCTCTGCAACAATGATTCAATCTGGTTGAAATGTGATGAAGGGTTTCCTTTCCCGCTACCCCAAACACTATCAATCCTTCGCAAACCCTTGATCCGGTTACGTTTCCTTGATCATCCTTTTTGGAACCCAAAAATGCTATTCAAAAAAAAAAAAAGAAAAAGAAAAAGAAATCAAAAGAAAAGAAAACAATCATCGAAAAACAACAAAAACAAAACAAAACAAAATTAGTTTAGGAAACTGTTTCAAAACTATGTATGAGTTTATGCCGAAAGGATATGTAGGCAGCCTCTCCCTGAGGTTCAGTCACACCAAAACAAAAACCCCAATTCCCTAAAGATCAAAAACTGGGGCAGATGATATAATGGTTAGGCCATGAATCCGCCAAAGCGGTTCCAAAGTTGTGATTCCATCCCTACTCCTTTTACCCAAAACCTGGCTCAAGTCCCTTCGATCAATTGGCAAAGGCAGGGGAGCGACAAATGCCATTGTTAGGATTTGATACAATTTGAATTGAGAGAAATAAAATAAGAGAGTCTTATCGGTGAAAACCTTTGGGCAACATAAGGCGATGGTAAGCAGAGAAATTGAAATGAGAGAGTCCGTTTAGTAAAAACTCATAAAGAGCACTATCGGGAAACTAGAGAAGAGAAATGAGAGAGGTCGATTGGTGAAAACCCAAAAGGGCGCAGTCGGACGAAAAGAATATATATCACTATCAAAAGTCCGAGCAAGGTTCGCTGGTTTCGAATGGCTGAAATACGATTCACAAAAAGCTAGAAATGTTGTACGGGTCGGGCATCTAGTACGAGAGGCATGTCATGTCCATTTGAAGTTAGCATGCGCCCCCAGATAAGTCCTTCTCTACTCCCCAAAAGGGACGCTTCTCTTTAAACCTATATTATTGCTTTTTTATACCGCTTCCTTGAATCCCTTTAGGTTTAACTTTGATTCCATGACTATTACACAAGAAGAGGTTGTATGACCGGTTTCACAGATCTCGCTTGGCAAGGACCAAATAAAATAACCAATCTCAGCAGGCGCCTCTAGTCGATCCCGGCTGGCCATGATAGCTGACGCTTCGGAAGCCCAAAAGGTTGGAAAGAAAGAAAATCGAAGCCAAATGCCCACGAGGGCAAAATGAAGTTAGAAAGGTTAATCCCAAGCGGGTTATGTGTCTCAACAATGTTTCAAAAGGCAAAATACCCAAAGATTTTGACAATGGAAGTTGGGGCAAAGAAATCGCAACCGAAATGCCAACAAAGGCGAAATAAATATGAAAGATGAGTTCTCCCGACCAACCAATAAGGTAATGACTGGAAAGTAATAGGTCTTCTCAACAGAAGCGAGGCCGGGATCAAGCAATCAAGACCACAAAACCGACCATCGTTTTGAAATAATAATCGTGCTTTATTTAAAAACATAAAACAGGTGTAATCCAAAGTAATTGGATAATAGTAGTCGCAATCAAAAGAAAATGCGTGGGAGCTAGGAATAGCCTTGCAAAAATGATAAACCAAAAGGGAAGTTCTATTTAAATCCTTACCCACAATTTTCATAAAAGAAAAGAAGAAAAGGAAAATCACACAAGTCATGGTAGCATAGGACCCCGATCCTTAACTCCATTCCTCTAAATCTAGGACCACATTCCCTAGCCGCCCCCAGCATAACCTGTTGATTCCTCGGAATAACCCGATGATCATTCTCCTCTCTCCTCAGCATAACTTGTGGACCTCCCCAGCATAACACGAGGATCATTCTTCTTTCATTCCCCGGCATAACCCGAGTGTTATTCTCTCTCCATTCCCCGGCATAACCCGAGGACCAGTTTCCTTCTATCCCCAACATAACCTGAGGGTCTTTCCTTTCTTTCATTCCCCAGCATAACCTAAGGATTTCTTTCTTTCATTCCCCAGCATAACCCAAGGGTTCCTTTCTCTCTATCCCCAGCATAACCTGTGGACCTCCCCGGCATAACCCGAAGATCATTTTCCAGTCTCCCCGACATGACCCGAGGGCCATTTCCCTTTTATCCCCGCATAACTTAAGGGTCTCTTTCTTTTCTCCCGCAACACGAGTTTCTTCTTCCCATCCCGGCATAACTCGCGGATCTCCCTGGAATAACCCAAAGAGCCGTTTCTTTCCCACATCCCCCCATAACCCGTGGATCTCCCTGGCATAAACCAAGGAGCCTTTTCTTTCCCAAATCCTGGCATAACTCGTGGATCTCCCTGGCATAACCCAAGAAGCCTTTTTCCCAAATCCCGGCATAACCCGCAGATCCTCCTGTCATAACCCAGGAAATCTTTTTCATTTCTTCACGGTATAACCCGTGGATTTCTTTTTCATCCCAGCTAGGATTCTTTATTCCATCCCCGGCATAACCCGCGGATTCCTCTGGTATAACCCAGGCGTCTTTTCTCCCATCTCGGCATAACCAGCGAATTCCCCTAGCATAACTCAGGAGTCTTTTCTCCCATCCCAGCATAACATGTGGATCTCCCTGGCATATCCCAAGGAGCGTTTCCGTTCCCACATCCCGGCATAACCTGTAGATCTCCCTGGCATAACCCAAGGAGCCTTTTCTTTCCCACATCCCGGCATAACCAGTGGATCTCCCTGGCATAACCCAAGGAGCTTTTTTCCAAATCCTAGCATAACTGCTGATTCCGCTAGCATAACTCAGGAGTCTTTTCTCCCATCCCAGCATAACCTGTGGATCTCCATGGCATAACCCAATGAGCATTTTCTTTCCCACATCCCAGCATAACCTGTAGATCTCGCTGGCATAACCCAAGGAGCCTTTTCTTTCCCAACTCACGGCATAACCTGTGGATCTCCCTACCATAACCCAAGGAACGTTTTTCCCAAATCCGTGCATAAACCTTGGATGTCCCTGGCATAACCCAATGAGCTTTTTCTTTCCCAAATCCCGGCATAACTCGCGTATCCCTCTGGCATAACCTAGGAATTCTTTTTCATTTCTTCCGGGCATAACCCGTGGATTTTCTTTTTCATCCCCAGCAGGGATTCTTTATTCCATCCCTGGCACAACCCTCAGATCTTCCTCTTATCCCCAATAGGAACCCTTTTCTTCTCCCAACATAACCTAGAAATCTTTTTGAAAGATAAATGATTCTGGTTTTATTATTTTCAATAAAGAAATAGCTTAGATTTCTGTCGCAAATAACTTGCAAAATTTTTCCCAGTGAAAACTAGGGCAAACAAAATTTCATTTGTTTGTTTGTTTTGGTGTCCAGACAGGCTTTACCTTAAGGCACATGATTCAAGATGAAGGAAAGCGTGAGTCTCAGTACAGAATAAGCAAAATAAGAAAAGAACAAAAAAACAAATCCAGAATGACATAAGAGAAAAGATACAGACTGCTCAAATTGGATTCAAAATCACGAATCGCGCATGTCCCATTTGTTTTCAATGGTGAAGAAAGAACCAACACCTATAACTTACGAGCATCAAGATTCAGATCGGCGTCCATGGCGAATCCAGCTAAGACTCAAGATCAAGCTTCAAGATATTTATAGATTGGAATCTTGTAACTCATAATTGATAGGCCTAGCTAGCTTTGCTTTTGATTTT
Source organism: Nicotiana benthamiana (assembly GCA_034376525.1). Lineage (NCBI taxonomy): Eukaryota > Viridiplantae > Streptophyta > Magnoliopsida > Solanales > Solanaceae > Nicotiana > Nicotiana benthamiana. The sequence goes on from CM067330.1 coordinate 78,853,697, forward strand.
CTTTTTGGTATTATAATGAGGTCAGCAAGCAGTAGCAACAGTATCAGCAGTGAAATCACAGGTCATGGTAGTCCCAGCTATCAAAACACTCTAGAACTACACTAACCTAATTCCTTTGAAGCGAAAGATATGTAGCCAACCTTAGAAGCAAGGTTCGATCAGACAGATTTCAAAAACATGCTTCTTATGGAATGCCAAGCAGGAAAAAATCTCTCAGTTACTCATTTATCTTTGACCGAAAATCCTTCGTGTCTCCGAGAAAAGAGGGGTAGCTGTGACCACGTGAATTTTGTCTCGCTCGAAATATTCCTATGGAATTCTTATTATTAGGATTTGTCTTTACTATTTCTATTTTTCAGAATTAATTGCATGATTTTGTGTTTATTTGTATTTTGTGCATTTAATATTGATATAATTCATAAAGAATAGAAAAAATAGCATAGTTGCATTTAGGACTCAGATTTCACATTTTCTTATATTTATTACTTAGTTAAAATTGCAAAAATAAAGGAATAACAAAAGTTGGTCATTTTTACATTTGTTTAGTTTTCTTTTTAACTTGGGACTTAGATTATTTTTAGAAATTAATTAGTTTTAATTGGCAGAGTTTAAAATTGGTCTTGTCTTTTTATTTTGCATTTGATAAAATTTGAAAAAAATGGAAATAAAAAAATATGTAATAAAAAAGGGGGAGAATTAATTGACTAAAGAGATAAAAAGAAGAAAAACATTTAAAAAAAAAATTAGAGGACCAAGTCTGGGCTACTTTTGGATGCAAACTACCAGCCCAAACCCTTTATACCCATTCAATTATCCTCCAGGCCCAATCTCACACCCGATCTAGGACCCTGCAAAATCGACGTTGTTTCCTCAAGATCAATCAGAGCCGTTGATGAAGCTTGATTGAAGGGACAAGAACTGGCTAGGTTTTTAGCTATATTAATGTCGGATAAACCCCGCACACCTCTACACCATCTCTCAAACACCCCTGATATTGTCGATTAACGCCACCATAAAACCACCACTCCCCGCCGTCCGCCGGTGGTCAAAAATCGCCTCTGCTGGTGGCTGGTCTCCAATTGAACCCAAATTAACACCAGTTTTCCCCTTCTCCTCCTCTTTTCAATAACCCATGTCCCAGCCGATTGTGTCGAATGTTCATTTAAAGAGGTGGCTGATCTGCCATCAACGGTGGCGCCGGCTCAGATGGCCACCAAAAATACACCATAGGTTCCCTTTGCCTCCTCTACCCAAATCTGAACCACACTTCCTTCAAATCTCCCTCAAACATCTCGAATTCAAGATCGAACACTAACCCCAAAATCCTAATTTTTCAAAGATGCCGAGTTCGTTCAATTTTGGATGTAATAGTCCTTAATCTTGTGTTACTTTTGGAAACACACGATTAAGGACAGTTGCAGTCCGGATTTTGCAAATCTTGGCTGGAATCCATTTTATTCATTTATAAAGGTATTTCTATCATTTTTCTATTGTTATTGTTATCCTTTCTTTTTACTATTTGTTCATCCAAATTAGTAGGTTTCTTAGTAATTTTCTATTCTTATCTTTTTTATTCTGGTTTAGTTATTTTTTTGATTAATCATGTTCTAGGGGGTTTGATTGTAGTTTGAATTATTTGGATTCAATGTTTACTTTGATAGGTTTTGATTTCTCCAGTTGATATTCAATTCTAATTTTCTTGTTGTTATTAGCTTTGTTTCAGTCATTGATTCCCTACTTGTTATTAGCTAGTTTTCACTTATTTTAATTTGTTTTGGTTATAGTTGATAGTCCTCATTTAGGGTAAAAGTGTTTGAGGTTTAGTTAATACTGAGTTTGTAATTTTAAAATAAATTCAGGGATAATTTAGGAACTTAGAACTGGATTTAATACTGTAAGATAAATAAAAACACCCTAGGCCTATCTAGAAAAGAGTTAAATATAATTCTAAGACCCTAATGCAAAGACTTGAGGCACAAGTCAATCTTTTAGGGACTAGCTGAATAAAATCTTTTAATAAAAGGGGGACTAATGGGTAAATACAGTAAAAAAGGATTGCCCTAAAGCTTTGGCTATAAAAAGGCATCCTAGTGCCTTCATTCACAAGTTTTGGAAGTATGAAAAAATCCTAAAATTTCCTAAACATTTCCAGAAATTCTAAAAAATTCCTAGAGGTTCAGGGTTTGAAACTACACTATTTTATTTAAATTCTTCCTTAGATTAATTTCAATTTCCAGCCATCAATTTGAATTGTTAAGATGAGAATGACCTAAAACACATGTATTTGAGGTTCTGAAAGTTTGGTTATATTCAATTTCAAGTGTGTTTGGAGTTCAAACAGAGCTATCTTGGTTTGTTATTGGTGTTAATTGCCTGAAACTATATCCTGGGTTATTTGATATCAGTCCTTGTGTTTTTAAAAGTGATTACTGATGGGTTTCAATTGTTGGTTGCTTGAATTGCTACTGACATTCTTCATTCTCTTTGTTTCATTAAAATTTCTAGGTATTTCCCCGAACTCAGGAGGTATGGAAGTACAAATCTATGTGTATGCACAGTTTCAGATTTCAATAATGAAGGAATATTTATTTTTCATATTGAAATTATAGTTGTAAATGTTTTTAGTTTCAGCGATAGCTGTAGTACTTATTCAATGAATTTGTCTTCTAATAATGAATATTTGAACTGTATGGACTCTCATTGTGCTGATTATGACTTTGGCTCTAATATGATATATGTTAGTATTCATCCCCAACAGTGTACTCAGTTAGTTGGATTAGTCTGTTTTGCCATTTGATGAGCAATGTATCTAGTAGGTTATCAGTAGAATAGTATAGCATGCCAATTTGCAAGGTTAAATTTATTGTGTAATTAGAATTGCAAGTCACTCTTATAGAATCTGCATAATGATACGTTATATTTAAATTTAACATATGAGTGTCAGCTTAATTTCAACGTTTCTGATCTTGAATTGTGAAAACAACGTTTCGGCATGCAAATATTGGTTTTTTTTAGTTTAATATTACAGTATAATAAGTAGTTGTGTTAGTTTGGTATGTTCTTTCTTAAAATGTCCACAATAGTTTAGCAGATGTGATTTGAAAACAGTTTTGCATTCAACAGTCGCGATTTAAAAGGAACTTTGGGTCTCTTTGTCACCAAAATTGGGCTGATCTTGAAGCCAATTATTTAATTCAAGTTGGGTCTCTTTGTCACCAAAATTGGGCTGATCTTGACGCCAGTTATTTAATTCGAGTAATGCAAATACTGACCATCTAAGATAGGTAGCAGATTTGAATTAAAAGAGTCTTTCAAAATGAAGGTTCTTTTGGTCAGATTTTGGATTCGAACTTGAGGCTCGGATTTTATAATAATTAATTGAGCACGTAGTGACAAATCTTATAGAAAACCCTAGTTTGCTTTAGGACAACCTTTACATAATGAAATGAGGTGTTCCTCACCAAACAAAACCCACAAATCGCATGGCCCTCTTTAAATGTATATATTAAAATATTTAGGAATTTGGGGCGTGCCGTTTAGCGAACTTCATGGTTTCCCACAAAGATAATAACACGTTTGTCACTTTAAGCACACATTTTATAATTTTACTTTATGAAAAACGGGTGTGCATTTTATGTGACCCAAATTCAAATCCTATAATGTTTAATAAAATATGTTTCGGATCTAGGTGCATTTTCTGTGACGCGATCGAAATGCATGTTTTCATTGGCTTTCACATTCTTAAAAATTCAATTAAAAGCGATAAATAATTTAAAATTGCACCCTAGGATAAATATGTATAAAAATCAGATTTTAGCCATTTATAATAATTTAAGTGATTGTGCTAGAACCACGGGTTTCGAGGGTGCCTAACACCTTTCCTCAGGTCAACAGAATTCCTTACTCAGAATTTCTTGTTCACAGACTCCAGTTGGGCAGTGAACAATTTCCTCGATTTGGGATTCTAAATAAACCGGTGACTTGGGACACCGAAAGCCAAACCTATCCCAAGTGGTGGCTCTAAATTAATAAATAATCTCATTTCGAATAATGTTAGTGTAATTGGAAAAACTACCTTATACGTTCATCCATCGGGGTAGCCGTGTGAAATGGAAGTGTGACAAGTAGTGGAATTAAGGGAAAATATGTTTAAATTAGAGAGTAGAGAATGTTCTTGTTCTTGTATTCAATGTTGTGTATCTTGTCCAAGAAATAACAAGGGTCCCCTTTATATATGAGGGGAATCCCAATATCGTACAGACACACTTATGACAAAGAGAAGTTGCTGGTACAACTTACTTAGCAGTCTGGTACAAACTGGTACTATTCTTGTAGGTGTTGTCAGCTATGACCACGTGTCTAGGGAACTTTCCGTTTGTCCACGATAACCATCGATACTGCCTCGCGGTCAGACATTAAAGAACCCTTGAGTTGTTCCCCTGACCTTCAAGGCGAAGCTACAGAAAAACATATTAATCGTAGATATCAATCTCTCTAGTTTTATTCATATACAGATAGTCCCTGTGTTTATTAGAGTAAAATGATAAGAAACAATCTCGAATTCTTTCCCCTTTGATACTTCTATTACGATAGTATTCACGCCCTATCAAGTGACTGGCGTGACAAAAATGAGGTACCTAAAGGTTGCGTCTACATAGCCCTTAAAAGCCTTTGAATTAATTACAGCAGTTGGTTGTCCTTTGGTCCGCTCTAAAGTGTACGTTAGACATTTATATATACCTTTTATTTCATTCTTTATTTTGCACTGCACCACCAAACCTTCAAAAGAATTCCTCTTACCTATCTCTTTTGTTCTCTTCTAAAATGTATTTTTCATTTCTCCTCTAAAGTCTTTTAATAAGAATAGTGAAAACTTCCACCCCCGTCCCTTGGTGAGATGTGCCTTCCTTTTTTCTCACGCTCGTCAAAGGGCAATGAAACAATTACTCTCGTGTCGAGGAATCTATCGCAATAGCCTTTGAAACAAACTCTTATTTTAAGATCGAAAAACCTTCTTCGGAGCCGGGTCAACAAACCTGTGTCCCAATATGTTTGTTCAATAACAGACATTGAAAGGGTGAAGACCGACTGCCGCTGGGGAGATGCTGTGCTTGTGGAGATTCCTTCTCGAGGGATGTTATAATGACGTACAAGGCCATGTTCCTCAGTGTGTATACTTATTCGTTTGCCCTTGTCCTGGTAGAGCTATCCTCGCCTTCAATTGACCATATGGTCCTCCACTTCTGCGAATGATATCGAGTGACTCTTGGCCAAATTCATCATTCTTCTGGTGCTTCGTTAACATGACCAGATATTATGTGAACATGATTAAGGGAATGTACTTCACACTTGACCACCTGATTAGAATGAATAGTCCTCGACTCTCTCGAGGGGGGGACTGATTAGGCTCCACTATCGAGCCTCGAGAGCCCTTTTTGCCTCTACCGACGAATTTAGAAATGGAGGTTGGATATGCCGTTTTGTCCGAGTTATGACATTAGACCTGATTCTAGTGGAGAGGATGACATTCCCCGAAAGATGGAACATGAAACATATGTATATGTGCTAGTTAAAGGTTATGTTATTTCTTTTTGAGTGCGAACTAACTTCCTTTGTCGATGCAGCCATCGCAATGTACCTTGATGCAGTAAAGGACCTTCCTAAGTCAACCAGCTGGATTTGATTTGTCCATATGGTGAGCGTGTGTGGTGCGATTTGTCCAGGCTCGATGGGAAGCCAAGGACCACAGTGAGCCCTTACTTCTACTGTACTTGTATCTCATAAAAGAACTATCATTGATGGTATCCTCATTTCCTCTATTTGTATTTTGCATTTGTGTAGGTCTTGGGAGGCCTCCTTGATGAGGGAAGCACCTCTTGGTGGAGAGGGTCTCCTAATATAATACAAAGAATGGAAAAGATAAAAGAATCGTTGACTGAGCCTTCGAAATCCAAGAGGGCCAAAGTGGAAAAACTTAAGGCAGATTCAGCAGTCTTACCTCCAGGAGTAGCAGGGAGTCCCTGAGCTGAAAGTGAGGAGAAAGATGATTTCTTGATAGTAATTGAGGGAGGGGAAAACCTGATCATCCCTCATACTGCAGAGACAGTGGCTTCCAAGTCAGGACATGATGCTATTGTTGTCCTTCCTCAGGCTAAATAGGCCTTCGAGGGTGTATGGCGCAATGTCCCTAGGCCAGTTAATGGATAGAATATTCCTCGAGCTCAGGCATGTTTGGTAGGCGATCCAGAGGAACCCAGTTCTGAAGCTATTAGAGACAAGAGACAACCCCGATTGACCCAGTCGGGTTTATTGAAGTGAGTGATTCCCCTTCGGGATCGGCTTTTCCTCCAAGGAGGAAGCAGGACGCAAGAAATAAAGAGTCTTCCAATGTTGGGCCGCCTGTCGAAGATGATTATATGTTTGAAAGGATTTTTGTTGCACCTGAGGAGAAGCGTGAGCGTGATGTTCCATTTATTTTTAGTGAGATCAAAAAGCTCTGTGAGCAGGTAATCTTTTCATAAATACTACCTCGTGCCTCGATCTTTGCCTTGTTAACCTTGTTTCTTTCATGATTCTAGTCTAACGTACTTTATAATCAAAATATTTCCAAGTTTGAAACCGAGGTTACTTTATTAGGGTGAGCATAGAAGCTCACCTTGGAAACTGATGAGCTCAGAGCTCTTTCTATCGAGAGGGAGGAGGAACTCCATGACCTTCAAGATTGTTTGGAGGCAACATCTCGGGAATAGGCTTATCTTACTGAGTAGGTTATACAACTCATTCTTTTTTGTCTACATATTTTTCCGACTTCGGAGTTTTAACACCTTTGGGCCGATCCTTGTAGCATGAGAAGAAAGATGTCCTGATGAGGGAGGAACTCCTTGGCATAAATTATGAAATTCTCTAGCTCAAACGACACGGAAGTGAGATAGTCTCTGAGAGAGATACCCTTCAGGGGGAGGTGATCTGAATTGGAAATCAACTTGATGACGCGAGGGTGGAGATTAATAAGTATAGGGATCTTCATACCAAGTTGGTTACTGTATTATCCATGGTTAGGGATGAAGATGAGGAGTTTGTATCCTTGTACAAAGACAATACTGCTACTGCAAATGCTCAAGCTAGAAAAGTGTCAAAGGAGGCTAAGCAACAATTTATATGACCTATGGAGCATGCCCGGTTAGAATCTCAGAGATAGGCTATCGAGGATATATATTTGGGGGATATCGATTTAACCTCAGAGATTGAGAGGGTGAAGGCCCTAGAAGAAGAGGTTGCAACCCTGTTTTCTTTTGAAGGTTAGTCGAGTAGTGGCTCGGGAGAGGATGAAGTTGGAGGGAAAGTTCCTGAAGAGGAAGAGCCTATTGAAAACTCAAGGGTCATGGATGGTGTTGTTGAAAGGACAATTTTTGAGGGAGCCGTCGAAGGCATAGCCCCGATGGTAGATTAGGGTTTTATTAGCTCTCTGTCCTTGCAGGGCTTCAAATATTGGCCTTGAAAATTTACTCATGTGACCTTTCAGCATATATGTAAAGGGCTTTGGTTCTTCATTGTTTTCCATTTTTTCCTTTTCCTTTTAGGAATAAATTATGACGCTTTCTTGTTAATTGACCCGATATTAGGGGCCTCAAATTTAAACCCTTAGGTTTGTCTACCACTGAGCGGTTTGTAATGGACAAAAGTCGATCCTTTTGGGCTTAGTCCCCAAGTCCCATTTTGATTTGACTACACCGACCTTTAGGTCTGTCATATCGACCCTGAGGCTATTTGAGCGGGCCTTTGAGCTCTTACCCATTGGTTTGTATGACCTCTAATATTGGCTAGTAGTTGGGCTCTTACGCATTTGACCTTAGGCACTCTTAGTTAACTGTGTTGGGCTCAGTCTTTGAGTTGGGCTTCGATTCGAGCTCATTGACCATTAAGTTTTCAAATTTTGAGATTGCTCTTAGGCTCTTATGCGATTGGTTGAAACGACCCCTAATGTGGGCTGGCGATGTTGCTTTTATGCATTGGGTCAGTAAGACAATTTAGTTTAACCTAGAAAAACTGGCTCTTACCCGTAGGTTCGATACGACCTTTTAGTTTAGCTAGCGACAATGGCTCTTACAAAGTTGCCCTTAGGCTCTTTTTAAGTCAACTATTACGGGCTTAGTCTCCGAGTTGATTTTCTTGACTCAAGCTTATTGAACCTTAAGTTTTTGAATTTCAAGCTGGTTTTTAAGCTCATACGCTTTGGGTCGGTATGACTTTTAATAGTGGCTTTTACGCATTGGGTTGGTACGACCTTTAATATGGGCTGACGACAGTCATTCCTACGCATTGGTTTGGTACGAGATTTTAGTTTAAGGTGGCGACAGTGGCTCTTATGAATAGGGTCGGTACGACCTCTAATATTGGCTTTGTTTTCCCTCGTTAAAGACTTTTTTGAAGTTTTTGTGTTTGCCCGACTCTTCGACGGTTCGATAAGAACATCAATTATGAGCCATTATGTAGTGATAGATGAGCACCTTGGGAGGTTTCGGTAGATAGCTTAATTTGTTTGAAGCCTGTAATTAGAGCTGACATGGTCGAAGCTCTTTTACTTATGCCGAGGGTAGTCTGATTAACAGGTTCATTTTGAACTATTTTAAATGTAATTGAAGGCTTGTGATTTTATAGCGACGGTCAGGCATCCCCAAGTCAAGTTAGTTTGGTTGGTATAGCCTTGTGACCGTAGTTATTGTGTTTGGTCGTAGCCTTTTAGTCCCCGAGTGAAGTAGTTTTGGCGTTTATATCAAAGGTATGCCTTTTTAGGGGTCTTACAAGTTTGATATATAGCTTTAACTTTAAGATCGAGATGATGCCTATTTGTTAGGTGTGAGCACGTAATTTTTGCTTCGCTTGACATGTTCCTATAAATTCCTTAACTTAGGATTTGTTTTTATATGGTGTGAATTTTAGGAATTATTTGCGTGACTTTGCATTTATTGGCATTTTTCTTGGATATTAGGAAGTAATTGTATAAGTTTGTGTTTATTTCTATGTTGCACAGTTAATTTACATAAGTCATAAAAATATAAAATGACATGTTTGCATCTAGGATTTAAATTTTGCATTTTCAGGTTATTAATTAGTGAGGGAAAAATAATAAAAAAATTAGTTCATTCTCTTTGAAATTTAGAATTTAGGAACTAATTTATTTTATTTCTTGTTAAAAAGGTTTTGGGCTATTTTGTAACTTTATTTTTATTTTATTAAAAATCTGAAAAAAAGAGAGTAATAAAAAAACAAAATACAAAGTATAGGTGTGTTATACAATATTGGCTATATTTTGGGCCAGATCTTGCATAAACCCAGCCCAACTAACCAAACCCACTCAAATAGACCCAAACCCAATATCCTTGCCCGGTCCAAAAGCCACAGCTGCCCAAAAAGGCATCGTTTTGGCCCAAGTGTTCAAGCCGTTGATCATCTTTGATCAAACGGTCTAGATGCAAGGGGGCCTTGCCCGATTTAAGTGTCGAAAAAACCCCATCAACCTAACGTCGTATAATGTCTAAGCAAGCCCTAATTAGCCGGTGTAAGGTCGCCCAGCCCCACCATATCACCACCGCCCACCGCCAGCCGAAAATCGCCATCGGTGGTGGCGTAACTCCAATGGCTTCCAAAATTACACCCCGGAATACCCTCGCTCCTCTCTTTCCAACCTTACTAAGATCGCCTCTCAAAACTCGCCTGAACTCGTCGAATATCCATCTAAAGCTTGGCAGCTCCGCCGTCCACAACAGCGACTGGTGGCCAACGGCCTCCCAAATAACACCATACACTCCCCTCACTCCCCTGTTTCCAACCCCATCATTAAGCACCCTCGAATATGGCCCCAACTCCTCAAATATTTGTTGGAACTTGGCAGCTCCGCCATGCACGACCGTGACGTAACTCAAATGGCTTCCAAATCGTCACCACCTACTCCTATGGCCCTTCTCTACAGAAAAACACATTTAGTTCCTTTCAAATAACTCCCAGACCTTTCCAATTTCATATCCAGCCTGACCTAGTTTTGAGTTCAACCTTTAAAGACCGTTTGAGTTTCGAAACGTAGTCACATGTTTGTGTTGGCCCAAATACAAACATGTGATTCCGCTTGGAGGCTCAAATAGAATTCAACCAAGTCCAATTGAAGAATAATCAGTAAGTTCATCTTTCTTTTTCTCCTCTTCTTCAATTTGTTTTGTTTGGTATTGTGTGGACGATCACATGGTTCAATTGCTAGTTCTAGGAGGCTTGAACATGCCTATTGTGAGGCTTTAGTTAGCCACCATGTTCTAAAGACAAAGCCCTGATTTGTTTTTGTTTGGGCTGCTTTTATTTTTTTTAAACAATTGGTTAGTTTAAAAATTTTTTTAGTTTAAAATCCAGTATAATAGTTTCTAAGTTCTTTTTAATTTCAGTATTCAGTAGTGTCTAGATTTCTGAATTTGATTATTGTTCCTGATTAATAGTTCACATGTAATTAGGAGATTGGCTACGTTTTGTTTTGGTTGTTTTTCTTTTAGTTTTAGTATTTGATTTGAATTCTCGATTCAGTAGTGTATGGTTCTGAGTTTGATTGTTGGTTAGTCTTGACTAATAGTTCAATGTATTTAGGGATTGGTTATAGATGTTAAATAGGTAGTAGTTAATGACATGATTTAGTATTAGTAAAATGTTGATCTCAGCATTAAAGGGGGTAATTCAGGATTCTCACTTAGTTCTGGTAATTTTTAGAATAAAATAGGGGTAATATAGAACTTTTAACTTGGCTTTGGTAGTTTTAGGAATAAAATAAGGGTAGTGTAGGTATCCTACAAGAAAAGAGCAATGCTAGAATCTTTAAGACCTTTCTAGAAGGTTGGTTTAGTTTAAAAATCAGTAGTTTCTTGTAGTGACTTGGGAAACAAGTCAAAAAATTACGGACCAAATAGCGAAAATCTGAAAATCAAAGGAGGGACTAGTAATTAATTTGTAATGAAGGGGTTGCCCTAGCCTTTGGCTATAAAAGGGACCCAAGTCATTCAAAGGGGGGGGGGGTCTAATAAATTTGGTAAAAATCTTCAGCAGTAGCTAGAAAATTAACCTTCCATTTCCTGTTATCACAACAAAAATAAAAAAATATTAGGGAGATGGAACACTTGATAGCCCTTCCTTCAAAACCTGGGCATTAGAACCTTGCAAACCTACTGAAAATCAACACAAGTACTGTTTTATTAGAAGTCCTGCTGTATTTGCTAGAATGAAACCAAAGGTGAAGAAATAGGGTAAGCACTGAGCAATAAACAGATTAGCAGCCAGCAAAAGACCAATTCTAAAGCCCGGATTTACACCAAGTCAAAATGAACCATCACAGCCTCCAAACAACTTGAAACCAGGCCCAGAAACTCCAAGATAACTCACAACCCAATTAATTAACACAAAACCCAGATACAAAGCTTATAAATTGACATGTGCTTGTAATTTGAAGACTCGACTGTCAAGATTCATGAATGAACAAGGATTACTATTTGTTTTGTTTTTTTTGCATAATGATTTGTTTTGGATACTTTAGATATATTGTAAATATTATTCGGACTTGTATGATTGGACTCTGTAGGACGGTAAATTTTAGTTTGCTAGTTGGGATTGATTTTTTTATGTGTTTACTTTAAAAATGAACTCCAAGGACTATATATTTCAAATGGATTTTCGTTTACGCTGTTGTTAACTAAGAGTTTTTGTGGTTATTGTAATCAATGTTAATGGAATTAGGTGTATTTCTGAGTTTAAATGTTGGGATCAAATCCAGTTGTTTGTATTGGCTTTCTCGAAGACTTTGAGTTGAATCTTGGGCTCATCTAGGAGCCCAGCAGGTCTCATGTATGTTCAGTAGTTTATTTGGTCCATTGACATCTACTGTATGCCTAGTCAGTCCTTTCTTTGGAAAATAAGGTCCTGGGCTTATGGTTAGGCCCAAATTTCGAAGTATAGTCAAACAAAATTCGAATAATGCATAATTGACTTGTTCAGGAATTTTTGACCTTTTAAATAACGCATTATCCATGTCTTAGGTCCGAGTAGAGACGAATCTGATAGGAGACTCTAGTAGCTCACATTAGGAATGGCCCTTTAAATAGGAACGAGGTGTGACATGCTACATGAAACCTATAACCCGTGTTGCCCTCATGAATTTCTTATTTAAATATTTAGAGAATTCGGGACACGCGGTTTAGCGAATTTCACGGTATTCCCGCAAAAATAATAACGTGATAGTCGCTTTTAGGCATGTCTTTAAAAATTTTATCTCCATAAACGCGGGTGCGCAGTTATGTGACCCAAATCAAAATCCCAATGATGTTAGAATATGACAAGAGCCATGGGTGCATTTATGTGTCCTGGTTCGAGGCATGTTTTAAAGGCGTTGCAATTTTCATTAAAAATAATAATAAGGGGTTAAACGTTTTAAAATGCACATAGGTTCGTAATTGTATAAAATCAGATAGTTTAAGCAAAATATAGCAGTTGGCTGACCGTTCTAGAACCACGGAATTCAGGAGTGCTAACACCTTCTCCAAGGTTAACAGAATTCCTTACTCGGATTTCTGGTTAGCGGACTGTTAAACAGAGCCATTATTTCCTCGATTCGGGATTCTAACCGGTAACTTGGGACACCATATATCTCCCAAGTGGCGACTCTGAAATTCTCTTTAAAAATTTAGTCCCGTTTTGATTGTCCTTTAATTTGAAAAACTCTCTTTATCTACGCCCTTCGCCGGGTTGTAGATAGCCAAAAGAAGGTGTGATAGCTCTAGCGACTATGCTGGGGATTGAACCATGAATCTATGGTTCAGGGTTCAAGAATTCGAGCTTAGAATAATATTGTATTTGGCTTTGTTTATTTTCTGATTTTACATGTTGGCCTAATTTGCAAAAGGATGCTTTTACCACTTTGATATTATCTGAAACTGCACATATAAACTACTACGAAACCCTTCTCTTCTCACCTCCGGGGATGTTCTTACTGGTTGAGACTCCCTATCCTGTTATTGTCATACCCTGAATTAAGAGAGACGCCGGACAAGTTACTAAGCCGGATGGCCTTTTTGTTTCCGGTACGTAGCACCCTCCTCGACACGAGTTGTCCGCTCGGGTACACTGTTTAGAACATATACCAAGGTTTTTGACCTAGAATAACTCAGCCTCATGCCAGATCCCTAGTAGGAACACTTATTTGCATCATGTATTTAACTTCGGGTACTCAACACAGGGGTTGGGTCCATCTAGGACAGGTGACCTGAAATTGAAAGACCATCCTGATGCATATTACGTGTTACTTGTGCATTTAGATGCTTTGGATTTGCATGTTGACCGGCTTGCGAATAAAGAAAGAGAATTGAGAAAATAAATGGTACTATGGCTGGCTGAGATCAATTATTTGTCTTGTAAAACCAATGCTCAAATAGAGCCGAAATGCTACAGGATTTTGGAAAAACAAAAAGGAAAAACAAAAGATAAAAGGGGATTTTTAACGGGTCAACCCCCCATTTGCAAAAATAACCAGAATAAGGAAAAACAGATGTCCAATGTTATATATTTTCCTAAATAAAAAGGGCGATGCCATTACTACCAAGAATAGCCGAATGTTACCGAAAGGGACGCCGGAAGGCTGACTTTGCACAAATGGCCACCTCTGAGTCTTATTTTGGCAGGTTAGTAAGCACAACCTTAAAATCTTCCTTTGGAAGTGCTGAAAGGCCGTATTCGCAAAGCTGGGCCTTAGTTTCATAAAATAAAATTTTATAAAAGAACGAGGTGTTTTTTTCATAGTTTTTGTGGAGTCAAACAGAATAAAGTCTTGAGATACTAATTCGCCCAAATAAATATGTAGAATAAGCAGGGATCAGTATTTGCCGGTAACATTCATGAAAACAAATTCCCGTGGAGTTACACATGTGGTGGAATAGCCTGGGGGAAGCGTGGGGTAAAATAGGGTCAACGTGCATTTGGGAGGACTTACAGGGTTGCTGAAAATTAACCCGAGGGGAGATATCATAAAGGCATTGATCACATTCTTGGACTCGGCTCACAATGTATTCCATTTTTCGAATTTTGAACTCACACTGACATTGGAAGAAATAACTGGATATATTGGGACCCCTACGATTCCCCTGAGACAACAATACTTGATTGCGCCAAGAGCCCTCGCTGTGCACAAGTTCTTGGACTCCTTAAAAATCAGTAGGAAGGTTTATAACCGAGATCTGTCAGCCGGCTTCTACACCCCACAGTTTATATATCAGAGGTACGAGCACATAGGGGGATTCAATAAGCCGGAAAACCATATTTGTTGCAAAGGAAACCAACTCAAATGGGAGGAGCATCGATGTTTTTCATTCATGGTATTCTTCTTGGGTCTTTTGGTATTTCCGTGGAAGGATAGAAATATTGACATATGGATAGCAGGGGTCGTCAGCACTTTTATTACTCAAGTCAAGAGCACCCTAGCTCCTATGATCTTATCCGAAATCTTACGTGCTCTCACCGCCTGTAAAGCGGTAGGAGACTTCTTTGAAGGATGTTACCTATTGTTACAAATATGGATGATCGAACACTTATGCCACCATCCTCAGTTAATGAATTATGGGTCGCCAACAAAGAGCTGCATAGGAGAATTCTACAACAGGGTTGATGGGTCTAGGCTACCTGAGGGTATCACAGAATGGGTGTCGCATCTCCGGGTTGTCACTGCAAACCAGATAAAGTGGACATATAGGTGGCTTCCCGTGGATGAAACCGTGTATATGCCAGCCACTGGGCCTCATTTCCTTCTGATGGGTCTCCGAAGTATCCAACCCTATGCGCCATACAGAGTAGTAAAGCAATTAGGCGGATGCCAAATGATTCCTAGCAATGAGGATATTAGCTGCCATGCAGTTGAGATCAGCCCCAATGGTCAATTCCCTGAAGCCGTCGTTCGTCAAATATGGAATGAATGTCAATACTTGACAGTGGGTACCCGAGTACGCGACATATCAAAAAGCGAGGCTGCACCGGAATACCTTGCTTGGTACAAAAAAGAAATAGAGCCCGGAAAGCAAGCAAAGAGACCGCACCTCAAAGAATTTGTTGAAAAATCACAAGAACAATGGGATTGGATAGCCAAGGAAAACGAATACAGGGCCACCATAGGAAGATTATAAAAATAGGTCAAAGGGCTTCAATTTGAAAATGGTTTTCAAGCTGCAGCAGATGAGGTAGAAAAGAAAAGATAAACCAAAGAAAACAAGGCTTTGCAAGCCCAAATCCATAAAATGAAAGCAGCCGCGGAAAATCCCCCAGGAGCGCGAATGATGAAAAACTCATATACAACTTGAGGTGAAAAGTAACTGAGTATGGGTTTTACTTGAATAAGGCAGAAGGCGAGCTATTCGGGGTTTGGATACAATTAGCTGAAAGTGCGTAGGAACGAGCCCGCATCATTGAGCAATTAAAAGAAAGGCAAGACGATGAGGTTGCTGGGTTAAAATGGAAGGTCATCATGGCTGTGAATTGAGTGGCCAAGCAAGCTGGGGATTTTAAGGCCGAGAGAGAACATTGTTATGTAGCGATAGCAAGAATGGAGATGGATTTGCGGCAACTCCAGGAACTGAATTGGGAAACCGAGCAAACTCTTGAGGCAAGGGCCGAGAAAATTGGGCGATTGTTGCAAGAAAAGTGTGTTATTAGGTAAAGAGTACGGGCGATCGCAGACTACATCACCACAAAGTTCAACCATTGTGAGGATATGACAAGATCCATGTTCTTTGCCACCGCCATGACCTTTGTTCGGCAAGTGATGGAGGACCTCAACCACCTCCAATGGAGTTTAGCATGCCGCAAGGCCGAATGAGGCCTCGCAAGGCCCAGGAGCACTTGAAGCATTAATGTATTTCGGAAGATTGCATTTCCTTTTGCCAAAAATATATTTCAAAGTCTATCTGTTTAACCATGAGTTTGTATTTTTTCTTTTATGCGTAGTTAGTTGTTCTTTGAGTCTGTAGTTCGTTTTTATCAAAACTTGTTAATTTCTTGTCTAACCTGTCAGTCTTTTGATTCCTTGTAACTGAAGTTTGTATTATGAGAATGGAAATTTTCAAAATATTTTATTCTTCGCTTTTATTTGCAAGAACTACGCTAGGTCTGATTAATGAGGGGTCATGATACGTAGGACATCTACATAGGATTGACCACAATTGAATAAAATAAGACAGAAATTGAATAAAATAGGAAAACGGGAGAGAATAAGGCAAAAACAAAGGGGCTCCGCAAGCAAAGAAATAAAAGCTGGGATGACGCAAGCAACCAATGCATGTAGTGACCGAATGTTATTTAGGTGCATTCATGCCCAATATGTGGCTGCTTATGTGTCAGAACCTATCCGTTAACGCATTTTTGGTATTTTACCAGTTTCATACTAGACAGGTGATTAGTACTTGCGGCATTCTGGCAACCCACTCCTATAACACACGGTTTAAGAGAAAAAAAGCCATGAACAATCAGGAAATCGATGTCGGTATTATCGACCCCTCGAAGGAAATAGAGGAATTAGACGTTAATGCTATTAAGGAGGAAATGTATAAGCTAAAGCACCAAATGGATGAGATGTACTAGCCATGGGCAAGAAGATAGCTGCTCCCGGCCTATCCTGCTAATCCAACCTTCATCCCGCCATTGGCCCAAGCACCTGACCAGTCAGCAACCGATACACCCTCAAGTTTTCCTATTTATTCACAACATCAAGGTACGACCTCTCAACCACCACTAGCTCCAGTACCCAAAGTCGCTCCTCACCCTCCTCTGTCAATTGCCCCATCTATGTGGCGCCTCCACCTCCTGCACTTCATAAGTCATAGAGTGAACCCCTCTTTCATGCTTATGACCCTCAATACTATCCGCCAGAACCTGGTTACAAGATCCATGAGCCTTTCTCCTATGCTCCCCATCGCAAAATCCCGGCGGGAGTTGAAACACCGATAAAAAATCCTGAGCAGGAAGAGATGCATAGAAAGGTCCGTAGTTTGAAACAATCATTCGGGGACATGCAAGAATTAGGTGGCCAGGTGAGAGTGGCGTTCAAGGATGTTTATCTATTTCCAGACGTGAAGTTGCCTCTAGCGTTCAAGATTCCTAAATTTAACTAATATGATAGGGATGGCGATACGGTCGCGCATCTAAGGGGGTTTTGCAGCAAAATAAGAGGAGCAGGGGGAAAAGATGAATTGTTAATGGCGTACTTTAGCCAGTATTTGAGTTGGTCAGTGCTAGAGTGGTATACTCGGCGGGATCACAATCGGTGGTATACTTGGGATGACTTGGCACAAGCGTTCGCTTTTCACTTTAAATATAGTATCGAGATTGTCCCAGATCGTCTATCTCTGACAAAGCTGGAGAAGAAACACAACGAGAGTTTCAGGGAATACGGTTTTTGATGGAGGGAACAAGCTGCCAGAGTTGATCCTCCCATGAAGGAGAGTGAGATGGTTGATTATTTTCTACAGGCTCTGGAACCTACCTATTTTGGACATTTGGTGTCAGTAGTGGGAAAGTATTTCAACGAAGTTTCAAGATGGGAAATATGGTCGAAGAAGTCCTTAAATCCAATGAAATCATGAGCTACTCTGCAATTAAGGCAACCACTCAGGCCATCCAAGGTGGAGCTGGGGGAACATTCGGAAAGGAAAAGAAAGAGGAAGTAGCGACAGTGAAGTCGGGAACTTGGTTTAGACCTCGGCGCCATCTCATTACGCCCAGCCTCGTCCTCACCCCCAAACATACCCACACACCCCATAAGGTCCACCACAATATTACTATCAAACACCAGAACCCCATTTCTCAATCCATCACGCGCAAGCATACACCCAACCTTCTGCTCACGCACAATGGCGTGCATCCCCCCCCACAAAAAACCTACCCAACTCCACAAAATCATTATACACCTCCAAGATCCATAGAAGGTGTTCGCATAGAGCGAGTTATTCTAAAACCAGTAATCCAGCCACCAATCATCAATAGTAAAGTCATTACTTGGAGATATGAGCAAGAAATAGTGATGTACAAAGGAAAAAAAGTTAGCGAGGAAGTGTGTGAGGCCCGGGGTTTAACTAGGTCAAGAAGGTACATTGCCCCAGAATAATTGAGGAAGGGCAGAATCTCTAAAGATAACCAAGAACTAGTGAAGAAGGCGGTGTCAGAAGAAGAGGCGGAGGAATTCTTGAAGAAAATGAAAATGCAGGACTACTCCACTATAAAGCAGTTGAGGAAGACACCAGCTCAAATTTCCTTGTTATCCTTACTAATCCACTTAGATGAACACCGCCGGGCATTGATGAAGATTTTGAATAAAGCCCATGTCCCTGACAAGATAACACTGAATCAATTGGAAAAGATTTTAAACAATATATTCGAGGTAAACCGGGTCACATCCTCTAACGATGAATTGCCCATGGAGGGTACTAAGCATAACCGGGCTCTTTATATGACTATGAAATGTGAAAATGCTGTGGTCACCCGAGTTTTGGTCGACAACGGGTCCAGTGCAAATATTTGTCCACTCTCCACATTGACCAAGTTGAAGGTGGAAAAAGAAAGGGTCTGCAAGAATAACATCTGTGTTTTCGGTTTTGATGGTGGACGCAAAGACACTGTGGGAGACATAGTGGTAGAAGTGACAATGGGGCCCGTTGAGTTCACCATGGATTCAAGGTGATGGATGTAGTAGTCTCTAATAACTTGTTGTTGGGTAGGCTCTGGATCCATTCAGCCAAAGTAGTGACATGTACCCTACATTAGATTGTCAAATTTGAGTGGGACAAGCAATAGATTGTGGTGCACAATGAAGACAATCAGGGCATTTCAGGTGACGCAATCGTACCTTTCATTGAATCTGAGGACAACAAAGGGACATGGGTCTACCAGGTGTTTGATGCCATGTCAGTTCGGAAAATCCCAGAAGGTGAGGTTTTCATGACCCCAAAGATAGAAACCGCGTCCGTCATGGTGGTTTCAGAAATGTTGAAAAATGGTTTTATGCCCGGAAAGGGGTTGGGGGCTTCTCTGCAAGGCATAGTGCAACCAGTGTCCCCCCAAAAATCTGGACACTTTCGGCCTAGGGTTCATGCCCTCAGTGCCAGAAATAAGGCGAGCCCGGAAGCTAAGCCAGAAGGCTTGGGCTTTCCCAAAGCCCATCCCAAGGTTGTCCAAATCATTCGTCAAGCCCAACACTTCCAATGGCCCCCGACCAAAGATTTCTGGCCTGCTGATCGACGCAGACAGAGATCTTGATAAGAGGTTAGAAAGACTATTCAATATGGCAAATATGGCCGAGGTAGGAGAAGGATTGATCAAGGCATATGTGTAGTTCGTGGAGCATGTGCAAAAATCAATAACTAGGAAGGCACTCCTCTTCCCACTCGGAGGCAGTCGTGGTAGTGAGCATTGATTTTCCTTTCAGTCTAGTTTGTATTAGCTTCAGAGTTGTTAATTCAATTGTTATTTTCGTCTGTTTGGATGTGTAAACTCTGTTATCTTTGATTCTAATGAAATGCAATTTCCCTTTTAAACAATCTTGATAGTTTCCATTTCTCTTTACATTTCTTTTTTTTCTCTTATGTAAAGTTATTTTTATGTTGGTTCTAGTGATTTGACATGCATAAGGACTCCTCGGCCTAGTCTTCGAAACCGGTTTAGTTTAGAAATAATAATTCAAGAAATAGAACATGAGGATGAATCGGGGTATGATGAGGAAGGGGCATGGGATGAGATTAGTAAAGAGTTAAACCAATTTGAAGAGAAACCCAAACTAAACCTGAATGATACAAAGACGGTCAATTTAGGAAGCCCGGATAATGTCAGAGAAACAAAAATAAGTATCCATCTAGAGCAACAACTTATAATTGAGGTGTTGCTTGAGTACGAAGATGGCTTTGCATGGTCCTACAACGACATGCCCAGATTGGGCACTGACTTGGAAGTTCACAAGTTACCCACTGACCCAGCCTACCCTCCTGTCAAGCAAAAGCTGAGAAAGTTTAAAACTGACGTGAGCGTGAAAATTAAAGAGGAAGTGACTAAGCAGTTTGAGGAAAAAGTCATCCGAGTCACACATACCCCATCTAGTTAGCTAAATGCAGTGCCCATATAAAAGAAGGACGGTAAAACCAGAGTGTGTGTCGATTATCGTGACCTCAATAAAGCAAGTGCGAAGGACAACTTTCCCCTGCCAAACATTCACATACTGATTGACAATTGAGAAAACAACATTCATCATTCTGTGGTGGACATATTGTTATAGAGTCATGCCTTTTAGTTTGAAAAACGCCGAAACAACATACATGAAGGCCATGACAACCATTTTTCATGATACGATACATAAGGAAATTGAGGTTTATGTGGATGATGTGATTGTCAAGTCCAGGAAGCAATCCGATCACGTCAAAGACTTGAGGAAATTCTTTCAAAGGCTTCGCAGGTATGACTTCAAACTCAACCCGGCAAAATGTGCATTTGGGGTCCCCTCAGGAAAGTTGTTAGGCTTCATAGTCAGCTGTTGAAGCATCAAACTAGACCCATCAAAGATCAAAGCTATATTGGAGCTAGCGCCGCCAAGGAATAAAATAGAGGTGGTGAGTCTATTGGGAATATTAAATTACATCAGCCGGTTTATTGCTCAGCTCACAACCATCTGCGAGCCCATCTTTAAGCAATTGAAAAAGAATGCTGTCGTAATATGGACAAGAGAGTGTCAAGAGGCTTTTGATAAGCTAAAGGAATATTTTTCGAACCCACCGGTATTGGCCCCGCCGGAACTAGGAAGGCCCTTGATTTTATATTTGACAGCCTTGGACAACTCATTTGGGTGCGTATTGGGCTAGCACGATGTTACCGGGAGAAAAGAGCAGGCCATATACTACCTCAGCAATAAATTTACAGACTACGAGGTTAAGTACACTCACCTCGAAAGGACATGTTGCTCCTAGACGTGGGTAGCCCAGAAGTTAAAGCATTAATTGTCATCATATACAACTTATCTAATCTCACCTCTGGACCCATTGAAATATATTTTCTAGAAGCCCATGCCCACAGGAAGGCTTGCGAAATGGCAAATCTTGCTCACTGAGTTTGACATTATCTACGTGACTAGGGCTACCGTGAAAGCACAAGCATTGGCAGACCATTTAGCTGAGAATCTGATAGATGAAGAATATGAGCCCTTGAACCCATACTTCTCACACAAGGAAGTGATGCATATTGATGGATCGGAACGGGATGAGAAGTCGGGATGGAAATTGTTCTTTGATAGGGCTGGCAACATGAATGGCGTTTGGATAGGAGCGGTGCATATTTTTGAAGAAGGGCAGCATTATCCAGTCACAACTCAGCTCCGCTCTTACTGCACCAACAACATGGCAGAATACGAGCCGTGCATTTTGGGCCTGAGATTATTAGCAGACATGCGTGTCCAGGAAGTATTAGTCTACAGAGACTCGGACCTTCCGGTACACCAGATTCAAGGGGAGTGGGAAATGAGAGATTTAAAACTCATACCATACCACCAATGCCTGTATGATCTCTGCCAACAAATATAGTAAATAGAGTTCAGGCACATCCCCAGAATACACAATGAGGTTGCTGATGCCCTAGCTACTTTGGCGTCAATGTTACATACATCGTAAAAGGCTTATGTTGATCCGATACATATCTGGGTCCACGATCAACATGCTTATTTCAACATGGTGGAAGAAGAGCTTGACGACGATCCTTGGTTCCACGACATCAGCAATATATCAGGAGAGGTGTGTACCCTGTACAATCCACGAGTGACCAAAAGAGAACAATCCGTCATTTGTGAAGTGGGTTTTTCTTCAGTGGAGGAATCTTATATATGAAAGAACGCTGGATATTGGTTTGCTAAGATGCGTAGATGCTGGGCAGGTGACAACCATGATAAATGAGGTGCATGCTAGCGTCTGCGGGCCACATATGAGCGGATATGTTTTGGCAAAGAAGATTCTCCGGGCAGGATATTATTGGCTCACCATGGAGCAGGACTATATCAGCTTTGTACGTAAATGGCAGCAATGTCAGGTGCATGGAGACTTAATTCAATCTCCGCCATCTAAGTTGCATACGATGTCTGCACCATGGCCTTTCTTTGCTTCGGTCATGGACGTCATCGAGCCCATTGAGCCAGCAACTTCTAACAAACACAGATTTCTCCTGGCTGCTATTAACTATTTCACCAAAGTTGAAACAAAATCTTTCAAGGCGGTGACCAAGAAGGCCGTGATCGACTTAGTGGAAGGAAATATCATGTGTCAGTTCGGAATCCCCAGGACTCTCATTACTGAAAATAGGTCAAATCTTAACAGTCACTTAATGAGGGAATTATGTCAGCAGTTCAAGATCACACATCAAAATTCTACCCCGTACCTCCCCAAGGCAAACAGAGCATTTGAGGCGCCCAATAATAACATAAAGAAGATACTTCGAAAAATAGTGGAGGGGTCTAGGAAGTGGCATGAGAAGCCGCCTTTTGCATTGTTAGGCAATCGCACCACTGTCTGCACTTCAGTAGGGGCAACTCCATACTTGTTGGTATATGTCTCAGAAGCGGTGATCCTTGCTGAAATTTATATCCCCTCTCTTCGAATCGTGGTCGAAGCAGGAATAGACGGCGAAGATTGGGTCAAAGCTCGTTTGGAGTAATTGAGTTTGGTTTACGAGAAAATATTGGTGGCGGTATGCCACGGCCAATTGTATCAACAAAGGATGGACAGTGCATATAATAAGAAAGTACGTCCAAGGAAGTTTGAAATAGGTCAATTGGTATTGAAGTTCATCCACCCTCACTAGGTCGAGGCAAAGGGCAAGTTCACTCCAAACTAACAAGGACCGTTCGTTGTATCAAGAGTGTTGTCTAATGGAGCATTGTGTCTGACAGATGTAGAAGGGAAATGTGTGGAAATGGCTATCGATTCGGATGCTGTCAAAAGATATTATGTATGATTTTCTTTTGGATCATTGTCTATACTTTACACTTGTTTGTACTAGGCATATTTTGAAAATTGGAATGACAGAGTCATTTTATTCGGCTATCTAAGCACTTTATCCTTTGCTAATCCTTTTGAGATTCAATTATTTTCTTTCATACCCCTCTTTCGAAATTGGTAACACAAGTCAGGAACGCAAGTATGGGAAGGCAGTGAAAGGAAAAGAATGGAAAGAATGAAAACAAAAGAAAAGAAGAAGAAAAGAAAAACAAGAAAAGAAAAGAGAAAAGAGAAAAGAAAAAAGGAAAAAGAAAAGAGAAAGAAGACAAAAAAAATACAAGGAAGAAAAGAAAATAGACAGAAAAAAAGGAGAAAACAACAACAAAAACAAGAAATCGGTATGAACTACGTTTGGCCTGATTCCTTTTAAAAGAATACGTAGGAAGCCCCACGGTTCGATCTCATCAAAATAAAAATCCAAAATCCCCAAGCAACAAACTGGGGCAGAAGTTGCGTTGTAAGAATTTGATTCTGAAAGTGTAATTGTGAACCCATTTGAATTGCGTTGAGCCTTTGATATACTTTCTTTATAACCTTATCCAAAATCCCACGTTACAGTCCAGGGGAAACACTCCGGGCCGAGCAGGAAAGATAATAAAATGAGAGAGTCTTATTGCTGAAATCCCTCATGGGCACCTTATGGCAACGAGAGTTGAGAAAATAGAAACGAGAGAGTCTCATTAGTGAAAACCCTCACGGGTACCGTGAGGCGAAGGTAAGGCAAGAAAGCAACACTTAGAAAAGGGTAGTTGGCGGAAATCTGTTCATAAACATTGTCAGTCAAGCAAAGCCAGGGTTGGCTTGAAGGAATTGGGTTACAAATGGTCACAACAACAAAAGCACAGCAATAGAAGAAGGTCAGTCATCGAAACAGACTGGGTCGACTAGGCCGAAGTGCATGTCATGATCATGAAAACCAGCTTTTCTTCTTCAGATAAGTTTTTTTATCTTCTTTCCAACAGCCAGTGAATATGGAATCGATTACCCTAAATACCGTTCCGGGTGCATTTCATTTTTCTTTCGTGTCTCTAAAGTCTTTGTTTAAGGAAACGAGTGGAATTTCGAAGCCGATTATTTGCTCCCAAAGGGACAAAGCGCATAACGCTCAAAAGCGTAACAAAGATTACAAGTGTGGAACAACAAGGGGAAGCATTCACAAAAACTATAATTGATGGAAGAGACAAGAGTCGGCAAGTAGAGGAACACCACGCAAGATGGGGATGCAAAGTAAAACCACAATGATCGAGTGTCAGTCAAGCATCATAAATGGACCAGGTAATCTCAGGAAAGGGTGTAAAGATTTTAGCATAGGATATGTAACCCCAAAATGACAAACAAAGCAAAGCCATAGGTGTTACAGGATCAGCCAAGCATAACACGCTAACTAAGCAATCGTTAGAGAGGGGTATAAGGCTTCTGGAAAGAGAGGCAAAAGCGCAACACAAAGGTGGAAATAGCCATGAGAGTTGACCTAGCATGACATATCAACTCGTCAATCGTCAGAAAGGGGCATAAAAATTATGGTAAAGGGTTGGAAGTGCAACCCAAAGCAGGAAGCAAAATAAAAGCACAAAGAGCAAGGGCCAACCAAACATCATAAACAGACTGGGTTATTCCAAGAAAGGGTGCAAGGATTTTGGAAAAGGAGTGGAAAGGTAACACAATGATGAAAAACAAAGTGAATCTGCAAGGTTCTGAGGGCTAGTCAATCATAATACATTGACTTGGAAATCTCGACAAAGGCGCGAGGATTCTGAAAAAAGGGCTAGAAATGTAACACAATTAGGGGATCAAAGGAAAGTCGTAAAGGTTCGAGGGGTTATCTGAGTAGTTCAAGCAACTCATCATCACCATAGAAAATGGAACACAACAGAGCACGAAAGTGGGGATGCCACTTTCTAGAAAATGCCGCAAGCTGACCACCACTTTTCAAACTGATAAGTTTTCTTTGATTGACATAGGGGCTGAAAAATTCCGGAAGAGCCTAAGGGGGCCGCCCACAGGAGAAGGCAGGCACATAGAAGGTACGATCTAAATCTCAGGGCCCATCCGAAAATGGGACACAGTTCAAACTTAAAATTGACATAGTCCGTCATAAATATCCTCCCCAACAAAGAGCACAAGGGGACAAGCTTTAACTACAAAGCCTAAAAGGAACAATTGAGGTTAAAATAAGCATGTAAGTTGAGATGGAATGCCGTTTGAAGCTCAGACAGATGCGGGTAACATGGGCAAGCACCAACACCTTCCCCACTAAGAGTCTACCCAGACAAGCACCAACACCTTCCCCGGTAAGAGTCGCAGAAACCCTCCTGGACAATAATTACTAGCAGAAACAACCAGAAGTTGGAAATGGCATTTAAGTTGGAACCCTTAGGACCATTTTGGAAAATGGGACTTCGTTTAAGGTTTAAGGTAATTATGGATAGCAAAGGTCATAAAATGACTTGCACATTAAAGTAGGATTCAGTTAAGAGTTGTCAGGACCCTCCTGAAAAATGGGACTTGGCGTAGAACACAAACAATTGGGTGGCATGGTCAAACTCAAATATTTCCCCAACAAGAGTCAAAAAGAGTCTTCAGGACCCGCCTGGATAATGAGATCTAATCGTAGGAGTTTCCAAGACCCCCTGGATAGTGGAATGTAGCTCTAAATACTAACCCCCAGCAGTCACATTTTGTCACCTAAATAAGAGTTATCAGGACGCGCCTGAATAATCGGAAGTAGTTTTGATCACCAGTCACCAGCAGATCCCCAACAGATATAACCCGTAACATTACATAGTGGAAAATAGTACCTTTAGCTTAATCTTAAAGTTGTCATCAGTGAAGAAGTCAGGACCCTCATGGATAATGGGACTTAGCTTAGATTTAGATATATTTAGTACATGGATTTTCTTAACACTCACAGATCCACCCAGCA
This sequence comes from Nicotiana benthamiana, assembly GCA_034376525.1. Lineage (NCBI taxonomy): Eukaryota > Viridiplantae > Streptophyta > Magnoliopsida > Solanales > Solanaceae > Nicotiana > Nicotiana benthamiana. Next base: position 78,879,698 of record CM067330.1, read on the forward strand.
CCAAACTGGGGCAGGAAGAATTTCTTGGGTTTTGTTTGCTTTATTGTGATCAGGTACATAGGCAGCAGTCTCAGGGAATATTTTTTAAAATTTCAAGTTTTGGTAATCAGGCGCCCACCTGTAGAACAAGGGAATATTTTTCAAAATTTCAAGTTTTGATAATCAAGCACCCACCTGTTAGAATAAAGGAATATTTTTTAAAATTTGAAGTTTTGGTAATCAGGCGCCCACATGTAGAACAAGGGAATACTTTCAAGATTCAAGTATTAGTAGTCAGGCGCCAATTTGTAGAACAAGGGAATATTTTTCAAATTTCATGTTCGGCAATCAGGCGCCTACCTATAGAACAAGGGAATATGTTTCAAGATTCAAGTCTTGATGATCAAGCGCCCACCTATAGAACAACAGAATATATTTCAAAATTTCAGGCTTTGGCAATGAGGCGCCCACCTGTAGAATGAGGGAATATTTTTCAAAATTAAAGTTTTGATAATCAGGCACCCACCTAGAGAACAAGGGAATATTTTTCAAAATTTTAAGTTTTGCTAATCGGGCACCTACCTGAAGAACAAGGGAATATTTTTCAAAATTTCAAGTTTGGGTAGGCAGGCGCCCACATGTTAGAACAAGGGAATATTTTTCAAAATTTCAAGCTTTGATAATGAGGCGCCCACCTGTAGAACAAGGGAATATTTTTCAAAATTCAAGTCTTGGTAGTTAGGCGCCCACCTGTTAGAACAAGGGAATATTTTTCAAAATTTCAAGTTTTGGTAATCAGGCGCCCACCTATAGAACAATGAAATATTTTCAAAATTCATGTTTTGGAAATCAGGCACCCACCTGTAGAACAAGGGAATATTTTTCAAAATGCATGTCTTGATAATCAGGCGCCCACCTGTAGAACAAGGGAATATCTTTCAAAATACAAGTTTTAGTGATCAGGCGCCCACCTGTAGAACAAGGGAATGGTTTTCAGATTGTGAAGTTTTGTAGTCAAGCATCCACCTGCAAAACAAGAGAATACACGTCAAGTTCAACAATTCGCATCAAACATGAAGGAAAAAAAGGGAAGGAGTCAACAAGGCAATAAGGAGTTTGCAGGAAGAAATACAAGGCAACATTGCAACAAGGATAAAGAGCAAGATTGAAGACATAGATAGACTTCTCTTTGTTATTCGTAGCTTATAGCTTAGTCTAGTTTTTTTTTCATGAGGTGTAATAAGACGGCCAGTAAGTAGTAACAACAGCACCAGTAGCGAAATCACAACTCATGTTCGTCCCAGCTACCAAACATTCTAGAACTACACTGACCTGATTCCTTTGTAGCCAATGATATGTAGGCAACTTGTGATTCAGGGTTCGGTCAGAAAGTTTTTAAAATGCTTCTCATGGGATGCAAAGCAAGCAAAAATCCCTCAGTTGCTCCTTTATCTTTTCCCAGAAACCCTTCGTCTCTCCGAGCAAAGAGGGGCAGCTGTGAGCACGTGATTTTTGCTTCGGTTGACATGTTCCTATAAATTCCCTAACTTAGGATTTGTTTTTATATAGTTTGAATTTTTAGGAATAATTTGAGTGATTTCGTGTTTGTTTTGATTTTCTTCTTTTATTATTTGAATTTGTAGGATTTATTTGCGTGACTTTGCGTTTATTGGGATTTTTCTTTGAATTTTACGAATTAATTGCATAAGTTTGTGTTTATTTGCATGTTGCACGTTTAATTTACATAAGTCATAAAAATATAAAATGGTATGTTTGCATCTAGGATTTAAATTTTGAATTTTCGTGTTATTAATTAGTGAGGGAAAATTAATAACAAAATTTGTTAATTCTCTTTGAAATTTAGAATTTAGGAACTTATATAGTTTATTTCTTGTTAAATAGGTTTTTGGCTATTTTTGTCTTTATTTTTATTTTCTTAAAAATTGAAGAAAAAAAAAGAGAGTAATAATAAAACAAAATATAAAGCATAGGTGTGGTATACAAAATTGGCTACATTTTGGGCAAGATCTTGCACTAAACCCAGCCCAAATAACCAAACCCCATTCAAATAAACCCAAAATCAATAACCTTGCCCGGTCCAAAAGCCAGAGCTGCCTAAAACGGCAGCTTTTTCCCAGGCGTCTGAGCCGTTGATCATCTTTGATCAAACGGCCTAGATGCAAGGGGGCTTTATCCTATATAAGTGTCGAAATAACCCCCCATCAACCTAACCTTATACAATGTCTAAGCAAGCCCCAAATTAGCCAGTGTAACTCCGCCCAGCCTCGCCATATCACCATCGCCTGCCGCCGGTCAGACATCGCCGCCGCAACCGGCGTAACTCCAATGTCTTCCAAAATTACACCCCGGAACCCCCTCGTTCCCCTCTTTCCAAATCTCCTAAGATCACCTCTCAAAACTCGCCTGAACTCGTCGAATATCAATTTGAAGCTTGGTAGCTCCGCCATCCACGGCGGCGACAGGTGGCCAACGACCTCCCAAATCACACCATACACTCCCCTCACTCTCGTCTTTCCAACTCCATCATTAAGCACCCTAAAACATGGCCCCAAATCCTTGAATATTCGTCGGAACTTGGCTGCTCTACCATGCACGGCAGTGACGTAACTCCAATGGCTGTCAAATCGTCACCACTCACTCGTCTGACCCTCATCTACCCAAAAACACATCTAATTCCTTTCAAATAACTCCTAGACCCCTCATATTTCAAATTCACCCTAACCTAGTTTTGAGTTCAACCCTTAAATACCATTTGAGTTTCGAAACGGAGTCACATGTTTGTTTTGGCCCGAAAACAAACACGTGGCATTGCTTGGAGGCTCAAATAGAATTCAACCAAGTCCAATTGAAGAATAATCAGTAAGTTCATATTTTTTTCCCTATTTTTCTATTTGTTTTGTTTGGTATTGTGTGGACAATCGCATGATTCAATTGCTAGTTTTAGGAGCCCTGAACAATGCCTATAGTGAGATTTTAGTTAGCCACCATGTTTCAAAGACCAAGCTCTGATTTGTTTTTGTTCGGGCTGCTTTTAGTTTTTTTTAAAAACAATTTGTTAGGTTAAAATCCAGTATAATAACTTCCATGTTCTTCTTAATTTCGGTATTCAGTAGTGTCTGGATTTCTGAGTTTGATTATTGTCCCAGATTAATAGTTCACATGTAATTAGGAGATTGGTTACGTTTTGTTTTGGTTGTTTTAGTTTTTAGTTTTGTTAGGCTAGCATAGTAGTTTCCAGTTTTTTGATTCCGACTTGCTTCAAATCTTGTTAATAGCATGATAACTATAGCCTCCCATATTTTTTTCTTTTAGTTTTAGTACTTGATTTCAATTCTCAATTCAGTAGTGTATGTTCTGATTTTGATTGTTGGTTAGTCTTGACAAATAGCTCAATGTAATTAGGTATTGGTTATAGCTATTAAATAGTTAATAGTTAATTACACGATTTAGTATTAGTAAAATGTTGTTTTCAGCATTAAAGGGGGTAATACAATATTCTCACTTAGTTCTTGTAATTTTTAGAATAAAATAGGGTAATATAGAACTTTTAACTTGCCTTTTGTAGTTTTTAGAATAAAATAAGGGTAGTATAGGTTTCCTGCAAGAAAAGAGCAATGCAAGAATTTTTTAGACCTTTTTAGAAGGTTGGTTTAGTTTAAAATTCAGTAGTTTAGTGTAGTGACTTGGGAAACAATTCAAAAAATAAAGGATCAAATAGCTAAAATCTTAAAATCAAAGGAGGGAATAGTAGTTAATTTGTAATAAGGGTGTTGCCCTAGCCTTTGGCTATAAATGGGACCCCAAGTCATTCAAAGGGAGGGTCTGAAAAGTTTGATGAAAATCTTCAGCAGTAGCTAGAAAATTAACCTTCTAATTCCTGCAATCATAACAAAAATAAAAAATATTAGAGTAGATGGAACACTTAAGAGCCCTTCCTTCAAAGCCTAGGCATTAGAACCTTGCAAACCTACTGAAAATCACCACAAGTATTGTTTTATTAGAAGTCCAGCTGCTCTAAGGTCTAGTTTGAGCTTTATCTCTGGGTTTTGTGTTAATTAGTTGGGCTGTGAGTATCCTGGAGTTTCTGGGCCTGGTTTCAAGTTGTATGGAGGTTAACACGGGTGTGCATTTATGTGACCCAAATTCAAATTCCAGCAAAGTTAGAATATGACAAGAGCCACGGGTGCATTTATGTGACGTGGTTCGAGGCATGTTTTAACGACGTTGTAATTTACTTTCAAAATAATAATAAATGGTTAAAAGATTTGAAATGCACATAGGTTAGTAATTGCATAAAATCATATAATTTAAGCCAAATATAGCAGTTGAGCGACCGTGCTAGAACCACGGAATTCGGGAGTGCCTAACACCTTCTCCCTAGTTAATAGAACTCCTTAATCGAATTTCTGGTTCGCAGACTGTTAAATAGATTCATTCTTTCCTCGATTTGGGATTCTAACTAGTGAATTAGAACACCATAAATCTTCCAAGTGGCGACTCTGAAATTCAATTTAAAAATGGAATCCCAATCCGATTGTACTTTAATTTGAAAAACTCCCTTTATCTACGCCTTTCGCTGGGTTGTAGATAGCCAAAAGGAGGTGTGACATAAGGTCTTATAAGTTTTAAGATGCCTTACTTGAGATCTTACAGTTTTGGTTACTTGGTACAAGTATAATTCATGACTTTCTCGAGGTCATACAAATTTAGTTACTTGGTAAAAGTATAATTCATGGCTTGCTTAAGGTCTTACAGATTCGGTATTGCCTTACGAAGGTCATATGAACACGAGGTTGCCCGCATGGGGTCCTATAGCCTGGAGTTTATAGGGTGACACGGCAATAGTCCCCAAGACATCAAAAGTTTCTTGGCTCTATAGCCGTTCCTTGTAAACTTGGTATCACCTCAATGATGGTTTACGAGTTTGAAGTTTTTGGCTGGAGGTCATATGGTTTTGTGTTTTTGACGCCAGTCCCTAAGTGTTCGGGAAATTTGTGGCTCTGGAGCCGTTTCTGGTAAATCATAATAGATTTCTTTGAAGCGTAAAGTGTTCTAACATAGGAAAAAATATTTTTGATTACTTGGCTCAAGTATACATGTTTTCTTTGTAAAGGGATCGGTTATACTATGTGGAAACTGTTTGTTGGACCCTTTGGCCCAATACATCATTTTCCAATCGAGACCCCTTTTTGGATCATCTTGACTTTTTCGACAAGGTGATCTTCCAGGGAGATGCCCCCAGCGTTTGAGGTTGATTGAAGAGAAGCCTTGAACACTTGTTAAGCTCTCCTTAGGTAGTACATAGATGTTTCCTAGTTATATACCTAGCCGGTAAAACCCTTCTTGGGATAAAATCTGATCGAAGGAAAATTTTATGCAACACATGCTTTAAACATAAGATCTTCGAGTCGAGAGATGTTTCGACGTCTTCCACCAGACACCTTAGCAGTAGTAATATTTGAGCATTGATATGTTCCAATTGCTTGGGAGTTGTTTACCTTCCATGGAACCGAGCTTGTAGGACCTTTGTCGATCACTCCAAGGACGCGATATGGTCCTTCCCAATTGTTGCCTAGCTTTCTTTCGTTATGTTTTTGAGTATTTAGGGTGACTAAGTCCCTGATTCCAAAATGTCAGAGATTTGTTCTCTTGTTATAGTACCTTTCAATCCTTTGTTTTTGGGCGGCCATTTGGACCAGCGAAGCTTCTTTCTTTTCATCCAGTAGTTCGAGGGCCTAGTCATGGCCTTGTTGTTTGAGGTATCGATGGTGTGTCAGAGTCTGGTGCTTTGTTCCTTGAGCACAAGAGGTATCAAAGCCTCGGCACCATATACCATAGAGAAAGGTGTTTCTCCTGTGCTTGATTTTGAAGTTGTTCTATATGCCTATAATACTTTGGGTAATATCTCTCTCCATTTTCCCTTAGCACTTTCCAACTTCCTTTTTAAGTTTTGAATGATGGCCTTGTTTGTAGATTCGGCCTAACCGTTTGCATGCGGATGGTAGGGTGTCGATGGGATTCTTTTGATTTTGTGGTCCTCGAGGAACTGTGTTACTTTGCATCCTATGAACTGTTTCATGTTATCGCATGTTATCTCGGAAAGAATCACGAATCCGCACATGATGTGGTCCCAATTGAAGCTAATGACTTCTCCTGCTCTTATCTTCTCAAAGGCCTGTGCTTCCACCCATTTTGAATAGTCAGTCATACATAAAATATATCTAGCTTTACCTGGTGCCTTTAGTAGGGGTCTGATGATGTCCATCCCCCAGTTTATGAACAGCCATGGAGATAAGATTGAATGTAGCTATTCATCAGGTTGGTGAATCATTCAGGCAAACCTCTGGCATTTGTCGTATTTACAAATGAATTAATTGGTATCCTTTTCCATGTTGTTCTAATAGTTGCCTACTCTGATCACCTTTCGGACTAAGGAATCTGCAGTGAAATGATTTCCGCTGGTATCCTCATGGATTTTTTTGGAGCACATAATCCGTGTCCCCTGGCCCCAGAGATACTGCTAGGGGCCCATTAAAGGTTATTCTGTACAGAGTTCTGTTTTTTTCGAGCAAGAATCAGGCTTCTTTGGCTCGCAAGGCCCTCGACTCTTTTGGGTCCACGGGTAGTTTCCCATTTCCAAATAATCGATATGTTTGTTGTTGAAACACGTTCTCAAGGCACTAAGCTAAACGTGTGTTCATTTTTGTAGGTTTTGATAAATGAGAAACGATGCGAAATTGACATACGACGAGGTCCAAGCACAAGCGCGTAAATGTCACGCAAAGAAGTTCAAGCACAAGACAAACAAGATCAAGGCTAAACAAAGTTATACATGAGTCGCTCTTTAATTGTGATCTTGATCCGACGACTTAACTCAAGACTTGGCTTCTCTTGTAAAAACATTTTATAAAATCATGCATATTTAATTTAAGGCAAAATGATTTTAAATCATGCATATTTATTTTAGTCAATATAATTTTCAAACATGCCTCTAAAATCTGGACAAAGATAATCCATTATGTACTTATGATAATCGATTATGTGAAGGCAACTGCAAGACAATCGATTGTGTACCTTATGACAATCGATTGTGTTGAGGCAGTGTCCATCAGATTTTTGAAATATGCATGACAATCAATTGTGTACCTTATGACAATCGATTGTGTTGAGACAGTGTCCATCAGATGTTTCAAAGCTACAAAATAATTGATTGTGAACCTTATGACAATCGATTGTGTTGAGGCAGTGTCTATCAGATTTTTCAAAGCTACAAAATAATCGATTGTGAACCTTATGACAATCGATTGTGTTGAGGCAGTGTTTATTAGATTTTTCAAGACTGAAAAATAATCTATTGTCCATATAACATAATCGATTATGTAAATGACCGTTGCCAAAATATTTTCAAACTCCGTCAGATAATCGATTATAGGATTTTAATAATCGATTGTTTGAAGTAAAATCTGGAAAAGATTTTTTGAACGTTGCCAAGTAATCGATTGTATATTTCTGATAATCGATTGTTTTACGTAAAATCTGGAAATGATTTTTTGAACGTTGCCAAGTAATCGATTGTATATTTCTGATAATCGATTGTTTTACGTAAAATCTGGAAATGATTTTTTGAACGTTGCCAGTAATCGATTATACGTCTTAGATAATTGATTATGCTGCGTAAAATCTGGGAATGATTTTTGGAACGATTGGAAAACAATCGATTGTGCCAACTTGACAATCGATTGTCGTAGCACAAAATCAGCAATTCTTAATTGGCAATTAGGCAACGGTTGTGCATGCTTTTGACACTATAAATACATCTTCAAATCAGTCTTCTAAACACAACAACTGATCATATTATTGCTAATGCTTGCATACTCTCTTATTCATCATTTTCTATTCATTACATAAGTTTTTGAGAGCCAAATTCTTGACGAAAGTTGTTGCATTCTTCAGCGTATTTATTTTACTCATATCTACTCTTAAGGAGAGTCTTGTTTTGAGTGAAAAGTGTTTTTATACACTTGAAGGGAAGTGTTAATCCCTTGTATTGTAAGAAGGAACGTTGTGATTCCTTTGGTTGAAGTCTTGAAGTGTTGTATCTTCGAGCGAAGGTTGTTGAGGCTTGTGTGACTCAAGTTCTCAGTTTGTAACGGGTTGTTAAGCACCCGTAAGCTTAACGAAGTTAGTGGAAATCTCGAGAGAGTCTCTCGGGGACTGGACTAGCCACGGGTTGTGGTGAACCAGGATAACATCGGTGCGTTCGTTCCTTATTATTTACTTATCGCACTTATTTCATTCCTGCAATTTTTAAATTCCGCAAGTTTACGCTGTTTTTTATTATAACGCTATTCACCCCCCTCTAGCGTTAAGCGTATATTCCAACAATTGGTATCAGAGCCCAACTCCCTGAAAAACTTAACCGTTTGAGAGAAACAATCCATGGCTTCTACTCGTGATTCTTTTGCAGGAATAGTTGAAGGACAATGCTCCACCCGACCACCACTATTCGATGGCACAAACTATACGTACTGGAAGGAGAGGATGAGAATATTCATTCAATCAAATAATTTTCATCCGTGGAAGGTTATATTGAAGGGAGAACAAATTCCAACCAAAAAGGTTGAAAATGAATGGGTTCCAAAATCCGAAGATGAATACGATGCGGATGATATCCGAAAAGTGCAGAACAACGCTAAAGCCATCAACTTATTGTATTGTGCTATAAACGCTGATGATTACAGAAAAATATCATGTTGCACAATGGCGAAGCAAATGTGGGATAAGCTGGAAATCGCGTACGAAGGTACAGACCAGGTAAGAGAGGCTAAAGTTGATTTTCTAACCCATGCATATGAACTGTTTCACATGAAGGAAGGCGAAAGGGTAGATGACATGTTCGAACGATTTTCAAAAATCATTAATGACTTACATGCTCTTAAGAAGACCTTCACGGATAAGGAACTTGTCCGAAAAATTCTCCGAAGTCTCACTCCGGAATGGCGCTCCAAGGCCGACACAATTCAAGAGTCTATTGGCATTTCAAATGTCACCACCGATGGATTAAGAGATAATCTTAAAACTTATGAATCTACTATACTTAACCCTCTTGTTAATGATCAAAGGAAACAAAGAATCGCCCTCAAGGCAAGCACAAGTCAACCTCAAAATGATGAGGACGGAGATAACGAGTTCGAACTCGTTATTAAGAGATTTCAAAAGTTCATGTGAAAAGAGTATGAACGAAAAGGCAAACAACAAGGAGATCAAGTAAAGTGCTATGGGTGCGGAGAAATCGGGCACATTAAATCAAATTGCCCAAATGTCAAAAAGGAGAAGAAACCCTTCAAGAAACACCGAGCATACATATCTTGGGGAGGCGACTCCGGAGACGAGTCGAGTGAGGAAGAAGAAGACGAAACCGCAAATCTTTGTCTCGTGGCTCACGAAAACAATCAAGAAGAGGTATGTCAAATTTCTTCCAAAACTTCTACTCTCTTGAGGAAATGCAAAATGCCTTTGATGAGTTGTATAGTGAATTCATTAAAGCTTCCAAAACTGTTAAGAACATTAAGGAAAATGCTTCTTTGAAAGAAAAAGATTTTGAAAAACAACTTTTTTTGAAAGAAAAGGATTTGGAAAAACTGATTTTGGAAAATGAGAAGTTGAAAGAAGAAAACAATTTTTTCGGCAAAAGAAGCGCCGACAAACCCGAGAGTTCTAGTAAAAATTGTACTTCTTGCATGCATCTAAAAGATGAGGTAGAAAGACTTAAGGGCACCTTAGATAAGTTCAATTCTTCTCATATAAATTTGAATGAAGTTCTTGTTAATTTGAAATCGACCAAACATGGGATAGGTTTTAAAAACGAGCCTAAAGAAAAAGTTGAAGCCAAACCCCAACCACCTAAGGCTCAACCTAGGACAAATAAAACAAATGTTCATCCTAGAGATAACAATCCTAGAATCAACATGCATGCTAGACCAAACACTAGAAGAAACTTTGAACATTTTAGGACACCTAGAAATGGCCCTCAACCTAGAAATAACTATTCTAGAAATGATGCATATCCTAGACCAAACACTAGAAGAAAAGTTGAACATTTTAGGACACCTAGATATGGCTTTCAACCTAGAAATAACTATTCTAGAAATGCTGCATATCCTAGAACAAATAGTAGGAGAAATGATTTTCATGAAATGCGCAATAGTCATATTGTCAAAAATAGAGTAAACAATTTTCGTCCGTCCAACTACTATCAACCTAGACGAATGCATAATCCTAATGTCATTTGTCATTATTGCAATCGAATTGGACATATTGCTCCTTCTTGCTTCACTAGACATAGACACTTAACTGCATGTCAAGCACAATAGCATGTTACACCTAACTATCAAGGACCCAAAACAGCTTGGGTACCAAAGACTCATTAATTTGTCTTGTAGGTATGTTTGAAGGGATCAAGCGTACTTTGGTACCTTGATAGTGGATGCTCCAAACACATGACCAGAGACGAATCCAAGTTCCTTCAACTAGAACACAAGGAAGGAGGCAGCGTTATTTTTGGAGATAACAACAAGGGAAAAATTATCGGCATTGGATCGGTCGGTAAGGATGAACCTTCTTCCATTAAGCATATATTGCTAGTTAAAGGTCTAAAACATAATCTCTTGAGCATAAGTCAATTATGTGACAAGGGAAATCTTGTTTTATTTGATTCGGATGAATGCTTAGTTTTTCGCCGTAGCGATTTTAAAATTATCCTTCGTGGTTTTATAATGGATAACATCTATATGGTTGATCTCGAAAATTCTTCATCTGAGTATGTGAATTGTCTTATGAGCAAAGAAGATGATATGTGGTTATGGCATCGTAGAGTAGCTCACATCAACATGCATCTTTTAAACAAATTAGTTTCACAAAATTTAGTTATTGGTCTTCCAAAATTTGAAATTTGAAAAAGACTCCATTTGCGATTCTTGTCAAAAAGGGAAGCAAACAAAAGCATCTTTTAAATCGAAAAATATTGTTTCAACTACTAGACCATTGCAACTTCTTCACATGGACCTTTTTGGACCATCTCGCATTGAAAGTCTTGGTAGAAATCGTTATGCTTTTGTTATTGTTGATGATTATTCTAGATTTACATGGACACTATTTCTTGCTCATAAAAGTGAAGCTTTTCATAATTTTTAATGTTTTCTTAAACGTGTTCAAAATGAAAAGGACACAACCGTCAATTCAATAAGAAGCGATCATGGGGGAGAGTTCGATCACAATCTGTTCGCGGATATTTGTGACGAACTCGGTATCGAGCACACCTTTTCTGCTCCACGCACACCACAACAAAATGGAGTGGTGGAAAGGAAAAATAGGTGTCTCGAAGAGATGGCTAGAACCATGCTCGATGAGGCTAAGATTCCCAAACATTTTTGGGTGGATGCCGTGAGTACCGCATGCTACGTTTTAAACAGAGTAGTCCTACGGCCAATACTCATGAAAACTCCCTATGAACTCTATAAGGGAAGGAAACTAAACATCTCCCATCTTAGAGTATTCGGTTGTACATGTTTTATTCATAACAATGGTAAAGATAATTTGGGAAAGTTTGATGCCAAATCTGATGAAGGAATTTTTATTGGTTATTCTTCACGTAGCAAAGCATATAGGGTATTCAATAATAGAACCGAAACTGTGGAGGAATCCCCTCATATTGTATTTTCCGAAAATAATGCTCGCTTGGCGAGAAAGGATTCTGGTTTTGATCCTGCAGGTATCTTAAGCTCAATAAGTCCTCAAGACAAAGTACAAGAGGAAACTCCTAAGGAAATTCAAGGTGAAACCTTGGAACAATTATCGGAGGAAGCGCCACAACTAGAAAAAGAAACGAAATTGCCTAACGCGTGGAGGACAATCAAAGACCATCCTCTCGAACAGGTAATTGGCGACATTGAACAACAGGTAAGTACTCGAAAGACTCTTAAGAACACCTTAGGACATACTGCTTTCGTTTCTCAAATTGAACCTTCAACCATCTCCGAAGCAATTGGGGATGAATTTTGGACCTTGGCAATGCAAGAGGAGCTTAACCAATTCAAACGAAATGACGTTTGGGATTTGGTGCCAAGACCCGAAAATCATACCATAATTGGTACGAAATGGGTTTTTCGAAACAAACTAGATTAAAATGGCGTAATCACTAGAAACAAAGCTAGGCTTGTAGCAAAAGGCTATAATCAAGAAGAGGGAATTGACTATGAAGAAACATATGCACCCGTAGCAAGGTTAGATGCTATTCGTTTATTGCTTGCTCTTGCCTCTTCTATGAATTTCAATTTATATCAAATGGATGTAAAAAGTGCTTTTCTATATGGTGTTATTCAAGAAGAAGTTTATGTAGAACAACCCCCGGGCTTTGAAGATTTTAAATCTCCAAATCATGTTTTCAAACTTAAAAAGGCGCTTTACGGTCTCAAACAAGCTCCCCGAGCTTGGTATGAACGATTGAGCAAATTTATTTTGGAAAATGAATTCATTAGGGGGAAAGTTGACACCACTCTATTTGTTAAGCATAAACACAATGATATTTTATTAGTTCAAATCTATGTGGATGATATTATTTTTGGTGCTACTAACAATGCTTTGTGCAAGGAATTTTCTGATTTAATGACAAGCGAATTTGAAATGTCTATGATGGGTGAGCTAACCTTCTTTTTGGGGCTGCAAGTAAAGCAAATGAAAGAAGGAACCTTCATTTGTCAAGCTAAATATTGCAAAGAATTTCTTAAACGATTTGAAATGAGCAACGCAAAAGCAATGGCCACTCCCATGACCACATCCGACCATCTAGACAAAGACGAGAAAGGTAAGGAAGTCGACACCAAGAAGTATCGAGGTATGATTGGATCTCTCCTTTATCTTACTGCTAGTAGACCGGACATCATGTTTAGCGTGTGCTTATGCGCTCGTTATCAATCATGTCCTAAGGAGTCTCACCTAACTGCGGTGAAACGGATATTGAAGTATCTTGTTGGTACTGTAAATGTGGGTCTATGGTACCCCAAAGGTTCTTCATGCCAACTTGTTGGCTATTCCGATTCCGATTTCGCTGGATGCAAATTGGACCGCAAGAGCACTAGTGGGACTGGCCATTTGCTCGGTAGCTCTCTAGTTTCTTGGTTTAGCAAGAAACAAGTAAGTGTTGCGTTGTCCACAACTGAGGCTGAATATGTAGCCGCGGGGAGTTGTTGCGCTCAAATCCTTTGGATGAAACAGCAACTCTTGGACTATGGCCTAAGTATCGATCATATCCCTCTTAGATGTGATAATACTAGTACCATATGCTTGACGAAGAACCCCATTCTTCATTCAAGAACAAAACACATTGAAATTAGGCATCATTTTATAAGAGATCACGTTCTCAAAGGTGATGTCGAAATTGAATTTGTTGAAACCAAAGATCAATTGGCCGACATCTTCACAAAACCTTTAGAGAAAGAGTCCTTCATCCGAATTCGTAGTGAACTCGGGATTCTTGACTCCACATTGATCTAAGTCATGCATTGAATTTTCCCTTTCACATGATTACTAACTTGAGCGTCGGAGGCGTCTAACGTATTTCTGCAGGTATCGCCCTAAAAGCTGGGGGAATTATAAAGACTGGTGCAGAATAATTGATTCCTCTTTAGAATAATAGATTTCACTTTAGTATATAATCGATTATCAAGTATCAATAATCGATTATGTTGACATTATTTGCTTTATTATCCCTTTTATGAAGTTGAAATTTTTGGTAATCTATAAACATGTTATTACTTATTTTGTTTTTTTTGCTAATGTCAAAAGGGGGAAGAATAAGGGCTATGCACTTAATACTTATTGGCACAAATTGAGGGGGAATTCATATGTTGAGGGGGAACTAATTGCATATATATATATACTTGTCTTGGATCGTCATTATGAATTACCTAATATGCATATCCCGATTAAGGTTTGCCATTATCAAAAAGGGGGAAATTGTTGAAACACGTTCTCAAGGCACTAAACTAAACGTGTGTTCATATTTGTAGGTTTTGATAAATGACAAACGATGCGAAATTGACACATGACGAGGTCCAAGCACAAGCGCGTAAATGTCACCCAAAGAAGTTCAAGCACAAGACAAACAAGATCAAGACTAAACCAAGTTATACATGAGTCGCTCTTTAATTGTGATCTTGATCCGACGACTTAACTCAAGACTTGGCTTCTCTCGTAAAAACATTTTTATAAAATCATGCATATTTAATTTAAGGCAAAATGATTTTAAATCGATTGTGTTGAGGCAGTGTCCATCAGATTTTTGAAATCTGCATGACAATCGATTGTGTACCTTATGACAATCGATTGTGTTGAGACAGTGTCCATCAGATGTTTCAAAGCTACAAAATAATCGATTGTGAACCTTATGACAATCGATTGTGTTGAGGCAGTGTCTATCAGATTTTTCAAAGCTACAAAATAATCGATTGTAAACCTTATGACAATCGATTGTGTTGAGGCAGTGTCTATTAGATGTTTCAAGACTGAAAAATAATCGATTGTCCATATAACATAATCGATTATGTAAATGACCGTTGCCAAAATATTTTCAAACTCCGTCAGATAATCGATTATAGGATTTTAATAATCGATTGTTTGAAGTAAAATCTGGAAAAGATTTTTTGAACTTTGCCAAGTAATCGATTGTATATTTCTGATAATCGATTGTTTTACGTAAAATCTGGAAATGATTTTTTGAACGTTGCCAAGTAATCGATTGTATATTTCTGATAATCGATTGTTTACGTAAAATCTGGAAATGATTTTTTGAACGTTGCCAGTAATCGATTATACGTCTTAGATAATCGATTATGCTGCGTAAAATCTGCGAATGATTTTTGGAACGATTGGAAAACAATCGATTGTGCCAACTTGACAATCGATTGTCGTAGAACAAAATCAGCAATTCTTAATTGGCAATTAGGCAACGGTTATGCATGCTTTTGACACTATAAATACATCTTCAAATCAGTCTTCTAAACACAACAACTGATCATATTATTGCTAATGCTTGCATATTCTCTTATTCATCATTTTCTATTCATTACATAAGTTTTTGAGAGCCAAATTCTTGACGAAAGTTGTTGCATTCTTCAGCGTATTTATTTTACTCATATCTACTCTTAAGGAGAGTCTTGTTTTGAGTGCAAAGTGTTTTTATACACTTGAAGGGAAGTGTTAATCCCTTGTATTGTAAGAAGGAACGTTGTGATTCCTTTGGTTGAAGTCTTGAAGTGTTGTATCTTCGAGCGAAGGTTGTTGAGGCTTGTGTAACTCAAGTTCTCAGTTTGTAACGGTTTGTTAAGCACCCGTAAGCTTAACGAAGTTAGTGGAAATCTCGAGAGAGTCTCTCGAGGACTGGACTAGCCACGGGTAGTGGTGAACCAGGATAACATCGGTGCGTTCGTTCCTTATTATTTACTTATCGCATTTATTGAATTCCTGCAATTTTTAATTTCCACAAGTTTACGCTGTTTTTTATTAGAACGCTATTCACCCCCCCTCTAGCGTTAAGCGTATATTCCAACATTTGTTTCTCCAATCCCATGGTAGGATAGTGGAGTTGATCCCGGCATGACCTACCTCGATCACTGATTTGGATAGATGAACAACAACCCTGAGGAGTAGTTCATCTTCCTTGACAGATGATCTTAGGTTTGCGAGGGCATTAGCCTCGCTATTTTGTTCTCGAGGTATGTGGATCAAAGTCCATTCTTCGAAATAGTTAAATGTGACTTGACTTTTGTCTAGGTATCTTTGCATCCTATCTTCTCAAACCTCAAAGCTCCCATTTACCTAATTTATTACCAAGAGGGAATCAAATTTTGCTTCGACGACCACACCTTCTAGGCCTTTGGCCACTTCCAAGCATGCAATCATAGCTTTATATTGGCTTTGCTGTTTGTCAACCTTGTAGTTTTATAGATTTCATTATCATGCCGCCTGTAGGAAGCTTCAGAAATATGCCAAGCTCAGACCCTCTCACGTTTGAGGCACCGTCAATGAACAGGGTACATACCCTGAAAGATGTGCTTGTTTTAACTAAAAGTTCTTTTTCAACCTCGGGCACGAGAGAGGGTGTTAAGTCGATTGCGAAGTCATCCAAAATTTGGGATTTGATATCCTTTCGAGGCTGATACTCGATATCATATCCCCCGAGTTCGATAGCCCATTTGGCCAATCAACCGATAATTCGGGATGATGCAATATGCTTCGAAGAGAATATATTGTTAAACCACATATATGATGGCATTGAAAGTATTTTCTTGATGCTCTTATTAATGCAAGAGCTAATTTTTCTAGGGCCGGATAACTGGTTTTGGCATTTCCCAGGGTCCGATTTACATAATAAATAGGGAATTCTATACCTTGTTCTTCTCAAACTAGCACACCACTTACCGCTATCTCGGATATGACCAGGTATAAATACAACATTTCATCCTCCTTAGGTGTGTGCAGTAAAGACGATCTAGTCAAATATCGCTTCAACTTCTATAAGACATATTGGCATTCCAAAGTCCATTCTATTTTGTTTTTTTAGTAAGGAAAAGAAATGATGACTCATGTCTGATGACCTTGATATGAATTGACCTAAGGCTGATATCCGCCTGGTCAGCCATTGTACGACCTTCACATTGTTTACCACCATGATTTCTTCGATGATCTTCACTTTGTCGGGGCTGATCTCGATTCCCCTGTTTGACACCATGAAGCCTAAGAATTTGCCAAAACCTACTCCAAAGGTACATTTCTCAAGATTGAGTTTCATGTTGTAGCTTCTGAGGATGTCGAATGTCTCTTGTAAGTAGGTAAAATGGTTTTCCCCAGGGAATTTACTGGCATCTCATCAATATAAACTTCCATGAATTTTCGTATTTGATGCTTGAACATTTTATTAACTAGGCGTTGATACGTGGCTCCCACATTTTTCAGCTCGAAGGGCATTACGTTGTAACAGTATGACATGTACTTCATGATGAACGAAGTTTTTCCCAATCCCCCAGGTTCATTGGAATTTGATTATACCAAAAGTAGGATTCGAGAAAGGTGAGGGTCTCATGACAAGATGTGGCATCGATCAAGCAGTCAATTTTAGGCAGCGGGAATGAATCCTAGGAGCAAGCTTTATTTATGTCTTTGAAATCTACACACACACTTAATTATTTTCCCTTTTAAGGGATTAATATCACGTTGGCCAGCCATTCCGGATATTTTACCTTCCTAATAGACTATTTTGAGGAGTTTTGTTATCTCGTCCTTGATGAATGCATGTTTTATTTTGTATTGGGGTCTCATTTTTTGCTTCACCATATTGAATCTAGGGTTGACACTCAGTCGATGGGTGGTTATTTCTGATTGAATATCTGTTATATATAAATAGGACCAAGCAAATAAATCGATCTTATTAATAAGAAATTGAATGATTTTTTCCTTGAGTTCGAGAGTTAGTCTTGTTCCAGGTATACCTTTCAATCTGGGAGATTTTCGATCAGAACAGTTTGCTCTAGTTCTTCAATAGTCGACTTCGTTGCGTCCGTTTGTTTGGGGGTACAAAGGTTGGGGGAGCAAGTAAATATTCTTCATCATCCTCGGGGTCTGTTTACCTCCTGTTCTTCCAAGGTAGGGTGTATAGAATTTGACACCTCCCCATGAGTTCTGAACATTTCTTTTGTCGCGTGATGTTCCCCATATATTGTTTTTATACCGTCTTTTGTTGGAAACTTCATCCTCCGATGCACAGTTGATGGTACTGCACTCATGTTGTGTATCCACGGCCTACCAAGCAGTGTGTTGTACCTCATGTCACCTCCGATGACATGGAATTTGGCATCCTGAACTGCATCGGACATGTTGACCGGGAGGGTGATCTTCCCTTCATTGCTTTATCGACCATGTTGATGTTGTTGAAGACTCGGGAGGTAGGTACAATCTGGTCGATCAATTCGAGATGTTCTACAATCTTCGACGTGATTATGTTGGCTGAGCTACCCGGATCCACGAGTACACATATTATTCAAACATTATTTATCAGAAATGAAATTACCAATCATAATTATGCTTTCGAGCCAATGTACCAAAATATTCCTCGCCGAATGCAAGGATTTCTTCGAACATGCGATCCCAACCTAATCCTTCTATTATAGCGGATATTTTTACCCATTTGACCATGGGTCCTTGGGGAATGTCAGTCCCACTAATTATCATATGAATGACGTGCTGAAGGTTTCCGGCTAGGTGTCCTATGTCTGCCTCTCTTTCTTCCCAGGTGAGATTTTTCTGAGTTTGCTGTTGATTTTGTTGGCGTGCACTCTCGTTAATGTGGGAACTGACATCAATGTGTTTGGTGTTGCATGAGACCGCACCCACGGGGGTCAGTTCTGGTGCATCCTCAAGGTTTCATGGTGGTACACTGATACCTGGAACAACTATACCATTCTTGCCTTAGTCTTCAAGGCCATTGTTTTCTCGTGCATTTACTGAGTTAGGAATTTTGACCTGAAATCAAATATTTTTGGACAAGAAAAAATGAGAAAGATAACTTGTGTTATGTAGTAAACCATCAAGAAAAATAATCACTATTATTCTTAGCCCTATGGTGGACGCCAAAATAATTAGCTTGAAAATGGTAATTACAGTTAGACTTGATTTTGTAGTTCTAAAAATACGTATTTTTTTATGCTGGTTGTTAAGTGATATATGCTAAGTGTAAGACTAGAAAATGAGATAGAAGCCTCAAGGCAGTAGGTTTAAGAAAACCGAGTGGCTAAGGATCGAGGCCTCGAGCTTACTTATACAGGGCCTCGAAGGCGAGCTAGGTACTAAGCTGTGGATGGAGGATGAAGTAGTAACAGTTTTGAGAACTTTGATGAGAACTCTTTATGACCAATAATGAGAAATAAATGAAGAAAAATTAACGAAATACAATAAATGTAAGATATAAATGTAAATAGTAGTAGAATTAAGGGAGAATATGTTTAAGTTAGAGAGCAGAGAATGTTCTTGTTCTTGTATTCAATGTTATGTATCATCTCCAAGAAACAACAAGGGCCCCCTTTATATAGAAGGGAAATTTCTATATAGTACAGACACACTTATTACAAAGAAAAGTAGCTAGTACAACTTACTTAGCAATCTGGTACAGAGTGGTACTATTCTTGTAGGTGTTGTCAGCTATGACTACGTGCCTAGGAAACTTTCTGCTTGTCCATGGTAACCACAATTTATGTTGTCCCAAGGTCGGACATTAATGAACCCTCGAGCTATGCCCCGAGCCTTCGAAGCAAAACTACGGAAAAACATATTGATTGTAAAAATCGGGCTCTCCGATTTTATATGTATACAGTTAATTAGTATGAATTATACTCCTCCGTCTCAATTTGATATATTAATGCAGAAGATTCAATTCATTAATTGAAACACTTTTAACCGTGGTAAAACAAAAAACTTCACCATCTTTGAACCAATTTTTTAAAGAAGGGTTGGTACATTAAACAGACTAATAGTCTGTTTGGACAAGCTTCTTTCAAGGCTACATACACTTTATGTCTTTAAAAAAGCGTGTTTTTTCATTACTTAGGGTATTTGGCCAAACTTTTTGGTAGAAAAAAAAAGTGTCTTTGGGATGAAGCAAAAACAGTTTTTGAGAAGCAGAAAAAATTGATTTTTCCCAAAAGTAGTAGAAGAAGCGGTTTTGAATTATCTTCCTACAAACAATACCCTTAGCAAAATATTGTATATGGCAAAATTATCTTACTTAGTTTAAACTACTACTCCATCTGTTTCAATTTATGTGAACCTATTCCGTTTGTAGTCTGTGCAAAAAAGAATGACATCTTTCCCTATTTGGAAATTTACCTTTATACAATGATTTATAGTCACAAAATATATGTAGCTCATTTTATATCATATGTTAAAAAGTCTTCTATCTTTTCTTAAATTCCGTTACCAGTCAAATGGGTTCAGATAAATTGAAACAGAGGGAGTATTACGTAATATATAATAACTTTTGGGTTGAACTTTCATATTTGTTGAATGAGTTTTTGATATATTTAAATCATATTGAAAGAATAAAGTACTTTTCAATTTTAATTTATATTTTACCTCAATGAAATAAATACTTCATAATTGTCTTTAATAATAAGTAAATGTGATTATTTATCTACTTATATAATATTAACTATTAAGTACATTTTGAAAAGTTTGGTCAAATTCAAATTGTTACACCATAGTGTTTTTTAAAATTATTAGCAAAATACAAACTGCATTTCTCCAAAAGTACTTTTTAACAAAAATAATTTTGAGAAAAATACTTCTCAAAGTAAAATGATTTTTTCAGCTTCACTAAACGTGCTATAAGAATTTGTCTTTCTGGATTCCAAAAAAGGAATTTAAACTGATGATTTGGATGACACGCTTGTATAATTAGTTCTATTACAATTATGAAAATGAACTTATCAATAATTTTAACAACCTATTATGGAGTGAAGAAGAATTTTGAAAATTACAATCTCGTGTCCAATGGCTCAATGAAGATGATGTAAATACGCCCTTCTTTTACCTTTCCACATGAATAATAATAAGTAATAGGATCTTAAGCTTACATGATTCATTAGGAAATTTGATCTATGACACCAATGTCATACATGATACAATCTTTAATTTCTAAATAAAATTATTTATAACTCAACTAACACAGTGTCAAAAAGAATACATACTTACCTTCGATGACAAACAGATACTTAGTCGTCCATTATCTAATTTAGAAATCACAAAGGCAGTGTACTATTTCAAACCACTAAAAGCCCTAGACCTAGATGGGTTACACCCCATTTTTTTGGTCGGAAACCAAACAAGCATTTATCCATACTTGTAACATGCTTTCTGTAATTCTTCTATCTCTCCAGAAACTAACAAAACTAACATCATTTTGATACCAAAAACTAGTCTATCACCCAATATAGGTCAATTGCCATCTGCAACACAATCAATATTATTACAAAAATTGTAGTTAATAGAATTTGACATTTCCTCCCTAAACAAATCAATCCAACCCAAAGTAGTTTCTTAAAAGGCCGTAGGGTAGCTGGCAATAACATCCTTGTCCAGAAAATCATGCACTCTTTTAAAAATTAACATAGAAAAATAGGCAGCATGATGCTAAAAATTGATCTATAAAAACCCTTTAACCGATTAGAATTGTCCTTCATTAGTTTCTCTCTACACCACTTAAGATTTCCTTTACCCCTAATCAACCTCATAATATCATGTGTCACAACTTCCTCCATATCTATATTGATCAATGACACACCAACTACCTTTTTCCATCCTTCTAAGGGTATACAACAAGGTGACCCCTTATCACTTTACCCATTAAAAACAAATCCATTCTCGCAGACCTCCTTTGACGATACACCCACACTAATAACTCAATTTGGATCAAAATATAGCAACTAAATATGATACACAAAATAAAACTAACAACTTTTTATATTCTATTAAGCATCACTCAAGAGCATCCTACATATGGAAAAGTATGACAAAAATTAATACCTAAGGCCACTCAGGCACAAGCTGGAATGTGGCCTTAAAAAAAATATAAGTCTATGTAACAATCATTGGATTGCTAATAATATCTCACTCTGTCACCTTATCCAATGCTCCATACTTAAACATGAACTAAATAAACCTGTAGCTTCTCATATCCAACTAAACCTGGGATAACTCTAACCTCTCATTCATATTACTATCAAATATTATTTCCCTTATAAACAACAACATTCCCATTGTCCCAAATCATCGAAGAATAGATATCCCAAATTGGCATCCTACATATGACGACAATTTTAACTCATCTTCTGCCTACCTCCACATCCTACACCAAAGAAATCACTACAAAACTAAGTTCTCTCATAACTGGATATGGAAGCTATCAACCTCACCAAAAAATAAAATGCTTCCTATGACTACTAACTCAGGGAAAACTACCCAACAAAAGATTCATTTACCACAAAAAAATCACTAACAATTCTTGTTGCCCTAATTTCTTTAATTCTAGAGAAGACATGCATTGCATCTTTTTACACTACAAACCAACCCACACATTATGGCATTACCTAAGAATAGCAACACCCTCATCTAACTTCACTGACTGGTTACATAAATTAAGCACCTCATATATACTAATTAAACTAACACCCAAAGGCCCTCTGTGAGGTAGCCTTTTCCTATGTACATTTCGTTCTTACTTATTACAACCTTGTCAGAAACATAAACACATTTAAAACCGTTCTTCACTAGAAGTCCGGTAGATACAAGATTTTTCCTAATTTCAGGAACATGACAGACGTTGTTGAGAGTCACCACCTTGCCAGAAGTCATCTTCAGCAGTATCTTTCCATAACCTTCAATCTTGGCCGTTGCAGAATTTCCCATATATATTGTTTCGTCGGGCCCGGCGGGAGCATATGAAGCAAAGGCTTCTCTAACAGCACAAATGTGGCGAGTGGCGCCAGAGTCAATCCACCACTCTTTCGGACTTCCCACTAGGTTGCACTCGGACAACATAGCGCACAAGTCATCAACCTCCTCGTTTGTTTCAACCATATTAGCCTGACCCTTCTTCTTTTCCTTTTTCGGAGCACGACAGTCTGCAGCTTTGTGTCCGATTTTTCCACAATTATGGCAGTTTCCCTTGAATTTCTTCTTGTTGGGATAGTTCCTTGGTCCCGATGCCTTTTTCCTCTTTTTCATATTAGTTGGGGCAGTTTCAACTATATGTGCTCCCCCTATGGTTGATCTCCCATTTGCCTTTTTCTCCGACTGCCTTGTTATCTTCCTCGATTCTCAATCGGACGATGAGATCTTCCAATGTCATCTCCTTTCGCTTATGTTTCAAGTAATTTTTGAAGTCCTTCCATGAAGGAGGCAACTTCTCTATCACTGCCGCAACTTGAAACGCCCCACTAATCACCAAACCTACAACAAACAACATGTAAGTGACGGGGCACTGAATACTTTTGACAAAGGCATTAATTAAATTTATACCTTCAGCGAGGAGATCATGGATGATAACCTGCAACTCTTGAACTTGAGTGACAACAGACTTGCCATCTACCATTTTGTAGTCCAAAAACTTGGCAGCGATAAACTTCTTTAAGCCAGCATCTTCTGTTTTATATTTCTTTTCCAACGCATCCCATAGTTCTTTTGATGTTCCCACATTACTATAGACGTTGTAAAGATCATCCTCCAGTCCGCTAAGAATGTAATTCTTGCACAAAAAATCTGAGTGCTTCCACGCCTCAATTACAACAAATCGTTCATTTTCAGGTGTTGATTCCGGCGGAACCGGAATATCCTCCTTAATAAACTTTTGAAGGCTTAAAGTAGTTAGATAGAAGAACATCTTTTGTTTCCATCGTTTGAAATCAATCCCGGTGAATTTTCCGGGCTTCTCTGCCGGAGCCGGTGCTGGTGCAGTACGACTGGAGGACGCAGCATTGCTCGTAGAACCAACCACGGGGGCTGGTGTGGCAGTAACAGTAGCAGTATCATTCAAATTTGGAGTTTGGTCTCCCATTTCTGTCGTAGGTAATAACAGAACAGTTTAATAATCGGTGAAGATTTTATTTCTTCAAACCGAATCAAATTTACACAAACAGAATTAAAACAAACTTCAAATAGAATGTAATATACTGTATGTAGTATACTTGATGAAGTTTTTATATCTTCAAATCAAGTACCCAAATGAGTAGAAAGTTCTGAAAACTTTAATCTCAACCGGAGTAGAAAATCCGAAGATTTAGTCTCCAAACAACATACAAGTTCGTTACATGCAAACAACAAAATTACAAGTTTCTTTTATTTTCTGGACAGTCACAATTTTATGTTAGGAAAAACTGTATGTAGTCACTGTTTTTTTTTTCCCGCGGGAATTAAAAATAATTTCAGAAAATGAAGATTGGTCCAAAAAGATTATCAATTAATCCAAATCCGAAGCCGAAGCCGAGCGACGACGACGGCGCGAGGGGAGTCCCTCTTCTTAACCCTTTAAGAGCTAGAAGAAGTGCTTTCTAATATAAGCACATAACTTTCCCTTTCTACCACCAATGTGGTACAAAGCTCCTTTTCAAAGGAACTTTGCTTTGAAATTTCATTTTCCTTCTATTGTCTTCTTCCCTCCATTTCTCATTCACACCAACTTAGCTAGCTTTAATCATTAACTAGCTTTAACAATAAATACTGACAATTTATTTCCTCCTGTAGGTCGATGATCCAAGAGCTGAACGTGCAACAACTTACCCACACACTTAGAGAAGGCAACGGAATGGCTGATGCGCTGGCTAAATTTGGGAAATCAAACATGGGAACATCACCACAATCAATCTTATTTTTTGAAGAATCTCCCCCGTTTACTTTCGTGCAACTAGATTTTGATGTAATTGGTACTAGCTTCCTATCATTCTGGACAATGTTGTAACTTCTTTTTTTAAAATTAAGTGACACAATTGTCAATTTTAGCAAAAAAAAAAAGCTTTATTTTTAGTGAAGAAAAGTTGGTTCCTTTGTATCTTCCTCCCGAGTAAGCTGTCACGACCCAAAACCCCAACCTCGAGGTTATGATGGTGCCTAATATCTATTTGCTATGCAAGACAACATGAAAAGAGAATTTATTGATTTTAACACTTTATGACAAAATGTTAACAATGAAAATGATATAAGTATGTATTATAGTATGATAACACTAAATAGAGAGTCTATATATACCCCAGAAACCGGTGTCACGAGTGTATGAGCAACTAGAATGCTACAAACATGGTTCGAATAAAAGACACTATTTTTAAACTTAGAAAAATAATAAAGATAGGAGGGAAGAGGACTTCACGACTGCCAATACTGTGCAGCTATACCTCAAGTATCCATCAACAACTGAATCCGAGAATATCTACTGAATGCCGCTAGAACCAACTCCGTTATCTGCATAAGAAAAGCAGAGTGTTGTATGAGCGTAACCGACCCTCTATGCTCTGTAAGTGCCGAGCATAACCTCGACGAAGTAGTGACGAGGCTAAAAGATGACCACTTACAATAACATATACGTAATAATAATAATAATAATAATAACGGCAAAAGGAAACAGAAAATTAAAGTAAAGCAATAAATTTACAAAAATGAATTCAAACCCCGCTACAGAAAACCTAGAATAGCAAACCTCGTAATCTCGTATAAAATGTTGAAACTAATACTACAACAACAGTAACATGTACAACATACATAATTCGTCGTGGCACAATCCGATCCCACCATATTTTATCATAATCCTCCCTTATTCCACCATAACATCATTTATCAATATAAATTACTGAATACACAAATCGTTGCGGTGCACAACTCGATTCCACCATATTATTATTTATCAATATTATAATCCTCCCTTATTCCACCATTACGGTTTGTTAGCCTTCAATTCTCGTAAAGGCGCGCAACCTGATCCACAAAAAAATTTCATTAAATACAAACAATCCAACAGCTCAATTCTTAAGAATTTATACAATCAAAAATATAAGTGCAGGGTAATAAAGGAACCATCGAATAGTCAAAGTAATGCAACAAATATAAGAAAAATGACAGAACAAGTAAAGCATATAGCAATCAAGGTATGTGAGTAAAACAATTAAGGCAAATAGCAAATAAGCATGGAGCCAAAGGAGGGACAATCAATTTAATAAATAATAAATTAAATTACAAACAATAAATTACCGCATAGAAATCATTTAAATCATGTAACAATTACGGCAGGGAATACAATGATTCACGAAATATGAGAAAACATGGAAATAAATATTTTGACGGCCTATCTCGTCACCTCGCATATATGTAATTTTCTCAAATAATCCACACAACACACGGTTCACAAATTCCTAATTTTCTAAATTGTCAAGGTTTGATCAAACACTTGTCACGCCTCCTTTTTCACTACACCTTCCGAAGGAATGTATAAGGGAGTTTTTCTAATTTTAAGTGACAATCAAAACGGAATTATTTTAATTAAAGATTCAGAGTTGCCACATGAGATAATTAATGGTGTCCCAAGTCACCGGTTTAAATCCCAAATAGAGGAAAAGATTGACTCTGTTATACGGTTTGCGAACACAGAAATACAGGAGAAGGTGTTAGGCACTCCGGAGTTTCATGGTTCTATCACGGTCACTTTGATCATACTTGACTTATTAGATTATTTAATTGCTGATTTTAGAACCTATATGCATTTACCTCTAACCGCTTTTAATTAAGAAAAATAATCTTGAAACGGGTCACGCATACATGTATCCATTTGTTTGGCGAATCAAAAACCATGTCACGCGAACATGTCCACAATTAATAACGCTTTATTATTATTTAGAAAGTTTGGCCGAAGTTGCGCGAACGCATACTCCGATTTTATTTTTAATCGTAATTATGTTAACGTATACAAAATCATGATGGTATTTTAAATGTGCCTAAAGTAAACTACCATCGTTATTTTTATATTCTAAGTTATGAATATAATACGAGGGCCATGAATGATTAAGTTGCGGATGACACACTATGAACCTAATTTAATTTAGCGACCTATTAAAACCAATTTTATTATTAAGAAGAATTTAATTTAAGTTGTGTGAACGCCTGTTCCAAACTAATTTTCAGAATTGTAATTATGTTACTCAAATGATACCCAATTACAATTATTAATTAAAATCGTGCCTAATGCAAATTACCGTGATTCCATGTTAAGATTCGATATTTCAAAGAACCAATTCTGGAACACGGAGGTCATAAACAAAATCAAGTAAGATAAACCAATTAAGATTCCAGCCACCACTTGAAATGTTAGCGTACAACCCAATTAGAAATAATTCATTTACCAATTAATCCCTATGCCTAACGTTAACAAATCATTCCAAAATACATACTCATTCCTCCCCTTTATACATAAATTAACACGAATTAGTACGAGTATTGGGTAACCTATCCAATCCTTGACTTGAGTTACAAACGTAAAACTCTTTGCCTTTGCCACAAAGAAAGCAAATCAACATCTGATTAAAATTTTTAAATAAAAAATTTACAAACAAGTTGCGTATATTCACATCTATGATCCATACCCTTTGGTATATCCATACCGTTTCAAGGCTCCATGACAACTCTTCAGATCAAGCCAACTGGAAATTAATAAGTTGAACAAAAACTAATGAGTCATAACAAATAACAACGGAAATCATTTCAGTCATATATTCAAAACAAATTCAAAATAAGAAATAAACTCATACGTTCATGAATCATATCTCAACAACAAAGTAGTGTGAGAAATAAACCTGTTTCGAAGCTTGGCTAGCAGACAAGGTCTCACAACCCCAACCCCGATCATGATGGTACCCAACACAATGCTAGGCAAGCTCGACTAATTCAACAACCTTAACTCTTTTAATACAGTTCATGATTCAATTAACATAAATAATTACTAAGTCATAATATTGAAACTCTAAAATATAGTTAAAACATGGGGAAAACCCAAGTAGAAATACTACTGCACAGCCCGAAGAATTCGATGTCACGAGTCTGAGCCTCTAATACACGGGTGTTAACCTACTACATATCGTTCTAAAGAAAATGCGGAAATAAAGCAAATAAGTTAGGTGGGAAGATCAGGACTGCGGACGTCATGCAGCTGCCTTGATGCTCCCAGATATGATGCTCGACAGAGAAATCCTCATCCAGCCTAAATGGGTGCACCTAGATCTGCACACAAGATGCAGGGAGTATTGTGAGTACTTCCAACCCAGAGAGTAATAAACATAAATAAAGGCTGAGAGTAAGAAATCATGGATATGCACAATGTAAGCTACAATTACAACAGTTTAACCCAGATAATATCACCTACACTAAACTAATGAAAACAATGATGTTGCAACAGATAAGTAAATGAATGACAATCAGATAAAAAAGGCAACAAATAATACGGTACTCTCTAGTATCTGTTGCGGCGTGCAGACCGCTCCATTTATTTATCGTCGACGGCGCTCACTGGGGGTGTGCAGACTCCAAGAGGGGCCCCTTACGGCCCAAGTGTAATATCAAGCCATCTCGTGGCATCCACTAGCCCTAAGCCTCATATCAATATCAATATTATACTGATGCGATGCGCAGCCCGATCCCACACTCATTCCAGAATCACACAAGCCCCTCGGGAAAAACAACATATAAAATATTCAGCCCAAACTTCAGTAAAAATATTATTTAAGTTTCAAATTTTGAGAAAGGTTATTGAGTCTGAAAAAAATTATTAAATATTAGGACTGAGTTCAATTATGTGAATATGGTAAAAAACCAATAAAACAATCCCTAAAGGGTTCAAGCAGTTGGTACGAAGCCGAATTATGATAATTAATCCATTTTTATAAGGATATCTACTAATCTTCAATCAATTAGGTATTAATTTTATTATGCGGGACGGACCAAGTGACAATCCCCAACGGTGCTCTACCCCACGCCCGTTATCCGCCGTGCAAGTCACCTCAACATAGCAATACGATGTGCAAATTCGGGGTTTCAAACCCTCAACACAGCATTTACATCTATTATTAACCTCAAGCCGGCAAAAACCCTAGCTTGCTATGCCTTTGCCTTTCAAATTGACCTCCTCGTGTGTCGAATCTGATCAAAACCACAACGAATACGTCACATTATGCAATAGGATCAATACCCAATCGAAAACAATTGAAAAACATCAAAATCCCTAAATTAGCAAAATCCGAGCCCCGGTCCCACTTCTCAATTCCAAAAAAATTTACATCAGCGGATTCCTTATCTCGCCACGAGTCTAACCATAAAAAGATTATCCAATTCCGACACCATTTGGTCCTTCAAATCATCATTTTACATTTTTGAAAGATTCCACAATTTTCTTCCCAGATTCCATCCCCAATAATGAAGTAAATGATGAATTGAATGATAGCTTCATGTACTCTAGCCAAATCTAAGTTAAAATCACTCACCCCGATGAATTCCTTGAAAACCTTCGAAAAATTGCAAAAATCCGAGCTCTCTAGGTCAAAATATCAAATAAAACCCAAAACCTCGTATTTATATAGTAATTCCTCAGATTTTCATCTCCGCAGCCGCACAAAATCGACTACGGCCGCACAAAAGCAGTGCGGTCCGCACAAAAACGACCGTGGTCGCGTAGGTTTTCTCTACAGTGATAGGCTTTAGTATTTTGGTCATAAGTTTCCCTATTGATGTTCAAATGCCTATTATAATATTTTTCATAAAATTACATTCAAAGAGTTACAACTTCTGTTTTTGTAACCCCAATCGTGATCGCGCCCAACATACTGCTAGCAAAGTTCGACCAATTCAACAACATTTAACCTGTTTATACAGTTCATGATTCAATTAACAAAAATAATTACTAAATCATAATACTGAAACTCTAAAATATAGTAAAAATATGGGGAAAACCCAACTAGAAATACTATTGCACAGCCCGAAGAATCCGGTGTCACAAGTCTGAGCCTCTAATACACAGGTGTCAACCTATTACATATCGTTCTATGAAAATGCAGAAATAAAGCAATTAGGTTAGGTGGGAAGATCAGGACTCCGTACTTCATGCAGCTACCTTGATGCTTCAGATATGATGCTCGGCAGATAAATCCTTATTCAGCTTAAATGGGTGCACCTAGATCTTCACACAAGGTGCGAGGAGTAATGTGAGTACTTCCAACCCAGAGAGTAACAAACATAAATAAAGGCTTAGAGTAAGAAATCATGGATATGCACAATGTAAGCTATAACTACAACAATTTAACCCAGAGAATATCAACTCACTAAACCGATGAATAAAATGATGCTGTAATAGATAAGTAAATGAATGACAAACAGTAAAGAAGTGCAACAAATAATACGGTACTCTCTAGTACCCGCTGCGGCGTGCAGCCCGCTCTATTTATTTATCGTCGACCGCGCTCACCGGGGGTGTGCAGACTCCGGGATGGGCCTCTACGGCCCAAGCGCAATATCAAGCCATCTCGTGGCATCCACTAGGACCAAAACCTCATATCAATATCAATATAATACTGATGCGCATGCAGCCCGATCACACACTCAATCCAGAATCATATAAGCCCCTCGGCCATAATAGCATATAAAATATTCAGCCCAAACTTCAGTAAAAATATTATTTAAGTTCCAAGTTTTGAGAAAAATGGCTGAGTTTGCAAAACGGTATTAAATACTAGGACTGAGTTTAATTATCTGTAACAAACAAAACAATCCCTGAATGATTCAAGCAGTTGCTATGAAGCCCAATTATGATAAATAATCCATTTTTATAAGAATATCTACTAAGCTTCAATCAATTAGGTAGTAATTTTATTATGCGTGACGAACCAAGTCACAATGCAAAATGGTGCTCTACACTACGCCTGTTATCCGGCGTGCAAGTCACCTCAATATAGAACTATGATGAATTCGGGGTTTCAAACCCTCAATACAGCACTTACATCTGTTACTAACCTCAAGCCGGCCAAAACCCTAGCTTGCTATGCCCTTGCCTTTCAAATCGACCTCCTCGTGCGTCGAATCTGACCAAAAATAAAATGAATACGTCACATTATGCAATAGGATCAATACCCAATCAAAACTAATTGAAAAACATCAAAAAACCCAAAATTAGCAATACCCCAGCCCTCGGGCCCACTTCTCAAATTCCAGAAAATTTTACATCAGCAGATTCCTTATCTCGCCACGAGTCTAACCATATGAAAATTATCCAATTTCGACACCATTTGGTCCTTTAAATCATCATTATAAAGTTTTAATAGATTTCACAATTTTCTTCCCAAATTCCATCCCAAATCATGAATTCAATGATAGATTCATGTAGTCTAACAAAATCTAAGTTAGAATCACGCACCCCGATGAATTCCTTGAAAAACCTTCGAAAAATCGCCAAAATCCGAGCTCTCTAGGTCAAAATATCAAATAAAACCCAAAACCTCGTATTTATATAGTAACCCCTCATATTTCCATCTCCACGGCCGCACAAAATCGACTGCGGCCGCACAAAACCAGTGCGGTCCACACAAAAACCTACGTGGTCGCGTAGGTTTTCTTTACAGTGATAGGCTTTAGTATTTTGGCCATTACTTTCCCTGCATATATCATGACTAGACTCAAAGTGCTGCAACTCTTGTTTTTGAATCATCCCCAAATTCCTTGTAGATAAAAAAGACATGAGATTTCGAAGTTGGAATGAAAACCTGCAGATCTTCATGACCCTGGCCGCGGTCACTTTTACGCGGCCAGCACTACGCCAGTGCGCCCGTCGCTAATTTGACCGAGCCCTGCACTAAAATGACTGCCGCTTCAATTTTCTAAGTTTTCGAATGTCCGTACTCGCTCAAAACTCACCCGAAACACACCCAAGGCTCCCGGGACCTCAACCAAAAGCACCACATCTTAAAACATTATTCAACCTCGTTCCAATTATTAAAATACCTCAAACTATACCAAAACCATCAAATTACATCAAATTCAAGCCTAAGTTCTTCTAAAACTTCTGAAACACGCTTTTGATCAAAATTTCAACCAAACGATGTCCGAAAATCTAAAATTTAGCATGCACATCCCAAATCACCTAACGAAGCTACAGCAACTCTCGGAATTCCATTCCGACCCCTGGATCAAAATCTCACCTTTCAACCGGAATTTGCCAAAATACTAACTTCGCCAATTCAAGCCTAATTCTACACTGAGCCTCCAAAATATCTTTCGATCACACTCCTAAGTGACAAATCATCCCCTGAAGCTAACTGAATCGTCAAAATCCACATCCGAGCCGTATATTTCATAGGTCAACATCCGATTGACTTTTCTAAACTAAGCTTTCCTTAAAGAGACTAAGTGTCTCATTTCCTTTCAAATATCAACCCAATTCAACCTGTTCACACAAGACACTGATAATGAAGCATAACAAATAAGGAAATGGGGAAACGGAGCGGTTCTTATGAGAAGACGGGTCGAGTCGTCACACAAGGGCTCGAACAGAAAATGTGATGGCTTTGGAACCTACCCGGCGATGGAGGCGCGACAGAAAAACAAAAGAGAGAAGGTTGTGGAATAGTTGTTATAATGAATAAGAAGAAAGCTTATCAAAGCTGAAGGTTAAAGGAGACGATCTCAGGAGTTGTTTTTCAGTGTTCCCAGTGGATGCTTCTTCTGGCGAGTTTGGGTTCCGCCATTTTTGGTCTTAGGTTTTTTGGTTGGAGAAGAAGCTCCAAAATGGGCCGGTCTGATAGCTTAGCCTTTTGATATTAGGCGTTAGGTATTTTTTTTAAAAAGATTAGCTGTATTATAAACTAAAGCAAAAGACAAGAACAATAGAACAAGAACAATAGCAATAGAGAGAAGAGTAGAGAGAGTTCTTCTTATTGAGTTGAGAGGGGTCTCAAGGGATGATTTACAATGGTAGGGGGCACCTCTATTTATAGGGAGGAGGAAGATCTTGCTACCAATAATAGGACTCTAAAATCTCTCTAATTAAGTACATTAAAGACATTCACCTTAAATAGAAGTGTAAGAATCTTCTATTTCATAACACTCCCCCTTGAATGTCTATTCAATGATGTGCCTCGTTAAAACCTTAAAACAAAACCCAATGGGAAAAATTAAAGTAAGGAAAGAGTACACATGTTTGAATATGCGCCTATTGGTTGCCTCGTTAAAAACCTTGCAAGGAAAACCCAGTGGGAAAAAACCTTGTAAGGGAAAAAGAGTGCAACGCGCATTGACTCCCCCTAATGAGTACATCAATTTATATCCTTGAGCATTTGCATTCCAGTCTTGTGCATCATCTTCAAAACGATCTTTGGTAGAGATTTGACAAATCAACCATATTGACTTGAATAAATATTCCGTACCTTGAAATCATCATTCTTGATAGATATGAACATCTTCATATATTGTCGTGGAATAACTCTTCAATATCTCCATAGATGCATTCTCAATTCCATCATGCTTATAGTTATAGCAAGATACATATGTATACAAATTGTACTTAGGATGTGGTACTTCAGGACCAAGAATTGCATATGCTTCAAGCAACTTAAATCTTTCAAGTTAAGTCATATAAGCCATATAATAAACTTTAGCTGCATATCAAGTTTTCATGTCATGCTAAACAAATAAGATATCGAAAAATTACCTATACATACCTTTGCCTTTATACTTTCAAGCATATGAACTATAGGTTCAAAACTACATGTCTTTCATATGGAATCAATTCTTCTTGAATTGTATCTCTTCCATTTAGTTACTTTCTTTGAGTCAGCAAATGCGTATAGCATGCTTTGCAATATGTTGCAATTGCATTTCCTTTTTATGAACTACAGGTTCATATCATGATATTCGGGGATATACATATGCAAATGAAAATTCATCCCATGTAACACTTTCTCAAATGTTTATCATGTCTCCCCCTCATGTTAGTAAAGCTAACATGTTTCCTCAACTTTGGGAAATCATCTTTGTGCATTATGTCAATATACACAGCACCTTAGTAATAAGATGAAATTATTTGGTTCCTGACCTTGAACCACTTGTGAGGGGAGAATATACTCTCGTATACAACTTATATCAAACTGATATATATAACTTCGTTCTCATAAGGAACAGTTTAGCTATTAAGTGGAAGCACTCAATAATTATCTTGCTAAACCAACTTTGATATAAACCAACTTATCAAGATGAACTGTCTTGAGTAGAGAATCTGAAAACTATGCTCGAAGTTAGATTACTGAGCGATTTACCTCGCAAGCACTGTCAGGCTGCGGGTTAATAACAATGGCGCATGTAACCATATCATAGATGCATCATATGTGGTATACATGGCAGGTGAATGGGCCCATATTCACCTTTGATATTTCCAGAATCAAGGGGCTTCAACCCGAACTCTTTAGTTGGTCAGTTCATTACTGAGAACAAGAACTTCTAGTTCTTTGATATTCACCTATGTGAATTTGCACATCATACTTCAAATGAGATGGCTAACACGAATGTCAACTGAATAAATTATCAATATTGGTAAACTTCAAATTTACACCATGACATGTGCACTTATCAATAAACTTCGGGTTTATTATGACATGGGTTTTATACCAATAGATATCCACTTTATTGTGGCATTCTTTCGTTTGTGTAGTACAAACTGGAGAACAAAGCGGGTAGCTTTTCATATACAAATTACCCCGCTACAAGTTGTAGTAATAGGAGAATCAAAGCCTTCCTTTATTTATAGTCTCAATATAATCAATCGCTTTCGCGTGTACTTTTGGAAACTGGATAAGTTTCTTTGAGACTTACTACATCACAATACTCAATTGTGTTTCTCCAACATAGTAATAATTGGCTCTTCGAGAGCTCTCAATTAATTTTGTACTACCACAGACTGAGGTTCAAGATCCTCACATTCTTGCATTCCGTATTTTCAAGAGTCTCAGGCTCAATAGATTCTTCGTGAATCTCGGAATTAATCAAATCATGAGCGTCCTCATGTGATTCTTTCATAGTGTCATTTAGATCGTTCTTTTTCCTCTTTCTAGGATTTCGATCTTTGGAACCTAATGGTCTGCCACGCTTCTGGCGTGCATTTGACTCATTGGATATGACACTAGATATTTGTCCAATAGGGACTTCAATACGGATCGGAACATTTTCCGCGTGAATGTGGGATTTCGTTATCCTCTTCAAGTCCGTAAATGCGTCAGGCATTTGATTTGCTATTCTTTGCAAATGGATAGTCTTTTGTACCTCTTTCTTTCAAATAGAGGTATGTGGATCAAGATGAGATAATGATACATTTTTCCACAAAATTTCCCATTTGGTTTCACCGACTTCTCCCCCTAATTTTGGGAAAAGTGTCTCATCAAATTGACAGTCTGCAAATAGTGCAGTGAACAAATCTCCTGTCAATGTTTCAAGGTAGCGAATAATGGAGGACGCGTCAAACTCAACATATATTCCTAACCTCCTTTGCAAACCCATTTCGGTGCGGGATGGCGGTGCTACAGGCACATATACTGCGCATCCAAAGCTTCTTAAATGGGATATATTGGGTTCATGACCCAAAACCAATTGCAATGGGGAATATTTGTGTTAATTCGTTAGTCAGAGACGAACTAGCATTGCTGCATGCAACATGGCGTGATCCCAAACCGAAGTGGGCAGCCGACGAACTAGCATTGCTTCATGCAAAATGGCGTGACCCCAAACCGAAGTGGGCAGCCGACAAACTAGTATTGTTGCATGCAAAATGGCGTGAACCCAAGTCGAAGCGGGCAGCCTCGTTTTCATGAAGAGTTCAAGATTATTCTCATCTATTGTCTCAATATGATATCCATTTTGAATGATATCTTTAAAACTCAACAAGTTCCTTTTAGACTTGGAGGAGAACATTGCATTCTCTATGATTAACGTCATGCCTTTGGGCAGAGTTACAATTGCTCTTCCGGAGCCTTCAATCAATTTACTACTTCCATAGATTGTAGTAATGTTTGCCTTACACAATTACTCTTCTTTTCTTTGAGTATTGTATGTGTAGTACATGAATCAACTAGGCAAATACTTTTACAATTGGACGTTGGTCCAAGTTCGCTTTGTGAGATATCCATATTTGCTATCCCATAGTTTAACATACAAAAGAAATACACGAACATAAGAATAAACAAGTTCAATTCTTTTGTGTCACATAATATTTTCAAAATCTGCTACTAACAGTTGGCTAACAAAATCAGATATGTTATCCATAATCAATTCCTTTGCAGTTTGAAAATTTCAGCGTTTTTCATAAGACAATCGATTATTAAACACACACAATCGATTGTTGGAACATAGACAATCGATTGTTAAATACACACAATCGATTATTTGTTATTTTTGAAAAACTTCAGAGCATACTGTCTTAAGACAATCGATTGTTAAACATAGACAATCGATTGTGGATGATTTTTGAAAAGTTCCAGATTACACTGCCTAATGACAATCGATTGTTAGATATAGACAATCGATTGTGGGTGATTTTTGAAAAATTCCAGAACTGTTTCAAGACAATCGATTGTTAGCCAAAGACAATCGATTGTTGATCAATTGTTTTTCAACTTTAATGCGAAAATAGTTGATAATCGACTAGTTTTTCAGGCTAGTCGATTACCCCCACTGGAAAATAAAAGTTTTATTGATATTTGAGCATATTGAAGATATTCTAAAGAACTACTGCTAACATTGCATCATGAACTAGCTAATACGAGCTAATACTAATGACTATTAGATTATTCACTAACTAATACAAATAAGTAGAACAAAATCAAATAACTCCATCTTCTTTCATCATGGTCCCATCGCCGATTAGGTGGTCTATTTTCCCCTCGGGTTGCTCGAGGAAGTCTGCCACATCCAGGTGGGTGAAGTCAAAGTTGTCGTCAGAGACAAAATTTGTTTCAGGGCGTTTTCTCTTTCGAGATGCTTAATAAAGGTCAACCAAATGTCTTGGTATACGGCAAGACTTAGACCAGTGCCCGTTTTCACCGCAACGAT
The DNA here is from genome assembly GCA_034376525.1 of Nicotiana benthamiana. Lineage (NCBI taxonomy): Eukaryota > Viridiplantae > Streptophyta > Magnoliopsida > Solanales > Solanaceae > Nicotiana > Nicotiana benthamiana. Next base: position 78,916,406 of record CM067330.1, read on the forward strand.
AATATATAGTTTATGAACTATTTGCTTTTGGATTCTTATCGTATCGTGCTAGTGGCAGATGGGTGAATCCTTGATGTTGAGATATTCAATCTTCAAACTTTCATCAAGGTGATGGCGCAAGAAAATCAAGGCCTTCATACAGTTTCAAACCTTCCTTAAGGTAATGGCGCAAGAAAATCAAGGCCTTAGCATAGGTTCAAACCTTCATCAAGGTGATGGCGCAAGAGAATCAAGGCCTTAGTATAGTTTTGGGTGGATGCACTATTTCTGTTTTTAATGGCGTCTTCGAGACCCATAGCATCAAAGTGGATTTCATCATCCAACACCATAGTTCTTGCCCGAAATTTCGAGGGCAACGAACTTTCTTTTCATATGACACAATTACATCAAGAGCGTGTTCATACTTACGGGCTCTATTACAATTATCACATTCACTTCAGGGAATGGATCAAAATCATGTGCTTTACACAAGCTGCTACCACATTCTCTAAAGGGAATGGAGCAAATTCAATTGGACGGAATTCTTTGTCACGTCCACAATCATACATGAATTTAATCATGGCAGGACATAGAGATTTTACCACTTCGTGTGGTTATAATTTCTCACAAACTCCATTAGAGTTATAATCAAACTTTGTATATAAAATTTATAGAATTCCAAGAATTTGAAAAGAAAAAGTAAATTACTTACCTTTAAGGTATACCAAATATATTTTCAATATTTTCTTCCTTTCTTCCTTTCCTTTCTTTCTTTCCTTTCTTTCTTTCCTTTTTCTTTTCAACTTTTCGTTTCTTTCTGCCTCCTCCTTTTTTTTCTTTTTCTTTTTCTTTCTTCATTCTTTCTTTGAAGAAAAACCCTACACAAGTAAAAGTTAAGACAATCAAAAATTAAATTAGGAAGAGGGAAATACCTTGGATTTTCGAGAATGATACTTGAGACGGTAGAGTCTCGTGCTGATAACGTATTATAAACTAAAGCAAAAGACAAGAACAATAGAACAAGAACAATAGCAATAGAGAGAAGAGTAGAGAGAGTTCTTCTTATTGAGTTGAGAGGGGTCTCAAGGGATGATTTACAATGGTAGGGGGCACCTCTATTTATAGGGAGGAGGAAGATCTTGCTACCAATAATAGGACTCTAAAATCTCTCTAATTAAGTACATTAAAGACATTCACCTTAAATAGAAGTGTAAGAATCTTCTATTTCATAACAAGCTGAAGATTCTTCGTTATTTCCGTCCACGACTGATTTTTTTTTTATAGGTAGCGACCCTCTTGTTTCTTTGTTTAAATTCTCATGAAGATCAAGGTCTCTCCTGGTCCAAATAAATGGCAAATCGTAGGTCTAATTTTTTTGTGTTCCTCTCCTTTTTTAGCTCCCTTGGTCTTAGGTTTTATTGGTATAGAATCTAGGTTTACATTTTTTGTATTTTTCCAGTTAATCCCTAGGACTTTTGTGTTAAGTTCTTAGGGTCTTTTTTTTTAATTTTTTGTCCCCAAGAAGAGTCTGGAAGGGTTCTTAGACTACACAATGGCTTTTAAAATAAGATAGAAATACTAACATAATGCCAAAGCTAGCCCTAATTAATTGAACTAATGTGAAACTATTTTTGTGTTTTTGAAATTATATATAGATAAAAATAAGGTACTATTTTTGTATTATTATTATTTCTAAAAAACAAAATTTATAAAAAATATATACACTAATTACTTTTACAATTTTTATTTTTATTGTAATAAAATAAAGTAAAAGAGTCAAAATGAGTTGAAATAGCTATATTAGGCCTAAATTAAATATTTACGTACTAAAATATAAAAATATTAGGGAGGGTCAAAAACCTCATGCCTACAGCTGCCTCTTTTTGACTGGAAATACAAAGTATTTTTTGGCAAAGAACAATTAGACAGGTTTTTTTGACCCGGTCCTTATTTAGGGAGACCAAACCTAAGAGAAAAGAGAATGTGACCCAGCCCTGGTATTTGAGCTGCCTACATATCCTTAGCTATAAAGGAATCTGTCCACATGTAGTTCAGAGGTAGGCAAGGAGATGTAGTATACCGAAGTGGAGAGTCGGTCGAGGTGACATTCCGCTGAGGTTCATGTCCACAGTCTTGTTATTACATCAAAATCAAAAGAAATGAAAAATACTAGCTAAGCCTGTCAACTATGAGTTACAAGATTCCTATGTATAAGTCTTCTGAAGCTTGATCTTGAGTCTTGAGTGGTTCTTCATGTAGACTTTAGATTTCAACCTTGACGCTTGTTAGCTATAGGTGCGAGCTCATTTTTCTTCAGCTTTTCGGATAAAGACCGGACATGCAGTGCTTGTGACCTCATCCATGTCTTGAGCAGCCCACATCTTTCATCTGCTTTTCATTTGGATTAACTTCCTGCTTTTTCTCTTTTCTCTTTACTGTGACTAACTTCTGTTGATCACGTTGGACTGTTGACTCGCATTCTTGCCATGAGCTTCTTTTTTTGCTGACTTAAATTGTATTATGAAGTGAACTCCCTTATTCTCCAGGTGGAGCCTGATTAATTACATTTGAACTGTATTCTCTTGTTTTCCAAGCGGGCACCTGATTGCCATAAGTTTGAGCTATGTTCCCTTGTTCTCCAGGTGGGTGCTTGATTGCCAAAAACTTGACATGTATTCCCTTGTTCTCCAGGTGGGTGCGTAATTGCCAAAACTCAAACTGTGTTCCATTGTTCTCCAGGTGGGCGCCTTATTGCCAAAAAACTGAACTGTATTCCCTTGTTATCCAGGTGGGCGTCTGATTACCAAAAACATGAACTGTATTCTCTTGTTCTCCAGGTGGGCGCCTGATTTCCAAAAACTTTAACTATATTCCCTTGTTCCCCAAGTGGGTGCCTGATTGCCAAAACCTTGAACTGTATTTGCTTGTTCTTCAGGTGTGCGCCTTATTGCCAAAAACTTGAACCATATTCCCTTGTTCTCAAGGTAGATGCCTGATTTCCTAAATTTGAACTATATTCCCTTGTTCTCCAGGTGGGCCCCTGATTTTCAAAACTTGAACTGTATTCCCTTGTTCTCAACGGTGGGAGCCTGATTGCCAAAAACTGAATTATATTCCATTGTTATCCAGGTGGGCGCCTGATTTCCAAAAAGTTGAATTGTACTCCCCCATTCTCCAGGTGGGCACTTGATTACAAAAACTTGAATTATATTCCCTTGTTCTCTAGGTGGTTGCCTGATTTTCGGATCTTATATTATATTCCCTTGTTTTCTAGGTGGGTGCCTGATTTCCGAAACTTAAATTATATTCCCTTGTTCTTCAAGTGGGTGCCTGATTACAAGAAACTTGAATTGTATTCCCTTGTTATCCAATTGGGTGACTGATTACAAAAAACTTGAATTATACTCCTTTATTATCCTGGTGGGTGCCTGATTTCTAAAATTTGAATTGTATTCCCTTGTTATCCAGGTGGGTGCCTGATTGCCAAAACTTGAATTATATTCCCTTGTTCTCCATTAAGGCTTGTGATTACCGAAACTTGAATTATATTCCCTTGTTCTCCAGGTGGGTGCCTGATTTCCGAAACTTAATTTGTATTCCCTTGTTCTCCAGGTGGGTGCCTGATTACCAAAAACTTGAATTGTATTCCCTTGTTATCCAGGTGGGTGCCTAGTTTCTAAAATTTGAATTTTATTCCCTTGTTATCCAGGTGGGTGCCTAATTGCAAAAAAACTCAAATGTTTTCCCTCATTGTCGAGGTGGATGCCTGACATTTCAACAAAACAAATAAAACAAAAGAAATTTTCTGCCCTGGTTTGGGATCTGGTCATATTTGTGAGTGCTAATCGGGTCATGTTACCTACATAGCTCTAAGAATTTTAAAGGTAAATCCCATTATCTAAAAGGGCCTGAAAAGTTCAAATTAAATCTCATCTTAAAATTGATAACTTTAAAGCTAAATTATAGTTTCTAAAGGGAAAAATTACGCTAAAACTTAAAACTATATCCCATTATCCAGAAGGGTCCTAAAAACTTAAAACAAAATCTCATTATCCAGGAGGGTCTTCAAATATTTTAAAACTAAATCCCATTATCCTTGAGGGTCTTGAAAATTTTAAATTAAAACACATTATCCCGAAGCGTCCTAAAAAGTTTTAATAATTAAATCCAATTATCTAGGAGGGTCCTGAGAACATAAAGCCTAAATCCCATTATCTAGGAGGTCCTGAAATTTTAAATTAAATCCCATTATCCGGGAGGATCCTGAAACTTTTAAAAAATTAAATCCCATTATTCCAGGAGGGTCCTGAGAACATGAAGACTAAATCCAATTATCCACGAGGGTCCTGAAATTCTAAATCAAATCTAATTATCCAGGAAGGTCCTGAAAACGTTTTTAAAAATTAAATCCCATTATCTAGTAGGTCCTGAGAACATGAAGCCTAAATCCCATTATCCAGGAGCATCTTGAAATTTTAAATTAAATTTTATTATCCGGGAGGGTCCTAAAAACTTGTTAAAATTAAATTCCATTATCCATGAGGGTCGTGAGAACTTAAGTCCTAAATCGCATTGTCCAGGAAGGTTCTGAAATTTTAACCCATTATCTAGGAGGATCCTGAACACTTTTAAAAATTAAATCTCATTGTTCTAGGAGGGTACTGAGAACATGAAGCCTAAATCCCATTATCTATGAGGGTCCTGAAATTTTAAACTAAATTCCGTTATCCAGGAGGGTCCTGAAAACTTTTTAAAAATTAAATCTCATTACCCAGGAGGTCCTGAGAACATGAAGCCTAAATCCTGTTATGCAGGAGGGTCTTGAAATTTTAAATTAAATCCCATTATCCACGAGGGTTCTAATAACCTTTAGAAATTAAATCTCATTATCCAGGAGAGTCCTGGGAATTTAAAGCATAAATCCCATTATCCAGGAGGGTCCTAAAACTTTTTGGAAAATTAAATCCCATTATCCAGGAGTGTCCTGAGAACATAAAGCCTAAATCCCATTATCTAAGAGGGTCCTGAAATTTTTAACTAAATCCCATTATCCAGGAAGGAAGTGAATACTTTTTTAATATTAAATCTCATTTCCAAGAGGGTCCTGAGAATATGAAGCCTAAATCCCATTATCCAGGAGGTTCCTAAAAACTTTTTAAAAATTAAATTTCATTATCAAGGAGGTCCTGAGAACATCAATGCTAAATCCCATTATTCATGCGGGTTCTAAAATTTTAAATTAAATTCTATTATCCAGGAAGGTCCTGAAAACATTTAAAAATCAAATTCCATTATCCAGGAGTTTTCTGAGAACATAAAGCCTAAATCTCATTATCTAGGAGGGCCTTGAAAATTTTTAAAAAGCTAAATCACATTATCGAGGATTGTCCTAAGAACTTAAAGCCTAAATCCTATTATCCAGGAGGGTCCTGAATTTTAAAATTAAATCCCATTGTCGAGAGGGACCTGAAAATATTTTTAAAATTAAATTCTATTTCTAGGAGGGTCCTGAAAATATGAAGCCTAAATCCCATTATGCAGGAGGGTCCTAAAATATTAAATTAAGTCCCATTATCCAAGAGGGTCCTAATAACTTTTAAAAATTAAATCTCATTATCCAGGAGGGTCCCGAGAACTTAAATCCTAAATTCCATTATCCAGGAAGGTCCTGAAAACTTTTTAAAAAATTAAATCCCATTATCCAGAAGGGTCCTGAGAACTTAAAGCTTAAATCTCATTATTTAGGAGGTTCCTAAAATTTTAAATTGAATCTCATTATGTAGGAGGGACCTGAAAACTTTTTAAAATTAAATCCCATTTTCCTTGAGGGTCCTGAAAACATGAAGCCTAAATCCCATTATCCAGAAGTGTCCCAAAAACTTATTTAAATTAAATCTCATGATCCAGGAAGGTCCTGAGAAAGAACAATTAACTTCCATTATCCAGGTGGGTTGTAAAAATTTTAGAACTACATCCCATTATCCGGTAGGTTCCTGACAATCCAAAGAAAAATTTCATTCTAAGAGTGATAATTTTTACGGCTGATTTATACTACCCTACGGCAGAATTTATGATAAACATTGTTATCTAATGAGATCATAAAGTTAGGTGCCATTATTCAGAAGAATCTTGAAAGTCCCTAATTGGGTTCTATCTCAAACATGCAAGCTTTAAGACGACTTATATTCTTTTGGGGATACATTTATACTAGATTTGACTACTTATTTTAAAAAAAAATAACTAGGTCACATTTTCCAGGAGGGTCCTGAAAACTTCTAATTAAATCCTATCTTAAGAATAAAAACCTCGAAACAACCTTATATGCCTTGGGGGTGGGGGTTACATTTATGCTAGCCTATACTACTTATGATTATTTTTAATTTGAACTAGGTCTCATTTTCCAAGGGGGGTCCTGAAAACTCCTAATTGAATCCTATCTTAAATATGCAAATTTTGGATCCAACTTATATTCCTTTGGGGTACATTTATGCTAGATTTTACTACTCGTGATTGTTTTGAATTTAAACTAGGTCCCATTTTCTAGGAGGGTCCTGAGAACTTCAAATTAAATCCCATTATTCAGGCGGGTGCCTATTTGGTGCCTGCTATTCCTTACTGAGGATCCCTCGAAACAATCGAAATTTCTATCCTCGTTTCATTCAAAGAAAAATCTTGTCAGTTTAAGTGGTTGGTTTGTGGCCTTGACTTTGAGAAGGATTGCTCTTTCACTTCCCATGATAGCTTTGATTTCCATTTGTAAGATCTTGCATGTTTATTGACTGCCCACTTTCTCTATAATCTTTATCATATAATGTACCTCTTCTCTATTCAAACCCAATATCCTTCATCTGTTGCATTGCTCATGAATTGACATTTATCAAACCTTTGTGTCTCACATGAATCTCAAAACATGACAATTGCCATCCACGCATTACGTATGTTGTTATTTCTTGACATAAACCATTGCCCCTAGCCTTGAGGTCTACTGCTCTCCTCACTTTCCATGATAACTTTGATTTCTGCTAGGAAAACCTCGCCTGCCACTGGTCAACCACCTTTTGTCAATCTTACAACAGAAAATACCCTTGATCTGTACCTAACACCCTCCATATGTTGCATTGTCCATGGATTGATATAAACAAAATTTTTTTATTTCATAAGGATCCCAAAGCATGTTGATTGTTCCCAGCTTAGTGTGCCTGTTGTTCTTTCCCGACTTATGCCACTTTGATGTGCTAGCCAGATCCCGTTTTGTGCACTTGGAAAGCTGGAGTCAAATTTTTAAGTCATTTCTCACTTGTTCTTGTTAGAATATACGCTTAACGCTAGATGGGGGGTGAATAGCGTTATAATAAAAAACAACATAAACTTGCAGAATTAAAAATTGCAGGATAGAAATAAGTGCGGTAAGTAAATAATAAGGAACGAACGCACCGAAATTATCCTGGTTCACCACAACCTGTGGCTAGTCCAGTCCCCGAGAGACTCTCTCGAGATTCCACTAACTTCGTTAAGCTTACGGGTGCATAACAAACCGTTACAAACTGAGAACTTGAGTCACACAAGCCTCAACAACCTTTGCTCGAAGATACCACACTTCAAGACTTCAATCGAAGGAATGAAAACGTTCCTTCTTACAACGACAAGGGATTAACACTTCCCTTCAAGTGTATACAAACACTTAGCACTCAAGACAAGACTCTCTTTAAAAGTAGATATGAGAAAAATAAATACGCTCAAGAACACAACAACTTTCATCAAGAGTTTGGCTCTCAAAAACTTATTAAATGGATAGAAAATGATGAATATGAGAGTATGAAAGCTTTAGCAAGAATATAATCAGTTGTTGTACTTAGAAGACTGATTTTGAGTTGTATATATAGTGTTCAAAACCCCCACAACCGTTGCCTAATTGTCAATCAAGAATTGCTGATTTTGTGCTAAGATAATCGATTATCTGATTTGCATAATCGATTATTTTCCAATCGGTCAAAAATCATTCCCAGATTTTAAGCAGCATAATCGATTATCCAAATCGTATAATCGATTACCTGACAACGTTCAAAAAATCATATTCAGATTTTACTTAACATAATCGATTATCAGATTGTGTATAATCGATTACCTGACAACGTTCAAAAAATCATATGCAGATTTTAATTAGCATAATCGATTATCAGATTGTGTATAATCGATTATCTTTCAGAGATTAAAAATACTTTGGCAACGGTCATTTGCATAATCGATTATGCTATAAGGATAATCGATTATCTTTTATATTTTGAAAACTTCGGACTACACTGTCTTAACATAATCGATTATCATAAAGTACATAATCGATTATTTTACAGTCTTGTAAAATTTGATAGACACTGCCTCATAATCGATTATCATAATGGGCATAATCGATTATTTTATAGCTTTGAAAAATCTGATGGACACTGCCTCAACATAATCGATTATCATAAGGTACATAATCGATTATCTTGTAGCTTTGAAAAATCTAATGTACACTGCCTTATCATAATCGATTATCATAAGGTACATAATCGATTATTGTTCAGCTTTGTAAATCTGGTGTACATTGTCTTAACATAATCGATTATCACAAAGTACATAATCGATTATCTTTGTCCAGATTTGAGAGGCATGTTTAAAAATCATTTTGGCTAAAATAAAATATTTGAAAATCATTTTTCTTTAAATTAAATATGCATGATTTGATAAAAATGATTTTACGAGAGAAGCCAACTTGAGTTAATTGTTGGATCAAGATCACAATTAAAGAACGACTCATGTATAATTTTATTTCTTTGCTTGATCATGATCTTTGTTCGTCTTGTGCTTGAACCTCGCTATGTGTCAATTGCGCGCTTGTGCTTGGACCTCGTCATATGTCAATTGCGCGTCGTTTGTCATTTATCAAAACCTACAAATATGAACACACGTTTAGTTTAGTGCCTTGAGAACGTGTTTCAAAAATTTCCCCTTTTTTGATAATGGCAAACCAATATCGGGATATGCATATTAGATAATTCATAATGACGATCCAAGACAAGTATATAGATATGCAATTAGTTCCCCCCCCCCCCCAATTTATGCCAATAAATATTAAGTGCATAGCCCTTATTCTTCCCCCTTTTGACATTAGCAAAAAAAACATTCGTAAATAACTTGTTTATTGATTAACCAAAAATCCGAGTACATAAAAAGAGACAATGAAACATAGAACAAAAAGAAAGAAATTATTCATTATCATTATTAATTTCCGGCTCGGCATCTGGTACATCTTCCCGAAGGACAATTTGGGCATATGGATAATTGACATGGTCAAAGTATCCATGAAGTTCATGGGAGAGACGAGTGACATTCATATCGATGCGATTCATGGAGGTGGACAGAGACACAATTTGCTCGGAAATGGTATTGAGGGATACATCGGATGGGGCCGGAGGACGACGTCGCTGAGTTGGATGAGGAGGTGGATGCTCACCGATATTGGGAAATGAAGATTCTTGTATTTCCCAATGTTTCGTTGCCTTTTTGTGAGGGCCGACGGAAGTATCGACACCGGATGCAACAAGAAGGGTCATAACGACAAAAATACAAGGGATATGCTTATCTTCCCCAATAGCATCATACATATGAGTCTTGACGAACTTGCACCAATTGATGCGAGCTCCGGTGATGATGGCATGCATGATTTTCGAATCCTCGTGAGATATAGTTGTATGATTGAATTTCCGCGGTTTTAGAACGCGGGTGCTGACATATAAAATTAAACGGTATTCGGGGAGCATGTTTGTGATGGTGGGACGACGATCGTCCGGAGTTGGAAAAAATTCACCGATGCCGATTTGAGTAAAAAGAAGTTGTTCATCAAATAGAGCGCCTTCTTCCCTAGTATAGCATCTTCCCCATTGCGTGAAGTTTAGTGATGGCTTGAATTTTTGCCTCAGATACAGGGATGTGAATTCCATTGACGGTCGAGAAGAGTTCATCATCTTCGTCTTTCTCGAGATTTGAATAGAAGGCCTGAATTAAGGAAGGATGAATGTAAGGGGTGTGAAGGTATAGGAAATCAAGGAGTTGGCTTTGTAGGAGCATATTTTCTGTGGATGGAAGGGCGCTTTGACTAAGAAATCGATTAGTGGAAAATCGAGGAGGGAGGATTTCTCGATTTTCAAACTTTTCAGCGAAGCGCATAAGTTGTTCTTCACTGTTGAATCGTAAGAAGGATCCATCTTTGTAACAATAAACTGGTGGATGAGTGGCGGGAAGAGGAGGCAACATTTTTGCCGGCACGAGCACGTTTGGATTTTCTGCCCGACATTTTGAACAAGTAGTAATAGCCTTTGAAAGAAATTTGAGAAATTTTGAGAGTTTGGGAGATAAGTTTGATGTTTGAGTGAAGAAATTGAAGACTTATAGTACCTATTTATAATGAGAAGGATGGCATTGCATTGAAGATGAAAATATGCAGAAATTTAAGAGACAAAACGGTCAGAAACGGTAACAATTTTGAAATACTGACTGAGGATAATCGATTATTGAATTATGGTAATCGATTATTCTGACAGAGAGTGCACAGTGATTTTCTGACTCCGGAAAATAATCGATTATACTTTTGAGATAATCGATTATTTAAGGAAGTGCAGTAATGAATAGCCGAGACGGTAATCGATTATACAGTTTTAAGAAAATCGATTATTGTCACAATTAACATCTGAAAATAATGTCAACAAAATCGATTGTAAAAATTTATAATCGATTTTTATATTTACCATCCAAAAACCTGCAAAGCAAAAACTGTTAGATAATCGATTGTAGTGTTGCATAATCGATTATGTTAATTTTTCGGCATCATAAACATAAAACGTAAATAATCGATTAGTGATACTTGCTAATCGATTTTCCGGCATAGTAAGCATAAGACAAAAAGAAGTGATAATCGATTATCGACTTTAGAGAAATCGATTATTCTACACCATCGTCTTATAATTCCCCCTGCCTTTAGGGTGATACCCGCAAAAGAGAATTAGGCGCCTCAGACGCTCAAGTTAGTAAATTTTTAAAAGAATAATGCAATGCATGACTTGGATCAATGTGGAGTCAAGAATTAAGAATTCTTTCTCTAAGAGCTTTGTGAAGATGTTGACCAATTGACAACGTGATCTCTTAAGAAGTGTGTCCTAAGGTGTTCTAAAGAGTGTTTTGAGTACTTACCTTTTGTTCAATGTCGCCAATTACCTTGTCGAGAGGATGGTCTTTGATTGTCCTCCACGCGTTAGGCAGTTTCGTTTCTTTCACCAGTGGTGGGGCTTCCTCCGATAATTGTTTCAAGATTTCATCTTGAATTTCCTTTGGATTTTCCTCTTGTACTTTGTCTTGCGGACTTATTGTGTTTAAAGTACCTGCAAGATCAAAACCAGAATCCTTTCTCGCCAAGCGAGCATTATTTTCGGAAAACACAATATGAGGGGATTCCTCAACAGTTTCGGTTCTATTATTGAATACTCTATATGCTTTGCTACGTGATGAATAACCAAGAAAAATTCCTTCGTCCGATTTGGCATCAAATTTCCCAAATTATCTTTTCCATTGTCATGAATAAAGCATTTACAACCGAATACTCTATGATGGGAGAGATTAGGTTTCCTTCCCTTATAGAGTTCATAGGGAGTTTTCATGAGTATTGGCCTTATGACTACTCTGTTTAAAACGTAGCATGTGGTACTCACGGCATCTGCCCAAAATTGTTTGGGAATCTTAGCCTCATCGAGCATGGTTCTAGCCATCTCTTCGAGACACCTATTTTTCCGTTCCACCACTCCATTTTGGTGTGATGTACGTGAAGCAGAGAAGGTGTGCTCAATACCGAGTTCGTCACAAAAGTCAGTGAAGAGATTGTGATCGAACTCTCCCCCATGATCACTTCTTATGGAAGTGACGGTTGTGTTCTTTTCATTTTGAACACGTTTAAGAAAATATTTAAAATTTTGAAAAGCCTCACTTTTGTGAGCAAGAAATAGTGTCCATGTAAATCTAGAATAATCATCAACAATAACAAAAGCATAACGATTTCTACCAAGACTTTCAATGGGAGATGGTCCAAAGAGATCCATGTGAAGAAGTTGCAAAGGTCTTGTAGTTGAAACAATATTCTTAGATTTAAAGGATGCTTTTGTTTGCTTCCCTTTTTTACAAGAATCACAAATAGCTTCATTTTCAAATTTCAAATTTGGAAGACCAATAACTAAATTTTGTGAAACCAATTTGTTTAAAAGATGCATGTTGATATGAGCTACTCTACGATGCCATAACCACATATCATCTTCTTTACTCATAAGACAATTCACATACTCTGATGAAGAGTTTTCAAGATCAACCATATATATGTTATCAATTCTAAAACCACGAAGAATAATTTTAAAATCACTACGACGAAAAACTAAGCATTCTTCCGAATCAAACAAAACAAGATTTCCCTTGTCACATAATTGACTTATGCTCAAGAAATTATGTTTTAGACCTTTAACTAGCAATATATGCTTAATGGAAGAAGATTCATTCTTACCGACCAAGCCAATGCCGATAATTTTTCCCTTGTTGTTATCTCCAAAAATAACGTTTCCTCCTTCCTTGTGTTCTAGTTGAAGGAAGTTGGATGCGTCTCCGGTCATGTGTTTGGAGCATCCACTATCAAGGTACCAAAGTACACTTGATCCCTTCAAACATACCTACAAGACAAATCAATGAGTTTTTGGTACCCAAGCTGTTTTGGGTCCTTGAGAGTTAGGTGTAAAATGCTGTTGTGCTTGACATGCAGTTAAGTGTCTATGTCTAGTAAAACAAGCAGGAGCAATATGTCCTATTTGACTACAATAGTGACAAATGACATTAGGATTATGCATTCTTCTAGGTTGGTTGTAGTTGGAGGTACGAAAATTGTTTGCTCTATTTTTGACAATATGGCTATTGCGCAATCCTTGAAAATCATTTCTCCTACTGTTTGTTCTAGGATATGCAGCGTTTCTAGAATAATTGTTTCTAGGTCGAGTATGTCTAGGTTGCGATTGTTGAAGGCATTTCTAGGCGTTCTAAAATGTTCAAAGTTTCTTCTAGTGTTTGGTCTAGGATGCATGTTGATTCTAGGATGGTTATTTCTAGGATGAATGTTTATTTTATTTATCCTAGGTTGAGCCTTGGGTTGTTGGGGGATGGCTTCAACTTTTTCTTTAGGCTCGTTTTTGAAACCTATGCCATGTTTGGTCGATTTCAAATTGACAAGAACTTCATTCAAATTTTTATGAGAAGAATTGAACTTATCTAGGGTGCCCTTAAGTCTTTCTACTTCATCTTTTAGATGCATGCAAGAAATACAATTTTTACTAGAACTCTCGGGTTTGTCGGCGCTTCTCTTGCCGAAAAATTTGTTTTCTTCTTCCAACTTCTCATTTTCCAAAATCAATTTTTCCAAATCTTTTTCTTTCAAAGAGAGTTTTTTTTCAAAATCTTTTTCTTTCAAAGAAGAATTTTTCTTTACGTCTCTAATAGTTTCGGAAGCTCTAATGAATTCACTATACAATTCATCAAAAGCATTTTGCATTTCCTCAAGAGAAAAGAAATTTTTTGAAGAAATTTGACATACCTCTTCTTGATTGTCTTCGTGTGCCATGAGACATAGATTTGCGGCTTCGTCTTCTTCATCGTCGCTTGATTCGTCTCCGGAGTCACCTCCCCAAGATATGTATGCTCGTTGTTTCTTGAAGGGTTTCTTCTCCTTTTGACATTTGGGCAATTTGATTTAATGTGCCCGATTTCTCCGCATCCATAGCACTTTACTTGATCTCCTTGTTGTTTGTCTTTTCGTTCATACTCTTTTCGCATGAACTTTTGAAACCTCTTAATAACGAGTCCGAACTCGTTATCTCCGTTGTTTGAGTCCTCATCATTTTGAGGTTGAGCCGTGCTTGCCTTGAGGGCGATTCTTTGTTTCCTTTGATCATTAAACGGAGGGTTAAGTATAGTAGATTCATAGGTTTTAAGATTACCTCTTAGTCCGTCGATGGTGACATTTGAAACGCCGATAGACCCTTGAATCGCGTCGGCCTTGGAGCGCCATTCCGGAGTGAGACTTCGGAGAATTTTTCGGACAAGTTCCTTTTCCGTGAAGGTCTTCTTAAGAGCATGTAGGTCATTGACGATTTTTGAAAATCGTTCGAACATGTCATCGATCCTCTCGCTTTCCTTCATGTGAAACAGTTCATATGCATGGGTTAGAAAATCAATTTTAGCTTCTCTTACCTGGTCCGTACCTTCGTACGTGATTTCCAGCTTATCCCACATTTGCTTAGCCGTTGTGCAACATGATATTTTTCTGTAATCATCAGCATTTACAGCACAATATAATAAGTTGATGGCTCTAGCGTTGTTCTGCACTTTTCGGATATCATCCGCATCGTATTTATCTTCGGATTTTGGAACCCATTCATTTTCAACCTTTTTGGTTGGAATTTGCTCTCCCTTCGTTATAACCTTCCATAGATGAAAATTATTCGATTGGATGAATATTATCATCCTCTCCTTCAAGTACGTATAGTTTGTGCCGTCGAACAGTGGTGGTCTGGTGGAGCATTGTCCTTCACCTATTCCTGCATTAAAGTCACGAGTAGAAGCCATGGATTGTTTCTCTCAAACGGTTAAGTCTTTCAGAGAGTTTGGCTCTGATACCAATTGTTAGAATATACGCTTAAAGCTAGAGGGGGAAGGGGGTGAATAGCGTTATAGTAAAAAATAATATAAACTTGCGAAATTAAAAATTGCAGGATTGAAATAAGTGCGGTAAGTAAATAATATGGAAGAACACACCGAAATTATCCTGGTTCACCACAACCTGTGGCTAGTCCAGTCCCCGAGAGACTCTCTCGAGATTCCACTAACTTTGTTAAGCTTACGGGTGCTTAACAAATCGTTACAAACTGAGAACTTGAGTCACACAAGCGTCAACAACCTTTGCTCGAAGATACCACACTTCAAGACTTCAACCGAAGGAATGAAAACATTCCTTCTTACAACCACAAGGGATTAACACTTCCCTTCAAGTGTATACAAACACTTAGCACTCAAGACAAGACTCTCTTTAAGAGTAGATATGAGTAAAATAAATACGCTCAAGAACACAACAACTTTCGTCAAGAGTTTGGCTCTCAAAAACTTATTAAGTGAACAGAAAATGATGAATATGAGAGTATGCAAGCTTTAGCAAGAATATAATCAGTTGTTGTACTTAGAAGACTGATTTTGAGTTGTATTTATAGTGTTCAAAACCCCCACAACCGTTGCCTAATTGCCAATCAAGAATTGCTGATTTTGTGCTAAGATAATCGATTATCTGATTTGCATAATCGATTATTTTCCAATCGTTCAAAAATCATTCCCAGATTTTAAGCAGCATAATCGATTATCCAAATCGTATAATCGATTACCTGACAACGTTCAAAAAATCATATTCAGATTTTGCTTAACATAATCGATTATCAGATTGTGTATAATCGATTACCTGACAACGTTCAAAAAATCATATGCAGATTTTACTTAGCATAATCGATTATCAGATTGTGTATAATCAATTATCATTTAGAGTTTAAAAATACTTTGGCAACGGTCATTTGCATAATCGATTATGCTATAAGGATAATCGATTATCTTTTATATTTTGAAAACTTCGGACTACACTGTCTTAACATAATCGATTATCATAAAGTACATAATCGATTATTTTACAGTCTTGTAAAATTTGATAGACACTGCCTCAACATAATCGATTATCATAATGTGCATAATCGATTATTTTATAGCTTTGAATAATCTGATGGACACTGCCTCAACATAATCGATTATCATAAGGTACATAATCGATTATCTTGTAGCTTTGAAAAATCTAATGTACACTGCCTTAACATAATCGATTATCATAAGGTACATAATCGATTATTGTTCATCTTTGTAAATCTGGTGTACATCGTCTTAACATAATCGATTATCATAAAGTACATAATCGATTATCTTTGTCCAGATTTGAGAGGCATGTTTAAAAATCATTTTGGCTAAAATAAAATGTTTGAAAATCATTTTGCTTTAAATTAAATATGCATGATTTGATAAAAATGATTTTACGAGAGAAGCCAAGTCTTGAGTTAATTGTCGGATCAAGATCACAATTAAAGAACGACTCATGTATAACTTTATTTGTTTGCTTGATCATGATCTTTGTTCGTCTTGTGCTTGAACCTCGTTTTGTGTCAATTGCGCGCTTGTGCTTGGACCTCGTCATATGTCAATTGCGCGTCGTTTGTCATTTATCAAAACCTACAAATATGAACACACGTTTAGTTTAGTGCCTTGAGAACGTGTTTCAACAGTTCTTACCAAACAGACCCAGGGAGAGAAAATAAATATGACAAAAGGAACAGAGTAAAGGACAAAGGAAAGAGATGATTTCAAACAAGAAAACTACCACGTAAAAACCTATCAAGGGTGGATACCAACTCTAATGGCCATGACATGCACCTGTCACCTATTCTGTCAAGCAAGTCTAATGTTCAACTCTTGTTATACCCACCGTGAAAATGGGCTTCAATGCTCCGATTATCAAATCTGATTCACAATCCTAATTCGACTTATGGTGCCCGAAAGGATTTTCACCATCAAGTCTCTCTCATTTTGTTCTATTCCGCAAATCCCATCACCTTATGGTGCCTGTGAAGGTTTTCACCGATAAGACTCTCTCATTTTGTTATCTCATCTTTCTATCGCCTTTCGATGCGCGTGCGGGTTTTCACCAATAAGACTCTCATTTTCATTTTCCCTGCTTTTACCGGGGTGTTGCCTCTTATATGAATCACCTCTACTTGCTTGACTTGACGTCTCTCGAACACTTATCCGAAGGTATTTCTTTGGATCGTAATGTGGACTTTTGGATAGGGTTAGAAAGAAAGGGTATCAACAGGCTCAAAACAACTTGAATGGGTTCAAAATTACAACTTTTAGAATCAGATTTCTTACAACTACCACAACTTCTGGCCCAGTTTCTTTCTTGGGGACTTTTGGATTTTTATGGGACAGAGCCATGAGGCTTCCTACGTATCCTTAAAAGGAATCGGTCGAACGTAGTTCATGTCATAAGAATTACTTTGTTTGTTGAGATTTTTCTATTCTTTTTATTTTTCTCTTCTTTCCCTCTTTTGTTGTTTTTTTGTTTTTTTCTCTTTTTAATGTTTTTCTTCTCTTTTGTTTTTTTTCTCTCTTTTTATTCTTTTCTTTCTCTTTTTCTATTTTCATTATCTTTTTCGCTTCTTCCTTTACTTATCTTTTGCGCTTGCATTTCTGAACTTTGCTACTGATTCCAATAGAGGGGTATGAAAGAAAATAAAAAAGGCTGAAAGGGGAAACGAAGGATAAAGTGCTTAGATAGCAAAACATAATTCATTTGTCATTCCAATCTTCAAAACATGCCAAGTACAAACATAATAATTAAACAAACCAAGGAAAACATTCATAACATCTTTTGATTGTACCAGACTTGATTATCATATCCACACATTTGCCTTCTATATCTATTAACTTAAAAGAACCATTAGAAAACACCCTCACTCTCATTACCACGAATGGCCCTTGTCAATTTGGGGCAAACTTTCCATTAGTTTCAACTCGATGAAGCATGGTGTATTTCATTAGTGTTTCTTTATGTTTTATTTGCCCCAGATTAATATGGTTCAGGCTTCAAATGATCTCAAATGTCAAAATCTGTTCTTATTTACCTCAAGTGTCCCTATCATCTTCCGGATTCCTTCATGATTGAACTAACCTTTAAGATCATGCCTAAAATTATGTGTGCATGTTATGTCACTAGAACCAGCATGAAAAGAACTATAAAAGAGAAGAGGGCTAAACAAATGAAAATGACTAGGAATAATAGAAAACATGGAATTATATTAAACAGACGGTGAAACGGTTTGAACAACAAGACAAGCAAAATAAAACGGGGATACAACCCTGGGACAAAACGAGCTACTGCAACTAATCAAACTAGGAAAAATGAAGGGATAGAAGGGTTTGCGTCAAAAGGAAATATCCGGATTTCAACCCTGAAATAACCCCGATAACAGAAATAACAACAAAATAAACCACCAAGACTCCTCCCCAGATAACCAAGAGATGGGGTGTCTTTCCAATTACCAAGCACGCCATCTTATCCACTGAGTTTCGTATCAACATTATTGGGACCTTCACAAGTCTTTATCACATTGAGTTTAACAAATTGCGTTTGGGTCCCTTTTGTTGGTTCGTTCTTAAGATCAACCTCCAATAGTATGGACCTCCGAGGATCTCAGGAGAATTCTCATATTCCTTTTTCGAAATAAATCATACCCACCATATGCACCTCATTGTGAACAGGCAATGGACTTTGGCTAGTATGTGTTGAATTTGGATTTTGCACGGTAATGTTACCTGCATAAATAAGCTTCTGGACTGCTCCCTTCATATGCCAACACTTGTCTATGTCATGCCCCGAGGCATGTAAGCAATATGCGCACTTCAAGAAAAATCAAAATTCTTTGGAACAGGTTTTGCATTTTTATCTAAATCGGCTTCAACATGTCTAATTTCCTTAGCCTCTGGAACAGACTGGCATATGACTCTCCCGATGGACTGAAGATTTTCTTTCTCTGCAACCTCTCATTCTTGAATGCTTGATTGGGCCGAAAACTTGATCCAAGAGGGTTTCACTATGCTCGTGGGGGCGGGTAAGACATTTGTGGACGTGGTGCGAGCTATTGCGAGACTCGTGGATTTGGAGCATACGGTGGTGCATTGGGGACAGGGTATCGGGAGAGTGATGTACTATTTTGGGGGTTCTGTGGAGGGAAGTAGCAGTAGGAAGGATGACAAGGATATCTGCGGGGTTGATATTGTGGCTGAAAGTGTTTTGCAAGAATGCCCACTGGATCCTGTCGTTGGCGGGGCCCAGCAACATCTTTTCTTTCAATGGGAGGGCAGTCTCGAGCAACTTGTTCGTTCAGCTTGAGCCAAAAGTCCCTAAAACTTTTCTTGGGTTTCTTCTTATCTAAGATATGGAGAGTGGTCCGGGGCAATATCTATGTTGTACATAAAGTGTCGCACAAAATCTTGAGCCATGTCGCCTAATGTAGGACAATTATCGACATCTTGACGATTATGTCATTGCAAAGCTGCCCAGTCAAGCTCTTACTAAAATATGCCATCAACAAGTCATCTTTCTCTCCAACACTTCTCATTTTACTGCAATAAACCCTTAGGTGGGCTACCGGATCTCCACACCCATCATACAAGCTAAATTTTGGCACTTTAAACCCCCGCGGGCAGGCGAACGTCAAGATACACAGACCATATTTTGTAAGACATGTTACCCTGGCCACCTATTACTTGCTTGTTCTTTAGGGACTGTTCTATGCCTTTTAACTTCCTGGATATCTCGTCTCTCCCTTCTTTTCCTGTGACTTTTTCATGTTCAACATGAAGCTCATCCCGAGGCTCTTTTTGTAGCAGTCAGGAACCTTGTGGGAAACCTTGGGCACCATGAGCTTTGAGTGGATATTCATTGTTAGGAATAGTGTATATGATAGGAAGGCAATTTCTGGGAGAGGTAATTGGAGGATGGGTATGGAGCTACTATGACGGTTGGGAAAGCTGTGATAAACGAGTGGATCTGGAGAATATGGGGGATCATCAAGCACTATGATCGAAGTTTGGGTAAGGATAGCATCTAAGAAGCTAGGGGTAGGGGATGCCTTCCCAGCCATCCAGGCGTGTTACGTGTCCATCATGTGTTGTCTTAACATCTTTAACTCTTCGACCAACCCATTGCCCTATTCAACCAACTGCTTTCAGGCACCGGTATCAAGCAACTCAGTTATGTTGTTGTCTGCCATTATCTTTTGAGTTTATGTTGTAGAGAAGAGTTACCACTTCAAAAACAACAAACCAACCACCCTTCTGCTATGAATATAACAAAATGAAGCCATCACGTTAGCGTTAGGGAATTTAACATAAGATAATTTCACTTTATGTGCAACGCACCTAGCCACATTTATCAGTTCTAAAATGACTTCGAGGGTACAAAGGTTAGTCGGCATCATCCCAATTTGTTCTTTTCAACCTCTCTTTTCTTTACTTTCCTAGCACTTGCTTGCTCATTTACCCTTCTCTTGTCCCTTCTAATAATCGTTTTTTTCTTTCCACTCGTTTCTCACATCCTATGATTTTACCTCTTTTTCTTCTTTCTCTTTCTTTTTTTCCTCTCTTTTTTTGTTGTATTTTCTTTTTCTTTTAATAATAAAAATATGATTGAATTGAACCCTATATAGGTTTCTTATGCATCATGATGCCGCATGAATCAGATCTTTGCGTAGATAAAAAAAAATCGAGAATAGGTTAAACAAACTAACGTGCTCTTTTTCTTTTTCTTTTTATTTTCTTTTTACCTTAATGACTACTCTTATGAGAAAAGAAAAATAAAAGAAGAATTTTTTAAAAAAAATTTCTAGGCTTAATGTATAACCTATTCCAAACTCAAGCTTAAGGAGCATATATTTTTTTCTGTTTCTTTTTTTCTTTTTGAAACAAACACTTTATAGAAAATTGATAAGGAAAACCCCTAGAAGAGAAAAGAATATTTTTTTGATTCGTTTTTTTTTTCAGGAAGAAAATCTAAAGAGTAAACCACAGAAAATTTGAATTTTCATTTGATATCTAGACACGAGATTTAAAAAACATGCAAGAAAAAAAATTTTTTGGATTTTAATTTTGATTGTTTAAAGGAGAAATTCTAATGATAAATAATGATAAAGTATGTTCATTTTCTATGTAAAATATTCTAAAGTTATAATGAAAATAAAATATTTTTTTTATTTTTCACTAATTTTCCAAAGAAACATCTCATAAAAAAATCTTTTGGAATTTGAAATTAATACCTAAAAGAAAACCTTTTAAAGAGGTACTAAAATAAATTCTCTTCTTTTTGAATTTTTAGTTCTAATATACTAAAGGGAGTATAAAAATAAATTTTTTTAATTTCTACATACTAATTTCTTAAAATAAAACCGCCTCAAACTTTCTTTTCTTTTTTTTTCTCTTGATTTCTAGGAGTAATATTTCTAAAGAAAATTCTAACGGAAATATAAAAATACAAAATATCTTTTTTGGACTTTTGAGTTACACCACATCTTTCAAATATAAAATAAAATGTACAATAACTAAATACTTGACATTATTGGATAATTTTAGAAAGTAAAAGACGACATATAAAAACATACTCAAAAATAAAAATAAAAATAAAAATAAATCTCCTTAAGCAACTCTTGAATGCAGTGCTCTTGGGGTATCTGTCATGCTCAAACTCCGGTAAGTAGATCAATGCCTGCATGAGAAAATTTAAACCAACACTATGTGAGACAATAACATTCCCTACCATACACATGCAAGACATGATTGAGGCTATTTTTTGCAAAATGGCTTATTTAGCCAAAAGGTGGCTAGAAATGCTAAAATTGGCTAAAGCCCTACAAAGCCAAGAACCTAAGATTTACTAAGAAGACCGGACCCTATGTGGGTTGCCTACATATCACACCTCGAAAGACAAGAATCGAGTATGCATAGTTCGGGCAGATTGGATTTGGGCGAGAATTTACAAAAATGACTTATTTAGAGAAAATATGTTCTTTATCTCTTTTTTTTTTTTTTCAAATGATGAAACATATAAAATCTTTTTGCATTTTTTTCCCTTTTTTGTGTTTTTTCAAAAAATGATGAAAAAGTGCAACATATTTTTTGAATATTTTCATGTTTTTTTTTCTTAACAAACATATGACAAAAAACAAAATTAGGCCCTTTTTTTCTTAACAAACATATGACAAAAAAGCATAATTAGGCCCTGCTCGTTTTATTTTCAAACTTAAACCTCTTTTCTCTTTTTTTTTTTTAATTTGTCCTCAACAAACATTGGTCCGTCAAATGACCCTTTTACTTTTGAAAAAAATGCAACATGTAGCACGGAGGATGCATCAATGTGGTCTGTTATTTCAGGTACACCTGTCCTAAACAAACCCAAATCCTGTATTGAGTCCCCTAAGTCAAATTCACATTATGCAAACAAGCGCTCCTACTAGGGATCCGACATGAGGTTGTGTTCCTCTAGGTTTAAATCTTGGAGTTTTGGTATCTACTTGGGGCACCCGAGTAGACAACTGGGGCCGAAGAGGGGCGCCGTGCTGGGAACACTGAACTCTACCCCACGTTGTCGCTGGCCCAGACTCGTCGTATTTGGTATAATTTCTACAGAAAAAGTGAACCACACGAATGTGTACACCATTTTTAGAAGACTTGGAGGGGTGGCGTAAGAAGATAGTTGTATAAAATTTAAACAATACTAAAGCAGTATACAGATAGCGTTTAGCACAAAAGAATCAAGAATACAGTAATATCAACATCAAATAAAGCCAAGTAAAAATCATATTAACAAGCTCGAATTCTTGAACCGTGAACCAGAGATTCTAGATTCTTGTTCCCAGTAGATTAACCAGAGCTATCACACCTCCTTTTTCACTACACCTCCGTGAAGGGATGTAGAAGGGAGTTTTTTAATTTTAAGTGGCAATCGAAATGGGATTATTTTCATTAAAGATTCAGAGTCACCACTTGGGCTAATTAATGGTGTCCCAAGTCACCCGATTTAAATCCCGAATCGAGAAAAATATTGAATCTGTTATACGGTCTGTGAACACAGAAATCTGGATAAGGAATTCTATTAATCTAGGAGAAGGTGTTAGTCACTCCCGAGTTCCGTGGTTCTAGCACAGTCACTTTGATCATACTTGTCTTATTAGATTATTTAATTACTGATTTTAAAACCTATATGCATTTACCTCTTACCGCTTTTAATTATGAAAATTATCTTGAAATGGGTCATGTGTGTGTATACCCTTCTTTTGGTGCGTCAAAAATCATATCACACGAACGTGTCCACAATTATTAATGCTTTATTATTATGAAGAAAGTTTGGTCGAAGTCGCGCGAACGCATACTCCGATTTTGTTTTTAAAATTATAATTACGTTACGCGAACGTATACACAATCATGATGGTATTTAAAACGTGCCTAAAGTAAAGTACGATCATTATTTTTATATTCTAAGTTGTGAGTTTAATACGAGGGCCATGAATGATTAAAATTGTGGATGACGCACCTTGGACTATATGAACATAATTTAATTTAGCAGCCTATTAAAAAGCAATTTTATTATTAAGAAGAATTTGATTAAAGTTGCGTGAACGCATACTCCAAAGTAATTTTTAGAATCGTAATTATGTTGCGCAGACGTATAAACAATCACGATTATTAATCAAAATATGCCTAATGCAAGTTACCGTGATTCTATGTTAAGACTCGATATTTCAAAGAACCAATTCTGGAACACGGAGGTCATAAATAAAATCAAGTAAGATAAACCAATTAAGATTCCAGCCACCACTTGAAATGTTAGCGTACAACCCAATTAGAAATAATGAATTTACCAACTAATCCCTATGCTTACACAAATCATTCCAAAATACATACTTATTCCTCTTCTTTATATATCTAAAGGCAGAACCGTCCAAGGTAGCACAAGAATTAGTAGAAGTATCGTGTAATCTATCCAATTCTTGAATTGTGTTACAAACGTAAAACTCTTTGCCTTTGCAACAAAGAAAGCAAATCAACGTCTGATTAAAAGTTTAAAAAAAAAAGATTTACAAACAAGTTTCATATATTCACATCCATGATCCATAGCCTTTGGTATATCCATATCGTTTCAAGGCTCCATGACAACTCTTCAGATCAAGCAAAGAGGAAATTAACAAGCTTAACCAAAACTAATGAGACATAACAAATAATAGCAGGAATCATTTCAGACATATATTCAAAATAAACTCAAATAAGAAATAAACTCATATGTTCATAAATCATACCTCAGCAAAGTAGTGAGAGAAGTAAACCTGTTTCGAAGCTTGGCTAACAGACAGGGGCTCGAACAGAAAACGCGACGGCTCTGGAACCTCGCCGGCGATGGAGGCGCGACAGAAAAACGAGAGAGAGAAGGCTGTGTTATGGTTGTTATAATGAATAAGAAGAAAGCTTACCTACGCAGAAGGTTAAAGGAGACGATCTCAGCAGTCGTTTTCAGTGTTCTCAGCGACTGCTTCTTCCGGTAAGTTTAGGCTCCGCCATTTTTGGTCTTAGGTTTTTTGGTTGGAGAAGAAGCTCCAAAAACGGCTGATCTAATAGCTTAGCCTTTTGATATTAGGCGTTAGGTATTTTTTAAAGAAAGATTAGCTGAAGAATTTTAAGGTAGTGATCCTCTCGTTTTTTGTGTCCCCCCCTCCCACGCCCGCCCCCCCCCCCCCCCTCTAGCTCCTTAGATCTTACGTGTGTAGAATCTAGGGTTACATTTTATGTATTTTGATAATTAGGTCCACGGTCTTTTGTATTATTTCTTAGGATGTTTTTATTTATTTTTTGTCCTTAAGAAGAGTTTAGAAGGGTTCTTAGACTATACAATGGCTTTAAAATAAGATAGAAATATAACACGATGCCAAAGCTAATCCGAACTAATGAAACTAACATGAAACTATTTTTGTGTTTTTGAAATTATATAAAGATAAAATAAGGTACTATTTTTGTATTATTATTTTTTTTTTAAAACAAAAATTTATAAAAAATACATAAACTAAAATATTTTTGTAATTTTTATTTTCTTGTAATAAAATATAGTAAAAGATCAAAATGAGTTGATTAGCTATATTAGGCTTAAATTAAATATTTACGTGCTAAAATATAAAAAAATTTGGGGAAGGTAAAAAATTGCATCTCTACAACACTTACCTCGCTGTGGAATTAAATCAATGCTCAACCGGGGCTTTTCCTCTAAAATTTGCCTCCAAACCTATTGAATCTAACCAAATATAGTTCAAATAATTTCAAATAAGCATTAAAAACTACCCACGAGTGTAAAATATTCAATCTTTAATGATTTTAGAAAAAGGCAACAAAATTTAACCCCGACCCGCTTAGTCAAAACCTGAGATTCGGAACAAAATCGAGAAACCATTTATGTGATTTTTTTCGAAATGCGACTTTAATTTGAGGCCTAAATCTCAATTTTTATTCCCACTTCTCCCAAATCCCTAATTTTCTATTAAAAACATAAATTAAAGCCTAGAAATCAATGGGTGTTGATAGAAATAGAAGAAAACGAGTTAAAATCTACTAACCTATGAAGTGGGGATAAAAATTCTCTTCAAAGTCGCCTCTAGGCCGAGTTCAAATTTGGAAATGTGAAAAATTAAAGAAATCCTAACTTTGGAACTGTTTAATACTTGTGCATCAAGTGTTCTTCGTATTTGCGAAGCATCTGACGCTTTCACGAAGAGCACTAGCCAAATGGCCATCGTGATCACAATCAACCCTTCGCGTTCGCGAAGTCTTAGCCCCTTACATTTGCATTCACGAGCCATAGCAAACGTTCGTGTAGAGTTACTGTTCACCCTGCCCCCAAATTCCATAACTCATCACATTTCGGGAGGGAATGGTTGTGTTAGCAAAGGGTGAGCCTCCCGCTACTGTGTGTTCCCGACCATGTCCTACGTTCACATAGAGGAATTTCCTCCCCTGTCGCAATTCCGCTTTGTGGTTGCGAAGCACAAAGTATCACACACTATTAACAACGAACCAACAACTATCCAAGCCCCTAAAAAATTTGTCTGTAGCTTATCCAAAACTCATACGAGCCCCTTAGACTCCAAACCAAACATGCACACAAATGTAACAACATTATAAAAATTGCTCGTACGATCAAAATGCAAAAATAACACCTAGAAGTACGAACGGACATCAAAATGTATAAAATTTTCAAAGAAACTTAAGCACTGTTAAATTTATAACTAAACATCAAAATCTCGTCAAATCAACTCGGTTTTGAACCAACTTTTGCGAGCAAGTCAATATTAGTAAAATTAACCTATACAGAGTTTTGGAACACAAACACGAACCTAGTAGATACAAATTCAACCTACAGTAAAAGCTAGGTATTCTTTGAACCTAAAAATTGCTAGTTTTCAACAAATCACATTAAATCAAGTTAGGGACTTCCAAATTCAATTCCAGGCATACTCCTAAGTCTCAAATTTCAAAACGGATCCATTAGGACCATCAAAATATTGATCCAGATCGTTTACACAAAATATTGATCATAGTCAACTCAAATTATTTTTAAGGCAAAAATTCTTTGTTTCTTAAATTTTTCACATAAAAACTTTTCGGAATAAAACATGAATTGTGCACACAAATCCAGGAATACTAAATGGAGCTAATCAAGGTCTTGAAACAAAAAAATAAAGGCTAAAACTCAAAATGACCTATCGGATCATCACATGCTCCACCTCTAAAACAAACGTTCATTCTCGAATGAACTTAGAAAGGTACCTAGCCTGGTATGCATAAAATGAAGCTAGGCCCCACCA
Organism: Nicotiana benthamiana; assembly: GCA_034376525.1. NCBI lineage: Eukaryota > Viridiplantae > Streptophyta > Magnoliopsida > Solanales > Solanaceae > Nicotiana > Nicotiana benthamiana. The sequence goes on from CM067330.1 coordinate 78,942,982, forward strand.
CCCTGATCTGCGCATCTTAGACGGCTTCTAGATGGCTGGCCTTCACCTCTAACAGCCTGACCTCCACCTCTAATGGCCTGACCTCAACCTCTAATGGCCTGACCTCAACCTCTAATGGCCTGACCTTTACCTCTAGCTGGCTAAGTGGGCAGTAAAACAATTGGTTCCGGAATCATGGCACTAAAACTCTTCTGTAGCATGTTGCTCAAAAAATTAGGACGGTACCTCCTAATGTGACATGTACCCCCACACTCAAAACACTCATCCATCTTTTATGGCTGCTGAAGCTAAAACTGACCCAAACAAGTCGAATAACCACGGTAGTAACTCTTGATCAGAGGCGCACTAATAGGAGGTGATGGTTCTCTGTAGGTCGACTGCCCGGGATGAAATACATAAGGATCATTACTACCTGAAACACTGTGGGATGCTTGAAGCACTAACCTAAATGACCTCGGAGGATTGACTCTACCAAAAGTACCCTTACATCCAGATGAGGCACCACTAAAACAACCAGAATGACGAGGCCTCTTGTCAGACATGGGCCCCTCTCCTGTCACAACCCAAAACCCAAACTCGGTCATGATGGAGTCTCTTGTGAAGACAACACAAGAAGACACACTCCCAATCAATATTAACCAATTAAGATAATACAAATTAGTCTATAACATCATAATAAACCCAAAATAAGGTAAAAAGTACAATTTCATAAAAACATAGCCTGATATCAAGGTGTCACCAGTCATGAGCATCTATCATAAGAACTTCAAATTCGAAAGAGTCTACATTACTATTACATAACATAAATAGGAGAAAATAAGATAGAGGGAGAAGCACTAGGCTGCAAATGTCGAGCATCTACCTAGTGAATCTCCGAAGTCTGCTAGAAGCTCTCAACCCTTGCAAGCAGTACTTGAAGCGCCTGAATCTACACACGGGGTGCATGGAGTAAAGTGAGCACTCCAACTTAGTGAGAAATAATAATAAATGAAGACTAAGCGATAAGAAAGCCCGTACAGGTGCATCAACAAGCTAGAGAGAAGTAGTAAAACCCAGTAAAAGCAATGAAACACTGAAAACATGTAAAGTCACCTTAGTTCAGTTTTAGCTTCTTTAAAATGCCTTTTAAATAGTTAAGCAAGGAAATGACATGCAGCTAGAAAAGATGAACACATAAGAATCCGCCCTTCGGGCACAATGTACACAGAATCCGCCCCTCAGGCAATAACATGGAACAACACCAGCCCCCCGGGCTATATCTCTTATCACAATAAGTACCCATGCTCACTAGGGGTGTATAAGCTCCTAAGGGGGTTCCCTTACGGCCCAAGCGCAATATCAAGCCATCTCTTGGCTTGATCAACAGGCCCTCGACCTCATATCAACAAGCCACATCGTAGCGTACAATCTCATGCCTCGGCCTCATAATCATAATCAGTGTATCAATGTTGCGACATGCAGCCTGACCCAAAAATATCTTCATAACACAGGGCCCCGGCCTTACTTAGTCAGAATTTGATAAGCCACTCGAGTAATGGTAATACATGATGCTCATCCCAAATATCATTTAATGTGTTAAAACTGAGTAAACATGGCAGAGTTATGAAAATAGTATAATGTAGCATGACTGAGTACAAGTACAAAGTCAAATCAATAAGGAAATATTAATAAAATCCCCTAAGGGTCCAAATAGTTGGCACGAGGCCAAATATGGATTTCAACCCAAAATATGATGATAGCAAACAGTTTTCAATCAAATACGCGATAAAACAATCAATCGGAATAGACTAAGTCACAATCTCTTATGGTGCACAACCCCATGCTCGTCATCCAGCGTGTGTATCACCTTAATATTGCACAACGATGTGAAATCCAAGGTTTCATACCCTCAGGACAACACTTACAATCATTACTCATCTCAATCTGGTCCAAACTCTAGTGCATGATGACTTTGCCCCTTGAATCGGCCTCAACTTGCGTCGAATCTATCCAAAATCAGAATCACGATGTCAAAATATGATAAGGGAACAAAGGCCATGCAAAGCTAATCAATTTACAACATAAATCCTGAAATTAACCAAAACTCGACCCCGGGGCCCACGTCTCGGAATTTGAAAGATTTTACATTATTAGAACCCTCATTTCCCCACGAGTTCATACATATCAAAAGTCCCAAAATCCGACCATAAATGACCCCTCAAATCCTCAAGTCTATGTTTCCAATACCAATCCCTAGTTTCCTCAATTTTAACCCTCAATTTCCACTAATACCATGATTAACCAATGGAAAAATAATCATAAACTCAAGTAATGAATCTTAGGGAACTTACCCAACTGATTCACCTCGATTTTTCCCTTGAATTTTCACTGCCCTAGGTCACATCCCGTCTTCAAAGATGGAGAACTATTCCAAAAATCCGCGGAGGAAATATTATATTCTTCTGGCCCAGGGATTCCACATCCGCGGCCCTTTTACCGCTTCTACGGTCCTACTTCTGCTGTCTAGACCACCGCATCTATGGTGTCCATTTGCTTGACCATTTTCGCATCTACGGATGAAAACCTCATACCTACGCTACCATATGTGCGCCCACTTCACCGCTTCTGCGGTTCTTGAAGATCTTCCTCTTGGCAGCATCTGTGGCTCCTTCCACACTTGTGCGAGCCTCCACCTGCATTCCCCTAGCTCTAGGTGCAGTTATGACAGCAGACTATAAGTTCACCTGCCACTTCCAATTTCCATTCTTCCCATCAACCACTCTAAATCATGCCAAGGCCCCCGGGACGTCAACCTATAGCATAAACACATCCCATGCCACTATCCAAACTTATACCAATCTTCAAAACACTTCAAACAACATCAAATCAACAAAATCACATCGAATTCAAGCCTAAGTTTTCAAAATCTTCCGAATTACGCTTTTGATAAAAAAGTATACCAAACCACGTCCGAATGACCTAAAAGTTTGCACACACATCCCAAATTACACAACGGAACTAGTGAACTCCTGAAATACCATTTTGATCCCTATATCAACATCTCACCTATCAACTAGAAGACGTCAAAATACTTCAAGCTTGAATATACTCCAAACCTCAAAAACACATTGAGATCACTCTCCTAAGTCTCAAATCACCTCCCAAAGCTATCTGAACTATCGGAACTCATATTCCAACCCTCTAACACATAAATCAACATCCAGTTGACTTCCAATTTAAGCTTACTCAAAAGAAACTAAGGATCTCAAACCTTACCAAAACCTTTTGGAACCCGAGCCAACCAACCCGATCATACATAGAACCAATAAATAAAGCAATAAGAAGCAGAAATGGTAAAAATGAAGTGGTAAATCATGAGATGATGTCGTCACATCCTCCCCCTCTTATATAAACACTTTTCCTCGAATGAGTCAAGAAACATACCTGAAGCCTCAAACAGGTGAGGATATCTGCTCCGCATCTTCTGCTCGGTCTCCTAGGTAGATTCCTCCACGGGTCGACCTCTCCACTGCACAGTGACTGAAGCTATATTCTTCGATCTCAACTTTCAAACCTGATGCTCCAAAATAGCTGTTACATCCACATCATAAGTCAAATCACAATATAACTGAACCATGCTGAAATCCAGAATGTGAGATGGATCCCCAATATATTTTCGGAGCATAGAAACATACAATTTTGGATGCACACTCGACAAGCTAGGTGGTAAAAAGCAAACCAAAATTCCTATAAAGTACCTCAAAAGTCCCAATGAACCGAGGACTCAATGTACCTTTCTTCTCAAATCTCATAACACCCTATATGAGTGAAACCTTCAACAAAACCTTCTCACCAACCATGTCAGACACATCCCCAACCTTCCGGTCAGCATAACTCTTTTGTCTCGACTGTGCTGTTCGAAGCCTCTCCTGAATAACCGTCGGCTTTTCCAAAGCATCCTGCACCAATTCTATACCCAATAGCCTAGCCTCTTCTGGCTCAAACCAACCAACTAGAGATCTACACCTCCTCTCATACAAAGCCTCATATAAAGCCATCTGAATACTCGACTCGTAACTGTTGTTATAAGTAAACTGTGTGAGCGGTAGAAACTAATCCCATGATCCTCTGAAATTACTGACACAAGTACACAACATGTCCTCCAATATCTGAATAGTGTACTCGGACTGCTCGTCCATCTGAGGGTGAAAAGTTGTGCTCAACTCAACCTGCGTACCCAGCTCTCGCTTCACAGACCTCCATAATTATGAAGTTAACTAAGTTCCCCTATTTGAAATGATAGAAACTAGGACACCATGAAAACGAACAATCTCCCAGATATAGATCTCTTCCAACCACTCTAAAGAATAAGTAGTACACATAGGAATGAAGTGCGCGGACTTGGTCAACCGATCCACAATCACCTAAATAGCATCAATCTTCTTCAAAGTCCGTGGGAGCCCAACTATAATGTCCATGGTGATCAAATCCCACTTCCACTCCTGAATATCTATGTGCTGAAGCAAGCCACCCGGTCTATAAAGCTTATTTTTCACTTGTTGACAATTGAGACACCGAGCTAAAATTCTGAAAATGCTTTCTTCATTCTCTTCCACCAATAACGCTTTCTCAGAACCTGATACACCTTCATGGCACCCAGATGAATGGAATACCACGGGCTATGGGCCTTCGCCAAAATCAACTCCCGAAGCCCATCTACATTGGGCTCACATATTCGGACATGCATCCTAAACACCCCATCATCACCAATGTTCACATCTTTGGAATCATCGTGCTGAACTCTATTCGTAAGGACAAGTAAATGAGGATCATTATACTGGTGCATTTTGATGTTATCATATAAAGAATATCGAGAAATCATACAAGGCAATACCCGACCGATCTCCGAAATATCCAACGTCATGAACCGATTGGCAAAGGCCCAAACATCAACTACAAGAGGTCTCTATCCAACTGGAATATATGACAACTCCCCATACTCACGGCTTTTCTGCTCAGCACATCGGCCTTTCTCGGATGGTATAAAATAGTAATATCATAATCCTTCAGCAATTCCAGCCACCTCCACTGCCTCAAATTAAGATCCTTCTGCTTGAACAAGTGATGGAGGCTATGATGATCAGTAAACACCTCAGAAGACACGCCATACAAATAATGCCTCCAATTTTTCAATATGTGCACTATAGAAACCAACTCCAAATCATAAATAGGGTCATTCTTCTCATAAGGTTTCAACTAACGAGAAACATAAGCTATAACACTACCCTTCTACATTAACATACACCCAATACCAACTCTCAATATATCACAATACACGATATAAGAACCTGAAGCTGATGGCAATATGGCTAGAACACGCTGTTCATCAGGTGCATGAATGTTGCCGGGGCATTGGTCAGCCTAAAGGACATCACCAAGAACTCGTAATGACCATATCTAGTCTTGAAAGTTGTCTTAACAATATCCGAGTCCAGGATCTTTAACTGGTGACAACCTGAACGAAGATCAATCTTGGAGAACACTCTCGCTCCCTGAAGCTAGTCAACTAAATCATATATACGAGGAAAAAGGCATTTGTTCTTAATTGTTACATTGTTCAGCTGGATATAATCAATGCACATCCTCATATCTCAATCCTTCTTCTTCACAAATAGAACCAGCGCACCCCAAGGTGACACACTAGGCCAAATGAAACCCTTATCAAGGAGTTCGTAAAGCTGCTCCTTTAAATCTTTCAACCCGTTGGTGCCATACAATATGGCAGAATAGAAATGGGTTGAGTTCCTTGCACCAGATCAATACCAAAATCAATATCTTGTCCGGCAGCAGGCCCTGCATGTCTGTAGGAAACATATCGAGGAAATACCTTACAACTAGAACAGAATAAATACTGGGAGTCTTGGCACCGACATCCCTTACAAAGGGTAGATATGACAGACAACCCTTCCCAATCATACGATGGGCCTTCAAGAATGAGATTACCCTACTAGGAACATAATCAGTCGAACTTCACCACTTAATCCATGGTACACCCGTCATAGCCAAAGGCATTGTCTTAGCATGACAGTCCAAAATAGCACGACATAGAGATAGCCAATCCATGCCCAAAATAATATCAAAGTCTACCATACGTAACAACAATAGAACCACTCGGGTCTCTAGTCCCTGAATAGTTAGCATACATGACCGGTACATACGCTCTACAAGAACAGTATTTCCCATCAAAGTAGATACATGAACAGATGAAACAAGAGACTCACGGGGAATATCTAAATAATAAGAAAAGTATGATGTCACATAAGTATAAGTGGAACCGGGATCAAATAATATAGAGGCGTCTCTGCGGCAGATTGAAACAACACCTATAATAAGAGTATCAGAAGCAATAGAATTGAGTCTAACTGGAAGTGTATAAAAATGGGGCTAACCGCCACCTGAGTGATCTACCCCTCTAAGGCGACCCCTACCTGACTAAATTCCACCCCTAGCTGGGTGGGTGGGTGGTGGTAAAGAAATTGGTATTGAGTCGACACATGACCCCTCTGTTGAGATGAACCCACAAGATAATGAGGACATTGCCTCCACATATGACCCATCTCTCCACACTCATAGCAACTCCTAGGTGCTGGAGACGGGGACTAAATGGAACCTATAGCAACGGAATGACTAACATATGCACCTGGCATGGAAGAGCTCTAAACTGATGGAGCACGGGACAAACTCTGAGATGGCAGGGCATTAAGTGATGACTGGCCCTGATGAGAACTATGAAAACCATGACCCGATGATGCCCTACGATAACCTGGGCAAGCTGGTTGATCATGCCTAAATAGACGGCCTCTACCATGCCAAAACTGACATCTTGAAGAGCGCCACCATAACTACTAGATTCTCAAGGCCTCCCTCTCATCTTGCTCCTAGTGATGAAATGACTCAATCTCTCGAGCAATGTCTACAAACTCCTCAAATGTAACACCAGAAACCCTCTCCCTGGTCATGAGAATACGAAGCTGATAAATTAGGCCATCAACAAACCTCTTAATCCTTTATCTATCTGGCAAAACCAACCAAATGGTATGACGAGATAGCTCAAAAAGCCTCATCTCATACTGTTTCATAGTAATCTTTCCCTGACGCAACCACTCAAACTGCCTGTGTAGCTCTTCTCTACGAAACTGCGACACATACTTCTCCAAAAAGAGAATGGAGAACTGCTGCCAGGTAAAGGGTGCTGCACCAAAAAGCTTATGCCTCTCATACACCTCCCACCAAGTGAAGGAAGCTCCAGGAAATTAAAAAGTAGTGAAAGCGCCTAGATAGTCTCCAAAATACCCATTTAGCGAAGAATTTGATGACACCTATTTATGAAACCCTAGGCATCCTCACCCTCAGCACCACGGAAGGTCGGAGTTTGAATTGTACCAAACCTCTCCAGCCTGCGCTACTCATCCTCTGGCATGGTAGGAGCTACATAGTCCTGAGCAGCTACAACCGGCTGGGCTGGATGTGCCCCCGGTGTCCAAAGTCCCTACATGACCTGCTCAAGTGAGTGAACGGAGAGAGTCTGATTTGCTCCCCCATCCTAAGAAGTAGCTGGTGGCTGTAGTAACTGAAACCGCCTAGGATCACTGCAAATGCAAAAGGACCTGGCTTGCCTTAGGGTGACAAATGCAAAGTAGTAATCACAAAAGTGATCTTGCAAATGTGAAAGGCCAATCAAATTTGCGATGTGGTACGGATTCCTTCAATGTCGCAAATGCGACAATCTTATTGCAAAAGAGTTTGCAAATGCGAACATCAGTCACAAATGCGAGAGGCAGTCTAAGGGTTCGCGACCCTGGTCGCAATTGCAACACTTGTAACCTGCAAAATCATAACTCAGATGCATTTTCAACCATTTTTCAAACCCTTTCAAAACCCAAACACTCATGGGAAATTTTTCAAAGGCATGTACTCTTCCAAATCGATTGTAAGTCATTTCTAACTTTTTTCATCAATCGTTAACCTCTTTTCCCATGATTTCAACTCAAAATATTTATGAGGGAAATTGGGTGTTTTGGGTAGAACCTAGGTTTTTCATATTTTGGGGATTTGGACCTCGATTCGAGGTCCAATTTCAAAATAAATTATATATTTGAGTTTGTGGGGGAACGGGTAATTGGTTTTTTATTCGAACCTTGAGTTTGACCATGTGGGCCCGGGGGCAATTTTTGACTTTTTGGGAAAAACTTTTAGAAATCATATTTTCATGCATTAGAATTGATTCATTTAGCATTTATTGATATAATTAAGTAACTTGTGGCTAGATACAAGCGAATTAGTGGTGGAATCAAGAGGTAACGCGATAGTTGATACTTGAATTATGTTCATGACATCCATGTAAGTGTTTGGTCTAACTTTAGCTTGAGGGATTAGGAGTTTTGTCCTATTATCTATATGTTATTTGTTGAGTACGGCGTATAGGCATAGTGACGACTATCTATATGTTGGAGTCAAGCATGCCCGTGGGTCTTATTCTACGACTAATGTGACTCCATTTGTATTGTTTATGCCTTATGTGATGATTTCTATTGTTGAGCAAAGCTTATAGAAGTAATAGTGATATTTGAACATTGAAAAGCATTGGCTCAAGTTGTATGATGAATTATGGAAGTATAACAGGCAAATGAACCTTATAGAGCATTAGCGTAAGTTGTATAATGAATTGTGAAAGTATAGTTGGCAATTGAACCTTATAGAGCATTGGCTCGAGTTGTGAAGTAAAAGTGAAAAAGAGAAGAGAATTATTATGTTGTCTCCCTTGCCAGGATGTTGTTGTTTTAATGCTATCTCCCTTGCCAGGATGTTGATGCTTTTGATATTGTTCCCTTGCTAGGATTTTATTGTTGTATTATTGCCCCTTGTAGGGCTGTTATTTTGATTTCATTTATTTTTGTTGCCCGTATTATTTGTGATTGTTTTTTGGGTGAGGAGGAGTGTTAAAGCATGAAGGGCGATGCCGTGTATTGTTTTGGTGAGAGTGTGTTAAAGCACGAAGGGTGATGCCGTGTATGATTTATGTGAGGAATAATATAAAGCACGAAGGGTGATATTGTGCCATACGATGTACAATTTCGTGTTGACTATATTGATATTATGGCGAGGGAAAGAGTAAAAGCACGAAAGGTGATGCCGTGTAGTATATATTGATTCTTATGGTGAGGACGCAAGTAACAGCACGAAGGGTGATATCGTTCACTTGTTTGATTTCTGACTCTTGTTGTTAATTGAGATATGGGGTTCGTTGTATTTACCTGTTGTCCTCTTAGTATCATTTGGTGCTTCCCCGCAGCATGTTCCCCCATCCCATTCTTATCTTTACATTCCTATTTTTTCCTGTTGTATATGATTTAACTGCACCAGTTTATATGGTAGTCTGGTCCTAGCCTTATCACTACCTCACTGAGGTTAGGCTAGGAACTTACCAGCACATGGGGTCAGTTGTGATGATACTACACTAAGCACTTTGTGTAGATCCCAGCATCGCAGCTTGTGCATCGTTGCTTTGGGTGGCTGTTTTCAGTCCATACGGAGGTTCCGAGGTTGTCCTGCAGGCGTTTGCATGCCTTGGCGTCTTCTCCTACTCCTTTTATTCTATTTCTTTTACGTGCTTTCAAAATAGTACTGTAATATATCTTTTGAACCTTTATCTGTAGTATTCTTAGACAATTTGTGGATTTGTTACACCAGTCTTGGGTAGATTAGATTGGCGTTAGTATCTTTTTTAAAATATTATTATAGTCTTCCACAAATAAATTTCGCTGTTTTATCAAAAGTTGGCCATTAATTGCTAAAGGATTAAATGAGAAAAAGTTAAATTGATCAAAAAGTTAGATTGCATAACTTTCACTAGTAGGCGTTATCACGCCTCCTGAGGGTGTGAAATTGGGATCGTGACATTGGTGCTACTGGAGCATCCACAATTGGGACGTGATCCTAAACTCGGGCGGTTGGTGGATCTGCAGGTGCTGGCCTATCTGCTATACGGACCACACCCCTGCTCCTATCATAACCACGACTGCGTCCCCGGCCTCTAGTGGCCACAGTTGGTGGTACTAGTGGTCGTCCATGTCGCACCCCCTTTTTTCCTCTTTGCATGGCAAAATATGGGTTTTTACATTTTGGGTATAGGAAAACTCATTTCTTTTGGGAACTGGGTTTTGCATTTTGAAGAGTCGCCACCTAATGATTTAAGATGCATTAGGACACCTATAATGTTCACTTCTAAGTTTGTTTAATAATCAGAGATAGGGTAAGAGATTGAAACTATCCTAAGGGGAAGGTGTTAGGCACCCCTCATGATCCACTAGTGCAGTTCCCGGCCAAATAGTTTTTTGTAAATTTTGCAATTAGCAAGTAAACAAATATAGGCTCAAATAGTAGGGGATTTAAGTTTAAACACATAAGATTTTGAAAATAATTAGAAGACAAATTTTGAAGAGAAGTTATAACTCTATAAATATTTAAAGGAAAGGAAAGAGTGGGAGGGGGGTCCTAAATGTATTTGTAATATGGATCACATCAATGCTATACCCGATAATTACTCCTAAAAAGAGGGGCTACATGTGGTATTAGCACGCCGGTCATCATATCCATATCTATCCTTCCCACCCCATCGAGGTATTAAAGCGCGGATTGGTCTCGACCACTATTGCATGCTATTACCCGTCCTATTCTTATCAGTCCCGAAGGAACTTAGGACTACTATTCCTAAAGGGGAGGGATAATAGGCTGACTTTTAGGTTTCAAAAGGTAAAAAAGCTAAGGTGACATACAAAAAGACATAGGACTACAATTAAGGAGAAACATGTAAACAACAAAAGGCTCATGTATACCTCCTCAAGCAAAGCACATAAGTAGAATGACTTAAACACAATCAAGGTCCAAATCTAAAGTCTAAGGCAATAAGAGTTTCAGTTGTTGAAGCAAACAAATTTATTACATAACTTAGATAAGAAGTTCAAACCAGGCGTGCCTGCTGGTTGTAGCAATTACTAATCAATAGAGGCGGGTTCAATTTCATTTGTTGTCACCTAAGGCTTGCCTAAGTTTTTGGGGTGATATCGTATAAACGTGATAGCTATCACTGATTCAGAATATGGCAAAACATTAACAATTTTAAAATGAGCAATTTGAGATCCTATAGGCATGCTTGCTAAACCGTGTTAATAAGAGGAGAGTAGGTTGTTTTTGAAAAAACCAGTTCACAACAGTATGAGTTAGGCTGATTTTAAACTAAACTTGTTTCAGATCCTATAGACATGGATATCTATTATTGCTAATTTTAATTTCTATAGCCATGATATCTAGTTGAACATGAAATGAATAGGAAGGACTTATTTGAAATTCCTATAGGCATGATTTCTATGAAAAGGTACTAATTTATTGGACGTGATACCAGATTATAACCAATTGGATCCTAATAACATGGTGTCTAAGTGTGGTAATAAACATGCAGAATTTAAGACAAATCTTATAGGAATATTATCTAAATGTAGAATTTAAGACAAATCCTATAGGCATGTTATCAAAATGCAGAATTTAAGATAGGTCCTATAGGCAGGTTCTCTAAATGCAGAGTTAAACATGCAGATTAAAAAAACAAGTCCAATAGGCATACTATCTAAATACTGAGTTAATCATACAGAAAACAAGTCCTATAGGGATGTCCGCTACCCTTCCAATAGTTTAGCATGCATAATTACCCAGCCTTTTTTTTCACTAACCCCAAATGTTTATTATAAATTATTACAAATGAATTGTTGAATTACCTTAGAAAGAATGTAAAAGAAGAAGTTACCACCAGAGGAAGCCTGATTCTGACTTCCTCTCTGAGTTATGGAACAAAACACCTCAAATGCCACTTGTTTCAAAGCCTATCTCAAACCTGGGTGTGTCAAAGTTCCCTAAGGGTCTCAAGGGACCCCGAGCAGTGCTTACACCCAAGTTTGCCTAACTAGATAGAGATGAGTGTAGTGGGGAAGAGCTAATCCTTATGTGTCGGAGTTCCGAGGGAGCTCATCGATCCCAAGGATTGGCTCACACATGCCGGGCAGAACCTAAGTCTAAGAGTATCGTGAGAGTGCAGGAACACAGATTTAAAATTGAGTGGAGAATAGAGAAGGTTAAGGGTGATTGGAAAATAGTAGTAGTAAAGCTAACCCTACACAGAATCAGCATTTTTATACAAAGGGGTTAGGGGTTTGGGAATTCATTGCTGGAAGCATATGACCTTAGGAAGGAGTCAAGTTTGGGTATGCACAGCAAAATGGTGCTTGCATGCCCATAAACTAGCTAGAGAACACAACACATAGAGGGAATATGAAACATATGACCCAGGGGGTAAGGGTAAGGATTGGGGTCATGCACAACAATTTCTAATGTTGACATGCCCCCAAACAAACCAAGGAATACAAACACATACGCGATATGGGGCTTTCGGATTCATAAGTCATAATAATTGACTGATGGAGTTCATACATAAGAAAAAAACATTAACTCGGCAGAGAAAGGGGCAGATTACAGTATGCTCAACAATGGAACTTGATTAAACACAAGCAAGAAACATGCAAAAGTGAAAGAAGTAGTAAAGAAACATGTTGTTGTTGATGCAGGAAGATTAATTAAACATACCAGTAAAGAAGCAAATGCAAAAAGAAAGAAAAGTAAGATAATTTCCCACATCCTAGCCTTAGCTTTCAGCCGGCTAAGTAAGGTAGCAACACAAGTAGTAATAGAGAAAAGAGAGAGTTTTAAGTGAAGTGTGTGCTCTAAACTCAAGTGTTTTCGTTCCTTGTGTTGGTGTCTTTGAAAGAAGAGGGATGAAGGGTATATATAGCTTTTTTAAAATGAGTGAAGGAGAGGTTATAGGTAAAGATTTAGTACAAATATGGAAACAATCAATAGTCAGAATCAATTATACAAGTGATTCCCTTTAATTAAGGAACCCATGTTTAACGGGTAGTAAAAGATTCAAATAAGGAAAAAGATCAGTTTAGAGACAGACTGATTATTGCCATAAAAGAAGTAGTACGAGCATTATGTAAGTAATTAAGTCTAAGTATAGAAATATACTTATATTAGGAAAAGATTCAGCAAGGCAAAGTATCACAGTAAAGGGAAAATAATCAATCAATTCCAAACAGGCGAGTGATATTAGGGTTCATAAAAGGCAAACTTTATAAATCAGTCACAAGATGAAGATCAATCAAGGAAGAAACTTCAACATATAAATAAAGTGAACAAGTTCATCAGACAGGCAAGGCCAAACTCATTGACAAAATCACAAACATGCACCAGTGGTAGAAATAAACTAGGGGTCGGTAGTAAAGCAAACACTCAACTCATAGTAATCAAGTAGGTCAAGCCACATTGAATCAACAGGGAAGAAAATAGAGCATCAGAAACATATGCAAATGTGTCATAGTAATAGGCGAGGAAACTCTTTAAAAAGTTAGGGTTCTAGCCATACTCGAGTCGAAAGGTAGCAAAAAATTAGATAAGTCACATAAAGAAATAAAAGCTTTATGACGAGTCAAGTACTCAAACAATTTCAGACCCTAACACCTAGGGTTTCAACAACAATTAAGTTTTAAATAATGGTAATACAAAATAAGTCAAATAAGAATGAGGAACTTAGTTAGAAAAGTATACATTAAAACCACAGCTTTAGAACTAGAATAAGAGCCAAAAGAAATTAGGGTTTTCAACATGCTAACTCAAATAGTAGAACAACATGAACAAAACATAGAAAAATCAGAAACACGTTAAAATTAGAGAATAGATTTCTCGAAATAACTTGAAGCAAAACCCTAACCGAAAAAATAAAGAGTCGTTTTGAAAGCAAGTTAAAGAAACTTCGAGAAACACTTAAGAAAGTCATAATAAGTACATATCCAAAGACGGTTTGGAAGAAAGTTGAAAGATCATAAAGATTAGGATTTCGAAAAATCCAAAAAGGGTAAGAAAGGTTTTGAAAGTTTTTGATCTAACCAAGAAAGTCAATGATCTACCTTGAAAGACCATGAGTGGATGGAGAAAGATCGTAGATGGCCGGCGAAGATCCATGAACAAAGGTTAAGCAGGGTCTGGACCAAACTCCTTCGAATTCTGGTCGTAAAACAATAGAACCAAACATATAGAAATCATGAAGGCTGGTACAGGTCTTAAACAACCACGGAAAGCCATGGATTAGGTTAGTAATAGGGTGGATTAAGTTGTAGCTTAATGGCCGTGGCTGTTCAGGAGAAGAGGGAATCATAGGCAGCGGTTGGTGAAAAGTGAGGTAGGGTGAAGGGGTCGTTCTCAGTTAATAAGTAAAAGGGTAACGGGAGCGGTTGATCTAAATGATCAACGGCTGGGATTAAAAGGGTTAGGTGGGAGGCCACGTTAGGTCTTGCAAATTGAGTTACTGAGTTGGGTTTGAGTGGGAATTAGGTCGGGAAATTGGGCCTTGATTTAGGCTTAATTTCAGGCTATAATTGAAATAAAGTCTGGCTAGATTTTAAATAGCCATTTTCCCTATTCATCCTATTAATAGCAAATTAGTTTCTGGAAAAAAATTAAAAGTGCTAAGATAATTTACAACATATAATTATCAATTTAAAAATACTGGACTTGATTTTTGTAATGTAAACGTAATCAAATCCTAAAAGAGGCTAATATTGCAATTATGCAATTTACTTTTAGAAAGGGTAAATAAATTTGTAAAAATATGAAGAAAAAAAATTATCTTGGCTATATTTTAGCATAAATATAAAAGTCAAATAAGTGAATCACCAAAGCATGATATTGTATAAAATATTACTGGGTTTTTATAGATAAAATATAGGAATAAATTGGTTTAAAACCTTTAAAAATTAAGGAAAAATAATAAAACATTTGAGCACACCTATATATATATATATATATATATATATATATATATATATGTATGTATATATATATATGTATATATATATATATATATGTATATATATATATGTATATATATGTATGTATATATATGTATGTATATATATGTATGTATATATATATATGTATATATATATATGTATATATATATATATATATATATATATATATTTATGTATACATGTATATATATATATATATATATATATATATATATATATATATATATATATATATATATATATATATATGTATGTATATATGCTATTTTGAAAGTATTTTGCAATATTAAAAATATATATTAAAAAATTGTGTATCAACAGCTGCCTCTCTTTACCTGGGAAGGACAAAAAGTTATCGGGTAAAGATATGATGGCCAATTTTGACCGAGCTAAATGGTTTGAAAATGTTTATGCCGCACCCTGGCTTTTGAGTTGTCTACATATCCCTTGTTTAATAGGAATCAGGCCACATGTAGTTTAGAATCCATTAGCGGAGTAGGCCGACATGTACTTTCCAAGAACGAGCGCAATATATCGGTCAGGGTCAGTGAAAGGCTTACGGGAATGGTTAAGTTTGATGTGGCTGCAAGCATTGGAGCGAAACCCTCCTACTGGGACTGTTATTGTTTGCATGTTTACCTGCAAATAAATAATACAAGCATATATTGTGTGTAAATTTAGACATGATGCAAATTTTTGTCGGACCATGAATATTGTCTTCGGACTATTAGGATGACGTCTTTAGACCATGCTGTCTTGGGCCATGAAGCCCATAATAAAGGATTCACATAATAAAGGAAGGTAGAATAGTAGCCTTATGCAAATTAGAAGGCAGAATAGTAGCCTTATGAAGGTTGGAAGGCAGAATGGTAGCCTTATGCAATGCAGATGCAGATAGAGGTAGATTTATCCTCGGAAGGCAAAATAGTAGCATTATGTAAGAGATAAAATAGCAAATGACAATAGAGTTTCTTAGCTAATAGTAGATTGTTGCGTTGTGATTACTGGGAGCATTGTGATATACGGTGCATCTTGGTGTCCGGATAGCAAATGTTGACATATGCAATGGTTCAGAGAAATGTGTTCATGAACAATGTTTGTTCTACGGGCTTACTGTATGTTCAATGATTTCTTAATCCTAGTGCCTACATCCAATAAAAGTCGTGAGTTTTGTAAAGGGGAAGATTAGTTCATATCCCTGCTAGCTTTGCTTGACTCTTTCTGCATTGATCTGGTGATATCGTCTACATCATTATGGTAGTATTGCTAAACAAAGCAATCTCAATGATAAACATGCATGATTTTGTCAAAGTATAATATAAATTTATAATTAAAATGGTTTTTAGATGAACAGACGACTGTGACGCAATTCAGGACATTGCAAAATCTACCCCAGTTTGCTAGGCTGACATTTTTAACTATTTCTCGTGCAACGATCGTCTGAAATATTTTCGAAATTTTGAGGGTCCTCCTAAAAATTCTGCCCCAGTTTCCAATTTCGGGGAAAATGAATTTTCTTTTGAATTGTGACCAAACCCATAGGGCTGCCTACGTGTCACCTCTTACAGGGAAATCAGATTAGGCGCAATTCAATTTACATCATATAGGGAAAACATAAAGATCATACATAGTAATGTTTGACTGCATCTGAATTAATTGGCTTTGGTCAGACTCCTCCATCCATTTCTGCAAGTATGAGGGCTCCTCTAGTCAAAACCTGGTGAACCATGTATGGACCCTTCCAGTTGGGAGAGAACTTCCCTTTGGCTTCCTTTTAATGTGCGAAAATTTTCTTCAATACCAACTGCCCATATTTGAATTTCCTCGTCTTGACTCTCTTGTTAAAGGTAATGGATATTCTATTCTAATAGAGTTGACCATGGCAAATTGCGTTCATTCTCTTTCCATCTATAAGAGCTATCTTCTCGTAACGACTCTTCACCTACTATGCATCGCTGAGCTCAGCTTCCTGTATGATCCTCAAGGAATGAATTTATACTTTGGTGGGAATGACGGCTTCTGTACCATTAACCAGCATATATGGGTTTCCCCATTTGATGTGCGAACTATGGTGTGATACCCTAATAGAGTAAATGATAACTTCTCGTGCCACTTTTTATGCTTCTATATCATTTTCCTTAATATCATCTTGATATTCTTGTTGGCGGCTTCTACGGCTCTGTTCGTTTGAAGCATGTAGGCTGTGAAATTCCTGTGTCTGATCTTAAAAGTCTCACACATGGCTTTTATTAAGTCGTTGTTAAGATTGGAACCATTATACGTAATGATTAACTCTAGAAAATGGAATCAACAAACAATGCGATCGCGGACAAAGTCTTCCACGACCTTTTTAGTTACTGCTCTGTAAGATGCTGCTTTGACCTATTTGGTGAAATAGTTGATTGATACTAGGGTAAACTTGTTCCCGTTGAAAGTATCAGTCTTGATTGATCCAATAACATCCATTCCCTAAGCGACAAACGGCCATAGTGAACTTGTTGTGTTGAGATCGCTTTGAGGTACCTTTATCATGTCTGCATGTATAACAGTGATGGCATTTCCAGACATACTGGATGTAGTCTGTTTCCGTAGTCTTCTAAAAGTAACCAGCTCAGAGTATCTTCGTTGCTAAAACAAAGTCGTTCATACATGGACCACAGGTCCCAACATGAATTTTCTCTAGAAGCTTGTATGCTTCATTTGCGTTGACACACCTTAGTAATCCCAAATTAGGAGTAATCCTATACAGGATTCCTCCACTGTAAAAGATGTCATTGGACAATCCCCGAGTGTGCGTTTCTGAGTAGGGTTTCCAAGCTCTAGGTACTCTCTTTTACCAAATATTCCTTCATATCACAAAACCAAGGCTTTCTGTCGGCTTCTTCTTCAACATGGGCAAAATAAGCTATGATCATGGATCTTTGCTAGAATAGGATCAATGAAATTCTTGTCTAGATTTTGTACCATAGATGAAATGGTAGCCAATGCAACAGCAACCTCATTCTGGACTCTGAGAACATGCTGGAACTCCGTCCTCGTGAACCTCTTTCTTAATTCCTGCACACATGATGCAAATAAATAAGTATCTTGGAGTTCTTTGTTGCTCATTCTTCACGCATCTGATGTATGAGTACGTCTGAATCTCCAATAACTAGCAACTCTTGAACGCTTATGTTAATGTCCATCTTGAGCCATAAGATGCAGGCTTTGTATTCAGCCATATCGTTAGTGTACCGGAACCTGTGGCTGGTAGACACCAGATAATGCTGACTGGTTTCTGATACCAAGACTGCTCCTATGCCAACTCCTTTAAAGTTTGCCGCTCCATCAGAAAACATTCTCCAACCATCATAGGGTTCTGCAATGTCTTCTCCTATGAATGATACCTCTTCATCAGGAAAATATGTTTTCAAAGGTTAATATTCTCCATCCAAAGGGTTCTCAGCAAGGTGTTCTGCCAGTGCTTGTCCATTGACTATCTCAAAAAGATTTGCCACTTGGCTAGCTTGCATGTGGGCATGGGCTTCTGAAAGATGTACATTAAAGGATCTATCCTTGAGATGAGATATGTGATGTAGGCTCATAAATAGTGCTTCAGCTTTGGAGTTACCCAGTCAATGCACAACAGCTGTGTTCTTCTAGAGAATACCAGGCCTCGTATGGGTGAACTTCTTACTGAGGTAATAGATGGCCTTCTCCTTCCTCCCCATTTCATCATGCTGCCCCAAGACGCAATCGAAAGCTCTATCAAATACTACAAGGTAGAGTAATAAAGGTCTACCCGGCTAAGGCAGTACCAAGACTGACCGTGTTGATAGGTATTCCTTGATTCTATGGAAGGCCCTTTGGCAATCATCGGTACAGTTAGTGATGGCGTCCTTCTTTAACCTCTTATAGATTGGCTCACATATATCTGTAGACAGTGCTATGAACCAACTGATATAGTTAAGTCTTCCCAAGAAACTCATCATATCCATCTTGTTCTTTGGCAGTGGTAGTTCTTGAATGGCTTTGACCTTTGATGTATCAATTCTATTCCTCGGCGACTCACAATAAACCCTAGTAGTTTTCTAGCGGGTACCCCAAATACGCACTTTACGGGATTCAATTTTAGGTTGTACCTTCGCAATCTATTGCATAACTTCTTCAAATATTTTATGTGGTCAGTGGCCTTTTTGGAATTGATGATATATCGTCCACATATACCTCAATTTCCTTGTGCATCATATCGTTAAAAATGGTAGTCATGGACCTCATGTAGGTGGCCCCTGCATTCTTCAGGCTGAACGGCATCATTTTGTAATAATACATTCCACATGGCGTAATGAAAGCCATTTCTAAACATCTTCCTCATCCATCTAGATCCGATGATAACTAGCGAAGCAATCTACTTATGATTGTAGCTCAAGGTAGGTGCAATTGTCAATCAGGATGTGTATATTTGGTAAAGGGAAGTCATCTTTCAGGCTGGTCCGATTGAGATCCTGGTAGTCGACACAGACTCTTATCTTCCTATCCTTCTTTGGCATTGGTCTGATGTTGGCTAGCCATGTCGGGTATTCTACTACCTTAAGAACCTTAACTTTGACTTGCTTAGTGACATTTTTCTTGATTTTCAAACTCATATCAAGCTTGAACTTTCTAGGCTTTTGCTTTACCGGCGGGCATGTTGGATCTGTTGGAAATTTATGAGCCACAATAGACGTACTCATACCATTCATGTTATCACATAACCAGGCGAATATGTCCTCATATTCCTTTAGAAATTTAGTATATTCCTACTTTTCTTATGGCAACAAGTGAACGGTGATTTGTGTTTTCTTGATAGTTTCTCATCTCCTAAATTAACAATTTTTGTTTCATCTAGGTTGGATTTAGGTATGTTCTCAAAGTTCTCAGCTTTTTTGACGATCTCCTCCGGTATGTCATCTTCTTCTTAATCAATATCCGGTTATTGTGTTATCTAAGTGCATCATAGTCATTGGTTCATCAAGATAAGTAACAGTAATGCTATATAAGTAAAGTAAGGAGGAAAATAATAGAAATAAATATTAACTGATTGAAAAAATCAAACATGCTTTGATAAATTGAATAATTGTTTCGAACATTGAAGATCTTATTGCGGAAATTGAAAAATGCGGAAAGAAAATCATTCATTAGATAAAACAGAGAATAATGCTTGTTTTAGCCTTGCTACCCCAAGGATCATCGAGCTCTGGTGGTCCTGATGGTCCAATGGTTGAGAAAGAAATGTGTAGAAATAATTAGAATAGGGTGTCGAATTCTTTAAGCCGCTAAGAATTACTATATAATATGCACAAGAAATTTGAGAGAATACCAAAAACATCATAGATAAATTGAAGAATTAACAAATTTACTGTTCTTTTTTCACGAGCTAAAGAGAAATTAAGATATACTTTAATTGAAGCAAAATCCTTCATTCGAGCAAAACGAACAACTCTAAATAGTTGAATTATATTAGACACAACCAAATAATAATGTGAATGCAACACAATCAATCTTAAGACTTCATTGAATCAACAACGAAACTCCTAAGAAGATAAATTGCTAATTAACATACATCTCCATTATCTTCAGTTCTTCATTGTTCTTATTTCTTTCAGCTTTTTCCCCCTTTTCCTTTTTCCTTTTTCTTCCTACTATTTTTTCTTTACTCTTTTTTTTTTCTTTCTTTTTCCTCCCTACACGCCACTTCTCCAACAAAAATCCTCAATCAAATTTATTTTCTTCCAAAAATCACGCTAAAATCCTCACTGAAGAATTGCTCCCTTGCTTCCTGAATTAAAAACAAAGATCACCATTTAAGAGTTATCAGCAAAAATACAATATTTCTGATATATACTTAATCATGGTAAAAGGTAAAAACTTATCTGTAGTACCACGTGTTTAACCGAGCCATGTGAGACATATTTCTTGCATATATTTTTTTTTTGAAACAAATCATCATAGATAAGTGTGTGTATATATATATAATTTGTTGGTTCTCAAGGTTACTTATCTAGATAGATGTAAACGCTTAGTGTTAATAAATATTTACCCCTCATCATTGAACAAAGAAGGGCAATAACATTAAGAGATGTGAAACTACGAATCAATGGAAGGAAAAAAATATATACTTATGTAATTAAATTAATGACCGATCATGGACAAATAGCACTTCAACAAATTTTGCTAATAACAAACAAATTCAGAATCTATACGAAAGGCATTATATGATGTCAAACTGCGTTAGATGGTATGTCATATGAAATTAATTAGTTGTGGATATATGCTCAAATGAACGAAATGAGATATCAATATAGCGCATGAATAGGCGAATTCTATTAGATTAGCACGATAATTTATTAAGGACCAATACCTCAACAACCAAATTAGGAATAACATAATTTCTATAAACTCAACTATAGTGTTAATATACGAAAAGCCAAAACATCAGAGCACTGAAATGGATCCAAAAAATTGAGGCAAATACTGCATAAAAGGAATTAAATAAAGTCAAAAGACGGCAAAGGAAAGAAATGGCAAAAGAATAAAGAGTATGAATTAGATCGTTGTGTTACCTTTCTTCGAGTTTCGACTTGTTGATACTGAATAATTTACTCCGCCCTTAACCGAGTTCATAAACTCAGATTTTTTTTTTTTTTTTGTGATTTATTAACAAACGATATACACTAAAGATAGGGAATTCAAGAAGATAAGATGTAATGTTAGATAATAAAGATGGAATTCAAGAGATACCATAACTGTTATCTCAATTTGAGTAAGTAAAGGAATAGACGTGACTTTTAATTTCCAAATAAGTGACTCTTGAGTTTTTTTAAATAGCAGATAAATACGTAAAATAGAGGGAGACACCCAAAAATGGAGAAAAAAGATTAAAGCAAACCCGGATCATTGATATCTGCCACATCACCGGGCTAAGTCTCTCAATTATATAGATATAGATTAATTAAATAATTTCCAGACTTCCACGTGCCTATATATCTTATACAGTAGCATCCCAAGGCTTTTAATTTAACGCCCTTTCTCACAATTCTTTAGAAAGTGTAATCTCTTTTCCTAATTCTCCTTTTAAACAAAATTGATAACTATTAGAATATATTGTGTGTATTTTTTTATTATTGGTAGAATATTTTTTCATTATTGTACAGTCCTATAGTTGGTAGGATTTGATTTCTTTCATTATTGTACAGTCCTATAGTTGGTAGGATTTGATACCTCTCTGTACTCTATATATACTTGTGAGCAATACGAGAAAAATAAGTCTCCCAAAACTCTCTATATGGTATCATACTCTAGTGGCTTATCGCCAAAGAAACCCTAATTCTTCCCCGCCCCATCGCTGCACTAATCGGCAGCCTGCTGCCGCCGACCTTCTCGGTCCACCGCCTCTCTCCTGCGTCTTTCCGCGCCACCGCTGCACTAACCGGCAGCTCTCTCTCTCTCAACGTCGATCAGCGCCTCCTCTACCTCGCGCTTCATGGCCGCTACGACATCCAACGATCTTCTCCAGCCGATTGCCATCAATGCATCGGCTCAGATCCCCCTTAAATTGGATTCCACTAATTACCTGGCGTGAAAATTCCAATTCCGAACCCTTCTTACGGGTTACGACCTCCTCGGCTTCTTGGACGGATCGAAGTCGTGCCCACCAGCCACTATCGTCGACAAGGAGGTAACTTCCCCCAATCCAGCATATCCTTACTGGATTCGCCAGGACAATCTTATTCTCAGTGCTATCATCTCGTCGATCACACCGACGATCATCTCCTTTATTGCCGCTGCACAAAACCTCTAAAGAGGCCTGGGACATCCTCTCGTGCACATACGACACTGCTTCTCGTGGTCGTATCATGGCTCTCAAACAGCAGCTCCATAATCCGGTAAAAGGTTCTAAATCTGTTACTGATTTTATGCACGGTATTCGCGTGATTGTGGATGAATTATCTCTCCAGGGTGGTCATCATATGCAAACTCGCAGCAAAAATAACATCTTTACGCCCAACAAGAATTTTGGTATGTCTGTTGTCACCTCTCCAGCTGTTACTAAACCTCAGACTTTGTCTAGTGCTACGTCTGATGAGCGCTGGCGCGCTGCTATGTCATCAGAGTTTGATGCTCTACTACGGAATGGCACCTGGAATCTTGTTCCGCCTGATTCTTCACAGAATATTGTGGGTTGCAAGTGGGTTTATCGTATCAAACGAAAGCCTGACGGTACTATGGATAAGTTCGAAGCCCGGCTTGTTGCGAAGGGCTTTCATCAGCGTCCAGGTGTAGACTTCCAGGAGACTTTCAGTCCGGTTATTAAGCTGGCAACTGTGCATTTGATTCTCAGTCTAGCTGTATCCAAGGGCTGGCCTCTTCATCAAATGGATGTGAACAACGCCTTTCTCCATGGGAGGCTTACAGAGGATGTTTATATGGCACAACCACCGGGTTTTGTTGACAAACCTTATCCATCTTATGTCTGTAAGTTACAGAAAGCTATTTATTGTCTCAAACAGGCACCCCGGGCATGGTACAGTGCGCTCCGCGAATGCCTTCTGACCATGGGTTTCGTCAACACTACCTCTGACACTTCGCTCTTCGTCTTTCAGCATTCTGGTATTACGGCCTATTTTTTGGTATATGTTGATGATCTCATATTGACTGGTAATGATTCTGCTTTTTTGAACCGTGTGATTGACTCTCTTGGGACTCAATTTTCTCTTAAAGACATGGGTGATCTAAGCTACTTTCTTGGTGTTGAAGTTCTGCGCAGCTCCAAGGGGTGTTTTCTTTCTCAGCGTAAATATGTGTTGATCTTTTGACTCGTCATAATATGCTGGAATCCAACCCTGTTCAGACGCAAACAGCGGCGTCAACCCGCTTTCATCTGGCCGACGGCTCGACTCCTGCTGACGCATCCGTCTATCGCCAGGCCCTTGGGGGCCTCCAGTATCTCTCCTTCACTCGTCCTGATATCTCCTTTGCTGTGAATAAACTCTCACAGTTCATGCACGCTCCTACTGTCACTCATTGGGGTGCACTTAAGCGCCTCTTCCGGTATCTGAATGGGACGTGTGACTTCGGAGTCTGGCTGCGTCCTCCATCTGTTATACCTCTGCATTGTTTCTCTGATGCTGATTGGGGTGGAAACTGTGATGACTGCTCCTCAACTGGTGCCTATGTTGTCTTTCTGGGGCCTAATCCTATTTCCTGTAGCTCCAAAAAGCAGCGTTCCGTTGCACGATCTTCTACTGAGGCTGAATATCGTGCCATTGCTTCTGCTGCCGCTGAAGTCCGTTGGCTTCATTCACTGCTGCGCGAGCTTCATGTCCCTCTTCCGGCTGCTCCTGTCATTTACAGCGACAACATTGGCGCCACTTGCCTCTGTGCCAATCCTGTGTTTCATTCGCGCATGAAACACATCTCCATTGATTATCACTTTGTTTGTCAATTGGTTCAAAATGGGTCTTTTCGTGTTGCTCACGTATCCTCTGCTGATCAGCTTGCTGATGCTCTCACCAACCACTTATCTCGTCCTCGACTTCTTCTACTGATGTCCAAGATTAGCGTGTCCTCCGGCCCTCCATCTTGAGGGGGCGTATTAGAATATATTGTGTGTATCTTTTTATTATTGGTAGAATATTCTTTCATTATTGTACAGTCCTATGGTAGGATTTGATTTCTTTCATTATTGTACAGTCCTATGGTAGGATTTGATTTCTTTCATTATTGTACAGTCTTATAGTTGGTATGATTTGATACATCTCTGTATTCTATATATACTTGTGAGCAATACGAAAAAATTAATTCTCCCAAAACTCTCTACAATAACAATATTATAGAGAATATTAAAATGAAGATTCTAAGAAATTGTAACAGTGTCTGATATATAACCATAGAATCTGTGGTTCATTTAAATATTTCTTTCATTTTGCAGTATAAATCTAAAATTTTACCTATGGTCCAAACCAGCCAGTGGTCTTATATTCCTAAAATCTTGCCAGCAGCAACATATTCCTTTCTTGCTACAGTTCCTACATCAGTAGAAGACAGCTGTATCTATGTTTACAGAGCAAATACAACACCAATACAAGATTCCTAGCTTCACTTTCTACAAAAACAACAGACAACATAAATATCTTAGAGACTAAAATGAGAAACATTTTACTAATAGTTAGGACTTTAAGTTGCGCAGATTCTTCATTTTTGGTACTGCACCAGTCTCGACATAGGATAATAACAGGCGCGAAAGCGGGATACGTCTCAAATTCGGTCAACTAACTCCGGATACTTTCACCTAAGTCTATCAACAAATTTGGTAGGAAATTAAGATTTTGATTTTTTAAATCTTATAATTTAAATAAAACAGATGTAAGACATGAGAAATAACATTCCTTCAACATTGTAGTACTTTTATCTCATATTTACTATTTTGTGTTTTAGAAACACCAAGAATTAAAGGATTTGTGTTCTGAGTTCAGACTTCTTTTAAAAAATCCAAGAATTCAAGGATTTGTGTTATGAGTTCAGACTTCTGGCAGATAGTAGCAGTGATATAGATGGAGAGATGATGGAGGGTCTTGAATGGCTTTCTTTTCCTCTTTATAACTTTATTTTTTATAATTTTTAATTATTTTTAGCCGAATTCCGATACCTGTATCTATATTTGGATCCGCACTCACAAATCTTAAAATTTAAATTTTGTCGAATCGACAATTAGATCCACGCGCATCGAATGACCCACCTGAGTCAGAGCAACTTAAGTTAGAGGAAACAACTGTATACGCAGGCCTTTGTTCATGAGAATAATATTTTATAAACTTTAGGATACTGCGTACAGAAAAAATAAACTCTCAGTGTCTTTTGTGTGTGCGTGGGAGGGGGGTTGGGGGAGGGGGGAGGGGGGAAGCACTTCTACAGAATGCGCACGCATGTCTCTACTTTATACCACAGTTAAGTGGTATCTAAACTGTCAAGCCGCATACCTCATTCATTTTGAATAGCAATCTAAATTCAAACTAGTGTTACTCCCACATGCAATTCTTTGTTTTCAAGCAATTTACATGAGATAACTAAACAACCAAACTCCTTCGGCAAGAGCAAAGCTAGGAATCAGGCACCCATGTTCGTTCATACTTTCAAACAACTAAAGAAAATAAGGTCCAATGTAGCTTAAATCCAAGAACAGAGCAGCCATACAAGAACTTCCGTTCTATTTTGATGATGATTTTGCAGTTAAATCTGCAGAATGGCAACATTGGGGTGTGTTTGGTATAAAGTAAAATGTTTTTCGTGAAAATATTTTCTTGAAAAACAAATAGTAATCTTATTCATGAAAAATGACTTTTCAAGAGTATTTATAAATAATTTAGATATAATATTCATGAAACCATAAACTTACAAACCAACAGCCTTCCGGACCCACAAATTTCATAAACGTTCGAATCGTCAAACTTTTAAAACCGCGGAATTTCGAACTCGTAAACTTTATAATTTCTAAACCTGTAAACTTCCAAATACATAAACCTCCGAACTTATAATTCTGGAACTTGTAAAATTTTGAGCCTTTAAACCGATAAATAATAAAATTAAAACTGAAAAATATATTTAAATTTTTTTTTCGGGGGAGAAGGGGGAAGGGGGAGGGACGGGTGGGCAGTAAAACAAAAAAAAACAGAAATTTAAATTACAAAAAAAATTAAAAAAAATTTGTGAGCAGGGGATACAGAAAAATGAAAAAACAGAAATTTTAAATTACAAAAAAAATTAACTTAAAAAAAGAAAAATTTTGCGAGGGGTTGGTGGAGGGGTAGTAGGGCAGGTGGTAACGGAATAACTGAAATTTTTAAAAAAAAAATTTTTTTTGGAGAGGGGGTAGGGTGAGTTAGCGAGAGTGATAAAAGTTGAGAAGGAGCTTTGGAAAATGTTTTCCCTTCTCGATAAGGAAAATATTTTCCTTTAATTGGAGGAGAATGAATTGATAAGGAAAATATTTTTCTTTAATGGAAGAAAATGAATTGATAAGGAAAATATTTTTCAAAATATTTAAATCAACCAAATATAGAAAAATTAAAAAATATTTTTCATTCCTACCAAATACACCCAATTCTTAAGTTTTTCCTTTTTTTATTCCACGCGTTTTTTATGACCATGACTCTCCATCTAGTTCAAATACAAACTGTGATCTCTTCTCAAAGCTCTCTCTGATTTTCATAGCAACATACATTGTCCCATCAGTAACCTGTATGACCAATTTGAAATACAACCTGTACCTCCTCAGATTTGACCCAAGTTTAACAGTCGCCAAAAATATGAATTTGCTGTAATCCCAAGAAAAAAAAGTGTTAGGAAAGCAGGACCTCTTTAACCAATTTTCTCTTAATTCACATTCCATGAGAGATACAATATACCATCTAAACTCGATGCTAAAAGTTCAGAAATAAAAGATCAAATCTTTATAGTTTTGCCACTCAACCCATCAGATATATATAACAGCGCTTCATTAAATAACAAAAGCTCCATAAGAGCTTGGAGGGTGGAAATTGATAATCCAATAAGAAAGAATCATCTCACACGCTTCATCTCAAATCACCAAACATGATTCTTCCCTGATCATTGAATAAAAATTTGCTTTACTAGGAATTTAAGAAAGAAAGATTCTTGGAGCACGTTGCAACTAAAGAGCTTCCAAATTTATAAAAGTGGCAAGCTTTTAAGATGGTGTCATACAAAATGAAATAGTATCTTCAGAAATCAAAGATAATCTTTATAGTTTTTACACTCCATCCATCTGAATATGTAAGGGCGCATTATTAAATCATAGAAAACATGGTAAAAACTTGGAAGATGGCCACTGATAATCTGTTAGATGCTGAAAATTTATGAAACAAATTTGAGAAGAGAAGGAAATTACTACAGGTAGTAGATTGTGCGAGAATCTTAAACACCATTTAAGACCGACAAATCTGTCCATATGGAGTGGACACAACTCTTGGATAATAATATTTAGACAAATATTCAATGCCCTTAAAATTAATCCAATCAAGATTTTATAGAATACATATTGTTTAAAATAACTAGAAAACTGTAAAACCTAATCATAGTAGATTGGAGTATTTGGTAACTAATGGAGAGAATTAATTGAGTCACTTTCTTCGTACCGGAGAGAAGTTGGACTTGGTCAAAGTTGCACAAATATTATTTCCTCTTTCATATTTTCTTCTAAAATAAGTCTTCAAAAGGTGGGGCTGTACCATAATCCAATTAGAAAGAATAACCTAACACGCTTCTTCATCTCAAATCACCAAATATCATTCTCCCCTGTTTCATTTCATGTAACCATGATCGAACAGGAATTATAATAAAGTTAGACGTTTAGAACATGTTACGACTAAAAAGTTCCAAATAAATGTAAGTGTCAACCTTTTTAAAGGAGTCATACAAAATGAAACAATATCATCAGAAATCATAGATTAAATCTTTATAGTTTTTACACTTCATCCATCTGATATGCCTAGGGACGCATCATTAAATCACAGAAAACATGGTAAATACTTGGAAGGTTGCCATTGATAATAAAATGAGAAAGAATCATCACACTTTATCTCACATCACCCAATATTATTCTCCCTGGTTTCCTTTCATATAACCGTGATCGACTAGGAATACTAATAAAGAAAAACTTTGCAAACATCTTATGACTAATGTGTTCTCCAATGTATTAAAAGTGTCAATCTTTATCAGAACAACTCAAATAAAATGAAACAGATTGGATAAGTGCATTCCAAAATCGGAAATCTGTTGTTCATCAATGGCATAAAAATTGTCAAATCTCACTTTCAGCAACCACTATTAAAGTACCAGTGTACCACTATCCTGAGAACTATATAAAATAACTTATTTTTACAATCAGATCACTTATTTGGTAATTACATGTTAATCTATCAATAAGCACTAATTGATAATCTAATAAAAATGGTAACTAACTTGTTCTCAGTCTAAATAAATTTTTATAGTCGGTGTATATAACTTAAATCGATAAAATATACATAAAAGCAAGATCTCGCAGTAGAATTACATAGTCACCAATCTACAAAGTCAGATCCAGGCAAATAAAATCTGATGTACTAAGAAGCAGAAAACACACACACACACACAAAAAGAAGTAACAATTGGAATCAAACTAAACATTGTAATTAAACCTGAGGTGAAACAACTGCCGCAATATTGGATCGATCCGGAACAAAGCTGACTTAGCTTAAATCAATCCAAAATATATGCAATTCACAGCAGTCTCTAATTCAGTTGATGCAAGGCGGGACAAATTTCGCCGCAAAACAAAAAAAGTTGATAACTTCGTACATCTTAACTCCATTTAATAACAATCACCGCCGTCGTGATTGCCGCCGCCGGCGAATTAGTCCCGACCTGCACCAAGCGAATTAGAGGCAGCCGCAATAAAGGGAAATGCGAGACTAGAGAGAACTGTGAAAATAGAGAGGAAAAAGATGTCATTTATAGCGGAAATTGACGAATAGGATGGTGGACACGTGGAGCTGGCAGATGCTTTCTGCAAAATTTTGGAAATCAAGAGGGTTTAAAAGCGTGACTGTAATGTGAATATATTGACTTTAGATTTGGTGTGAGTAACGGGTTTAGTTGTCACATGTGACGCGTGATGTGCGAATGCAACGTGTATGGATATTCAAAATTCAGTAAAATATAAACTTTACAAGTAAAAAAAAATTGAAAAATTTAATCTAAGACGATAAGGTGGTAATGGAAATACGGCAGCTCCGAAACACATCATGCGATTTCTTTTAATGCTTATAAATAACTTACACTTATATTTGATATTTGTTTCTTAAAAAAGTAGCACATAGCTACAGAAATGTATGTGATTTGCTTGGATAACAAAATTTGATTTCTTTTAAATTTATTTTCAGTCAAATAATTTCGCATAAATTAGGACACAAAAAATATTTCCTTTTGTTGGTTTGGTATAATAAATAAGTAGAAGTATAGTAGGGAGGTTATACTTTTTCTTTACAGTATAAACGAAAATAAATGCATCTGAGAATATTATATTCTTTTTCATCGAATTATATATGTTTTTGCGTTTAGCTAGGAAATAGTCTTGAAATATTTAAATAGTCTTTTCTCGTATAACTTTCTTTTTTTTTATAAATTGAAAAATCCTTAAATTTTGTAAAACGAACAAGATCAGTTTAGATTTTCCAGCTCAACTTAAGAAAAGTTAGTTGTACTTTCAAAACACATGTTGAAATGACAATAATAAAGAATGACTTGAGTTTCATATATTGATCGTGTAAAAATATTTAGTCAACTAAATCACATGTATATGATAGTTATGAATAAATATCTATAACAAGCGTCACTTGATAGCATGACAAAATGGTACCTAACATATTATCACAAATTAAATATAATTTAATCGTGTAACTTTTTTAAACTTAAACTGCCTCTGGTGCTAACTTTTACAAACAAGAATTTTCTACTTCTTTTAGCGTCTAAACAAAAGGTTCTTCAAATTAGATTCTCTGTCCCAATTAAGAAAATAAAACAAAGATATAGAAAGCAATTGATAGTGAAACTCGTTCATTTAGTAAAATCACATATTCATGGATGGGTAATTTTAATAATGTCTTCCAGACTACAACACAAAATCATGTATCCCCAAAAACGGAAAGTTGTTACTTTAAGAACCTGCAATTATTTAAAACAATGGCTGTTTTAAATCATAGTATGACATTAATGTTCTTTCTTCTTTAGAGAAAATGATAAATCTAGCTTCAAATTAGGGAAAGAGATGATACCACTTGAGCTGATATCGAGAAGAAATGAGAGACTAGGAAGAGAAAGGGTGACAGAAGAAGAAGTAAGAAGAGAGAAGAGAAGAGTGAAAGAAGAAAAGAGATTGAAATTACATAGTTTGTTATTATTTCGATAATTCTCCCTCTTCATACATTGTAGCTATTTATATCTACCTATGCAATGAAATTCAAATAACAAGTAACAAAAATTTCTGGAACAACACTAACTAGTTTCTTAACGACTTTTCCCGCCTTTTTCATATTTTTGAATTTTGACACTAACTACTTTAACCAACTCGTCCATGTGGAGCCGGCATCTGAGTTGGATTTGGTGATTGCATCAGTATGTTTATCAATACCCTCCCCTTAAGCGACACCCTTGTCCTCAAGGATGAATTGAGGGAATCTGGTACGTAGTGCAGAAGCCAATTCCCAGATAGCTTGAGTGGCATCCAAATCAGTCTATTTGATCAAGCACTGAGCAACAACCTTATTTCCCTTTTTGATGAGGCGGCGAGCTAGAATAGCTTCAGCTTATGGACACAAGGGACTAGAAAGATCCAATATATGGGTGAACAATAGTGGAGGGAGTGAGTAACAGAACTTGAGTTGGGAAATATGAAAGGTAGGGTTGATTTGAACCTCAGGAGGAAAAAGAAGTTTGTAGGCAACAACTCCTATTTTTTCAATGATAAGATAAGAACCAAAATACTTAGAAGTTAACTTGTGATAGGGTGAGATTGAAAGGGTGGACTGACGATAGGCTGAAGTTTAACAAACATCCAATCACCAACTTGAAAGGTGTAATCAGACCTGTGACTATTAGCTTGTGATTGCATACGTTGCTGAGCCCTAACTAAGTGGAACTTGGCAAGTTACATTTTAAACTCCCTGACCAATAGAATATCTTCAACACCCTCAAAAGAAGAGTCCCCGGGAAGGTAAGGTAGGTGTATAGGAGGTGGGTACCCATAAAGAAGCTCAAAAGGGGTCGTTTTGATAGCAGAATGAGAGCAAGAATTATACCACCATTCTGCTAAGGACAAGAAAGAACACCAATTAGCAGGAGAGTCAGTGCAAAAACATCTCAAATAGGTCTCCAAACACCTATTGAGTACCTCACTCTGGCCATTAGTTTGAGGGTGACGGGCTGTAGAAGTGTGAATATTAACACTTGAATAATGAGAAATTCCTGTCAAAAAGAACTGATGAATATAGGATCTCTGTCACTAGTAATAGGGGCTGGAAACCCATGAAGTTTAAAAATGGAATCCAGTAAATACTGAGGCAAGAGACTGAGTAGTATAAGGATGGGCAAGAGCAATAAATGACCATAATTGGTAAGTTTGTCAATGGGTTTCCAGCCTCTTCATGGGTTTCCAGCCACCCAAATGATAGTCTTGCCCTTAGATTTGGGTAAGCCTTCAATGAAATCCATATTGATATCAGCCCAAGGGGTAGCAGGAATAGGAAGAGGTTGTAAAAGCCCAGGATAAGTAGAGGTATCATACTTGTTTCTTTGACAAACATCACAACTGTGAATAAAATCAAAAATATCCTTCCTTATTCCCTTCCAATAGAAGTAAGCTAGCACCTTCCTAGTGGTAGTATTTATGCTAGAATGACCACCAATAGGAGTGGAATGCCATAAGGTTAACATTTGTTTCCTTATGGAGGCATCATTTCCCATAACAAGTTTTCCCTTCCTTCTTAATTGATCATTGATCCTAGTAAAATGCTTCTGAGGTTGTGTGCTGAAGGAATCAATAAGAACCTTAAGCTCAGGATCATTGAACCAACTATCTAAAATGTCTTTCCACAAATCAGTCTGCACTAAAGAAACTAGTAGAGACATCAACTCAGCACCATCAAATCTAGCGAGGGAGTCTGCAACAGTGTTCTCAGTTCCATTCTTATACTGAATCTCAAAGTCAAATGGAAGTAGTTTAGCTAGCCATCTAAGCTATGAGTTAAAGTGTAACTTCTACTCTAAGATATACTTCAGAGCTTTTTGATCAGTCTTGATAATGAAATGCTGGCCTAACAAATAATGAAACCATTTAGTGACAGCAAAACAAGGGCAAGCAGTTCCCTCTCATAGACAGACATGGCTATATGCCTAAGAGCTAAACTTTTGCTAATACAAGCTATAGGGTGATCCATCTGCATCAGCACAATACCAATGTCAGTTCTAATGGCATCATTTTCAACCACAAAAGGAAGAGAATGGTCTGGTAGGGCCAATACAAGAGCAGAAGTAAGTGCCTTCTTTAGGGCATCAAAAGCTTGAGTAGCAGCAAGTGTCCAGCTATCTTTATTCAGGAGCTCAGACAGAGGTCTACTAATAAGACCATATCCCTTGATAAATTTCCTATAATATCCTGCAAGCCCATAGAACCCTCTGAGTTGTTTGACACTAGCAGGAAGAGGCCAATTTTGGACAGCATTGATCTTCTTTAGATTAGTAGAGACACCCTCACTAGAAATAAAGTGCCCCAGATATTCCACTGTGGAGAGACCGGAGACACACTTAGAATGTTTAGCTAAGAGGTTGTTTGAGAACATAACATCAAAAACCTGTTGGTATTGAGAAGCATGATCTGACAAAGTTTTGTTATATACTAAGATGTCATCAAAGAATACCATGACAAATTTTCTTAAATAGGGTAGGAAAAGATGGTTCATGAGACATTGGAAGGTATAAGAGGCATTGGTTAAGCCAAAGGGCATAACCAAGTATTCATAATGGCATAGGTGAGTCCTGAATGCTGTCTTAGGTATGTCTTTCTGGGATCATTCTGATCTGATGATGACCAGACCTAAGATCAATATTAGAAAAGATAACAGGACCAGACAATTCATCCAAGAGATAATCTATAATAGGGATAGGAAACTTATCCTTGACAGTGCATTGGTTTAATTTCCTATAGTCCATACATAACCTCCATGTGCCATCCCTTTTTCCCCACTAATACCAAAAGGGAAGCAAAAGGGTTGTTGCTATACTGGATCACACCTTGCTGTAGCATATCTTAAATAAACTTTTCAATAATATCCTTCTTCAAGGAAGAGTACATGTAATGTATAATATTAATAGGACTAGTTCCAGGATGTAAAGGAATACTGTGATCAAATGAGCCTCTTTATGTAGGTAAAGTAGTGGGCTCAGCAAACACCTGTTAATTCTATTGGAGTCTGTGTTCAATAACAGCAGGAACATGACTTCCATTAGAAAGTTGCAATGCGTTAAATGGTTCTCTAAAGGAAGCCCAGGCTTATTTACCAAAATTTGCAGCACAAAGAGTTGTACTTGATCCATATTCTTTTTGTTGATGGATCTAGTGCTAGATAATTTGCACTCCACAGAAGCACCCCTCAACAAATGAAATTTTCAGGCTCGAGAATTGATGTGTATTCAAATCATAGGAGCTAGCAATCGTCGATATGCTCATATTGGTGACGTTATTGTTGCTGTGATCAAAGAGGCTCTACCAAATATGCCCCTAAAATGATAAGAAGTAGTCAAAGCTTTAATTGTGTGGACCTGTAAAGAACTCAAATGTTTGGTAAGTAAAAGACATAGTAAGATCATTATAATCCATAGTAACATGACCCAATGTTTTCATCCACAAAGCTCCCAGTACTAAATCATATTTGCGAACTGGAAAGACTATCAGATCAGAAGTGCCATGTAGCATCCACTGAAAGTTCCTTACTACTCCAGATGTGGCCTCCATTAAATTGTTTCCAAGACTAACATAGCCAATCTTAGTTGGAACAATACAGCACCCCAACTTTTTCACAGACTCACAATCTATAAAATTGTGAGTATTACCCCCATCGAGCAAAATTTGCAATGCCCACCTATCATTGTATCCAGTAACATGAATAGTTTTTGCCCCTTGAATACCAATCAAGGCACACAATGAAATCACAGGATGATCTCCTTCAGTCGTAGACCACTCCTCATTAGTACTATGACCTTCAGCTTTTGACACTATCTCTTCTGAACAATCCTCATTCCCATAATCCAAATCCAGCACAAACGGTTGTTCAGGAAGAGTACACTTATGAACATGAGTGTATTTATCCTCACAAAAGTAACACAATCTTTGTGCCCTCTTGGCTTGCAATTCAGCAGGTGAAATAGTTCTCTTAGTTCTAGAAACTTCTGGTGCCTTTGGAGCAGGTAAGGCCAGTTTTGGATTAGAAACAACATTAGTAGAAGTCATCTTAGAATGTACATGATCATAACTAGGTTTGCTTAATGCAAAAGATGACAGGCCATCAGGATTTGTCCTGTGGGCTCTAGCATTAGCAACTAATGTTGCTTCTGCAAGTCTGGCTAGCCTATAGGCCTTGGACAAGGTCTAAGGTTCATGCATTTTTACTGGATTTACCAATTCTTCTTTAAGGCCTCCTAAAAACAAGAGATAGCTTGACTAACAGATAGATCACACTGAGCCAACAATCTAGCAAAAGCAAATTGAAACTCCCTTACAGGTCCAGCCTGCCTCAAATATTTTAGTTCTAACATTGGATCTGAAAATTCCTCACCGAAAGATTCAATTAAAGTAGTTAGGTACTCCTCCCAATCGGGTGAATCAAGTGAATCACGACATTTCATGTAGGATTGATGCAACTCTAGGGCTTCATCATCCAAATTCATTGCCACTAAACTCACTCTTTGATTAAGAGGAGTTTTGTCAACATAATAATATTGTTCAATTCTATATAACCAGGTTTTCAAATTTGAACCATTAAAATGTGAAAACAACAGATTATGACTCCGATTAGGATTGGCAGAATAGGGATTGGGACCTAGAATACCCTAACCTAGTTGAATTCCTTTATCTCGATTGTTAGAAGTAGATGCATTCTCCTTCAACTGTTGATTCAGATGCCAACCCTCAAATGAGCTTTTGAGAGCATTTACCACCTGAAACATCTTTGTATATCTCTTATTCATATCCTCACGCAACTCCTATTGCTTTTGATCCATTTGCTCCCTATGCACTAGTTGTTGAGCAACTAAATCTTCATATTGCTCCTGTAATTCTGGTGGTTGTGTCCCGGTCACTACATCAACAGTTCTTCAAGGTCCCATTGTCTACGAGCTATGATACCAATTAATACCACTTGTTGCTGATATCGAGAAGAAATGAGAGACTACGCAGATAAAGGGTGACAGAAGAAGAAGTAAGTAGGGAAAACAGAAGAGTGCGAGAAGAAGAGATATTCCAATTGTAGAAGTTTCTTCTTATTTCGATAATCCTCCCTCTTTATACATTATAGCTATTTATATCTACCTAGGCAATGAAATTCAAATGACAAGTTATTGAAATTTCTGGAATTACATTAATTAATTTCTTAACTACTTTTCCCGCCTTTTTCATATTTTTGAATTTTGACACTAACTACTTTAACTAACTCGTCCACGTGGAGGCGGCAGCTGAGTTGGATTTGGTGTTTGCATCACTATGTATATCAAGAGATAAATGTAAACTCCCTCTGTTTCAGTTTATATAAACCTATTTACTTTTTGGTCTGTTCCGAAAAGAATGACTCATTACTAAATTTTGTAACAATAGCTTAAACTTACCATACCCTTAATGAGAAGCTAACCACACAAATACTCTGAGACCCTTTTTGCTTTGTTTAGGACCATAAATTTCAAAAGTCTTTATTTTTTCATAAACTCTGTGTGTAGTCAAACAAGTTCACATAAATTGGAACGGAGGAAGTATATGATGTTGAACTTCAATGATTAGATTTGACATTACTAGCCCTTCATTTAGAATTATTAATAATAAAAAAATTCATAGCAATTCCTTTTCCTGTGTGATTTTATACTTCCAACCATTGGTCGCTAACAAGAAGCAACAAAGCGAGGCTTCTAAAAACGAGCTTGTTCCGGTTCCTTTCATCAACTACTTTGAATTTAGGGATTTGCCCCATCATTAGCTAAAGAAGAGAGTGAAGGGGAAAGCTTAGTCTAATTGTCTGAATATCAATAAAATCTAATAAGTTGCTTTTTACTATCTTCTCTTTTTCTTATTTAACGTGAAAATTTATCAAGAACGTAGAAAAGATAGGAGAAACTGTTGGTCGGTTTTTTTTTAACTTGAAAATAATAATTATAATTAGATTTAATTTTGTAGTTCTAAAAATATGTGATCTATTTTTATGCTAGTCGTTTAGCAATAGATGCTAAGTGAAAGACTTGGAAACAATATAAGAGCTTGAAAACAAGATGATAACCAGACTGAATGGCCGACAATCGACGGCCTCGATCTTACTTATTTGGGGCCTTGGGGTCTAGTCTGATGCCTTGTCGAGGGTAGTCGATGGATGATCAACAATTATAATAAAATAAATGACGGATCTTTATGGCCAATAATAAGCAATAAATAAAGAACAATAAATGGAACACAATGAATATAAGTAATGAATGCGAGTAATAAGGTTAAGAGAATATGTTAGACATCAGAGAGAATGTTCTTGTGTATTCAATATTGAGTAACAGATCCCTCATAAATTACAAAGATCCTATTTATAGATGAGGAGAAAACCAAAGATAGTACAAATGCATATGTAATTATTACATAAAGTAGCTGGTACAACCACTCAGTCAGCCTAGTGTAGACTGTCACTGTTTGCACAAACATTTATCAGAAGATACAACTCCTTATTTACGACCAGCACCAATTTGTTCTACTCCGATACCGGGCGTGAAGGGTCCTCGAAGGCATCAAACCTCGAGCTATTCTTCGAGCCTTTTTATGAGATTATGCAACACTTTGTCGACCATAAAATTATTCTTCCCAACTTTGGCCGTATACAGATAGTCCCCGCATTTCTCAATGTAAAACAAAGGGAAATGTCTTCGAGATCTTGCCCCTTTGATGCCTCTATCGAAACAAATAGCTATGTCCTGCCGAGTGACTGATGTAATAGATAGGGCTTCTAAATGTCGCATCCACATAATCCTCAAAATCTTCGAATTAATTATAGTAGTTGGTTGCCTTTCGGTCTACCCCAACCGCCTATGTTAGGATTCTATACGTATTCATTTCTTCTCTCCTTTCTCTATACCACATCATCAGGCCCCCAATAGAGTTTTTATTTTCTTTTGACCTCTCTCCCGTGCCTTTTCTCGAAATGTGATCTTTAGCTTCTTCTTTGTCATCCCCTGATAAAAATGGCAAAAACTTCTACCACCATCCCTCAGGGAGATGTTCCTTCCTCATCTATGCTCCCTTCTGAAGGCAAAGCGAAAGCGTCCCATAGCACTGGAGAGTGTGTTCCAGGGGCCTTTGAGACAACTTTTGATTTTACGGTCGAGAGACCTTCTTCAAAGCTTGGACGATACAAACCCATATCCTGTACGTCAGTTTAATAACGGACATTAAAAGGGTTTAAATTGAATGTCATTATGGAGAAGGGTGGAGGTTCTATCTCGAGGGAATGATGTAACGATGTATAAGGCTGACTTCCTTAGTGTGTATACTTATCCACATACCCTCAGCCTGGTGGTTCCCTTCATGCCTTCGATAGACCATGTGATCCTTGACTTTTGTGAATGATATCAAGTAACTCTCAGGCAAATTCATCCATCATTTTGGCGTATTGTTCACATGACCAGACATTAAGTGAGCATGATCGAGGGAATGCCCTTCACCTCTACCACTTGATCAGAATATTTAGTCCTCAACTCTTTTGCGGGGGCCTGATAAAGCTTCATTTTCGGGCCTCAAGGACCCTGTTTTCTTGCACCGGCTAGGTAGGACTTCCGACTTAATTACCGCAAAGAAGATTCCATTCCCTGAAAGATGGAAAATGAAGTGTAAGTATCCATACTAAATTGACTGCTCATCTCTTTCTTTTGTATGCATTTCTTTTGTGGACCGACTTTCTCCGATAATACAGCAACCGTGGTGTACCCTGATGCTGTAAGGGATCTTTCAGGCTAGGTAGCAAACTGGAATCAATTTTCCCATACGTCGAGCGCGTGTGGTGAGATTTATCCAAGGCTCGATGAGGAGCCAAGAATCATGGTGGGACTTCAATTTCTGCTATAGTTTCAGTTTTGCAAAGGTTGACACTAATTGCACTATTTTTCCATATGCTCGTTTTTATATTTGGATAGGTCTAGAGGAGGCCTTCTTGATGAGAGAAAATCTACCTGAAGAAGTTAGTGCTCCAACACCCGATAAAGAGAAGAAAAGACGAGGGCAATCATCGTCGTTTCCTCCGAAATCTAAGAAGACTAGAGTAGAAGATCCTAAGGATTGTTCAACGATCTTAATTATAGAGAGGTCAGGGAGTCCGCGAGCTGGAGGCAAAAGGAAAGACAACCCTTTGTCAGCACCCGAAGGGGGAGAGAATTTGATTATCTCTTATACTATTGAGTCAGCGACCCTCAAATCGCGGCTCGGTCCCATCGCTGCCCCGCCTTAGGGTGAAGAGGCTTGCGAGGATATATCAGATGCTATTGCAACCGACCAAAATTTCCCTCGAGCCGAGGAGTTCTTTGGCAGGCGATCTAGCGGAGACTGCTTCAGAAGTTCTTCATAGGCAAGGGGCAACCCCGACTGACCAAGTCGAGGGTTGTTGAAGTGAGTGATTCCCTTTTTTCCGATGGAGATGCAAGATATCCTCAATGTAGAGTCTCTCGGCGTGGGGATACCCGTTGGCGTTAGAGGCGTGCTCAAAATCCTATTTGTTGCACCTGAATGAGATGATCTCTGAGAGAGATGCCCTCCGAAGAAAGGTAGTTTGATCGAGCGTTTCCTCGAGGATAGGAGGGCTGAGAGGAGTACGCATAAAGATCTCCATACCACATTGGTTTCTACGCTATCTAAGGTTAGAGCTGATATCAAGGAACTTGTGGCCTTGCATAATAAAGATGTCGCTACTGCAAACGCTCATGCCCGGAAGTTGTCCTAAGAAGCTGAGCATTGCCTGACTCGAGTAGTTAAAGTCTCAGTGACACACACTCGAGGATATGTATGCAGGGGTGTTGAATTAATTGCTGAAGTTGAAGGGTGAAGACCCTAGAAAAGGAAGCTGTGGCCCTGTTTCCTTTTGAAAGTGAGTCAGGCAGTGACCTGGAGGTGATGAAGATGAAGTTGAGATCCCTGAAAGGGAGGAAGCCGTTGGAGACTTAGAGGCTGTGGACAAAGCTACTGAAGGCATACTTTCTGTCGTTGAAGGCGTAGCTCTAGCGCTAGATTAAAGTTTTTGTTTGCTTTTTGCTTTCGCAAGGGCTTCTAGATGTAGGCTTCATAATTCTACTCATATGAATCTTTTTGTATGTGTATCAATTTTTTGCTTTTCTATGACTTATGGCATTCGTTCAATTGATCTGAAGTTGTGGGTCTCAGTTTCTTGTCGTGTTGGATCCGAGGCCGTTTGTGTGATTTTTAGATTCTCGTGTTTCGGTTTGCTACGACCTTTTAATGTAAGCTGGCGTCTTACGATCTTATGCTTTTCTCTTAGGAGTATTTAGTCAAGTACTTCAGGTTAAGTCTTCAAATCATGTTTCGACTCAATATCATTGACCCTTAAATTTTCGATTTTAAAGTTGTCCCTTAAGCTCTTACGCATTGGGTCGATATGATCTCTTATACGGGCTAGGGACAGTTGCTCTTATACATCGGGTCAGTATGACCTTGTATATGTGCCGAAGATAGTCGCTCTTATGTGTTGGGTCGGTATGACCTTTTATATAGGCTGGTGATAGTGGCTCTTACGCGTTGGGTTGGTACGACTTTTATATAGGCAAGTGACAATGGCTCTTATGCCTTGGGTCGGTACGACCACTTATAAGTTTTATTTTTCTCTCGTTCAGGACTTTTTGAAATTGTGTTTTCCTGACTCTTCTACTGTTCGATAGGAACCTCGATGTGAGTCATTATATGGCTGTGATCGAGCGTCTCGGGAGGTTTGGCTCGATGGGTGAGTATCTCGAAGCCTATAGTTTGGAGCTGACATGGTCGAAGCTTTCTTGCCTACATGGAGGGTAGCCTGTTTAGCCGGTTCTTGTCGAAGTATTTTCAAAGTAATTTGAAGGCATATGATTTTATGGCGACTGTCGGGCATCCCTAAGTCACGTTAGTTTTACTAGTACAACCTTGTGTCTATAGTCATTTGTGTTTGGCCGGAGCTTTTTAGTTCCTGAGTGAAATAGTTTCGGCGACTATATCGAGGGTATGACTTTTTACGGGTCTTGCAAGTTTTATATATAGCCTTAACTTTAAGATTGGTATTATGCCATTAGTAAGGTCTTACAAATTTTGCATGCCTTTTGTGGTCTTATAGTTTTGTTTAGTTGGTACAAGTATGGTTCATGCCTAACTTGAGATCTTGCAGTTTTGGACACTTGGTACAATGTGGTTTATGCCTTGTTTGAGGTATTATGAGATTGAGGCTGCTCGGATATAGTCTTATGGCCTTGGGTTTTGATAACCAAAGGGGGTGGCGATTGGCGACAGTCCCTGAGTCATCGCAAGTTTCTTGGATCGGGAGTCATTACATATAAACTTGGTATTGCCTCATTAAGGGCTTACGATTTTGGAGTTTCTGAACCGGATGTCATGTGGTCTTAGTTTTTGATGCCAGTCCCCGAGTGTTCAGGATGTTTTTGGCTCTTGGGCCATATTGTGATCTTGATGCTGCCTCATCAAGGGCTTACGAGTTTGAAGCTCCGACCCAAGGGTCATACAACTTAGAGTTGTTGATGCTAGTCCCCAATTGTTCGGGATGTTTTTTGGATCTAGGGCCATTTTTTGATCTTGATGTTTCCTCATTGAGGGCTTACGAGTTTGAAGCTCCGACCCGGGGGTCATACGACTTCGAATTATTGACGCCAGTCCCTAAGTGTTCAGAATGTTTTTTGACTCTGGGACATTTTTGTAAAAAAATACCGAGCTTCCTCGAAACAAGAAGTTCTTTGATGAAAGGGAAAGTGTTCTTTGATTACTTATCACAAGTATACACGTTTTTGTACTTAAGGGCTCGATTATTCTATATGGACACGGTTCGTTCGACCATTTGGTCTGGTACATTATTTTCGTATCGAGACCCCTTTTATCACATCTTGTCTTCTCTAAGGAGGTGCCCTGCCGGGGGGATGCCCCTTAGTATTCGATGATGATTGACAAGAATCCTTGTATACTTGTTGAGTCTTTCATTGGTAGCATATAGGTGTTTCCTCGTTATAAAATTGCCGATAAAACCCTTCTTGGGATAAAAACCTGATCGAAAGAAAAGACTACAATGTATGCTTTTGGAGTTTTAAGGCCTTTGAACTTCTAGCAGTAATAGTGTTTAAGCATTGACACATTCAATTGCTTGGAAGTTGTTCGCCTTCCATGGTGCCGAGTTTGTACGATCCTTTGCCAACTACCCTGAGGATGCGGTACGATCCTTCCCAGTTTTGACCGAGCTTCCCTTCATTAGGATTTTGAGTATTCGAGGTGAGCTTCTTTAGGACCAAGTCCCCGATTCCAAAATGTTGGAGATTTGTTCTTATGTTGTAGTATCTTTCGATCCTTTATTTATGTGCAGCTATTCGGAACAATTAGGCCTCTTTCTTTTCATCCAATTATTCGAGAGCAACAACCATGGCCTCGTTATTTGATTCTCAGTGGTGTGCCAAACTCTGGTGGTAGGTTCGTTGACCTCAACTAGTATCAAAGCTTCAGTGCCATACACTAGGGAGAAAGGTGTTTCCCCCGTGCTTGACTTGGAGTTGTCTGATATGCCCAGAGTACTTCAGGTAATATTTATCTCCATATTCCCTTTGTGCCTTCCAGTTTCTTCTTTAAGTTTTGAATGATGGGTTTTTTATAAACTTGGCTTGGCCGTTTGAACACAGATAGTAGGGTATTGA
The DNA here is from genome assembly GCA_034376525.1 of Nicotiana benthamiana. NCBI lineage: Eukaryota > Viridiplantae > Streptophyta > Magnoliopsida > Solanales > Solanaceae > Nicotiana > Nicotiana benthamiana. Next base: position 78,985,677 of record CM067330.1, read on the forward strand.
CAGGATCCTTTTAATCTTGTGGTTGTTGATACCCAATTTTTTCCTATATTTTTAAATATGCAAAATACCTTCAAAATAGCTGATATATGCATATATACCCAAGGTTTCATTATTTTTCTTAATTTTTCTAAGATTTTTAAATCAATTTATTGCCCTATTTTATCATGAAAAACCCAATAATTGTCCCCAGAATTATTAATTTTTGGTGATTCATTTATTGGATTCTCATATTTATAATAAAATATAGCTAAGATATTTTTTTTAAATATTTTTACAAATTTATTTAGTATTTTTAAGGATAAAGTTGCATAATTGCAATATTAGCCATTTTTAGGTTTATACATGCTTGTAAAATGGGATCAGAAATTTATTTACTATTTTGTACAAATTAAATGGGAAAAAGGGTTATTTAACTTATAGCCAAATTTGGCTTTCAAATTTAACTAACTAAACCAGCCCACATCACCTTGTTAAAAAGACTCAAGCCCAATTCCTAAGTCTACCCGACCCAATCAGATTAAATTTTGGCGTCAGATTCGTTTTTACCTAATTAAGCCCAAACAACCCCCAAACTCCCTTATTCCTCACTCAACCGATTCTCGTCTCTATCTTTATATCGCGAGTTCTCTCTAGAACCTTCCCCCTTCCCCTCCGCTTAGATGAGTTTCACTCGCCTTCTCCGGCCACCTCCTTGCCGGAATCCATGGTGGTATCACCACCTACCAGCCTTCTATGGCTCTTACGTGCTTGGTTGCTAACTTTCAAGGCCTGACCACGAAGAAGCTTGGCCAGACCTTGTTTGCTTCAAGTTCTACGGCCATCTCTGGCCTTGCACCAGCAAGTATGGTTGTTCGAGCTTGACCTCGACTCCTCCTACTTAGATCAACGACTATCCAAGCCTTTATCACCATCTTGGTTCCTCTGAAACCCTGGCTTTTGAGGTGTTTTTGATTTCTTTAGGTCTGTTCTAAACTAGTGTTTTCCCTAAACTTTTAAATGGTTTCTCGAGATTCCTTTAAAAAAAAGTTATTTTCAAAACCCTTTATTCCGATTTAGGGTTTTGAGTTATTTAGAGGTTTCACGGATTTTCTTTTTCTTTTGCGTGTTTCTTCTACTATATTTCTTCTATCGTGTTTCTTTATATGCTTCTTCTACTGTGTTCTTACTAGTTCTTCTATTGTGTTTCTTTCTATGCTTCTTCTATTGTGTTTCCTATGTTGTTCTTTACTATTTTTCTCGTGAGTTCTGCTACTGAAAGAGTATGTTAAAGGTCTCAATTCCTTTCTGAGACCTCTGAACTTGTTTCGTTAGTATCTTTTCCTTGATTACTTGTCCTTGAATCTATGCACTCGATTGATGGCAAGAACCCTAAATTTAGGGATTCATTCGAGTTTTGAGACCATTGGCTATGTGATTTGTTTTTACTTCATCTCTGACCTTGTTTGATTTCAAAACCCTAACCTCTTTGAACCTATTTCGAGTTTCTAAAATCTACTACTCTATTAGGCTTCAACCTTTGTTTCATTACATGGTTCTGATTCCTTGCTAAATTATTCTAAGCTCTTTCTACTAGACCCTTTATATGCCATTTGATACTATCTCTCTTCTCATTGCATACCTATGTGACTACCATAGTCTGCTACTTACTGATTTTGCAATTGCAGTGTTCTTCTTTTCCCTAAATTCAACCTAGCATACTTGTGTGCTCTTTATATTGGCTTAACTCCCCTGTAAAATGGCTTTCAATTTCGATTAATTTCAGGCCTCCTTTGTATAAGTCTAATTGATTTCTTTCCTGGTTTCCTGATTTCCCCGTTACTCGATTTGAGTAAAAAAAGTTCCTTATCCCTTTCTGACTTGGTTTATTCGTGGACCAATAATTACAAACCTCTGACTCCTTGATTTATTGTGTACTACTTTATTCTTACCTTATTTTGTTTTGACCGTGTATTTCAAAACTCTTCCCCTAAATAAACTCCTATGTATTTACCCCCCTTAATTGCCTACTTTGCATAAGATGCTTATTGGATTTCTTTCCTTAAATAATTTTTCCTCATTGCCGTTTAAGTCTGAATTCCTTAATAAAAGGAAGTCTTGTACTAATTGATTTTAATTGATACCTAGTTCCTTAATTCTTTTGTTACCATTTTTCTCCATTTTTTTCACACTATAAATACCTAACTCATTCATTGACAAAACATACGAAGACTCTTAGTTTTCTACTCACCAATACTCATAGTCTTTCTGAACTTGTACTCATACTCAAAAGTATTCTATCTTGTTACTTGTAATGTGGCTTGTTTACAAGTCTAGCTGCCCGCTTTTCTCTATTTGCTTCTTTGAAACCGGTATATCCTGATTTAAGGTTTTCAGCACCACAACAATGTGTTTATTTACTATCTTTCTATCCATGTCTACTTACTGTTTCTATATAGTTCAACATTTATTCTATCATGCTGAAGTGTTTCTCTACTTGTTCTACTATGAATCCAAAACCCCTAACTCTATGTGTCTAAGCTATGGTTTGAGGCATGGCAATACTAAAAATTATTGTCCATGATTCAACTTAATCCCTTAGGATCCTATACTTTTGTAATGTGTGTTCTAGCAGGCTTATAGGTATGCTAGCACTCTCCATTGATTGGCATGCCTAAAGTCTGCCCTTGCCTAACCAATAGGTTCTTTAGAATCCCCTATTCCCCTGAACCCCTTATGTGTGCTTATTTGTAGTTGTTTCTCTCTGCTTTTCCCTTTAGCATTCTGTTCTTCACTTGCATACTTTCTTAGTCTTTATGTTATGTCCCCCTCTTGTGAGTCTTGCCTTGGGACCCTTTGAGCTCTCTCTGAACTTGGACACGTGAGGGTTGGCCCTTCCACACTGCACTTATCCCTCTTTTAATAGTACATTTGGGTGTGAGCATTGCCCGAAGTCCTATTGAGGCTCTTAGGGAACACTAACACACTCGAATGGGAGAAAGGCTTTGGATCATGGTCTCTTGGAGTTAGTGTACCTCATATAACAGACATGATGTATGAATCAGGCTCTCGTTGGTTGTACTTTTATTTATATTTTTCCGATGCATTTTTACTTTATTTCGGGTTGTAATAATTTATGTTAAACTTTTGGGGATGGTTAGTAAAAAGGGATGTGTAACTATGTATGCAAAGAGTAAAAATCATGTCTGTAGGTATTTTAAATTTTGCACATTCAAAAGCATATAGAAATCATGCCTATAGGTATTTTAAAATCTGTATGCATATAGAAATCATGCTTATAGGTCATTCTGAATCTTGTGTATCCATTCTTGAATATAAATCATGATCGTAGGACTACTAAATTCATACTGAAATTATGCCTACAGGATTGTCCAAACCTGCACATTCAATTGCACCTAGATATTATGTCCATAGGCCTTAAACAAATTTCTGCACCTAGATATCATGCTCATACGTTTTAAAAATATTCTACACCTAGACATCATGCTCACAGATCTTCAAAAAATTTATAAATCTAGATATCATGTTCATAGATTTAAAACAAGTATTCTGAATTGTATACAATGTTTATAAGGTTCAGAATCAACTACGTGTAGAAAGCATGTCTATAGGAACTCCTAATCGAATCTAAATTGCTCCATTCACCTATAGAGCTAAAAACAGTAATAGCAGGTACTATCAGTTGCAGAACTTATATCCTTCGTAAAAAACTTGCATTTCTTTTAATAATCTGACTACCATTTTAACCGGTACATAGTCAGTTTATTTTAGACCTTGTTATTTCATTTCTTTCTAAATTCAATAGATACCATGCCTATAGGATCCTTGTACAACTTTTAGGCAAGCATTAGGGTAAACTTATACACTAAAGTTGTTCTATTAACTACAACCAGCAGGCAGGCCTTAGGGTAAAATTATTAAAATACGTCTCGAACCACGTCACATAAATGCACCCGTGTCTTTTGACATATTTTAACGTCGTTGGGATTTATATTTGGGTCACATAAATGCACACCCATAATTAGGAAGATAAATTATTTAACTAGCACACCTAAGATAATCGTGTGCTTGAATGAGCGAGGGCCACGAGAATTCGCTAAGTGGTATACCTCATACTCTTCCTTATGAAACCTTACCAAATAAGTCCTATTAATCTGTATCTACTTGTTATATAATTAATTATCCAAGGATATATGAATTAATATTAAACCAAGTTGATCATTGAACTGCACAACAAGAAATTGGCATAGCTTATAAGTGCTTTCCTTCTATTGGCTCAGTGCTAATAATCCCAAAATGAGGCCCGAAAGAATTTGCGTCAGAATCAAATACATCGTTGGCATTCCAACAAGGAAAATTTCATGGGTAAAACAAGAAGTTAATTATAATCCAGCAGTAAGGAAAGGATTTTGTGAGTTTTATCGATCTAAAAAGCACATGACTCAATGTATAGGATCAAATATCCTAAGCTCCACCACGTCTCAATATATAGCCTCAATTTTATGGCCCAAGAAGCTGAACAAAAATCCTTTAAGTATCACTTCATGCTAGGCCTAATAAAGGCCCAACTTAGCAAATCATGAGGTCCTTAAATCAGGTCCACAAGATCTCTATTACTAAGTTTCCAGTTACTCATTGTGAATCACTACTAATACAAGCACATTATGGTTCGAATCACACGCTAACTAAATAAATCAAACATGAGGTTCAAGATTGAAGCGAGCATTTACCAAAAAGATGATTCAACATGGAAATACCAATTTCATCCCACAACAGCTAATTAACTACACAAACTTAACTACCTTATTAAAGAGGAGAACTATAAGGTATTATGTCCACAAAGGCATTATAACAACCGAACAGATCAAGAGGGGGGATGAGGCTCAAACAAGTGCTAGAATTAAACTTAGCTTATTAAATATACTAAGCTAATGGGGTTTAGAGTTAATTACATGCCATATGATAAATACATTAACTAATATTTAAACCAGACATACTAATAATGAGACTGAAACAATAAGAGTGAACTAACATCATGCTTCATCTTGTTTCAGTCCAAACATCACATTAAACACCAAGTAGTATCCATAAAGCTGAACAATACCTGGAAATTAAAAGGTAAACAACCTATGAGAATCAGCAAAGCAACATCAGAAATTAATTTCAGCAAATCCGAGAAAATCAAGAAGAAACATTCCAAAACTTTAAGTAAAGCAATGTGCTGACAAAAACAATCTACCAACTCGGAAAATCTTAATATTTAATCCCAATAACAAATTTTCAAACCACTTTAATGCTCAAAAATTCCATAAACTAAAGGTTTCGAATCGTCTAATTAAATACCCAATGGAACAGTGAACTCGCCAATTGTTTAGCTATTTTAGTTTTTCCGAGTGTTGTTTTTTTGCCCCAGCATCTCATTTTGCTTTTGTTTTCATTGCCTTTTATAGGCTGCATATTAGGGCAATCTTCAGACTTTTTATTTTATTTTAGTCCTTCAGTTTTTGTCTTGTAGACCAAGTTTTAGGGCTTTAAATTGACCGAGAACCCCTGGTAGAAGTTTCCAAATCTGTTATGAAAGATTCCCCAACCCCAAATACCTAGAATACCCTCTTAGTACCATTGCAATTACTTTGCACTCAAGTGGGCTGTGGATCAAATTGGCCCTGGGTCGAGCCTACTGAACAACTAGCCCAGATCTTGGATCGAAAGGCATAAACCTTCAGCCCAAAAATTATAATGACCATACCTTCAGACTTGGATTAATTTTTCATTACTATAAAGTTGGAAGCTAATACTATGGACTATTGGTCAAACATGAAAAGAAAATAAATAGACTAATTAAGCTAAATAGAATGTGCTACAATCATTAATTTCAAACCTAAAACCTAAGAAGGTAAACATGCAAGAAGTCAAAGTGTAACTGATGAAACTTGAAGGAAAAGAGGATTTGAAATAAAGGATACTCAAATATAATGTGAAATTCATATCAAAAGCAAGGCCCTACCACTTGACTAAAATCTAGCAGTTCAATTCCAAACAAAGATAGATAACAAATTAGACTTGTAATCCTTCGACCTAACCAAATTTGACACGAAAGCCCTAAACTAATAAAACTACTAACACCATTTATTCTAACCGAAGTGAAGCCCTAACCTGAACCCTGGAGATAAGAACTAACGAACAAACATACAAAACCAAGACGAAGAAGGAGGAAATTATATTTTTTTTAAATAGAAAACTTAGCTTATAATTTGTGTTGAACCTGGAAGTCTTCATGCATCGGCTATGGCTTCTAAGTCATATTTTGATCTAATATTCAAGCCACTGCAGCGATGTTCGAAGGAAACAACTCATGGATTTATCCTGAGGAAGGTGGGGAGGCTATTTGGCATCAATTTAGTGTTGTTTGGTGGTAGTAAGGTTTGATCAGAGTTCTTTGATTTAGGATTCGAGATGCTTGGCGAAGATTTTAGGAAAGGGACCTATGGATTTGGGATGAGGGAGTTCTGGTGTCTATGTGGTGTTATTTGGGACCATTTAGCATCGGCGCCTCCATACACAGCGGAGCAGTCGACGTTTCTATTGAAGATTCGAGGCGATTGGCTACAATTTGAGGGCTGCTAGTGACATATCTAGAAAGAGGACGACGAGGAGAGTGTGTGGTGTTGTTTTTGAAGTGGTTAGACGATCGCCGCCGGTGGAGACAATTTTCGGCCAGCAGTTAAGGTGGTACTAGGGTTTCCGAGTGTGAGGATATGCGAGAAAAGGTACGAGGTAGTGACGATTTGTTCTCTGAGGTTAGGACATTTTTAATTAAAGGCCAAGCAGTTCCACAACCATTGGATAGGATATGATGAAAGGCAAAGATTTCTTTGAATGACTGGAACTAAAACAATGTCATTTGGGGTCAAAGAAGGGCAGGACCGGGTCAAAGGTGGGTCTGGGGTTAGAACTGGGCAGGTAACAGGTTGGACGATTTTTGGATGAGTTGGCCCAAATCGGGTCATCTTATTAAGACTACCTCTTTTTTAATTTCTTTTTCTTTTTCTCTTTATTTTTTTATTTTCTAAAATTATTAAAAACCTAAATTGAGTTATAGATCCCTAATTATCCTACAAAAATCACAATTAATCCTACAATAAATATTATCACAAACAATTACAACAAGATTAAGAGAAAAATTACTTAAAAATCAAACTTAAACTTAAAAGTGCAAATTAAGCTATATTTTTATTATTAATATTTTATAAAAGACTAAATTACTGTATAATTCTCAAATTGTGAAATCAACTCCCAAATTCACATGCAACATATTTTTGTATCTTTGATGAATGTTGGTTAATTAAAATGCACGCAAATGCAAACAATTAGCAGAAACGTCACGAAAATTCACAAAATTGGAAAAAGATAAAAGAAATGATTTTATTTTGAATTTATAGGAATAATTCATGTATAAAAAAAATCACATGCTCACAGCTGCCCTTTTTGCCCGAAAACATGAAGAGTTTTCGTGCAAAGATAAGTGAGCGGACATGAGCGATTTTTTCCTGCTTGAAAACTCGTGAGAAGCATTTTGAAAATCTTGATCCCACCCTACTTTATATATTACCTACATATCCTCGGGTAAAGATGAATTAGGTCAGTGTAGTTCAGGAGTGTTTGGTAGATGGGACTATCGAATGAGTGCTTTCCCCGCCTCTGCCGCCGCTGCTACTGCTTGCTAGAACTCCTTATTACATCATGTAAAAATAAAAGAAGCTAGACTAAGCTATGGACTATGGATTATAAACGAATGTATCTAAGTCTTCAAACTTTCTCTTGATCGTTGTTGCCATGTTGCTTTGTGTATCTCCCGGAGAAACTTCTTATTGTCTTGCTGTACTTCCTTCTATGAAACTTCTTGTTGCCCTATTGCTATGTTTCTTCTTTTCCATGTTGATGCTTGGTTGTTGGATTTGCATTGTATTCCCTTTTTCTCCGGGTGGGCGCCTGATTACCAAAACTTGAATCATTCGAAACGTACTCCCTTGTTCTCCAGGTGGACGCGTGTTTACCAAAACTTGCAACTTGAAAAGTATTCCCTTGTTCTCCAGGTGGGCACCTGATTACCAAAACTTGAAACTTGAAATGTATTCCCTTGTTCTACAGGTGGGCTCCTGATTACCAAAACCTCAAACTTGAAAAGTATTCCCTTGTTTTCTAGGTGGAAACGTGATTACTAAAACTTAAGAATTGAAATGTATTCCCTTGTTCTCTAGGTGGGCGCCTGATTACCAAAACATGAAACTTGAAACATATTCCCTTCTTCTCCAGGTAGGCACCTAATTACCAAAACTTGCAACTTGAAAAGTATTCCCTTGTTCTCCAGGTGGGCGCTTGATTACCAAAACTTGAAACTTGAAAAGTATTCCCTTGTTCTCCAGGTGGGTGCCTGATTACCAAAACTTGAAACTTGAAATGTATTCCCTTGTTCTCTAGGTGGGCATATCATTACCGAAACTTGAAACTTGAAAAGTATGCCCTTGTTTTCCTGGTGGGCGCCTGATTACCAAAACTTGAAACTTGAAATGTATCCCTTGTTCTCCAGGTGGACGCCTGATTACCAAAACTTGAAACTTGAATTTATTCTCTTGTTCTCCAGGTGGGTGCCTGATTACCAAAACTTGAAAACTTGAAACATATTCCCTTGTTCTCCAGGTGGGTGCCTGATAAACAAAACTTGAAACTTGAAAAGTATTCCTTTGTTCTCCAGGTGAGCGTCTGATTACCAAAACTTGAAACTTGAAAACTATTCCCTATGACCGCTGCCTATGTACCTGATCAGAACAAAACAAACAAAACAAAAGAAACAAAAGAAATTCTTTCTGCTCCCTTTTTGTGCTGGGTGCATCTATGAGTATTAATCAAATTCCATTGCCAAATATCTCTAAATTTAAAAGCTAAGTCCCATTATCCAGGAGGGTTCTGACAACTCTTAATTGATGACACCTTTAAAATTAGGCTCTGTTCTCAAAATGTATTATTTTCCACTATGTCTTGTTATCCGAGTTATATCTGCTGACCGATAATTAAAGCTACTTCCTATTATCCAGGTGGGTCTTGACAACTCTTAATGAGATGACAAAATGTGTCTGCTGGGGATTAGTATTCAGAGCTACACCCCATTATTAAGGAGGGTTCTGATAATTCTCACAATTAAATCCCATTACCTAGGCAAATCCCGATGACTCTTTTTGGGGAAATATTTATGCCTGGCCATATTACCTGACTGCTTGAATTTTAAGCTAAGTCCCATTTTCCAGGAGGGTCCTGACAACTCTTAACAGCATCCTGTTTCAAAATGCAAGTCACTTATGTTCTTTTCTATTCATAATTATCTCCATCCTTTAGGTAAATCCCATTTTCCAGGAGGGTCCTAAGGGTTCCAGATTAAATGCCAATTCTAACTTTTGTTTGTCTCTGCTGAGGATTGCTAGCTAAAGTTTTGTCATATTGTTCAGGAGGGTCCAGATGACTCTTATTGGGGAAGATGTTTGTACCAGATTATGTTCCCTGTTGAATTTCAAACCACGTCCAATTTTCTAGGAGGGTCCTGAGGTTCATAGTCATACCTGCCATGTGCTTTCCTTCCCCCGTGGAGGCTTTCCCCGGGATCTTTCAGAATATATTATCCTTGTTTCAATCAAAGAAAATCTTGTTAGTTTGGAAAGGTGGTGGTTAGCTTGCGGCATTCTAACGATGGCTTCCCTAGTGTCAAGTTCTATTGTTTGCAATTTTTCGTACTGTTGATGACCCGCCCGATTTTGTCGGCTGATCCTTGAACCCTATGACTTTACTCTGTTATCGCATCATCATCTTACACTCCTGATCCTTTTTCCAGAATCCTTACATCCTTCCTAACGTTACCTAGTCAGTTTGCTAATGAAACCTTCATTGATCCTTTCCCTTGCAATTTCAACTTTTGTTGCCTTTGTTATTTTTTGACCGGTATGTGCTTTGTCACTCGGGAGCTGGTAGTAAGTTTGAAATTTCTCTCCTTCTTGATTAAAAAAATGACTTTGAGGACATAGTAGAAGAATGGGGACTCAAAAGAAAATGAAATGCATTGACTTTGAATAATTTTATTTTAGAAATAAAGAATTCCGACTTTGGCTACTATTGAGGGGAGAAGAGAAGAAACTTGTCTGTGAAGGAATAGCTGGTTTCTATGATCATGTTATGCGCTTCGGCTTGGTCGACCCAGTCTGCGAAAATGATCGACTTTCTGCCGTATGCTTTGTTGTTGCGACCTTCTTCAAACCCAAAACTTTTATCCAAAACCTGATCTTGCTTAACTTATGGTGTCTTGGGATGATTTCCACCAACAGCCCTTTTCCAATTGCTTGTTTCTTTCCTTGACTTTGCCTTATAGTGCCCGTGAGGGTTTTCACTAGTAAGACTCTCTCATTTTCATTTCTGTCAACTCTCATCTCCTTACGATGCCCGTGAGGGTTTTTACCAATAAGACTCTCATTTTTATAATTTTCCTACTTGAACTAGAGTGTTGCGCTGAGGTATGAATAAGTTCTTCTTGCTTGACTCGGCATTTCTTAAAGACTGATCAGAAAGTCTTTCTTTGGACCGTAATGCAGTCTTTTGTATAAGGTAGGAAGAAAGGGGTGTTAAAGGCTCAAAATAACTCAAATGGGTTCAACAATTACAACTTTCAGAATCAAATTTTTCTTCCAACAGACATAACTTCTGCCTATGTACCCTTAAAAGGAATCATTTCAAACGTAGTTCATGCCAATTCCTTGTTTTATGGTCTTCTCTTTTCGTCCTTTCCTTATTCTATTTCATCATTTTTCTTTGTTGCTTTGTTGTTTTGTGAATTTTCCTTCTCTCTTTTCTTCTCTTTTTTTTTTCTTCTTCTTTTTCATTTTCTTTTCATTTTCGTCTATTTTTTTTAATTTTCCCTTTTCTTATTCTTCCTTCTCTTTTCTTTTTTTTTTTTTATCATTCTTCCCTTGTCTTTTCTTTTACTGACTTTTACACGTGCATTTCTAACTTTTTTTACTGATTCCGAAATACGGACATGAAAGAAAATAATTAAAGCTCAAAAAGGGTTAGCAAAAGGGTAAAGTTTTTAGATAGCCGAATAAAATTCCTTCGTCATTTCAATCTCTAAAACATGCCAAGTACAAACAAACATGTGAAATATAGACAATGATTCAAAACAAGAAAATTATACATAGTATCTCATAACTACATTTGAATTGATGGCCATTTCTATATACTTGCCTTCTACATCTGTTAGATACAACGCCCCGTTGGACAACACTCTTGATACGATGAACGGCCCTTGCCAATTTGGGGCGAACGCGACCTTTGCCTTTGCCTGATGAGGGAGGATGCATTTCAATACCTACTAACCCACTTCAAACCTTCTTGGATGCACCTTCTTGTTGTATACTCTAGCCATCCTCCATTGATATAACTGGTCGTGACATACTTTTGCCAATCTTTTCTCATCAACCAAACTGAATTGTTCCTGACAGATTTTGATCCATTCCTTATCTTTAATTTCTGCCTCGGTGACAATCTGAAGGGATGGAATTTCAATTTCAGCTGGGATTACTGCTTATGTGCCATACACTAATAAATATGGAGTTGACCCTACTGAGGTGCGAAAAGTAGTGCGATAACCTAACAGTGCAAAGGGTAGCTTCTTGTGCCATTGGCTAGACCCTTCCACCATTTTTTGAAGTATCTTCCTTAAATTCTTATTGGCTGCCTCAACTGCTCCATTCACCTTGGGATGGTATGGGGTGAAATTGCGATGTGTAATCTTAAACTGTTAACATACTTCTTTCATCAAATAACTATTGAGATTCGCTCCATTATCATTGATGAGTGTCTTTGGGATTCTAAACCCGCAAATGATATTTGAATGCACAAAGTTGACTGCAGCTTTCTTGGTCACTACCTTGAAATTTTTAGCTTTGAGCTACTTGGTAATAATCAATAGCATCTAGGCTGAACCTGTGTCCATTAGAAATTACTGGCTCGATGGGCCCGATAACATCCATGCCCCAGCCAATGAAGGGCCATGGTGCAGACATTGTATGTAATCCAGATGGGGTGAGTCAATCAAGTCTCCATGCACTTGACATTGATGACATTTGTGCATGAAACTGATACAATCTCGCTCCATGGTGAGCCAATAATACCCTGCCCAAAGAATCCTCTTTGCTAAAACATATCCGCTCATGTGCGGTCCGCAGACTCCAGAAAGTACCTCATTTATGATGGTCGTGGCCTGCCCAGCATCTATGCACCTTAACAACCCAACATTTGGCGTTCTTTTATATAGCACCCCTCTACTGAGGGAAAACCCGCTTGATGGACGATGGATTGTTCTCTTGTGTTCACTTGTGGCCTGTACCGGGTACACACCCATCCTGATATATTCTTTGATGTCGTGGAACCAAGGCTCACCATCAAGCTCTTCCTCCGCCATATTACGGTAAGCTTGTTGGTCATGGACTTAGATTTACAACGGATCAACATAATCCTTATCTAGATGATGTAACATTGATGCCAAGGTGGCCAAAGCGTCACCAACCTCATTTTGAATTCTGCGAATATTCCTGAACTCTACTGACCGAAATCGTTGACAAAGATCATGCAAGCATTGATGATATGCTATGAGCTTCAAATCTTGTGTTTCTTACAAATCTTGAATCTGGTGTACTAGCAAATCCGAGTCTCTCAAGACCAAGACTTCCTGGACACCCATGTCTGCAGCAACCTCAGACCCAAAATACATGCCTCATACTATGCCATGTTGTTGGTGCAGTAAAAGCGAAATTGAGTTGTAACGGGGTAATGGTGCCCCATTTCATAAATGAGTACCGCTCCTATCCCGATGCCTTTCATGTTGGCGGCCCCATTGAAGAATAATTTCCATCTCGGCTTCTCGCCTTGTTCCATTTCCTCAATTTCCATTACCTTTTCGTCCGGGAAGTATGTCTTTAAAGGTTCATATTCTTCGTCTACCAGATTCTCAGCCAAATGATCAGCCAATGCCTGTGATTTCATTTCAGTCCTAGTTATGTAGACAATGTCGAACTCGGTGAGCAAGATTTGCCATTTTGCAAGCCTTCCCATGGGCATAGGCTTCTAAGAGATGTATTTTGACAGGTCTAAGCGTGAGATGAGGTAAGTGGTATATGATGACAAGTAATGTTTCAACTTCTGGGCTACCTAAGTTAGGGCACAACACGTCCTTTCAAGATGTGTATACTTAACCTCATAAGCGGCAACTACTTGCTGATGTAGTATATAGCCTGTCTTTCCTCCAGGTGACATTGTGCTGACCTAGCACACATCCAAATGAGTTGTCCAAGACTGTTAGATATATAATCAAGGGCCTTTCTGGTTCCGGTGGGAGCAATATCGATGGGTTTTGACAAGTATTCCTTTATTTTATCAAAAGCCTCATGGCACTCTTCCATCCATTTGACTGCAACATCCTTTTTCAATAGCTTAAAGATGGGCTCGTAGGTTGTTGTGAGATGAGCAATGAATCGAGTGATGTAATTCAATCTCCCTAACAAACTCATTTCATTGAAAGTGGAAAGATAACAGGGTTTACACATCCAAACGGATGGAACATAACATGTGAATTACAACCCTGGAGATAATCCAGATTAAATTGAAAGAAAAATCAAAGCCGAATACCATGACTCCTTCTGAGTCGGAAGAGGAGTAGCTTCCCAGATTTTTACATTTGCACGGGATCCCACAAAGTACACATCTGTCTTACTTGATCTTTATCTGGCCTCCACCATGTTCACATCTTCGAACAACTTTTCGAACCTCTCGAGTAACTCTTTGTCACGGTCAACCGCAGCATTGGCACTTGTTGTTCTCAAGAACTTCTTGGTGCCAGGTTTCACAAATGACTTGAAGAGAGGAGGCACATGCTTAGAGAGGGCCCATGCTTTCTTTCCCATCTTTCTATCTCTCTCGATGTCTGTACTTGTAGGCTTGAACCCCAAACCAAAATTTTCTAGGTTCGTGGGAAGAGACACCGGCTGTATGATACCGTGAAGTGAGGCCCCTAAACCCTTTCCAGGAACAAATCCATTCTTTAGCATTTCAACTGCCACCATGACTGTTGCAGTAGCTAGCCTTGGTGTTGCAGCACGGTCCCCTTTTAGGATTTTCTCCACTAATACAGAGTAAGGAACCTGATACACCGAGGGCCCTTTATCATCTGCTTCAATGAAAGGTGTTATAGCATCACTGTGAGCCTACAGATGGTCTTCGCCGATAACCACTATTTCTTTTCGATCCCATTCAAATTTCTCCATTTGATGCAAAGTAGAGGGAACTTCTCTAGCAGCATGTATCCAAGGTCGCCCCAACAATAGGTTGTAAAAGATAACCACATCAAGCACCTGGAACTCCATGGTAAAATCAACTGGCCAGATTGTCAATTCAAGTACTATGTCACCAATCAAATCTCTTCCCCCGCCATCAAACCCTCGTACACAGATATGACTGAGATGTGAATCCTACGGGACATCATTCGATCTCGCTGCAGGCTTGCGTTCTAGATTTCCTTAGAGGTGGTGGAGGTCTTCCATTACTCGATGGACAAAGTTCATGGAAGTGGCGAAGAACATAGATCTTTTTATATCTTTACATTGGCTACACTTTATGGTGATGTAATCAACGATTATCCGTACCCTCTCTCTTATGCACTTTTTTTGTTGCAACAATCACCCAATTAGCTGGACCTTTGCCTCTAGAGTTCGTTCGGCTGCGTGATTCAGTTCTTAGAATGCTTGCAAATCTCTTTCCAATCGTGATATTGCTGCTTGACAATGTTCTCTCTCAGCCTTGGAGTCCTTGGGTTGCTTGGCTGTTTTGTTTTGAACAATGATGACCTTCCTTTTCAATCCAGCAGCCTCATTGTCATGCCTTCCCTTTAATTGTTCAATCATGCGGGCTCGTTCCTCTGCATTTTTGGCCAATTGTTTTCGGGCCCTGGACAACTTACTCTCTGCTTTTTTAAGTCAAAACCATATTCTCCTACTTTTTGCCTCAAATTTTCAATGAGCGTTTCATCCTTCGCAATCCTGGCAGGATTCTCTGCGGCTGTTTTCATTTTCTGAATTTAGGCTCGCTAAGCTTCGTTTTATTTGGCTAGTCTTTTCTTTTCACCCTCATTTGCCACATCTTGCAAACCATTTTTTGAGTGGATGGTCTTTGACTTGCTTTTCCAATTTCCCTATTGTGGCCCTGTATTCACTTTCCTTGGCTAACTAATTCCATATTTCTTGTAACGCCTCAGCAAATTCCTGGAGATGTGGCTTCTTACCCGGCCTTCCGAACTCTATTTCCCTTTTACACCAAGAAAAGTACCCTGGTGAAACCTCGCATTTAGATCAGTCTCACAGTCGAGTGTCACCCGTCAAGTACTGACATTCGCTCCGAATTTGACGGACTGCTGCTTCGAGGAATTGACCATTGGGACCAATCTCGACCACAGGCGACTAATGTCCTCATCCCTAGGAATCATCTGGCACCTCCCTAATTGTCTTAGCACTCTGTATGGAGCATAAGGTTGGATACTCTAGAGACCCATCAGAAGGAAGTGAGGCTTGGCAGCTGGCATATATATAACTTCATCAATGGGGAGCCACCCGAACGTCCACTCTATTTGACCCGCACTTATGACACGCAGATATGATACCCATTCTATAACCCCTTCGGGTAACCTGGACACATAACCTCGGGTATAAAATTCCTTTATGCGGCTCTTTCCTAATGACTCATAGCTCATGAATTCAGTTCGGCAGCACAGGTTTTCTACCATCCACATTTGTTACAACAAATTGCATCCTTCGAAGAAGTATCCCCCTACTTTACGGGCTGTGAGGGCACAAAAAGTTTCAGATAATACCATGGGTGTGAGGGTTCTCTTGGCTTGAGTGATCAAAGTGCTGACAACCCCTGCGATCCGTATGTTAATATTTTCGTCCTTCCGTGGAAACACTAAAGGGCCTAAGAACAATACCATGAATGCGAAACACCGGTGTTCCTCCCACTTGAGCCGGTTTCCCTTGCTACAAATATTATTTTCCAGGTCATTAAATCCCCCTATGTGCCCATACCTCTTATATATAAACTGTGGAGTAAAAAAGTCGGTTGCCAGGTTTGGATTGTGAACCTTCCTACTAATCTTTAATGCATCCAAGAATTTGTGTACAACAATGGTCCTTGGTGCAATCAGATACTGATGCCTCAGAGGAATTGTGGGGAACCCAATATATCCAGTTATTTCTTCTAGGGTTGGAGAGAGTTCAAAGTCTGGGAAATGAAATACGTTGTGGTCCGGGGCCCATAATGTAACCAATGCTTTTATGATGTCTCCTCTAGGATTGATTTTCAAAAATCCGGTAAATCCTCCCAAGTGCGTGTTGACCCTGTTTTGCCCCGATTCACCTAGATTATTCCACCACATGTGTACCTCTAAAGGAATCTTGTTCATGACTGAGATTGGCAAATTATGGTTTGTGCTCATCACATTTATTAATGTGATTAAGCAAAAATCATGATTAATTGGACTCAAAACAAAATTTAATTTTTCCTCCAAATTTTCATTTCGGAATAA
The DNA here is from genome assembly GCA_034376525.1 of Nicotiana benthamiana. Classification (NCBI taxonomy): domain Eukaryota; kingdom Viridiplantae; phylum Streptophyta; class Magnoliopsida; order Solanales; family Solanaceae; genus Nicotiana; species Nicotiana benthamiana. Next base: position 79,002,343 of record CM067330.1, read on the forward strand.
AATCCAGCCTTGTAACTACGTCCTTTAAGCACTTCTGGGGAAGATTTTAAGCATGTGCCTTCCACTGGCCAAAAATTGGAAAATAATCCAAGGCGGCAGTTCTCACAAAAGTAGCCTTCTAGCGCCCTTTTAGGGACACTCGGCTAATTTTGACAAAACTGCTTTATTTGTTGATCACAAACATAAAGTCTTGTTCATTTTGGCTATTTTCGTAAAAATGAGGCTGGATCCGATAGGGGTTTCCTACGTATCCCACACCCTGTGAGAATCAAACTAGCGTAGTTTGGGCAATTTTGACAGGATTAAAAGCCAACTTTTGTGTTTCCTTTTTCTTTGTTTTTGTTTTTGAAAGATAAAAAATCTCTTTTCCTTTTTCCCCTTTTATTTGTCAAACTTTTGGTAGTGTTTCAGTATCGATTTGTGATGTGGGTAAATTCATTTCTCACCCTCCCACACTATCGATTTTCCTTTCTCTTCTTTTTCTCTCTTTTTTTCAAAAGCCAGTCGGCATGCAAAATTCGAAATAAATGCACAAGTAACACGCAAAATGCATCAGAATGGTCCATTATTTTGGTTCACCTATTCTAGACGGACGTAACCCCTGTGTTGAATCCGCTAAGTCAAATGCATGATGAAAATAAGCGCTCCTACTAGGGCTCCGGCATGTGGTTAAGTTATTCTACGTTTAAAACCTTGGTATAGGATCTAGATATTGTACCCGAGCGGACAACTCGAGTCGAGGAGGGGGCTACGTACCAGGAACCAAAAGACCATCCGGATTTGTAACTTTTCTGAGCCTCTTTCTCATTTTAAGGTATGAAAATAATAGAATAGGAGTCTCGACCAGCGAGCACATCCCCAAAGATGAGAAGAGAAGGGTTTCCGGCAATTAATATACAGTCCAAATAATATTAAAGCGGTAATATAATATTTAACACATTGGGCACAATTATGCAATAAAATCAAATAATGATAAAGCCAGATACAACAATTATATAAAGCTCGAATTCTTGAACTTGAACCAGAGCTGTCACACCTCCTTTTTTACCACTACATCCCGCGAAGGTCACATGCAAGGGAATTTTTTCAAATAAAAGACAATCGAAACGAGATTTACATATTTGAGAGATTTCAAAGTCGCCACTTGGGATAATTAATAGTGTCCCAAGTTAGTGGTTTAAATTCCGAATCAAGGAAGGTATAACTCTGTTTAACGGTCTGCGAGACAGAAATTCGGGTAAGGAATTCTGTCAACCCGGTAGAAGGTGTTAGGCACTCCTGAATTTCGTGGTTCTAGCACGGTCGCTCAACTGTTATACTTGGCTTAATTATCTAATTTTAATACATTTTTGTGCCAATGGTGCAATTTTCAATTAGTTGCCGCTTTTATTCATTATTAAAGAAAATTGAAACGTTATTAAAATACGTCTCGAACAACGTCACATAAGTGCACCCGTGGCTTTTGATATATTTTAACATCGTTGAAATTTGGATTTAGGTCACATAAATGCGCACCCGTAATAATTAAGATAAATTATTTTACTAGAGTGCCTAAGGAAATTTCGTGTTCTTGAATGTGCGAGGGCCAAGAAAATTTGCTAAGTGGTACACCTCATACTCTTCCTTACGAGACCTTACCAAATCAGCCATATTAATCTATTTCTACTTGTTATATAATTAATTAACCAAGGATATACCAATTAAGATTAAACCAAGTTGATCATTGAACTGCACAACAAGGAATTGGCATAGCTGATCATCGGTTTCCAACTATTGGCTCCAAAGCTAATAATCACAAGATGAGGCCCGAAAGAATTTGCTTCAGAATCAAATACATTGTTGGCATTTCAACAAGGAAAATTTCATGAGTAAAACAAGAAGTTAGTTATAATCCAGCAGTATGGAAAATATTTTATGATTTCAATCGATCCAAAAAGCACATGACTCAATGTACAGGATCAATTTTCCTAAGTGCCACCACGTCTCAATATATAGCCTTAATTTTTTGGCCCGAAACGCTGCACCAAAACGCTTTAAGCATCACTTCATGCTAGGCCTAATAAAGGCCCAAATTAGCAAATCGTGAGGTCCTTAAATCAGGTCCACAAGATCTCTGTTACTGAGTTTGCAGTTAGTGATAATGAATCAATACTAATAGTAGCATATTATGGTGCGAATAATATGCTAACTAAATAAATCAAACATGAGGTTCCAGATTGAAGCGAGCATTTACCGAAAAGATGATTCAATATGGCAATACCAATTTTCTCCCACAACAACTAATTAACTACACAAACTTAACTACCTGATTAAAGAGGAGCACTATAAGGTATTATGTCCACAGAGGCATTATTACAGCTGGACAGATTAGGAGGGAAGGGGGGTCAAACAAGTGCTGGAATTAAACTTAGCTGATTATATATACTAAGCTAATGGAGTTTAGACTTAATTACAACCCGTATGATAAATATAATTAAACTTCACATTAAAAACCAAGTGGTATCCATAAAGCTGAACAATACCTAAAAATTAAGAGGTAAATAGCCTATGAGAATCAGCAAAGCAGCAGCAGGAATTAATTTCAGAAAATCCGAGAAAGTCAATAAGAAACACTCTAAAACTTTAAGAAAACCAATGTGCTGACAACCAACAATCTACCAGCTTGGCAAATCTTAAGATTTAATCCCAATAACCAATTTTCAAACCACTTTAATGCTGAAAATTTCCAGAAACTGAAGGTTTCAAATCGTCCAATTAAATACCTAATGGAACAGTGAACTCACCAATTGTTTAGCTATTTTAGTTTTTCCAAGGGTTCATTTTTTACCCCAGCACCCCCTTTAGCTTTTGTTTCATTGCCTTTTATAGGTTGAATATTAGGGCAATCTTCAAACTTTTTATTTCATTTTAGTCCTTCAGTTTTTGTCTTGTAGACCATGCATTATGGCTTAAAATTGACTCAGAACCCTTGCTAGAAGTTTCCAAATTTGTTATGAAAGATTCCCCAACCCCAAATACCTAGACTAACCTCCTAGTACCCTTGCAATTACATTGCACTCAAATGGGTTGTGGATCAAATTGGCCCTGGGTCGAGCCTAATGAACAACCAACTCAGATCCTAGATTGAAAGGCATAAACCTTCAGCCCAAAATTATAATGACCCTACCTTCAGACTTGGATTACATTTTAATTACTTTAAAGTTGGAAGCTAATGCTATGGACTATTGGTCAAACATAAGAAGAAAATAAATAGACTAATTAAGCTAAATGGAATGTGCTACAATCATTTATTTCAAACCTAAAACCTGTGAAGGTAAACAGGCAAGACGTCAAAGTGTAAATGATGAAACCTGAAGGAAAACACGATCTGCAATAAAAGAGATTCAAATATAAGGTGAAATTCATATCAACAGCAAGGCCCTACCACTTGAGTAAAATCTAGCAGTTCAATTCCAAACAAAGATTAAAAATCAATTAGACTTGTAAACCTTCGACCTAACAAAATTTGGCATGAAATCCCTAAACTAATAAAACTACTAACACCATTTATTTAAACCAAACTGAAGCCCTAACCTGAACCCCAAAGCTAAGCACTAACGAACAAACATACAGAACCAAGATGAAGAAGAAAGAAATTATATTTTAAAAAAATAGAAAACTTAGCTTAAAATTTGTGTTGAACCTTGGAAGTCTTCATTCATTGGCTACGACTTAAGTTAGATTTTTGATCTAATATTCAAGCCACTACAGTGACGTTCGAAGGAAACAACTAATGGATTCGTCCTGAGGAAGGTGATGAGGCTATTTGGTATCAATTTGGGGTGGTTTGGTGGTAGTAAGGTTTGGCCAGAGTTCTTTACTTTAGGATTCGAGACGCTTGGCGAAAATTTTAGGAAATGGACCTATGGATTTGGGATGAGGCGGGTTCGGTGGGTATGTGGTGTTATTTTGGGACTATTTGGCATCGGTGTCGCCGTACACGGTGGAGCAGCTGGTGTTTCAATTGAAGATTCGAGGCGATTGGCTACGATTTGAGGGTTGGTAGTGACATATCTGGAAAAGAGGACTACAAGGGGAGTGTGTGGTGTTATTTTTGGAGTGTTTGGAGGTCGCTGCCGGCACAGACGATTTCCGGCCAGCAGTTTACGGTGGTGCTAGGATTTCTGAGTGTGAGGATATGCGAGAAAAGGTACGAGGTGGTGATGATTTGGTCTCTGAGGTTAGAAAATTATTAATTAAAGGCCAAGCAGTTCCACAGCCGTTGGACGGGATATGATGAAAGGCCAAGATTTCTTTGAACAACCGGAAGTAAAACGACGTCATTTGGGGTCAAAGAAGGGTCGGACCGTGTCAAAGGCGGGTTTAGGTTTGTCTGGGATTAGAGCTCGGCGGGTAACAGGTTGGGCTGAGGGGTTTGGGCCTGATTTTTGGATGAGTTAGCCCAAATCGGGTCATCTTACTAAGACCACCTCTTTTTTTAGTTTCTTTTTCTTTTTCTTCTTTTTGTTTCTGAAATAATTAAAAACCTGAATTGAGTTATAAATCCCTAATTATCCAACAAAAATCCCAATTAGTCCTACAATAATTATTATAACAAACAATTAAAACAAGATTAAGAGAAAAATTACTTAAAAATCAAACTTAAACTTAAAAGTGAAAATTAAGCTATATCTTTTATTTTTGTTTTTTTTATAAAATGACTAAATTACTGAATTATTCTAAATATGTGAAATCAACTCCTAAAGGCACTTGCAACATTTTTTTGTATTTTTGATGAATGTGTGTTTAATTAAACTGCACGCAAAATGCAAACAATTAGTAGAAACGTCACAAAAATTCATATAATTGCAAACAAATAAAAGAAATAATTTTATTTGAAATTATAGGAATAAAACCCTAAACCCTAAACTTTAAACATTAATGTAGGGAAAAAAGCACATGCTCACACTTGTAGTCCTTCATTGAGGAGTGATTACTGGATATTGTGTGGGGTGATCCATATTGTTAATAAACCTAGGACCCCCCTTCTCCCCCTCCCCCCCCCCCCCCCCATTTCCCCTTATTTCTTTATTTCTTCTACAAATATTAAACTCTTTTTTCTAAGAAAATCAGCTTTCTTTTAGTTCTTTCCAACTTAGTTTATTTGTAAACTATTATGTTAAAATCCTATCTCATTTTAAGTTTTTATTTGCCTACTGTTATTTGCATATAAATTCACAACAAGAGTCTGGCCGAGAACCACACTAGTGGGTTCTGAGGGGTGCTTAACACCTTCCCCTTAGAATACTTTCAAGCCCTTACCCAATATCTGGTTATTCAAATAAAATCTCCATGGTCTCCTAATGCACCCTAATCATTAGGTGCCGACTCTTCAAATCAAATCCAATTCCTGAAAGGAATGATTTGTCCTCCCAAATGTTATAAACCTGATTTCGCAAGAAAAAATGGGTGCGACAGTGGTCCTCGAGGAACTGAGTCACCTTGATTCCGATGAATTGCTTCCTGTTATTACACATTATCTTAGAAGAGATTTTGAATCGGCATATGATGTGGTCCATGATGAAATTAATGACTTCTTTTTCCCTTATTTTTTCAAAGGCCTGTGCTTTAACCTATTTCGAGAATTAGTCAGTCATAAATAAAATAAATTTAGTTTTATCTGGCACCGGTCTGACAATGTCCATCCCCCATTTCATGAACAACTATAGTGACAAAACTGAATGTAGTTGTTCAGCAGGTTGGTGGATCATTTGGGAGAATCTTTGGCATTTGTCCCTTTTGCGAACGAACTCTTTGGTTTCCTTCTCCATGTTCTCCCAATAGTAGCCTTCCCTGATTATTTTTTGAATTAAGCAATCCACACAAGAATGATTTCCGCAGGTGCCCTCGTGGATCTCTTGAAGCACATAATCGGTATCTCCCGGTCCTAGGCATACTGCTGGAGGAGCATCAAAGGTTCTTCTGTAAAGACTTATGCTTTCATCGAGTGAAAATTGAGCTGCTTTGGTACGCAAGGCCCTCGATTCTTTTGTATTCATAGGTAGCTTCCCGCTATCCAAATAGTCGATATATTTATCTCTCCAATCCCATGTTAGGCTAGTGAAGTTGATCTCGACGGCCTTCCTCAATCACTGACTTGGATAGTTAAACAATAGATCCAGGGAGTATACCATCTTTCTTGACGAACGATCCCAGGTTTGTGAGTGCATAGGCTTCACCCCTGCAATCACAGCCGTATACTTGGCTTCATTGTCAGTTAACCTTATGGTTTTTATGGATTGTCTAATCATGCCGCTCGTAGGTGGCTTTAGGTTTATGTCGAGCTCAGACCATCTTACATTTGAGGTGCCGTTGGTGAACAGTGTCCATATCCTGGAGGATGTGCTTGTTTTTAGGAAAAGCTCTTTCTCGACTTCGGGTACGAGAGAGGTAGTGAAGTTGGCTACTAAATCTGCCAAAATTTGAGACTTTATAGCTGTTCGAGGCTGGTACTCAATATCGTATCCCTTGAGTTTGATGGCTAACTTTGCCAATCAGCCCGATAATTTGGGTTTATGCAATATGTTTTGAAGGGGATACGTTGTTAAAACACAAATACGATGACAGTGAAAGTAAGGTTTCAATTTTTGAGATGCACTTATTAATGCAAGAGCTAGTTTTTCTAGATGCGGATACCTGGTTTCGGCATCGCCTAGGGTACAACTTACATAATAAATAGGGAATTGTGTACCTTGCTCTTCTCAGACCAGCATGGCACTTACCGCTACGGCCACGTACAAATACAATGTCTCATCCTTTTTAGGGGTGTGGAGCAATGACGTGCTCATCAGGTATTGCTTCTATTATTCTAAGGCATGTTGGCACTCTACAGTCCATTCAAAGCTATTTTTATTTTTGAGCAAAGAGAAGAAATGGTGATTTCTGTCATATAATCGCGATATAAACTGGCCCACAGCTGCTATCCCGGTTAGCCACTGTACGACCTTTACGTTATTTACCACCATGATTTCTTCGATGACTTTGATTTTTTCAGGGTTGATTCAATTCCTCTATTCGATACCATGAAACCCAAGAATTTTCCCAATCCTACCCCAAAGGCACACTTCTCGAGATTGAGTTTCATGTTATAACTTATGAGGATGTCGAATGTTTCATGCAAATGAGTCAAATGGTCTTCTGTGCATAGGGGCTTAACTAGAATATCATCAATATAAACTTCCATGGACTTGCCTATTTGATGTTCGATATGTGGCCCCTGCATTTTTAGCCCAAAGGATTGTAATAAAATGTATAATTTTGTGATAAATGAAGCTTTTTCTCTATCCTCGGGGTTCGTCTGAATTTGATTATAACCCGAATAGGCATAGAGGAAAGTAAGGGTTTCATGGTCGGCCGTGGCATCGATCAATTTATCGATGATGGACAGCGGGAATGAGTCATTTGGGCATGACCTGTTTAGATCTTTATAATCTATGCACATTCTTAGTTTATTCCCCTTTTGGGAACTACCACCACATTGGCCATCCATTCAGGGTATTATACTTACGTAATAGATCCAATTTTGAGGAGCTTTGTTATCTCGTCGTTGATGAATGCATGTTTTACCTCAGATTGGGGTCTCCTATTTTACTTCACTGATTTGTATCTGGGTCGACACTTAGTTGATGTGTGGTTATGCACAGTGGAATCCCTGTCATGTCTAATAGGGACCAAGCAAAAAAATCGATGTTGTTAATAAGAAATTGGATGATTTTTTTCCTGAGTTCGGGGGTTAATCCCGTCATTAGGTATACCTTATGATCTGGGAGATGCCTGACCAATACAGCTTGCTCCAATTCTTCAATAGTTTACTTTATTGCATCCGGTTCTTTGGAGGAAATGAAAGTTGTGGGAGTGAGGAAGTCTTCTTCATCATCCTCGGGGGGTTGGTCAGTTTTCCAACTCTTCCAAGGTGGAGTGCACAGAATTTGGTACCTCTTCATAGACAGCATTTCCTTCGCCACGTGTTGTTCTCTATATACCGTCTTTATTTCATCATTTGTTGGAAACTTCATCATCTGATGCATGGTTGATGGTACTGCCTTCATATTATTGATCCACGATCTACCGAGCAAGGAGTTGTATCTTGTATCGCCTTTAATGAAGTGGAACCTGGTATCTTGAACCGCATCAGATATGTTAATAGGGTGGGTGATCTCTCCTTCTTTTTCCTCGTCGGCCATATTGAAGTCATTGAGGATTTAGGATGTAGGTATGACCTGATCGAGCAATCCGAGTTATTCTAACACCGTTGATCTAATTACGTTGGTTGAGCTACCTGGTTCCACGAGTACACATTTAATTTGGATTTTATTTAAGAGAAACGAGATTACCAGCGCATTGTTGTATGGATGAGACAGAGTCTCAAAATCTTCCTCACTGAATGCGAGGATGTTCAGATGCTCGGTACCGGGCCTACCTATATGTTTCCACATAAACCTTTACCCGCTTGATCCCGAACCCCAAGGGAACATCGGTCCCTCCGATAATCATATGAAAAATGTGCCAAGGTTTTCCTACTTCACTTCCCCTGTTTGTTCCTCTTTCCCCCCGGTGATGTTCTTTCGAATGTCCAGTTGATTTTATCAACCTATTTTCCTATTGACGAAAGAATGTATTCCAATGCGTTGAGAGTTGCGAGATCACGTCCATGGGAATTGGTTCTGGTGCATTCTCAGGATTTCGTGGTGGTACGCCAACACCTTGAGCATCCACACATTCTCTCCATGGCCTTCAAGGTCGTTATTTTCATGTGCATTTACCGAGTTAGACGTTTTGACCTGCAATCAAAGATCTTGGACAAGAAAAAATGTGAAAGATAACTTGCATCATGTAGTAAAACCGGCAAGAAAATAATCACTATTATTTTTAGTCCCACGATGGGTGCCACACTGTTTACCTTAAAACTAGTAATTATAATTAAATTTGATTATATGGTTCTAAGAATACGTGATCTAATTTTATTCTAGTTGTTTAGGAAATAGATGCTAAGTGAACGTCTTGGAAACAAGATGATAACCTGACCGAATGGCCGACAATCGGGGGCCTCGAGCTTGCTTATTGAAGGCCTTGGAGTCGAGTTTGATGCCTCGCGAAGGGTAGTTAATGGATGATTAACAGTAATAATAAAATCAATGACGACTCTTTATGGCCAATAATAAGCAATAAATGAAGAGCAACAAATGGAACACAATGAATATAAGTAACGAATGCGAGTAATGAGTTCAAGAGAATTATTAGAGAGCAGAGAGAATGTTCTTGTGTATTCAATATTGAGCAAGAAATCCCTCCTAAATGACGATGGTCCCCTTTATACATAAGGAGGAAACCCAACATAGTACAAATACATATATAATTATTACATAAAACAGCTGATACAATCACTCAGTCAGCCTAGTGTAGACTGTCACTGTTTGCGCATGCGTTTGTCAGATTATACATCTCCTAGGAAACTTCCCGCTATTATTTGCGACCAGCACCGATTTGTTCTGCCCCGATACAGGGCGTGAAGGGTCCCCGAAGGCATCGAACCTCGAGTTGTTCTTCAGGCCCTTCGAAACGAGATTATGCAACACCTTATCGACCATAAAATTGGTCTTCCCGACGTATACAATTTTAGTATGAATAGTACATGAACGATAGTTGGAATCACGATCGTTGTTAGAATTTGCGACTTTCCCAAAATTATGCTATTTGAGATCTTTAGGGAAGAGGATCAAATTTGTCTTGCGAAGTGGTGGCATTTACCATCTACTTCTGAGACTTTAGACGCTTGAATTTTTTTTCCCGGTATCCCTAATATGGTTAGAACCAATTGAGTTAAGGTAACAAAACTTATACTTATTCATATTGGTTTATCCTATTATGTCCGGACAACGAATTCATTCTTATAATCGAAAAAGTAAATTCCACGTTAACATGAATTTGGTAAGTTGATTAACGCACCCTATACTTTTATTCAGTCAGATATTCATATACCGAAAAAGAAGCATATCCATGTCTCGACTAATCAAAATATATTCGCCATGCATTATCTTATCATCAACTACCTAGACAACACTTTCTTCTATTTGCATATTTTCCACAATTTTACTTAAAATTCAATTGACCATCATGAATTAACAAAATTTAAATTGTTTAATTTTAATATAAACATTAATTTGTTTTGGATCGAATTTGAATAAAACTAAGAAAAAGTTACGGAATTTCTTTCACTTAAATCAATTTTCCTCTATGTGGGGGCTGGGGATTGAAATTTAACACCCTACAATAATTTTCGCGTTGGTTGTCTTATCAGAAGATGTAGTAATTTCTTTGATAAAAGCTAAGATATGGGTGGGTATATAGCACTACCTAACAATCTTCTAGAGTCTATTTCCTATGTGTATAGAAAAGAAGCCATAATTTTATAGGTAGATATAGGATGTGGAAAAATGAAGGCTACAAACAACCCACAAACAACGGACAAAAACATGAAAAAGAAAAGAAAAAGTATTAATTCATAAAGATGCTTCAAGGAACTGTTATGATTATTAAAGGGTTTAACTACTTTTTTTTTTTTAATTAAGGCTTTTCATTAATCACTAATGAAGTAGCATTACAAAACCACAGTCGAGCTTCAACCCAGCTGACTGTCTGGGAACTAACATATAAACTATATCTACTATCCTAACTATCTTACACTACTATATTCGAAGGTGTTGTAATTATTATCTAATTCGTGGGGTACCTCTAACATTACAATTATACACTATGTCTCTTAGTAGGGCAGTGTTACATCGAAATATTTTATTGAAGACTCGTGCATTCCTTTCCAGCCAGATAGCATATGCGAATTCAGCTGTAACCATTTTGAAAGTGGCAGCTCGACCTGTTCGACCTTTGGCTTTGCTAATCAACCACTGCATTTTCTGGTTCCAATCAGAAATGGGTGAGTAGGTTTCCTGCAACCAGTACATTGTTCTTTCCCATAAATCCACAGTGACAGGGCAGTTCATTAACAAGTGATCTCTTGTTTCCGGATGGATTTGGCATAAGGTGCATTGTTGATCAATACTCATTCCCTAGTTTTGTAGTCTATCCTTTGTTGGGAGTCTATCCTGTAGGAATAGCCATAGGTTGAAAATTGCTTTTGGCCTTGCTTGGTTCTGTATGATTAAATTCTTCCATGGGACTCTCGGCACTTCTTGCATCTGTGACTGGTACAATTGTCTAGTCGATCACTTTTGTTCCTTCCAATTCTGGATCCTTTCTAGAATATCTCTTGATTGGATCTTTCTCACCATCTAACTTGCTTGAGCAGGAATTGGAATAGATTCTATTGGTCTGTCTTTGATGTAATATATAGTGATCCACCTAATCCATAGCTTATCTTTTTTATGAGCTAGGTCCCACCAGGTCTTTTGCAATGGAAGCTTTGTATCAGAGCTTTAGATTAGTTAGATTCATCCCACCAACTGATTTTGGGGTACACATTTTGTCCCAATAGATGTATGCTTTCTTAGTTACAGTGTTCATCCCCGACCAAATGAAGCTCCTACAAATGCCTTCAATCATTTTGAGTACTTTCACAGGCAATATAAACAGTTGTGCCTAGTAAGCTTGGACTCCAAAGATGACAGATTGCACCAGTTGTATCCTCCCAGAGTAAGACAGTGTTCTGGCAGTCCAGGATGTGATCTTGGCAGTGATTCTTTCTACTAACGGCTGCCATTGCAGCAGTGTGATTTTCTTGGTGGACAGTGGAACTCCCAGATACTTGAATGACAATTGACCTTGTTCATAGTCCAGGTGGTCAAGGATCTGTTGCTGTATAGGCAGTGGTACCCCTCCAAAATAGACTGAGCTCTTGCTCAGATTTGTTGGCAGTCCTGAAGCTGCATAGAACTGTAAGAAGCATTTGGATAGTGCCTTGACAGAGGTAAGGTCTCCTTTGGCAAACAGTAGCAAATCATCAGCAAAGCACATATGTGTAATGGCCAGTTTTTTGCATCTGGGGTGGAATTGGTATGTTGGATCATCTTTTAGTGAAGTGCATGATCTGCTTAAATACTCCATGACCAAGGCAAATTGGAAGGGGGAGATGGGGTCCTCTTGTCGCAGTCCTCTGGCAGCAGCAAAGGGCATAGTAGGCTCTCCATTAACTAGCACAGAGAAACTCACTGTTGAGATACATTCCATGATCAATTTGGTGAAGGTGCTGGGGAAGCCAATCTGCTCCATAACTTGCTGTAGGAGTACCCATTAAACTGAGTCATACGCTTTCTGGAGGTCTATTTTTATCATGCATCTGGGGTAACATGCTGTCTAGTATAGCTTTTGACAAGCTCATGTGCTAGGATGATGTTGTCCTGGATCTTTCTTCCCGGGATGAATCCTGCCTGAGCTTCACTGATAATACTTGCCATCACCTTCTGCAGCCTATTAGCCAGTATTTTTGAGATGATTTTGTATAGAACAGAACAGCAGGCAATAGGCCTATACTCTTTGACTGTAGATGGTTTTGACAGTTTAGGAATGAGGGTGATAGTTGCACAGTTTATTGATTTGTACATCCTACTTGAGGTGGAAAATTGCTTAATGGCAGTGGTGACTTGGTTACCAATGATGCCCCAGCCCTTTTTGAAGAAGACAGCATTGTATCCATCAATCCCTAGTGCTTTGTCATCTCCAATAGCCTTGAGACTCTCTGTTATTTCTTTATCAGTAACTGCAGCACATAGCTCCTGTCTCTGTTGCTGTGTCAGCTTTGGCCCATTCAACATGTTTATAGCGAGCAGATTAGTTGTATAAGTGCCCATCAGTGCCTTGTAGAATCCCATGATGTCCTCTTTGATATCTTCAGATGTAGTAAGTTTGATGCCCATTGCATTGGTAAGTTCAGTAATCTGGTTGTGTTGGCTTCTTTCTTTCATTACTGCAGTGAAGTACTTAGTGTTGGAGTCCCCTAATTGTATCCATTTTTCTCTTGCCTTTTGTTGCAGAACACTTTCCTCAATAAGTGACTATTTTTTCAATTTTAGGAGCAGCTCCTTCTTCTTCTGTTGTAGGTCAACAGTGTATGCTTGATGCATCTGGGCTTGTACTGTCTCCAGATCCTGTCGACACTGTTGTATTCTCTGTGAAATTGTCTTGAAATCTTTACTATTCAGGGCCTTTAAAGGCTTCTTCAAAGCTTTGAGTGTATCCCATATTGCTCTCATTATGTCTGCCTTTCCATCCCGCCACACTTTTTCCACAATCTGCTGAAGTTCTCATGCTCAGCCCAGACATTAAAGAATTTGAAAGTCTTCTTCCCATGCCAGGAAGTTGAAGATAGTGTCAATACCATGGGGTTATGGTATAAGATTAGGGGTAAATCATAATCAGTAAGCACCTGGTTCCATTTGATCATCCATTCATAGTTGCCAAAGACTCTATCTAGCCTGCTACATACTCTGTCCACACAAGTTTCTTTGTTTGTCCATGGGTAATATTCACCTCTCCAAGGCAATTTTATCAGTCCAGCTAGTTGTATACATTTGTTAAACTCTAGAGTTTCAGGGAGCTTGACTGGCTTGCAAGATTGCCTATCTTTGTCACATAATACTGCATTGAAGTCCCCAGCAACAACCCATGGGTCCTGTATTCCTGCTGCCAGTGCTTGTAAGCTGCTCCAAAAGGATCTTCTCTATTCCAGCCCATTAAAACCATACACCACAGTGAGGAAACCTGTGAAATACCCTGTTCTGCTGGAAACCCTGCTGTGAATCAACTGGCTTTCCTCCAGAACACTATTGACTGTAATAACTTTTGGGTTCCATAGGATCCACACTCTACCCCTTTCACCAGAGACATAGTTTGTTAAGACACCCCAGCCTGGTGCTAGTAGGTTAGCAATTCTACTAGCATGTATTTGTTTAACCTTAGTTTCTACTAATCCAACTAGGTTAATGTTGTTTTTCCATATATATTCCCTAACCTCTTTCTGCTTGTACCTTTTATTTACACCCCTAGTATTCCACACTAACCACTTCATTGATAAGATGTTGATGTTGATCCCCTTACCTCCCATGGTGGGTCATCTTTACTACCAGAAACTGCTGCAAATCTGTTACTCAAAGTGATGGGGGACAGGGGTGGGAAATTGGTGATGTTGAGTGTTGGGCTTTGAGGTTGTTTCCCTTTGTCATTACCCTTATCAACCCTATGGTTCTCGATTGTCCTGGTTTCATGAGGCGACCCATTAGATTCAGTATGTTGTGTTGAAGGCTGCTTCTGTACTGGCATAACAAGGCCCTTGGTTCCCCATTCCTGGACTGCCTTTGGCTTCCACACTTTTGTAGTCTATTTTGGAATTTGCTTTTGCTGCACTTGACAATTGTGTCCTATTGTTTGGGATTTCTCACAATAGGAAGGCTTCCACTCATATTCCACATCTTGAAGAAACTTCTTTCCATTTGGATCCATAACTCATATCTCTGTTGGTAGTTCTTTGGTGACAGTCACCTCAATGAGCATTCTGGCATAGGAGATTCGTGTCTGTTTTGTGACATTCATCTGTAAAAATTGGCTTTCCTAATCCGCTAGCAATTTTGCTAAGAGACCTCACCCCCAGCAAGACATTGGTAATTTGGGAAACTTTACCCACAAGGGTACTTCTGTTGGGAACTCTTCTGAGAAATCAAAATCAGGTGTCCATTATTTGAGTATCATAGGCCTATTGGCTGTTGAGTAAGGACCAGCACACAAAATCTCTTTGGCATTAGCCACAGCCTTGAATTTCACAATGTAGTACCCTTCGTCATGATAGAACAAATCTGGTTCGGGTACATAGGACCAATGGTGACAGATGAATCTCCTGATTGCGTTGAAGCCAGGGCCGTCGCCTAGGATGTATGCCACTAAGGCACACTTCCATTTGGCTTCCTCCTCCTCCACTTCAGCTTTTTCCAGTTGTACCATGGGCTTTCCATCGACTATCATTGGGGGTATGTAATCAAGAGTCATACCATGAGTCGCAAAGCGATTCTTCTGAAATAGTGTTGACCAGCTCTTCTTAGGTTCTTGTACTGTGATATTGGTAGTCCCTGGTTGTTCCTCTGGTGGCATTGTTGGTTGCATGGTTGTCTCTGTGACAGGAGCTGCTTCCACTGTACTCGGAATGGTTGAAATCCCTTCGACATCTGGTGTCTTGGGCATTTCTATAGTCGTTTCTACTAGAGCATCTGGTTGTTCTATCGCTTTCTCAGAATCAACAGCTTTCATGGTGCCTAGGGTTTGCGCAGAGGGTAAGTTCTGCACCTCCTTCGCACTGTTCTTCTCCATAATCAATAGATTCAGCTTGTCAAAAGTATCAATTGGAATTTTCCGTGGACATCCCCTTCCTCGTGCGGTGCCTTTCGCCATTACCACAAGCTCGGCGTACGTTATGCTAACGTTATGCTACTTTCACCATTTCAATTTAGATTATTTAATATAGAGTTTTAAAAAATAACTAATAAAATATGTGATATTAAAAACTTAAGGGATAAAAGCTTTGCGGGGCTATGACATTTATATAGTTATAAAAATTTCTCATTAAAGATAAAATAAAAAATTTAAAGTTAAACTATTTTCAATAGTAAAAATATGTTATAATTTTGGAATGGATTAATAAAAAATATATCTCATCTAAATTAATTGACAATTCGAGAAAATAAAATTATAACATTATATATTGAATCATTCAAGAAATATTTGCACGTAATGCAGATTAAGTTGCCAAATTAAACTTTAACTCGGAGTATAACATGTAATTAACACAAAGTCAAAAAGTTATGGGGCCATTGCTTGTATTATAACTTTTTTATGGGCTTCCTATTTGTTGTCTGGTATTTTAAATTAGGGTCTGATTATATTTATATTCGCGTCGAAAAATTCTATATTGCTTCCAACTAAAGCGATTTCATATTCAGACTTGAACCTAGCACCTCTTATTAATGATGAATAAATACATATTACTCCACTACAACTTTTGTTGGTGCTCGCGCAGTATCCTCTTGACTTGTGATGCCCAAAAAAGTGTCTTCCAAAATAAAAGTTCTAGAGGAATAAAAGGCACAACCGAACAAATGTACTGATTAAAGAGAAATTTTCAGAAATTACTATTGTTTAGTGACTATTAACTTCCTATAGCTACTATATACATAATTTCTTCTGATAGCTAATAGTTAATATATACATAATTACTTCTGATAGCTAATAGTTAATTGTTACGCGACTGTATTCGTGTTACTGTATTCATGAACACAGTAGCGAAATTCACCTAAAACATAGGGGAGTCCAACTATACGACTGTGTTCGCTATATTTGCATTACTGCATTTTTAAATACAGTAACAGAATTTGCCTAAAAGATAGGGGACTCCGGTTGTTAATAATGGAATGATGATCAATTAGCGTGTATCTCTCCTAATTTAACTCAAAAAAATCAATTCTACATAAATTTTGCTGCTACACGATTGTATTCGGTGTATTCGCGCTACTGTATTTATGAATAGATTAACAGAATTCGCCCAAAAAAATAAGGGAGTTCAGCTATGCGATTGTATTCGTTTTATTCGCGCAATTTTATTCATGAATGCAATAGTGGACTTCGTCTAAAAATTGGAAAATCCAACTGATTAATAATGGAAAGAGGATCAATTAACGCGTATCATTCCTAATTTTACTCAATAAAATTATTTCTACATAAATTTCGATGCTATTATGATGTATTCAATGTATTAGCGCAACTATATTTATAAATATAGTAAGGTAATCAAGAAATATAGTGTATACCATTCTATTCACAACTCTATACATTGTACCTATTCACATACATATTCATTATTCACTATTATACGTTGTAGTCAATTCACTGTATTCAATTCTATTACATCCCATGTTTTCATACATGAGAATACATCGTAAGCCAATTGATGTAAGCTCAGAAATGAGATCGTTTCTGAAAGTAGAAAACATAAGTTCATCATATTATCTTGGAGGTTACAAATCTTTAAGATCATGAATAACAAGTATCAAAAGGGTTGGAAAGCTTAGACGCTAAACAAACTGAACAAAATAAGTTTCGTTAAAGTTGACAAGTTTGGATTGTTATAACTTATACTTTTGGGGTGAGACTAGGATAGTTAACATGATAAGGAGATTAAGATATGTGTTATATTAGTCGTATGATAGTCATGTGTTAATTTTTTGATTCAAGCGAATTGTGAAACAATAGTTGACGAAGGTCATCACATGTTGCATTTGTAATGTGCTGAAATTTATGTTAAACTTATCTGAGCTTTTATCCCAAATACTTGGAATCAAGGGATGATCTACATATCGAATTGAAGATCTACAAGTCTATTTTCTAACACATTAAACTTTTTGTTGATACAACATCATACTAGAGATATTTGCGTTTCGCGAGACTGCGGAAGCAACTCCATGGGACCCACAAAGTCGGTTTAAACTTCAGCATGTATTTATGTCATTTATATGTCAGTTTAACTCATTTTTCTCAAACACAATAGTTCTTAAACCCTCCTAAATTCTCTTTAAGGGTTCCTGCTTGATTCTAGGGGTGAAAACTTAAGATAAAAGCATGAATCCAACGCCAAAAATCCCGTGGTACTTGCTAAATCGTAGTTCTTCATCTTGTGTCTATTTTGATGGGTTTTTCAAAGGCAAGTAACCTCGAATTTCATGTTGTTATTTACTATTTAGCTAAGAATGAGTACCTCCTTCATTTATATTAGAGTTTCAAGGAAAAATATCAGTGTTTACACACCAACATGAACACAAAAGTTGATTCAAGAAGAGAACAACGTCTAGAGTGTTGTGGTGTGATTGAGGTTACTGTGAGCTACACCAGCTGGGGATTTTAATTTGTATCCATTTCCTGACGTAAGTAAATCATGTTCTTGATTGTGTATAAGGCCAATTATGTATTGGTGGAGTTGTTTGAATGAAAATATACAAGATAATAATTGACATAGCATAAGAAATTGTTATCTTTTTTTGTGGGATGTATTGAGGCTATATATATTATTTTTTGTGGCTGAAAATTATTATAAATAGTTTTATTATGTTGTAGTTGCTGTTGTTAAGTTTATCTGTATGCTAATTCAGTGGATTGAGGAAGATAACATGAAAAAACGATGTTGACGACAAAGGTTAATATGCTAGGTGTGTGCAGTATATTTAAAGATTATGCTTATCATGTTTTGAATTGAAAATGATATGGCAAGTATAATTATGGTATTATATATGTTGTATGTATATTTGTTGAAAAGGAATCGGATTCAAACAATATTTTATAAATCGTAAATCATGTTTGCTGCTCAAAATGGTTGTTGAACAAATCAGAGAGCTTGTTGTGAATTATATTGTTGTTGTTTTGATTGTTTGGTGACTTTTGGTAACATATGCGATGTAGTACAAATAGGGGAGGTGATGTCCTTTTTCTTGTAGAATATTGGTTTCCAAATATGAGAATAACAACGGTTATATGATGAGGACAAAATCGGACTACTCATTGTAGATGTAAGAAGATCTTATTGAGCTTTTTGACGATTGGATAGAAGATTTCAAATGTATGTTAAGTCACTTCCTTCTTTTTTTGACATGATCTAAAATGAAATGAACATAAACGATATGCTATTTCATAATGGATCTACTCCTAGCAACTAAGGTTGCCTATGTCGTTCTTTCCTTAAAAATTATTCTAAGCAAGTATATATGATCCTTAAATCCTACCAAGGTTCATATTGATGGTATGGATGTACATAATGTTAATTGAAGGTTCAGTGAACTTATGTCACTCCGAAAAGTTTAGAACGTGATTCCATAAGTCCAGCATGTATTATATATAGTATCTATTTTACTCTACCGAACCGCGCTATAAACGCTCGGATATGAAACCTATTGTGCAACTACTGATAAATTGGTTTACCGATCTCGACATGGTCGGATACGACTCTACTAAGCCTTATGATGGCCGGATATATTTTTACTGAACCCTCTTTGAGGCGGGGTACAATATGATGATGATGATGCCCACAAAGGCGTATATTTGTAAAAGTTTAGGTATATATGTATTATGCATTTCATGTTAGTAGCCCCCAGATGCACTCGAATGTTACAGGTTGTATCCCCTCTATCTCACTTTACATTAATTTTCTTGTTTATGCTTTCCTTCCCTACATACTCGATACTTTATTCATAATGACGTTCCTTTTGCCAGAGGATGCTCTATTCATGCTCGCAGGTCCCGATTGATAAGTTGATAGTCTTTCTAGTAAGCTATCAGCTCTGCTGAAGGTGTTGGTGCGCTCCACTTGCTCTGGTATTACCTATTTGGCCAGTATGCTTTGGATATGAATTGATTGGTATGGCAGGGCCCTATCCCAACCATTATGATTTTATGTACTCCAAGAGGCTTGTAGATAGATGCCAGGTGTATAGATACTTGTATGACCTTGTCGGCATATGTTTGAAGTTTACAAATGGTCATGTCGACCTTATAGGCCTCTATGTCACATGTATAAGTTTGTATATCATGTTGGGTCATCATATTTTTTTATTATTCCCTTATGTTTTATTCTTGTTATCTCATGACGAGTTTTCTGGCTCATTTACCTATGATAGTATGATAAAAAGATATGTTATGTTAGTAGCCGATTAAGGCATCAGGTGCCCGTTGCGGCCCTTCGGTTTGGGTCGTGACAAAAGTAGTATCAGAGTAGTTATGTCATAGGGAATCTTCAAGCCGTGTCTCCTAGAGTCTTGTTTATAGGTGTGTTGTATACCACACTTATAAACATGAGGCTATAGGGCATTTACGAGTGTCACTCTTTCTTCTTATTCTAGATCGTGTGGTAGAGCTCAGTTGTAAGAATTCAAACTCCTAAATTCGACTTCAGTCGTAATACAACGATACCTACATTCACAAAGATGGTTGGTAAGAGATTGAATGTGGCTCTTGAAGAGTTGATTTATAGGAGCTCATTTTTATCACGCTTATGATGAGTAAATGTAAGGTCTTTAGTAGATTATGTGTACTAAGACGTGTAAGCTTCTTGATAAGGAGCCTTAAATCTGGAATATCTATCCACCCATATGGTAAAAAGCAATAAGAGAATCATAAGGTAGATACAAGTTTCAACAAGAAAAAGAAGCAAGGTGAAGTAGGGTACAAGTTATCTAGTTAGTGAAGATTATCAGTATTTACAATTCAAGCAAAGAAACATAAGTATTATGAGTTACATTCAGAAATATCAGAGATCTACACAATTGGCCACATCTATCTCAGTTATTCCCTATGGGAGCTAACAGATATTATGCAAGAGAAATATAGGATATCAAGATCCAGTTAGAGTTAGAGTAACCAAAAATGATGGATGGATTGTTAGCATTAGCTGACATTTTTGAAGGATATTGCAAATGTGGTAATAGTTCTCCTTGTAAGATAGCTCGATGATGCATTCTAGGATAGTACATTTACATATGAAATACTAGAATATCCAGAAAATTTAGATGATCGGGACAATTCTAGAAGAGATAAATATTTATTTTTGTATGTCCCCCGTCCCTAGTAAAGAAAGAATGTTAGGCGACCCGAAGAGCCAGTGGATGGATTAGGGGGAGCTAAAAATGAAAGAATGTTTTATTGAAGTTTTCACATTAAGGTGATAAACAGAAATATTAGCAGGATAATAAGAATAGAGTAATTAAAATATTATGAGTAAGATGTTCTAAACAGGTTATAAGAGTAAATCAAAATATGACATGATGATAGAGTCTATAATCAAGTGAAGGAAAAGACAAGAGGTAACATGCCTTCAGATAATACTAGAGTATAGGGCAAAGTTCATATCCTCATTTTAAGAAATGAGTTGGTGAGTACAATGTGATTACTAGAAGGCTATGTTAGACCCCCTATAGTAACAGAAATTAGTATGGTCTAGTAAACAAGATAAAATCGAACATGACTTAGGGACGAGAGGATTTAATAATAGTAGACATCATGAGAATTTTAGAGATCATGTTCCAATAATAATAGAATAGAACATATACGAATAAAATTTAAAGGTCATTTAGGAACTCGCTTACCTAAAACAAGCACTCTGAGCAGAGTTAATCTTAAGGGACTAAGTGTCCCGCTTACACTACTTGTCACCTTCGTGCGTAAGAAATTTAGTTATCCCAGTTACAAAAGGTTATCATAAGGCGATTAAGGTTCATTGATGATGTGAAAAGATGCCAAAGATGAAGAGGTCAAACATCTATAGGTAGATCGTAGTACTACTAAATTTTAGTACTCTCTTAAAGGGGAGAATATGGTGTGATATATTATTAAGTCAGAGTTAAGAGGTTCAGGTAACTATGGAATGGTAAAGGAAGAATGTGGTTAAAAAGAGAAAGGGATGATGTTGCATTTATTCAGTTCCTACAGATATGTTGTGGCTCCAGAACATTACACAAGCACGACATCGGAAGAGGCAACAAATGTTTCCGGCCAGGATGTTATTGATAAATAAGTGTAAATGGATAGTGGATACATTAGGAGCTAGTGGCGAGAGGTAATTTAATATAACATATATATATATATATATACATATATATATATATATGAGAATGGACCAACGAGTAATTAGTAGTTGATTCAACAAGAGCCCGGTTATTGCTAGACAAGAGTAACAGATAAATCAATAGATCATGCAAAGTAAATGTAGTGAACCACAACATAGGGAATTCAGCCTTGCAAATACGAGATCATAATCATCTAAAAATTTTCAGATAGGAGTTGAGGTAATTAAATGTACCATTTAAGTTTTACGAAAATGAGAGAGAGTGCCACTAAGGAGACAATCAAAATTTGAGCTTAGAAGTAACCCAACGAGCACAAGGGCATGAAGTTATGTAACTAAGGATTATATAGACGAGTAACAACAATGAAAATTTTCTTCAGGTATACGATATAACAAGCTCACAACTATACAAGAACCATAAGGTCTCCCTATGTACTACAACGAAAGACTAGCCGAGGAAATAAGGAAGAAGGTTTCCACCTAAGCATAATGAGCTAAAGAGTAAATGATCTTGTAAGAACAATCTTACTACAATATTTTATACACTATAAGAAAGTGGCACCTATCGTGGCTAAAAATCATCAAAGGTGATGTTTGAGATCATATGAGTTACAGGAAACTACAGTATTTGTGGGCACTAAGATAAGCCAAGTATTCATGCACCAAGTGATAGAACGGCCGAGAAAAGTAATTGCTTACATTTAAGTACAACTGAGAAGGCAAGAAAGGATATTTATGATGCTAACAAGCTAAATGAAGGTTGAGAGTAGTATAAATAGATAGGTTTAGGTCTTAAGGTAAAGTATCATATAGCAACAAGGTTTTAGGTAGATAGAAGTAAGGATATGAAAACGTGAGTGAGAAGGTGACAAGAATATGTAAGTCCTCGGATTAAATCCATCAAAACAAGGGAGCTGATGATTTCCATATGTATTAAAAAGCTCGGTACAGCCTGAATGAACATAGATGAGTCTAAGACTATGAGCAATTAGAAGAGATGAAATGTTGCCCGGTAGTAGAATAAGGATGTAATTGTGACATATAAGAGGGTGATATTTAGGCCTTTGATTGAGGAATAATTTAAATTAAAGAGATTTTAGGAATTGCATAGGATTGGAATATCCCCATAAAATGAGTCATATTATGATGTTATGAAATACGTATGGAAGTATAGTATCGTCCCTAGGTGGATCGGGCAAATCACTTCAGATGTTCCTCGATGAGACATGAGCCTAGTGAAAATGTATTATGCAAGAGTTTCATGTTATCAATGGTAGATTATGGATCAACATAAGGTGAATCACCAATAAATGGATAAAAGTTGCAAAGTACGAGATGAGATTAGACCGTCCTTATTAAGATGAACAGTAATAAGGAAGCATTAAAGGACTTAGATTTATACATATAGGACAAGCGAGGAAAGAGTAACCCGGAGCTGGGTGGCAGACCTCTGTAATAATAAATCGAAGTAAGAGTTAGGATACTATGACCTACCTAGATGTAGTAAACCATAAGCATAGATAAGCGAGGCTGTGAAGCAAGGTATAACACTAATCGTAAGTTTGAAAAAAGTACCAAGGGAAGAACTTCAGTACATCTATAGATGCCTAGACGGACATCTTGTCATAGTTATATATATGTTCACAAAGTGAGGCCTAGATATTGGCTAAAAGCTAGAGGAAAAAGGAGAGAAGAGTCGCATAGGCACACAAACAAGTACACGGTTGTACATGATGCATGACAAAAGGTAACAACAGTTACAAGATTGGAAGAATTCCAACCATAAGTCGTGGTATGAGAAAGAGGCCAAAGGGGGGAATACCCTATCCTTTGGATTTATTTACAGAATAATTTCCTATATGTCAAGGATAATACTAAAGTATTCGTAAGAGTTAATTTATGAGACTGATAAATGCATTAGTCAATATTTGAGGACAAATGTTCCAAATGGGAATGGGGAATGATGTTACATCCCATGTTTTCATACGTGAGAATATATAATAAGTCAATTGATGTAAGCTCGAAAAAGAGATTATTTTTGAAAGTACATAATGTAAGTTCATCATATTATCTTGGAGGTTACAAATATTTAAGGTCATGGATAACAAGTACCAAAAGGGTCGGAAAGCTTAGATGCTTAGCGAACTAAACAAAATAAGTTTCGTCGAAAGTCAACAAGTTTTGAATATTATAACATATACTTTTGGGGTGAGACTATGGTGACTAACATGATAAGGAGGTTACGTTATGCGTTATATTAGTCGTAGAATAGCCGTGTGTTATGTTTTTAAGCCAAGCAAATTGTGGAAAAAAAGTTGGCAAAGGTCATCACATGTTGCATTCATAATGTGCTGAAATTGATGTCATACGTAGCTGCACTTTTCTCCCACTGTACTTGGAATAAAGGGATGATTTACATATCAAATTGAAGATGTAGATACTAGTTTCTAACACATTAAACTGTTTGCTTATATGACATCAGACTAGAGAGATATTCGTATTTTTGCGAGACTGCGCAAGCAGCTCCCATGGGACCCACAAAGTCGGTTTAAACTTCAGCTTGTATTAAAGTCATTTATATGTTGGTTTAGCTCATTTCTCTCATCCACAACAGTTCTTAAAACTTTCTAAATGATGTCCAAGGGTTCCTCCATGATTCTAGGGAGAAAACCTAAGATAAAAGCATGAATCCAACACCATAAATCCTGTGGTGCTTGCTAGATTGTAGTTCTTCATCTTGTGGTTGTTTTAGAGGGTTCTTCAAAGGTAAGTAACCTCAGATTTCTTTTTTTTTTCTTTATGATTTAGCTTAGAATCAGTACCTTCTTCATGTATATTAGAGTTTTACGGTTAAATACAAGTGTTTACACACCAACATGAACAAAAAAGTTTATTCAAGAAGATAATACTACTCCTACAATGTTATGGTATGAATGAGGGTTGTTGTGAGGTATACTAGCTGGGAATTTCAAGTTGTACCTACTGCTTAAGGTAGGTAAATCATGTTCTTGGTTGTGTATGACGTCAATCATGTGTTGGTTGAGTGAAAATCTACAAGATAGTAATTGACATGGCATAAGGAATATCTTTTTTTTGTGGGTTGTATTGAGGCTATATTTATGGTTTGTAGTGGATGGAAATTGTTACAAATAGTTTTATTATGTTGTGGATGTTGTTGTTAAGCTTATCTATGTTCTAACTTAGTGGATTGAAGAAGATAATAGGAAAAATACGATGTTGGCGATAAAGGTTAAGGTTCTAAGTGTGTGGACTATACTGGAAGATTATGCTTATGATGTTTTCGGTTGAAAATTATTTGGCAAGCATAAGTACAATGTTATATATGTTGTAGGCTGATTCCTGGAAAAGGAATTGAATTCAAAGCGTATTTTGTGAATCGTAAATCGAGCTTGCCGCTCAAAATGATTGTTGAACTAATCGGAGAGCTTATTGAAAATTATATTATTGTTGTTTGGGCTGTTTGGTGATTATTGGTAACATATATGATGTAGTACAAATAGGGGAGGTGTTGTCCATTTTCTTGCAGAATATTAGTTTCCAAATACGATAGATACAATGCTTATATGACGATGACGATGTCGATTTAAGACGTACAGAGATCATATTGAGCTTGCTTGATGATTGGATAGAATATTTAAAAGGTATGTCATTGCAATTCCTTCTTTCTTTTAACATGATCTAAATGAAATCAACAAAAATAATACGCTATTTTATAACGGATCTACTCCTAGCAACTAAGGTTTTCCATGCCGTTCATTCCGTATAAAATTATTCTAAGCAAGTATGTATGATCCTTAAATCCCACCAAGGTTCATATTAATAGTATGGATGTACATAATGTTAATTCAAGGTTTAACGACCTTACATCCGAAAAGTTTAGGATGTGATTCCATGAGTCCAAGATGCATTATATATAGTATGTATTTCACTGTACCGAACTGCATTATAGTCGCCCGGGTACGACATTTATTGTGCAACCACTGATCATTTGGGTTTACCGATCTCCATGTGGCCAGTTACAATTCTACAAAGCCTATGATGGTCGGGTATATTCTTATCGAGTCCTCTTTGAGGTCGAGTACGATATGATGATGATAATGCCCACATAGGCGTATATTTTTAAAAGTTTATGTATATATATGTATTGTGAATTTCATGTTAGTAGCCCCCTGAGACACTCAAATATTATAGGTTGTATTTCTTCTATCTCTCTTTACATAACTGTTCTTGTTTATGCTTTCCTGCCTACATACTCGGTACTTTATTCGTTTGAACATCCCTTTTGCCTGGGGATGAAGCGTTTCATGCATGCAGGTTTCAATAAATAGGTTGACAGTCCTCCTAGTAGGCTATTAGCTCAGCAGAAGGTGTTGGTGCACTACATTTGCTCCGAAGTTGCCTATTCGGTCAGTATGATTTTGATATGTATCGATTGGTATGGCAGGGCCCTGTCCCGACCTTTATGATTTTATATACTCTTAGAGGGTTGTAAATAAATTTTAGGTGTATGGATACTTGTATGGCCTTGTCAGCCGATATTTTGAGTTCACAAATGGTCATGTTGGACTTATAAGCCCATATGTCACATGTATAGGTTTGTATATCATGTTGGATCGTCATATGTCTAGTATTCCCTTATATTTTATGCTTGTTATCTCATGATGGGTTTTTGGCTCATTTAGCCATGATAGTATGATAAGAAAGATATGTTACGTTTGGTACTCGGTTGAGTAAGGCACCGAGTGCAAGTCGTGGCCCTTCGGTTTGGGTTGTGACAAATTCGATATATTCAAACAATGAAAAATCACAAAACACAATGATATTCGACTGTATTAAAAAATACAGACCTTCGAAATACATAAATACAAGCAAACAAATAATGTATTTATATGTAACGACCCGACCGATTGTTCTAAAAATTAATGACCTGATACCGTATTAACTGCTATCCCCATGTTTATTTTTTCTATTTCGATTTGCTGAAATGTTCGATTTTGAGTTTCGGAGCATTTTGGGACACTTAGTCCCTAAATGAGAGCTTAAGTATTGGAAATTTGACTGTAGTCAGAACAGTGGGAAGAAAGCTTTGGAATGGAATTTCGATAGTTCCTTTAGCTCCGTTGGGTAATTTCGGGTATAGGAGAATGACTGAATTGTGTTTTGGAGGTCCATAGCTAATTTAGGCTTGAAATGCCGAAAGTTGAATTTTTGAAGTTTCCAGTTTGATAGAGAGATATTTATCCGAGGATTGGAATGGAATTCAAGAAGTTGGAGTAGCTACATAGTATTAAATGTGATCTGTGTGCAAAATTTCAGGTCATTTGGACGAGGTTTGATAGACTCTTTGATCAAAAGGATAATTTGTGAGTTTTTAAGTTCTTAGGCTTGAATTCGATGTTAAATTGGTATTTGGTTGTCGTTTTGACCGTTCTGAAGGTTAGAACAAGTTGGAATGATGTTATAGGATTGGTTGTCATATTTGGTTGAGGTCTCTGGGGCCTTAGGTGAGTTTCGAGTGCTTGACGGACGTTGAATTTGGACTTTGGGAGATTTTACATTGCTGAACCTGTATAACCGCACCTGCATGTGTGGGACCGTAGATACGTCACCACGGAAGCGGCTATTGGACCGCAGAAGCAGAAATTGGGTGCAGCTTTAGGAGCCGCAAGTACGAGAAAGGTAATGCACCTGCAAGACCGCAGGTGCCGAGAGTCTGTCGCAGAAGCAAAAAAAAAAATGGATTTAAGTGAAATGTCGCAGATGCGACCATGTCCTTGCAGAAGTGGGACTACAGATGCGGTCCTAGAGTCGCAGAAGAAGATTAGGTGGGCAGAAATATATTTTCACCTCCATTCAAACGGTAAAAAGCCTTGGGGAGCATTTTCAAGAGAGATTTCTGGAGGAATTCATTAGTGTAAGATCTTTGGTGCCTAAACTTGTTATCTGAGTGATTTTTATCATTATATGCATGAAAACTTAAGGAAAACATTGGTAATTTGGGAGTTAGGGATTGATTAATTAGAGACGTTAACCAAATGATTTATTTTTGTCAATAAACAAAATTATTCAGATCACAATCAAACCCCCACTTGACTTCTACTTCATTACATTATCCAGCTCAAGGGTATAACAATATGCCTGATCCAAAATTGATAAGAATGGCAATAAGCAAAGAGACCTTAAGCTAATAACAGTGTAAGAAACTAATTCGAAATACAATTGGTCCTTGGAGTTCATCTTTAAGTAGGCACGTAATGAATTAATTTTAAACTAACAAGCTGAAAATGTAACATTTATACTGTCCAGTTATACAAGTCTGACTAGCGTCCATAGTATATTTAAAATACTCAAAACAAATTAACATATAAAAAATAAGCAGTCCATATGAATACATGAATTTTAAACAGCTGAATACTCAAATTAACAAGCAACTTTAATGTACAACTTCAAATACTAAGCTCCTTGGCCTTTGGCCATTAGGGATGAGGAAAATACCTGGAATGAAACCAAAAGATAAGAAGCAGGAGTCAGCACTGAGCAACAAGAAACCAGCAGTCAAAAATCAACAACCATACAGCGAGAAAACCAATCTGATAGCCCAGATTTGCACCAACCCCAAAATGAACCAACACAACCCTCGATTGACCTTGAACAAATTGAAACCAAACAAAAAAAGCTCCAAAAATTTTCAATTACCAAACACAGACTAAATGGTATAAATCCAAACCAAAATGTGAAATCAATTTGACCTCCAATGAAACAGTACTTTTGAATTTTTGTTGGTTTTTGAAAATCTAAGTGCCTTGATTTTGAAGGAAACTCTCAGATACCCAACCTAAGTAAACATTTTCGATTTTCTGCTTTGGATTAGGTTAGGATTGCAGGAATTGGATCTGAATTTTGAAATATTTTGGCTACTGGACATTATTCAGGAATTTTTAGGGTTTTGTTTTCTGTTATGAAATAATATAAAAACAAGAACAATAGAGAGAAAAGTAGAGAGAGGAGTATTTTTATTGATACTTTGGGATGATTTACAATGGGGTAAGACCCCTCTATTTATAGGCATAGAAAAGACTTAGCCTCAAAGTAAAACTCTTCTATAAGATAGACATTCACTCTAATTAGAGTTCTATTTGTAACACTCCCCCTTGAATGTCTATTCAATAATGTGCCTCGTTAAAACCTTAACTAAAACAAAACCCAATGGGAAAAAATTAAAGAAAAGGAAAAAGAGTACACATGTTTGAATATGCGCCTATTGGTTGCCTCGTTAAAAACCTTGCAAGGAAAACCCATTGGGACAAAACCTTGTAAGGGAAAAAGAGTGCAACGCGCATTAACTCCCCCTGGAAAGAGCATCAATTCATATTCTTGAGTTTTTGCATTCCGATCTTGTGAACTAGCTTCTTGAAGGTTGACGTTGGTAGAGATTTTGTGAACAAATCAGCAATATTATCGCTTGAACGAATCTGTTGCACATTGATATCACCATTCTTTTGAAGATCATGTGTGAAAAATAACTTTGGTGAAATATGCTTTGTTCTATCTTCTTTTATGAACCCTCCCTTCAATTGAGCTATACATGCTGCATTGTCTTCATACAAAGTCGTGGGTAGTTTGTTACACTTCAAACCACATTTGTCTTGAATATGATGTATGATAGACCTCAACCACACACACTCCCGACTTGCTTCATGAATAGCGATTATCTCGGCATGATTAGATGAAGTAGCCACAATTGATTGCTTAGTCGATCGCCAAGATATGGCGGTGCCTCCACAGGTAAACACATAACCCGTTTGAAATCGAGCCTTGTGTGGGTCGGATAAATATCCAGCATCAGCATAACCAACAAGATCAGGACTGCAATTATTGCCATAAAATAAGCCCATATCGGTAGTCCCTTTTAGGTACCGCAATATATGTTTGATCCCATTCCAATGTCTCCTTGTAGGAGCCAAGCTATACCTTGCTAAGACATTAACTGAAAAGGTTATGTCAGGCCTTGTAGTATTTGCAAGGTACATTAGTGCGCCAATTGCACTAAGATATGGTACTTCAGGACCGAGTAGCTCTTCATTCCTTTCTTGCGTTCAGAATGGATCTTTATTCACATCAAGTGATCGAACAACCATCGGAGTACTTAAAGGATGTGCTCCATCCATGTAAAACCGTTTCAGTACCTTTTCTATATAGGTAGATTGATGAACAAAAATTCCGTTTGCCAAATATTCAATTTGCAAACCAAGACATAATTTCGTCTTTCCGAGATCTTTCATCTCGAATTCATTCTTTAGATAATCAATTGCCTTTTGGAGTTCTATGGGGGTTCCAATAACGTTTATGTCATCGACATATATGGCAAGTACAACAAACTCCGATGTTGTTTTCTTTATAAAAACACACGGGCAAATGGCATCATTTATATAGCCTTCTTTTAATAAATACTCACTAAGACGATTATACCACATTCGTCCTGATTGCTTTAGACCATACAAGGATCTTTGCAATTTGATTGAAAACATTTCTCGGGACTTTGAATTATGAGCATTTGGCATTTTGAGTCCCTCGGGAATTTTCATGTATATCTCATTATCAAGTGAGCCATAAAGATAGGCAGTAACCATATCCATTAAATGCATGTCAAGCTTTTCAAGGACAGCAAAACTAATGAGATAACGAAAAGTTATGGCATCCATTACAGGCGAATATGTCTCTTCATAATCGACACCAGGCCTTTGAGAAAATCCTTGTGCAACAAGGCGTGCCTTATATCTTTGTACCTCGTTTTTCTCATTTCTCTTGCGTACAAAGACCCATTTATAGCCAACAGGCTTAACACCATTAGGTGTTTCAACTATAGGGCCAACAACTTCACGTTTTGACAGCGAATTCAATTCTGATTGAATTGCTTCTTGCCATTTTGGCCAATCATGTCTTTTTTGACATTCTCCAACAGATTGAGGTTCAAGATCCTCATTTTCTTGCATAATGCTAGATGCGACATTAAAAGCAAAGACATAATCCACCACTATATCCACTCGATTAAAACTTGCCTCAATATCGATTGGCTTTATGGATAGTTCCTTATTTTCTTGAGTCTCGGGCTCAATGGATTCTTCATGAATCTCAGAATTTATTAAATCATGAATTTCCTCATGAGATTCTTTCGTAGTGTCATTTTGATCGTTTGCTTTCCTCTTTCTAGGATTTCGATCTTTGGAACCTAATGGCCTGCCACGCTTCAGGCGTGCATTCGACTCATTGGATATGACACTAGATGATTGTCCAACAGGGACATCAATACGGATTGGAACATTCTCCGTGGGGATGTGGGATTTTATTATCCTTTTCAAGTCCGTAAATGCGTCAGGCATTTGATTTGCTATTCTTTGCAAATGGATAATCTTTTGCACCTCTTTTTCACAAATAGAGGTACGTGGATCAAGATGAGATAATGATGCATTTTTCCACAAAATTTCCCGTTTGGTTTCAGCGACTTCTCCCCCTAATTTTGGGAAAAGTGTCTCATCAAATTGACAGTCTGCAAATCGTGCAGTGAACAAATCCCCTGTCAATGTTTCGAGGTAGCGAATAATGGAGGGCGATTCAAACCCAACATATATTCCTAACCTTCTTTGCGGACCCATTTTGGTGCGGTATGGCAGTTCTATAGGCACATATACTGCGCATCCAAAGATTCTTAAATGGGATATATTGGGTTCATGGCCCAAAATCAATCGCAACGGGGAATATTTGTGATAATTCGTCGGTCTGAGACGAATTAGCATTGCTGCATGCAAAATGGCGTGACCCCATACCGAAGTGGGCAGCCTCGTTTTCATGAGTAATGGTCTTGCAATCAACTGCAGTCGTTTAATTAAAGATTCTGCAAGACCGTTTTGAGTGTGAACATGAGCTACAGAATGTTCCACTTTTATCCCAATTGATAAGCAATAATCATTAAATGCTTGGGATGAAAACTCAGCAGCATTATCCAGTCTAATAGACTTGATTGGATTATCAGGAAAATGTGCTCGTGGTCAAATTATTTGTGCCATTAGTTTTGCAAACGCAAGGTTGCGTGATGACAACAGGCACACATGAGACCATCTACAGGATGCGTCTATTAGGACCATAAAATATCTAAAAGACCCACTTGGTGGGTGAATAGGTCCACAAATGTCCCCTTGTATACGTTCCAAAAACGTAGGTGACTCAGTCCCAACCTTTGTTGGTGATGGTCTTGTAATTAACTTGCCTTGATAACAAGAAGTGCAAGAAAATTTATTATTTAAAAGAATCTTGAAATTCTTTAACGGATGCCCATATGAGCTTTCTATAATCCGTCTCATCATGATTGATCCAGGGTGTCCCAATCGATCATGCCAAAGTACAAAAGTATTGGAATCAGTAACCTTTTGGTTTACTGTTGAATGTGCCTCAATTGCACTAATTTTTGTCCAATACAGGCCACAAGATAATGACGGGAATTTCTAAATAACCCTCTTTTGGCCAGAGACATTCTTTGTAATGATGAGATATTCAAGATTATTCTCATCTATTGTCTCAACATGATAGCCATTCCGGCATATATCTTTAAAACTCAACAAGTTTCTCTTAGACTTGGAGGAGAACATTGCATTCTCTATGATAAACATTGTTCCTCTAGGCAGAGTTATAGTTGCTCTTCCGTAGCCTTCAATCAATTTACTACTACCAGAGATTGTAGTAACATCTGCCTTACACATACTTAGTTGGGAGAAATATTTCTTTTCTTTGAGTATCGTATGTGTAGTACATGAATAAACTAAACAAATATTTGATCCAAGATTGCTTTGTGAGATATCCATATTTGCTTTCCCATGGTTTGACATACAAAAGAAAATACACGAACATGAGAATAAACAAATTCAATCCGTTTGTTTCACATTTAAACAATATTTTCAAAATCTGCTGAGGTTAGTTGACTAACTAAATAAGATAGTCGATTATATGTTTTCCATAATCGATTACTTTGCAGTTTGAAAATTTCAGTTTAAGCACTGTCTCAATGTAATCGATTGTTAAACATACATAATCGATTATTTGCTATTTTGAAAAACTTCAGATCACACTGTCTTAATATAATCGATTGTTAAACATACATAATCGATTATTTGCTATTTTGAAAAACTTCAGATCACACTGTCTTAATATAATCGATTGTTAAACATACATAATCGATTATTTGCTATTTTGAAAAACTTCAGATCACACTGTCTTAATATAATCGATTGTTAAACATACATAATCGATTATTTGCTATTTTGAAAAACTTCAGATCACACTGTCTTAATATAATCGATTGTTAACAAGTATATAATCGATTGTTTTACAGTTTTAATGCGAAATATTAGATAATCGACTAACTGTTAGGTTAGTCGATCAACTCTACTGAAAAATAAAAATATCTTTGAAATTTAAGCATATTGAAACATTCTAAAGAACTAATACTAACATTATATCATAAGCTAACTAATACGAGCTGATACTAATGACTATTAGTTTATTCACTAACTAATACAAATAAAATCAAACAATTCCATCTTCCTTCATCACAGATCCATCACCGATTAAGTGGTCTATTTTTCGCTCAGGGTGCTCAAAGTAGTCTGCCACATCCAGGTGGGTGATGTCAAAATTGTCGTCAGAGACAAAATTTGTTTCAGGGCCTTTATTCTTTAGAGATGCTTGATAAAGATCAACCAAATGTCT
Organism: Nicotiana benthamiana; assembly: GCA_034376525.1. NCBI lineage: Eukaryota > Viridiplantae > Streptophyta > Magnoliopsida > Solanales > Solanaceae > Nicotiana > Nicotiana benthamiana. The sequence goes on from CM067330.1 coordinate 79,035,758, forward strand.
TGGTACATGGCAAGCTTTTGACCAGTGCCCTTTTCCACCGCAACGATAGCATATAGTTTCTGAACTATTTGCCTTTGGATTCTCATAATCCCGTTTCTGCTTTTGGTGGTTATTTCTATTTGGGGGGTGACGGACATCAGGGAAATTTCATCCTTGTCTACGTCCATGGCTATGACCCCGATTGCGACCACGACCATGACTAGATCCATGGCCTTTTCCATGCTTGGCATAATGAGAATACACCTTATCTGCTTCAGGCAATGGTGTAGACCCAGTGGGTCGATTTTCGTGATTTCTCATGAGCAGGTCATTGTTTCGCTCAGCCACAAGGAGAAGAGAAATCAGTTCAGAGTACTATTTAAAACCTTTCTCTCTGTACTGTTGTTGCAGTACCACATTGGAGGCATGAAACGTTGTAAACGTTTTCTCAAGCATATCATAATCAGAGATATTATCTCCACAGAGTTTCAATTTAGAAGTAATTCTAAACATTGCAGAATTATATTCAGAAACAGACTTAAAGTCTTGGAGCCTCAGATGAGCCCAATCATATCGTGCTTGTGGCAGAGTGACCAACTTCAGGTTGTCATATCTCTCCTTTAAGCCGTTCCACAAGATGAGTGGATCTTTGACTGTGAGATATTCAATTTTCAAACCTTCATCAAGGTGATGGCGCAAGAAAATCAAGGCCTTAGCACAGTCTTGGGTGGATGCTTTATCTCTGTCTTTAATGGCGTCTCCAAGACCCATAGCATCTAAGTGGATTTCAGCATCCAACACCCATGTCATATAGTTCTTGCCCGAAATTTCAAGGGCAACGAACTTTCTTTTCATAATATCAGACATAATTAAAACCAAATTCGGAAAAAGGGAAATACCTTAATTTTCTCAAGAGGATTCTTGAGACGGTAGAGTCTCGTGCTGATAACGTGTTAGGAAATAATATAAGAACAAGAACAATAGAGAGAAAAGTAGAGAGAGGAGTATTCTTATTGATACTTTGAGATGATTTACAATAGAATAGAACCCCTATATTTATAGGGAGGTGGTGACTTAGCCACCAAGTAGTAAACCCTAGAATCTCTCTAAATATAGACATTCACCTTAAATAGGATTCTATTTATAACATTTTCAAATATTTCTGGGAATTTTAGAGGTTCAGATTGTGTAACCAAGCTCTTTTTTGAATGAATTGGAGTGCCCTTTTATAGCCAAAGGCTAGGGCAATCCCCTTTATTTTATTTCACCTACTAGTCCCTCTTTCAATTTTAAGATTTTACCTACTTTGTCCTTTATTTCCTGACTTGTTTCCCAACTCACTGCACTGAAACTACTGAATTTCATACTATGACCCTCTTCTAGAAGAGTCTAAAGGATTCTAGCATTGTTTTCTATTTATAGACTACTGATAGTACCTTTATTTTAGTCTAAAAGTACCAAAATCAAACTAAACCCTATACTACCCTTTTAGTGTACTAGAATTATCATTCTTTACTAAGTTAAGTCTTAAAACTAATTATTACTAGCTAATAGCTATAACCAAAACCATAATCAAACTGAACTACTAATTAGGAGTTCAAATAAAAAATCTGAGACTAATGAACCATTAAGCTAACACAACTACAAGCTAACATAAACTCAAACAAAAGCTGAAATTAACACATTCAAAAAAAACATGCAAAGCTACAACTAATATGCAATCCTACTACTGAAAACTAATTCTAATTCATACCATTATCAAGTTATCAACTAAAAAGATGGAAAGTCATAGAACAAGAATTAAATTTATCATAGAACAAGAACTAAAACTAACCTAAAAATCAAAACTAATGTGACAGAATCATCAAGTGAAATATGTACAAATGGGAACCAGAGGTTGATTTTAATTAGACTAACTAAAGCAACAAGAAACCTGGACATTAAAACTTATGGAATTATCAAAATAAAAATGAAAACAAAAATGTAATTGAAAAATGAATACTCCTATATTTAAAAACAAATCAATATCTCCAAATAAAACAAATAATTAAAACTAAAGCAAGGAAAATTGTCAAAAAAGAAGTAAAAAATAAAAATAAACAGAAGAAAGTGAACATTTACTGATTTTGGTCTTCAACTAAAAACCAAGCAGATTTGACTTGAATCCCTAATCGGAGTTACATGTTCGTTTTTTGGTCAAAATGAATATGCAACTTCGTTCAGGAACCCAAGTATGGCTTTGGCAATCCGTCACAAATTAGGTTAATTCTCAGATTTGAAATTCGAGGAGTTACAGGGTTGTTCGAAGGAAATAGAGTTCATTTTGGGTAGAGGAGGTCAAGAGGAGTATGTGGTGTGTTTTTGGGAACCATCGGCGCCGCCGTGGACGGTGGAGTAGCCGCTCCTTTAGAGGAATATTCGACATATTTGGCTGGGTTTTGAGGGCTGAGTTATGGGGGTAGGAAAGAGGAGAAAATGAGGATTGAATGGTGTTAATTTGGGTGAATTTGGGGTTACGGCGCCGGCGACGACGAATTCAGGCCGGCGACGAGCGGTGGAGGGATGGTGGGGATACGGTGGTGTTATACCAGAGGGATTAGGTTGTTTGGACAAGGTACGATGTTTTTTAGCGCGGGGGGGGGGGGGGGGGTTATAAGACACTTCTATAGTGTAATACTCCCGCATCTCGAGCGTTCGATCAAGATAGATCAATGGCTTAGATTTCCTTGGCGTAAACGATGCCATTTTGGACTTGGCATTCCTAGACTGGGTTGGGGCTTTGGATTTGTGTTAAATTAACGGGTTCAGGGATTTTGGGCCAGGTTTTCTTGCAAAAACTAGCCCAAATCAAAGGTTTCAACAAAAGACCAATATTATGTATTTTCTCTTTTATATTTTTTTATTAAATTTTCAGATTTTAATACAAATAAATAAAAATAAGCCAAAACATATTTAACTTTCACAAAATAAACTAATTAACCATTAAAATAATTTAAATTCGAAATTTCAAAAGAAAATTAAACGAATGTAAGAATAACCAATTTTTTGTTATTTTTCCTTATTTTCAATATTAATTAACTAATAACCCAAAAAAATATAAAAAATAATTCCAAAATGCAAACATGTCATTTTCATATTTTTTATGAATTATATTAATTAAAATGTGCAACATGCAAATAAACACAAAATTATGCAATTAATTATTAAAATTTTAAATAATAAAAGGGAAAATGCAAATAAACACAAAATTACGCAATTAGTTCCTAAAATTTCAAATAATAAAAGGAATCATGCAAACATGAATTAATTCTTAAAAGTTCAAATAATAAAAAACTCCCTAATTTTAATGAATTTTATTGGAACATTTCGAGCGAGGCAAAAATCACGTGCTCACAGTAATTACAACCCTTCCGTATTTACGTTGTTTAGACATTCTGGAGTTAGAGCACTATGTAGTATCCTTTGCTTGTGATTTCATGAGATTCCGTATTTTGGAAAAAGTATTAATTTTTGAGAGTTGATGTTGTGTATACTGACCAAGCATTATTAAATACTGTTTTATCCACTATTTCGATTTTTAGTTGTTTTATTCTGCAAAATCGATTTATTTTTTGAATTATTAGGCTTATCTGGTCGTAGGGACTAGTTGTCATCACGATAGTTCACGTAGGGCAAACCGGGGTCGTGACATTATACAAAAATATAATGTATTTGAGTATATTTGTACATAATATAATATATTTGTATCATTGTATATGGCTAAAATAGCAATGAATAGAAGAAAGTTCGTCGGAGATGGCATTTTTCAGCCAAGGAAAATACTATATATATATTGTATTGAAACTAAAAAGGAGACGAACAAAAAGCCAGACCTCAAATTTCTCTGGTGTAGCAATGATTAGATATTTTCGCCCAAGAGGATGATCCAATAGTGGGTGAAAGACACCTATGATTTTGACGATGATCATGATAATGACGCTGGCGTATTTCATGCCTTAATGTAGGTATAAATAAATACTATTTTGCTATGAAATATAAAATATAGCTATTAGCAATAGTATTTTGAAATTGTTTTAGTTTATAATAAATAAGGTTTAATTGTTTGTTATAGGAGGTAAAATTTCATTGATTAATGGTGTGTTTGGTGCGATGGGAAATATTTTCCTAAAAAATATTTTCATAGAAAATGAGTGGTTTTATCACTTATTTTCACTTGATTGATTGGTGAATAGAAAATATTTTCTAGTGTTTAGTCAGAGAGTAGAAAATATTTTATATGTTACTCTCTCCCCTCCCCCCCCCCCCCCACCATCTCCCCCTAAGTCTCTAAAAATTCACACAAATCCAAAGAAACTACCATGTAACTTTTACTTTTTTGTGCGAAAATAATATTGAAATTTTGAGCTCCATAACAAAAAAGAAAATTATCTTTTTTTGGTTGAAAAATAAAATACTCTTTAACATGAAAATAAAGTACTCATTTAATTAAAATAAAAGAAACTACCTCTTTCATATCATGAAAAGAAAGTAAACGTTTTGTTGAAATAAAAAACAAATCTACATGAAAAGAAAGTATTTTTTGGTTAAAATGAAAAACAATTACATTTTTATATCAGGAAAAAACTATGCATTTGTTGAAATGAAAAGAGAATTTTATCCATAACATGAAAAAAAAGTACTATTAATAATATTTTTATTTAAGGCGGGGTAGGGGTGAGGCAGGGGTTAAAGTTAGGTGGGTGAGGGTGGATTGGTGGGATTAGTGGAGATAGAAAATAGGGTGAGAAAAGTTGAGAAGGAGTTTCAATTGAAAACAATAAATTTACGAGAAAAATATTTTTCAAAACATTTAATTCAATAATATATAAAAAATTACAAAATATAATCCAAAAAATATTTTTTCGTACCAAACACATCCTATACTTCCTTTATGCTCCGAATCTTGAAAGACTAGTTGTCCCCCAATATTCTAATGTCACTGCCCAAAAAGTTAGCCGCTTTACTCGGAATGCTAAAGTTGTTTCAATCCCTTTTCTTCATTCTATTCTTGTGTCACCATCAAATAATTAATGTAAAATTCCTATTAGCCCCTGACGATTTTAAAATATAGTTATTTTAATGTGAAATAGATTTATAATTTAATTATTATAATGCGTAAAAGGTATAATTTGTGACAAAGCTTCTTCTGGATGTTTTTTTTTCTTTCCAACAATGATTATAAAATTTTGCTAATCCATCTAGGATATAAAAAACGGCTTCTAACGAGTTATTTCAGGTAAAACATAAGCATGCGTCATCTCCAACTTAATTTGTTTCTATTCCATAGCCATTTTTCTTTTTAGTTTTTCAATTAACTAACTGAGATACACGAAAAATAAACAAGGGCAGCCTAATGAAATAGGTTACCTAAAGCCAAACCTTAATAATAGGCCTTAGAATTATTTGAAGAAATTCTTGCGTAATTTTCTAAAAATTTATTGTTATTGCTTTTTCAGATGCAAAAATGTTAATGATCTTTGTATAATCAATTTCTTCTAGTATTTCTTTCTATTAATATGTAACCTATTTATTTAGTTATTTAAAGATATTGTTAGTAGGAATTTTTACATTTCTATACCACATAGAAAATTTTATTACCCCCAATATTTAAAGTTTGACTTAATTACATTTAGTATATCAAATTACCAATTCTATACCATATTATATTAACTCATATGTCCAACGAACCAAGAGGGAAGGACCAATTTATCTCGGTTTCATTTCCATATTTTTCCCCAAGGTTGTTTGGTGAATAACATTTTATCTGTATTAGCATGCCGTCGTTTGGTTCTTTTTAATCCAAGCTAAAGGTGTTACCAAATAAGTTGCCTCAAGTCAGGCTTGACATATCAGATAGATGCCATACCCCATTTTGTTTACCAAACCTCACTTAATTCTCTTAATTAATAAAAAGATTTAGTAAAGCTTGAGAAAGGGTTTTTCATAAAAAGTGACAAAATTATGTTTCGAAAGGATTAACTCAAAGTCGCCATCTGACATTTGATTTTGGTGTGTCAGGTCACCGTTTTTAAAATGATTTTTCCTTTTAAAATACATTGTGTTGAAACACGTTCTCAAGTCGCTAAACTAAACGTGTGTTCATATTTGTAGGTTTTGATAAATGACAAACTGACGTGAACGGAACATTGACATTATGCCGAAGTCCAAGCACAAGAGAAACAAAGATCAAGATTAAGTAAAGCAACAAAGTGATAGATGAGTCGCTCTATAATTGTGATCTTGATCCGACAATTGATTCAAGACTTGGCTTCTCTCGTAAAATCATTTTTATCAAACCATGCATCTTTAATTTAAACCAAAATGATTTTCAAACATTTCATTTTAACCAAAATGAATTCTAAACATGTCTTTCAAATCTGGACACATATAATCGATTATGTACTTTATGATAATCGATTATGTTAAGGCAGTGTACACCAGATTTTACAAAGCTGCAAGATAATGGATTATGTACCTTATGATAATCGATTATGTTAAGGCAGTGTTCACCAGATTTTTCAAAGTTACAAGATAATCGATTATGTGCTTTAGACAAATCAATTATGTTGAGACAGTGAGCATCAGATTTTTCAAAGTAGCAAAATAATCGATTATGGATTTTCTGGAAATCGATTATATTGAAGACCATTGCCAAAGTATTTTCAAACACTGAAAGATAATCGATTATGTACAATCAGACAATCGATTATGTTAAGCATAAAATCGGGGATTGATTTTTGAACGTTGTCAGGTAATCAATTATACGATTTGGATAATCGATTATTCTGCTTAAAATCTGGGATTGATTTTTGAACGTTGGCAGATAATCGATTACGCAGAATCAGATAATCGATTATCCTAGCACAATATCAGCAATTTGTGATTGGCAATTAAGCAACGGTTTTGGGTGTTTTGAGCACTATAAATACAACTCAAATTCACTCTTCTAAGTACAACAACTGATTACATTCTTGCTAAAGCTTACATACTCTCTTTGCAATCATTTTATATTCATTTCATAAGTTTTTGAGAGCCAAACTCTTGACGAAATTGTTGTGTTTATTGTTTTTAGTCACATCTTCTCTATTAAGAGGGTCTTGTCTTGAGTGCTAAGTGTTTGTACACACTTGAAGGGATATTCTAATCCCTTATTGTAAGAAGGAAAAGTAGTTCCTTGGTTTGAAGTCTTGAGGTGCGGTATCCTCGAGCAGGTTGAAGTCTTGTAGAGTGTATATCTACGAGCAAGTGTAACGGTTTGTTAAGCACCCGTAAGCTTAACGAAGTTAGTGTAACACTCGAGAGAGTCTCTCGGGGACTGGACTAACCACACGTTGTGGTGAACCAGGATAAAATTCGGTGTGTTCTCTCCTTATCTTTTTAATTACTGCACTTACGTTATTCCTGCAATTTTTAATTCCACAAATTTACATTGCTTTTTATTATAACGCTATTCACCCCCCCTCTAGCGTTAAGCGTATATTCTATCAATTGGTATCAGAGCCATACTCTCTGAAAGACTTAACAGTTTGAGAGAAAGTTTCCATGTCTTCTACTCGTAGTGTTTATGCAGGACTAGGTGAAGGACAATGCTTTACAAGGCCACCACTTTTCGATGGCACCAACTACACTTACTGGAAGGAGAAAATGAGGATTTTTATACAATCAAACAACTTTCAATTGTGGAAAATTATCAAAAATGGAGAACTACAACCTACGAAAAAGGTTGGAGAAGAACTCGTTCCAAAAATGGAAGACGAATACGACGCCGATGATATCAGAAAAGTAGAGAACAACGCAAAGGCAATCAACATGATGTATTGTGCAGTGAACCCCGATGACTATCAAAAAAAAATCATGTTGCACCACTGCCAAGCAAATGTGGGACAAATTAGAAATCACCTACGAAGGTACGGACCAGGTAAGGGAAGCTAAAATTGATTTTCTAACCCACGAATATGAACTGTTTCGCATGAAGGAAAACGAGAAGATAGATGACATGTTCGAACGATTTTTCAAAAATCGTCAATGACCTACACGCCCTCAAAAAGACATTCACGGATAAGGAGCTTGTCCGGAAAATTCTACGAAGCCTCACTCCGAAATGGCGTTCCAAAGCCGACGCTATCCAAGAATCAATCGGCATCACAAACGCCACCATCGACGGACTACGAGGTAACCTTAAAACTTATGAATCAACTATTCTTAACTCTCCTTTGGATGATCAAAGGAAAAGAAAGATTGCGCTCAAAGCATCAACTACTCAACCTCAAAACGATGAGGAGTCAAGTGATGAAGATGTCGAGCTTGGACTCGTTATTAAGAAATTTCACAAGTTCATGCAAAAGAAGTATGAACGAAAAGGTAGGCAACACGGCGACCAATTGAAGTGCTATGGATGCGGAGAAATCGGGCATATCAAATCAAATTGTCCAAACATCAAAAAGGAGAAGAAACCATTCAAGAAACAAAGAGCATACATCTCTTGGGGAGGCGACTCCGGAGACGAATCAAGTGATGGAGAAGGAAACGAGACTGCAAACTTGTGCCTTATGGCACACGAAGAAACGCAAAATGAGGTATGTACTACTTCTAAGAACTACTTCACTTTAGAAGAAATGCAAGATGCATTTGATGAGTTGTATAAAGAGTTTTTAGCGCTTCTAAATCTATAAAAGATTTAAGAAAACAATTTTCTTCAAAAGAAAAGGATTTTGAAAAACTTACTCTTGAAAATGAGAAATTAAAAGAGGAAAACAAGTTTTATGGCAAAAGAAGCGCCGATAAACCCCGAAAGCTCAAATAAGGATTGTACTTCTTGCAAATCTCTAAAGGAAGAAGTAGAAAGTCTTAGAAGCACTTTGCACAAATTCAATTCTTCACACAAAAATCTCAATGAAGTGCTTGTAAATTTGAAATCCACTAAGCACGGTATAGGCTTCAAACACGAGCCAAAAGAAAAAGTTGAGTCCATTCCTAAACCACCTAAGACTCAACTTAGGCCAAACAAAATAAATGTCATCGCTCAACCTAGAATTTTAATCCTAGAATTGCAACTCATCCTAGAACAAATGCTAGAAGAAATATTGGAATGTATAGACCACCTAGATAAGATTTTCGAAAACCACATCAAAACTATTTTCCTAAAAATAGAGTGGATGCTAGAAGAAATGTGGGCATGTATAGACCACCTAGACAAGATTTTCGAAAACTACATCAAAACTATGTTCCTAAAAATAGAGTTAATAAATTTAGACCCCCAAATTGCTATCATCCTAGAAGAATGCACAATCCGAATGTCATTTGTCATTATTGCAATAAAATTGGACATATTGCTCCCGCATGCTTCACTAGACATAGACATTTCACTGCAGGACAATCACACCAATATGTTGCACCTAACACACAAGGACCCAAAATGGCGTGGGTACCAAAATCTCATTAATTTGTTTTCTAGGTGTGTTTGAAGGGATCAAGTGCACTTTGGTATCTTGATAGTGGATGCTCCAAACATATGACCGGGAATGTATCTAAATTCCTTCAACTAAAACCCAAGGAAGGAGGAAATGCCATTTTTGGAGACAATAACAAAGGAAAGATTATCGGCATTGGATCGGTCGGTAAGGACGAATCCTCCTCCATTAAGCATATTTTGCTTGTTAAAGGTCTTAAACATAATCTCTTGAGCATAAGTAAATTATGTGACAAGGGAAATCTTGTATTGTTTGACTCCGAAGAATGCTTAGTTATCCGTCGTAGTGATTTTAAAATTATTCTTCGTGGTATTAGAATAGAAAATATCTATAGGGTTGATCTTGAAAATTCGTCATCAAGTTATGTGAATTGTCTTTTGAGTAAAGAAGACGACATGTGGTTATGGCATCGTAGAGTAGCTCATGTAAAATATGAATCTTTTAAACAAACTAGTTTCAAAAGAATTAGTAATTGGTCTTCCAAACATGAAATTTGAAAAAGATTCTACTTGTGATTCATGTCATAAAGGGAAACAAACAAAAGCCTCTTTAAATCCAAAAATGTTGTTTCAACCACTAGACCCTTACAACTTCTTCACATGGATCTTTTTGGACCATCTCGTGTTGAAAGTCTTGGTGGAAATCTTTATGCTTTTGTAATTGTTGATGACTACTCTAGATTCACATGGACGTTATTTCTTGCTCATAAAAGTGATGCCTTTCATGCTTTCAAAAGTTTTCTTATACGTGTTCAAAATGAAAAGAACACAACAATCACTTCCATAAGAAGTGATCATGGGGGGGAGTTCGATCACAATCTCTTCGCGGATTTTTGTGACGAACTAGGTATTGAACATACCTTTTCGGCTCCACGTACACCACAACAAAATGGAGTGGTAGAACGTAAAAATCGATGTCTCGAAGAGATGGCTAGAACCATGCTCAATGAGGCCGAAATTCCCAAATATTTTTGGGCGGATGCCGTGAGTACCGCAAGCTATGTTTTAAACAGAGCTATCATTAGACCGATACTCATGAAAAATCCCTATGAACTCTATAAGGGAAGGAAACCAAATCTTTCCCATCTTAGAGTCTTCGGTTGTAAATGTTTTATTCACAACAACGGAAAAGATAACTTGGGAAAATTTGATGCGAAATCTGATGAAGGAATTTTTCTTGGTTACTCATCACGTAGCAAAGCATATAGAATGTTTAATAATCGAACCAAAACTATTGAGGAATCTCCTCATGTAGTATTTTGTGAAAATGATGCTCGCTTGGCGAGAAAGGATTCTTGTGTTGATCTTGCAGATGCTTTAAAGAAAATCAATCTTCAAGACGAGGTACAAAAGGAGGATCCAAAGGAAGTTCAAGATGAAGTCATGGAACAACCTTCGGAAGAAGTACCACCACAAGAAGAAGAATCGATGATGCCTAAGGCTTGGAGGACGTCTAAAGACCATCCTCTTGACAAGGTAATTGGCAACATCGAGAAAGGGATAAGTACACGAAACCTTCTTAAAGATACTGTAGGACATATGGCTTTTGTTTCTCAAATAGAACCTAAAACCATTTCTGAAGCAATTGGGGATGAGCATTGGACCTGGCAATGCAAGAGGAGCTTAACCAATTCAAACGTAATGATGTTTTGGAATTGGTGCCAAGACCCGATAATCACACCATAATGGTACGAAATGGGTTTTTCGGAATAAATTAGATGAAAATGGTATAATCACTAGAAACAAAGCTAGGCTAGTTGCTAAGGGATATAATCAAGAAGAAGGCATTGACTATGAAGAAACCTATGCACCCGTTGCACGCCTAGAAGCCATTCGTTTATTACTTGCTTTTTCATCATCTATGAATTTCAAATTATTTCAAATGGATGTCAAAAGTGCCTTCCTCAATGGGTTTATTCAAGAGGAAGTGTATGTTGAACAACCCCCGGATTTTGAAGATTTTACATCTCCCGACCATGTCTTCAAGCTTAAGAAAGCTTTATATGGTCTTAAACAAGCTCCTCGAGCTTGGTATGAACATCTAAGTAAATTTCTCTTAGACAATGAGTTTGAAAGGGGGAAAGTTGACACCACACTTTTTATCAAAAATAAAAACAATGACATTCTATTAGTTCAAATTTTTGTCGATGATATTATTTTTGGTGCTACTAATGATTTTCTATGCGAGGAATTCTCTAAGTTAATGACTAGCGAATTTGAAATGTCAATGATGGGTGAGCTAAACTTCTTCTTGGGGCTATAAGTGAAACAAATGAAAGAGGGAACTTTCATTTGCCAATCCAAATATTGCAAGGAGTTACTAAATCGTTTTGAAATGAGCAACGCCAAAGCAATGGCCACCCCAATGAGTACATCCGACCATCTTGAAAAAGATGAGAAAGGTAAGGAAGTAGGCACCAAAAAGTATCGAGGTATGATCGGATCTCTTCTCTATCTTACTGCTAGTAGACCGGACATCATGTTTAGCGTGTGTTTATGCGCTCGATATCAATCATGTCCGAAGGAGTCACATTTAACTGCGGTAAAACGGATTATGAAGTATCTTGTTGGAACAATAAATGTGGGACTATGGTATCCCAAAGATTCTTCATGCCAACTTGTTGGCTATTCCGATTCCGATTTTGCAGGTTGCAAATTGGAACGCAAGAGCACTAGTGGCACTTGCCATTTGCTCGGTAGCTCCTTAGTGTCTTGGTTTAGCAAGAAGTAAGTTAGTGTTGCGTTGTCCACAACCGAGGCTGAATATGTAGCCGCGGGGAGTTGTTGCGCTCAAATCCTTTGGATAAAACAATAACTCTCGGACTATGGCCTTAGTATCGATCATGTTCCTCTTCGATGTGACAATACTAGCGTCATAAACTTGACGAAGAATCCTATTCTTCACTCAAGAACGAAACACATAGAAATTAGACATCACTTTATAAGAGATCACGTTCTCAAGGGCGATGTCGAAATTGAATTTGTTGAAACCAAAAATCAATTGGCCGACATCTTCACAAAGCCTTTAGAGAAAGAGTCCTTCCGAATTCGTAGTGAACTCGGGATTCTTGATTCCACGTTGATCTAATTCATGCATTGCATTTTTATGTTTTAACGATTACTAACTTGAGCGTCGGAGGCGCCTAATTCTTTTTTGCAGGTATCGCCCCAAAGATAGGGGGAATTATCAGACACTGGTGCAGAATAATCGATTTCTCTGAAGTCAATAATCGATTATTCCCCATTTACGTTTTATGTTTATTATGCTGGAAAATTGACATAATCGATTATACAACACTACAATCGATTATCTAACAGTTTTGGCTTTGCAGGATTTTAGCTGTTAAATATAAAAATCGATTATCACATATCCCTAATCGATTATGCTGACATTTATTTTCAGGTGTTAAGTCACTGTGTGACAATAATCGATTTTTTAAAACAGTGTAATCGATTTTCCTATTCCGTCTTGGATGTCCGTTACTACATTTCATCCCCCGAGTCAGAAAATCACTGGGCACACTGTGTCAGAATAATCGATTACCATAGTTCCATAATCGATTATTCTCAGTCTGTATTTCAAAATAGTTACCGTTTCTGACCGTTTGCTCCTTAAATTTTTGCAGATTTCTTCACATTAATGCTATTTTACTCTTCACAGTATAAATAGGTGCATTATATCTTCAATGTCTACACTCAAACATCAATCTTAGCTCCCAAATTCTCAAAAATCTCTCAAAACTCTGCAAAGGCTATTACTATTCATTAAAATGACGGGCAAAACTTCCAAACGATCTCGTTCCGGCAAAAATGTTGCCTCATCTTCCGTCACTCGTCCACTAGTTCGTTGTTATATAGATGGTTCTTATTTACGATTATAGTGAAGCCGAACTTATGCGCTTCATGGAAAAATTTGAAAATCGAGAAATCCTTCCTCCTCGATTTTCTACTGATCGTTTCCTTAATCAAAGCGGTAGAAAATCACTCTATCATATGATATGTGCGCTTTGGTTGTATGAGCATGATTTTCAGGTATTGGTTTTGATGAATGACAAACAATGAAGTCAAGTGTCAAACAACGATATTATATGACAAACAATCAAACTTGAATGCCGAGAAGCATATTGATGAACGGATTGCATTGGAAAAGCAAAAGACGAGCTCAAATGTTCAAGACCGAAGACCCAAGGCGTAGGTCGTTAGGTAGAACCAATGTAAGAGCAATGCTTAAGTTATCTCGTCTTTTGGCTCAACATTAGGTCATCATAAACATGCATAAAATATTTTATTAAATCATATTTATCATAAATATATTTTAAATACTTCAAATAAAATGTTGTTAAAGTTTTCATCTTAACCAAAATGGTTTTTGAAGTAAGTTGTAAATTCTGGAGGTAAATAATCGATTATACAATAAGGCATAATCGATTGGTAGCCGTGGCCTAAGTGTTTGAACACTACCACCAAACAATCAATTATCCAAATGTGTATAATCGATTATGAGATTACCGTTGCCAGCGTTTGGGATACTGTCTCAATATAATCAATTATATCAAATAAGATAATCGATTATCTGGCTGAAAATCAGCGATCTGATTTTCGGAACGTTACACACATAATCGATTATCCAGGATGAAATAATCGATTATGTGTGGGCAGAATCTGGCAGATTTTATTAACGTTACAAATAATCGATTATGTGAAATCAAATAATCGATTATATGAGCATAAAATCAGCATAATTAATTGTCAATTAAGCAACGGTCATAGTGATTTTAAACACTATAAATACACCTCAAAATCACTTGTTTCTACACAACAACTGATAATTATCATTGCTTAAAGCTTACACAACTCCTCCATATATTGATATACATATTGATCATATTCAAGCATCATTTTAGAGCTTTTGTTGAGCCATTTGAGAGACAACTTTGTGTTGTTCATAGAGCTTATTTTGTTTCTCTTTATCCACTCTATTGAGAGAGTACTTGTTGTAAAAGAGAGGTGTTGGAGAAGAACATATCTTCTCATTTGTCGGGTTTGCAAAGAACCCAAAGTCTTAGTGGTTGAAGTCTTGTGGTGCGGTATCCACGAGCAAAGTGAAGTCTTGGGGTGCGGTATCCTCGAGCAATCGAAGTCTTGTAGAGTGTACATCTACGAGCAACTGTAACGGTTTGTTAAGCACCCGTAAGCTTGACGAAGTTAGTGGAAAACTCGAGAGAGTCTCTCGGGGACTGGACTAGCCACGGGTTGTGGTGAACCAGGATAAAATACGGTGTGTTCTTTCTTTATTATTTCAATTACCGTATTTACTTTATTCCTGCAATTTTAATTCTGCATTATATTTCAATATTCTCGTGCCTCACTATTCACCCCCCCCCCTAGTGAACGGCATAAACCCTAACAATTGGTATCAGAGCCTAACTCTCTGAAAGCCTTAACCGGTTGAGAGCGATATATATTTTTTTGTTAAGAATATTGAACGCAGGAATGATGAGCGAAGGACACTCCACCAATTGTCCTCCACTCTTTGATGGAAGGAATTACACATATTGGAAAGAGCGGATGAGAATCTTCATCCAATCACATAATTTTCGCTTGTGGTGAATCATCAAGAATGGACAACAAATGCC
The DNA here is from genome assembly GCA_034376525.1 of Nicotiana benthamiana. Lineage (NCBI taxonomy): Eukaryota > Viridiplantae > Streptophyta > Magnoliopsida > Solanales > Solanaceae > Nicotiana > Nicotiana benthamiana. The sequence goes on from CM067330.1 coordinate 79,050,881, forward strand.
AACAAAGGAGGAAGATGAATATGAAGCCGAGGACATCAAAATGGTTGAACTTAACGCAAAGGCCATCTACATATTATATTGTGCGGTGAATCCGGATGACTATCCTAAAATCTCTTGCTGCACAACCGCCAAGGAGATGTGGGATAAACTTGAGATCATTTATGAAGGTACGCCTCAAGTCCGAGAATCTAAAATTGATTTTTTAACACATAAATATGAGATAAAATGGAGAAGGAACCCATTGGTATTATGTTCGAACGATTTTTAAGAATCGTCAACGATCTCCATGCTCTCGGAAAAGTTTACACGAACAAAGATCTTGTTCGAAAAGTCCTACGGAGTCTCACTCCCGAATGGCGTTCCAAAGCCAATGCCATCCAAGAGTCGATAGGATTCACGGATATCACAATTGATGAACTAAGAGGTAACCTCGAAACTCATGAAAGCACAATTCTTAATCCTTATCTTAGAAGTAATTCGAATTTTTCCTTCAAAGCCTCATCCTCTAAAAGAGAAGAGGTAAGTGACTCGGATAACGATGATGATAATATTTCCAATGATGTAATTGAAAAGTTTTATAAGTTTATGAAGAAGGAAATAAAGAAGGAAGAACCAAGTCCTTCATGCCAAAATTGTGGAAAACTTGGCCACACCAAATCACATTGTCCAAAAACCAAGGACAAGAAAAAGAAGAAACATCATCGGCGCGTGAGATGGGATTCGGACAGCTCGGGCGATGAAACCGCCGCATTATGTCTCATGGCCAACGAAGAAGAAGAGGTATGTACTTCTAATTCTTACTCGATTGAAGAAATACAAAATGCATATGATGAATTGTTTGGTGAATTTGTTAATGCTTCCAAAACGATAAAAGAATTGAAGAAAACACTTTCTTTGCAAGAAACAGATTTTCAGAAAACACTTTCTTTACAAGAAAAAGATTTTGAAAAACCATCTTCTTTGAAAGAAATAGATTTTGAAAAATTGACTAGTGAAAATGAGAAGCTAAAAGAAGAAAAGAATTCTTTTAATGACAAAAATTTTCTTAAAAATAAAATTGAAATTTTAGAAAAAGAAAATAAATATTTGGAAAATGACATTGTTGATCTTAAAAATAAGATCAAGGAATTGAATGAAGCCTCTTCAATTGATAAATGTTCCAATTGTTCTTCTTGTAGTTCTTTAAAAATAGAGAACATAGAACTTAGGAACGTACTAGAAAAACGTAGTATTGATATTCCTAAAATTGAAGATATTAAAAAGGATGAAAGTAATGAGGTCGGACCATCTAAGAAAGAATTCTAGGAACCTCACAAATGAGTCTAAGATTAATTATTTTAGACCACCTAGAAACAACTCTAGGACTTTTGTTAATGAGTCTAGAATGAATAATTTTAGACCACCTAGACACAATTCTAGGAATGTTATAAATGAGTCTAGAATGAATAAATTCAGACCACCTAGAAATGACTCTAGGAATTTCAACGCTTCTAGGGGGAACAACTTTAGATCACCTAGAACGCATTTGGCTCAACCTAGACATATGCACAATCCTAATGTTACATGTTATTACTGTAACCGAATAGGACACATTGCACCCGTATGTTTTGCTAAACATAGAGATTTATGTGTTGATTATGATTATTATTATCCTAACCCCCAAGGACCCAAAAGAAGTTGGGTACCGAAAACCTATTTTTAGGTACGTTTGCCGGTGTGCTTGAAGACTACAATATCGTAGTAGATGCACCAAGCACGAAACCTTAATGCATCGAGGGGGAACGTCAGTTAGTTATCGTATTTTCGATAAAAACGTAATAGTTGATATGTGCTAACAATTGATATTATTTATTGATTCATGTCTCGATAAGTTTTTTTGAATAACAATTGGTATCAATTAGTTTTGTATTAAATGATTGATTCATGTTTTGATGAATATTTTTAGTTTAAATAACAGTTGGTACATTTGAGAAAAATGACCGTTATCATGGTTAGTATGCTTTTACTAACATTTGGTATTATTTGATGTTAATATGATTTTGTTTATAACAATTAGTATCGTCAATAGTTTAAATAACATTTGGCATATTGTTTTTGCTAATGCCAAAAGGGGGAAGAATATAGGCGATATGCATGCTTTAATTGAGAGGGAATATTCGATCAAGGGGGAACAATATTGAATTGTTTATATTGAATTGTGTGCATAAAATAGTATGTTGAGATATAGCATGAATTTAGGGAGAATTCAATATGCATATCTCATGTTGTTTGTCATTATCTAAAAGGGGGAAATTGTAGAAAATCACTCTATCATATGATATGTGCGCTTTGGTTGTATGAGCATGATTTTCAGGTATAGGTTTTGATGAATGACAAACAATAAAGCCAAGTGAAAACAACGATATTATATGACAAACAATCAAGCTTGAATGCCGAGAAGCATATTGATGAACGGATTGCATTGGAAAAGCCAAAGACGAGCTCAAATGTTCAAGACCGAAGACCCAAGGCGTAGGTCTTTAGGTAGAACCAATGTAAGATCAATGCTTAAGTTATCTCGTCTTTTGGCTCAACATTAGGTCATCATAAACATGCATAAAATATTTTATTAAATCATATTTATCATAAATATATTTTAAATACTTCAAATAAAATGTTGTTAAAGTTTTCATCTTAACCAAAATGGTTTTTGAAGTAAGTTGTAAATTCTGGAGGTAAATAATCGATTATACAATAAGGCATAATCGATTATATGGTAGCCGTGGCCTAAGTGTTTGAACACTGCCACCAAACAATCAATTATCCAAATGTGTATAATCGATTATGAGATTACCGTTGCTAGCGTTTGGGATACTGTCTCAATATAATCAATTATATCAAATAAGATAATCGATTATCTGGCTAAAAATCAGCGATCTGATTTTCGGAACGTTACACACATAATCGATTATCCAGGATGAAATAATCGATTATGTGTGGGCAGAATCTGGCAGATTTTATTAACGTTACAAATAATCGATTATGTGAAATCAAATAATCGATTATATGAGCATAAAATCAGCATAATTAATTGTCAATTAAGCAATGGTCATAGTGATTTTGAACACTATAAATACACCTCAAAATCACTTGTTTCTACACAACAACTGATAATTATCATTGCTTAAAGCTTACACAACTCCTCCATATATTGATATACATATTGATCATATTCAAGCATCATTTTAGAGCTTTTGTTGAGCCATTTGAGAGACAACTTTGTGTTGTTCATAGAGCTTATTTTGTTTCTCTTTATCCACTCTATTGAGAGAGTACTTGTTGTAAAAGAGAGGTGTTGGAGAAGAACATATCTTCTCATTTGTCGGGTTTGCAAAGTACCCAAAGTCTTAGTGGTTGAAGTCTTGTGGTGCGGTATCCACGAGCAAAGTGAAGTCTTGGGGTGCGGTATCCTCGAGCAATCGAAGTCTTGTAGAGTGTACACCTACGAGCAACTGTAACGGTTTGTTAAGCACCCGTAAGCTTGACGAAGTTAGTGGAAAACTCGAGAGAGTCTCTCGGGGACTGGACTAGCCACGGGTTGTGGTAAACCAGGATAAAATACGGTGTGTTCTTTCTTTATTATTTCAATTACCGTATTTACTTTATTCCTGCAATTTTAATTCCGCATTATATTTCAATATTCTTGTGCCTCACTTTTCACCCCCCCCCCCTAGTGAACGGCATAAATCCTAACAAAAGCGCCCCTCCATCCACAGCAAATATGCTTATACAAAGCCAACTCCTTGAATTCCTATATCTTCACACTCCTTACATTCACCCTCCTCTAATCCCGGCCTTCTATTCAAATCTCGAGAAGGACGAAGATGGTGAAATTGTCTCGAACGTCAATGGAATTTGAATTTCTCTATCTGAGGCAAATATTCAAGCCCTCAATAAACTCCCGCGGAATGGGGAAGACATTTCTCTCTATACTAGGGAAGAAGGCGCGTTATTTGATGAACAACTTCTCCTCACCCAGATTGGCATCGGTGAATTTATTGCAACTCTGGACCATCGACGTCCAACCATTACAAACATGCTCCCGGAATATCGCCTAATTTTTTATTTCATCACTCGCGTTCTAAAACCGCGAAAAATCAATCACACAACTATCTCTCATGAGGATTCTAAACTCATGCATGCCATTATCACCGGGGCTCGCATCAATTGGTGCAAGTTCGTCATGACTCACTTATATGATGCAATTGGGGAAGATAAGCCCTCCAATTTATCACCGGTCCCGTCCGATGCATCCCTCCAATTTATTTCCGAGCAACTTGCCTCCATGTCCACTTCCCTAAATCGTATTGATATGAATGTCAATCGGTTTACTCACGAGCTCCATGGATATTTTGATCACGTCAATTATCCGTATGCCCAAATTGTCCTTCGGGAATATGTACCGGATGTCGAGACGGAAGTCAATGATGATAATGAATAATGTTTTTCTAGTTTGCATAATATTCTGTCTTTTATTTTTATGTATTTGGAATATTGTTTAATCAATAAAGAGTTAGTTATTTTTTTGCTAATGTCAAAAGGGGGAAGATATGGACTATGCACACTAATACATTTTGGCATAAATTGAGGGGGAATTCATAACTTGAGGGGGAACTCGTTGCATATCTATATACTTGTCTTGGATCGTCGTTATGAATTAATTAATATGCATATCCCGATATTGGTTTGCCATTATCAAAAAGGAGGAAATTGTTGAAACACGTTCTCAAGTCGCTAAACGAAACGTGTGTTCATATTTGTAGGTTTTGAATAATGACAAACCGACGTGAACGGAACATTGACATATGCCGAAGTCCAAGCACAAGAGAAACAAAGATCAAGATTAAGTAAAGCAACAAAGTGATACATGAGTCGTTCTATTATTGTGATCTTGATCCGACAATTGATTCAAGACTTGGATTCTCTCGTAAAATCATTTTTATCAAACCATGCATCTTTAATTTAAAGCAAAATGATTTTCAAACATTTCATTTTAACCAAAATGAATTCTAAACATGTCTTTCAAATCTGGACAAAGATAATCGATTATGTACTTTATGATAATCGATTATGTTAAGGCAGTGTACACCAGATTTTACAAAGCTGCAAGATAATCGATTATGTACCTTATGATAATCGATTATGTTAAGGCAGTGTTCACCAGATTTTTCAAAGTTACAAGATAATCGATTATGTGCTTTAGACAAATCGATTATGTTGAGACAGTGAGTATCAGATTTTTCAAAGTAGCAAAATAATCGACTATGGCTTTTCTGGTAATCGATTATATTAAAGACCGTTGCCAAATAATTTTCAAATACTGAAAGATAATCGATTATGTACAATCAGACATTCGATTATGTTAAGCATAAAATCGGGGATTGATTTTTGAACGTTGTCAGGTAATCGATTATACGATTTGGATAATCGATTATTCTGCTTAAAATCTGGGATTGATTTTTGAACGTTGGCAGATAATCGATTACGCAGAATCAGATAATCGATTATCCTAGCACAATATCAGCAATTTGTGATTGGCAATTAAGCAACGGTTTTGGGTGTTTTGAGCACTATAAATACAACTCAAATTCACTCTTCTAAGTACAACAACTGATTACATTCTTGCTAAAGCTTACATACTCTCTTTGCAATCATTTTATATTTATTTCATAAGTTTAGAGCCAAACTCTTGACGAAATCGTTGTGTTCTTGAGCGTATTGTTTTTACTCACATCTACTCTATTAAGAGGGTCTTGTCTTGAGTGCTAAGTGTTTGTACACACTTGAAGGGATATTCTAATCCCTTGTTGTAAGAAGGAAAAGTAGTTCCTTGGTTTGAAGTCTTGAGGTGCGGTATCCTCGAGCAGGTTGAAGTCTTGTAGAGTGTATATCTACGAGCAAGTGTAACGGTTTGTTAGACACCCGTAAGCTTAACGAAGTTAGTGTAAAACTCGAGAGAGTCTCTCGGGGACTGGACTAACCACACGTTGTGGTGAACCAGGATAAAATTCGGTGTGTTCTCTCCTTATCTTTTTAATTACTGCACTTACGTTATTCTTGCAATTTTTAATTCCGCAAATTTACATTGCTTTTTATTATAACGCTATTCACCCCCCCTCTAGCGTTAAGCGTATATTCTAACACATTGGACTTCAAAACTAAGTCTGCACCAAAGATTAGGGTAAAAGGGTTCATTTGACTTGAGGAGAAGGTGTTAGGCACTTTCCAAGTCCCGTAATGAGTACGGTTGTATACTCAATCTAGTTGGCTTCTAAATTATTCAAGTTGAGGTAAAACAAACAAAGAAAAATAAACACACAAAAGGGCTCAGGTCGTCCCCACCTAATAAAAGAAAAAAAGAATAAAAATGAGAATAAAATACTATACTATGCTTCCTTCACAAATGTTTCACGTCCTCTAAAATATTTACAAAGTACTTCAGGGCATTCCCCGGCTAATAATATATACAAACTTCACGGAGCATTCCCTGAATATTGTTAACTACGGGAACAACAACCTCTCACCTCAAAATCAAAAAAAATCCTAAGGGTTTGCCTACCCAGGTGTGGTAGGCCTAAATATACTACTGGCGGTTCATTAAGTAAAAGATATAAAGTAATGTAAAATTCATTCTAATATTAAAATATCCTTTGATTTTACCAAAACAAAAGAACAATTTTACTTCTGTTATAAATAGAACTCTATTTAAGATGAATGTCTATATTTAGAGAGATTCTAGGGTTTACTACTTGGTGGCTAAGTCACCACCTCCCTATAAATATAGGGGTTCTATTCCATTGTAAACCATCCCAAAGTATCAATAAGATACTCCTCTCCCTATTCTCTCTATATTGTTGTTGTTCTTGCATTATTTTACTTGTTCTTATATTATTTCATAACACGTTATCAGCACGAGTCTCTAACCAATTGAAATTTTCGATTGTCTTAACTTTTGTTTGTGTAGGGTTTCACATGAGGTTCTGCCGCAACCAAATCCCAAAATCTTCTATACGGAAAATAGAAGAAAAACGTTAAAAAGAAAACAGAAGGAACGAAAGAAGAAAAACATTGAAAACAAAGAAGAGACAGAAACAAAAGGGAAAAACGTTGAGAAAAGAAGAAGAGAAAACATTGAAAATATAATTGGTATACCTTAAAGGTAAGTAATTTACTTTTCCCTTTAAAATTCTTGAAATTCTACGATTTGATTTTATATACAAACAAAGACAACAAAGTTTGATTATAACTCTAATGGAGTTTGTAAGAAATTATAATCACGTGAAGTGGTAAAATCTCTATGTCCTGCCATGATTAAATTCATGTATGATTGTGGGCAAAGAATTGAAAATCCGTCCCATTGAATTTGCTCCATTCCCTTTAGAGAATGTGGAAGCAGTATATGATAAGTCTGAAAAAAGACAAAATTATTACCATGAAGGTATCAATGAATGTGGACGTGGCAAAGAATTCCGTCCAATTGAATTTGCTCCATTCCCTTTAGAGAATGTGGTAGCAGTATGTGATAAGTCTGAAAGAAGACAAAATTATTACCGTAAAGGTATCAATGGATGTGGACGTGGCAATAGACGAAATTATAATCGTCATTATTGTGATAATGAGAATAATAAAGATTCTCAAAATAATCTTTCACTTTATGAAAGTAATATTTGACATGAGATTGTGCAAAGCACATGATTATGATCCATTCCCTGAAGTAAATGTGATAATTGTAATAGAGCCCGTAAGTATGAACACGCTCTTGATGTAATTTTGTTTTACGTCTGACATAAAGAAAGTTCGTTGCCCTTGAAATTTCGGGCAAGAACTATATGACATGGGTGTTGAATGCTAGAATCCATTTGGATGCAATGGGTCCCGGAGACGCCATTAAAGATAGAAATAATGCATCCACCCAAGACTATGCTAAGGCCTTGTTTTTCTTGCGCCATCACCTTAATGAAGGTTTGAAACTGTGCCAATGGCCTTGATTCTCTTGCACCATCACCTTGATGAAAGAAGATAGAGTTGTTTGATTTTATTTCACTTATTTGTAATAGTTAGTGAATAAACTAATAGTCATTAGTATCAGCTCGTATTAGTTACTTTAAGATATAATGTTAGTATTAGTTCTTTAGAATGTTTCAATATGCTCAGGTTTCAATAATATTTTTATTTTCCAGTAGAGGTACTCGACTAACCTAACAGTTAGTCGATTATCTAATATTTCGCATTAAAACTGCAAAACAATCGATTATCAATGTTCAACAATCGATTGTCAATGTTCAACAATCGATTGTCTATGTTTAACAATCAATTGTCGTAAGACAGTGTGATCTGGAGTTTTTCAAAATAATCAACAATCGATTGTCTATGTTTAACAATCGATTGTCTTAAGACAGTGTGATCTGGAATTTTTCAAAATAGCAAATAATCGATTGTCTATGTTTAACAATCGATTGTCTTAAGACAGTGTGATCTAAAGTTTTTCAAAATAGTCAACAATCGATTGTCTATGTTTAACAATCGATTGTCTTAAGACAGCGTGATCTGGAATTTTTCAAAATAGCAAATAATCGATTGTCTATGTTTAACAATCGATTGTCTTAAGATAGTGTGATCTGAAGTTTTTCAAAATAGCAAATAATCGATTGTGTGTGTTTAACAATCGATTGTCAATGTTCAACAATCGATTGTTTGTGTTTAACAATCGATTGTTTTAAGAAAATGCTTAAACTGAAATTTTCAAACTGCATAGTAATCAATTATGAAAAACATATAATCGACTATCTGATTTAGTTAGTCAACTGACCTCAGTAGATTTTGAAAATATTGTTTAAATGTGAAACAAACGAATTGAACTTGTTTATTCTCATGTTCGTATATTTTCTTTTGTATGGAAAACTATGGGAATTAAATTGATTGAAGGCTCCTGAAGAGCAACTATAACTCTGCCTTAAGGAACGATATTTTAGAGAATGCAATGTTCTCCTCCAAGTCTAAGAAGAACTTGTTGAGTTTTAATGATATCAGTCAAAATGTTCTCCTCCAAGTCTAAAAGGAACTTGTTGAGTTTTAAAGATATCATTCAAAATGGATATCAGATTGAGACAATACATGAGTATAATCTTGAATACCTCATTTACTCATGAAAACGAGGCTGCCCACTTCGGCTTGGGGTCACGCCATTTTGCATGCAGCAATGCTAGTTCGTCTCTGACTGACGAATTGACACAAATATTCCCCATTGCAATTGGTTTTGGGTCATGAACCTAATATATCCCATTTAAGAATCTTTGGATGTGCAGTATATGTGCCTATAGCACCGCCATCCCGCACCAAAATGGGTCCGCAAAGAAGGTTAGGAATATATGTTGAGTTTGAATCGTCCTCCATTATTCGCTACCTCGAAACATTGACAGGGGATTTGTACACTGCACGATTTGCAGACTGTCAATTTGATGAGACACTTTCCCCAAAATTAGGGGGAGAAGTTGGTGAAACCAAACGGGAAATTTTGTGGAAAAATGCATCATTATCTCATCTTGATCCACATACCTCTATTTGTGAAAAAGAGGCGCAAAATATTATCCATTTGCAAAGAATAGCAAATCGAATGCCAGACGTATTTACAGATTTGAAAAGGATAACGAAATCCCACATCCCCGCGGAAAATGTCCCAATCCGTATTGATGTCCCTATTGGACAATCATCTAGTGTCATATCCAATGAATCAAATGCACGCCTGAAGCGTGGCAGACCATTAGGTTCCAAAGATCGAAATCCTAGAAAGAGGAAAGCAAATGATCAAAATGACACTACGAAAGAATCTCATGAGGAAATTCATGATTTAACAAATTCTGAGATTCATGAAGAATCCATTGAGCCCGAGGCTCTGGAAAATATGGAACTATCCATAAATCCAATCAATATTGAGGAAAATATTAATCGAGTGGATATAGTGGTGGATAATGTCTTTGCTTATAATGTCGCATCTAGCATTATGCAAGAATGTGAGGATCTCGAACCTCAATCTATTGAAGAATGTCGAAAAAGACATGATTGGCCAAAGTGGCAAGAAGCAATTCAATCAGAATTGAATTCGCTGGCAAAACGTGAAGTTTTTGGCCCTATAGTTGAAACACCTAATGGTGTTAAGCCTGTTGGCTATATATATGGCATGAATGATTGTTGGTCACGTACCTATTGTACGCCAAAGTATTTTGCAAATATGACTATTAAAGGACAACGATAATGCAAGAAACATATCTTGCATATAAGTTTGACATGACCATAATGGTATTTCTCTTTAAGAAAGATATTCACCACATGGATGTTGATGAATCTGTGGTAGTACAAAATTAATCGAGAGCTCTAGAAGAGCCAATTATTACTATGTTGGAGAAACACAATTGAGTATTGTGCTGTAGTAAGTCTCAAAGAAACTTATTCAGTTTCCAAAGTACACGCAAAAGCGATTGATTATATTGAGACTATAAATAAAGGAAGGATTTGATATCTCCTATTACTACAACTTGTAGCGGGGTAATTTGTATATGAAAAGCTACCCGCTTTGTTCTCCAGTTTGTACTACACAAACGAAAGAATGCCACAATAAAGTAGATATCTATTGGTATAAAAACCCATGTCATAATAAACCTGAAGTTTATTGATAAGTGCACATGTCATGGTGTAAATTTGAAGTTTACCAATATTGATAATTTATTCAGTTGGCATTCGTGTTAGCCATCTCATTTTTAGTATGATGTGCAAATTCACATAGGTGAATATTAAAGAACTAGAAAGTTCTTTACGAATTCTCTTGTATCACTTGTTCTCATTAATGAACTGACCAACTAAAGAGTTCGGGTTGAAGCCCATAAATTCTGGAAATATCAAAGGTGAATATGGGCCCATTCACCTGCCATGTATACCACATATGATGCATCTATGAAATGGTTACATGCGCAATTGTTATTAACCCGCAGCCTGGCCGGTGATTGCGAGGTAAATTGCTCGGTAATCTAACTTCGAGCATAATTTCCAGATTCTCTACTCAAGATAGTTCATCTTGATAAGTTGGTTTATATCAAAGTTGGTTTACCAAGATAATTATTGAGTGCTTCCACTTAATAGCTAAACTGTTTCTTATGAGAACAAAGTTATATATATCAGTTTGATATACGTTGTATACAAGAGTATATTCTCCCCTCACAAGTGGTTCAGGGTTAGGAACCAAATAATTTCATCCTATTATTAATGTAATAATACACAAAGAAGATTTTCCAAAGTTGAGGAAACAAGTTAGCTTTACTAACATGAGGGGGAGACATGATAAACACTTGAGAAAGGGTTACATGGGTTGAATTATCATTTGTATATGTAAATCACCGAATATCATGATATGAACCTGAAGTTCATAAAATGGATAATTCAATTGCAACATATTGCAAAGCATGCTATACGCATTTGCTAACCCAAAGAATGTAACTATATTCTCACTACAAATGCTCATATTAAGTCCCAGAAGGACAAAGTCTTTGATACGCTTAAAGCGTATAGACAAATACTTGATTCCATATGAAAGACATGTAGATTTGGACATATTGTTCAAATACTTGAAAGTATAAAGTCAAAGGTATGTATAATCAGTTTTCGATATCTTATTTGTTTAGCGTCACATGAAAACTTGATATGCATCTAAAGTCTATTATGTGATTTATATGACTTAACTTGAAAGATTTAAGTTGCTTGAAGCATACACAATTCTTGGTCCTGAAGTACCACATCCTAAGGACAATTTGTGTACATATGTATCTTGCTATAACTATAAGCATGATGGCATTGAGAATACATCTATGAAGATATTGAAGAGTCATTCCACGACATTATATGAAGATGTTCATATCTATCAAGAATGATGATTTCAAGGTGCGGAATATTTATTCAAGTCAATATGGTTGATTTATTTATCAAACATCTACCAAAGATTGTTTTGAAGATGGTGCACAAGATTGGAATGCAAATGCTCAAGGATATAAATTGATGTTCTTATCAGGGGGAGTTAATGTGCGTTGCACTCTTTTTCCCTTACAAGGTTTTGTCCCAACTGGGTTTTCCTTGCGAGGTTTTTAACGAGGCAACCAATAGGCGCATATTCAAACATGTGTACTCTTTTTCCTTCTCTTTAATTTTTTCCATTGGGTTTTGGTTTTAAGGTTTTAACGAGGCACATTGTTGAATAGACATTAAAGGGGGAGTGTTATAAATAGAACTCTATTTAAGGTGAATGTCTATATTTAGAGAGATTCTAGGGTTTACTACTTGGTGGCTAAGTCACCACCTCCCTATTAATATAGGGGTTCTATTCCATTGTAAACTATCCCAAAGTATCAATAAGAATACTCCTCTCCCTATTCTCTCTATATTGTTCTTGTTCTTGCATTATTCTACTTGTTCTTATATTATTTCATAACAACTTCTATAATTGAAATAAGTAAAAATTTTGTTATGCACGCTTAAACCTAAATTATATTTAACTTATCAAACCCACCTTCATTTGTCTTGATTAAAATTGTATTCATGTTAGATTAAAACTGAACAACTTAAACATAGAATATTTACAAAAAAACAAACTGATGTTGAGCCACAATATTATTCAAGAAAACAAACCATCAAAATCATCTTGCCACAAACAATACTTCAAGTTTAGAAGAAGTCAGAAAAAACGAAGAGTTAAGGAATCAAACCTCAATGGAAAAATCGACAACAAAGATATGAATCGGAAACCTTCAATAGCGGAAACTCGAGCAGGGACTTTCGTCAACCTCAACGACAGCCTCACATCCACAATGCCTCAGACCTAAAATGAAACCCATTTCTTGAAACCAAAATCGAAGAGAACCAGAACTGAAATCTCCTTTTTTTGTAGTTCTGATTTTTGTATTTCTGTCCCATTCCCTCTCCTTTTCTTCTATTCTCGTCCCGATATTTTTGCTGAGTGTGTGTGTGCATTTTTTGTGCTGTTGGTGATTAAGGGTGGTCGTTTGTGTTTTGTTTGCTACGACGTGGAGCTGGGTGTGGTTATGGTCATTCAGGTGGTCCACGATGGGCTGGTTCTGGCAGGTCTGGGGCTGCTGGTGGAGGAGTGAGCAGCCAGAGTTCAAGGGTGTGAGGGTGGTTGCTGTTGATGGTTAAGCGATGGCGAAGAGAGGTCTTGGGTGGCTGGTCCGTTGTGAATAAGATGAGCAGCGGAGGCGACTTACGGTCTCTGAAGAGTGACGATAGAGATGAAGGGAGAGAGCGGCGGCGGCGATTGGGAGGTTGTCTTGTGTAGGTGTGCTAGGGTTAGGTCTTGTCTTCCATTTTTATGGTTTTTTTGTTGTGTTCTTGTCTAGTTGAGGAAGATGCACGAGGATGGCTTATGACTCTTCAATGTCTTGTTATGTGTATTTTAGGGTTTTTAATTAAAGGGAAAGGGTGTTGGGCTAAGGTTAATTATGGGTTACATGGGTTGGAAAGATTTGGGCTTGCTAAAATTGGATCTGAACGAAAAATTCTATAAAATTGTACTAACAAAAGACTAAAAATTTAATCTACTTCTATAAATATTTATAAGAAGATACAAGTAAAATTAAAAATTAAATTTGAGATTATTATAATAAACTATTATATTTAAAATAAAACTAAAAATTAAAGTTGAAACTATTTTTGGTATTTTCAAAATTATAAAAAAATAGGTAAAAGATAATATTCTTCTAAAAATACCTAATACGTGAATTAAGTAGAAAAAATGAAAATATTCTTGTAATTTTTAATTTTTGTTCCTAAAATAAAGTAAAATAGTTAAAACTAGGTAACATAACAATATTAGGCCTAAAATAAATATCTAGAAGCTAAAATATGTAAAATTTCGGGGAGGGTAAAAAATTACATGTCTAGAGCTGTCTCTTTTTGACAGCAATACGAAGTATTTTCAGACAAAGAACGACTAGACAGGTTTTTGACCCGACCCTTATTTGGAAAGACTAAACTTAAGAGAAAAGGGAGCGTGACTGAGGCCTGGTGTCTGAGCTGCCTACATATCCTTGGATATAAAGGAATCATGCCACGTGTAGGTCAGAAGTGAGTGAGATGATAGAGTATACCAAGATGGAGAGCTGGTCGAGATGCCATCGAGGTTATGGTCTGCGGTTCCATCCATTACATCGAAGATGAAAGGGAAAAATTACAGCAAAAGCAAAAGAAAAATACAAGATCCTATTTACTTTTTGTCTTGAGTCTTCCTTGAATCTCTACTATATCCTCAATATGAGACTGCAAAGTGGACCCTATTCTTCATGCGGGCTCCTGATACTTCTTGAATTTGTGAATCGAAAGTAACTCTAAAATGAATTCTCTCGTTATCCAGGTGGGCGCCTGATTACCAACAATTGAATTATATTCCATTGTTATCCATATGGGCGCCTGATTGCTAATACTTGAACTGTATTCCCTTATTATCCAGGAGGGCGCCTGATTGCTAAAACTTGAAACTGTATTCTCTCGTTATCCAGGTGGACGCCTGATTGCTAAGACTTGAAATGTATTCCCTCATTATTCAGGAGGGCGCCTGATATTGTCAAAATTTAAAACTTTATTACTCGTTATCCATGTGGACGCCTAATATTACCAAAACTTAAAATTGTATTTGCTCATTATCTAGGTAAGCGCCTGATTGCTAAAACTTGAAATGTATTCCCTCGTTATCTAGGTGGGCGCCTGATTTTCCAAAAATTTGAAACTGTATTCCCTCGTTATCTAGGTAGGCACCTGATATTGCCAAAACTTGAAACTGTATTTTCTCATTATCCAGGTGGGCGCTTCAATGCTAAAACTTGAAATGTTTTCCCTCATTATCCAGGTGGACGCCTGATTGCTAAAACTTGAAACGTACTCCCTCGTTATCTAGGTGGGCGCCTGATATTGCAACAAAATAGACAAAACAATATAATTTTTTCTGCCCCAGTTTGGGATCTAGGCATATTTGTGAGTGTTAATCGAATCATGTTACCTACATAGCTCTAAGAATTTAAAAGCTAAATCTCATTATCTAAGAGGGCTTTGAAAAATTAAAAACTAAATCTCATTATCCAGGAGGGTGCTGAAAGCTTTAAAAATTAAATCCAATTATCCAAGAGGGTCCTAAAAATTTTAGATTATATTTCATTATCCAGGAGAGTCCTGGAAATTAAAAACTAAATCACATTATCCAAGAGGGTCCTGAAAAATTTTAAAAATTAAATTCCATTATCCAGTAGGGTTTTGAAATTTAAAAACTAAATCTCATTATCCAAGAGGGTCCGAAAATTAAAACAACAAAATTTCATTATCCTGGAGGGTCCTGAAAACTTAATAACTAAATCCAATATCCAGGAGGGTCCTGATAACTTAAAAACTAAATCCCATTATCCCGGAGGATCCTGAAAAATTTTAAAAATTAATTCACAATATCAAGGAGGGTCCTGAAAATTTAAAAATTAAATCTCATTATCCAGAAGTGTCCTGAAAATTTTTAAACGAAATCCCATTATCTAGGAGGGTCATGAAAACTTTTAAAAATTAAAACTCATTATCCAGGAGGGTCCTGGAAATTTAAAAACTAAATCCTATTATCCAGAAGGGTTCTGAAATTTTTAACAACTAAATCTTATTATCTATGAGGGTCCTGAAAACTTTTAAAAACTAAATCCCATTATCCAGGAGGGTCCTAAAAATTTAAAAACTAAATCCCATTATTAGGGAGGGTCCTGCAAACTTAAAAACTAAATCTCATAATCCAGGAGGATCCTGAAAATTTAAAAACTAAATCTCATTATCTAGGAGGGTCCTGAAAACTTTTTAAAATTAAACCCCATTATACCGGAGGGTCCCGAAAGTTTAAAAATAAAATCCCATTATTCAGGAGGGTCTAAATTTAAAAACTACATCATAATATTCACGAGGGTCCTGAGAATTTTAAAATGACCGTACCATCAATGCTCTTACCTTGGAGGATTTTGAATAAAATTTCTTGCTCCTTGAACCATGCTTTTCCATGGGAGGTCGCTGTGGATTTAAAAATATTCTTGCCCCTGTTTCACACAAATAAAATCGTGGTAGTTTGAAAACGTGGTGATTAGTTTGTATATCATTGCTGAGTGTCTGCTTCAACCACTTTCCTACTTCATTCTAATTATCTGCTTCGGGCTAGCATGGAGTTGTTTGACCTTTTGATTGGAATTGGACCACAAAACCTCTGCATGACCTGAATCTCTCACACTCACTTGTTGCATTGTGTTTTCATTTTGAAATTTGTTGAATCCTCATATTTTCTCAAAATTCAAGACTCACTTGATTGCCTGAACCTCAGTTATCACCCTACTACTTATTCCAAATCATGTCAATTGTGATGTGCCTGGCCGAGCTCTGCTTTGTGCAATTCAGAAGCTGGTAGTAGGCTTTGAAATCCTTTCCTTCTTGTTCAACAAGGCTAATTTGGATGAGACTCATAAAGAAAGACTCAAAGAGCAAAGTGAAATAATTTTTGACAGAAGGAACAAATGAGGATTTTGAACAGAGATGACTGTGTGAAAAGAATGAGAAAAAGAAGACTTATCTGGGGGGGAAGTAGCTAACTCCAATGATCATGACATGCATTTCGGAATGATCAGCCTAACCTCCCAAGCCATCATATTTTAAAGGGAAAAGGGTCAAAACTACCCCTAGACAATTGGAGTTGGTACAATAATGCCCTCCGTCCACCTATTTATAAAATATTTTCCTCACTGTTATCTTTTTGCCTCAAGAATGCCTTATGACTAACGCCCATGTTAGATAAAAAAATTAATTAATTTCCATGTGACATAACGAAAAAAAGGTCAAAACTGCCCCTAGACTATAATAGTTGGTACAATAATACACCCCATCTCAAAAAATCTCTCCCTTCCCCCTTCCCCCCTCCCCCCTCTAGCATGTGGGTTCATATTCCTCTTGTTTTTCTCATCCTTTTTTGGCCTTGCACTCTATTTGAATAATCACTACAAATATCATTAAAGTTTTATTTTCAGACAACCAAAAATTTTTGTCACCAATACCTTACGTCATACAACTTTCAAAAACCCTGTTATGCAAAAAAACGTAAGTAATTTCCATGTACCATCATCCCATTTGCGAAACTTAAGACTCACCTAATTAAAATAAACTCACCCACATTCTAAGACCGTTTTCCGCCGTTACTTTCTCCTCTTTCTTTTAAAAATTATTCCACCAACTAGAACTCTCGTACACCTATTTTTTTCTTTAAGCAAACAAAACTCTCTCTTATGGTTAATCACCTTCCTCTTCCTATTTCTTTGTATATGTACACATCGATATTCCTATTTTTTTTCATCACAGAAATACCATTCATCATCAAATTTTTTTACTACACTTTACTGCTTCATACAATACGCTCAATCAAGTGTTTATTACAGTCACATTCACCAATAAGTCGTATTCTCTCATATTCTTAGGCATATAATCTCAAGTATTTCTCTTGATTTAATTGTCTTTTTTTTAAAAACAATTGGCGGTATTGATATAACCTGAAGATCATCCTTGTACAATAGCTTAATTTACTACGATGCTATATTTGAATAATCACTACAAATATCATTAACGTTTTATTTTCAGACAACCAATCAATGGGACGATGATACATGGAAATTAATTACGTTTTTTTTGCTTAACATGGTTTTTCGAAAGTTGTATGATAAAGTATTAGTGACAAAAAATTTTGGTTGTCTAAAAATAAAACATTAATGATATTTGTAGTGATTATTCAAATAGAGTGCAAGGTCAAAAAAAAGGATGAGAAAAGCAAGAGTAATATGAACCCACACGCTAGGGGGGAGGGGGGAAGGGAGAGATTTTTTGAGACGGGGGTATTATTGTACCAACTCAAATATTCTAGGAGCAGTTTTGACCTTTTTTCGTTATGACACATGGAAATTAATTAATTTTTTTATCTAACATTGCCGTTAGTCGTAAGGGCATTCTTGAGCCAAAAAGATAACGGTGAGGGAATTTTTTTCAAATTAGGTGGACGGAGGGCATTATTGTACCAACTCCAGTTGTCTAGGGTACTTTTGACCCTTTTCCGTATTTTAAATTTGTGTCATGTCTTTATACTTCAAAACCGGGCATGCACTGATCCAATTCCCCTATGAAGTCACGAGCCTCATTCGACTTGTAGTGCCCCGAAGGGTTTTCAATGACAAGCCTCTCTCATTTGTTAATCTCTCAACTCATCGTCACCTTACGGTGCCCGTAAGGGTTTTACCTATAAGACTCTCTCATTTTAAATTTCTCTCAGCTAACAGTCGTCTTACGGTGCCCATGAGGGTTTTTACCGATAAGACTCTCTCATTTTATTCATTTTTCCCTTGTGCCCATGAACAAAGTGTTACCCATTATGTAAATCACACCTCTGTCTCGCTTGACCTGGCATCCTCAAAGATTGATCGGAAGGACTTTCTTTGGACCATAATGTAGGCTTTTGGACCGGGTTAGAAAGAAAGGATGGCACGAAGGATCAAAATAATTTAAGACGAAAGGGTTCTAAATTACAACCTTTGGAATCAAATCTTTAGGCAAAATTAAAACTCCTGCCCCAGTTTCTGTTGGTCTGAGGAATTTTGATTTTTGTTTTGATGGGACCGAATCGTAAGGCTGACTACGTATCCTTAAAAGGAATCAAGTCGAACGTAATTCAAAAGAAATTTGTTGGTTTTGTTGCTTTTACTTTTCTTTTCTTTTCTTTTTTTTCTTTTCTTCGTCTCTTTTTTTCTTCTCTCTTTTTTCTTTTATTTTTTTTTTTTATTTTCCTTCTCTTCTTTATCATTCTTCTTATTTTCACTCATTCTTCATCATCTTTTCATTCTCTACTTCTGCTACTGATTCTAAAATAGGGGTGTGATAGAGAATAAATAAGGCTCAAAAGGGGTAGAAAATGATGAATGTGTTTGGGTAGCGGAACAAAACTCCTTCATCATTTCAACTATAAACATGCCAAGAAAAAAATACAACTAAAGGTAAGCAAAGAAATCATACATAATACCTCTTAACTGCATCAGAAGTAACAGCCATATCTACACATTTGCCTTCTATATATGTTAAATACAAAGCACCATTGTGCAACATTGTTGTCACTATGAAAATTTGGGGAGAATATTTCGTAAGCTTCCGCCTGATGAGGAAGGATGCGTTTCAATGCCATATAGCCCACTTAAAATTTTCGAGGATGCACCTTCTTGTTGTATTCTCTAGCCATTCTCTTATGATACAACTTACCATGACATACCGGAGTCAATCTTTTCTCATCAATTAAACTCAACTGTTCGAGCTGGGTTTTTACCCACTCATCATCATTAATCTCAGCTTTTGCAATGATCTGATGGGATGCAATCTCAACTTCAGCAGGTATAACTGCCTTGGTTCCGTATACCAGCAAATAAGGAGTTGCACCTACTAAAGTACGAACAGTAGTGCGATAACTCAGTAAGGCAAAAGGCAACTTTTCATGCCACAGCCTGGAACTTTGAACCATCTTATGAAGTATCTTCTTTATGTTCTTATTGGAAACCTCAACAGCTCTATTTGACTTGGGGCGATAGGAGTGGACTTCCAATGCATGATCTTGAATAGTCTGCATACCTCTTTCATCAAATGACTATTAAGGTTAGCAACATTGTGTGTGACGATTACCTTAGGAATTTCGAACCGACAAATGATGTTTGAATGAACAAAATCCACCACTGCCTTCTTGGTCATGGACTTGAAAGTTATTCGACCCATTTGTTTAAGTAATTAATGGCCACAAGAATAAACCTATGCCTGTTCGACGTTGCATGCTCAAATTGTCCAATAACATCCATGCCCCAAGCAACAAAGGGCCAAGGTGCAGACATTGTGTGTAACTCAGATGGAGGAGAATGAATCAAATCACTGTGTACCTGGCATTGATGACACTTGCAGACAAAACTAATACAATCATGTTCCATGGTGAGCCAATAATAACCTACTCGAAGTATCTTCTTCGCCAGCACATACCCATTCAAATGCAGACCACAAACTCTAGAATGTACTTCGGCCATGGTAATTGAAGCTTCTTTAGCATCTATGCACCTCAGTGGTCCTAAATCCAGAGTCCACTTGTAGAAGATTCCACTAATTAAGAAAGATCCACTAGCCAGACGTCGAATGGTTCTTTTTTGATCACTTGTAGCATGTACTGGATATACCCCCAACCTGATGTATTCCTTGATATCATGGAACCAAGGTTCGCCATCAATTTTTTCTTCCCCCACATTACAATAAGCATGTTGATCATGAACTTGGATATGCACGGGATCGACATAAGCCTTGTCCGAATGATGTAACATTGACTCCAGAGTAGCCAAGGCATCAATAATCTCATTATGAATCCTCGGAATATGTCTAAATTCAACCAAACTGAATCATTGACAAAGTTCATGCAGGCACTGTCGGTACAGTATGAGCTTCAAATCTCGAGTCTCCCATTCTCCTTGAATTTGATGAACCAACAGATTAGAATCTACCAGAACCAGCAGTTCCTAGACTCCCAATGTCTATAGCTAACCTCAAACCCAGAATGCATGCTTCGTACTCACCCATGTTGTTGGTGTAATAAAATCGAAGTTGGGCTATCACAGGGTAGTGTTGCCCTATTTCAGAGATAAGTACAACCCTTATTCTGACACTTTTCATGTAGCAGCTCCATCAAAGAAGAGTTTCCAACCTGTCTTTTCATCATGGTCAACCTCGTCAACGCACATGACCTGTTCATCACTAAAATAAGTATTCAGTGGCTCATATTCATCATCCACCAGATTCTTGGCCAAGTGGTCAGCCAAGGCTTGGGTTTTCATCACCGTCCGAGTCACATAGATGATGTCAAACTCTGTAAGTAAAATCTACCACTTTGCCAATCTTCTCATGGGCATAGGCTTCTGAAAGATATACTTCAGGGGATCCATGCAAGAAATGAGGTAAATAGTGTAGGACGACAGATAATGCTTCAGCTTTTTATCCACCCAAGTGAGGGCGCAACACGTCTTATGAAGCAGAGTGTACTTAACCTTATAAGGAGTGAACTTCTTACTTAGATAATAGATTGCTCGCTCATTCTTACATGTGATGTCATGTTGACCCAATACATAGCCGAAAGATTTATCCAAGACTGTCAAATAGAGAATTAACAGTATTCAGGCTCTGGTGGGACCAACACAGGTGGATTCGACAGGTACCTCTTAATCTTATCAAATGCTTCCTGACACTCGCCAGTCCAATTGATTGCAACATTCTTCTTTATTAGCATAAAGATAGGCTCACGGATTTTCGTGAGCTAAGCAATGAACCTGCTAATGTAATTTAGCCATCCAAGCAAACTCATCACATCTGTTTTGTTCTTTGGAAGCGGCAACTCTTGAATGGCTTTATCTTCGACGGATCTAACTCAATAGCGCCTCTACTAACCACGAATACTAGCAGCTTCCTTGACGGGACACCGAATGCATATTTCACTAGGTTGAGCTTGAGGTTGTACCTGTGGAGCCTTTAGAAAATATTCCTCAAGTCCTTAACATGGTCAAACAGCTTATTTGACTTCACGATCGCTTCATCTACATAAACCTCAATCTCCTTATGTATCATGTCTTGAAATATAGTGGTCATCGCCCTCATATATGTTGCCCCAGCATTCTTCAGGCCGAATGGAATTACCCGGTAGCAATATGTCCCCCATGGCGTGATTAATGTTGTCTTTTTGCATCTTCCTCATCCATCAAAATCTGGTGATATCCCACGTAACGATCCACAAAACACACAATCTCATGCTTGGCACAATTATCAATCAGAATGTGAATGTTCACCAATGAAAAATCATCCTTCAAGCTTGCTTTGTTAAGATCACGGTAATCAACACAGACCCTGGTCTTACCATCCTTCTTCGATACTGGCACAATACTAGCTAACCAAGTGGGATATCAAGTGACCCGAATGACCTTTGTAGTAAGCTGCTTTGTGATTTCTTCCTTGATCTTCACATTCATATCAGTCTTGCAATTTCGCACCTTTTTCTTGACAGGAGGGAATGCTGGATCAGTTGGTAATTTATGAACTACCAGATCAGTTCTCAGGCCCGACATATCATCATATGACCATGCAAAGAAATATTTGTACTCAAACAATGTTTTGATTATTTCCTCCTTAACTTACGATTCTAAATGCACACATATCTTGGTTTTCCTAACATCATGATGGTCCCCAAAATTTATTGCTTCGGTTTCAATCATATTAGGCTTTGGGTTTTCTTCAAATTATTTTTAGCTCTGTACCGATTTCCTCAAATGCTCCTTCTTCATCGTATTCTATTTCATCATCACATTCTAATTCTTGGATTGTTATTTCAGAATTATATTGGCTTTTAAGACTCAGCTGAAAATTCTTCATGCATGTCATGTCATTGTAACCAACATAAAAAGAATTATACAAAAGAAAAAAGAACAAAATAAAATGCTATTAAGAATAATGGAAACGGAAAATTGCATTTCATTGAAAATAAAAGGATAGAAGGGTTTGAACATCAAAACAAACAAAAACTAAAAATTTGGATTACAACCCTGGGATAACCCAGATGACAGAAAGGAAAACAAAGCCAACTACCAAAACTCCTTCACGATGGGGAGAGGAGTAGCTTCCAATTGCTAAGTTTCACGTTTGGGACAACGAGCTGCACATCTGCTTCACTAGAGCCTTCACCAGTTTCTACCATATTCACCTCATCGAACACACTTTGGAACCTCTAGATCAGTTCCTCATCAACAATAACCACATGTTTTGGGATTGAGGAGGTTGGAGGCTTCTCGGCCCCTGGTTTGACAAAAGACTTAGAGATGTATGGGATGGGCTTGGGGAGCAACCATGCCTTCTGTTTCAAATTATTAACCCTTTTCATGCCCTTCTTTGTGGGCGTGAATCCCAAACCAAACATACCAGGATTCGAACTGGGGCACACTGGATGCACAATACCTTGTAGAGATGAGCCTATTCTTTTGCCCGGCATAAAACCATTCATCAACATTTCATTCGCAACCATGACGGACGTGAGGATAGCTTAGGACCCGGAATGCATTTTCCTTCAGGAATTTTC
Organism: Nicotiana benthamiana; assembly: GCA_034376525.1. NCBI lineage: Eukaryota > Viridiplantae > Streptophyta > Magnoliopsida > Solanales > Solanaceae > Nicotiana > Nicotiana benthamiana. Next base: position 79,074,147 of record CM067330.1, read on the forward strand.
TCAACAGAATTTATTTCAAAAGTCTGATAGACCCAAGGTCCCTTATCATCTTCAGCTTCCATAAACGAAACACTTGTGTCATTACAAGCTGACAAGTCCTCATCACCATGCACAATTATCTCCCTTCTGTCCCACTTCACCATTTGGTGCAGACAAGATGGAGCTGCCTTAGCAGCATGTATCCAGGTCCTGCCTAACAATAGGTTGTATGAGACAGCCACATCCAACACTTGGAATTCCATGGTGAACTCAATTGGCCGTACCGACACTTCGAGCATTGTATCTCTAACAGAATCTTTACCTCCCCCATCAAAGCCTCGAACACACACTATTCAAGTGGATTCTTTTTGTGCCTATTTTTAGTTTTTGCAGAGTAGACATGGGACATATATTTGCACTAGAGCCATTATCAACCAACACCTTTAAGACGATAGAATCCTCGCACTTCACGGTGAGATAAAGAGATCGGTTGTGTTTTGTACCCTCGATAGGAAATTCATCGTCTGAGAAAGTGATCCTGTTTACTTAAAAGACCCTGTTAGCTATCTTTCCAAGTGACTCACTGTGATCTTGTCAGGAACATGTGCCTCATTCAAAATCTTCATCAAGACCTTATGATGTTCATCTTAATGTATTGGCAAAGACAACAGAGAAATCTGAGCTGGTGTTTTCCTTAACTGCTCCACAATGGAATAATCATGCACTTTTATCTTTTTCAAGAACTCTTCACCCTCTTCCTCAGTGACCGGTTTCTTTACTGGCATTTGGCTATCCTTGAATGGCTTGGCTTTCCTTAATTCTTCTGGGGTGAAACATCTTCCGGAACGAGTCAATCCTCCAATTTCATTAACTTCCTCCTCTATTTCTTTTCCTTTGTACGTCACCACCACTTGTTTGTAATTCCATGGAATAGCCTTGGCATCCACCACTAGCAGATGGGGTTACTGGCTTAATGATGATAGGGATAATAGGAGCCCCCTTCACAACTATGACAAGCTTACTTAGAATCCCTGGCACTACCACTTTTGAGCTTTCTGGACTTGCCCCAATATCTTTTAACATCCCTTTCATGACCAGCATCGGTGGTTTCAAATTGAGCGAGCTCGACTTTTCTATCACCCCTTAAACTATCAAAGACTTTGCCTTGGTAGAGTCTGGGGCTTTAACCAAATTACTTTCACTAGCCTGAATCATCATGAAGGACATAGAAGACTTCTTGGACTACCCATTCTTGTAAACTATTTCAATCATATTTGTCTCTGCATGGGCTGGCAAAGGGTTTTAGTTGATGTTTGGTGCATTTGGGTTTTGGACTATAATTTGGTTTTTATTATGAGCTCTTGGATTGCCTGTTTCAAATTCCTACACTTCTCTATGTCATGCCCTGTTGCATCAGAATAATAGGTGCATCTTAGGGAATAATCGAGGTTCTTTGGAGGTGGATTTGGTATGTTTGACTCAATTGGCCTCAAGACGTCCAACTGCCTTAACCATTGAAATAGACTAGCATAGGACTCTCCAAGCGGGGTAAAAGTTTGTTTTCGCTACTGCCTCTCTCTTCTATTTTTTGGCCTTGATCGAAAGTTTGAACCAGTGGTGTTTTAGCAATGTTGTGGGGGTGGATAGGTGTTTTGTGGAGCTAGATAAATATTCTGCAAAGCGGGAGCATGCCATTGCGGGTAAGGAGGGGGTTGAGCATATGAATTTGCATAGTGAACAAGGTATTGGGATGGCCTGGCTTAGTATTGGGGATTTTGCGGGGAAAAGTAATGTTGAGGTGGATTATTTGGAGCTTGGGTGTATGTTTGAGGTCGGGGTTGAGGATGGGCGTACTGATAAGGTGAACTTCTCTGGCCATACAATGATCTGGAGACAACCATAGTGACATCATCCTTCTTCTTTATGCCTAACAAACTTCCGGTACCACTCTGGATTGCCTGAGTGGTTGCTTTTATAGCAGAATAGCTCATGATCTTACTCGACTTGAGGCCCTCTTCCACCATTTCTCCCATCTTCACCACATCATTGAAAGACTTACCAGTGTCTGAGATCAAGTGGCCATAGTAAGTGGGCTCTAGGGCTTGAAGAAAGTATTTAACAATCTCGTCTTCTTCCATTGGAGGATTGACTCGTGAAGCTTGCTCCCTCCATCAGAACCCGTATTCTTTAAAGCTTTCACTGGGTTTCTTTTCCACCTTGGTCATAGATAGGCGGTATGTAACAACTTCTATATTGTACTGAAAGTGCCGGGGAAAGGCCTGAGCCATATCATCCCAGTTGTACAACCTGGTAGAGTCCCGATGGGTGTACCGTTCTAAAGTTTTCCCACTAAGACTTTGGCTAAATTATGTCATTAGCAATTTGTCTTTTCGCCCGGCACCTCTCAGTTTGCTACAATAACCCCTCAAATGAGCTACAGGGTCCCCATGTGCATCATACATGTCAAACTTAGGCATTTTGAACTCGGTAGGAAGTTGGACATCGGGGAACAAACACAAATCCTTGTAATCCACACTCACCTGGTTTCCCAACCCCTGCATATTTATTAATTATTGATCCAGACTTTGTACCTTCCTAAACATCTCTTCTTGCTCTGCATTCTTGGGTGGCTTGTCAGTCTCAACATGAGGCTCAAATTTGGGAGTGTAAGGATAAGGATCTGAGACTTTCAAGGTGGGCTCCGGTGCATAGTAGTGGGTATTTGGAGCGGGAAATGTAGTCTCACTAGAGGATCGATGGAGGGTAGCTTGTGGAGAGGGTACAAAATTAGGAGCAGATGACGGGGCAGGTTACGAGGTTATTTGGTCTAGTGGAGCATCAAAGTTTGGGCCGAAGTGCCGGAGTAGTGGTGGTAAGGGGTAAAGCTAGGTGCGTGTTGTGAGGAAAGATCAAGGGTATTGGGTGTCACAACTCCTTTTGGCTACTACTGCATCCTGGAAAAGGTATAATAAATAGAGTTTTTTCCAATTTAAGTGACAATCAAAACGGGATTAATTATTAAAAATCAGAGTTGCCAATTGAGAGATTTATGGTGTTCCAAGTCACCATTTAGAATCCCGAATCGTGGATAAAATGACTTTGTTTAATAGTCCGCGAACTAGAAATCTGGGTAAGGAATTCTGTTAACCCGGGAGAAGCGGATAGGAATTCCCTGATTCCGTGGTTCTAGCACGGTCGGTCAACTATTATATTTGGCTTAAAACAATCTGATTTTATACAATTATGAGCCTATGTGCATTTAAATCTTTCAAACGCTTCTATTATTATTTTTTAAAGAAAATTGCAACGTTGTTAAATTATGTCTCGAACCACGTCACATAAATGCACTCGTGATTTTTGACACATTCCAACTTCATTGAAATTTGGATTTGTGGTCACATAAATGTGCACCCGAATTCAGGAGAGGTAAATTATTAAACTAGCGCACCTAAAGTAAATATGCATTTGCGACTTTGCGAGAGCCGTGGAATTTACTAAATGGCACGCCTAGGAATCTAAAGATCAATTCAAGATTAAATAAAGAGAGGGCCATGCAATTGTTATTTTGTTGGGCATAGCGCGTCTCAGTTTATTATTTAAAAAGGAAAATTCCAAAGCAAACTATTGTTCTTTACTAAATTTGTCTCAAATAAAACCTAATTAATGAACATTGCATAACTTAGCCCTTAAGTTCAAGCCATCAGGCCTCGAAATGAGCCCAAAGAGGAGGAACCCTTTATCCAACCTTACCAGACTAGCAATCATGAGCCTTACCAAATTAAGACCAAATTGGGTTGTACATTAGTCAAGCTGAAGTCCAATACATCGAAGGCAGGGTTTTGAGCCCTGATCTTTTATGGATCCAAGCGAGATCCCGATTCGATTATAGCGAAGTGATGCGCATTTAATCAATTCAAGCAGGCTGTTAATTATTCAAGTAATACATATAATGTTGAGGGAATTAATATGAAAAAACTAATTAAAACCTAAAACTTAGACACATGACCGCTGATTTTGAAACGAAATTAATCATTGAAATGCTTTATAACTTGAGCTGACCATATATATGAACTTTCATAAATAAAAACTTGACTCCAAGTTTCGTGCTACAGAAGTAAAACAAACACCACGCTCCTGATCTCCTATTGACGATTAACAAATTTCAAGACCTTAAATAGACTTAACTTACCCTAGCATTACACTAGACAGCTACACCATTACAAATTATAACGAAATGAGAGTAAGTTTTACAGTCCTTATACAGTCCATATACAAACCAAAAGAAATAGAATGAACTACATAAGCAGACCCATATTGTCATCTACCTAACATACAGTCCATATACAAACCAAAAGAAATAGAATGAACTACATAAGCAGACCCATATTGTCATCTATCTAACATACACAAATCCAATGTCATAAATTAAGTTTCATAGGCAGCTAGCTATATACTATCTCCAATCCAACTATAGCCATTCCACAGTCCAAGTAAACATAAATCAGGAAGCAATGCTTCCTTTCCATTTCAATTAAAAGCATTACATCAAGCAGCCTTTGAATGTGTACCTGTAATGAAGCAAAGGGAAAGACATATGAGTAGGCAGTCAAGAGAACAGTAGAAGTAGAACCAACAAATCTTCAGCAAATGCAGCAAATAGACCAAGTTCAATTCCAAAATTTTGAATATGAGGAGTTGTCAAATAAATTTGTATATTGATTTTAACTACTGAGAGCTGGGATTAATTATGAAGAAAATAAATCTAATGAAGCAACATTTTAGGAAAGTTTTGACTCTAAACGTCTTTCAGGATTTCCTGGGAACTTTAGGGAATTTTTATGGCTTTTTCAGAATTCAGAAGTCTTGGGAAGTTTTTAGGGTTTTCAATATGCCAGAACCCCCTTATCAAAGGCATTAGGGTGCCATTTTTATATCCAAAGCTTAGGGAAACTCTCTTTTTTATGTTTACTCTTTAGTCACTCTTCCTATTTTAAGATTTTATTCACTTAATCCCTTAATTATTAATTAGTTAGCCAAGTAATGGAATTGGAGTCTTAGAATTATGACTTTAACCCTCTTCTAGAAGGGCCTAGCATTTTTATCCAATTCTAAGCACCTAAATAATCCCTGGACCTATTGTGGAATTACAAACCCAAATATTAACTGAACATCAACTTTTTTAACCTTGGTTTACAACAATCTGCTATAACAAAATGTCCTAAGGTCTGAAACAATGGACCCAAGTAACTCTAAAGGACTTGAATTAATTAATTAAAGTTCAAATCAACAAACACTAATGACGATTCAACAAAATCAGTACAATCATGCATCAAATACAAGTCTAACAAATACAAGACTATAAAAAATCAAAACAAGGTCAAACTAACAAAAATCAAAATCAAGGAATAAACACGGATTAACTTCCAACAAACAGACATGAGCTAATAAAATCAGTCAAGATAGAATAATGAGAAAAAGAAAAATAGAAGATATTCAAGAGAAGAACAAACACAGTGAGCATATGTATTCAAAGAAACAACTATGGTTTATAGACCAGTATGAACAAAACTATACTAGCGGATGATCTTAACCTACAAAAAGAATGAAACATGGACTAAGCCAAACAGAACAAGAAAGAAAAGATCATGAAAACTAAAAACACATTTAAACTAAACAGAAAATGGCATACAAAAATGATACTTAATTAAATTTAGAGAGATTGAGGGTTTTAGCTTAAACTCTTGAGCTTCCGCAAGTGTTGTTAAAAGGATTTTGGACGATTTTGATTTAAAATTCGAACCAAATGGGGACGATTCGAGGTTCATGGGTTGACAATTTGGGACGAGGAGGGCAAGGGGATTATATGGTATTGATTTGGCGGATTTTGGAAAAAGTTGAACATTCGCCGGATTTTTAAAATTAAAATTCGAGAAGTTGTATTGTGATTCGAGGGAAACTGGTGTTAGATCTGTGGCGAGGATGAAGAGGGGAATCTAGGGTGTAAGCTGTGGGATGTTTTGTGGCCGGCCGCCACCATGGAAGGCAGAGCTGTCAAATTTTAGAGTCTTATTCGACGAGATTGAGAGACATTTGAGGGAAAGGGGTGGTGGGTTGGAAAAGGGAGGTTGAGAAGGTGATATGATTTAATTTTGGTTTCATTGGAGCTATGCCACCGGCGGCGGCAATTTTCGGTCGGCAGTGGATGGTAGAGAGACAGATGGACTGGGGTGGCGTTACACTAGAGATGTTAGGGTGTTTGGGAGATGGTTTGGAGGGGTGCGGGGAGTGTTCCGACATTTATATGCTTAGTTTAGGCTAGTTTCGGACTGTTTGATATACTGAGATCAACGATCCAGATCAATGGGACAAAAACGATGTTGTTTTGGATTTCAAGGCTGGACCGGGTTTGGGGACGTGGGTTTGGGCTGGGGACTGGGTAGTTTTTGGGCTAGCCCAAATATATTTTCCTCCTTGGTTTTCTTTTATATCCTTTTTCGACCTTTATTTCTTCTTTTTTATTTTTTTATTATTATTAATATATGTATATATATATATATATATATATATATATATATATATATATATATATATATATATATACACATTTTAGATTTTGTTAAAATACAAAGACCTATTTAAGTTCCAAATCTCAACTAATTATTTTCCAAGACTAAATCCTATGGTGAACTCGAAAATTAAAAGCAAAACAATACAAAAGAACTATTTTTGTTATTTTCCGTCCTTTTTCCTCTCTTTTTTTTAAAAGTAAATCCTAAAATCAAAATTAACTCCTAATAAAATCATTCTACCAAATTAAATTAATTAGTTCTAAATGAAAATTGTCACAAATAATTAAATGTAAAGAAAGACTGCATCAATTCCAAAAATTAAAATTAAAAGCAAAGGTAAACTATATTTGTGATTTTGGTACTTTTGCAAACTCCTAATTACTGTTTAATTCGTAAAATATGTAAAACTACTCTAAATGCAATGCATATATTTTTTTATTTTTATGAACTAAAAATGCACACACGAAGGCCTCTTTTTTGTATTTTGGTAGTTGGGACTACCAGGAGCTGTGATTTCACTGTCGTTGCTGCTGCTACTACTGCTAATGCTAGACCTCCTTATTATATCTTGTGAAAAAGGAAGCAGCTAAACTAATCTATGAACTATGGATTACAAAAGAACCTATCTACGTCTTCAATATTGCACTTGATCTTTATTGCCTTGCTGCCTTGTGTTTCTTCCTGTAAATTCCTTGTTGACTTCTTGTTTTCTCTTTTCTATGTGTGATTACCAAGACTTGAAACTTGAAACGTATTCCCCTGTTCTGGCAGGTGGGCGCCTGATTACCAAAACTTGAAACTTGAAAAATATTCCCTTGTTCTGACAGGTGGAGGTCTGGTTATCGAAATTTGAAACTTGAAAAATATTCCCTTGTTCTGAAAGGTGGGCGCCTGATTGCCAAAACGTGAAATTTCTAAAAGTATTCCCTTGTTCTCCAGGTGGACGCCTGATTACCAAGACTTAAATTTGAGAAATATTTCCTTGTTCTCCAGGTTGGTGCCTAATTACCAAGACTTGAATTTGAGAAATATTTCCTTGTTCCTACAGGTAGGCGCCTGATTGCCAAAACTTGAAATTTTGAAAAGTATTCCCTTGTTCTTCAGGTGGGCGCCTGATTACCAAGACTTGAATTTGAGAAATATTACCTTTTTCTCCAGGTGGGCGCCTGATTACCAAGACTTGAATTTGAGAAATATTCCCTTGTTCTCCAGGTGGGCACCTGATTACTAAGACTTGAAATTTTGAAAAATATTTTCTTTTTTCTTCAGGTGAGCTGCTCTCTTCAGGGGGAGTTAATGCGTGTTGCACTCTTTTTGCCTTACAAGGTTTTGTTCCACTGGATTTTCCCTGCAAGGTTTTTAACGAGGCAACCAATAGGCGCATTTCTAAATATGTGTACACTTTTTCCTTTTGTAGAATTTTTTTCTCACTGGGTTTTATTTTAGTTAAGGTTTTAACGTTGCACATTATTTATTGAGTAGACATTCAAGGGGAGTGTTAAGAATAGAATTCTATTTAGGGTGAATGTCTATCTTGTAGAGAGTTTTACTTTGAGGCTAAGTCATTTTTCCTCCTATAAATAGAGGGATCTTACCCCATTGTAAATCAATGATTACCAAGACTTAATTTCAAAAAATATTCCCTTTTTCTCCAAGTGGGCGCCTGATTACTAAATCTTGAAATTTTGAAAAATATTCCCTTGTTCTTCAGGTGGGCGCCTGATTACCTTGACTTGAATTTTGAAAAATATTCCCTTATTCTCTTGGTGGCGCCTGATTGCCAAGACTTTAATTTGAGAAATATTCCATTATTCTCCAGGTGGGCGCCTGATTACTAAAACTTGATATTTTGAAAAATATTCCCTTGTTCTTCAGATGGGCAACTGATTACCAAGACATGAATTTCGAAAAATATTCTCTTGTTCTCCAGGTGGGCACCTGAATTCCAAGAGTTGAATTTGAGAAATATTCCCTTGTTCTCCAAGTGGGCGCCTGATTACTATAACTTGAAATTTTGAAAAATATCCCCTGAGACTGGTGCTTGTGTACCGGATCACAACAAAACAAACAAAACACAAGAAATCTTTTTGCGCCAGTTTGGTGCTGGGTGGATCTGTGAGTATATATGTCTAAATCTAAGCTACGTCCCATTATCTATAGGGTCCTGACAATTCTTAGCTGAGGACAACTTTAAGATTATGTTATGTTTCTCAAAAGGTATTATTTTCCCCTATGTCTTGTTCTGAGTTATATCAATAGGGGATCTGCTGGTGACTGGTTATTAAAGATACTTCCATTATCCAGGCGGGTCCTGACAACTCTTAATTAGATAACAAAATTTGTCTATTGGGGGTTAGTATTTTAAAGCTACGTCCCATTATCCAGGAGGGTCCTGACAATTCCTACGATTAATCTCATTATCCAGGCGGGTCCTGACGACTCTTGTTGACTCTTGTTGGGGAAATATTTGAGCCCGCCCATGTTACCCTACTGTTTTTGTTTTAGGCTAAGTCCCATTTTTCAGGAGGGTCCTGATAACTCTTAGCTGAATCCTACTTCAACATACAAGTCATTTTATGCCCTTTACTATCCATGATTTAAATGAGTCTCATTTTCCAAGAGGGTCATAAGGGTTCCAACTTAAATGCCAATTCTAACTTCGGGTTGTTTCTGCTAGTGATTATTGTCCAGGAGGGTTTCTGCGACTTTTAATGGGGGAGGTGTTGGTGCTTGCCCATGTTACCCGCGCCTGTTTGAGTTTTAATCTGTGTTCCATCTCAACTTCCATGCTTCTTTTAACCCACAATTATTTCTGTTCGGGTTTGCTAGTTAAAGTTTGTCCCATTGTGCTCTTTGCTGGGGAGGATATTTATGATGGACTTTGTCCATTTTCATTTTGAACTGAGTCCCAGTTCCATGTGGGCACTAAGATTTTGATCATACCTTCCATGTGCCTGCCTTCTCCTGTGGATGGCCCCCTTAGTCTCTTCTGGAATTTTTCTGCCCCTGTGTCAATCAAGGAGAACTTGTCAGTTTGAAAAGTGTTGGTTACCTTGCGGCATTCTTGTTGAAAGTGGCCTCCCCACTGTCGTGTTCCGTTGTGTTCCATTTTCCCTGTTGATAATGAGTTGCTTGAGTTGCTCAGCTGACCACCCAAACCTTTACGGCTTTACTTTGCTCCCCATTATTTTGTTACATTTCTATCCCTTTGCCAGAATCCTTGCACCTTTCTCAAGATTACCAAGTCAATGTATTGTGCTTGGCTGACCCTCTTCCCCTTGTAACTTTACTCTGTTCCTCATCTTTCTGTTGCATTTCTGAGCCTTTGCTGAAATTCTTACATCCTTTCTTGAGATTACCCGGTCGGTTTACGATGTTTGGCTGAACCTTGACCTTTGTGGTTTTACTTTGCATCCCCATCTTTGTGTGGCGCTCCTTCACTTTGCCCACTCTTCTCTCTTCCATAAATTTTATCATTGAAGCTCTTGTGAATCCCTCCCCTTGCTGTTTCAGACTTTGTTGCCTTTGTTAAGTTTTGGGTGTCATGCGCTTTGTCCCTTTTGGAGATGATAATAGGCTTTGATATTTCTCTCGTTTGCTTAATCAAAAGTCTTTAGAGACTCGAAAGGAAATGAAATGCAATGACTCAGAATTGTATTTAGGGTAAAGAATTCCAATTTCACTGACTATTGAAGGGAAGAGAAATGAAATCTATCTGAGGAGGAGCTGCTGGTTTCTCATGATCATAACATGCACTTCGGCCTAGTCGACCTATTCTGTCCCAATGACTGGCCTTCTGTTGCCATGCTTTCGTTGTTGTGACCATTTCCAACCCGATTCCTTCAACCAAACCCTAACTTTGCTTGCCTTACGATGTTCTGAACGGATCTCCCCTAACTGCCCCTTTTTGATTGTTGCTTCTTACCTTGCCTTCTCCTCATGGTGCCCGTGAGGGTTTTCACCAATGAGACTCTCTCATTTTATTTCTCTCAACTCGAATTGCCTTACGGTGCCTGTGAGGGTTTTCACCAATAAGACTCTCTCATTTTATTATTTTCTGCAAGAACTAGAATGTCGTCCCGAGGTATGGTCCCCTTCTCCTTGCTTGACCTGGCCTTTCTTACAAATTTATTAGAAGGTCTTTCTTTGGACTGTAATGTAGGCTTTGGATAGTGTTAGCAAGAAGGGATGTGAAAGGCTCAAAAATTGCTTTTATAGATTCAAAATTTAAAACTTTCGGAATCCAAACCAACACAATTACTACCCCAATTTCTTGCTTGGGGCCTTTCGATTTCATTTGAATATGATCGAGCTGTGCTGTTGCCTACATATCCTAAAAAGGAATCAGGTTATATGCTCTGTCCATCCTCTGTTGATACAACTGGACGTGACACACCGCTACCAATCTTTTCTCGTCAATCAAACTCAATTGCTCCAGATGAGTTTTAACCTATTCTTCATCGTCGATTCCTTCTTCAGCCATGATCCAAAGGGAGGGGATTTCAATTTCAGTCGGGATACTGTTTTTGTTCCATATACCAACAAGTATGGGGTTGCCCCTACCGAGGTGCGAACGGTGGTGTGATAGCCTAACAATGCAAAGGGTAACCTTTCATGCCACTGCCTGGACCATTCCACCATTTTACAAAGTATCTTCTTTATCTTCATATTCGCTTCCTCGACCACTCTGTTCGCCTTGGGGCGATACGCGGTGGAATTTCGATGTGTGATCTTGAACTGCTGACATACTTCTTTCATCAAGTGATTGTTGAGATTTTCCCCATTATCAGTGATGTGAGTCTTGTGGATTCCAAACTGACAAATAATATTTGCATGTACAAAGTCGACCACGGCCTTCTTGGTCACTGCCTTGAAGGTTTTGGCTTCCACCCATTTGGTGAAATAGTCAATAGCAACCAGGTGAACTTGTGCCCATTAGAAGCTGCCGGCTCGATGTGCGTGATGACATCTATGCCCCAAGCAACGAAAGGCCATAGTGCAGACATCGTATGCAATTCAGATGGCGAGGAGTGAATTAAGTTTCCATGCACCTGACATTGGTGTCATTGGCGCACAAAGCTGATACAATCCCGCTCCATGGTGAACCAATAATATCCTTCCCAGAGGATCTTATTTTCCAAAACATATCCGCTCATGTGTGGCCCGTAGATGCCAGCTTGCACCTCATTCATGATGCTATCTCCTGCCCGGCATCTACGCATCTTAACAAACCAAGATCCGGTGTCATTTTGTAATAATATTCCTCCGCTGAAGAAAAACCCACTTGACAGGCAACGGATTGTTCTCTTCTGGTTACTCGTGGCTTGTACCGGGTACACACCTCTCCTGATATATTCTTTGATGTCGTGGAACCAAGGCTCACCATCAAGCTCTTCTTCCACCATGTTGCAATAAGCATGTTGATCATGGACCTAGATATTTATCGGGTCAACATATGCCTTGTTCAGATGATGTAACATTGACGCTAAAGTAGCCAAGGCATCAACGACCTTATTGTGAATTCTGGGGATAAGCCTGAACTTTATTGACTGGAATCGTTGACAAAGATCATGGAAGCATTGCCAGTATGGTATTATCTTTAAGTCTCTTGTTTCCCACTCCCCTCGAATTTGGTTTACCAGAAGGTCTGAGTCTCCTAAGACCAAGACTTCCTGGACACCCATGTTTGCTGCTAACCTCAAACCCAAAATGCATGCTTTATATTCTGCCATGTTGTTGGTGCAACAGAAGCGAAGTTGAGCTGTGACCGGGTAGTGATGCTCTTCAGAAATGAGCACTGCTCCTATCGCGACACCTTTCATGTTGGCAGCCCTATCGAAGAACAATTTCCATCCCGACTTCTCATCCTATTCCATTTTTATCAATATGTATCACTTCCTCGTCCGGGAAGTATGTTTTCAAGGGATCATATTATTTATCTATCGTATTCTTAGCTAAATGGTATGCCAATGCTTGTGCTTTCATGGCAGTCCTAGTCACGTAGATAATGTCAAACTCGGTGAGCAAAATTTGCCATTTTTCTAGCCTTCTTGTAGGCATTGGCTTCTAGAAAATGTACTTCAGCAGGTCCAGACGTGAGATGAGATAAGTGGTATATTATAACAAGTAATATTTTAACTTCTGGGCTACCGCCGTCAAGGCACAGCATGTCCTTCCAAGATAAGCATACTTAACCTCATAGGCCGTGAATTTCTTGCTGAGGTAGTATATGGCCTTCTCTTTCCTCCCGGTGACATCGTGCTGACCCAACACACATCCAAATTAGTTGTCTAATACTCTCAAAAGTAAAATCAAGGGCCTTCCTGGTTCTGGCTGGACCAATACCGGTGGGTTCGACAAATATTCCTTTATCTTATCAAAAGCCTCTTGGCACTCTCCCGTCCATTTCACCTCAGCATCATTTTTCAATAGATTAAAGTTGGGCTCGCAGATGGTTGTGAGCTGAGCAATAAACCGACTGATGTAATTAAATCTTCCCAATAGACTCATCATTTCTGTTATATTCCTCGGTGGCAGTAGTTCTTGTACAGCTTTTATCTTTGATGGGTCTATTTCGATGCCTCGTCGACTGACTATGAACCCTAGCAACTTCCCCGAGGGGACCCCAAATGCGCATTTTGCTGAGTTGAGTTTGAGGTCATACCTGCGGAGCCTTTGAAAAATTTCCTCAGGTATTTAACATGATCGGATTGCTTTCTGGACTTCACTATCACATCATCCACAAAGACCTCAATTTCCTTATGTATCATACCATGGAAAATGGTGGTAATGGCCCTCATGTATGTCACCCCGGTGTTCTTCAAACCAAAAGGCATGATCCTATATGTTCCCCACGGTGTGATAAATACTGTTTTCTCCGAATCTTCTTAATCCATTAAGATCTGGTTGTAGCCTGCTTAAAAATCCACGAACGACCCGATCTCATGCTTCGCACAATTGTCAATCAATTTGTGAATGTTCGGTAGGGGGAAATTGTCCTTCGGACTTGCTTTGTTGAGGTTATGGTAATCGACACACACTCTGGTTTTACCATCCTTCTTTGGTACGAGCATAACATTAGCTAACCAGGTAGGATATCGTGTAACTCGTATAACTTTTGCCCCAAACTGCTTTGTCACTTCCTCTTTGATTTTCATGCTCACATCAGTCTCGTCATATTCTGACTCATCCTCATGCTCTATTTCCTGAATTATTATTTCTGAACTAGACTGATTCTTAAGACTGGGCTGAGGAGTCCTTATGCATGTCAGATCATTGGAACCAGCATAAAAATAATTGTACAAAAGAGAAAAGAAAGAAAAGTAAAGAAAAATGGGGACTATCAGCATTACTGGAAAGGAAATTGCATTTCATTAGAATCAAAGAGAATAGGGCTTACACATCCACACGGATGAAATGACAAATGAATTAACAATTCTGAAGCTAATTCAAACCAGACTGAAAGAAAAATCAAAGATGACTACCACGACTCCTTTCGGGTGGCAAGAGGAGTGGCTTCCCAGTTATTGATTTTTGCGCATGCTCCCACAAACTACATATCTGCCCTGCTTGATCCTTCTCCCGCATCGACCATATTTAACTCATTGAACAACATTTCTAACCCCTTATCCAGATCCCTATCAGCTTCGATCAACATACTGGGAATCCATACCATGGAGCAATTGCTAGTACTGAGCTTGACAAATGATTTGGACAATCTCGGGATGGTATTTGGGAGAGCCCAAGCCTTCTGCTTTAGCTTCCTAGCTTGCTTTATGTCGCAGCTGTAGTCTTCAACCCTAGACCAAAAGTGTCCAGATTTTTGGGGAAGGACACTAGTTGCACAATGCCTTGTAGAGCATCACCCAACCCTTTACCGCACATGAAACCATTCTTCAACATTTTTGAAGCCACCATGATTGACGCAACTGCTATCCTTGGAGTCATGACAACCTCACCTTCTTGGATCTTCTCAACTAACATCGCATCGAATACCTGGTAGACCCGGGGCCCTTTCTATCTTCAGATTCAATAAAATGTACGATAGAATCACCTGAAACACACTGATTATCTTCACCGTGCACCACAATCTCTTGCCTATCCCATTCAAATTTGACCATCTGGTGCAAAGTAGATGGCACTGCCTTGGCTGCGTCAATCCAGGGCCTGCCTAACTACAGATTATAAGGGACTACCACGTCCAACACTTGAAATTCCATGGTGAACTAAATGGGCCCTATTGTCACTTCCAATACTATATCCCCTACTAAGTCTTTGCCTCTGCCATCGAAACCTCGAACATAAATGTTATTCTTGTGGACCCTTTCATTCTCAACCTTCAGCTTAGTCAATGTGGAGAATGGACTAATATTTGCACTGGACCCATTGTCGACCAGAACCCGGGTGACCACTGCATCTTCACATTTTACAGTCAAACAGAGGGCCCGAGTATGCTCAGTGCCCTCTATGGGCACTTTATCGTCAGAGAAGGTGACCCGATTTACCTCAAATATCTTATTTGCAATCTTTTCCAAATGATTCACTGTTATCTTGTCAAGGATGTGGGCTTCATTCAAAATCTTTGTCAGCGCTCGGTGGTGTTCATGTGAATGGATTAGTAAGGACAATAAGAAGATCTGAGCTGGTGTCTTCCTCAACTGTTCTACGACGGAGTAGTCCTGCATTTTCATTTTGTTCAAGAATTCTATTGCCTCTTCTTCCGATACAACTTTCTTCACTGATTCTGGGTTATTTTTAGCGATCCAGCCTTTCTTCAACTCTTCAGAGGCAAAGTATCTCCCTGACCGCGTTAAACCCCGAGCCTCACAAACTTCTTCCCTAACTTCTTTTCCTTTATACATCACTATTACTTGTTCATATATCCAAGGAAGGGTTTTACTGTTGACAGTTGGTGGCTGGATTAGTGGTTTTAAAATGACGGGCTCTATGCAAACACCTTCCACAACCACGACAGGTTCTCTAGCTGCCCCGTGTATTGTCACTTTTGCTTGTTCCTGTTTTGGAGCAACCGTGCATGATGGGCTCCCTTGAACTATGACAGGTTTGTTGATTCTCCCTTTTGCCTAGATCACTGACTTCTCACTGCTCACATTATTAGTTGGCTTAACTTCACTGGATTTGATCATCTTTACTATCTGTAAGGGCCTTTTGGACTCTCCCCCTTTCTCTACGATCGCAATCATGTTGATCTCCTGATGAGCCGGCAAAGGGTTTATGTTAATAGTGGGTGCCTCTGGAGTCTTCACTTCAATCTGGTGGGAGTCAATAAGTTCCTGGATAGCATTCTTTAAATGCCAACACTTTTCGGTATCATGCCCTGGTGCATCGGAACAGTACACACTACTAGCAGAATAATCTAGGTTCTTCAGGGGAGCATTTGGCAATTTTGCTTCGATTGGTCTCAACATATCCAATTGTCGCAGCCTGTGGAATAGACTAGTGTAGGATTCTCCCAATGAAGTGAAAGTCCTCTTATTTTTCACCCTTTAATTTCTCAAGACTGGATTGGCTCGGAAGGTGGGTTTTGGGGGTTTTTGGTAGGCTCCTGGAGGTGGGTAGTGATTTTGTGGAGTTGGGTAGGTATTTTGTGGGGCTGGCACATGCCATTATGTGTGGGCGGGAGGTTGGGTATACGCTTGTGTGTGATGGACTGAGAAGCGAGGCTCTAATGGTGGATAATAATGTTGTGGTGAGCTATATGGAGGGTGTGGGTATGTTTGGTGGTAAGGACGAGGTTGGTTGTAATGAGATGGAGCCCGAGGCCTAAACCAAGTTCTCGACTCCGATGATGCTACTTCCTCCTCTTTCTTCTTTCCAAATGTTCCCCCAGCTTCGCCCTGGATGGCCGGAGTGGTTGCCTTGATTGAAGAGTAGCTCATCATCTTGTTGGATTTGAGGTTGTCCTCGACCATACTTCCCATCTTGACTACTTCGTTGAAATATTTACCTACTATTGACACCAAATGCCCGAAATAGGTAGGTTCCATAGCCTGTAGAAAATAGTTAACCATCTCACTCTCCTTCATTGGAGGATCAACTCTGCTGCTTGTTCTCTCCACCGGAAACCGTATTCCCTGAATCTCTCATTGTGTTTCTTCTCCAGTTTTCCTAGATATAGACGATCCGGGAAAATCTTGACCTTATACTGAAAATGACAAGCAAACGCTTGTGCCAAGTCATCCCAAGTATACCACCGATTGTGATCCTGCCGAGTGAACCACCCCAGTGCTGACCCGCTTAAACTCTGGCTAAAGTAAGCCATTAGCAATTTTTTTTCCCCCTGCTCCTCTCATTTTGCTGCAAAACCCCCTTAGATGCGTGACCGAATCGCCATGTCCATCATATGTCAAATTTAGGCATCTCAAAACTTGGAGGCAACGTCTGGAAATAGACAAAGGTCCTTGAACGCTACGCTCACCTAGCCACCTAACCCCCACATGTCCCTGAATGATTGTTCTAAACTTCTGACCTTTCCGAGCAGCCCCTCCTGCTCAGGATTTTTGATTGGCTTTTTCTCTCCTACCGGGATTTCGAGACGGGGAGCATAGGAGTAAGGCCCATGGGCTTTGTAAGCAGGTTCTAGTGGATAGTATTGGTGGCCGTAAGCTTGAAGCAAGGGTTCACTTGACAATCTATAGAGTGCAGGAGGAGGAGGTGCCACGCAGATAGAAACAATTGGTGGAGGGGGTGAGGACCGACTTTGGGTGGTGGAGCTGGTGGTAGTTGAGAGGTCGTACCCTCGTGATGCAAGTAGATAGGGAAACTTAAGGGAGGGTCAGTGGTGGACTGGTCAGTAGCTTGGGCCAGTGGCGGGACGAAGGTTGGATTAGCAGGGTAGGTTAGGGGTGGCTGTCCTCTTGCCCATAGCTGGTACATCTCAGCCATTTGGTGTTTTAGTTTGTATATTTCCTTCGTCATGGCATTAACGTCCAATTCCTCTACTTCTTTCAAGGGGTCAATAATGCTGACATCAGTTTCTTGATTGGCCATGACTTGCTTGCTCTTAGATCGCGTGTTGTAGGATTGGGTTACCAGAATGCCGCAAGTACTAACCACCTGTCTAGTTTGGAATTACAAAACACCAAAAACTTGTTAATGGTTAGGTTCTAACATGCAAGCGGCCACTTATTGGGGGTGAATGCACCTACATAATGATTGAGCACTACATGCCTCGGTTGTTTGGGTCATCTCGGCTTTCATTTCCTTTGTTTGCAAAGCCCCCCTCTTTTTACTTTATTTTCTCCCTCTCTCCTATTTTGTTTCCTTGTTTGTACCCTTGCATTTTGCCTTTCTTTTCTCTTTTCCTTTTCTTTATTCATTTATTGTCGAATCCTATGTAGATTGCCTAGGTATCATGACCCCGCATGAATCAGACAGAGCCTAGTTCTTGCCAAATAAAAAGAGAAGCATGAAATATTTTGGAATTGTTTATTTTCATCACAACAAACTCAGTTACAAGGACTCAAAAAACCTATAGACTTTGATAATAGGCGAACCACATACTAAAATATATTACAGGTTTTAATATAAACTAACACACTTTTAAAGACAAATGCAATCTCAAGAAATTACAAATACATTAGGGCTTGAATTTCTCCTGGGGCCCGTACGGCATCGTTTGGCCTTGTTGCAAGTCCACTAGATAAATGCCCTTGGAGGTGATGAATATCTTCCATTATGTGGCAAACAAAAATCATCGCGGTGGCAAAGAACATAGATCTAGGCATATACCTACAGCTGCTACATTTCAATGCGATATAGTGAGCGATCCCTTTGATTCTCTCTCGTATGATACCTTTCTCCTGCAATAATCGCCAATATGCTCAGTTCTGGCTTCCAAAATGTGTTCGGCAACTTGATTCTGCTTTTGAAGCTATTGCAAATCCAATTCTAATTATGCCAAAGCTGCGTAACAATGTCCCCTTTCAATTTTGAACTCTTTTGCTTGTTTGAGCATTTTGTTTTCTATGATGACGACCCTTTTCTTTATCCCCATCACCTCACCGTCAAACTCTTCTTTTAGTTGTCTAACCAGACGTGCTCGTTCTGCCGCATTTTTAGCCAATTGTTTTCGAGACCTAACTAGTTCTTTTTCTACTTTGTTCCGATAAAAACTAAAGTCACTCACCTTCTGTCTCAAGCCATCTATAAGTTTTGTATCCTTGTCACTCTGGATGGGGTTTTCCGCTGCTACTTTAATTTTTTTAATTTGGGCCCAAAGGATGTCATTTTCCTTGACCAATTTCTTCCTCTCGCCTTCATCTACGATGGCCTGCAAATCTCTCTCGAATTGCAAATTCATGACCTGCTTCTCTAGCTTGCTTATTGTAGCCATGTATATTTGTTCTTTAGCCAACCAGTCCCACTGCTCTCGTGATGCTTTAACGAATTCCTGGAGATGAGGCCTTTTGGATGGCCTCTCGAAATCAGTTTCTCTCTTGTACAAACCAAGATATCTTGGTGATACTTCGCCTATAGACCGATCCCGTACGCAAGTGTTTGCTATTAGGTATTGGCATTCATTCCAAATTATTCAGAATGTGGTTGTGGGGAACTGACCATCAGGTCGAATCTCGACTACCCGGATACTAAGATCTTCGTCTTTTGGCACTATCTGGGACATTTCGAGTAGTCTCAAGACCCGATGCGGGGCATAAGAATGCATGCTCCTAAGACCCATCAGAAGGAAGTGAGGCTCTGTTGCCGGTATGTATATGATCTCGTCCAGAGACAACCATCCCAACGTCCACTCTATTTGACCGACAGTGAGGGACTGAAGGTAGGATATCCATCCTGTTACCCATTCGGTCAAACTGAGCCTTTCAATTCTTGTGTAAAACTCTTTTATGCAAGTTTTCTCCACTGACCCATAGCTCATGAACTGGGGACGGTGAAACAAATGTTTGATTATCCATATTTGCAACAACAGATTGCACCTCTCGAAGAAATCTTTTCCGGCCCTGCAAGCTGTGAGAGCACGAAAGATCTCAGCTAGTATCATAACCATGAGTGTGAACTTGGCTTGGGTGCGTAGAGTTCTAACAAACCCTGCTATTTTATGTCAATTTTCCCATCTTTCCTTGGAAATACCAAGAGCCCTAGTAACGCCACCATAAAAGCGAAACGCCTGTGTTCCTCCCACTTGGCGCAATTTCCTGTGTTGCAGATTTTTGTTCTCCAAAATGTTGAACCCCCCTATGTGACCGTATCTAGTATACAACAATGAAAAGGTGCAAAACCATGCCAACAGGTTTGAGTCGTGTACCACTCTGCTTATCTTCAGGGTATCTAAGAATTTGTGCATTGCTACAATTCTTGGGGCGACCAAATACTTGTGTCTCAAAGTAAGTTCAGCATCCCTAATGTACCCAACTATTTCCTCTAAGGTCGGGGTAAGTTCAAAATCTGAGAAGTGGAATACATTGTGCGCCGGTTCGCAGCACGCGACCAATGCTCTTATGAAGTCACCTCGAGGTGCAATCTCCAATAGTCCGGGAAGGCCTCCCA
The DNA here is from genome assembly GCA_034376525.1 of Nicotiana benthamiana. Classification (NCBI taxonomy): domain Eukaryota; kingdom Viridiplantae; phylum Streptophyta; class Magnoliopsida; order Solanales; family Solanaceae; genus Nicotiana; species Nicotiana benthamiana. Next base: position 79,094,222 of record CM067330.1, read on the forward strand.
AATATTTTATTTACCACATCTTGCGCTTCTACACCTAGATCGTTCCACCACAGCCGCAACTTCAAAGGATTCAGCTTACAAATGAAAGGGTTTCTTTTGGATTGTGCTCATCCTGCACATTTATTAAGGCGAATTAACAACCTAAGACTTTAATCAAAAATTGAACCCTTTCTTTTATGCCATTAATTTTCGGAAATCAAAGCCCAGCTTTGCAGATATAGCCTTTCAGCACCTCCAAAAGAATATTTTCCACTAACTGGGCAAAAAAATAAAATAAAAACCCAAAGGTGGCTGTTTGTGCAAAATCAGTCCCTTTTGGTAATATTCGGCTGTCCTTGACAACAACGGCATCACCCGATTTATTTAGGACAACAAATAAAATTTGACATTTGTTTTTCTTTGTATTGATTGTTTTTGCAAAAAGGGGGGTTGGACCCGATGGGGGTTGCCTGCGTATCTGGCATCTAACGAGAATCAAACCGGCGTAGTTCGGAAAAATTTATTTTTGAAAACAGTACTATGATTTCCCTTTTTCATTTCATAAAAGAAAATCATTTGTTTTTGAAAACAAGCTTTTTCTCTCTTTCTTGGGCGAATAAAACAGACTCCCTTTAGTTCCAATTTTTGTTTTTCCTGTTCTTTCAAAAATTTGGTAGAGCTGCAACAGTATTTGGAAAATTGTTTTTTCATAAGCAGGTGGCTAACTCTCCTTAGCCGTAAAAAGTCGGTCCGCATGCAGATCCAAAATAAATGCACAAGTAGGATGCATCAGGATGGTCCATTATTCCGGGTACACCTTCCCAGACGGACCCAAGCCCTGTGTTGAGTCCCCTAAGTCAAATGAATGATACAGATAAGCGTTCCTACTAGAGATCCGTCATGAAGCTTTGTTATTCTATGTTAAGCTCTAAGTACTGGTTCTACACAGTGTACCCAAGCGGACAACTTGAGTCGAGGAGGGGGCTACGTACAGGAACCCGCAAGATCATCTCGCTTTGTAACTTGTCCGATCCTCTTTCTTATTTCAAGGTATGACACTAACATTATAGGGACTCTCGACCGGCGAGCACAACTTCAAAGATAAGAAGAGAATGGTTTCATAGCGGTTTATATGTATAGTTCAGAAAATATTTAAGCGGTAAAAGCATCATTTTGCACATTAAATAAACATGTAAAAATAAAATAAGTAATAAGAAAATCCAAATACAATAATTATTATAAGCTGGAATTCTTGAACCCTGAACCAGAGATTCTGGGTTTGATCCCCAGCAGAGTCGCCCGAGCTGTCACACCTCCTTTTGGCTACTACTACACCCCGGAAATGGTATAATGAAGGGAGTTTTTTTCCAATTTAAGAGATAATAGAGACGGTATTAATCATTAAAAATCAGAGAATCTCGAATTGAGGAAAAACTGACTCTGTTTGATATTCTGCTAACCAGAAATCCGGGTAAAGAATTATGTTAACCCGGGAGAAGGGGTTAGGCATTCCCGGATTCCGTGGTTCTAGCACGGTCGCTCGACTGTTATATTTAGATTAAAATTATCTGATTTTATACAATTATGAGTCTATGTGCATTTGAGTCTTTTAACCACTTCTATTATTATTTTTTAAAGAAAATTGCAACGTTGTTAAAACATGTCTCGAACCACGTCACATAAATTTACCCGTGGTTTGTGACAAATTCCAACTTTGTTGAGATTTGGATTTTGGTCATATAAATATGCACCCGAATTTAGGAAAGGTAAATTAGTAAACTAATGCGCCTAAAGCAATTACGCGTTTGCGACTTTGCGAGGGCCATGGAACTTACTAAATGGTACTCCTCGGAATCTAAGGATCAATTCAAGATTAAATAAAGCGAGGTCCATGAAATTGTTATTTTGTTGGGCATAACGCGTCTCAATTTTTTATTTAAAAAGGGCAATACTAAAGCTAACTATTGTTCTCTACAAAATTTGTCTCTAATAAAACCTAATTAATGAACTTTGCGCAACTTAGCCCTCAAATTCAAGCCATTGGGCCTCCAGATGAGCCCACTGAGGAAGACTCCTTTATCCACCCTTTCCAGACTAGCCAATCATGAGCCTTAGAAAATTACGACCAAATTGGGATGTGCATTAGTCAAGCTGAAGTCCAACACATCGAAGGCGGGCTGTTGACCCTGATCCTTTAATGGATCGAAGCGAGATCCCAATTTGATTATAGCGAAGAGATGTGCGTTTAATCTATTCAAGCAGGCTGTTAATTATTCAACTAATACTTATAAACTTCAGGGAATTAATATGAAACAACTAATTAAAATCTGAAACTTAGACACATGACCGCTGATTTTGAAACAAAACTAATCATTGAAATGCTTTCAAACCTGAGTTGAGCATATATATGAACATTCATAAATAAAAGCTTGACTCCAAAATTCATGCTACTGAAGTTAAACAAACACCACGCTCCTGATCTCCTATTGACTATTAACAAATTTTAAGACCTTAAATAGACTTAACTTACCCAAGCATTACACTAGACAGATACACCATTACAAATTATAATGAAATGAGAGTAAGTTTTACAGTCCTTATACAGTCCATATACAAACCAAAAGAAATAGAATGAACTACATAAGCAGACCCATATTGTCATATATCTAACATACACAAATCCAAAGACATAAACTAAATTACATAGGCAGCTATATACTGTCTCCTATCCAACTATCGCCATTCCACAGTCCAAGTAAGCATAAATCAGGAAGAAATGCTTCCTTTCCATTTCAATTAAAAGCATTACATCAAGCAGCTTTTGAATGTGTACCTGGAATGAAGCAAAGAGAAAGACCTATGAGTAGGGAGTCAAGAGACTAGTAGCAGTAGCAAAAACAAATCTTCAGCAAATGCAGCAAATAGACCAAGATCAATTCCCAGATTTGAATATGAGGAGTTGTCAAATAATTTAGGATATTGATTTTAACTGCTACGAACTGGGATTAATTATGAAGAAAATCAATCTAATGAAGCAGCATTTTGGAAATTTTGGACTCTAAACTTCTTTTAGGATTTCCTGGGAAATTTTGGGAATTTTTATGACTTTTCCAGAATTCAGAAGTCTTGGGAAGTTTTTAGGGATTTCAGCCTGACAGAACCCCCTTATTAAACGCATTAGGGTGCCCTATTTATATCGAAAGCTTAGGGAAACCCTCTTATTTATGTTTACCCCTTATTCCCTCTTCCTGTTTTCAGATTTTATTCACTTAATCCTTGAATTATTAACTTGTTAGCCAAGTAATGGTATTGGAGTCTTAGAATTATAACTATAACCCTCTTCTTGAAGGGTCTATTATTTTTATCCAATTCGAAGTACCTAAATCACCCCTAGACCTATTGTGGAATTACAAACCCAAATATTAACTGAACATCAACCCTTTTAACCTTGGTTTACAACAATCAGCTAGAACCAAACGTCCTAAGGTTTGAAACGATGGACCCAAGTAACTCTAAAGGACTTGAATTAATTAACTAAAGTTCAAATCAACAAACACTACTGACGATTCAACAAAAATCAGTACAATCATGCATAAAAACATGTTTAACCAAAACAAGATTACAAAAAATCAAAACAAGGTCAAACGAACAAAAATCAAAATCAAGGAATAAACACGGATTAACTTCCAATAAATAGACTTGAGCTAATAAAATCAGTCAAGATAGAATAATGAGAAAAAGAAAAATAGAAGATATTCACGAGAAGAACAAACACAGTGAGCATATGTATTCAAAGAAACAACTATAAGTTTGCAGACCTATACGAACGAGACTATACTTGTAGTTAATCTTAACCTACCAAAAGAATGAAACATGGACTAAGCCAACCAGAACAAGAAAGAAAAGATCATGAAAACTAAAAACACATTTAAACTAAACAGAAAATGGCTTACAAAAATGATAACTAAATTTAGAGAGATTGAGGGACTTAGCTTAAACTATTGAGCTTCAGGACTCTGGTGCGTTGTTAAAAGGATTCTGGATGATTTTGATTTAAAATTCTAATCATGGGGACGATTCGAGGTCCATGGGTTTCCGATTTGGGACGAGGAGGGCAATGGGATTATATGGTGTTTATTTGGCAAATTTTGGAAAAGATTGTACTTTGGCCGGATTTTTCAAATTAAAATTCCAGAAGTTGTATTGTGATTCGATGGAAACTAGTGTTAGATTTGTGACGAGGATGGAGAGTGGAATCCAGGGTGTAAAATTTGGGATTTTTGGTGGCCGTCTGCCACCATGGACGGCGGAGCTATCGAGCTTCGGAGTCTTATTCGACGAGATTGGGAGACATTTGAGGGAAACAGGTGGTGGGGTTGGAAAGGGGAGGTGAGGAGTTGATATGGTGTAATATTGGGGTTCATTGGAGCTACGCCACCATCGCCGACGATTTCCATCCGGTGACGGACACTCATGAGACAGAGGGAAAGGGGTGGCGTTACACCGGAGATGTTAGGGTGTTTGGGAGATGGTTTGGAGTGGTGGGGGGAGTGTTCCGATATTTTTATGCTTAGTTTAGGCCAATTTCGGACCGTTTGATATACTGAGATCAGCGATCCAGATCAATGGAACAAAAATGATGTCGTTTTGGATTCCAAAGCTGGGCCGGGTTTGGGGACATGTGTTTGGGCTGGGGTCTGGGTAATGTTTGGGCTAGCCTAAATATAGTTTCCTCCTTGGTTTTCTTTTATATCTTTTTTCAGCCTTTATTTCTTCTTTTGTTGTTCTTTTTTCATTATTAATATATATATATAGATTTTGTTAAAACACAAAATTAAAAATACAAAGACCTATTTAAGTTCCAAATCTCAAGTAATTATTTTCCAAGACTAAGTCCTATGGTGAACTCGAAAATTAAAAGCAAAACAATGTAAAAGAACTATTTTTCTTATTTTCCTTCCTTTTTACTCTCTTTTATCAAATTAAATCATAAAATCAAAATTACATCCTCATAAAATCATTCTACCAAATTAAATTAATTAGTTCTAAATGACAATTGTCACAAATAATTAAATGTAAAGAAAGACTGCAACAATTCCAAAAATTAAAACTAAAAGCAAAAGTAATCTATTTTTGTGATTTTGGTACTTTTGAAGACTCCTAATTACTGATTAATTCCTAAAATATGTAAAATTACTCTAAATGCAATGCATATATTTTTGTATTTTTATGAACTAAAAAGCACACACGAATGCAAGCAAATAACAAAACATGCCACAAAATCAACCAAAATTAAAAATAACTAAAAATAATAAAAAATTTCCTTTGTTTGAAATTATGGGAGTAATTCATATAGGGAAAAAATCACATTCTCACATTGGGCATCTGGGATTGAGAGAGTGGTGGAATCGAAGTAGGGTTTTCTGTGTAGTTGGTGGATAACGAGGGTGGAGGGTGTTATCCAGGCTTGATACATTTCCGACATCTGATGCTTTAACCTCCGGATCTCTTCTTCCAGTTCTGATTCCAACTTAACAATCTCTCTTGGTAGGTCTACAACACTAGTGTCTATTTCCTTGCTAGCCATGACTATTTGACGCTTTGATCGGGTGTTGTAGGGATGACTTCCCAGGATGCCAACAAACTAACCACCTTTTTGTTGGTTAACTAAAAATAACAAAAGACAACAACACAAAACCACCATGTTAGCATTAAGTCATTTATCAAATAGTAATATCATATTACGTGTAATGCACCTAGCAACAATTAACGGTTCTACAATGGCTTTGAGGGTTGCATGGTCATATGGCATCATCCCTATTTACCCACTTCAATCCTTCCTTCTCTTTCCTTTCCAACACTTCTCATCACTCTTTTTCACTTTTCTTTTCTCTTTTTATTTTGAACCAAAAATGATTTGATCGAACCTGATGTAGGTTGCCTACGTATCATGTCCCTTATGAATCAGACCAAGCGTAGTTATGGAAAAGTGATGGAAAATAAACTAAAAATGAAATCTTTTTTTTTGGGATTTTTAATTTAAGAACTTTTCAATATTAAAATACAAAGGAAATATGATAATGAAAGACCTGACAGACTCAACTATACCACAACAGACTCTGACACTACCTAAGGGACTCACTACTTCTAGGCAAGACACGAAAGTAAAAACAAAGATACGACAATCTCAAAACACCTAAATAGAATGGCTCATCAAGCTGCCCGTGAATGCGATGGTCCTGGCTAGGATGGTCCTGGGCTGTCCATCATACTCAAACTCTGCAACGTGCCTCGTAAAGAAATACTGACGCGAGGAACAAAGACCCTGGCATGTGCCCCCCCCCCCCCCATCTTGAAGGCATACCCTGAACAAATACTAGTTATGCTGCTCCACATTTGCTGCAAATTCCGCTAACTAAGACTTTATCAACTCAAGCTTATCCTAAGGATCTTGGTCCGACGCCTCCTCAAGATTATCTGTCTGAACTGCTCGAACCCTAAGTTATGCTGGCAATTGGGTGCTGACCCCTGATGGGATGTACTGTAACCAAATCAGGTACTCTTGGGTACACTCGGCCCTGCCAACGTCCTTTACTAATATATTTTCCTTCATCCTCTTTGCATTGTTCCAATATTGCACGTACTTGATTTCGTCAGCCGCCTTTTTTCTAAAATTCATAATGTGCCACCTAAGATTCAAAGTTGGAGGCTCCTCTTGTCTTCTACCCAACTATCGCATTACCCTAATGGGAGTGTGCGGCCTGACGCACTTGAGTCCTATCAGTATCAAAAAAGTCTGCATGAGACATCCTACCAAGATATCATCTAAAGGTAGCCAAAGGTAAACCCACAAAACATTCCTATTTGTCCTCAAACCAAGGAACTCAATCCAAGCAGCGACACCTACTAGTATGTAAACTTAAGGGATTTCATCCTACGCTCAATGCATACCATCCGATCCCTCAAGGCACGGTCGATGGGACAAAGAAAGGAAGCGGTGTGCAAGTGCTCCATTAGCCACTATTGTAGCAAATGGTTACTTCTCTCAAAATACCTGACACCTCCCCTAACCTCACTCAGGGCTCGGTACAACTTTGCTAAGATCATCGGTACAATGGTAACATTTTTGTGTTGTTTCTCATAAAATAGTTCCATTACAACTAACTGCAGACGGGTGCTAATGTTCCTCTCGTCCAATGGAAAAACCAATAATCCCAACAAAGCAAAGCTGAAATCTTCGTGGCGACGTCTTTTTCACTTTCCCTTGGTTGTACAGACTCATCCCAAAAGCTGTCAAAACCATCATGTGGTCAAAATCTAGCAAAAAAATAATCCAAGTATATCCATGACTGCTCGAGGCATTTTAAATGCTTATTATCTATTAGGCCCAGGTCGCCGAGGAATCTTTTCCTAGAGTGGTCTCAGGGAAGTATCATGTCCTTGCCTATATAGCTTAAACGAGTGAGACCAGACACTTTTGCCAAGCTAGGAGTCATCTAACACTCTCCAAATTTGAAAGTCAAATTTTGTGGGTCCCAATAAGTTAGCATCGCTTTTACTAGGTCTGAGCGATGTGTGATATCAAGAAGGGAAGTTACAGTGCCCAATTTCTGCATTAACTCATGCTGCTCTAACAATGAAAACATTTTCCACCACTTGATTAATTTCCTAGGAATCCGTAGTACTATCAACACCTTGGATTGAATAAGCGGGTCCATATCTGGATGAAGAGAACATGGTTAGCGACTTGGGATACTACGTGACACCACAACATTTTCTAGTGGACAGATGCAAGACACGATTTGGCTATATTTTGCAAAATGGCGTAAGTGGCTGAAAGTGGCTATCAGAGAAAACTTGACAAAGTTGACCCCAAATGCATGAAAAGTACTCCATGACTCCAACACCCCAACGATCATGGCCTTAAAAATTACTTTGCAGAAATTGACACTCTTTTTCAAAAATGACTGATATGGCCAAATGTGGATAGGGACTGAAACACGACATGGATGGACCTTAATGTGATATGACACTGAGTTGTAGACTCAAGATCCTAATACATGGGTAATTGAACCACTTTTATGAAAATAACCCTATTTTGCAAGAATGGTCGATGTGGCCAAAAGTGGCTAGACATGCAAATTTAACAAGAGGCGACCTTTGAATTGAGAGGACAGTTTATCGTAGACTCAGAGCCCTAAGACAGGAGATAACAACGTAGTTTAAGAAAATACTTCTATTTTTGCAAAAACAACCAATGTTGCCAAATATGGTTGTACATGCAAGATTTGGCTACTACCTCGGAAGCCAAGAATCTAGGACCTACTAGGAAGAGCGGACCCTTTGTGGGTTGCCTATGTATCTCGCCCTGGAAGACGAGAATCAGGTTCGCGTAGTTATGGAAGATGTAACTAATTTGAAAAAAACTATATTTTTGTCTTTTTTAAAAATGATGAAAAATGTAAAAACCTTTGGATCTTCTTTTCATTTTTTGAATTTTTGGAAAATGATGAAAAATGTAAAAAAATTTGGATTTTTATTTTTTATTTTTTTTATTTTTGAAAAACTATGAAAGAAAAATGCGAGTGGGCCATACTTGCTTCATTTTTCACCCTTCTTTCCAAGACGTCGGTCCGCCAAATGACCTTTTTACCTTCATAGATGCAAATTTAGCACATAGGATGATTAAATATCATTTTGGGCTATGGGGCCGTTTTGACAAAATTTGGATAGGCTTCCTACAAAGGGACACGGTACCTAGGACCGAGTCCTACTAGGTCTAAATGACATGATGCAAATAGAAATGACCTAAAGGCTGACCTAAGTTTGGGGTTCACTAACAAAGAAATTCGGGGGAGCGTATGGTCGATGATGGCTTCTCAAGCTTTCCACCCACTCCATACGTCCGACGGCCCCCGCCCCTCCTAAATTAAGGGTGACTCAACAAAGAGTTCGTGCACGCGATGCGTACTTCGAGACTTATTGCAGAAAGAAGACTCATGACACGCAAATGATGACAGTTTATAAAGCAATAACACATATAAAAAAAATTGTATACAAATAAGTAACTAGCAAATAATAAAAAGACATAAACAAAAATAAAAATCAAATATAGCAAAAAAAAAACACATAAAAATCTCAACCTAATTTCCTAAAAGCCAACAAGATCATGTACTAGCTCGAACCTACAATTCCCCGGGAAAGTCACCAGAGATGTCACACCCTTTTTTTTTAGCAAATCTCACTTAATCCTCTTAAATAATAAAAAGATTTAGTAAAGCATGAAAAAGGATTTTTCATAAAAAATGAAAAAATTGTGTTTCAAAAGGATTACTCAGAGTCACCACCTGATATATTATTTCGAGGTTGAGGTCACCATTTTTAAAATATTTTTTGCTTTTAAAACACATTGGACTCCAAAACTAAGTCTGCATCAGATATCCGGGTAAGTGGATTTATTTGACTCGGGGAGAAGGTGTTAGGCACTTCCCAAGTCCCGTAATGAGTACGGCTGCATAGTCGATCTAGTTGGCTTCTAAACTATTCAAGTTGAGGTACAACAAACACTGAAAAATAAATACACAAAAAGGCTAGAGGTTGTCCCCACCTAATAAAAGAAAAATAAGAATAAAATACTATACTATGCTTCCTGCACAAACGCTTCACGTCTTCCAAAATATTTATAATGTACTTCGGGGCATTCTCCGGGTAACAATATATACAAACTTCACGGGGCATTCCTCGAATAAATTTAACTACTAAAACGACCTCTCGCTTCATAATCTACAAAAATCCTAAGGGTTTGCCGACCAGGTGTGATCGGCCTAAGCACACTACTAGTAGTTCATTCAGTAAAAGATATAAAGTGATGTAAAATTCACTCAATATTCAAACATCCTTTGATTTTACCAAAATAAAAGAAACAATTTTACTTCTGTAATTGAACTAAGTCAAAATTTTATCATGCACGCTTAAACCTAAACCATGTTTAACTTATCAACCTCATCTTCATTTATCTTGATTAAAATTGTATTCATGTAGGATTAAAACTGAACAACTTAAACATATAATATTTACCAAAAAACGAACATATGTTGAGCCACAATAATAATAGTTCCATTACAACTAACTGCAGACGGGTGCTAATGTTCCTCTCGTCCAATGGAAAAACCAATAATCCCAACAAAGCAAGGCTGAAATCTTCGTGGCGACGTCTTTTTCACTTTCCCTTGGTTGTACAGACTCATCCCAAAAGCTGTCAAAACCATCATGTGGTCAAAATCTAGCAAAAAAATAATCCAAGTATATCCATGACTGCTCGAGGCATTTTAAATGCTTATTATCTATTAGGCCCAGGTCGCCGAGGAATCTTTTCCTAGAGTGGTCTCAGGGAAGTATCATGTCCTTGCCTATATAGCTTAAACGAGTGAGACCAGACACTTTTGCCAAGCTAGGAGTCATCTAACACTCTCCAAATTTGAAAGTCAAATTTTGTGGGTCCCAATAAGTTAGCATCGCTTTTACTAGGTCTGAGCGATGTGTGATATCAAGAAGGGAAGTTACAGTGCCCAATTTCTGCATTAACTCATGCTGCTCTAACAATGAAAATATTTTCCACCACTTGATTAATTTCCTAGGAATCCGTAGTACTATCAACACCTTGGATTGAATAAGCGGGTCCATATCTGGATGAAGAGAACATGGTTAGCGACTTGGGATACTACGTGACACCACAACATTTTCTAGTGGACAGATGCAAGACACGATTTGGCTATATTTTGCAAAATGGCGTAAGTGGCTGAAAGTGGCTATCAGAGAAAACTTGACAAAGTTGACCCCAAATGCATGAAAAGTACTCCATGACTCCAACACCCCAACGATCATGGCCTTAAAAATTACTTTGCAGAAATTGACACTCTTTTTCAAAAATGACTGATATGGCCAAATGTGGATAGGGACTGAAACACGACATGGATGGACCTTAATGTGATATGACACTGAGTTGTAGACTCAAGATCCTAATACATGGGTAATTGAACCACTTTTATGAAAATAACCCTATTTTGCAAGAATGGTCGATGTGGCCAAAAGTGGCTAGACATGCAAATTTAACAAGAGGCGACCTTTGAATTGAGAGGACAGTTTATCGTAGACTCAGAGCCCTAAGACAGGAGATAACAACGTAGTTTAAGAAAATACTTCTATTTTTGCAAAAACAACCAATGTTGCCAAATATGGTTGTACATGCAAGATTTGGCTACTACCTCGGAAGCCAAGAATCTAGGACCTACTAGGAAGAGCGGACCCTTTGTGGGTTGCCTATGTATCTCGCCCTGGAAGACGAGAATCAGGTTCGCGTAGTTATGGAAGATGTAACTAATTTGAAAAAAACTATATTTTTGTCTTTTTTAAAAATGATGAAAAATGTAAAAACCTTTGGATCTTCTTTTCATTTTTTGAATTTTTGGAAAATGATGAAAAATGTAAAAAAATTTGGATTTTTATTTTTTATTTTTTTTATTTTTGAAAAACTATGAAAGAAAAATGCGAGTGGGCCATACTTGCTTCATTTTTCACCCTTCTTTCCAAGACGTCGGTCCGCCAAATGACCTTTTTACCTTCATAGATGCAAATTTAGCACATAGGATGATTAAATATCATTTTGGGCTATGGGGCCGTTTTGACAAAATTTGGATAGGCTTCCTACAAAGGGACACGGTACCTAGGACCGAGTCCTACTAGGTCTAAATGACATGATGCAAATAGAAATGACCTAAAGGCTGACCTAAGTTTGGGGTTCACTAACAAAGAAATTCGGGGGAGCGTATGGTCGATGATGGCTTCTCAAGCTTTCCACCCACTCCATACGTCCGACGGCCCCCGCCCCTCCTAAATTAAGGGTGACTCAACAAAGAGTTCGTGCACGCGATGCGTACTCCGAGACTTATTGCAGAAAGAAGACTCATGACACGCAAATGATGACAGTTTATAAAGCAATAACACATATAAAAAAAATTGTATACAAATAAGTAACTAGCAAATAATAAAAAGACATAAACAAAAATAAAAATCAAATATAGCAAAAAAAAAACACATAAAAATCTCAACCTAATTTCCTAAAAGCCAACAAGATCATGTACTAGCTCGAACCTACAATTCCCCGGGAAAGTCACCAGAGATGTCACACCCTTTTTTTTTTAGCAAATCTCACTTAATCCTCTTAAATAATAAAAAGATTTAGTAAAGCATGAAAAAGGATTTTTCATAAAAAATGAAAAAATTGTGTTTCAAAAGGATTACTCAGAGTCACCACCTGATATATTATTTCGAGGTTGAGGTCACCATTTTAAAAATATTTTTTGCTTTTAAAACACATTGGACTCCAAAACTAAGTCTGCATCAGATATCCGGGTAAGTGGATTTATTTGACTCGGGGAGAAGGTGTTAGGCACTTCCCAAGTCCCGTAATGAGTACGGCTGCATAGTCGATCTAGTTGGCTTCTAAACTATTCAAGTTGAGGTACAACAAACACTGAAAAATAAATACACAAAAAGGCTAGAGGTTGTCCCCACCTAATAAAAGAAAAATAAGAATAAAATACTATACTATGCTTCCTGCACAAACGCTTCACGTCTTCCAAAATATTTATAATGTACTTCGGGGCATTCTCCGGGTAACAATATATACAAACTTCACGGGGCATTCCTCGAATAAATTTAACTACTAAAACGACCTCTCGCTTCATAATCTACAAAAATCCTAAGGGTTTGCCGACCAGGTGTGATCGGCCTAAGCACACTACTAGTAGTTCATTCAGTAAAAGATATAAAGTGATGTAAAATTCACTCAATATTCAAACATCCTTTGATTTTACCAAAATAAAAGAAACAATTTTACTTCTGTAATTGAACTAAGTCAAAATTTTATCATGCACGCTTAAACCTAAACCATGTTTAACTTATCAACCTCATCTTCATTTATCTTGATTAAAATTGTATTCATGTAGGATTAAAACTGAACAACTTAAACATATAATATTTACCAAAAAACGAACATATGTTGAGCCACAATAATAATAAATACAGAGTACTAGCCAATTGAATATTAGTCAAGAACACAAACCATCAAAATCATCTTGCCACAAACAATACTTCATGTTTAGAAGAAGTCAGAAAGAACGAAGATTTAAGGAATCAAACCTCGATGGAAAAATCGACAACAAAGACATGAACCAGAAACTTTCAATGGCGGAAACTCGGGCAAGGACTTTCGTCGACCTCAACGACAGCCTGACATCCACAACATCTCAGACCTCAAATGAAACCCATTTTTGAAACCAAAATAGAAGAGAAGTAGAACTGAAATCTACCATTTTTCGCATTTCATATTTTTGTATTTTTATCCCGTTCCCTCTCATTTTCTTCCATTCCCTTCCCTCTATTTCTGTTGGGTGTGTGTGTGTGTGTGTGCATTTTTCTGTTTTTGATGGTTAAGGGTGGTCGTTTTCGTTTTGTTTGGTACAACGTAGAGCTGGGCGTGGTTATGGTCATTCAGGTGGTCAGCGACGGGCTGGTTCCGGTAGGCCTGGGGCTGCTGGTGGAGGAGTGAGCAGCGACAGTTCAAGGGTGTGAGGGTGGCTGTTGTTGATGGTTAAACGATGGAGAAGAGATGTCTTGGGCGGCTGTTCCATTGTGAAGAAGATGAGCAACGGGGGCGGCTTAGGGTCTGTGAAGAGTGACGATGGAGATGAGAGAGGGAGCGGCAGCGGCGGCGGCTGGAAGGTTCTCTTGTGTAGGTGTGCTAGAGTTAGATCTTGTCTTCCATAGCTAGGATTTTTTTGTTGTGTGCTTGTCTAGTTGAGGAAGATGCAGGAGGATGGCTTATGGATTTTCAATGTCTTGTTGTTATTTCAGGTTTTTTAATTAAAGGGAAAGGATGTTGGACTAAAGTTAATTGTGGGTTACATGGGTTAGGAAGATTTGGGCTTGTTAAAATTGGGCCTTCTCCTTACAAGAAGTCAATATGAACTAAAAAATCTATAAAATTAGACTAAAAAGGACTAAAATTTAATCTACTTCTAAAAATATTTATAAGAAGATACAAGTAAAATTAAAAATTAAAGTTGAGATTATTATAATAAACTATTATATCTAAAGTAAAACTAAAAATTAAAGTTGAAACTATTTTTGGTATTTTCAAAATTATAATGAAAATGGGTAAAAAATAATATTCTTCTAAAAATACGTAAAACATGAATTAAGTAGAGAAATATGGAACTACTTTGTATTTTTTAATTTCTGTTCTTAAAATAAAGTAAAATGTTAAAACTTAGTAAAATAGCAATTTTAGGCCTAAACTAAATGTCTAAAAGCTAAAATATGAAAAATTTCAGGGAAGGTGAAAAATTACATGTCTATAATAGACACTGACAAATGCTAATTAGTAAATCAGTATCGACATTAGCATCAGAACAACAAACAAGTTCTAACTATTCCAGTCATAAATTACCCCAATACCAGAGTTAAAATTATGTTACATGGCAGCTTGATACCTCCTTTGCTGTCAGGGCCATAGCTTCAAGGTTTGACCCACAGAGTATTGACAACTAATTTGATTAAACTAAGCATTCACAACTCCAACAATTGTAGCTTAATTGGTATTTTCGGCTTAATTATATTTTTTGAAGAAGATTTTGTAGAAGTTTTAGTCATTTTGGATTTGAGAAAATAGAAAATAATGCGTCTACAATCAGAATACAATTAATCTACAATTCATCTATAAAATATCTACTAACTGGGTATATTGAATTTTAATATCCCAATTCCCATTCGATTGTAGTTTAATTGAGAATTTTGAAATAATTGCATTTTTTGCAGAAGATTTATAGAATTTTTAGTCATTTTTGATTTATGAAAATAGAAAACAAAGCATCTACAATTAGAATACAAATAATCTGCAATTTAAATATCTACAAACTGGGTACATTGAATTTTTATATTATAATATCCATTCAATTGTAGCATAATTGAGATTTTTGACATAATTGTATTTTTTTAGAAGATTTATAGAAGTTTTAGCCATTTTTATTTGTGAAAACAGAAAATAAAGCATCTACAATCAGAATACGAATAATCTACAATTTATCTACATTTTATCTACAATTTCTGCAATATGCCATCTTCTTCGAGTTTCAATCTGAAGTTCAGTCAAAACCAAGTCTAAGCTTCACCAAAACCCCTCAAAATTGAGATATAAACTCCAAATCATATTCCCGATTATTTTCAACAACACCCAATCCAAAAAATAATGATCTTCGAAAGCCCAAATTTGAATTCAAAGCTTTCAAGCTTTCAAGCTTTTTAATGGTTGTCAATGGTGAAAAATATCTGGAAGAATATTTACTTTCATAATTATAACACGCCTAAATAGGAATATCTAGAAGAATATTTAATTCTAAATTTGTAGCGCGCCTAATCAGGAAGAAATTAGCTCCTAATAATTGGTATTTAATAAATGGTATATCTATTGTAGAATAACTATAAATATAACGGATAAATAAACTATATATACTTTCGATAATAAAATTTTATATATAATATAAGAAGGAAAAAGTCTCTTGTCAGTATTAGGTTTGATTTTAGGTGTTTTAGTTTTGAAAAACTTTCTTTTGTCCTTCAAACCTACTAATAATATCCCATGTCTCTCAAAGTAACAATCGTAATAGTATTTGTATTTAAAAGAAACAGTAATAAATCAAAGTAAAGATTCTCTAGCGGAAAGATCAAAAGCACACATTTTAATTATTTGAACATTAAATGTGCTTAACCAGATATTACAAGAATAAAACTTAGAGTTTGTCGATAAAACATGGGCTAAAATGTAAATTTCTCTCTAGTGGATGATTGATTTTTTTTTTTTTTTTTTTTTGTGTGTTTCGAGGATTGCTCCATTGATAACTTGACCCCAGGATGTTAATGCGGAGATGGAGGGTGCTTACGACTTGAGTGATTTAAAAAGTAGTTCATTGATACGATTCTTCAATATTTCCTCGGGAAATCGAAACTCATCGCCATCTGAATATGCGAAATAAGACGATTTACACGTATTCCAGAAAATATCCTTGCACACTTGTGGCAATTGGCTTCCCTTTCTTTGAGTTAGAACTAGAAGTGTGCATTTGAATCGGTTTATCGATAAATCGAATCGATTATTTTGTTATCGGTTTATTGATATCGGTTTATCGGTTTATCGATTCGATTTCGGTTTCAAAAATTTTCCTTGTCGGTTTATCGGTTCGATTTCGATTTTGGCCATTTGGTTTATCGGTTTATCGATAAATCGATAAGATATATTACAAAGACAAATATACCCTTATTTATAATAGTATGACTACCCTATCCTTAGCTCTTTGCTGCTTGCCTAACATAACCCTTCGCATATATATATATGCTGCTATACAATTACAATATACAGACTATTAAAAACTAAAAAGCCTAACCCTAACTCAGTAACATTGCCTGTGCTGCGCAGCTTCTTCTTCGATCTTCTTCGATCTTCTTTGGTTCTTCGTCTTCCTCATATTTCAGGTAAGCTTCCTCATATTTCAGATTAACTTTTGTAGTCATTTTTCCGCCAATTTCTTTTCCCCAATTTGTTTCGGTTCTATTTAGACCTTTAATTTTGACGACTGAATATAATGGGTGATGTCGTTCTTAATCTATTCTCGCTCCAATTTCATGGCTGTTGTGAAGGTTTTTTAATTGTCATCCTCTCTGCAATTTTTTCTTTTATAGTACAAGATTTATTCTTCAAATAGCAAAACAGATTTGTGCCCTTCTCTTGGTTAGCTACCCCTTGTAGCTGCTGAGTTTGCCATTGCTTTTTCCTCTTTGTTCATTTTATTGTTTCGGTTATAATTTTTTATATATATCTAAGTGGCTATTTGTTATTATTATTTTACATTGGTCATTTATGTTAAACATGATTATTTTGTGGCAACTCAAATGTTTGGAAAGATTTGTTCTTGACAAAAATTCTCCTGTCTGTGTTTAATATTCTTTTTAAAATATATCTTTAATGAGAATTTGCTCTTGTAATTCCTTGATCTTAAAACATATCTTTTATGTGGATTGATTACATGTCCTTGCTCATTCCTTATGTGAGAGGTATGATATTTGTTTCATTTTCCAGATTGAATGCAATTGTAAGGGAAATAATTGAAGAAGCAGAGGAATACAAAGCAGGAAATAAACTGTAAGTTGCATTCTTCATTCACTTCACATGGCTGAAAATGATAATATTGGTAAAGTAGCTGATGAAAGTAAAGATTCTGAGTCTACAGTAGCAACTGCTCACTCGACAGTTTCAAAACAAAGGAGAAAACGATCTCGGGCATGGGATTTTTTTGAAGAAAAAGTTGATGCTAAAGGAAATAATAAATTTTATTGTATTGCTTAAGATAGTTAAATAATATATTAATTGCTTAACTTGTTCATATATTTTCTTATTAGATTTTACTAGCCTTGGCAAAGAAGCTTCCACCGACGATGTTTGCTAAAGTTTGGTTAGTTGCTATTTGCTATGTAAGTCTCTATTTTAAATGAAGCAACTGCTCCTTCTGCTGGTAGATTCCGATGGGCAGCCAAAGTTTGCTATTGACATTTCAGGTCTGAATTCTATTGCTATTGTTGTTGTATTGTTGAATGCTGATGTACTGCTGTCTGCTGCTGCTGATCTTTCTTCTTCATTTTGTTGAGCTGTTCTGAATCCTATTGCTGTTGTTGTATTGCTGTCTGTTGTTGTTGTTGTATTGTTGTCTGCTGCTGAATCCTACTGCTGCTGCTGATCTTTCTTCTTCTTTTTGTTAAGCTGTTGATCTTTCTTCTTTTTTGTTAAGCAGAATGCTGCTGTCTGCTGTTGTTGTTGTGTTGTTGTCTGCTGCTGCCTGCTGCTGTTGAATCCTACTGCTGCTGAATACTGCTGCTGCTGAAAGAAGGACTAAGCTGTTGATAAATTATAATGGGTAAAAGAAGGATATGCACTCTGTCTCTAAAAATCTGGAAAACCTCAAAATTGCACAATGTATGTCTGACTGTCTCTTATGATGCTTTTCCTAAGCTTGAACATTTGGTTTTAACAAAGTGTAATCCTACTGCTGCTGCTGATCTTTCTTCTTCTTTCTTCTTCTTTTTGTTAAGCTGTTGATCTTTCTTCTTTTTGTTAAGCAGAATGCTGCTGCCTGCTGTTGTTGTTGTATTGTTGTCTGCTGCTGCCTGCTGCTGCTGAATCCTACTGCTGCTGCTGATCTTTCTGCTGCTGAATACTGCTGCTGCTGAAAGGACTAAGCTGTTGATAAATTATAATGGGTAAAAGAAGGATATGCACTCTGTCTCTAAAAATCTGGAAAACCTCAAAATTGCACAATGTATGTCTGACTGTCTCTTATGATGCTTTTCCTAAGCTTGAACATTTGGTTTTAACAAAATGTAAGCATCTTGGGAAAATCCCTTCTCATTTCGATGATGTTGTATCTCTAAAAAGCATTGAGGTAAACTTGACGTGTGTAAAGTTATATGTATCTGAATTTGTGAATTTACGATCTCTGTGACGCTATATGTTATAAAAGTATGTTATTAAGAGTAAAATGAGAAGTTTTCAATTATTGTCTTGAAATATATAATGTAATATTCTTAGGTATGGACTGTGCCTTATTGGTGTTATCGATAAATCGAATCGATAAGCCTCCAAAATCGATAAATCGAAATCGAAAAAATCGAAACCTTATTGAAAGGATAACGATAAGCATATGTAAAAATCGATAATCGATAAGTAATTATCGATAAGGGTCAAAATCGAATCGATAAATCGAATGCACACCCCTAGTTAGAACCATCCCTAGCAACTCTCTTCTCTTATTTTCCAGCATTTCCTTTGCATGTTTTATAGCTTTGTCTTCACAGATTGTTCCTTTACTCTGATTTATTAATATACAGACTATATTTGTTGGTGAACTCTCCGCTTCTTCTCTCTGCAACAAAACGTGAGACAGGAACAAGTATTCATATAGAAAATTAACCAAATACTTCTGTATCAAAATACCTGTATTGTTATGGTAAAAATTTATCGTTTACACAAAAAATTATATAACTTGGCATTATTAAGTGATTTACTATAAGGTGATTATATGCATTAATTAGCTATAGATAAGTCAAAGAGTCTATCTGCAAATAAATATCAAAAATCTATTAATTTAGTGTAAAGATCGGACGCGAATGAGTCCCATACATTAGTTTCTTATTTTTTATGCTTAAGGGGAATTGGTGTCAAACCTATGAATTTGTCCCATACTTTACGGTTTACACAAAATGAGGTAAATTATATTGAGAAGTTATCTAAAGAAGTAGTTATGGTGGTGTGTGCAAACTAATTTGCTGTCGCCTCAACTATTCTATTGTCCATCAGCACAAGTATTAATAAATACTCAGCCCACCAAAGCTTTGTACTTAATAGATGTCTTAATCTTAATTATTGAAATTATATATATTAAGTACGTTTATTTTTTAAGTTTAAATTTAAATTATTCATATTTTAATAATTAAGTGTATTTATTTTTTTAATTTCACAACCACTTAATAGGTCTGGATGATTAAAATTCATAATAGAGATTTAATTTCATTAAGATGTTACTATCCATACTCAACCACCATCATCAAATATAATCGTCACCGTCATCAATATTGACTACCACCAATCACCACCTCACTATTATTGACTACCATCACTCAACACACCCACAATTATTAACTACCACTGCCACAACCACCGTCAACGCCAACGGCAACCGCCCACTCATCCACCTCAACAACCACCACCCTCCACCCTCATTATTAACCATAATAGCCAGTATCCACTACTATGAACTACCACCACTTTTCTCAACAACCATCTACCATTATCAACTATCACTATCCACCATTTTCAATCATAATCTCCACCAACAATCACTACTAGATACTACCTCAAATTACCATTATCAATCAAAACCACCAATAACCACTGCCTCTAATCGACACCCACAAATATCACTGTTAGCCATCACTACTCTCAACTATCATACATTTATTTAGTAAAATATTTTGTTGATAAAATTTTATACATTCAGATAATGAAAAAGAAACAAACAGTCTTAATCATTTTATATTTGGATCTTAATACACATCTTAACATCCAGATGTATATTCAGATTCAGACATCTTAAACTTAATACACATTTTGATATTTAGATGTGCATTCAGATTCAAACATTTTAACCTTAAAAAAAATGAGGCCTTACTCCGTGCACCAAAGCAAAAGCATCAATAAATATTTTTATCTATTGTGATTTGAATCTTAGTTTCCAAGATTTTAGCATTTTAATAGCGCTGAAGCCCTGTGTGCTATAATGAGAGCCAAGGACGCTGCGCTTTCTCTATAGAAGCAGTCAACTGAGGTTTGAACGTTAACTCCTTAGTAAAGGCTTAATATCACTTAAGATCTCCACTACAAGACAATTATTATGTACCATCACATTCCTACATTTCTCTAAGGGTGTCAATTTATACTTTAGCTAAGTAAAATTTTAATTTTTATGTATATTAATATGTTAATTTCCTTTAAAAAAAATTGTGCATTTATCATATTTTAACGCCCCTTTATGAAAATTTTGATTCCGGAACTACTAATTACATGAGAAATGTTTTGGTGGCAAAGAAAATATAAAGTAATTTTAGAAGGAATATTACCTTGTACGATCCTACATCATTAAGGAGTCTTGCGACCATACTGGTACAATTGCACAAGGCACTCATTTCAGAACTCTGTAAAACATCCTTTGATAGTTTTGGCCCAAGAAGACATTGTGTTGTGAGAGTAATGCATTTAACACCAATAGTTTCACAGGCCACAGACAAATACTCTTCTATGCTTGGTGTTGTCTGATTTCTCCACCACTCAAATTCTACCAGCATATTCTTTAACAAATCCAGCCACTATACCAAGAAATATAGACAATTAAAAGAATATGGAAAAGAACATCATGGGAAAATGAAAGAATAAGGGTGTGTTTTAGTACGAGGTAAAATATTTTTCGAAAAATAACTTCTACTTTTCAATCAAACATCATAAAATATTTTCCTTAAAAGAAAGTCATTTTTTAGTACAATGACTTTCGTCATACCAAACACATCCTAAAAGTCATACTTTTTCCATACCAAGTTTATAAAGTGTTCTTTGATGCATTGACCTTGCTTAATATTTGCTTTTGCTGCAAGCTCCTCCATCGTTTTGTATAGTGCTGAAAAGAAAATTTTTACCCTCTCTGAATGGAATTGCACTGTTGAGTAATTACCGTCCCACCTGAAAAAATCTTAATAATTTGATTTACAACTGGTAATTGGGGAAAGCCACGGTTTCAAAAGTAATCGAACTTTAGTAATTTTTTCACGTAAAAATAAAATGTGAACAAAAACACCCTTAAAAATTCAGACAAATTACAACATAATATGCTGGAATTTTATATTATGATAGAGTTCCAACATAATATACTGAAAATTTATATGCATGAGCTTCGTAATCTAACATATTATGCTGAAACTTTTCATATTTAGGTAGGGTACGTAATTAATATTTTTTAATAATTTTGTAAATGCTAGCAATTTTTTGATTACGAATCCAAAAAATAGCTAGCACATGCTATCTTCTTATATTATATTTATCTTGTTGTGGTGACGAGGACGGGTTCAATGAGTGGCCTCAAAAGAGGCGATGCGTTGCAAAATGTCCTTTGGGCTTTTCATTTAACTTATAACATCACTACCAGTAAAAACACTCCAGAGAATTTCAATTTAAGCTATTAAGCAACACCCGGCAACTCAATCCCACCGCCGCCAACATCACCTGGAAAAGCCGCCGGTGACCCAGTAGTCAGAACATCACTACTAGTAAAAACACACCAGAGAATTTCAATTATGACCGGAGCAAAGACAGAGATGATGATGAACGGAGGAAATATGATGTCAAGAAGGGTAGAATATGGGCGACCAATTCCAAAGAGAGGGCAAGTGAAGGTGACCATAGTATTGGGATTAGCTCACTCTTTGTCTTCTATTTTCTCCGTCGGCGGCCGTTCTCAGTCTTGCCGGAGAACAACCCATCTCTCTTGAGCGAGTGAAGAGAAAGTACCCAGTTTTGGTAAATTTAGATAGTGTTGGAGGGTATCGTTGTCCTTCTAGAGAATCTTGAGCTTGTTATTTAGTTTGTTCTGTACGTATTTTTCTGATTTTTCCTAGTTCAGTCTGGTATACTTTTGGAAGTTAAGTTTTCAATCATCTTCCAGATTGCTGCAGCTTCCTTTTGTTTTAAAATCCATTCTCCATTAATTGAAAAAAAAAAAAAATCAATCCAGCCTCCTCAAAGTGAAGAAACCTAAAGTGATTCAGGAATGGAGAACCATAGCACCAATCCAGACTGTTCAGAATCAGCAGGAGGTTTCTCTACAGCAAACTAAGAGAAGGCAGAGCAGTGTATCTCAGAGAGAGCCTCATGATCCCCCATCACTTATAAAAGGAAAGAACAAACAGGAAGACAAAGGGAAGCAAGTTCAATCCCCAGAATTCAACCTCACCAACTTCCCACCTTTATCTACTATTGTGGTTAGTAATCAATTTGAAGCAATGTTAGTAGAGTTGAGAATCCTCCAGAGGATGAAGGAGGACCTAGCAACTGTCAATGAAATGGCTAATCTGAAATATTAGGGGTGTAAATAAAAGGTATAAACAAAAAGAAGTTAGGAATATATTAGGAATAATAATATTAACCTTGTTGGTCTGGTAGAGACCAAGGTTAAAGAAAAGAATGCAGAAAGGATTGCTAAGCTGTGAGTTCCTAGTTGGGGTTTACTAACAAATTATTAGGGCTCCATAAATGGTAGAGTATGGATTATATGGGATACACAATTTATCAGAGTCACTAGTATCCAGGAGGAGGCTTAATTGATTCACTGTAGAGTTAGAAACATTTTTGGAGATGCCATCTGTTACCTCACTGTGGTGTATGGCTTTAATGGGAAGGACCAGAGGAGATCACTATGGAAAAATCTGCAGGATTATTCTGTTACTATTACTGAACCTTGGTTAGTTGCTGGTGATTTCAATGTTGTTCTGTATGCTAATGATAGACAGTCAAGTAATCAAGTGAAGCAAGCAGAGATCCAAGAGTTCACTCAATGTATACAACAGGCTGGACTTTCAGAACTTCCCTGGAAAGGGGAGTATTTCACCTGGACAAATAGGCAGACAGGCAGTGATAGAGTATGTAGTAGACTGGACAGAGTCTTTGGCAATTATGAGTGGATGATTAACTGGAGTCATGTGCAAACTGTATATGATCATCCCTTAATCTCTGATCATAACCCTATGGTGATTACACTGGCAGAAGCTACTAGGAAAGGGAAGACTCCTTTCAGATTCTTCAATATATGGGCCAATCATGAAGACTTCTATCAGCTGGTCAAAGACAACTGACACAGTAATAATCAGTTTTCAATGTAATTAGTATGGTCCAATCTCAAGTCACTGAAAGGCCCTTAAAATCTTTAAATACTAAAGATTTTAAGAACATTAGTCAGAGAATTGATCATAGTAGACAAGAATTGAAGGACATCCAGAATCAGATGGCATTGGCTTACACTGATGAGTTGCAACTTAAAGAGAAGGAAATAGCAGTGAAGCTGGAAAAGTGGTCCTTGATTGAAGAAAGTATGCTACAATAGAAGTCCAGGGCAAAATGGATCCAACTGGGTGACTCTTACAACAAGTATTTCTCTGCTGTCCTTAAGGAAAGAAATCAACACAAGCATATCATTGAGCTTGTTACAGCTGGTGGTCTCAAGGTTACTAATCCAGATGACATTAAAAAGGAGATCAATGACTTCTATAAGTCATTAATGGGCACAACAGCTGCTTCTCTGCCAACCATAAACCGAGTGTATATGACCAATGTCCCTACCTTAACACATCAACAGAAGAAGGAGTTAAGTTCTGATATTACTGAACTTGAGATTCTGGAATGTTTAAAGGCAATTGGGGATGACAAAGCCCCGCGAATTGATGGATACAATGCAGTATTTTTCAAGAAGACATGGAACATCATTGGCAAGCAGATCGTACGTGCAGTCAAGGATTTCTTCCAGACTACCAAGATGTATAAACCAGTAAATTGCGCCTCTCTCACTTCGATCCCTAAAGTCCCTAACCCAACCACAGTCAAAGAATACAGACCAATTGCATCCTGCTCAGTTTTGTACAAAATGATTTCCAAGATATTAGCCAACAGAATGCAGAAAATCATGTCTAGCATCATTTGTGAAGCCCAAGCAGGATTCATCCCAGGCAGGAAGATTGCAGACAATGTTATCCTGGCTCATGAGTTGATCAAAAACTATTCCAGATCCCATGTGACTCCTAGATGCATGATCAAAATTGACCTGCAGAAGGCCTATGATTCTGTCGAATGGATCTTCTTGCAACAGGTAATTGAAGCATTAGGTTTTCCAGCCAGATTCACAAACTGGATCATGGAATGTGTTCAAACAATAAGCTATAAAGTGATGACTAATGGGGAAACATCTGAACCTTTTAAAGCTGCTAAAGGCCTTAGATAAGGTGATCCGATCTCCCCATTCCTATTTGCAATAGTCATGGAGTATCTAACTAGATCTCTGGGTGAACTGAATAAAGACCAAGAATTTCTATACCATCCAGGTTGTAAAAGGCTGGGCATCACTCACATAAGTTTTGCTGATGACCTACTTCTGTTTGCTAAAGGAGAAAGTCTGTCTGTCATTAACATGTTCAAGTATTTCTCCCAGTTCACTGAAGCATCTGGGCTGAAAGCCAATATGAGCAAAAGTTCAATATACTTTGGAGGGGTAAGTTCTGAAATTCAACAGCAGATTACTTATCACCTAGGTTATGTGTATGGAGATTTGCCTTTCAAATATTTGGGCATTCCTCTATCCACTAAGAAGATGGCATTGATTCAGTGGCAACCTCTCGTAGATAGGATCACTGCTAGGATCACCTCATGGACTGCTAGAAAGTTGTCATATACTGGGAGGATGCATTTGGTACTGTCAGTGGTCTTTGGTATACAGGCTTACTGGGCACAACTCTTCCTTATCCCTACAAAGATTCTAAAGCTTATTGAAGCAGTTTGCAGAAGTTTTATTTGGTCTGGGCCAGTTGTTATCTCTAAGAAGGCCTACATTGCCTGGGACAAAATGTGTTTGCCGAAATCAGCTGGTGGGCTGAACCTCACAAACCTCTTTTTGTGGAATAAGGCAGCTATTGCTAAACTTTGCTGGGATCTGGCAGACAAGAAAGACACACTGTGGGTCAAATGGATTCACACTGTTTATATAAAACAGCAGCAACTGGAGAACACTCCTATCCACAAGCAAGCTAGTTGGATGGTACGAAAGATAATTGCAGCAAGTGGACTGCTACAACAACACCAAAGTCTGCACATGCCAGTATGCTCCATTAGGAAACTCTATCTGTTTCAGATTGGCCAACTCCCGAGAGTCCCATGGAAGAATCTAACTGCTCAGAATTATGTTAGGACCAAGGCTGTCTTCAATTTATGGTTGGTACTTCATGACAGGCTACCAACCAAGGATAGGCTACTACATTGGGGTATGATTGTGGATAACAAATGTGTTCTATGCCAGCAAGCTCCGGATACCAGAGACCATCTTTTCCATACTTTCCCATTTGCTACAAAATTAAGGACCAAACACTGACCTGGATCAGAGAAGATCACTCCAGTATGCAGAACTGGGAGCAGTTTATACAGTGGATTGTTAGTAAAGCTAAAGGAAAATCAAGTAGGGCTAACATATTCAAAATGGTGGCAGCTGAATTATTCTACGCTTTGTGGTTGGAGAGAAATGCGAGGATTTTTGAGAATGTTTTCCGCAGCAGTGACAACCTACTCAGGGATATAGCGTATACTTGTAATGTTAGAGGAACCCCCAAAATTAGACAACAACTTCAGCAATATCTTCTGTAAATAGAGAGATAGTTATAGAGATAGTTGATATACAGTCTAGATATGATAGTCAGCTGTGCAGTGGCTGAACTATGATTTTGTGTTGAAATCTCTTTGGTGATTAATAAAATCCTTAATTACCAAAAAAATAATAATAACCTAAATAGAGACAATTTTGTATATATGTATACAATACTATATAATCAGTGTATATTCTATGTATACTGGCTAAGAAAAATCAACAGTAAATACAACAGATTATTTGCATAAAAATCCCAAACAATTTCTCCATTAAAATTAGTTTGTTGATTTTCATTCATTCAAATGTAGTCCACTTATCTAATAGGGACATAATTTAAAAGTGACCTAACTACGGCAATTTGTTCAGATACCCCAAGTCAAAAAAATAATAACGGACTACTTGGGATTGAAGAAAACCAGCATCCAACAAAAGGAAAATGAAAATGACAACCCGAAAGCACATGGATATGGAAGGGGTTTTGTAAATATTATAAGCATGGAAGGAGAAAAATTTACCTTTCTACTAATTCAAAGATGTTGAGCAATTCATCTTTGCCAACAAATCCATCGAAAAAATCATCCACTAAAGAAGCATGGTGCTCTTTACACATGCAAGACGAGCATCAGAAAATTCAGGTTCGAAGAGTAAAGCAGCCGTCAGGAAGAAATTAGTGTATAAATTCTGTTGTGGCAATCCCACTTGGTCTAGTCTGCAATCCTCGAACCACCGATGCATTCATATAAAGAAGAATTAGCCCAAATAATCGCCCACCCAACTGTTTAAACTAAAAATATTCGGTTGAGATATAATATATGTATACTTTATGTGTTACATGTGTATAATCATGTATAATCAATATATAATCAATGTGGGGCTAGAATAACTAAACAGTGAATATAAGTTATGATCTGCAATTTGTGTAAAGATCATATAATCTTAAGTGGTGTCAAAGATTGACAAAGTCCACTAAAGCAATATATGACCTATATAAATACATATACACACGCTCAATATAATTTATGGCAAAGGATATTCAACTGATGACTCTTCGTGGATTGTAATTGTGCTGGTGTCCAAGAATGACGAAGTCTTAAAGCAAGATTTTGTAAGATATATGGATTTATATTTAGATATATGGACTTATATCTACACACATATGAACAATATATGGATAATTATATGTCATGTGCTATCTTTTGGTTTGGCCTAATTATGTGGTCTTATGGACATTATGTTAAGGGGGCCAATGTATTGTCATACTAAAGTGTAGGACTAATGTGTAGATACCCAAAAGGGTAACCTTAGTTTATGATGGGCTAACTAAGGTTACATAAGTAACTATGGTTACTTGCTTGTGACTCTTGAGTTATGTAACTCTTGCAAGACATAACTCAAGACATAACTCTTGTCTTGTAACTCTTGTCTCTTGGGTTATGTAACTCCTAGAGTTATAAAGTGGGGTTATGGTTCCCATTCTAGTGAAAGACAAGTTATTCTTCTTCCCATTGAATCAAGAACCATATTGTCCATTGTCTTGCAAATAGGGTGGAAAACCATAAGCCAAATTTGATCATTGTCATATTATTGTTATTGTGTAACAATTCTCATATTGTTAAATCTTGTGGATTCATTCTTGTGGTAACATACAAACTTCAAGAAACTTGAAGAAAGGATCAAGAGGTTCAAAAGGAATCAAGGACAATTATCAAAGGTGATTCATAAAATTCCACACATATGGATTCAGGTTAGCTTCCGCTCATGTAGTTTATATATCCGAATTATTCAATATGAAGGTTGTTGTCTTTAGTAGAAATCATAATCCTAACAATTGGTATCAGAGCCACCCTTCATTTTGGATAATTTGGATGTTCATAAGGTTCATGTTATATTAGGATTCATGTTAAAGTATAATTAGAATTTTGTTTACGAAATTCTACCATGAAATAGCATGATAGCATGATCTTATGAATGTTATGATTTGATTCAGTTTGATGTTTTTATATCATGTTAAAACGTTGTATATAGCATGATTTAGTTGGTAAATAACATGTTTTCATGTTTAAAGATTCATGTTAAAAATCATGTTATAATTCAGAAAAAGTATACACTGTACAATCGATTGTATACACTCCAGTGAGATGTTTTTAAATTATACCTGACAATCGATTGTCTGGATTTGACAATCGATTGTCTGGTCCAGTAACTTAGAAAAAATTTTCCTTGTCACATCCAGTGACTTAAAATTTTCAGAAAAAACCAAACAATCGATTGTCTGTTTTGACAATCGATTGTCTGGTCCAGTAACTTAAATTTTTCCTTCACATCCAGTGACAAATTCAGAAAAAACCAAACAATCGATTGTCTGTGTTGACAATCGATTGTCTGGTCCAGTAAAGTTTAAGAAAAACGTTTCAACTCTCTTAAGTTTCAGTGAGTGTTAATTGTTTTATAGTCCATCAATTCTTATATATTATAGAATTGTCCAATTCAGTAAACAACGATTAATATTCAAGTGTTACACATCCAATCATGTAACACATTAAGTTAAGATTCATAAAATGGCTTAAGGAACTAAAGTTGATTGCATCTAATATTTTAGTTTTTCAATTGAAGCATTATGTTGCCAAAGTAACCTCTATTGTGTAGATTGATTAATTATAAAATATGAGATGACTGTGGATGTTAGTCTTCCATGCGTTTAACATCGGCCCAAAGGAAGGTGTTATTTGGCAGGAATTCGAACATTCTTGTGGTGGTAAATATGAGATGATTATTTGGTTTTCCATGTGAATATTAAATCGGCCCAAAGGAAGGTTTAATATTTGACAGGAGTTTATTGTCTATGTTTGATCACTACACCAAGAGTACCACTTACAAGTTGATTTTCTGTCCAAAGACTAAAATCAATGTTGTGCTAGGTATCTTGTAATGGGAAATGCCTAACTTTGAATCTATAAAGTTAAAGTTCAAGTTTTGTAAGCATGTATTTAGTAATCCTTTTGTTCAATTTTCAGTAAACTCTTCTGCTTCTACGATCTCTGCCAATATCAATAGCATCCCTGTGCTTAACGGCACTAACTTTAAGGAATGGAAAGAGAATGTAATGATCGTTCTCGGTTGCATGGATCTTGACTTAGCCCTTCGGACTGAGCAACCTACTCCTCTTGAGGATACATCCTCTCCTAATGAAAAGAGAGCGATGGAGAAGTGGGAACGCTAGAATTGCATGAGTCTAATGATCATGAAGCGTGCAATTCCAGAATCATTAAGGGGCACTATGAATGATGAACCTGTTGCCAAAGTTTTCCTTGAAAACCTCGAACAGCGTTTTATTCAAAATGAAAAGGCGGAAACAAGTGCACTATTGAGTAAACTTGTTTCTATGAGGTATAAGGGCAGGGGAAACATTAGGGAGTACATTATGGAAATGTCTCATCTTGCTTCGAAACTTAAGTCACTCAAGCTAGTATTACCTGAGGAACTGCTTGTGTACTTTGTTTTGATATCTCTTCCTGCACACTTTAATCAGTTTAAGGTCAGTTACAACTGCCTGAAGGAGAAATGGTCTCTTAACGAGCTCATTTCACACTGTGTGCAAGAAGAGGAAAGGATAAAGCTAGATAAGACAGAAAGTGCTCATTTGGCATCCTCTTCTAAGGAAACTAAGAAGAGGAAGGGTAAGGAAGTTGCGGTTGTAAGGCCCAAGATTAAGCAACATAAGGAACCTAAGGTTGAAATTACTGGATTAGGTTGCTTTCTCTGTAATGGGACTGATCATGTAAAGAGAGATTGTACCAAGTACCATGCCTGGCGTGCGAAAAAAAGGTACATTTCTGTCTCTTGTTTGTTCTGAAGTTAATATAATTTCGGTACCTAAGGATAATTGGTGGGTAGGTTATGCTGCTCACATAAAGATATCTATGCAGGATTGCCTGAAATGCCGAAAACCAAAAGATGGTTAAAGATACATCTATGAGGGTGACGGCAAGAAGGTGCCAGTTGAAGCTATTGGCAAAATTAGGCTGTTGTTTAAGACCGGTTTTCATTTAGATTTGAAATGAGACTTTTGTTGTACCGTCTTTTAGACGGAATTTAATTTCAGTTCCCCAATTGGACATATCCGGTTATAAATGTACATTTGGGGACAATAAAGTTAGTCTCTTTCGGAATTCAAATCTTATTGGTACTGGTGTTTTATCAACATTTGATAGCTTATATTTGGTTGATACAATAACTTCAAATAAAGAAACTTTGCATACAAGTTTAATGGTACCAAAAGTTAACTAATGAGAATTCTATTTCACTCTGGCATAAACGTTTGGGTCATATATCCATTCAAAGAATTCAGAAACTCGTGTCAGAAGGAATTCTTGATTCTCTTGATACCTCAAATTCGGAAATTTGTGTTGAGTGTATCAAGGGAAAACAAACAAACAAGACTAGATTAGGTGCTAAGAGAGATTCGGACGTCTTAGAATTGATACATACGGATATTTGTGGGCCATTTCCTACTCCTTGTCGGAATGGTCAACAATACTTTATCACATTCATAGACGATTACTCTCGTTATGGGTACCTATATCTTATTCATGAAAAGTCCCAATCCATATTAAAAACCGTAGCTTATATTCTTAATAGAGTTCCAACTGCAGCTACAATAAAATCCCCATATGAACTTTGGACTGGGCATAAACCCGGTATTCGGCATTTTCACATTTGGGGTTGTCCAGCTGAGGCAAGGCCTTATAGGCCGAATGAAAAGAAACTGGACGCTAAGACGGTTAGTAGCTATTTTGTTGGATACTCTAGAAAATTCAGGGGTTTTAAGTTTTATGATCCCACATCACGAACTTTTTTTTTGAGACGGGAAATGCTAGGTTCTTTGAGGATATTGAGTTTGGGGGGTGGGGAGATAAAGTTGTTAGAGATTTTGTCTTTGAGGAAGAACATGTGTCTTTCCCTCAAGTTGTTGATGCAACTCCGGTTCAAGACAATCTCGAAAATCTCCCCCATCAGAACCCTGATATAACTAATGAAAATCAAACTCAACAACCTCAAATAACTGAAATGCCATTAAGGAGATCCACTAGAGAGAAGAGAAATGCAATTTCGGATGATTATTATGTATTTCTCCAAGAACAAGAAAGTGATATTGGACTTGAGGAAGATGATCCAATCAACTTCCGTCAAGTCATTAAGTGCTCTAACTCTCAAAAGTGGATTGATGCCATGAATGATGAGATGAAGTCTATGAGCGATAATGACGTTTGAGAGCTTGTTACGTTGCCCGAAGGTACGAAACCTATTGGTTGTAAATGGATTTTTAAAACCAAAAGGGATTCAGGGGGCAATGTTATTAAGTACAAAGCTCGTCTTGTCGCAAAAGGCTACACTCAGAACGAAGGCATTGATTATAAAGAGACTTTCTCTCCAGTTTCATCGAAAGACTCTTTCAGGACTATAATGGCATTAGTAGCACATTTTGATCTTGAGCTTCATCAAATGGATGTTAAAACTGCTTTTCTCAATGGTGACATTGAGGAAACAATTTATATGGTGCAACCTGAAAACTTTGTTTCGGATGAATCAGAGAAGAAGGTTTGCAAATTAAAGGAATACATCTATGGGCTCAAGCAAGCTTCTCGTCAATGGTATTATAAGTTTCATGCAGTCATTACATCTTTTGGTTTTGAACCGAATATTGCTGATGACTGTATATACCATGAGTTCAGTGGGAGTAAGTATATTTTTCTGGTTTTATATGTCGATGACATACTGCTTGCCTGTAACGATATAGCATTGTTACTTGAAACTAAGAAATTTCTTTCAAAGAAATTTGAAATGAAAGATCTTGGTGAAGCTTCTTTTGTATTAGGAATTCAGATTCTAAGAGATCGCTCTAAAGGTGTTCTCGGTCTGTAACAAAAGGGCTATATCGATAAGGTTCTGAAAAGATTTGGCATGCAGGATTATAAATCAGGCAACACCCCTGTTACTAAGGGAGACAAGTTTAGTCTCAAACAGTGCCCAAATAATAATTATGAAATTTCGGAAATGTAGAAGACGCCTTATGCTTCGGCAGTAGGTAGTATGATGTATGCTCAGGTATGTACACAACCTGATATAGCATACATTGTTGGGATGTTAGGCAGATATCTAAGCAATCCGGGTATGGACCATTGGTAGGCAGCCAAAAGGGTCATGAGGAACATACATAGAACAAAGGATTACATGCTTACATATTGGAGTTCGGACCAGTTTGAGATCATCAGGTATACCGACTCCAATTTTGCCATTTATGCTAATAACATATGTAACCATGGTTGCATATGTTAATAACAATAGTAGTTTGACGAAAGCAAAACATAAGGACGTCAAATTTCGGGTTGTTAAAGAAAGAGTACAAAATGGACAATTGTGCATTAAGTACATAAGTACAAACTCCATACTTGCGGATCCGCTCACTAAGGGATTGACACCAAAAGTATTTCTTGAGCATATTGCTTGTATGGGTGTCAAATCAAATAAGGATTATGTATTTTAGTGGGAGTTTGTATTGCACATTTATGTATTGTTCATTATATTCAGAAATTCAGTAATTCAGTTATATCTGCGCAGATATTCAGTTTTAAAGTTTTTGTACTCTTACAGTTTAAGTATGATCTCAATAAAGAGAACCAGTTGGAAATAGACATTCTATTGACCACACTTTATGTTATTTCCATGCTACATACCTACACTTGATCCATGTCGTTGGTTATATTGATATACGTGATCTATGATTGGTTCTAGTTACGAATGAGTAACGACGAGCTCTTAGGTCCTATGTTGGTATGATTGATGGACCGGATTGTTCATGACAATTTTATTGTGATAGCAATTTTGTGCACCTAAGGTTTGTAACATATAATATTAAGGATTGTACATATGTTTGTATATCTCGTCCAAGTGGGAGATTGTAAGATATATGGATTTATATCTAGATATATGGACTTATATCTACACACATATGAACAATATATAGATAATTATATGTTATGTGCTATCTTTTGGTTTGGCCTAATTATGTGGTCTTATGGACATTATGTTAAGGGGGCCAATGTATTGTCATACTAAAGTGTAGGACTAATGTGTAGATACCCAAAAGGGTAACCTTAGTTTATGATGGGCTAACTAAGGTTACATAAGTAACTATGGTTACTTGCTTGTGACTCTTGAGTTATGTAACTCTTGCAAGACATAACTCAAGACATAACTCTTGTCTTGTAACTCTTGTCTCTTGGGTTATGTAACTCCTAGAGTTATAAAGTGGGGTTATGGTTCCCATTCTAGTGAAAGACAAGT
This sequence comes from Nicotiana benthamiana, assembly GCA_034376525.1. Lineage (NCBI taxonomy): Eukaryota > Viridiplantae > Streptophyta > Magnoliopsida > Solanales > Solanaceae > Nicotiana > Nicotiana benthamiana. The sequence goes on from CM067330.1 coordinate 79,127,653, forward strand.
TATTCTTCTTCCCATTGAATCAAGAACCATATTGTCCATTGTCTTGCAAATAGGGTGGAAAACCATAAGCCAAATTTGATCATTGTCATATTATTGTTATTGTGTAACAATTCTCATATTGTTAAATCTTGTGGATTCATTCTTGTGGTAACATACAAACTTCAAGAAACTTGAAGAAAGGATCAAGAGGTTCAAAAGGAATCAAGGACAATTATCAAAGGTGATTCATAAAATTCCACACATATGGATTCAGGTTAGCTTCCGCTCATGTAGTTTATATATCCGAATTATTCAATATGAAGGTTGTTGTCTTTAGTAGGAATCATAATCCTAACAGATTTGACTTATATATAATTTTATTTTTCCGACAAGGGATCTTCACCTGACTAGCTTTTGCTGATTGTAGTGTGTAAGAATCACAGTTTTAAAAATACTCAAAATTTTATCAATTTTTCATGTAAAGATAAAATCTGAACAAAAACAACCTTAAAAATTTGAAAATATTCCAAAGTTCGAATTCTTTTACATATATGCTGGAACTTTCTGTGTTTCAGCAAGACAATTGGCTATTTTTCAATCACTTTATAAACATTGACTATTTCTTTTATTACTAGTCCAAAAACTTGCTGGCTCCTACTATTTTCACGAAAAATAAATAAATTATGACAAGTTATGCATCATTATATTTCCGAAAAGTCTTTTACAAGTAATACCTCATTTTTTGACATCCTATCAATGTAGTCATTGGTTAGGACTTTTTACTCCATAAAAGATCTTGTCCAATTATAAATTTTATCCAAAAATTGATCTTTCCCATAAATAGCCAACTGTGAAGCTTTGTGGAGCTCAAGAATTTCAAAATGACACGTAAATCTCCCACTTGTTGAAAAGAAATGTACTTCATCGACAAATTCAACTAGTTCTTCTGCAAAAAGAAAAATCGAATTAGTAATTAATTTATTATGGCCAACTACGCACTCTGCAATCAGTCTTACTTTTTTTATGTGCTCTAAAAAGAATGTTAATTTTCTATATTTAACAAATTTTCAATTCTAATATTTATATAAGGGGAATTATTAGCTATTTCTTTTTATAAGTAGCCTAGTAAAAAAATTAATCAATTGATAAAATATTATTAATATTAGCCAAATTCACCATTTAGCTATTTGTAGCAAAAAAATATTAATTTTTTGCTTTTTTGAGTGGGTGTTATTATAATATATTGGGCACAAGTTAAGGAGCTTGAATATCAGTTTTGAAATGATTTGATAAAGTTTTGAGGTGGTTTGAATTGGAAATTCGAAGTAAAGCTGAACATGAAAAAAAGAGATATGTGTATCAACTGTGTATCATTTGTATATCACACATGTATCAATTGTGTATCACATGTATATCCATGTATACTTGTGTGTGAGATACATGTTTGATACATGTGTCGCAGAGGATTTTTTCGAACTCGATTTAATTATGAATTTTGATACAAAACCAGTCCAAATCACCTCCAATCTTCTTCAAATTTTGTATTTGACTAATCTATATATTTTCAATGAATTTCATCTATATCCATTAAAAAAATTCCCTTTTTACTTAGATTTTTAAAATATTATATAGATTTTTGTATTTCATCACCTTATTTGCTACCTCGTCTATCAAATTTCCTTTCCATCTTGTATCTAATGTTGCTAATCACGCTTAAAAATATGGAAGGCGATTTTTGCATGTGATTCTTTGATAGAAAGAATCCTATTATTTAGTTTTTCAATTTTTGTTAGCTAGTTTTGATGGATCTATGATTAATGACTAGAAGTTGGTAAGTTAAGATTTATTTGGGACATTTGTGTAAGTTTCCCTTTATACAATGGCTTGCCTTACATGAATGACATGACACGTGTAAAATCAAAAAATTCAAAAGATATTTTTGGAATGTTATATACATTTTCACTTAAGAATCATAAGTTTAAAAAATATATTCTTTATATTTTAAACGGTCAAAGTAAGACATATAAAATGAAAGTGACGGAATAACAAATTACCTGGGGAAACTGCATAGTTACTCATCCGTAAAAGCCGAAACGCCAAAGCACGATGGGCAACGTTTGAAAAAATTTCTTCGTTCTTTTCTTGCCAAAGCCTATAAATAATTTACCAATAATAAAATTTACAAGAGGCTTAAAAGAAATTGTAAAATATTATTGCGATCAATAATATGTACCTGTAAATTTCATCTAAAGCATTTTTTATTTCTGTTTTAAAATGCCGATCTACTCCCAGACATTGAAGGGTATCAACCAAGCAAAGCAACGAATGTATCTTCGTTGGGTAGATAGTCGGAACTATGAAAAAATAAAACCAAGATATATTAGCAAAGCAAACAAATAGTATTACTATGGGAGCTGTATTGTTTGGACTCGCCAAATATCTTGTAGTATTCATGTCGGATCTTCCAAAAACATGAGAATACGATACATTGCCAAATGCATTTTAGTTAATACGAGCAACATAGATGGGAAGATTAGAGAGAGATCAAGCATTTGTTGAACATGGGTGTACCATTAAAGAAAGGAGAAATTTTTCTTAAGTGGGAATCAATCCATGTTCCTTTAGATAAACAACTCAATATCAACCAAGTGTATCATTTAGCCTTTTCAGAGTATGGGGTCCAACAAAAAATATTATACCAACACCACCACCACCAACAATAACAATCCTCATGAGTTTCCACAAGTAGATTCTGAGAAATAGTGTATGCGCATATCTTACTCCTATCCTAGGAAGACTGTTTCCTAGAGACTCTCAGCTATAGACAATATAAAAAAAAGCAGCGAAAACAAGTGAAAACAACAAGAATATATCAAGAAAACCGATGAGAAAGGATGCAATCAAACAATAAGTTGTACCAGCAATCCAAGAATAAATTGATACCATGGTAACATTAATACTACCGATTTGACCAGAGAAGAGAGAGCATATATTCTTAAATCAATTTTAGAAAATGCATACATAAAATACCTAGTTTGACGGAAAAGTCATGAATTCTCATTCCATAATCTGGACTATAAATTCGCTTCCGGAGAGGATTGTATTATACCACTAACATATATAGGAACCTTTTTATTTACACACTCCATCTATTAATTTGATTGAAGAGTATCAACACATAATCTGAATGTTTTGAGATGATGGTAGTGCATACCCCAATTTTTGTGTAGTTTCAAGATGGAATTCAAGTACTCAAAGCATTTTTCTTCGTGCTGATTGTAAATCAAGGCAGCTGCAGTAGTGGCTGGTGAGTCAAATAGTGATCCATTTTCACTTTGATGGATCATTAGTTCCTTCCATTGACATAATTCACCAAGTCCTTCAGCCATATATTCAAGATTTGCAACATTCCCTTTGAAATCAATCTGTAACGCTCTAATAATTTGCAAATATTATCAGAAATGAGTTTATAGAAGTAAATATCTTTTGTCTCATGCAATTCAAGATGAATTTTGAATACAATTAACAAAAATGTTGAGTCACTATAAGTAGACATGGGCGGATTTACCTTACATCAAGCAGTCGATTTTTTTATTAATTTTTAAATATTTTTTTTAACTAACTATGTATATATAATGAAAAGGCAGAAAATAAAATACTGATAAACAAAACAAAGTGACATAAGTTGACATAAATAGCTGTGTAGCTCTTTGAGTCAGGCGCCTTAGTTTTCTAGTGGCAAACCTCAGAATCTTTATTAAAAATTTCAAAATTTTTGTGCCTCATTTATAAAAAATAAAAAAAAGATTACACTGTGTTGAGGGGATCAAACGGTTGACCTCTTAGAAGCTAACGAAACTTCTAGCCATTCTATCATGATTCACTTTTGTAAATTCTCTCTCCTAGCGGTTCAAGGTGGCTAAGAAGGAAGAAAAATTAGTTGTTACTACGGGTAAGATTGTCGTGTTTAAACGTAACGCTTGGAAGCAAAGGAGGGGATAAGAAGTTGTACATGCTAGTCAATGTTCGAGAAACGAAGGCCCGTGACCTTGACAAAGTGAAGTGCATCAAAGAAGAGTAAGATAGAGTTTTGTTGGATGAGAAACTTATTTGATGGAGATGGCAGACTTACTTTCATAAACTCTTGAATAAAGAGGGGATAGGGACATTGTGCCTGGTGGCTTAGAACATTCCAAGAATCGCCGGGACTTTGGGTATTGTAGGCATATAAAAGTGGCGGATGCGTAAGATGAGTAATGGAGTGACCGGGCCAAATGAAATCACAGTAAAATTTTGAAAGAGCGTGGGTACGATAGGCTTGGAGTGTTTCACTAGATTATTTAATGCTATCTTTAGGATGATGAAGATGCCCAAAGATTGGAGATGGAACACAACGTTCCGTTGCATAAGAACAAGGGTGATTTCCAAAATTACAATAATTATCGGGGTATCAAGTTACTAAACAATACCATAAAAGTCTGGGAGAGGGTAGTGGAGCTAAGGGTGAGAAGAATTGTATGTATTTCTGAAAACCAATTCGAACTTATACCGAGACGTTCAACCACGGAAGTCATTCACCTCGTTAGGAGGTTGATGATGTAGTATAGGGAGAGGAAGAGTGATTTACACATGGTGTTCATCGACTTAGAGAAGGCTTATGATAAAGTGCCAATGAAGATGTTGTGGAGATGTTTGGAGGCTAGAGATGTTTCTCTTGCATACATTAAGGCTATTAAGGACATGTATTATTGAGCTAAGAACTGAGTAAGGACGATGGGAGTGCACTCAGAACACTTCCCAGTTATGATGAGGTTGCATACATTAAGACTATTAAGGCTATGTATGATGGAACTAAGAATTTAGTGAGGACGATGGGAGGAGACTTAGAACACTCCCCAGCAGTTATGACGAGGCTGCACCAGGGGTTAACCCTCAACCCATTTCTATTTTCCCTAGTGATTGACGCACTAAGACACCACCATTTTGGGAGAGGTGTCGTGCTGTATGTTATTTGCAGATGATATTATACTGGTGGATGAGACACGTGGTGGTGTTAATGAGACGTTGGAGATTTGAAGGCAGGCTCTGGAATCTAAAGGTTTCCATTTGAGCAGGAGTAAAACAAAATACTTGAAGTGAAAATTCAGTGGTTCGACTCAGGTACTGGACAATAACGTAAGGTTTGATTCATAAGTCATCTTTAGGAGAAAGAGTTTTGAAGTATCTTGAGTAAATTATTTAGGGGAATAGGGAGATCGGCGTGGATGTTATACATCGTATTGTGGTGGGAAGGATGAAATGGAGGCTCACATCTGGTATCTTGTGTGATAATAATGTGCTACCAAGACTTAAGTCGAAGTTCTATAGAGTTGTGGTCAGACCGACGATGTTGTATGTGGTAGAGTGTTGACCAAGAACTCTCATATACAAATGATGAATGTAAATGAAATGAGCATATTGAGATAGATGTGTGGTGACACCAGGTTAGATATAATTCAATTAGAAATGAAATTATCCGAGACACGGTGGGCGTGACTTCTGCGGAGGACACTTAATCACTACAAAAAAACTTGAATTAGCTATATAACGATTTTGTCGCTAAACTAAATAATTTCGTCGCTTAATAGGTTTTCCACCACTAATTGCTAAATTTTGTCGTTATTCGCTGTCGCTAACACCATCTGTCACAAAATTCGACGCTAAAACCAAATTTTGTAGTAATTGCAAGATACGAGAGGCAAGACTATGATGGTTCGGATATGTGAAGAGGAAAGGCACATATGCACCAGTGAGAAGGTAGGAGAGGTTCACATTGGAGAGCCGAGCCAATGGAGAGGTAGAGGCATGCCGAATAAATATTGGGGAGAGGTGATCATTAGGCATGATATGACATTACTGAGGACATGACCATGGATAGGAAGGGGTAGATGTTGAAAATTAAGATAGAGAGTTAGGTAGCTGAGCTTTGTCATTTTTTCTTACGGTAAGTTTTGTACATCATTTAGTGCCTTTCGTGTATTTTTATATTTCTAAACTTTTGTTATTACTTGTTGTTTCCTTTTTCGATTTTCTAATTGCACTACATCCTAGTGTTAGTTTTGTATTTTCGCTTGGTTTTTTGGTTGGTTTGCTTGTCATTATCATTGTCTCTTCCCTTTATCTTTCCCGAGCCGAGGGTCTACCGGAAACAACCTCTCTGCCTTTTTAAAGGTAGGAGTAAAGTGTGTGTATACATTACTCTCCTCAGACTCAACTTGTGAAAATATAATGGGTTTGTTGTTATTCTATGATTAATGAAAATATACTGCTGCTTCCATGATTAGTTGTTGTTCTATTCTTTTTCTTTTTTCCTTTTGTCTTTTTATTTTCCAATAAAATTGATTACGAATGATTAGTCAGAAAACTGTACATAGTATTATTTCTAATGAGGTTATTTTAAATAGTTCACAAATCACGAAACTCATGATCTAAAAGAGTTGTAGTAATATATGAGTTAGTTTGTGTTTTATTAATATTATTCAATTTGTATTTTTTTTGTACGATGTTGTTAGTACTATACTTTTGAAGTAAATCGTCCGTACGTCAGTGTAAGCAGAGCTTTGCACTTCATGTATTTAGTATTTGCTCTTGTTTTGTCTTAATGTAAAAAGACCTTCCTTAATTGCTTTGAGTAGTTGTTTTCTTGCACTAGCCAAATAATTAATATCTGATTCTTAATTTAGTAATGAGAGAACTCATATTTGGTTTAGACAATATTCGTTAAGGGAGAATTCAAAAATATATCTAGCATTCAAATGTAATTTTTTTGTAGATAATTGATAATTTAATAAATTAAGAAGCACACCTTTCAATTGCTGAATCTCGGTTACGAATCGCTAGATTTACAATGTCAGGATTGAAAGGCAGATTTAAGTTCATTTTTTCTGCATATTTGATCATACTGGGAAATAAAATCTCAAATCCAACAGGTGAAATCTGATCCTTGTCATCAACTGCCCAACCATGCTTTTCAATAAAGATAAGGCCTGAAAAGAAAATGAAGCAACTCCACAAGAATTACAAATATGCAAGATGCAAACTCCTCCACACTTTCCATTTTTCTAATCTGTGTCGATAATTTAATTAATTTTTTTAATTAAAGTTATATGCATTGATAGTGTAAAGATTTTTTTACACTTATAGCAAGTCAGTTACCAGCTTTACCGGATAAACCTGATTAATATTTATAAGAAATATAGAAACAACCACTTGCAGAATGCACGGTAATATAAGGTTGCATATGATAGATCCTTGTGGTCCGGCCTTTTTTTAACCTCCGCGTATACTGGAAGCTTAGTGCATCTGGATGCCTGTTAGGTGTATGTGAATAAACTCTCACATGAAAAGTAGAAAGGAAAATGAATCTACTTATAAAGAGTTAGATATTCTTCATGGTGTGAGACATTTTGAGAAAAAACTGTACGAATTTCGATCAAAATGAATAATATCACACCATGTTAAGAGTATTTTTGGACCGTCTTAGCCCAACAATTGGTATAAGAGCAAATGATTTGGCGAGACGAGTATGAGATTGTGAGCACGTGATTTTTGCCTCCGGACACCCCGTTGGTAAGAAGGTAACTCAGGGTTTTGTCTGTTCGGAGGCACATGCTGCAAGAGACCCATTTGGACCACCTTTGGGAACATGCTAGAATACTCCCCAACTGGCGTAATGTTTTGCCTTCTGGGTGGCTCCCTGGGACGGAAATTGTTTTTAGGAGGGCGGGGATTATAGTGGTTTTGGAGAGGCTGGTTTATGGGGGCCTGGTTCCTGTTGACCTGCTGCTGCGATCGTGCAAATGGTTGAGCATTCATAACTGCATAAGGTTGGGGAGCATAATGCATGCCTTGATGGGGATAATAGTGTTGAGAGGTTCTTCCCGAGAACATGGGCCTATGAGCATGATGTCTTCTCATACCGGATACTGCCATCAAGGCTTCTTCTTTCTTTTGTTCCTTGCGACACCTCCCCCCTCCTCCTTGGATGGCTGGGAGGTTGCTCTGATGGCTGACTAACTTAGAATTCTTCCCGTTTTCAAATAATTTTCTACCATCTCGCTAATCTTGATTGCTTTCGCAAAAGGCTTGCTCATGGCCGACATCATTTTTTGAAAATAATCCGCTTCCTGGGCCTGGAGAAAAACGGTGACCATTTCTATCTCGTCCATAGGCGGCTTCGCCCTTGATGCCTGTTTGCGCCACTTAATAGCATATTCTTTCAAACACTATGAAGGCTTCTTTTTCAAATTAGCCAAGGAATTCCTGTCTGGCGCAATCTCACTGTTGTACTGAAATTGCCTTACAAAATCTATGGCAAGATCGTCCCAGATGTGCTATCGTGAGAAATCTTGGTCCATATACCGTTCTGAAGCAATACCTACCAGACTCTCTCTGAAGTATGCCATCAATAGTTCTTCTTTTCCGCCGACCCACGCAATTGGTTACAATACGTTTTGAGGTGAGCGATGGGCTCGCCATGACCATCATAATTTTTAAAATTTTGGCGTTTTAAATCCCATGGGAATATGTACATGCGGGACACATGCACATGTGTGTGTAAGAAACACTTTTCTGCCCACTCCAGCCCTGCATGTTCTTTAAGCTCTGCTTAAGGCTCTTCATTCTTCTTGCTATCTCATCTTGCTCAGACCCTTTAGGAGGTTTCTCCTACACTGGTGTAAGTTCATATGGTGGTTGGGGATAAGTGTATGTGGGGTATGGAGGAGGCTTAATTTGGTAATTGGGAGTTTGAAATGTAAAAGCCGTCGGATCAAACATGGGTCTTGGCACTGCGAGCTGTGTGGTGGCTACACATGGAGGAGCCGTAAAAATATTGGGGACTGTGCCAAAGGTGAACACCTGAGGGCGGACTTCAGAAGGTGTTCCAACAAAATTGGTCGGTATGGTAGTCTATCCCAAGAAGATGTTTGATGGCTAATGGGAATAGTGGAAGTATCCCCCCCCCCCCCCCCCCCCGACCTTGGAAAAAGCTCAGGAAACACAGGAATGGCAATCGGAGGCTCTTTTTCATTCATCCATACCTTCCACATCTCCATGACTCTAAGTCATAGGATCCTATTTTCTTCGGCTGCTGCAGACTCTGAAGCCGGGATGCCTATAATCAGGCTATCCTATAAGAAGGGAATTACCGGCAAAGTCATTTCAGATGACATTTCTGTGCTTCCTTTCGATATGGTGAAATACCGATGTTACGCCAGTTTACCACAAGCCAACCATCATTTCTAAAACCTAGACTGGAAATCATAACAACAACAAATTATTAGTTTGAGACAGATAACAGATAGAGAATCGCACATTGGGGCATGATGCACCTATACAGTTAACGGATGTCTACATGTTTGTGATGGCTGCATGTGTCATCCCGGCTTTTATCCCATTTTTCTTCCTTTTGATTTCCCCTCTTTATTTTTCTTGCCTTCCCCTTTTTCTTCCTCTCTAGTTTTCCTTTTGTTTTGGATTTTCTCTCAGTCTTTCTTTTCATTCCTCCATCTTTCCTTTTTTCGGCTTTCGTGTTGTTTCTTGAGATTACGATCGAATCCTATGAAGATTGCCTACGTATCATGCCCCCATGAATCACACCGAGCGTAGTTCTAGAAAATAAAATGTTTTGGAATTTTCAATTTTTATAATAACAAACTTTGATTACAAAGACTGATGGATTTAAATAGGCAACTAGCAGACTCTGACATAAGAAGAACTACAGACTCGAAGAACAACTAACTATGCGTAAAAAGAAAATATAGACTCTAGAATAAACTGACAGACTTTAAAGAAAAATACAGTTTCCAGAAATCACAAATACATTAGGGCTTCAACTGCTCCTGGAGCCCGCGAGGCATCGTTCAGCCTTGCTGCAGGTCGACTAGCTAAATCCCCTTAGAGGTGATAAAAATCTTCCATTATGCGACGAACAAAAAGCATCACGGGGGCAAAGAACATAGATCTAGGCATGTCCTCACAGCTGTTACATTTCATTGTGATGTAGTGAGTGATTCATTTGATTCTTTCTCGTATGAAAACTTTCTCCTATAACCGCCCAATCTATTCAGTTCTAGCTACCAAAATTTGTTCGGCTACTTGATTCTGCTTTTTAAGGTGTTGCAAATCCAATTATAATTGTGCCACTTTGAAACAATGTTCCCTTTCAATCTTGAACTCTTTTGCTTGTTTGAGCATTTTGTTTTCCGCGATAATGACCCTTATCTTAAAAATTTCCACCTCACCGTTGAACTCTTCTTTTAATTGCCTTACCAGATGTGCTTGTTCTGCCGCATTTTCAACCAATTGTTTCCGAGCCCTAGCTAGTTTCCTTTCTGTTTTGTTCAAATCAAAGCTGTAGTCATCCACTTTATGCATCAAGCCGTCTATAAGTTTTGTATCGTTGGCACTCCGGATGGGGTTTTCCGCTGCTACTTTCATCTTCTAAATTTGAGACCGAAGAGCTTCATTTTCCTTAACCAGTTTCTTCTTTTCACCCTCATCTGCGGCGGCCTGGAAATCTTTCTCGAATTGCAAATTTATGACCTACTTCTCCAATTTGCTTATTGTAGCCCTGTACTCGTGTTCTTTAGCCAACCAGTCCTACTGCTCTTGTGATGCTTCAACGAATTCCTGGAGATGGAGCCTTTTGGCCGGCCTTTCGAACTGAACTTCTCTCCTGTACCAAGCAAGGTATCCTGGCGACACTTTACCTTTGGACCGATCCCGTACACAAGTGTTCGTCGTCAGGTATTGGCATTCTTTCCAAAGTTTGCGAACTGTTGCTTCGGGGAACTGACCATCAGGTCCAATCTCGACTACATGAATACTGATATCTTCGTCCTTTGGCACTATCTGGCACCTTACAAGTTGTCTCAAGACCCGCTGCGGGGCATATGGCTTGATACTCCTAAGACCCATCTGAAGGAAATGAGGTTCTGTTGGCAGCATGTATGTGATCTCATCCACATACAACCATCCCAACTTCCATTCTATTTGACTAGCAGTGAGGGAATGAAAGTAAGATATCCATCTTGCTAGCCCCTCGGGCAAACTGAGCCCTTCAATTCTTGTGTAAAACTCTTCTATGAAAGTTTTCTCTGCGGACCCATAGCTCATAAATTGGGGACAGTGGCATAGATGCTCGTTCATCAACATTTGCAATAACAGATTGCACCCCTCGAAGAAATCTTTCCCGGCCTTGTAAGCTGTGATAGCGCGAACGATCTCAGCTACTATCATGGGCGCGATTGTGCACTTGGCTTGGGTGCGTAGAGTGTTGACAACCCCTTCTTATTTTATGTCGATGTTCGCGTTTGTCCTTGGAAACACCAGAAGCCCTAGGAAAGCCACCATAAAAGTGAAACGTCTATGTTCTTCCCATTTGACGCGGTTTCCTTTGCTGCAGATTTTGTTCTCTGGATTGTTGAACCGCCCCTATGTGACCATATCTGGTATGCAGGAATGAAAAGGTGCAAAACCCTGCAGCCAGGTTCGAGTCGTGTACCACTGTGATAATTTTCAGGGTATCTAAGAATTTGTGCAATGCTACACCTCTTGGAGAAACCGAATACTTGTGTCTCAAAGGAAGTTCTGTATCTCCAATGTACCCAGCTATTTCTTCTAAAGTCGGGGTAAGTTCAAAATCTGAGAAGTGGAATACATTGTGCGCCGGGTCCCAGCACGTGACTAATGCTCTAATGATATCTCCTCAGGGTACAATCTCCAATAAGCCCGGAAGGCCCCCCAAATATTTCTTCACCTCATCTTGCCCTTCTATACCTAGATCATTCCACTATAGCAGCAACTCCAAAGGGATTCTGTTTACGAATGAAAAAGATTCATTTTTGGATTGTGCTTATCATGCATATTTATTAAGGAGAATTAGTAATTTATAACTTTATTCCTATTTGATTTCAAAATCAAAAATTGACCCCTTTATTTTATGAAATTTATTTTCTAAAACCAAAGGCCTAGCTTAGAGAATACGACCTTTCAGCACTTTCGAAGTAAGATTTTAAGGCTCTGCCCGCTAATCGGTCAGAAATTAAATAAAACCCAAAGGTGGCCATTTGTGCAAAATCAACCTTCCGGTATCTCTTTCGGGAACATTCGGCTATTCTCGACAACAACGACATCACCCGATTTATTTAGGAAACCAGATAAAAATTTGACATTTATTTTTCTTTGTTTTGTCTATTTTTGCAAAAGGGAGGTTGAACCCAATGGGGGTTGCCTACGTATCTCGTACTTGACGAGAATAAAATCGGCGTAGTTTGGGTAAAATATTTTTGTCAAAACCAAAATTTGTTGAAAAGGTCCTTTTTTATTTGCCCTTTTTTGTTTTCTTTTTCTTTTTTCAAAAATCTGACAGCATTCCGGTGATATTTGTGCATTGATTTTATTAAAAAAATGGTTACTCTCAGTCAGCCCTAATACCACTATTTTTTCTCTTCTTATTCATAAGCCAGTCAACATGCAAATCTAACGCAAGTAAATGCGCAAGTATCACGTAATGTGTATCAGAATGGTCTTTTCATTTCAGGACACATGTCCTAGGCGGACCCAACCCCTGTGTTGAGTCCCCTAAGTCAAATGCATGTGATGCAAACAAACGTTTCTACTAGGGATCCGGCATCAGACTTAGTCATACTAAGCTCAGAACCTGGGTATTTTTTCGAGACTTTGTACCCGAGTGGACAACTCGAGTCGAGGAGGGGGCCACGTACCGGGGACCCCAAAATCATCCAGCTTAGTAACTTGTCCGAGCCTCTTTCTTATTTCACGGTATGACACTAACTGAATAGGGAGTCTCGACCAACGAGCACATCCCTGAAGATAAAGATAAGGGTTTCATAACAATTTATATACAATTCAATTAATATCAAAGCGGTAAAGCATTTACACATTAACATTGAACATGTAGGAATATCAGAAAAAGCAAAATATAACTATCATTTAAAGAATGCTGGGGAAACATACATGAGGCCTATGACAAATATCTTCCACGACATGATGCATCAGGAGATAAACCCAGCCAAGTGTGCATTCGGTTTCCCATCGGGCAAGCTCCTAAGGTTCATCGTTAGTCGGAGAGGTATTGAGCTAGATCCAACAAAGATAAAATCCATTCAAGAGCTACCTCCCCCGAAAACTAAGAAGGATGTAATGAGCATGTTGGGAAGACTAAATTACATTAGCCGATTCATCGCCTAGCTGAATTCTACTTGTGAGCCCATATTCAGGTTGTTAAAAAAGGATGTAACAATTAAATTGACTGATGAGTGTCAAGAAGCTTTTGACAAAATTAAAGATTACCTGTCAAATCCACCAGCTTTGGTCCCGCCGGAACCGAGAAGGCCATTGTTTATGTATTTGACAGTCCTCGAGAATTCCTTTGGTTTCATTCTCGGGAAGCATGATGTCATCAAAAAGAAAGAGCAGTCCATCTATTACCTGAGCAAGAAGATTACCAGTTACGAGGCCAAATACACCTTGCTAGAAAGACTGTTGCGCCTTAACTTGGATGGCTCAGAACCTGAGGCATTACCTGCAAGCCCACGCCACCTACCTTACAACCAGGCTGGATCCTTTGAAGTACATATTCCAAAAACCGATGCCCACAAGGAGATTGGCACAATAGCAAATCTTGCTCACCGAGTTCGACATAGTCTATGTCACTCGCACCGCGATAAAGGCCCAAACATTAGAAGATCATCTATCTGAGAACCCTGTTGATGATGAATATCAACCCTTGAATACCTATTTCCCAGATGAAGAGGTGAATTCATTGGAGGTAATTTCTAAAGACATCACTGTTTGGAAAATGTTCTTTGATGGAGCGGTAAATGCAAAAGGCGTAGGAATTGGGGCAATCTTAATCTTACCCAATGGTCAACACTACCCAGCAACAGCACAACTTCGGTTTTTCTACACCAACAACACAGCTGAATATGAGGCCTGCATCATGGGCATGAATATGGCTATTGACCAAGACGTCGAGGAACTATTGATTATGGGAGATTCAGATCTGATTATCTGGCAAGCCCAAGGGGAGTGAGAAACGGAAGATGTCAAACTCATCCCTTATTGACAACATGTAGAGGATATCAGCAAACGGTTCAAGTTGGTACATTTCAGGTACATTCCTCGTTGTTGCAATGAGTTAGCAGATGCACTCGCCACTTTGGCCTCCATGTTTCCTTACCCTAGAAATGCATACGTCCATCCCTTGGAAATCCAAATTAGGGAAGGACATGGGTATTGTAATTTGACCGAGGCAGAATCCAGCACTCAGCCATGTTATGAAGGCTTGAATGGATGGCTTCCAAGGCAAGGGCTCGATCCTGCATAATTCAGACCAGCTAAGATATCAAGAAATTTCTGAAAACACAAGAGTATCTCGAGCATGACACTAGGGATCTAAAGAGAACCATACGACGACACGCGAGTGGTTTCTTCTTGAGTGGTGATATATTGTATAAAAGGACCCCAGTTATCAACTTGCAAAGATGTATTGATGCCGAGGAAGGCGGAAGGATTATGCACGAAGTACACGCAGGAGTGTGCGTGCTTCATATGAACGGGTATGTATTGGCAAAGAAGATATTTCGGGCGGGATATTACTGGATAACCATGGAGAAGGACTGCTTCAACTTCGTTCAAAAATATCATCAATGTCAGGTGCACGGCGATTTGATTCATGCACCCCAAACTAAATTGCATCCGATGTCAGCACCTTGGCCATTCGCTACCTGGGACATGGAAGTCATTAGGCCAATCGAACCAAAAGCCTCGAATGGACATAGATTCATATTGGTTGCCATTGACTACTTTACAAAGTGGGTCGAAGCCATCACACTTAAGTCAGTCACCAAGAAAGTTGTGGTAGACTTTGTGCATTCTAACTTCATTTTCCGTTTAAATATTCCTGCAACCATCATTACGAACAACGCTGCTAACCTGAATAGTTGTCTCACGGGAGAAATATGTGAACAATTCAAGATAACACATAGAAACTCCACTTCTTACCGGCCCAAAGCCAATGGTGCAGTCGAAGCGGCTAACAAGAACATCAAGAAGATTTTGAGAAAAATTATTCAAAGCTCAAGACTATGGCATGAAAACCTGCTTTTACATTTCTTCGATATCGTACCACGGTGCACACATCGGTAGGGGAAACTCCATACTTATTGGTTTATGGAACTGAAGCTGTTATACCCGCAGAAGTAGAAATTTCTTCGCTCCAGATAATTGTCGAAGCAGAAATTGAGGATAGCGAGTGGGTTAAGACTCGGTTGGAGCAATTGTCGCTAATCGACAAAAAATGAATGGCTGTAGTTTATCACAAGCAGTTGTACCAACAAAGAATGGCCCCCAATTACAACAAGAAAGTGCGCCCTAGGAATTTCGAGGTCGGACAGCTTATATTGAGGCGTATTCTCCCTCACCATCAGGAAGCTAAAGGAAAGTTTGCTCCAACCTGGAAAGGTCCATATATTATCATAAGAATACTGCCCAAAAGAGCATTGTAGCTGGGTGACATCGAAGGAGATGATCCCGAAACAGCAGTGAATGCAGATGCAGTAAAAAGGTACTATGTTTGAACTCCGTGCAGCAATGATTCAATCTGGTTGAACAAGCTTTTCTTTCCCACTACCCTAAATACTATCAACCCTTCGCAAACCCTTTGAGCCAGTTACGTTTCTTTGATCACCCTCTTTGGAACCTAGAAGTGCTATTCAAAAAAAAAAATAGAAAACAATCAAAGAAAACAAAAAAAAGAAAAAAAACAAAGGAAAAAGAAAACAAAAGAAAAATAGAAGAAAATAATGAAAAAAAAGGAAACAACAAAGAAAGATTAGTTTAGGAAATACTTCCTGAACTACGTCTGACTTGATTTCGAAAGGATACGTAGGCAGCCTCTCCATGAGGTTCAGTCATATCAAAATAAAAATCCCAATTCCCCAAAATTGAAACTGGGGCAGATGATGTAATGGTTCGGCCCTGAACCCTCCAAAATGGTTCCAAAATTGTAGTTTCATCTGATTTCCTTTACCCAAATTTTGGCCCAAGTCCTTCTGATCGATTGGTAAAGGCGAGGAAATGACAAACGTCATTGTTGGTATTTGGCACATTTCAAACTGAGAGATATAAAATGATAGTCTTATTGGTGAAAACCTTCGGGCACCATAAGGTGATGGTGAGTGTAGAAAATAAAAATGAGAGAGTCCGTTAAGTGAAGACTCGTAAAGAGCATTATCGGGCGACGGGAGAAAACAAAACCCGCAAAGGACGCTGTTGGCCGAAAAGAAGATATATTATCATCAAAAGTACGGGTAAGTTTCCCTGGTTTCAAAAGGTTGAAATGCAGTTCACAAAAAGCTAGAAATATTGTACAAGTCGGGCATTCAATCCGAGAAGCATGTCATGTCCATTTGAAGTCGGCATGCACCCCCAGATAAGTCTTTCTCTTTTCCGCGAAATGGACACTTCTCTCTAAATCCATATGATTGCTTTTGTTGTTTGCTTGAATTCCTTTCGGCTTAACTTTGATTTCATGACTATTCCGCAAGAAAAGGTGGTAAGGCCATTTTCACAGGGATCGCCTGGCAAGGACTAAAGAAAATACCCAGTCTCAGCGAACGCATCTAGCCAATCCCGGCTGGCCATGATAGCTGACGCTTCAGAAGCAGAAAGGTGAAAAGAAAGAAAATCAAAGTCCAATGCCTACGATGGCAAAATGAAGATTAGAAAGGTTAAGCCCGAGTGGGCTAGTTGTCCTAACATAGTTTTAAAAGGCAGGATACCCAAGGGTTATGAAACAGAAATCGGGGCAAAGAAATTGTAATCAAAAGGCGTACGAAGGCGAAATAAATATGAAAGATGAAATCTCCCAACCGACCAACAAGGTAAAGTCTGCAAAGCCAAAGGTCTTCTCAACAGAAGTGAGGCCGATATCAAGCAAATCAAGGCCACAAAACCGACCACCATTTCTAACTAACAAGTCTTGCTTTGTTTAAAAATTTGAAACATGTGTAACCCAAAGCAATGGGATAAATAGCAAATGCGTCCAAAGGAAATGCACATGAGCTAAGAATAGCCTTGTAGCGATGATCAACCAAAAGGGATGTTCTCTTTACATCTTTTCCCACAGTTTTTATAAAAGAAAAGAAGAAAAAGAGAATCACAAACCATGGTAGTATAGGACCCCAATCCTCGACTCCATTCTCCCAAATCTAGGACTATATCCCCTAGTTCTCCCCAACATAATCTGTGGACCTCCCCGGCATAACCCGAGGATCATGCTCTGTTCTCCCCAGCATAACCTGAGGATTCCTTTCCTTCGTTTTCCGGCATAACCCATGAGGTCCTCTCTCTTTATCCTTAGCATAACCTGAGGGACTTTTCTTTCTATCAATCCCCATCATAACCTGAGGGTCTTTTCTTTCTTTCATTCCCTAGCATAACCTGAGGATTCTTTTCCTTCATTCCCCAGCATAATCCGAGGCTTCCTCTATCTATCCCCAGCATAACCTGAGGGAATTTTCTTCATGTCAATCCCCAGCACAACCTGAGGGTCTTTTCTTTCTTTCATTCCCCAGCATGGCCTGAGGATCTTTCTCCTTTTCTTCCCTAGCACGAATCTTTCCTTTCAATCCCGGCATAACCCGCGGATCCCCCTGGCATAACCCAGGAGTTCTTTCTGCCAAATCTTGGCATAACCCGTGGATTCCCTTGGCATAACCCAGGTGCTTTTCTTCAATCCCGACATAACCCACGGATTCCCCTGGCATAACCCAGGAGCCTTTCTTCTTGTCCCGGCATAACACGCGGATCCCCTGGCATAACTCAGGAATCTTTCATTCCCGGCATAAACCACAGATTCCTCCCCTAGAATAACCCAGGAGTCTTTTCTTTTAATCCCGACATAACCCGCAGATTCCCCTGGCATAACCCAGGAGTCTATTTCTTTCCAATCCCAGCATAACCCGCGAATTCCCCTGGTATAACCCAAAAGTATTTTTCTTTCAATCCAAACATAATCCACGGATCTCCCTGGCATAACCCAGGAATCATTTCTTCCAAATCTCGGCATACCCCGCGGATCCCCCTAGCATAACCTAGGAGTCTTTTTTCAAATCCCGGTATAACTCGCGGATTCCCCTAACATAACCCATGAGTCTTTTTCAATCCCGGCATAACCCGTGGATCCCCCCAACATAACCTAGGAATCTTTTGTCCAAATCCCGGCATAATCCAGGAAGCTTTTCTTTCAATCTCGGCATAACCCACGGATCTCCCTGGCGTAACCCAGGAATTTTTGTCATACCGTCCCGGTATAACCTGTAGAATTTTCTTCGTTTGTTTATTTCTATTACGGCATAACCCGTGGATTCTCCTCTTATCCCCAGCAAGGACCCGTTGTATTTTCCGGCATAACTCGGCTATATGCCAGCATAACCTGGAAATCCTTCCAAAAGACAAAAAATCTTGAATTTTATTGTTTTCAATGGAAATAGTTTAGGTTTGTGTTACAAATAACTCACGAGATTTTTCTAGTGAAAACTGGGGTAGAAAATTTCATTCGTTTGTTTGTTTTGATGTCTGAACATGTTTTACCTCAATATACAGGATCTGAGATGACTGGAAGAGCGAATCTCAATCCAGGATAAAGGAAAAGAAGAAAAAAACAAAAAGGAAACAAATCCAAAATGGTTGAAAAGAAAGATGCGGATTGCCCAAAATTAATTCAGAACCACAAGCCACGCATGTCCTGTTCTGCTTCAAGGCCGAAGAAAGAACCGACACATACAGCTAACGAGCATCAAGATTCAGATCAGAGTCTGCGGCGAATCCAACTAAGACTCAATATCAAGCTTCAAGAGAATTATAGATAGAAATCTTGTAACTCATAGTTGATATGCAGAGATAGCTTAGCTTTTAATTTTCCTTTTGGTGTAATAAGAAGGTCAGCAAGCAGTAGCAGCAACATCAATAGTTGAAATCACAGCTCATGGTAGTCCCAGATACCAAAACAATTCAGAACAACACTTACCTGATTCCTTTATAGCCAAGGATATGCAGGCAACCTTTGAAGTAGGGTTCGGTCAAACAGTTTTCAAAATACATCTCATGGAATGCAAAGCAGACAAAAATCTCTTAGTTGCTCATTTATCTTTACCCGGAAACCCTTCATGTCTTTGAACGAAGAGGGGCAGCTGTGAGCACGTGATTTTTGCCTCGCTCGAAATGCTCCTATAGAATCCTGAAAATTAGGATTTTTTTTCTTTTATTATTTGAATTTTTAGGACTTAATTGCGTGATTTTGTATTTATTTGCATTTTTGTGCATTTTTACTTAATATAATTCATAAAAGATACAAAAATAGCATGTTTGCATTTAGAACTTAACTTTAACATATTTATAGGTTATTAATTAATTAACATTGAAAATAAGAAAAAAATAACAAAAATAATTATTCTTACATTTGTTTTTTTTTTTTAAATTTACAAGTTAGGTTATTTTAGAGGTTAATTAGTTTCTTTTGTGGAAGTTAAATCTATTTTGGTTTGTTTTTTTTTATTTTCAAAATCTGAAAAATATATAAAAAATATAAAAGAGAAAATACATAAATTGGGTCTCTTGATGAAAACCCTTGATTTGGGCCGGTTCTTGCAATAAAACCTGGACCAAAACCCCTGAACCAATTAAACTTAACCCAAACCCAAACCCAAACCCAAACCCCATACCCCGTCCAGCCAGAGAAGACTTCAAAACGACGTCGTTCGACGTCCATTTGATCTCAGTTGTCCATCAGCCCTCATCCCACTGCCCATATTTGATCTCACAATTATAATAAAATTGTCCCAAAACCTTCTCAAACCCTAGAGACATAATCACCTTCCTCGTAACAAACTATTCACTGATGTAACACCACTACGACACCACCGTTTCTCCACTGTCTGCCGCTTGCTGGAAATCACCGCCGCCGCGAAACTCCAAATTCGTTCAAGTTAACACCATTTACTCCCCGTCTTCTCCTCTTTCCAACACCTCACAAATCAACCCTCAAACCCTGGCCAAACCTCTCGAATAATTGTCCAAAGGAGCGCCGGCTCCGCCGCCCACGGCGGTGCCGGCTCCAATGGCCACCAAAAACATACCCTATACTCCCCTTTGCCTTCTTTTCTAATCATTGAACCCCACTCCCTTCAAAAAACTCTGAGACTTCTTGAATTTCAAATCTAAAATCGACCAATTTTTGAGAAAGCTGTCAAAAACCCAAATTCGAGTTCCCAAATGAAGTTATAGGTTTGTTCTTACCAAGAATAAACATATAACTCTATTTTGGGGGTTCAATTCGAATGCAATCAAGATGGTTACCGAAAAAAGAAGTGAGTCCCTATTTCTATTTGACTGCATTTTCTGCTTTGTTTAAATATTGTTTGGTTTTATTTGTTGTTATTGGTTTATCCATGATTTTTACTCATTGATTTTTTCTGTTTTCTTTTCTTGTTTGTCTAATTGTATCCTTTTAGTTTTATTGTTTCATTTTTAATCTGGATTCTGTTTTAGGGTTCTAATTTCTACTTACAGTCATATAGTCAGATTTGATTTTGTTATTAGTAGCTTGATTAGTAATTGGATTTCACTAATAAGATTGCATGTAAGCTGTAGTTGTGCATGTTTCTTTTGATTGTGTTAATTTCAGCCTTTTCTTTGAATTCAGATTGATTAACTGGTAGTTGTGTTAGGTTAAGTGTCCACTAGTCTTAGAACTCTGAGTTGAATTCGTGATTATTTATATTAGTAGTTCATATTTAATTGTGGTTTGGTTATAGCTGATTAAGCTTCTAGTCTTATAATCAATCAACTATGGTTAATTTTGTTAGAGTAAAAGGGGGCCGGGGTTTGTGGTAGTAATTCAAGATTCATTTTAAGGGCAGTTTAGGTGTTTACTTAAAGACTTTGTGAGCAAGAACACCCTAGACTCTTCTAGACTAGGATAATTCTAAGGTTTCAATATTAAGACTTTTAGAAAATAAGGGACTAATCGAGTAAAAACTGAAAATTAAAAGAGGGGCCAATAGTTAAAATAAAATAAAGGGGTTTCCCTAGGCTTTGGCTATAAAAGGGTACCCTAGTGCCTTCATTCATAGCTTTTTGAAAAATCTCAAATCTCTGAAAATTCCCTAAAATATTTGAAAACAAAATCCTGAAAATTCCTAAATGAAGTCCATTAGTTAAAACATTTCAAAAACTCATATATGGAATTCAATTCCTACAATTTCAATCCAAAGAAAAAATAAAAAATGTTACTTAGTCTGAATATTTGAAAGTTCCCTTCAAGTTTAAGGCATTTAGATATTCAAAACCAACAAAAATTCAAAAAAAGTACTGTTTCATTATAGGCTAAGTTGATTTCAGATTCTGGTTTTTGGATTTACATCATTTAGTTTAGGTTTGGTTATTGAAAATTGCTGGAGGTTTCCTGGCTTGGTTTCAAGTTGTTTTAAGGTCAATAAGGGGCTGATTTGGTTCATATTGGTGTGGTATAAATCTGGGCTACTAGATTAGTCCTATTACTGTGTGAATGTTGATTTTCGACAGCCGATTGCTAATTCTCATTGCTGATTCCTATTTCCTTAAATTCTGCTTCATTTCCAGGTGTTTTTCAAATCCCTAGTGGCCCAAAGCTAAGAAAATGTGTAATGGAAGCTTCCGCCTAAAATAGAGAGTGTTCAAATTCTGAATTCCTATGTGTCCATGTGTTTTGTTATGTAAAATTGGTCATATCAATCTCATGTTCAGTCTGTTTGTATATTTTATGTTAGATTATATAGTGGCAATAGTTAAATTTTGATGAATTAGAATTTCTGATGATCAATGTAATCGGACATTTGAACTGATACATAAGTTTATGCATTCAGTTAGTAGAAAGGTTAGCCAGCACTATAGCTGATTCAAGTGTTCCAATCATGCTTAGTTGGAAGCTTGAATTTGGAATGGAATTGTTGTTCAAAGTAGCATGAACATTTTTATGGAAAGTCCTGTATCTCTCATAAATGTATAATAACATGCTATGTGAATTTAATCTTTGTGTGTTTATGAAAGGGTAAAATTCAAAATACTGCTTTTCAATTTAAGACAGCTTGATGCTTCAGTTCATGTCGTATTATACGTTAATATGAAAATCACCGTTAAATAGTTATCTAAATGTTCAGAAATGTAGTGTATTAGTGGCACACTTGTTATCATACCCGAATTTATTTAATTATGGCCTACTGTTTGCCCAAGCAGCTCACTCTTTGGGTAAATAAGGATTTGGGCTCGTAATTGAGCCCAGCTTCTGAGGCATATTCGAACAAACGGAAGTTTTGCATAACAGATTTACTAAGGTTCAACTAATATAGAATGGATTTATAAATTTAGACCCCCCAAGTAATGTATCATTAATTCATTAGGCTCGAGTAGCAACAAATCCAAATAGAAATAATAGTTTGGCTGTAGAATTTCCCTTTAAAATAATAAATGAGGTGCACCGCGCCAAACCGAACCCACAAATTGCGTGGCCCTCCTTAAGTGTTCATATTAAAGTACTTAGAGATTCAAGACATGCCTTTTAGCGAATTTCACGGTTTCCCACAAAGATAATAATACGCTAGTCCCTTTAGGCGTGTCTTTAATAATTTTATCTTCCTAAGTACGGGTGCACATTTATGTGACCCAAATCCAAATCTCAATGAAGTTGAAATATGTCAAAAACCGCGGGTGCATTTATGTAACGTGGTTTGCAGCATGTTTTAACGACATTGTAGTTTTCTTTTAAAACTGTTAAAAGCGGTAAAAAATAATTTAAGATTGAACAATAGGATGACATGTACAAAAATCAGAATTTTCAGCCAATTATAATAGTTTAAGCGACCATGCTAGAACCACGGGATCCGAGGGTACCTAACACCTTCCTTCGGATCAACAAAATTCCTTACTTAGAATTTCTGGTTTGCAGACACCATTTGGGCAGTCAAAAATTTCTTCGATTTGGGATTCAAAATAAACTGGTGACTTGGGACACTAAAAACCAAGCATATCCCAAGCGGCGAGTCTAAATAAATAAATAATTCCATTTTGAATATGTCACTTTAATTGAAAAGATTCCCTTATACGTTTTTATCCTTCGGGGTATCCGTGTAAAAAATGAGGTGTGACAGAGATAGTGAATACACAACATAAATACTCAAGTCATGTGGGTGCGGACAAAAAATAGCATGGGCTAGCCAGTTTTCGGATTGGTCATTCAAAAAAGTTAGTGTTTGTCAAATCATTGGAAAATATTCATTTTTTTGCTGCAACAATATCGTTCCATCATAATATATTGGAGTTCAGTGCATTTGTGTATACTTCCAACATATTATGCTGGTTCGGAATACATTACTAGCTCCAGTATAATATACTGGAGTTCCGGCAAAATATACTGAAAATCCGAACTCCAGAATAATATACTGGAGTTCTAGTATATTATATTGAAGTATTTTCCGGATTCTGATCAATATTTTTTTTCAGATTTATCTTTACACAAAAAATGACTAAATTTTGATGTTTTTTAAAACTCTAACTACTTTTGAATGACCACTTGTGAATAGGACTATTTTTGTATTTCTACCTATAAAATCATGTTAAGAGTATTTTTTGGGCGGCTTTAGCCCAACACAGACGTTGCCAAGAAATCTAAAAATGATTTTATAATTAAATAAATGACCTGGTTATATAAATATTTTTAAAACATCCATATACAATATTTAAACTTCTTTCTTTTTCAGCATTACTTTCTCACAAAAGAAATTAATTGAAGAATGTAATGTCATTACCTCCTTGGACTTGGTTATCTCCAACTCCCCATTTGCGAAGAGCAAGCAAACATGCTAAAGTAGAAGAAAGTGAGTTCTTGACAAGCAATGAATGGCTAGGATTTAATCCCCAAGATCCATCTTCTTTCGATTTTCAAGAATCCAATCCAAACACTGAGGAAAAAATGGCTGCTTTACAGAATTTTTTGAGGGGACCATAGCTACCCATGCTGTGTCATAAGAAGAAGGAGATAATTCTACTTTCTGAAATGTTTTATTTATTCTCTCCTTTGCCTCTTCGAAATCATCCTACAAACCAGAGATGGAACTAGTTCTTTATTAATAATATTCGCTGACCCAACAACTAAAATTAAGAATAGTCAATAAATATATTATATAAGTATCATTCATATATAATATGTGTATAAATATGTAACCAGTATACAATTAAATCCCCACACAAAAAAGAGGAACAGAAAAAGGGACTCGTATTACCAGCGATGAAGCAATACTGTAACTGCGTCTTGCTCCTTTACATGGTCTCTGGCAAATTGTATTTCCTTTGAACAAGGAAAAACACACACACAACAAAAAGAATCACAAGTTACAAAAGAATTGAATTATTAAATATATTATTGCAGTGATCAAAATTATGTGTCTTACTAGGTGATGAACCTAACTTTCCATTTCCCAAATTATGATGAGAAAATGGTAGTATGATTTTGCTTCTGTAGCCAAGTATCATCATCTAAAAGTGTGTGGTGGGAGAACGTGAACGGAAGATAGAACTATTTGTAGGTATTTTTGCACGTGTCGTTGCCCAACCTTGTCAAAATACCAATATCGTTGCCCAACCTCATCAAAATACCAATATTAGTAGTTTAGTACTAATTTCGATAATTTTGTGCCTCGCACTATTTTGGCTTACATGACTAACGTGCATGTAACGTACGTGTAACGTTGTGTCTAAAGTATTAATTAAAAATAAATAAAAATGTATAAATAAAAAATATAAATGAAACAAAAATTAATTCGACTATTGAATTTACGGTATTTTCTTAAGAAATTAGTCCCCTTCTAGCATTATGATTGTGGATTATCTCCTTCCAAGACAAAACGAATTGTACACTCGTGTAGTTGTACTTCAAACTTCAATATTTGAACGAATATAAAGTTCGATAGCAAATCACACCCTTACTGTTGCTTTATTTGAATTTAAAATAATACAAAAGAAAAGAGGAGAACTCAGGAAATCGTGTGAAAAATCTGAGAGAAAGAACTAGTATTTATAGCTAATGTTGAGCTCAAAATTGAAGAGGTGCAAATCTTCAGAATAGTTCTTTTGCAAAATGACCATAATATAAATGCCATAACATAATTGGCTATTTACACAACAATAACCGGGAATTGAAGGGGTGGGGGGGGGGGGGGGGGTTCAGTTACAAAATCGAAATAAAATGTTTAATATTTCCGTTGGATTTAATATTAATACTCCGTTGGATTTCTGTTAATATTTACTGTTAACAAATAAATTAGGTCCAAAAAATTAATCATTCAATTGACCAAAGTTGAAGTCGAAGCGAACCGAGCAACAGCGACAACGACGCGAGGCTTACCTTCTTCTTAACTCTATAAGGGCCGGAAGAAGTGCAGCTATTTATATACCCATCAAAAACTTTTTTCTCTTCTAATATAGGACAATATCCTTTTGTCAAAAAGATAATCTCAAATAAAACTTAAATATTTTATTTTTCCTCTATTAGCGATTCACCTTCTTTAAAACCTCATTTAGCTTAAAACCTCAACAATTACTACTTTAGCGACCGACTGAATTATAGCTCTTTGTACTATAGAATGAGTAAATTCCGTCGGCGGTCATTTTTGAGTTTATAATACAAATATTATTTTTTTATAAATTTTTTGTCATATAAAAATTATCTAGCCAAGATAGCTAACATGCAATAAAGTGTAGCACCTGAAATTTTGAATCTTGTACTAGAAATATGATATGACACTCCAAAATAACTATTTAGCTTAATAAAATATAAATTTAATAAATTAATTTTAGAGACCACATGTTTTCTTCGTAATATTACTATCCCTTGTCGTTTAGGAAGAGAGAACAATTTGTAGATTTTCTCCCCACGTTTCTTTACCCATTTTCATCCATTATGTGCCTCACACTGGCTAGATTGTGTTGTCCGCTCGTCAAATTGTTGTCCCTGAAGTAATTTCCTTAGAAATATCCCTACTAAGGGCTTGTTTGGCGAACCACCTTATAATTGTATCTAAAAATAATTAAATATAATTATACAGTTTCGTATATTTATTTAATTAAATAATTACTTTATAAATATGGAACTGAGTATAATTAAGAGGATCAATTACACCACACAATTCTCGAGGAGGGGCTAAAGTATTGGAGGTAGTTACATGGTGTAATTACATAATAATTTTTACTTATATATATATATATATATATATATATATATATATATATATATATATATATATATATATATATATATATATATATTATTCTTATTTCTACTTTTTCTATTCTGATCCATTTCCTTTGATTTGCAAATCCTTACATTTTTCTTCCTTCTTTTTCTTTCTTATCAGTTTTCTTTATTTTCATTAGCACTTGCGCTCTCCCAGCGAGCTTGGATGAAGAGTTTAAGAGGTGTTTCTGAGAGGATTTGGATGAAGTGGTCCGCCCACGAAGAAGTTATTTATAGGAGGGAATTTTAGCGGGCATATCGGGACGTCTGCATATAGCTATAGCGAGGTGTATGGCGGCTTTGGCTTTGGAGTTAGGAACGGAGTTAGCACTTCTTTATGGGATTTCGCTAAGGCTGTCGACTTGGTGATTGCAGAGTCAAGTTTTCCGAAAAGGGAGGAGAATTTGATTACTTTTTTGAGTGCGATGGCTAAGATTGATTGTCTCATATTGAGGAGGTGAGGTAGAGGACATTGCAAGGGTTTTAAGGTTATCTTGAGTGAGACAGTCGTGACCCAACATAGGATCTTGGTGATGGACATCGTCATCATGATAAAGAGGAAGAAGAAGGTAGTTCGGGGTCGTCGGAGGATTAGGTGGCACGCCTTGACGAAGGATAAAGATCAGGAGCTGGAGGGGAGGTTGTTGGCTATGGGGGTTTGCGAAAGTAGTGGAGATGCAAGAGGCATGTATACGATGACGGGAACCGTATAAGGGAAGCGGAGAGAGAGCTATTAGGGGTCTCGATGGATTACTCGCGCATTCACAAGGACGACAGGTGGTGGAACATCGAGGTCTAAGGAAAGGTGGAAGAAAAGAAAGCAGCGTATCGAAAGTTAGTGGAGAGTACAGACGAGAAGGAGCGTGGACGAAGTCAGCGGTCACGGAAGCTAAGAATGCATCATTGGTCGCTTGTACAAAGAAATGGGGGACAAAGGCGGGGACAAAAAGATATTCCAACTGGCCAAGGCGAGAGAGAGGACGAATCATGATCTAGACCAAGTGAGGTAAACATCAAGGATGAGGAAGGTAAAGCATTGATGGAAGACGCTCACATTAAGAGGAGATAGCAGACATACTATCATAAGTTGTTGAATGATGAAGGGGAACAAAGACATATTGTTATATGGATTGGAATATTGCGACAGTCATCGAAATTTTTGCTACTGCAGGCGCATTAAGGTGGATGAGTTCATGTGGGATATGCATAAGATAAGCAGGGAAAGAGTGACCGGGCTAGACGAAATTTCAATAGAATTTTGGAGGTATGTGGGTAGAGCAGAAATGGGATGGCTAAATGAGCTGTTTAATGTTTTTTTTTCAGGACGAAGAAGATTCCAGAGGTATGGAGGTGGAGTATGATGATACTGATGACAGGAACAAATGCGATATCTAGAATTGTAACAACTATTATACCCTGAAAGTCTGGGAGGGGGTAGTGGAAGTATGGGCGAGGAGATTGGTTTCAATATCCAATTACTAGTTTGGGTTCATGCTTGGTTGTTCTACCAAGTAAGCTACCAATCTTATTAAGAGGTTGGTCGAACGGTACATGGATAGAAAAAAGGATTTGCACATGGTGTTTATCGATCCGAAAATAGTATATGACAAGGTCCTTAGAGAGGGCCTTTGGAGATTTCTGGTGGTGAAAGGTGTTCCGATAACATATATTAGGGTGATTAAGGACATGTATGACTGAGCTAAGACTCGGATTAGGACCGTGGAGGGCGAGTATGAGTATTTTTTTGGTTGTTATAGGGTTATACCAATGATCTGCGCTAAACCCATTCTTATTTGCTCTGGAAATGGATGCACTGACTCACCATATTCAAGCGGCGGTGCCATGGTGTATGTTATTCATGGTGATTGTAGACATGTAATTTTTGACTCTCCCCAAGAATTTTCATATTTTAGCACGTAAATATTTAATTTAGGCCTAATATCTTTATTTCAACTAATTACGACTCTTTTACTTTATATCGTCACAAAAAATATAAAAATTACAAAAATATTTTAGTTTACGTATCATTCATAAATTTAAATAAATAAATACCAAAATATTACCTTATTTTTATATAATCTTGAAAAATATAAAAAATATATAATAGTTTCATGTTTAGTTTGATTAATTAAAATTAATTTTGCCATTGTGTCGTATTTTTATCTTTTATTAAATGGGCTTAAATAAGGTGTTAGGAAACAATTTTATGAGTCTTAGAACCAAATTTTTAGCCCAATTCAGATTAGCACATTAACTCTTATACCCAATACCCATTAAACTAACCCTAGGGACCCTTCAAGACTCTTCTGGGAAACACAAAAAAAAAAAATAAAAAGACCATAAGGACCAAAGAGAAAAAGAGAGATGTATACACAAGATATAGACCTAGCAGCTAAATATACACGCTAGACTTCGACTCAAATTAGATACCCATCGATAACACCCATTGAGAACCTCATCTACTTTAGCAAGACTGAGAGAAACACCTTAAACCCTTCAAACAACCAACAGAAAGCATGGGAGAAAAAAAGATGCACAACCTTCTTTGCTTGCGCATCTTCTCTTATGATATTTATTGAAAATTCGAGCCTTCTATCAGAGCACGGTTACGAGGAGGGTAACGTGCTTGGGCGAGACATCATGGCAAGTGACCAAGAGGGCATTGCCGTGTTTTCGACCTGTCGTGGACGTGAGGAGGCAACATCCCGCTCCTCTCTAAGACGCCATTGTTCCTGGCCAAACATCCATTAGCAGCTCGCTAGAAGACAAGTTCTATCTAAAGCAGATCATTAACCAAAACGTAATCAGCCACCATCAGAACACCCATTTCCAGTCGTTACACCCATGAGACTTAAAAAACCTAGAGCTAACGCCTAGGTTAAAGAGCACATATCAGCTGCAACTCCCAAAATACACCCCTCCCATCAATTCATCATCTCATTCAGTCTACAGCACCCAAAACCAGTCACATACATGGTCCTGATAATAGGCTATATAGTTGATATTTACACCTTAATTGCCCTTGCTTTGCTGTTATTTTATAAGGTAATTGGCCAATAAAATGCCTTAAATGGTGCTAATTGGTTTCGCAAGGAATATTATATGTGAAGAATAAACATGAAGTGTTTGGAGGCAATAATGTGAAGAAAACACCCACTCAAGAAGTAGGCGAACACAAAATAGCAAAAAAAATTACTGGAAAAAAGTCCACCGCGACCGCGTTGGATAGCGAAGAAGAGATCGGAGAAAAACACAAAAATAGGCCTAGGAAATGTTCACCGGGGTCGATGTGGTCCATTGCCGCGGCTGCGGTGAACTGTTCACGATCCAAAAATTTGAGGGGCCAAAGTGTCAATTCGGGAAAACTTTTGGTAAAACCCTTATAAGATGTAGAAACTCGCCCAAGATGAGGGGGGCTTAATTTTGAGATTACTTTTGGTAGAATAACAAGTGTGAGAGATCACCTAAAACATCATAGTTATTTATCTCTTTTATTTCTTGCAATTCTTCCATTATGAATAATTTAGTAGTTTTATCTTACGTTGGTATGAGTAGCTAAATACTTTGATCTAAGGTTTTGGTGAAACCCGTTGGGAATGTCTGGTTGTTATATTAATATAGTTTTGAATTATTTGTTAATCTCTATTTGTTCATATACGTTTTGATTGTGGTTAGTTGAAAGGGCCCTCAACTATCCGCCCCCTATTAGTATGTATCTGCTTGAGAGAGAGTGCATATTTAGGTGAATGTATGACCAGCATCACTCTCAGAGTATAGACGAGAGTTATAGTCGAGGGTTTAGTGGTTGGATTAGAGATATCAATACCTCAGGTGCAATCTAAGTGAACTGTAATGTAAATGTTGCTAGCGTAGCTTGAGAAAGTTTGTCTAGGAAATTATCATAATTTCTTGAGAAAGATCTATGATAGCTGGAGCGTTCATGATTGATGGAGACAACTAAGTCTCAGTCATAAAACATATTCGACCAAGGAAATCAACAACGGGGGAAACCATTGCCTTAGACCTTATTCCAATTGTTTGCAAATCATGATTAGTTAACTTTCAGCTGTTATTTATTTTTTGTTTAGTTGTTAGATATATCATCAATTGTGAATTACAAAGTTTGGAGAATTGATTCCGTGAATTTAGTAAGTTCAAAAAAAGTAATTGATAGGTTAATTCCCTGTGGTTTGACTCTGGGTAGAAATACTCAGAATATATATGCTACGTCCGTCTGTGTCTTTTATAAGACATAGTTTGGCGTTATCAAATTTAGAAGTTGTTGCCAGGGACTTAACGGTGTTATCAATTACAATTTAAAGAAGTAAAAAAATTCTTAGTGTAGTCAGTTTTTTCTATACCCAATCTATTCATTGAAATTTTAACGTTTCAACTCTTATGGAAATCAAGTGTATGCCTAGAAGTTCTTCAAGAACTGGAGAACTGCTAGAAGGACTCTCATGCCCAAGAAAACATTCAGGGTATTGAACCGTGCCAACAAAAGACTTCAACAGTCACAACAATCAGACCTGCTCGAAGTTGACATGGGTGACGCAGACAACGTTTGTGGAAACGTTAGGGATCTGCCAACAAACCCCAACGCGGGAGTAGTGGAACCTCTTGTGCCCAAAGCTGCACTTTATGAATGGGCATAGCCCACAACTGATAACCTGGCCACTGCCGTAGTTGTGCCCGCAGTCCAAGCGGAGAACTTTCAGATAACCACCAATATGCTGCATCTACTTATTCTCCGGGTCACACATTGATGACCCTCGGCAACACTTGAAAATTTTTTTGTCAATACGTATGACCTAAAGGCAGCCTAATATGACCTTGAAAGCTATCAAGTTGTTGCTGTTCCCATTCGCTGTGACCGGGGAAGCTCAGACTTTGCTAAATTCGCTCCCTATCAATTCCATAGCTACCTGGGAATAATTAGTCAATCCTTTCGTGAATAAGTTCTATTCTCCCTACAAGACTTCAAGACAGATTGATAAAATATTGTAGTATATGTAGCAACGACTGAGTTTTTGCAAGAAACTTGGGAGAGATTCAATGGGATGCTAGTGAAGTGCCTTCATCATGGCATTCAAGACCGGATGCTTGGTCAGAGATTCTACATGGGGTTAGCTGACAATCTAAAGGCAAATATGGATACTTCAGTTGGAGGTGCATATTTAAATAAGACATTCACCGAGTGGAAAATCCTTCTTGACAAGATGTCACAAAATTCAACGTGGATGACTAGAGCTACAACACTGGCACCCATAGTGCATTCAGTTCCTCTTGACCCAAAAAATTCACATGAAGAGAATATGACTACACTCATGACCAAGATGAGCATATTGACAAAGAAGATTGATGAGATGGTTCCTAAACAGGTGCACATCGTCGATACAACAAATAGAGGACTGTGTAAACCTTGTATTAATTAGTCATATGTATGTTCATGGAGCAGAGAAGGCAAAAATATAGGGCGAGGGAAGATATGAATTATGTCAACAACAATGGGGGTCAGAGATAAGGAGCACAACAATGGAGACCGCCACAAAATCAGCAGTACAGGCCTAACATGTAACAGCCTGGGGGTATGCACCCTCAAAACCAATTGGTGCCAATACCATATCAGAAACCATAAGGCTATCCATAGCAAAATCAGTAGCTATTAACATATCAACCACCTCCTCAGCAAGATAACAACATGATAGAAATCAGAGGTATGCTTCAGCAACTCATTAGGACAAATAATAAAGTGCAGGAAAAGTTGGTTGTGCATGATTTAGCCATAAAAAACATTGAAACACAGCTGGGACAACTGTCCATGTCCCTAAACAATTTGCCCTTTGGGAAGTTTTCCTGCAGACACAAACATAAACCCCAAGGAGCAAAACCCAAATCATCTGATGGTAGTAAACCTCAGGAATGAAAGAGATTTAGATAGAGAACAAGAGATTATACAAGCCTGTAAGGAGAATACGACAGTCACCCCATTTCCATTAGAGATGGAAGAACCAACAAAGCTTACTGAACTGGTGGTTAAGTAGAGTTAGGAGAAAAAGGCAAAGAAAATATGAGTGAGCAAGCTACAGAACAGGTGGAACCTCTTGTGCCAGAAAATACTAACAGAGAGAAGCCAACAATTAATGCACAAAGGGTGATACATGCGCCCTTCCCTCAGAGACTGTAAAACAAAAGAAGACAGACCAATACAAGAAATTCATGGAGATACTACATCAAATTCAGCTGAATATTCTGCTGATGGATGCTCTGAGGGAGATGCCCGGTTATGCCAAGATGATGAAGGATCTAATGTCACGAAAGTTTAATTTTTAGGATCTATCCACTATGACTCTGACACAGACCTGCAATGCAGTAGTAACAAGACTAATGGCTCAAAAAATGTCCAATCCAGGTAGCTTCACTATTCCATGCACAGTTGGGAGTTACACCTCGCAAATGCATTGTGCAATTTAAGACCCAGTATAAATCTGATGCCGCTAGCAGTGTACACCAAGCTGGGCATTGGCAGAGCTAGACCGACTTCAATGCTTCTACCGCTAGCTGACCACACGGTGAAAAGGCCAACTGGTATTCTTGATGATCTGTTGGTGCAAGTGGGGAAGTTGGTGTTCCCAGCTGACTTTGTTATTCTGGATTTTCAGGTAGATGAGGAGATACCTCTCATTTTGGGTAGACCATTTTTGTACACTGGAAGAGCATTGATCGATTGTGAGACTGGGGATCTAAAAATTAGACTGAATGGCGAAGAAGTCATATTCAATGTTCAACAATCTATGAGGAGACCTAGCGAATATGCTGATTGCTCTATACTGGAGGTAGTAGATGTGATCCTGTAAGAAGATGATATGTCCCTAACTATTAAATATCCATTAGAGGCATGTCTGACAAATTTAGAAGAAATAGATTGTGAAGGGTTTGCTGAACGGGTCTTGGAACTTGAAGGCCAAGGATTTTGGAAAAGGAAACCTCAAATTGAGTCCCTTGAGTTAGAAAAAGGGCTACACCTCCAGCAAAGCCATCAATAGAGCAACCACCTAAGCTAGAGCTGAAGCCACTCCCAGATCACCTCGGGTATGTTTTCTTAGGCCCTACTTCTATTTTGCCTATTATTATGTCATCCGATTTGCTAGATGTGCAAGTAGAACAACTCTTATAGGTAATGCAGTATAGCAAGACTGCCATTGGCTGGACCATGGCAGACATTAAGAGTATCAGCCCAACTTTCTGTATGCATAAGATTCTCTTGGAAGAAGGGCACAAACCTTCTAGAGAGCATCAACGAAGGCTAAACCCAAACATGAAAGAAGTAGTGAAGAAAGAAGTGATCAAATGGTTAAATGCGGGAATCATCTTCCCCATCTCTGATAGAAATTAGGTCAGCCCTGTCTAATGTGTGCCTAAAAAGGGGGGATGACTGTTGTGCGAATTGAGAATAATGAGTTGATCTCAACTCGTACAGTCACGGGATGGCGAATTTGCATGGATTATAGAAAATTGAACACGGCCACCCGGAAGGACCATTTCCCCTTATCCTTCAGTGACAGAATGTTGGACAGGCTGGCCGGGCAATCGCACTTCTATTTCTTAGATGGATATTTGGGGTAAAGTCAGATATCAATTTCCCTCGAGGATAAAGAAAAAACATCCTTCACCTGCCCGTATCGCATCTTTGCCTTTCGAAGAATGCCTTTTGGGCTTTGCAATGCACCAACGGAATTTCAACGGTGCATGTTAGCTATCTTCACAAATATGATGGAGGATATTATGGAAGTTTTTATCTATGATTTATGCATGGTGAGAGATTCATTGGAAGACTGTCTTCACAACTTAAGGAGAGTTCTTAAAAGATGCGTGGAGATAAATTTAGTGCTGAACTAGGAGAAGTGCCATTTTATGGTATAAGAAGGGATTGTCTTGGGGCATCCCGCGTCCAGTAAAGGAATCAAGGTCGACCATGCTAAGGTTGACGTGATTGAGAAGCTATCACTGCCTATTTCAGTCAAGGCGGTAAGAAGTTTTCTTGGACATGCCGGGTTCTACCGGCATTTCATAAAAGATTTTCAAAATTGCTAACCCATTATGCAAACTCCTTGAAAAAGATCAGCCCTTTGTGTTTTCTAATGATTGCAGGTTGGCATTTGAGGAATTAAAGAAGAGGTTGGTAACTGCATCCATCATTTTTGCACCCAACTGGGAGCAACCATTTGAGTTTATGTGTAACGCAAGCGACTATGCCATAGGAGCAGTCTTGGGGCTGCGAAAGGTTAAGTTGATGCACCCGATTTACTATGCAAGCTGAACGCTAAGCGGTGCATAGATCAACTACACTGTGATGGAGAAGTAGATGTTAGCGGTGGTGTTCGCTTGACAAGTTCCAATCATATCTGATTGGCTCCAAGGTAATTGTATACATTGACCATGCAGCTCTCAGGTACCTGATTGAGAAGAAGGAGTCTAAGCCGCGCCTGATTCATTGGGTGCTGCTGTTATAAGAGTTTGACCACGAAATTTGTAACCGCAAAGGAACAGACAATCAAGTAGTTGATCATCTATCATTACTTGAAGGACATGAAAAATCAGTCGAGGTCGAAGAGATTGTGGAAACATTTCCAGACGAGCAAATACTCACAACTAGTCTTGAAGAAACGCCATGGTATGCAGACTTTGCAATCTACATGGCCTGCGGTATAGTTTCCTACGACCTTTCATCTGTCTAAAAGAAAAGGTTTTGTCATGATTGCTGTATGTATTATTGGGACGTGCCTTATTTGGTTAGAATGTGTTGATAATATTATCCGGAGGTGAGTCGCCGAGATAGAATAATTTTTGGTTTTGCAGGCTTGTCGCGCATCAGCATACATATGACAATTTGGAGGGGTCTGTATAGCCGCGGAAGTGCTAGAGGCTGGATTCTTTTGGCAATGTATACGCAGTGGACCGAGAACATTTCCCGCCACCATGAGATGCTTATGAGCCCAATTAAGAAGGTAGAGGTGTTTGATGTTTGGGGGATTGACTTTATGGGTCCGTTTGTTAGCTCATTTGGCACTAAGTACATACTTGTTGCTGTGGACTACGCGTCTAAATGGGTAGAGGTTGTAGCGTTGCCCACTAATGATGCAAGAGTGGTTGTAGGATTTCTAAAAAAAGAACATATTCACCAGGTATGGGACACTAAAAGTGACCACAGTGATGGAAGCACTCACTTCTATCATAGAGCCTTCAAGAATATTCTTGCGAAATATTATATACGCCACAAGGTGGCTACCCGTCACCATTCGCAAACCAGTGGGCAGGTTGAAGTGTCCAACATGGAGATAAAGAGTGTACTAACCAAGACTGTGAATGCCACACGAACTGATTGGGCAAAGAAGCTTGATGACGCACTCTGGGCCTATAGAACTGCATTCAAAACACCAACAGGTATGTCACCATACAAGGTAGTGACTAACATACTGGTATTTGGGAAGGCCTTTCATCTTACTGTGGAACTAGAACATCGAGCTTGGTGGGCACTAAAGCAATTGAACTTGGATCCTGACGCAACTGGACAAAATCGACTGACAGAATTGCATGAGCTGGAAAAATTTAGATATCAAGCCTTTTAAAGCATGAGACTACACAAGGAAAGAATGAAGAAGCTGCATCACAAACACATCGTGGACAGGGATTTCAAACCCACTGACAAGATATTATTGTATAATTCAAGGTTGAGATTGTTTTCGGGTAAGCTAAAGTCCCGGTAGTCAAGAACATTTAGATTGGTGCAAATGTTCGCAAGTGGAGTTGTTGATATTGAATAAGAATATGGGACAAACAAGTTCTCAGTCAATGGAAAAGGTTGAAACATTACCTTGGAATATATGAAGAAAAATGGGATACAATGGTGATCAATTAGAAAGAACCGCAGTACGCAAATGAGGAGTTATGGCTCAACTACTTGCATTGTGCTGCGACATTAAACCAGGCACTGCGTGGGACGCAACCCACGAGTGTGTTTTTAGTGTGGTATATAACTTCTTATTTAAAGAAAAAACAAAAAGAAAATAATATTAAAAAAACCCGTTCACCGCGACCGCGGGCAACACTACCTCAGACCATGCTGTGGACTGCGGCCACGACCGCAGAAATCACTGGAGTATCAATAATTCATTGCGACCGGGTAGGACCATAGGCAACACTACCTCAGACCGCAGCGTGGACCGTTGCCGCTACCTCGACCAACACTGGCTGGGACATAAATCCCTTCGTTGTTGCAGCGCGAACCGCAGCCGACCGCGGGCGGTACCAGGTCTGTAAAAAATCATTTCTTTTTTTAGTTTTCTGTTCTTTCCCGTTTTTTTCCTTCTCTTCTTATTTTAAATTTAAAAAAACATCACACACATTCCCTCCCCCAAAAATACCCAATCTCCCTCTCTCTCTAAACCCTAACCTTCCCCACCACACTCTCTTCTTCTTCTTCTTCTTCTTCTTCTTCTTCTTCCTTCACGCTAGCCCTCATCTTCTTCCGCAAAGGTATGATTCTAACCTCCCTTTTCTCTTTTCTTCATATATTTGTGTTGTATGCTCCTTAAATATGGTATAATTTAGTAATAAGATTTTTTTTAGCTTTTTCTTTTTCTTCTTCTTTTCTAGTGTAATTTTGTTTTTATTGGCATATGTTGGTGAAAGGGTTGTGTATTGAATGTTGTATAGGTGTTGTTGGTGGGTGATTGTTTGTAGCAAGCGTGGGGTGTGTGGGTGTAGTGAATATTTGAATTGGGGAAGTTTTCTTGATTCCAATGGGCCATGTATATGAAGATGCTTGTATTGCCCACAATGTGTTTGGGAAATTACCTCAATAGAGATATAAGGAGATATTGTGACATGGTTGTCGTGAAGTCTGAGTAACCACCCATAGTTACACATTGTGGCCCCGTCCTAATAATCGTTCTCTGTTTTAATAGGTATTATGTGTTCATCCCGTAAAAGACGCAACACCGGGTCCTCTACTAGTGGTCTTGGAGGCTCCTCACAAGCTTGGGTCCAAGCCAGTGCCCCTCTGTTTGATAGGTATCAGTTTGCCTCTCAATCTGCAGACACGAGGTATAGTCAAAAGGCTACAAAGAAGTTACTCCATGAGGTTCATATCGATTGGGCGGCATTGGTGGAAGAGTGACCCAATATGTTTAATGAGCTAAGGAGGTATCAAATGGAAATATTCTTTGAGGTTCCCGAGGAGGCCAATATTATGGTAGTGCGAGAGTTTTATGTAAATCTACCGGAGCACGAGGATGGGGTTGTGACTGTGCGCAACACTCGGGTTAATGCTTCTATAGAGGCAATCCATTGCGTGTATCGCCTCTCCATAGTCTCGGTTGATGATCATTACTTCATGTCTCATCACCCAACGGTTGACTGGGATAGACTTCAAGAGGTAATATGCATGCCTGGCAGAATGTCAAAATGCGTAGCACAACCGAATACTCTACACTCACAGTTTCTTACTTGGGAGGCCAAATGTTGTCTCATTGTCATCAACACTCGTCTGCTACCATCCAGCAATACCACATATGTGAACAGGCCATGGGCCGCTATGATCTACTGCTTTATGACTCACCAAGGGTTTGATGACGCTCGAGTCCTCTATGATGAAATGTTCATTAGATCCCAGAGGTAATCAAGGGTCACTACTTCCCTTCACTAGTCACGCGACTGTGCCGCCTTGCTAGGGTGCCTGAGAATCTTCAAGCTGACAGGAAATTACCGCTAAAGGCTCCTTTCCGGGTGAACAAAATTAGACTAGAGGGAAGAATGCCGGTGCAACACAGGTATGACTCGTCTAATGAGCTGATGATAATGCTGGGGCTACTGAGATAACAACTCCTCCGAGAGGGGACGAGGCAGGACCATCACAACCACACTGGAGCATTCGCATGGCCACTTTGAAGTAGGATATGGCTGGGCTGCAGTCCTCCGTAGCTGACTTGGGTACCCGTATTGATGTGGTGGTTGACTGATAGGTGAAGTCGAAAAAGAAATTCGTAGGCAGGTTGAGATCTCTAGGTCGTGCCTGCAACATGAACCCAGACACAGTTTCAGATCAAGAGTGATTCTTACGGGAAGTTCCTTTACCTAACTTTTTATTTTATATTGTCAAGCCATGGGGACATGTCTTTGTTTTAAGTGTGGGGTGGGGATACTTCATTGTATGTTGGTAATTGTAATAATTAGCTGTTTCTTTTGATTGTTTTGATGTTAGAATATTAGTTTAATAGGTAAATAGAAATATAAATAGTAAGTGACTTGTTCTAACGACAGATCTTTTTTGATGGGGTTCATAAGGGACTAAGTTAAGAAAAAAAAGATGTAATATAGAGACTCTTCCTGATGACAGATCCTTTAGATGATTTTCTTGAGGGAAGTTAGTCTAGAAAAAAATACCAAAAATATTTTTTAGTAACTCCCCCTTGGTTTTTTTGGGACCACAATTCTTTTCCAAGGGTTTAGCTTGAACTGGGTGTAGGTAGATTTTTGTTTTGTTTTTTGTTTTAAGTTAGGATTGATGGGTGATGAGATTAAAATTGAGAAACCCTTAGTGTTCTTACACCTGAACACGATATATGCTAGAGTGTATCGCTTAGCTTCAAGGGTTGAATCTTATTTAAGTGCATTAAAAATGGTATGTTTGTACCTAACTTGAATATTCAAAGGGAATGTCTTGATAAACTAATCCAGAGTGAGTCATGTTCCACGTGTATGTGAGTATTACTGTATTCCATGATGTACATTCAATGCCTTGAACTTGCTCTGTGTGTTTTCAAAGTGAAATAGTAGCTTTATTCAGTTTTAGAAGTAATATAGACATTTCTTTGTTGAGCCTGATATGTATATTTTACCCACATAATTGTTATGTATCATAGTTAACCCCATTGAGCCTATAATCCTTTTTCCTTGGCAACCACATTACAAGCTTTACCCATTTGTTTGAATTAGCCATCTATTTGAACCTTTTCATCTCTCATGAGCACTTGAACTATTATGAATTTTGTAAAAGTTAAAGTGTGGGGTGGTTGGTTTGGCTTTTGAGTGGAACTAATTGAATAAGGAGAAAGGTGCGATGTTTTGGAAAAGGAAGAGCCACTTGCATTGAAAAAAATATAATAATATTTCCTTGATAAGTGGTGGCGCTTGATGTAAGTGTGCTTAAAGAAGAATGGGGTAATTCACATTGATGTGAAGATGGAAATTTGGCTTGAGATAAGTATGGGGTTTGAATGTTAAAATGTATGTATTAAAGTTCTTAGGGAGGTGTAGTAACTCTTATATCTAAATGTATCCTACCTGTACCGTAGCCTAGATTATAATCAAATAAAATCCTAATTGATCCATGATTGAATGAGCTCGATTAGTCGAGTATTATACTACGGGCAAGCTTATGGTGCATCTTTGTAGCATGTGAATGTTCTTTTTGGAGATTGAGCGAATTCTATCTATTTTAGTTCCTAATTGTTATCACTATCATTATATATGAAACTACTCTCTTGTGTGATGTGAAGGCATGTGATTCACAAAGGAATTGTGCGTCTTGACTCTTGTGTAGAGTGGATTGAGTAAGTGCAAATGTTACAGGGTACGAACAATTTGATTCTTGAGGTAAAACTGTGCTCACTACTAGGTGTAGCTTTTGTAAAATGTTCATGGTGTGATGTGTTTAGGGAAAAGCATAGGAAAGGAGTTTTAATGGAGTGTGGTGTTCTCAAGGGCTAGCAATAATTTAAGTGTGGGGTATTGATAATAGGCTATATAGTTGATATTTTCACCTTAATTGCCAATGCTTTGTTGTTGTTTTATAAGGTAATTTGCCAATAAAATGATTTAAATGGTGCTAATTTGTTTTGCAGGGAATATTATATGTGAAGAAGTAACATGAAGTAATTTGAGGCAATAATATGAAGAAAACACACACTGAAGAAGTATCCGAACACAAAAGAGCAAAAGAAATGTCTGGACAAAGTCCACCGTGACCGCGGCGGACAGTGAAGCAGAGCACGGAGACTAAACACGAAAGTAGGCCCAGGCAGTGTTCAACGTGGTCCACGCCGCAGCTGCGGTGAACTGTTCACGATCCATAAATTTGAGGGGCAAAAGTGTCACTTCGGGAAAAGTTTTGGTAAAACCCTTATAAGATGTAAAAACTCGCCAAAGCTGAGGGGGGCTTAATTTTGAGATTACTTTTGGAAGAAGAACAAGTGTGAGAGATCACCCAAAATATCATAGTTCTTTATCTCTTCTATTTTTCTTGCAATTCTTCCATTATAAATAATTTAGTGTTTTATCTTACGTTTTTATGAGCTGCTAAATACTTTAATGTAAGGTTTTGGTGAAACCCGTTGGGGATGACTTTGTTGCTATATTAATATAGTTTTGAATTGGTTGTTAATCTCTATTTGTTCATCAACATTTTGATTGTAGTTAGTTGAAAGGGCCCTCAACTATCAACCGCTATTAGTATGTATCTTCTTGAGAGAGTGCATATTTAGGTGACTGTATGAACAACATCACTCCCGGATTATGGACAAGAGTCATAACCGAGGGTTTAGAGGTTGAATTAGAGAAAATGATACCTCGGGTGCAATCTAAGTGAACCGTAATGTGAATGTAGGTAGCGTAGCTTGAGAAAGTGTGCCTAGTATATTATCATAATTGCTTCAGGAAGATTTATGATAGCTGGAGCATTCATAATTGATGGAGACAATTAAGTCTCAGTTATAAAACATATTCAACCAAGGATATCAACAACGAGAAAAACCATTACCTTAGAACTTATTATAATTGTTTGCAAATCAAAATTAGCTAACTTTCAGTTGTTATTTATTTTCAGTTTAGTTGTTAGATATATCATCAATTATGAATTAGAAAGTTTGGGAAATTGAGTCCGCGAGTTTAGTAAGTTCGACAAAAGTAATTGATAGGTTAATTCCCTGTAGTTCGACTCTGGCCAGAAATACTCAGAATATATTTGCTACGTCCGTGTGTGTCTTATATAAGGAATAGTTTGGCGTTATCAGTCATTGTCGAGGTCGCCAGTGAAGTTGCTCTTTGATGGTTCCGTTTCCGGTCAGAGGTTGCCGGCCAAATTTCTAGTTCGTTTGGTCGATTTTGCTTTCAGGATTCATTCGGAGTTTCCGGCATGTTCGCCTTAACCTTTATTTTAAATTGAGTTTCATGAATAAAAGCATTTGAGGTTTGTTTGTCGTTTCGATATTGAGAATGAGCTTCGGCTGAACAGGTCCCTTTTCCACTCTTCTGTTCTTTATTTGATTTCACTCGAAGCAAATCGATTATTGTTTTGATTGTGTCGTTAGCGATTTCTGAAAGATTCTTTAATTTTTTTGTCATTTAATATTATGTTGTGTTCCCTTTGTGTCTTATTTCCTAGCAAATACCTATTTGAATGAGTTTGGAGTGAATATTTCTAGATTACAATGACTCGATTGGCATTATATTTCATGATGATGCAAAGAAACTAGACAGAGGTGTCAAGAATCGATATTTTGCGTAGCTATATTATCATAATAGGGATTGTGATCGACACCGTTAATGAGAAGCAGTCACCTGTGGCTGCCTGTTTGACTGCTTACATTGGCATATGTTTTTGAGCGTTACTAAACTAAGAAGAGGCAAGCATTTGGTAACGACTGTTTGAGCACGAAACTATTTTTTTCTATGAAAGAGACCTTGTAGTCAAATTATCAAGTAAGTCTAAGGCTGTATCCAGTTCCGGTTCTGGGTTCCGTTCTGGCGGTTCCGGTTCTGCGGTTCTGGCGGTTCCGGAGCCGGAACCGCTACCATACGGTTCTGGAACCATCCTGTTCCGGTTCTGGCGGTTCCGCGGTTCTGGCGGTTCATGGCGGTTCTGATTATTTTTTTTTTAAATCAATATCTTGTATAGTAGTCATTAGTATATTGTAGAATATATTTTATATGGAGTACTATGTTTTTTGTATAATATATATTGTGTTTGGTAATTAGTATATATTGTGTATAAGTAGTGTATATTTTGTATATAAGTAGTATATATTGTATTTAAGTAGTATATATTGTATATAAATAGTGTATATTGTGTTATAGTTAGTAATTAGTATAAATTTCATATAAGAAGTACATATTGATAAAAGAATGTTGTCATTAGTATTATGTGTTGTATGTTATATATTATATGTTATATAAATATTCAAGGATTGATATAGAAGTAAAGACAAAGAAATATTGAGACAAAAGATATTCAAGGATATGATAAAGAGCATATTTATTGACCAAAATGGCATATCTTTCTTAGTCTTCCTTCCCCCAATGGAATGAGCACAGCATGGTACTAATACCACCATTAAAAGGAAAAAAACTAAAAGAAGACATCCCAATGTATAAGTTACATCATAATTTATGTATTATTTCTAACAAATCTCATAAAACCTTCAAGGTTTGGAGGTGGTTGTGTTGGCGGTGGTGGAAATGAAGCTTGTTCATCACCACTTCCGGGTGAAGATGTTTCCTGAGCAAGTTCTTCTAGCATTTCTTCATAGCACTCATCTATTTCTGGTTGAGATTCAGCTAGCCCAAAGTTCCTTCTTTCAGAGCGGATCCAATCTCGGAAAAGCATTGATTTTTCCAAGCTGTCCCGCATTAACGCTCTATGATCACCTATTTGTAGTCTTGCTTGACTAAAAGTGCTCTCCGATGCAACAGTTGACGCTTGAATCGACAGAACCTCCCGAGCCATCCTTGCAAGAACGGGAAAATGCTTTTCCCTTGTCTTCCACCAATCCAAAAGGTCGAAAGAGCCGTCTGGATTCTCATTCTCTAGTCCTTGCGGACAAATAAACTTGAAGCTCATTTAGATGGGAAATTTCATCAAAATTTTCCCCTTGAGTACCCCTGAACTCCGTCCACGATTTAAGAGCTGTTAAGCCAGCAGCTCTTTTAGACGCCTGTGATGTGGACGAAGTTGGGGTTGGAATATTTGGCCTAGCATGCTCTAACGCCCGTTTATAAGCATTATAAACAGTTTGAGCATTCACTTTAATTTATGCTTTCGCATCAGATAGTGTAGCCATTTCTACTTCTTCAAGATCTAAAGCTTGATAAATAGCAGAATACCAAAAGTGAGGACCTCCTAATTTCATAGTAGGATTTAGCATAGCAGACACACCAAATATAGGAGGGATTGGAAAAAAATATTTTTTAAACTTCTTTTTCATTTCAGTTATTGCATTTTCATAAATTTCCCCTCCCTCGTTAAAATCAACAAATAAATTAGCAAGTGCGGCAATATATACTAAACAGTTAGAAATAGTTGGATAATATTGGCCAGATAAAGCATTTGTAGCCACATGAAAATGTTCTAAAAAGTCTAAAAGAATTTTAACATTAGTCCTATCTTGATTAGTTAGCATGTCATTATCTTCCTCCTCACAATCCCGAGAATTATAAGTAGCGTTAATTGGGTTTCTATATTCGTACGCCAGTACTAGACTTTCGTACATGTAGTTCCACCTAGTCGGGCAAGGTTTAGGAACCTTTCTTTCTCTAAGGCCATATTCGTCTCATTTTTTAAAATATTCTCTAAGTCTACTTCTACGG
The DNA here is from genome assembly GCA_034376525.1 of Nicotiana benthamiana. Taxonomy (NCBI): domain Eukaryota; kingdom Viridiplantae; phylum Streptophyta; class Magnoliopsida; order Solanales; family Solanaceae; genus Nicotiana; species Nicotiana benthamiana. Next base: position 79,171,667 of record CM067330.1, read on the forward strand.
TTAGAATAAAAAATCCAATTAAGAGCGAATTTAACCTTTTCAATTTCTATGTTTAAAATTCTCATACCATCACCAACAATTAAATGATAAATATGACATGTACATCTAACATGGAAAATATTAGTAAAAGCAGGATTAAGTGTTCTGGTTAAAATACTTATTGCACTAGTGTTTCTACTAGCGTTATCCATGGAAATTGACATTATTTTATCACTAAAACAAAAATATGTACATACATCTGAAACAGTGTTAGCAATAAACTTACCCGTGTGCCGTGAATTAATTATTCTATATGCAATAATGCGTTTTTGCATTGTCCAGTCTTCGTCTATCCAATGACTGGTTACGGTTAGATAATCACAATCATTATTACTTCTACCAATATCAGTTGTAATAGACATACGATTACTTATATGGGTAAATAAATAGCGCAAGTATTGTTCATAATGATGCTTGTATTTATAAATGTCGGCCTTAACTGTGGCGCGAGGTCAACCTTTATACGTAGGATTAAATACTCTTCTAATATAATGAATCCAAGCAGGATTAGAAGCAAAAGAATAAGGCAAACACATAACAGTAATCGTTTTAGCTAATTCTTCACGATCCTTATTTGGATCGTAATACAATATACCTCCGGTGACTGTGTTTATTCCTGGTTGAACTAGATTTGAACCACTACTTGGGTTAACTGTTGTATCAGGACTTTTCCTCCCCTCTTGTTGCGCTTTCAATTGGAAATATCTAGCCTTATCGCTAGGGTGTAATTTTATATGTTTATCTAAACTACCTGTGCCGCTACGATCTCTAGTATACCTATGCACAAGTAATATCCCACAAGATATACACTTAGCCTTATTTTGTTCTCTTAGTTGAATAAAAAATTGCCAAACTAATGAAGTTTCTGAACGTTTAGGAGGTTGTCTACTAAAAGTGGGAGTTTGTACGGGTGGGTGTTCCGGTTCATTAGGAGCAGGACTAGTAGGTGTATCATCTAAATCTACCGGAGCTTGGGTTTCGTCATCATCATCATCCTCATTTCCCTCTAAGATAGGTGCATTAGGATAAAGAATATTCATAATATCATCGCCTATTCTATCACCAACTGCTACATCATGTAGAAAATCAACATCGCTAAATTGAAAACACGGGTGATCACTATCAAGGATTCCGAAGGATTCATTAGTATTTCTAGGTTGGCTACTACTTTGAACTTGTTTATCTTTTCTAGGTCGGGGAGCCGGGGGAGGGGTAGTATTTTGGCGAATACTTTCACCGGTTTTAGATTTTCCTTTTCCGAACATATTTTTCAATAAAAATGCCATAATAATTATAGATAAGCAAAATAACAACACACAAAAATATTCTTTGCACGTAAGAGTTGAAACGAGTTTACCGAATTGACGAAAACTTCTTCAAAATTGAAAATCGTTGAAATTGAACACTTGAAAACTTCAATTCAACAACTTCACAATGTTTCACGAATTTGCAACAATAAATTAAGCACTTGCACTAGAAAGATTGAAAGAGAGCTTGAGAGAGGTTGAGAGATATTGATGAATTGGTGAATTAAAATGAAAGAATGAGGGGGTATTTATAGTTGAGAAATGGGAAATTGTGTAATTATATTAGGTTTGGGGTTAAATTAAAGTTTGGGGGCCAAATGGCTATTTTTTAAAATTCCAAACGGCTAATTTTGAAAAAGAGCTGTTTCAAAATTTAAAAAGAATTTTTTTTTTAAAAAAAATCGGACCGTTACGGAACCGTTTGGAACCGCTTGAACCGGTCCGGTTCCGGTTCCGGTTCTGGCGGTTCCGGTTCCGCGGTTTCAATGGGTGGAACCGCCCCATCACGGTTTCGGAGAACCGCCGGAACCGGAACCGCCGGAACGGGCAGAACCGCCAGAACCTGGGTTCTGGTCCGGTTCCGGTTCGGAACCGTGAAATTTACAGCCTTACTCTCATTGCTTCTTTAGTTTCTTACGCCTCTATAAATTTGATTAATGAATCTGCACACATAGTAAATTTACATCAGTCAAGTCTTTTTGTTATTAGTCATTATTAAAATTCTAAATCTAACAATCTCCCTTTTTTTAATGATGACAATAAAATAAAAAGATTTTGACGGATTTTGGGACACTTCCCTTTTAAGATTGTGATTCTACTCTCCCTGTCCTTGCGTATTATTTGTACTTCTGCTCCCCCTTCTTTTGTACTATTTTTCTTCTCCACCTTTGACACCAATCAAAAAGATAAATAAAAGATACAGATAATAATAATAAAGCATGAATGAAATACTATACACCCGATTAAACACAAAGGTGGGCATAGTCGACTATACGCCTGATTAAACACAAGCAAAATTAAAGTTTTATCAAACAAATAAAAAGAAGAGATTGTTTAGACAGCCCGGACATTAGTTCCTTCCAAGGAAATACTTCAAAGTGTTGATCACTTTGATGCAGAAGCTATCAAAAGAGGCATCAGTCTCTTTTGTGACTTTGTTCAACTTTTCAGTGACATCCTGCATAACCCTGATCCCTTGCTTTTTTGTGGTTCAATGATTGATCCTTAATCTTACTTGTCACATCCCTGATTTCACTCACATGTTCCCGCATAGAGGTTAGAAATTTCTTGATACCTATAATGTTTTGATGCATTAGGAGCAGCCGTTCTAAGGAAGAGGATTTGTTTGCTTCAGACTAAATTCCTCGGGTGCCCTATTGAGGAGTGGATTATGGAGCTTTGAATTTCTTGAACCAAGTTTCCTCAGAGTGTAACCCATCACAGTAAAGTGAGTCCTATCAAAGATGGATAGATATGATCTTAGGTGAAATGGAACAAAAATATACTTTCATGACTTGCAAAATATGAAAGATTAGTAAACCATAAGGCAAGCTATTAATAGATGAAGATAAATCTCTAATGCTTTCAACAATATACTGACGTACCAAAGCAAACCAATCAATAGTATTTTCATTCACAACAAAATACATAACAAACACATCTCCAATAGACAAATAGCTGAGATAAATAGTGAGGGGTAACGGGGTCGTAGAAATAACATGGGATAGAACACAATAATCAAATGTCATGTTTTTAGGATCAATATCAAGGGGATTTTCAGAAAGAACACTTTTTGCTTCCTCAAAAGAAACTTTAACATTATCAGGCCAAGAATGTTGCACAAAAAACTATACCCAACAAACTTAGTTGCAAAGATCGTTTTAAACTGATAAGAGTCCAGAATAATGCAAGTTGCCAACACCGTGTATTCCAAGTCATCTTTGTCATTTACAGATAGATTAGCAAATAAAATATGCACAAGCTCTTCATATACAGTGTCACCAATAGTCGCAAGTAGAGAGAGAAGTTTTTGAGTTTCAAACACAAAGATAACATCACATTGAGAGTTTTTCATGGATTTAGAACTTACTTTGCATCCATAGGCAGTTGACTTCAAACACAAAGATAACATCACCAATAGGCGAATGTTCTCACCTACATGAATAGATATTGGAATTATAGCAATTTCCTCGTCATCAAGAAGTTTTTCATTCCCCAAGTGGTGGTTAACATCAACAAATAGAACATGTATGGATTCTTCAATAAATAAAGTTTGTTTGTTGAAAACTCTATATTCTCTACTTGAGGGAGTGTATCCAAGAAAAACACCTTTGTCTTTCTTTAGATCAAACTTACCAAGATTGTTTTTTTCATTGTTGTGGATAAATCATTTTGTAACAAAATGGATGAAAGTAACTAATTTTGGATCTTGTATCTTTCCATAGCTCATATGAAATATTTTTGAGAATAGCTCATATCAGACATATGTTAATGATGTGACACGCGGTGCTTACTCCTTCTATGCAGAAGTGGTGTGGAAGAGAGTTTCCCACGATCATGGTTCTTGACATATCTTGCAAGGTTCTATTTTTGCATTCTAATACTCAATTTTGTTGAGGTGATCTGGGTGATGAGAAGTTGAAATAGATTCCTTGATCATTGCAAAAAAATTTAAATATTCTGCTTTCAAATTCTCTTCCGTGATCACTCCTTATTGTAGAGATGTAATATCTCTTTTCCTGTTGTACCTTCTTGCAGGAGAAGTCACATTCCTTAATGCTTCATATTTATGACTCAAAAAATAACCCAGGTAAATATCACGACCTAAACCTCACATGTCGTGATGGTCCCTATCGCAATACTAAACAAGCTGACAATCACAATAAACCACACATCTTTAAATTTGGAAACATAGTAATATAAGTTCTAAGAGAAAAATCTCATAAATACTGATAAGAAAAATACTGTGACTCTATCACGCCCCAAAAATCGTGGAACGTGACCGGCACTTAACAGAGTAAACGCGATTGAGCAAGCCTATTATATTTCAATCTACCCAAACTAGTTCATGAATAAAGAGGGAATGTAACTCACTTTATCAAAACACTAAGCAATATTCAGTTAGAAACTTTCATTTTATTTCCGTTAATGACTTCATTCATAGTTATCAAAATTGTACAAGTTTAAAAGTTTAATGAGAAACATGCTTATCAAGTACCAACAGTTCTAGACTGGACTCCTGACATCAGCCACCACCCACAAACAACCTACGGAGCCTCTAAATATAATTGAATAGTAATAGGGAAATGCCGGCAACAAGCCTCCGGCTATACCACAAAGCATGATGAGAAAATGAACAAAAGATACATGAAATGACCCCGGCATACAGCGAGGCTCACCAAGTCTGCTGAGAAGAGAATACCACTATCACTGGTCAATACCGCCCATTGCGGAACCACCTGTATCATTAAACGATTCAGCGCCACCGACAAAAGGGACGTTAGCACCGTTGAATAGCACTAGTATGTAAGGATAAAAGCCCTCTTCCAGAATAGAATAATCATATAAACAAGGAAACATGAAATAGTAAGTCGAGTCAACAACATACATGCTTCCAATTTGCAGCATGTAAGTCTTCTAGTTTACTAAAATAAAATGATATATGTATATATATATATATATATATATATATATATATATATATATATATATATATATATATAAATTATTGTTGGGAGATCACTAGCATCGATATGAGTTATACCATTGTCTTTGTTAGCACGGAGTCCGATCACGACCCGATCGGCTAAGCCATCCCTTTAGAGATATGTACCACAACTACAATTTCCAATGTTAAATTTCCAACTTTTGATTCCCAGCACAATACCACCATATGTGCAGCATGGCATCCGATCACGACCCGATCGGCTAGGATGCCTTCCCCCATATGTCGTGTGGTTGGAATTACTAATTTACAAATTTTACCATGTTCATCCCAATTAAGAGGAATAACCACAATCCACTCCTACACCGGCACGTGTAGTTTCAGGTGTGGGCCTTAATCCACCCTTCTGCGGTTTGCTAATGATACTCCCAAAAATATTTTCATTTGATTTTATATTGCACACAATATTAGTATAAATGTAGTTATAAAAATATAGCATGAATAAAATTATGCTTACCTCAATATCTTTATCATTTATAGATTCCAATTAGTATTTTCAGTCACCAACAACAACAATATTTCTTTGGCTCATTTGGCCATTCACAAGATTCTTTATTCCTGGCATGGTGGCCGTATTTCATATTTCATATGTTTCACGTCGATATCAATTTCAACAAAAAGACATGCAAGTCAAGACGTCAAGTACACATGAGAGGAAACATGAATCGTGGGCATATAGAGTATTTTCGAAACCATACACCTCAAGTTTATTAGCAATGGAACTTTAAACACAAAATATTCTTCCCAAAGGAATGGGTCACACCAACAAGCAATAAAAACTAAAATTGAAATCATTAACAACAATACCCAATTTTATCATACAATACTCCTTCCCAGAAATGACGTTGCATAGTTTTACACATAGATAGGTAAGATCCCGAATCACACCGGATATACTTATAAATCAAAGCAATAGTGATAAATAGCCACATATGGGCGTGAATTGAGCACAAGAGCTCTTAGGCAATTATATCTTTGAAGTTAGTTCATAAGTGTTGGGTCGAGGCTTATTACATAATCTTTAACAAATTCCCAATTCACTTATTATATTTTTCAAGCTTCTTTATGTTGGAAACACATTCTCAAGGCATTATACTAAACGTGTGTTCATATTTGTAGGTTTTGATGAATGACAAACTATGCGCAAATTGACATATGACGAGGTCCAATCACTAGCACAAAATTGATATATAACGAGATTCAAGCACAAGACAAAGATCGAGATTAAGTTTTATGTGAGTCGGTATTTAATTGTGATCTTGATCCGACAACTTAAACTCAAGACTTGGCTTCTCTCGTAAAAATACTTTTAAAATCATGCATATTTAATTTAGAGGAAAATAATTTTAAATAATGCATATTTACTTTAGTCAAAATGATTTTAAACATGCCTCTAAAATCTGGACTAAGATAATCGATTATGTACTTATGATAATCGATTATGTTTAAGTCAGCTGCTTGACAATCGATTGTGAACTTATGACAATCGATTCTGTTAAGGCAGTGAGCATCAGATTTTTCAAATCTGCATGACAATCGATTGTGAACCTTATGACAATCGATTGTGATGAGGCAGTGTCCATCAAAGTTTTTCAAAGCTCAAAATAATCGATTGTGAAGCTAATGACAATCGATTGTGAAGAGACAGTGTCCATCAGATTTTCAAAGTCACAAAATAATCGATTGTGAACTTATGACAATCGATTGTGTTGAGGCAGTGTCTTCCAGACTTTTTCAAAGTTATTAAATAATCGATTGTGAACCTATAACAATCGATTGTCAAGAGGCAGTGTCTAAATTGATTTTTCAAGACTGATATATAATCGATTGTTAACTTAGTATAATCGATTGTATAAATGACCGTTGCCAAAATGTTTTCAAATACCGTCAGGTAATCGATTGTTAATTTCTTATAATCGATTGTTTTAATTAAAATCTGGAAAGGATTTTTTGAATGTTGCCGAGTAATCGATTGTAGATTTCTGACAATCGATTGTTTTACGTAAAATCTGGAAATGATTTTTTGAACGTTGCCAGTAATCGATTATTGATCTTAGATAATCGATTGTTAAGCGTAAAATCTGGGATTGATTTTTGAAAGAACTGGCAAACAATTGATTGTGGTAATTTGACAATCGATTGTCACTGAGTAAAATCAGCAATTCTTAATTGGCAATTAGGCAACGTTAATACAAAGTTTTTCAACTATAAATACAGCTTCAATTCAGTCTTTTAAGTACAAAAACACACAACAACTGATCATACATTTGCTAAAGCTTGCATACTTTATTGCTTATCATTTTATATTCATTACATAAGCTTTTGAGAGCCAAATTCTTGTCGAAAGTTGTTGCGATCCTGAGCGTATTCTTTTTACTCATATCTACTCTTAAAGGAGTGTCTAGTTTGAGTGCTAAGTGTTTTTGTACACTTGAAGGGAAGTGTTAGTCCCTTGTGTTGTAAGAAGGAACTTGTGTTTCCTTGGTTGAAGTCTTGGAGTATTGTATCTCCGAGCAAAGGTTGTTGAGGCTTGTGTCCTCAAGTTGTAACGGTTTGTTGAGCACCCGTAAGCTTAACAAGTTAGTGGAAATCTCGAGAGAGTCTCTCGAGGACTGGACTAGCCACGGGTTGTGGTGAACCAGGATATATCGGTGCGTTTGTTCTAATTTATTTACTTATCGCACTTATTTAATTCCTGCAATTTTTAAATTGCGCAAGTTTACGCTAATTTTTATTATGACGCTATTCACCCCCCCTCTAGCGTTAAGCGTATTATCTAACAATTGGTATCAGAGCCCAACTCTCTGAAGACTTAACTGTTTGAGAGAAACATCTATGGCTTCTACTCGTGATTCTTTTGCAGGAATAGGTGAAGGACAATGCTCCACCCGATCACCGCTATTCGATGGTACAAATACATTTTGGAAGTAGAGGATGAGAATATTGTACAATCAAATAGTTTTCATCTTTGGAATGTCATAATGAATGGAGAACAAATTCCAACCAAGAAGGTTGAAAATGAATGGGTCCCAAAGTCCGAAGATCAATACGATGCGGATGATATCCGAAAGGTGCAAAATAATGCTAAGGCTATTAATTTATTATATTGTGCTGTAAATGCTGATGATTACAGGAAGATATCTTGTTGCACAACGGCGAAGCAAATGTGGGACAAGCTGAAAATTACGTACGAAGGTACGGACCAGGTAAGGGAAGCCCAAATTGATTTCCTAACCCATGCATATGAAGTGTTTCACATGAAGGAAGGCGAAAAGGTCGATGAGATGTTTGAACGATTTTCAAAAATCGTAAATGATTTACATGCTCTTAAGAAGACCTTCACGGATAAGGAACTTGTCCGAAAAATTCTCCGAAGTCTCACTCCGGAATGGCGATCCAAGGCCGACGCGATTCAAGAATCCATTGGCATTTCAAATGTCACCATCGACGCATTAAGAGGTAATCTTAAAACTTATGAATCTACTATACTTAACCCTCTTGTTGATGATCAAAGGAAGCAAAGAATCGCTCTCAAGGCAAGCACAAGCCAACCTCAAAATGATGAAGACGGAGACAACGAGTTCGGACTCGTTATCAAGAGATTTCAAAAGTTCATGCGAAAAGAGTATGAACGAAAGGGCAAAAAGCAAGGAGATCAAATAAAGTGCTATGAGTGCGGAGAAACCGGGCACATTAAATCAAATTGCCCAAATGCTACAAAGGAGAAGAAACCCTTCAAGAAGCAACGAGCATACATATCTTTGGGAGGCGACTCCGGTGACGAGTCAAGTGAGGAAGAAGAAGACGAAGCCGCAAATCTTTGTCTTATGGCATAAGAAGACAACAAAGAAGAGGTATGTCAAATTTCTTCCAAAAATTTCTTTTCCCTTGAAGAAATGCAAAATGCTTTTGATGAGTTGTATAGCGAATTTATTAAAGCTTCAAAAACTGTTAAGAGTATAAAAGAAAATGCTTCTTTAAAAGAAAAAGATTTTCAAAAACAACTCTTTTTTAAAGAAAAGGATTTGGAAAAAACTGATTTTAGAAAATGAGAAGTTGAAAGAGGAAAACAAATTTTTTGGCAAGAGAAGCGCCGACAAGCCCGAGAGTTCTAGAAATTGTACTTCTTGCATGCATCTCAAAAATGAAGTAGAAAGGCTTAAGGGCACCTTAGATAAGTTTAACTCTTCTCATAAAAATTTGAATGAAGTGCTTGTTAATTTGAAGTCGACCAAGCATGGCATAGGTTTTAGAAACGAGCCTAAAGAGAAAGTTGAAGCCAAACCCCAACCACCTAAGGCTCAACCTAGGATAAATAAAACAAATGTTCATCCTAGATACAACAAACCTAGAAATGGTTTTCATCAATCGCAACCTAGAAATAATCATGCTAGAAATAATGCACATTCTAGGCCAAACACTAGAAGGAAGTTTGAACCTTTTAGAACACCTAGAAATGACTTCCAACCTAGAAACAACTATTCTAGAAATGATGCATATCCTAGAACAAATGGTAGGAGAAATGACTTTCATGATTTGCGCAATAGTTATATGGTCAAGAATAGTGTAAATGAATTTCGTCCCTCCAATTACTATCAACCTAGAAGGATGCATAATCCTAACGTGACTTGTCATTATTGTAGACGAATTGGACATATTGCTCCTGCTTGTTTTACACGACATAGACTTAACACTCAATCACATCACTATGATTTGCCTAACCCCCAAGGACCCAAAATGGCATGGGTGCCTAAAACTCATTAATCTGTTTTGTAGGTATGTTTGAAGGGATCAACTGTACTATGGTACCTTGATAGTGGATGCTCCAAGCACATGACGGGAGACGAATCCAAATACCTTCAACTAGAACACAAGGAAGGGGGAAGTGTTATTTTTGGTGATAACAACAAAGGAAAGATTATCGGCATTGGATCGGTCGGTAAGGATGAAATTTCTTCCATTAAGCATATATTACTTGTGAAAGTTTAAAACATAATCTCTTGAGCATAAGTCAATTATATGACAAGGGAAATCTTGTTTTATTTGATTCGGATGAATGCTTAGTTTTTAGACGTAGCGATTTTAAAATTATCCTTTGTGGTTTTAGAATGGATAATTTATATGGTTGATCTTGCAAATTCTTCACCCGAATATGTGAATTGTTTAATGAGCAAAGAGGATGATTCTTGGTTATGGCATCGTAGAATAGCTCACATCAACATGCATCTTTTGAACAAATTGGTTTCACAAAATTTAGTTGTTGGTCTTCCAAATTTGAAATTTAAAAATGACTCTATTTGTGATTTTTGTCAAAAAGGGAAGCAAACAAAAGCATCTTTTAAATCGAAAAATATTGTTTCAACTACTAGACCATTGCAATTGCTTCACATGGATTTGTTTGGACCATCTCGCATTGAAAGTCTTGGTAGAAATCGTTATGCTTTTGTTATTGTTGATGATTATTTCAGATTTACTTGGACTTTATTTCTTGCCCATAAAAGTGATGCTTTTCAGAATTTTAAATATTTTCTTAAACGTGTTCAAAATGAAAAGGAAACAACTGTCACTTCAATTAGAAGTGATCATGGGGGAGAGTTTGATCACAATCTCTTTGCGGACTTTTGTGACGAACTCGGTATCGAGCATACCTTTTCCGCTCCACGAACACCACAACAAAATGGGGTGGTGGAAAGGAAAAATAGGTGTCTCGAAGAGATGGCTAGAACCATGCTCGAAGAGGCTAAGATTCCCAAACATTTTTGGGCGGATGCAGTGAGTACCGCATGCTACGTTTTAAATAGAGTAGTCATAAGGTCAATACTCATGAAAACCCCTTATGAACTCTACAAGGGAAGGAAACCAAATATCTCCCATTTTAGAGTATTCGGTTGTAAAGTTTTTATTCATAACAATGGAAAAGATCAATTGGGAAAATTTGATGCCAAATCCGATGAGGGAATTTTTATTGGGTATTCTTCACGTAGCAAAGCATATAGGGTATTTAATAATAGAACCCAAACTGTGGAGGAATCCCCTCATATTGTGTTTTCCGAAAATAATGCTCGCTTGGCGAGAAAGGATTCTTGTTCTGATCTTGCAGGTATATTAAATAGTTTAAAAGACAAAGTACAAGAGGAAACTCCTAAGGAAATTCAAGATGAAATCTTGGAACAATCGACGGAGGAAACGCCACAATTGGAGAAAAAAACGAAAATGCCTAACGAGTGGAGGACAATCAAAGATCACGCTCTCGAACAGGTAATTGGCGACGTCGGAGAAAAGGTAAGTACCCGAAACTCTCTTAAGAACACCTTAGGACACACTTCTTAAGAGATCACATTCTCATTGCATTATTTCGTTACAAATTACTAACTTGAGCGTCGGAGACGTCTAATTCTCTTTTGCAGGTATCGCCCTAAAGGCAGGGGGAATTACAAAGAAATGGCATAGAACAATCGATTATTACAGCAAATAATCGATTATTTTACTGTGCGGACAATCGATTAGGAAGTATCACTAATCGATTATTTATGTTTGATGCTTATTATGCATTAGTGTTTAATAATCGATTTTTAACTGTATAATCGATTACCGTCTCAGCCATTCAGTACTGCTTTCCTAAAACAATCGATTGTTTCATAAATATAATCGATTATTTTCCGAGTCAGAAAATCACCGTGCTCACTGTATCACAACAATCGATTATCATAATTCAACAATCGATTATTTTTTGTCAGTAATTCAAATATTTGTTACCGTTTGGGTCCTGCAATCGATTTTGTGTCAGTTCCGAGTTCAAATCAAAATCTGCTCAACAATCGATTATTTCGTTTCAACAATCGATTGTCCAACTGTCAGTACAACTTATTTTTACCGTTTCTAACTGCCTTGGCTCATAAATTTCTGCAGATTTTCATCATAAATGAAATGCCATTCTTCCCATTATAAATAGGCATCATAAGTCTTCAATTTTATTCACTCAAGCATCAATCTTTGCTCCCAAACCTTCAAAAATCTTCCAAGTTTCTTACAAAGTTCATTACTACTTTTTGAAAATGTCGGGCAGACACTCTAAACGTTCCCGTTTCAGGTAGACAAGGTGCATCTTCTTCTGCTCCTCCACCTCCAAATTTCCCTTATCAAGATGGGTCTACTTTACGATTCAATACTGAAACCGAGCTTACTAGATTTTTGACAAAATTCAAAAAGTGTGACATTCTTCCTCCTCGCTTTTCAACAAGCAAGTATCTTGAATCATATGCCCCAGCTGCAAACATGCTTAAGGAATGTCAACTTCTTGACTTCTTATATCTTACCTATCCTTATATTAATCCTCCATTGATTTAAGCATTTTACTCAAACCTTCATGAGGATGACGATGGTGAGCTTGTGTCAAATATTAATGGTGTTCAAATTCTTTTGTCCAATGAAAACTTGCATTCCATTGCCCATCTTCCTCGAAATGGCGAAAACATTACTCGCTACATTAGAGAGGCCGGCGCCTTATTTGATGAGAAAACTCTCCTAAACCAAATAGGACTTGGAGCTTATGATCCTAATCTATCTACTCGACGTCCTACCATTACGGGAATGCTCCCCGAATATCGTTTGATTTTCTATTTCATCCCGAGTCCTCAAGCCTCGGAAGCATAATCATACCACTCTTTCCCGAGAGGACGCTGAGCTCATGCATGCCATTATAACCGGAGCTCACATCAATTGGTGTAAGTTCGTCAAAATTCACATGCGTGATACCATCGGAGATGATAGACCTCTTCCCTATGCCCTCCTTATTATGAATTTTCTTGAAGCTTCCGGGTTCAACACTTCCATCGGTCCTCTCAAAAAGAGCACCAAGAAGTGGGAAATTTCCGAATCCTCCTTTCCCCATGACGGCGATCATGTAGCTCCTGCTCCTCCTCCAACTCGTCGATCGCGTCAGCCTCAAGAACCTACTCTTCAATCCATTTCCGACCAAATTGATTCATTGACCACCTCTGTCGGTCAATTAACATATGAGATCCATGGATATTTTGACCATGTTAATTATCCATATGCCGGTCTTGTTCCCTATGAAGCAGTGCCGGATGATGAGGCGGGAAATGATGATGAATAATTTCCTTATTTGTTTTTTTTTATTTTTCTATGTTTTTATTGTTCCCGTTATGTAACCGTTTTTTTAATAAATAAACAAGTTTTTTAATTATTCTATATTTTTTTTGCTAATGGCAAAAGGGGGAAGATAACGGGTATGCACTCTCAATACTTATCGGCATAAATTGAGGGGGAATTCATATATTGAGGGGGAACAAATTGCATATCTATATACTTGTTGCATAGCTTTACTTGTCTTGAATCGTCATTATGAATTGCCTAATATGCATATCCCCCTTAAAGTTTGCCATTATCAAAAAGGGGGAAATTGTTGGAAACACGTTCTCAAGGCATTATACTAAACGTGTGTTCATATTTGTAGGTTTTGATGAATGACAAACTATGCGCAAATTGACATATGACGAGGTCCAATCACTAGCGCAAAATTGATATATAACGAGAATCAAGCACAAGACAAAGATCGAGATTAAGTTTTATGTGAGTCGGTATTTAATTGTGATCTTGATCCGACAACTTAAACTCAAGACTTGGCTTCTCTCGTAAAAATACTTTTAAAATCATGCATATTTAATTTAGAGGAAAATGATTTTAACTAATGCATATTTACTTTAGTCAAAATGATTTTAAACATGCCTCTAAAATCTGGACTAAGATAATCGATTATGTACTTATGATAATCGATTATGTTTAAGTCAGCTGCTTGACAATCGATTGTGAACTTATGACAATCGATTGTGTTAAGGCAGTGAGCATCAGATTTTTCAAATCTGCATGACAATCGATTATGAACCTTATGACAATCGATTGTGATGAGGCAGTGTCCATCAAAGTTTTTCAAAGCTCAAAATAATCGATTGTGAAGCTAATGACAATCGATTGTGAAGAGACAGTGTCCATCAGATTTTTCAAAGTCACAAAATAATCGATTGTGAACTAATGACAATCGATTGTGTTGAGGCAGTGTCTTCCAGACTTTTTCAAAGTTATTAAATAATCGATTGTGAACCTATAACAATCGATTGTCAAGAGGCAGTGTCTAAATTGATTTTTCAAGACTGATATATAATCGGTTGTTAACTTAGTATAATCGATTGTATAAATGACCGTTGCCAAAATGTTTTCAAATACCGTCAGGTAATCGATTGTTGATTTCTTATAATCGATTGTTTTAATTAAAATCTGGAAAGGATTTTTTGAATGTTGCTGAGTAATCGATTGTAGATTTCTGACAATCGATTGTTTTACGTAAAATCTGGAAATGATTTTTTGAACGTTGCCAGTAATCGATTATTGATCTTAGATAATCGATTGTTAAGCGTAAAATCTGGGATTGATTTTTGAAAGAACTGGCAAACAATCAATTGTGGTAATTTGACAATCGATTGTCACTGAGTAAAATCAGCAATTCTTAATCGGCAATTAGGCAACGGTAATACAAAGTTTTTCAACTATAAATACAGCTTCAATTCAGTCTTTTAAGTACAACAACACACAACAACTGATCATACAATTGCTAAAGCTTGCATACTTTATTGCTTATCATTTTATTTTCATTACATAAGCTTTTGAGAGCCAAATTCTTGTCGAAAGTTGTTGCGATCTTGAGCGTATTCTTTTTACTCATATCTACTCTTAAAGGAGTGTCTTGTTTGAGTGCTAAGTGTTTTTGTACACTTGAAGGGAAGTGTTAGTCCCTTGTGTTGTAAGAGGGAACTTGTGTTTCCTTGGTTGAAGTCTTGAAGTGTTGTATCTCCGAGCAAAGGTTGTTGAGGCTTGTGTCCTCAAGTTGTAACGGTTTGTTGAGCACCCGTAAGCTTAACAAGTTAGTGGAAATCTCGAGAGAGTCTCTCGGGGACTGGACTAGCCACGGGTTGTGGTGAACCAGGATATATCGGTGCGTTTGTTCTAATTTATTTACTTATCGCACTTATTTATTTCCTGCAATTTTTAAATTCCGCAAGTTTACGCTAATTTTTATTATAACGCTATTCACCCCCCCTCTAGCGTTAAGCGTATTATCTAACACTTAATAGACTATCAACAACAAGGCATATTCAATCAAGACATTTAGTACACATAAGAGCAACTAGGACCATTAAGCAGATCGAGTTCTTCTTACCCAATAAGTATACTAACTTCCATTTAGAATGTGACTCAAGGCCATACTATTTTGATAAACAGACAACACTTAAACTTACGAAAACAATATGGAATTCACTTTCGAGAGAGAAATTTTAGCCTTCATACCTCGATTGAGCTTTCCTTAAGTTACTACAACTTTCTGTAAATTCTACTGATTCCAATCTACTTTGAGACATAAGAAAATTGAATACAAATTAGGAAGGTATTCATGGTTTCAGCTCATTGGCAATTTTATCAAACACTAATTGAGCATCTTGATTTCAAATCTCTTTTACAAGATTTTCTTCACTCCCTAACCCAGTCTTTACTTATTTATGTTCAATAATCTTCCCAGAAACCTAATTTGTACATGCATGTATACATAATACTATTACATTTAAGAATCATACCTCAATAACCCATCTTACAATTTCTACTACACAACACAACCTAGATTAGGCACTTATGGCTTCCAATCACTATCCCATGAGTTACAATACTTAATTCATACTCATATTTTCATAGTAACTCCATATATGTAAGTCTAAGGGTAAAATATTACCTCTTACAGACCAAATCTTGAAAGACAACTTTTGGGATGTTCTTGAGATTTTGAAGAAATCCTATGAAATCCAATCAAATTCATGTTTTAACTAGTGATAGAGAAGTGAAATCACCATAAAAGCACACTTAAAAACTCATATTAGGTGCGCAATTGGATGTCTTGGCTGGATTGGGGATGAAGAGGATGCCCTAGTCTTAAAAAATGACTTAAATCCTCTCATTTCCCGTCCATAGGTGTATTTAAAGGTCTGCTACTAGTGCGCCTACACTAAGGCAGCGCTAAGGAGGCAGAATACTTCTCAATATGTGGGGGCGTGCTTCCGCCGCGCACCTGGGTGCACATATGACACATGCCCAGTAAAGTGGTCGTAAATTTTTGTATACACCTCCAAATGACAATGGTTTGATGTGTCGGAAACTAGACTCAAAGTGCTTTTATTTAATAGGTTGTGCATCACACAACACCTTATATAAATGTAGATATGATTGTCCAAATTGAGGTCTTGTGCGTACTCATTTACAACTTTAGTCTATTATAAAATTTTCCAACTTGGCTTAGACTTAGGCCTCTCGTTAGACTCCAAATCACATACAATAAGACTTATACACATATCTACCAAATTCAATTGATGCCTATCATGTTAATAGCACATAAAATATTATAATCATCCTATTGGGCACCACGAAATCCTAAATTACTTACCAAAAGTTTTTGGGGCCTTACATTCGCCCCCCCCCGTAAGATCATTCGTCCTCGAATGAGGAGTAGAGTCTGCTGCAAGTTCTCTCTTTTCTCACCTACCTCAAGTCCCTAAATTTTGACTAACTCCCAAATTTTTCAAAAATTTTGGCAGAGTCTCCTTTGTAACTAGGCCTATCCACCCACGAGAGAATCACCAAAATCGTCCTAACAACACATCCACAACTAGACAAAGCACCACAATGTATATAGCAATAATACTAATCTCATCATTACAAGTACTACATTATCATAATGACAGATGAACATATACCGCACATTTTTTTCCAAATAATAAAACCTATATGGTACCTTTCAAATCAAAACTAATTGTTATATAATCAAGAGAATATATTTTATTTCCACACCACTCTCGGCCTTTAATGTGGACTCTTACACTCTACAGACTTCACCATGACACGTTCGCGAAAACAATGTCAACCCCCAAGCTATGACAAATAGATACCCTTCATAGGCCAACTATCCATTAACTTTTCCTTCAATAATTTCCACGGGAATGATGCACAAAGGATTTCCATCTACCTTCTTAGACATAGAAACATGAAAACAAATAATACAGGGAGAACAACGACGGAGAAAAATCATACTCATAGTGCGGCCTAATGTGAAACACACTTATGTCACCATCATTACCAATTCACATAACATCTTTAGGGGGGAAAATATTGGGAACAACCTGAACATCCACACTAAACCTTTGATGACCTTCAATGATTACACTTAGTTGTTCTATCCTGAGCTGACCATAAAAATTACCTATCGAATATATGTGATCATACGGGGATGCTTCCTCTTTGACATGTTTGAACCTGCAATACCCAATAGATTTAATACAATGAGGAACAGAGAGTTCAAGATTGGGCTGGAGTTATCCATGAATTATTTAATGTGCTAAGCATAGTACTTTCTTAGGTTATCTGTTAAGAGACGTGAAAATTACAACTAACAATGCTGACAAGGTTAATCACTGTGATGATATAAACTATTAGACAAATGAGACATATGGGAAAGTAGTATATTGTCAATAGGAATCATTAAGGAGGAATATTCAAGTACATGACCAAGTTATCTCCTAAAGTGTAGGGAAAATCTACTTATAAAAGGTGATAATACTCTGGCACCTTGAATGCGATATGGGATTCAAAATACATGAAGTTGAATTAGACTCCTAACGTTATCTGACATAAGGAATCTATGCCATAAGCCCATGAGGATGAAAATGAAGTTAAACACTTATGAGATTATCATAATTCAAACAGCTTAACCCTCTCTAATAATTGTCCTTATATGAAAGAACTAAGATACGAGAACTTATCTTCCAAATAATTATGCTCATGTTATATGCAAAAATCTGAAGGCATCTAATCTTATCCTTTCACGAGTGAAACCACATAGCTAGGACATCCTACTGTAGGGGTGAAATCATGTATTTGTTAGAGGAGTCCTAATGGATAACATGATGCTCCAGGGAGAAAGACAAGTAACACTCCTGCCCACCCAGTAAGGTGGAATACCAAGCGTAGCAAAACTCCCCACACATGAAAATGATATCGTCAATAGTCCTAAAAGCCGAGTGAGCTGAAGGCCACGTAACCCTTACAATCCAACCTATTTAAGAATTTTGAAAAGGGGATGCACTTGGGTTTAATCGAATCATATAGTTGGATAACTAACGACATAAAACAAGCCCACGTAGCCCTAGAAAATCATTAACCATGGCAAGAAAGTACTTAAAACGATTACGAATTGGTGTAGAATAAGGCCTCAAGGTGTCCACGTGAATAAGTTTGAAAGAATGAGACATCTTAATGTATTTAACGGGGAAAAATAACTTGGGTTATCTACTCATAGGGACAAGCAGAGAAGGTCAATGGTTGTTAGAAGAACATCTACAAGGAATACCAGCGATATTTATTTATTCTAACAAAAGAAATATGTCCCCATCCTTGATGCTGTAAGACTTCCTCTTTGATACCATGAAACACAAATGAATTTTACAATGATAGTTATCAAATGAAATAGATACTAGGTCAACAAAACTAATGAGCACCATATGGAACCAACAAGCTTAAATCGAGTTGAAGAAATTAGAAGTCTATAGTAAAGGGGAATTTACCCACTTCCAATGTCTCTTTTTTTGTTTGAAAAAGGGGCTTGTAGAGTACATAAAAATGAGGTGGATTTAATCGAATCATATAGTTGGATAATTAACGACACATGATGCAAGCTAAATATAAAGAAAGTGAGAGAGCCTATGGAAGTTTCATTTACATTGTAACCACTAGGAAGGGTTGTAATATAAGGGATTACGAGAAGCTAAATTTTATGAAAGATGATCTTTGTATGTTCTCACGTAATGTATTTCTCCCGTATTCAAAAATCCAATTATATTTAGCAACTCTACCTCATAATGAAGCACCACAACACACCAGCCATATTGGGAGATGCTATAAGACTGGATTGAGAGAAAGGCTTTAACATATGAACATGTTACTAGGTGTATTACTCTTTCGTCAACGCAAAACCAAAAGGCGACTGTTTGACTTATAAGCAGATTGTTGGACTAGAACATGTATAATCTATTATCGAAAGAAGATCATTTAGTCTCAGTAGTTACGGCATGCTATCAACCCTTGATGAACTTGAAGTGAGGTGGGAACCCAATGAGATAGTATAAAATAATCATGAAAAGTTAGCAGTTGTTCGTAATGAGTTCTCCATGGATTTTGACTTGAGAAACACCCAGACGCTAACAAAAGACAGAAAATAGGAGAAACATGCATTGTGCTACGATAACCTCCAAAGGTGTTCTAGGTCTTGACGGAGAGCCTAGTAAGGGTCTTTATGAGAAAGGAAGTGGTACAATGACACATAGAAGAATATGTTCTCTCATGGTTATGGGATAAGTGTTGGTAAACTAGCACAATGAATTCACTAACTAAGGAACACAATAAACACAAGTTATAGAGGTGCAAAGAAGAAATAAACATTTTTTATAAGCTGAACATGCTTCTGCTATATTAACTCCCAATTGTAATACACGACCTCGCCACGAGCAACCAGAATACTAGGAACAAAGGAGCTACTTATTGTCGGATGTCCTAAGGTGGCACGAAAGTTATACCAAGATGGCGACACAAGATCTTCCTATGACGGGGATGTGAGGATCTAAATTTCAGAGACACTTATTGCACACGGTTGCCATTTCGATCAACATGCACTCATGCGATAGGTGTTAAGGTATGCATTATGTTACTAGATAGTGAGAAGCTTTCATGATGATACTCGCAAGAGAGCAGAGTGACTGTTCAAACCATATAATCCATATACGCTAGTGAGTAAAAGAGTGACTCATCACAACACTGGGATGCTTTACATGGAACTTGACACCACATAGGTAAACTTTACGATGGTGCATGCATAGGCACAAATGAACAGACGTTGTCGATAAAAAGATTTTGTAACAAGTTCATTTGATGTAGTCCCCTGTTGAGAATTTAGGAAAGAAAGTGGGAAGTATTAATCCTAGAGTTATAACTCCATTCAAGGATGTATTCATAGAAGTTAATTCCACAAGAGGATATAAATAAGAGAATTTGTGATAGAGTGGATTCACGAATAATACACCTCCTTCAAGGAGTAGGTACACACAATAGGGAAACGCCGACAACAAGGCTCTGACTATACCTCAAAACGTGATGAGAAAATGAACAAAAGATACATGAAATGTCCCCAGGATGGAGTGGGGCTCACCAAGGCTACTGGGAAGAGAATACCGCTATCACTAGCCGATGCCACCTACTGTGGAACCACCTGTATCATTAAACGATACGGTGCCCCTGGCAAAAGGGACGTTAGTGCTGTCGAATAGCACTAGTATATAGGGCTAAAAGTCCTCTTCCAGAATAGAATAACCATAAAAACAAGGAAAGATGAAACAGTTAGTCGAGTCAACAACATACAAGCTTCCAATTTGCAGCATGTAATTCTTCTAGCTTACGAAAATAAAAGAATATATATATATATATATATGTATATATATATGTATATATATGTATGTATATATATATATGTATATATATATATGTATGTATATATATATATGTATATATTTGGTTGGAAGATCACTAGCAACGATATGAGTTATACAACCATCTTTGTTAGTGTGGAGTCCGATCACAACCCGATCGGCTAAGTCGTCCCTTTAGAAACATGTACAATTTCTAATGTTAAATTTCCAGCTTTTGATTCCCAACACAATACAACCATGTGTGCGGCATGGTGTCCGATTACGGTCCTATCGGCTAGGCTGCCTTCCTCCAAATGCCGTATGGGTCGACGTTACCAATTTACAAATTCTACCAAGTTCATCCCAATTAAGGGGAATAGCTGTAGACGTGTGATTTTTCACCCTCCCCGAGATTTTTATATTTTAGCAAGTAAATATTTAATTTAGGCCTAATATAGCTATTCAACTCATTTTTACTCTTTTATTTTATTTTATTACAAGAAAATAATTACAAAAAAATGGTTTTAGTATGTATCTTTCATAATTTAAAAAAAAAATAAAAAATAAAATGAGTACCTTATTTTTGTATAATTTTGAAAATACAAAAAATTTATAATAGTTTCTTTTTAGTTTTGTATTGTGTAGTATTTTTATCTGATTTTAAAATAAGTCAATCAAGATGTTGGATCACAATTCTAAGAGTTTTAGAGCCCAATTCGGATTAGTCCATTAAGCCCAGGGATCTTTCTAGATTCATCTTTTAAACAAAATAAATATAAAAGACCCTAAGGACATAACACATAGGACCTAGGAATTAATTGACAAATACAGAAAATAATAACCTAAACCTAGACTCTATATAAAGGAATGCCCAAATCAGCAAAATGAAAATAAAGATAACGCTGAAAATGGAAAGGTTTGAGAGGAGCGCCATTTTTATCACATTAGAGCGCCCCCTCCCCCCCAAACAAAAGGTCATCTCCTTCACCCCACCCTTGTGGTTCTTCTTCATGAAAAATCCCGACCCCTCGCTTCATAGCACAAACCAGCCGTCCACCCTCCAGTTGATCGAACGACAACAGCGAACTCCTCCATACAACAACCTTTTTTTCTTCCTCACATATCTTTTAACAGAGGAACGACTCAGACTCCCCTACACGCCATCGAGAAACGACCAGCTCCATCCTGCATCATATCCTAACAGTAACCAAACTCACCAGAATTCAATTAAAAAAAAGGGAAAAACAGAGAGAGGGTGAACGGGCAGAAACAAAGTGAAAAATATCGATGACAACAGTCATCCGCTTCAGTTATTGCTCAAGAATCGAGATTTGTCGAGTTGTAGCTGCAGCTCCATTTTTCTCAAAAAGTGTCATTTTTTGTTTTGGTATGCGATCTGGGTATAGGCTTGAGGTGTTGTCGCTTGATTCAATTGTTAAAGGGAGATTTCATGTATTTGAAAATGGTTCTGGTACAGACTTGAGGTCCATTTCTATCTTCAATATTTGGTAGATCCATTTAATTTCTTAATTATTTGTGATATCTTTTGATCTTTGGGTGAAATTTGTTTGAGTTTTGCGGCCGGATTCGTTAACTACGTGAAAGTGGCAATACGAATGTCCTCTTTAGATGTGTGCGTGATTTAAAGTAGGAGAACTAGCATTGTTCTTATGTTACTGATTCAACCAAAACGTGATTTAGCTTGTAATGAAATAAGAGATTCTATCATGAAAACTTATTTTTTAATTGATTATTCAGTTGTTTTAAATGTGTAAGGCTGTGGGTTTGGAGTGAAATTTAAAGTGATTCATTTTTGAGTTTGGACTTAATATTAAGAGGAAAAAACATGATTGTCCAATATTTTTAAAAGACTTCAGAATGTCATAACAGTACCACGTGATTAACATTTCTAGCAGTTACATGTTTACATTCATAATAAAACCTGTAATAGTTATCCCACCTGTGTTCCTGAATTTTAGGAGATTGCTATGTATTTAAATGCTAAACTGATTTCAGCTCCACTCATAAATAAATATTTCTTATGTCTTATCTCTATTTTGACGAATGACTTATATATGATGATTTAATGATGAATGTGGTTTCGGATGTAGCTTAATCTTGTCATAGACGACCATTTTATCTTGTTATATTACTCGTATAAAAGCCTTTAGGAACGTGTTAAAAAATGCAATTGTGTTTGTTTACACGTTCGCGTGACATAATTACGATTCTAAACATTAATTCAGAGTATGTGTTCGCGCAACTTCAACCGAACTTTCTTAATAATAATAAAGCTTTATTAATTGTGGACACGTTCGCGTGACATGATTTTTGACGCGCCAAACAAATAGGTATACGTATGCATAACCCGTTTCAAGATAATTTCTTAATTGAAAGGGATAAAAGATAAATGCACCTAGATTCTAAAAATCAGTAATTAAACAAATTTAATAAGCCAAGTATGATCAAAGCGACCGTGCTAGAACTACGACACTCTTGAGTGCCTAACACATTCTCTCGGGTTAACAGAATTCCCTATCTGGATTTTTGTGTTCGCAGAGTGTAAAACAGAGTCAATATTTTCCTCGATTCGTGATTAAAACCAGAGACTTGGGATACCATTAATTATCCCTAGTGGTGACTCTGAATCTTTAATTAAAATAATCTCGTGGTGACTCTGAATCTTTAATTAAAATAATCTCGTTTCGATTGTCACTTAAATTGGAAAAAACTCTCTTATATACGTCCTTCGTGGGGTTTAGTGTATAAATGAAGTGTAACAACTCTGGTGACTCTGTTGGGGGAAAGAATCCAGAATCTCTGGTTCAGGGTTCAAGAATTCGAGCTTTTAATGATTATTACTTGGCTTTGCTTATTGTTAATATTACTGTATTCTGCGAACCTTTTGTGATAAATACAATATGCTTATCGCTTTAATATTATTTGAATATAACTGTCTTCTTACAACACCCATCTGAGTCTTCTAAAATTTGGTGCACACCTACGCGTGGCCCACATTATGTTAGAAGTCACACCAAATAGAACAAAGCTGGGCAAGCAACAAGGCCGAGTAAACTTCAATGCTCCAAGTATGTAGCCCCCCCTTCGGCCCTAGTTGTCCGCTCAGGTACCCCAAGTCTAGACCAAAACCCCACGATTTAAACCTAGCAGAACACAGCCTTATGCCGGATCCCTAGTAGGAGCGCTTGTTTACATCATGTGAATTTGACTTAGGGGACTCAACATAGGGTTTATATCCGTCTAGGAATGGTGTACCCGAAATAACAGATTATCCTAACGCATCATATGTGCTACATGTTGTATTTCCTCAAGGTTAAAAGAAAGAAGAAAAAAAAAAAGAAAAAAAGATAAAGAGAGAGTGAAGGATGAAAAAAAAGCAAGTAAGGCTTAATTATGTTTTGATACATTTTTATTAAAAAAAAATAAAAAAAAAACATGAAAAATTCAAAAAGATTTTGTATTTTTTTGAAAAATAAAAAATAGTAAAAAGAGAAAAAAGAATATCAAAAAACATTTTGCATGTTTCTCCATTATTTAAAAGAAAAGAATGAAAACATATTTTTCTCAAAATTAGTCGTTCTTTTTAATTCTCGCTCGTATCCAATCTGCCCGAACTTCACAAACTTGATGCTCGTCGTCCAGGGCGTGATACGTAGGCAACTCACATAGGGTCCGATCTTCCTAGTGAGTTTAGGTTCTTGACTTTGCAGGATCTTAGCCAAATTTTGCACTTCTATCCACCTCTTGGCTAAATAAGTCGGTTATCCAAGTAATTGCAACCATGTCTTGCATGCGTCTAATCGAGATTGCTATTTTCTCATATAGTATTGGCTTAAGTTTTTTATACAGGCGTGGATCTAATTACCGGAGTCTGAGCATGGTAGAACCTAGGACATCTAGTCAGGATCGCTCATTCAGGAGTGGATTAAAAGATGCTTTTTTTTTCTTTTGTTTATGTTTTTAGTCTGTTTTTCTTTTTATGTTTTTTTTACCTTTTAGTTTTGTACAGTAATGTCGAGTTTATTATTATTGTGCTTTCTATTTTGCATTTGAAAAGGTGTGTAATAAGTCAAAAATCTAAAAAAAGAATTGTGTTTTATATTTCCGTTAGGAATTTTCTTTGGAATACTAATTGTAGAAATGAAAAACTATATTTTTGAGGTTGTTTTTCCCTTGGGCAATTAATATCTAGAACTTAAGATAAAAAATTATTTTTATATTTCCTTTACTATATTAGGACCATAAATTCAAAAAGAAAGAATTTTCTTTTAATACCCCTTAAATTTTTTCTTTAAGATATTAATTTCCAAAAATCCAAAAAAAATTCTTTGGAGGTTTTTGCTCTGGGAAATCAATGAAAATGAAAATAAAAATTCTTTTTACTAGAACTTTAGGACATTGTGTATAGAGGAAAAAGAGTTATACTTTATCTTTGATTAACCTTTTGGGTTTCTCCCTTAGGCAATCAATGAGAATCCAAAAATATTTATTTTATCTTTTTCATTGCTTGTTTCGGAATCTAGAATCAGGATATCAAATGAAAATTTAAAATATTTTTTTGTGGTTTATACTTTGGATTTCCTTCCTAATATAAAGAATCAAAAATGTTTTCTTCTTGTAGGGTTTCTTCCTTAATAATTTCCCATAGAGTGTTTGTTTCAGAAGAAGAAAAGAAGAACAAAAATATTTGCTCGTTAAGCTTGAGTTTAGAATAGGTTATAGATCATTGAGTCTAGAAAATTCAAAAAATGAGAGATTTGTTTCTTTTAATTCCCGTACCTTGTCATAGTAGTCATTAAGGTAAAAATAAAGTGAAAAAAATAAAAAAAATAAAATGAGAATGTTAGTTAGTTTACTTTATTCCCAATCTTCCAAAACTACGCAAAGATCTGATTCATGCGGGGTCATGATACGTAGGCAGCCTATGTAAGGTTGGATCGATTTTTTTTTTGACAAAAAAAAAAGAAAAAAAGAGAAAAAAAACACAAGAAAGAAAAAAAGGGAAAAAACAGGATGCAATTATGGGACGAGAAGAAAGAAAAGGAGCGGTAATCAGAAAGAAAAAGGGGAAGGAAAATGAGCAATCCAGGAAGTGGTAGAAAAGGAAAGAAAAGAGTGGATTGAAATCAACAAATTGGGATGACGCCATATGACCTTCATACCCTCGAAGTCATGTTAGAACCGATAATGGTGACTAGGTGAATTGCAAGCAGTGTGATATTTTAGTTGTTAAATGCCCTAACGCTAACGTGATGACTTCGTTTTGTTCCTTTTGTTATTAATCAGAAGGGTGGTTGGTTTGTGGTTTTTAAAGTGGTAACTCTTCTCTCACAAAGTTAAAGGCAATGGCAGACAACAAAAGAACTGAGTTGGTTGATACCAGTGCCTGAAAGCAGTTGGTTGAACAGGACAATGGGTTGATTGAAGAGGTAAAGATATTAAGACAACACATGGCGGACATGTATCAGGCTTGGATAACTGGGAAGGCACCACCCCTGCCACCACCTTGCTTCCTAGGGACTGCCCTTACCCAAGCTCCGGACACAATGCCAGATGATCCTCCATGCTCTCTACATCCACCCGCTTATCATAGCTTCCTCGACTACCCTAGTAACTCCATCACTCGTCCTCCGTCTGCATTTTCCCAAAAGTGTACTCATGTCCCATCCGCTATTTCAAACAATGAATATCCACTCAAAGCTCATGATGACCAATACTACCCCATAGAGGTTGCCCATAAGGTTCCCGACTCATTCAAGAAGAGCTCCTGAGATGAGCTTCATGCTAAAAATGAAGAGGTTACAGTAAGACAAGGGCGAGATGGGATATTTAGAAGGCTCAAAGACATAGAACAGTCCTTTAAGAACAAGAAAGGAATGGGAGACCAGGGCAGCATGAATTACAAAGAATTGTCTATGTCCTCTAACATTCGTCTACCCGTGGTATTTAAAGTGCGTAAATTTAAGTTGTATGATGGGTGTGGAGATTCGGTAGCCTATTTGAAGGTTTATTGGAATGAAATGAGAAGTGTCGGAGTGCAAGATGACTAGTTGATGGCCTATTTCCATAAGAGCTTGACTTGTTAGCTTTGGAGTGGCATAATCGTCAAGATGCTGGTAAGGGGCTGACATTGGGTGGCATAGGTCACGATTTTGTTTGATACTTTTAATACTAATCGAGCGTTACCCCAGACCGCTCCTCCCCATCTAAAATGAAAAAGAAGCCGGAGGAAAGCTTTAGGGAGTTTTGACTCAGATGGAGGGAGCAAGCTGTGAGCATGTGATTTTTGCCCTGCGCGAAATACTCCTACAAAATTCTTAGATTTAGAACTTTTCCTTTTAATTATTTGAGATTTAGGAATAATTGCATAATTTTCGTGTTTGTTTGCATTTTATTTGGATTTTTTAATTTAGATAATTTTAATAAAATTCAAAATATTACATTTACATTTAGGCTTTGATTTTACATATTTAAAATTAATTGAAAATTAGGATTATACAAAAATATATACAAAAAAAGGAAAAAAACTCAAAATTTTGATTTATCTTTGCTTGGTTTTATTTGAATTTCTTTAGTTTCTTTAAATTGATTAACTATGTCAATTAGACCCTAATATAATTAGGAAATTTAATATAAATTTAGGATTTAATTCAGCGTCATTCTTAATTTTAATTTTAATTTTAATTTCAATTTATGAAAAAAGAAAACAAAATAAAATTAAGTCTAATAAGAATGCCTAATTTGGGCAAAAAAATACCCCAGCCCAATATTTAAATCCCCCAAACGCGGTCAAATTTACCCATACCCAGCGCAAAAATACAATCCCGCCCCACGTCTCCCAAAACGACGCCGTTTAGGTGGTAATTAATCATGGCAGTCTATATTTCTTGATCTAACGGATGAGAAGTGGCCTCAATTTAGTATAAGATTATCGAAACAACCCCTACCCCCTCAGAACCCCCTACCCTTCATCTCCCTGAAACGCCCCACTGGAAACCCCAACGGCCCCGCCTACCACAGCAAACTGCCGCCCTTACATCGCCTCCGCCGGCGGCGGAACTCCGATCAGCCCAAAATTTACACCAGCTAAACATCTCCCTCTCCTCTTTCCAAATCTGTCACTATTTTCCTTCAAATCCCACCATAGCTCGTTGAATCTTAGCCAGAAGCACCGACTCCACCGCCGTGTACAACAGCGTCACAACCCAAACAACCCAAACTAACACCCTAACTTCCCTAGCCTCCTCTCATCGAAGATATCAACTTCTTTTCCCTCAAACCTTAGCCAAACCCTCTAAATACCAATTTGAACCCAAACCTTAATTTTGTAATTAATCAAGATTCTGTAGTTTTTCCTTAGTTCTTATTGATATCCTTCGCCCGTTCCGTATGGGAACGAGCGATTAATATCAATTTAGGCCAAGTATCTGAAGAACTGGTATTCGAGCCTCCTTTTTCTTGGTCCGTTTAGGGTAAGTTCTATTTCCTTTTGTTTTGATCAATTTTGTCCATCATTCTACTCTAATTGCTTCTTTTTCTTTTTCTTTGTTAATTTCACATGTGGCTTTTGATTTACATTTGTGATTCATACTGCTATTTTAGATTATTTTTCTGTGTTTTTATTGGCCTTCTAGTTTATCTGAGTCACCCTTTTAATCACTCAGCATTATGGGCCGAGTTGATTTTGTGTTCCTGGTTCTTATTTCTGTGGGTTGATTGGATTCCATTTTGATTGTGGCATGGCCATTATACCCAGAAATGAATTCATTTGGGCCTATTCAGAACCATTGAATTGGGTCATTTGTCCCAGAATCTGGTTTGGTAGATTTAGGAAATTTCAGGAGTTTAGAAGAGTTAATTGGGATAATTCAATTAAAAGATCTTGCAGTGACATAAGATAGAAACCCCTAGAACCTTCTACATTGGAGTATTAATTTGAATTTCAGGACTTATGTAGTATAACTTGGCTAGCAAGTCAGGACTGTAAGGACCTTTAAGCAAAAATTAAAAATTAAAAAGGGACTCAAAATGCAATATAAGATCTGAAGCTTACCCTATTTCATTGCCTATAACAACAAGCTATTCTTGCCTTGCAAAAAAAGGGAGAAAGCTTTAAAACTTGAAAACAAAAAAGAGTTGGGAGAGCCCGAAAATTTGAGAGCTTAGGTCTTGAAAGAATATTTTGGACATAGAATTTCTAAGAATTAAAAAAGAAGAGATTGATCAGAAAATACAAATAACTGAATACACAAATTTTTACTGTTTCATTAGAACAACTCCTGAAAAATCATGAGATATTTATTCTAAAAATGAGGTGCATTTGGCTTGGTATTCAAGTGTTTGGATTAGCTTTTGGGTTGGATTTTTTGGTGGTGGGTTTATTTAACCTTGTTCGTTGATTCGAAATCACATCAAAAAGTGGTTTCTCTTGCTTATCTTTGGTGGTTATTGCTGTTAACTCCTGCTCCTGTTACTGTTGCTGCTGATATTGCATACTGCTGCTGCTCAGGCTAACCTCCTATTTCTTTTACTTTGTTTCTTCCACATCCAGGTACCAATCTTAGCTCCTCTATGATGTAGCTCTCAATTTGGAGTGAAATAAAGGTTATGTTGATTTGTTTTTCTTTATTTTGCGTTCATTCATTTGGGTTCAGTGTAATTCAGTTAGTTCTTTTTGCTAAGTCTTCACATTCTAACTAACTAAGGACTGTCAGACTGTATTATTCATTTATTTTATCTCTAATAGTATAGGTTAGCGTTCTTTGTTTTCTGTAATTCCATTTAGCTCAAACATAGAAATATTAGTTTGAATCTTACTTTAGATCATTATAAGAACCTGAAATTGATTGCAGAACTACTGTGTATGTTCATATTAGCTGCAATTTTCGTGGTTTGATAGATGTTGGAAATGGTTCCCAGATTCAGTTTTTAATATCCATAGCTAATGACGGTTACATATTTTCCCATTCAAATAGTTGAACCTCGTTTTTGTATCTATTATATGTGTTAAATCTTCATCAGTGTTGTATCTCTTAGCTAGAGGTAAACGTAATAGTTCAGGCCTGTTAGGACTTTAAAATGGATTGTCTAATTAGTTTAATATATGGTCGAGTAATGTATAGAAATACAGCTTTACTCATAAGCATGTTAATTTATTTTAATACTGATTTGTCCATAAAAAAATCCTAGAGGTTGAGCTTTGCTATCACAGGCATATCCAGGCTTATTGGGCTTCATTTGAAAGCGCAATTTTAAAACCCATGCTGGTTTAGAAACATAGTAGTCCAAACAC
The DNA here is from genome assembly GCA_034376525.1 of Nicotiana benthamiana. Lineage (NCBI taxonomy): Eukaryota > Viridiplantae > Streptophyta > Magnoliopsida > Solanales > Solanaceae > Nicotiana > Nicotiana benthamiana. Next base: position 79,201,619 of record CM067330.1, read on the forward strand.
TTTTGGTACTTGATAAATCAAAATTTTTCGTAATGAACAAAGTGGACCATAATTAGATAACAAGTAGTCAATGGCCCTCAAAACTTTAGTTACAATATCCTTAAAAATAAAATTTTGGTGCGCCGTGCCAACTGAAATTACAAATGCACGGCCCTCATTTAAATTAGTTTCTTAAAAATACTTAGAATTCAGGACGTGCCACTTAGCCAATTTTCGTGGACTCCCATGAAGTTAACAACGGGTTAGTTGCTTTAGGCGCGTCTTTAATAATACTACCTTTTTAAACTCGGGTATGCATTTCATGCGATCCAAATCCAAATCCCAAAATGTTGGATAAGACATGTTTCGGATGGCGGGTGCATTTAATGTGATACGATCCAAAGACATGTTTTAATAACATTGCAGTTTTCCTTAAAATTCAATAAAAGTGGTAAGCAATTCAAAATTACACTATAGGTTGAAACATGTATTAAAATAAGGTAATGGGCAAATTATAGTAGTTTAAGCGATGGTGCTAGAGCCACGGAATCTGGGGGTGCCTAACACCTTCCTTCAGGTTAACAAAAGTCTTTACTTAGAATTTCTTGTTCGCAGACTTCAAAAGGAAAGTCCGATTTTCCTCAATTTGGAATTTTTAGATAAACCGGCGACTTGGGACACCAGAAAACAAACCATCCTAGGTGGCTACTCTGAACCAAATAAATAAATAATCTCATTTAGAATAATGTCACTTAAATTGGAAAAACTCCATTATACACTATCCTCCGAGAGTTGTGTGTAAAAAAAGAGGTATGACAACTCTGGCAACTCTGTCGGGGACAAAACCTAGAATATTTGGTTTTGGGTTCAAGATTTCGAGCTTAGAATAATTATTATATTTGGGTTTATCTAATTTTCCTACATGTTTCATGCCTAATGTGCTGAATGTTTACCGCTTTGATATTCGGAGAATTGTATATATAAATTGCTACGAAACCCTTCCTCTCTCTAAGTCTTCTACATAATGGAGAAGGGTGCACTTCGTGTGACTTCTATTCTATTTAGAGTATTATACCATTTAGAACAAGGTTCGGACAAGCTGCTAAGTCGACGGAGCTTCTGTATCCGTAGTATGTTTCCCCCCGGCACGAGTTGCCCGCTCGGGTAAGCCAGGTCTAGAACAATAAACCCAGGTTTTTGACCTAGTATAATGAAAACTCATGCTGGATCCCTAGTAGGAGTGTTTATTTGCATCCCGTGCATTTGACTTAGGGGACTCAACACAGAGGTTGGGTATGTCTAGGACATGTGTACCCAAATTGAAAAGACCATATTGATGCATCTTACTTGCTACTTGTGCATTTATTTGCTTCGGATCTGTATGTTGACCAGTTTTTAAATAATGGGAGTGAATTAAAAAGAGAATAGCATAGGGTGATCAACTTTTTCGAGAAACTAATACCTAAATCATACCGAAACTTTGCCAAAATTTTAAAAAAAAAGAGAAAGAAAAAGAGTAAAAATGAAATGAAAAGAAAAAAAAAGGGAAAAGAAAAGTTTGTTTTTAAAATAGTTGGTTTTGTCAAATCTGTCCAAACTGCGCCAGTTTAATTCCCACTGGATGTGGGATACGTAGGCAACCCCCATCTGGTCCAACTTCCCTTTTTGTATATATAGCCAGAAACAAAAAAAATTTTGATCTTAGTCATGAATGAGTAGGATGATGCCATTCTTGTTTAAAATAAGGTGAATGCCCCAAAAGGGCACCGGAAGACTGCTTTTGCAAGAATAGCCACCTTGGGTCATTTCTAATGGCTACCAGGAACATCCTTTAAATCTTCTTCCTCGAAGTGCTAAAAGGTTGTATCGGCACAGCCAGGGTTTTGTTTTCAAAGAAAAAAAAGAAAAAAAATGAAAAACTTTGGAAAAACAATATTTCTTATTAAATTAGGTTATTAAACCTCCTTAATAAATGTGTAGGATGAGTACAAACAAAATTGAACTGTTCACAGTCCTTAATGAGATCCCTTTGAAGCTCCATATGTGCTAGGATGATCTAGAAAAGGGCAGTATAGAAACATTGGTAAGAGTTATGGGAGGCCTAGTCGGACTATTAAACGTCAAGCCAAGGTCGAATATAATTGAAGCCTTGATACCATTTTGGGACCCAACTTGCAATGTGTTCCAATTCTCTTACTTCGAGCTCACACCTACATTGGAAGAAATGGCTGGTTATGTAGGTCTAAAGTGAAATCTTAGAAGCTGATACTCCCTGTCACCAAGATCTGTGTCCCCTCATAGATTCTTGCATTTGCTAAGCATTAGTCGGGATGTCCAAGACAGAAATCTATCTGAAGGGTACTGTACACTTCAGTTTCTGTATCTTCGATATGGTAACCCTCGAGGTTTTGAAGTGCCGAAAAACGATCTAACCCATGCTGGAAACAAACAGAAGTGAGAAGCAATACAAAGTCTAGCTTTCATGGTGACCTTTATGGGTGTTGTAGCATGTCCACAGAAGGATGGAAATATAGAGATATGTCTTGTAGAAATGATCGACATGGAAATAAAAAAAGCTAACAACATTGTAGTTCCTCTGATTGTGTCTGAAATCTAGTGAGCACTGACCATTTGTCATGAAGGAGGAAAATTCTTCCAGGGTTGCAATTTTCTACTTCAATTATGGATGCAAGAACACCTCACCAGGTTGGATACATGAATTAAGGTTTGACCGGTCTAAACTGCATCGAAGAATTTGGAAGCCAGGTAGCAGGCATTAAATTCCCTACTGGTACGGAAGATTGGCTTGCACATCTAAGGGCCCTGAATGCTAATAAAATTTAATAGGCATTCGGATGGCTCCCTGCCGTTGAAGCAATATACACAACAACTGAAGCGTCTTATATCCTCTTAATGGGCGTTCGAAGCATCCAACCTTGTGCCCCCTACAGGCTGTTGCGTCAACTAGGAAGATTCGAAACCGTCCATAATGACAAAGATCTGAGTAAGCATGCCATTGAGTTGGGTCCAAAGCTGCATTTCCAGAAGGTATAATTTGCCAAATGTGGAATAAGAGCAGGTTTCTAGAACCCAAGACCATAGTGCGAGACCGAGCTAGAGGTGAAGTGGACCCCAAATATGATGAATGGTTCAGTAAGAGGTATCAAATTCCTCAAAGGCCCACTAAGAGACCACATGTCCAACAATTCATTGTTGAGGCCCAACCACAATGGGCTTGCTTGACTAAAGGGAATGAATACAATGCCAAAATAAGTAAATTTGAAAGGCAAGTTATGGAGCTTCGATTTGAAAATGGTGTTCAAGTCGCTGCAGACGAGGGAGAAAAGAAGAAACTAGCCCAGGAAAATGGGGCAGTCAAAGCTCATATCAGAAAGATGAAAACAATCATCAACAACCGAGAAAGAAGTTGGGCCGATTAAAAGCTTACAAGTGGGCTAAGAAAGAAAGTCCTCGAATACGAAAAAAACATGGAAAAGTCCGAAGCTAGTCAGGTAAAACTACATGAACAATGGATAGGGAAAGCAGAAGACCGATCATGGTTTATGGAACAAATGAAGAGAAATTATGAAGGGACCATCACCAGTGTAAGAAGAAAAGTGACTAATCTTGAGGATTAAGCAGCCAAACGGGCTAAAGATTTTAAGGCTGATAGGGAACACTATTATAATATGATGGTCTGAATGGAAGAAGAAATCCAGCAAATGCAAGATCAACAATTTTACGATTATCAAGTGTTAGAGGCCCGGAACTAGCAGATAGGGTGATTACTCCAGGAAAAGGGAAAGATCAAAGAGAGGATCATAACCATCACTGATTACATCACGATGAAGTTCCAAGCATGCGAGGATATGACTTGTACCTCCTTCTTTGCGGCAGTGATGATTTTCGTCCGCCAAGTAATGGCTGATTTGGAGCAACTACAAGGGGGTTTCGCACATACGCCCGCGGCGAGGCCGAGTGAGGCCCTGTGGGACCCAGCAATGGAAGCTTTAATGTATTCTTGACTTTTAAAACATTGAGTCTGTATTTTGTTTCATTCGAGTCTGTAGTTTATTTCCAAGAAACTGATTAATTTAGCATCTTTTTAATAGAAGTCTTATTACTAAAATTTGAAAATCCTCAAAAATTGATTCCTATATTTTGGCATTCCCTTTATTAAAAACAATGCTTGGTCAGATTCATGCAGGGTCATGATATGTAGGAAATCTCCATAAGATTCGATCGTATCCCTAAAATAAAAGAGGAAAAGTAAGAGAGGAAAGGAAGTAAAAGAGAGAGAATAAGAAAAAAATAAACTGTGGCAAAAAGTAAAGGCAACAATGAGAGAAAATAAAAGAGAAAGATAAGAGAAAAATAAGGAAAAGAGAGATGGAAAAGAAAGAGAGTGGAAATCAAGATAAGAAAATGGGAAGGGATCAAGAAAAGCTGGGATGAAGCATGAAATCATTGCAAAACATGTGGACACCCATTTAACTACATAGGTGCATCACACCCCCAACGTGCGATTACATGTTTGTTATTTTTCTCAAACTAACCGTTTTTTGCTTGTAACTCCAGTCCAGGTTTTTTTATAAATGGTGGTTAGTTATTGTGGTAACCTGGCTTCACATCCATACTTAACCAGATCAAAGGGAAGCATCGGAATTTCTTCAGAAGTCACTCTGCCAGCAATTCCTAACAAAGACGAGAGCCCCATCTCGGGCATCCCAGTTTTAGAACCTGCAACAACCGAGGAAAATAAGTTTTTGCATCTTTGCATGATGGAAATGTGGGACGCCTGGTCAAACGGAAAGGAGCCGCCTAGTGCAATTATCTCCCAAGCTTTTCCCTAGAATGGGTGGAACTTCCACTGTCCCAATCAGTCATCCTAGTATCCTATTAGGACACCCAACCATCTTAGCCCATTTTATTGGAACATCCTCTGCGGTTCGCCTCTTGATGGTCATGTCCAATGCAACCCCAAACATCATTACCGCCCCCATGCCCAGCTACAACACAGCCTGCATTGCCTAGGCTCACTTTTGATCCTTCAGCTGTGACATTCCAAACACCCACCCCCCAAATGGAACCTCCTCAATTCCCCACTTGTACATACCCTCAACCGCCTCAATTTAAGTTCACTTCGGGACAACGAAGGACTCCCGAAACTCCAGAGCAGGAAGACATCACAAGAAAGATGAGGAGAATAGAGCAAATCCTCAAGAACATTCAGGGCTTGAGCGGGCAGAAGAGTGTGTCATATGCTGATCTATGCATGTTTCCCCATGTGCACCTGCCCCTAGGATTCAAAACTCTGAAATTTAAGAAATACGATGGCCACGGTGATCCTATTGCTCATCTCAAGAAATATTGCAATAAGTTGCGAGAGGCTGGAGGAAAAGAAAAATTACTCATGGCCTATTTTGGGGAAAGTCTGGTAGGTATTGCTTTCGAGTGGTACATGGATCAAGACATATCTCGATGGCACATTTCGGATGACCTTGCAAGAGACTTTGTTAGACAATTCTAGTACAATATAGAGATTTCTCTAGGCAGGAACTCATTAGCGAACTTAAAAAAGATATCCTCGGAGAGCTTTCGAGAATATGCAATCAAGTGGCATGAACAAGCATCTAGAGTGAAACCTCTAATGGACAAGTTCGAAATGGTCATATTGTTCCTCCAGGCTCAGGAAGCCGATTACTTCCAAAATATGATGTCAGCTATAGGTAAACTATTTGCGGGAGCAATAACAATCAGAGAAATGGTGGAAAACAAATTGAAAATAGGCAGAATCCAAAGCCAGACTACTATTAGAGCAGCCTCCCAAACCATCCAGGGTAGGTCTAGAGGATTTGCAAAGGGCAAGAAGAAAGAAGAAAAATTTATGGCGGTACAGGAACAAGAAGACATCGTGAACCTCAACCCATGTTCCTATGAAGAACCTCTCAGCATTATTATCCTCATCAGGACATGGCCTATGCTCTTCAACCATATGCGGTCATGAATGCTCAACCTTTTGTATGACCGCAGCAACAGGCCAACAGGAGCCAAGCCCCATTCCTAGGAAATCAACATCCTCAATAAAACCACTATAACCCCCGTCCTCCAGAAAATTACTTCCATCCTCGTGAACCACATAGGAGAACAAATTTCACCCCAATTGTGGCATCCTACTTTAGTTTGTTTCAAAAGCTTGTCCAAATGGGCCTGCTACAGCTCCTACCTGCAAACAAATAAAACTCGGAATAGCCTTCCTACCAGCGGGGCACCCGATCTACCTATCACTCAAGAGCTAAGGGACATGACATGGAAAACTGCTGGACCCTGAAAAGAGCTGTGGAGGGTCTAAAAGTAAAAAGGAAGATTTTTTTACGGGATGAGGACCTCCCAAACGTATCCAACAACCCTTTGCCGGCCCACAACAACGAGCCGGTAATCGGAAGGATCTATGAGGACAAAGAATTTGATCCGGCCTTGAATGCCATAATTTCATTGTTGATGTGGAGAGAATGCCAAAAACTTCCTTGAAGCAAGATGAAGGGGATAAAAAGAACAACGTCACACACCCCAAAATAAAAAAGAAAAGTAAGGCGAAAACAGGGGCAGTGCCTGCCAAAGACGCTATTCTCTATGTCCCGCGGGGCCGCAAGGAAGAGCGGTTGCCTTTGTGTAGAGATTCTAACTAATCAATACCACCCAGATGTACGTACTAAAGGGACCTTTTGTAGTGCTGGGGCCAACTAATCCACCAAGGCTGAGTGAGCCCATGGTTATTGGTCGCGCACCACAGAGGCCCATGACGATCCCTTCCATGGTGCCCTGGAATTACCACAAAACAATGGTGATATATAAAGGGAAAGAAATCTCAGGAGAAGAAAACTACTCTACAAAAATGTACTCCAATTTGGAAGAAGTAAACAACGCCACCAGGAAGCGCTTCCTAGCCAAAGAACCAGTGAGCGCTGAAGAAGCGGAAGCATTCTTTCAGAAAATTAAAATGCCAGACTATGAAGTGGTTGACCAGCTCCGAAAGTTCCTGAAAAAGTCTCCTTGCTATCTTTATTGATGAAATCACCAGTACACCAGAATGTACTAATCAATTCCCTCAATGAGACGTACGTGGCAGCTACGACTTCCACGGAGAAATTAGAAAGAATGGAGGAAAGATTTTTCGCAATCAAGCAGATCACATTTAGTAAAAATGACTTGCCCCCAGAAGGCGCTGTACATAACAAAGCCCTGCACTTAACTGTCAAATGTGAAGAATACTATGTGAAAAGGGTTATGGTGGATTGAGGCTCTGGTGTGGACATCTGCCCACTTTCAACACTATAGTGCAAGGAGATTGGGACTGGAAGGATTCGTCTCAACAATGTCTGTGTACGAGCTTTCGATGGTATCAAAAGGGAAATGATTAGAGAGATCGATCTAACTCTGACTATCGTCCCAGTGGACTTTGAGGTGACTTTTCAACTTCTAGACATGGACACGTCATATTATTTTCTCTTGGGGAGACAATGGATCCACAGAGCCGGGGCTGTACCTTCCACTCTCGATCAGATGGTAAAGTTTGAGCATGAAGATCAAGAAATTATGGTCCATGGGGAAGACGAGCAACCAATTTATAGAGATCCTTTAGTCTCATGCCTTGAAGCGAGAGAAGGCAGTGAGCACATGGTTTACCAAGCCTTTGAAGTTGTGTTGGGAGACCTGTATGAAGAAGGAAACCCTTGCCCCCAACCCTTCCTTTCCAATGCATCAATTATAGTAGACAAAGAGATGATACGACAAGGATTCAAACCGAAGAAGGGACTTGGGAAGTCTCTGCAAGGAATAGCTGAGCCAATAACCTTGCCCACCACTGAAGAGTTCTTCGGGCAAGGCTTCCACCTGACGCCAGATGATATAACATGGGCAAACGATAGAAAGCGTGAGGCGTGGGTTCTGTCCAAACCATTCCCACATCTGTACAAGACATTTGTGAAGCTAAAGTACAATGAAGAGGAAGAGGCTGAGGACGAGGTTTTTACAGCTGAAGAGATTGAAGAAATATGCTGGGCAATGAGAAATATACTATATGTAACCTACATGGTTCAGCCAGGAGATAGCTCTAGTACAACTGAGGTGTTGTATATGGGACCCGATGCCAAATTATAGATATGGAAGGCTACGCCATTCCCCATGAGCCTGGATTTCCAGTAGACTAGTCCTGCAACTTTTTCTGCATCGCGAGTTATCTCATGGTGTAACTCGGATGTTTTCTTTAAAGTTTCTTGTCTTTTATCTTCAAAATATAAACCCTGTTATCTTCTAATTCCAAGAAATGAAACCAATATTTTATAGTTCATTTTTCTTTATTCTTTCTGATTTTTTCGATTTTTTGTTTTGTTTTTTAAGTTCTAATAATGCGGCTTTTAATAATATGACATGCTTGCGGACTGCGTGCCCAAATCCAAACATGCCACCTAATTGTGAAATAATGAACCAACAACCAGAATACGATGCATATGAGGCCTTTAGGTAAATAAATCGAGAACTGGACCATTTTGAAAATAAACCTAAGCCGAACCTAAATGAAAATGAGCTGGATAACTTGGTAGTTCTGAAGAAATTAGGGAAACCAAAATAAGCATCCACGCAAATAAGAAATCTCGGGACGCACTAATCCAACTCCTATTCGAGTTTAAAGATGTGTTCGCGAGGTATATGATTACCTGCCGGGCTAAGTGTTGATTTGGTAGTGCATAAATTGCCAACTTATCCCGAGTGCCCCCAATTCAATAAAAATAGAGAAAATTTAAAACTACTGCTAGTGATAAAATCAAAGAGGAAATCATGAAGCAGTTGGGAGCAGGAGTGATCCCAGTGATCCGGTACACCACATGGCTAGCCAATGTTCTTCCAGTGCCAAAGAAAGATGGAAAAACCCGAGTATGTGTGGACTGTATAGATTTGAACAAGGCAAGTCCCAAAGACAACTTTCCCTTGCCCAATATCCACATCCTTATTGATAATTGTGCCAAACATGAGATATAGTCTTTTGTTGACTGTTTCATATGATATCACCAGGTGTTTATGGATGAAGAGGACGCATATAAAGTAGCCTTAACTCACCTTGGGGAACCTACTGCTACAGGGTCATGCCTTTCAGACTGAAGAATGTTGGGATATGAGAGCCATGATTACCATCTTCCATGATACAATGAATCAAGAAATATAGGTGTATATGGACAACGTGATCATCAAGTCCAAAACTCAGGATGACCATGTGCGGGATCTGAGGAATTTCGTCGAACGGCTGTGCAGATATGATTTGAAACTGAACCCAGCCAAATGCGTGTTCGGTGTCCCGTCGGGAAAACTTTTGGGATTTATAGTCAGCCAGATAGGTCTTGAGTTAGATCCAATGAAGATAAAGTCTATTCGAGATTTACCTCCTCTGAAGACCAAAAAAGACGTAATGACCTTTTGGCGAAGATTGAATTATATCAGTCGGTTCATCGCTCGGCTGACTTCCACATGTAAACCCATATTTAAATTCCTAAAGAAAGAATGTCACATGAATGTCCAACCCACCGGTTTAGGTCCCACATGAACAAAGGAGGCCACTTTTTCTGTACCTGACAATATTGGAAAATTCCTTTGGTTGCATCCTCGAGCAACACGATATCAATGGAAAGAAAGAGTAGGCAATATACTACTTGAGTAAGAAGTTTATCAGCTACGAGGCCAAGTATACTTTGCTGGAAAGAACCTACTGTGCTTTAACTTGGGTTGCTCAGAAACTGAGGCATTATCTGCAGGCCTACACCACCTACCTACTAAACAGGTTGGATCCATTAAAGTACATATTTCAAAAACCAGTGCCCACGGGAAGATTAGCAAAATGGCAGATCCTGCTCACCGAGTTTGACATATTCTATGTCACTCGTACAAACATGAAGGCCCAGGCACTAGCGGATCACTTAGCCGTGAACCCGTTTGACGATGAGTACTAAACTCTGAACACTTATTTCCCTGATGAAGAGCTGAACTCGGTGGAGGAAATATCTAAAGATACCACTACCTGGAAAATGTTCGTTGATGGAGCAGTAAATACAAAAGGTGTAGGAATTGGGGCAATCTTAATCTCACCCACCGGTCAGCACTATCCAGCCACAACTCAGCGTCGGTTCTTCTGCACAAATAATACAGCTGAGTACGAAGCCTGTATCATGGGTATGAACATGGAAATCGACCAAGATGTCGAAGAGTTATTGATTATGGGGGATTTAGATCTAACCATCCGGCAAGCCCAAGGAGAATGGGAAAATCGAGATGTCAAACTTGTTCCCCATCGGCAACATGTGAAAGATCTTAGCAAGCGGTTCAAGATGATAGAGTTCAGGTACAACCCTCGCCATTACAATGAACTAGCTGACACATTCGCCACTCTGGCCTCGATGTTGCCCTACCCAAGCGATGCCCACATTGATCCCTTGGAAATCCAAATCACGGAAAGGCATGGGTACTGTAATACAATTGAGGTAGAACCAAACACCAGGCCATGGTACCATGATGTCAAGATGTTTCTAAAAAACCAAGAATATCCTGAGCAAGCCACTGGGGACCAAAAGAGAACCATTAGATGATAGGCAAGTGGTTTATTATTAAGCGGTAAGGTCTTGTACCAAAGGAACTCGGACATTAATTTGGTAAGATGTGTTGATGCCGAATAGGCCGGAATGATCATGCATGATGTATGCAGGAGTATGCGGACCGCACATGAATGAGTATGTGCTACCAAAGAAAATCATCTGAGTAAGATATTATTGAATAACCATGGAAAAGGACTGTATTTGCTTTATCCATAAATGCAATGAGTGTCAGGTGCACGGTGATTAGATTCATGCACCTCCCACAGAACTGCATCCCATGTCGGCACCTTAGCCATTCAGTAGCTTAGGGAATGGACGTCACTGGGCCAATTGAGCCGAAAGCCTCAAATGGGCACAGATTCATACTGATTTCCATTGATTATTCACAAAGTAGGTCGAAACCATCACTCTTAAATCGGTTACTAAGACGGTTGTGGTAGATGTTGTGCATTCCAATCTTATTTTCCGTTTTGGCATTCCTGCAACTATCATTACAGATAATTCTGCAAATTTGACCAGTCAATTAGAGGGAGAATATGCGAACAAATCAAAATAACTGATAGGAACTCTACTACCTACCTTCCCAAAGCCAATGGTGCCATTGAAGGATCAAACAAAAACATCAAGAACATTTTGAGAAAGGTAATTCAAAGCTCTAGACAACGGTATGAAAAGTTGCCTTTTGCATTATTGGGGTATCGCACCACACTGCGCACATCAATAGGAACAACCCTTACCTTTTGGTCTACGGAATTGAGGCAGTAATACCTGCGGAGATGGAAATCCCGTCTCTCCGGATCATCGTTGAAGTTAAGATTGAGGACACTGAGTGGGTTAGGACTCATCTGGAATAGTTTATTTTAATTGATGAAAAGAGAATGGCTGCGGTCTGCCACGGGCAGTTGTACCAACATAGAATAGCCCGTGCATATAACAAGGAAGTATGCCCTAGGAATTTTGAAGTGGGACAACTTGTGTTAAGGCATGTTCTTCCTCACCACCAGGAAACAAAAGGAAAATTTTCTCCTAATTGGAAAGGCCCATGTATCATCAGAAAGATATTGCCGATAGGAGCATTATTTCTAGCGACATCGAAGGAGATGATCCCAAAGCAGCCGTAAACGTAGACGCAGTAAAGAGGTACTATGTCTAAGCTCTCTACAACAATGAATCTGGCTAGCTGTGATGACGAAGGCTTTCAGTCCCGCTATCCAAACACTATCAACCCTTTTGCAACCTCATTTGAGCCGGTTACTCTTCTTTGGTTACCCTCTTCGGAACCTAAAAGTGATGTTGAGAAATGAAACGAAAAAGGAGAAAAACAAAATAAAGAAAGAAAGAAAGGAAAACAAGAAGAAAAGAGAAAAACAAAACAAAATAAAAAATAACAAAAGCAATGGAACACAAACAAGAACAGAAACAAACAAAAGAAAACCAATAAAAACCCAAAACATCTTAATCTACGTTTCACTTGATTACAAACGGATACGTAGGCAACCTCTATCTAGGGTTCAGTCACACAAAAAAAAAATCCCAATTCCCTTCCCCCCCCCCCCCCGGAAAAACAAAATTGGGGCAGATTATATAATAGTTCACTAGAATAGTTCCAAAGTTTTAATTTCATGCAATTTCTTTTCACCTAAAACCCTGTCCAAGTCCTTCTGATCAATTGGTAAAGGTGTCGAAATGGGAAACACCGCCGTTGGAGCTTGGTGTAATCAAACTAAGAGAAATAAAATGAGAGAGTCTTATTGGTGAAAACCTACGGCCACCATAAGGCGACAGTGTGCAGAGAAAGTATAAAGGAGAGAGTTCGCTTAGTGAAAACTCGCAAAGAGCGCTATCAAACAATAGTGAGAAGAGAAACGAGAGAGGTCGATTGGCAAAATCCTAAAAGGGCATCATCGGCCGAAAAGAAGACATTGTTCACCATCGAAAGTCCTGGAAAGATTTTGTGGTTTTGAAATACGGGTTAATGAGTTTATGAGGAGTGGGGAAGAAGTCCACACGCATCCAAGATAAGTCCTTTTTTTCCCCAAAAAGGATGCTTCTCTTTAAGTTCAATTTCTTACCTCGCTTACTTTTCCTTGAATCCCTTTCGATTTCACTCCATCTCCCAAAACTAATATAAAGAACAGTTGGTAAGAGTGGATTTACAGGGCTTTACCTATCAGAAACCAGAAAAAGATGCCCGGCCTCAGCAGGCGCATCTAGTCGATCCCGACTAGCCATGATGGGTGATGCTTCGAAAGCAAAGTGGTTGAAAAGAAAGGAAATCAAAGTCAAATGCCCACAAAAGCACAATGAAGTTAAAAAGGTTGAGTCCCACGGGGCTAATTGCCTCAATAAAGTTTGGAAAAGCTAATGTACCCAAATTGTATGAAATAGAAGTTGGAATAGAGAAGTCAAAAAATTAAAGGTCTACGAAGGTGAAATAAATCTGAAAGTTGAGGTCGACCGACAAACCATCAAGGCAAAGTCTGGAAAATCTGAGGTTCTCAGTAGAAGCAAATCCGAGATAAGGCAATCAAGGCCACAAAACCTATCACCGTTTCAAACTAACAATGGTTCTATGTTTGCAAATTGAAACAGGTGCAATTCAAGAAATCAGAGAAAAGCGGGTGCAGCCCCAAAAGAAATACGCAGGAGCTAGGAACATTTTCACAGCAACAATCGGCCCAAAAAGGGAAGTTTCCTTCAAATCCTTTCCCTCAATTTTAATAAAAGATGAAAGAAGAAAAGGAATATAACAAGACTAAGGTACTATAGGGTCGGCAATCTCTAGTTGCATCCTCCCAAACACAATAAGGAAGAAAAGGAACTATATTCATCCTATCAGTTCAGCTTTGCTATCGCAGGCATATCCAGGCTTATTGGGCTTCATTCAGAAGCCTAGTTTGAAAACCTATGCTGGTTTAGAATCATAACAGTCCAAATACTTTTGGTACTTGATAAATTGAAATTTTTTTAATGACCAAGGAGGACAATAATTAGATAACAAGTAGTCTGTGGCCCTCCAAACTTTATTAAAGATATCCTTAAAAATAAAATTGAGGTGCGCCGTGCCAACTAAAATCGCAAATACGCGACCCTCGTTTAAATTAGTTTCTTAAAAATACTTAGAATTTGGGATGTGCCATTTAGCCAATTTTAATGGCCTCCCATGAAGTGAACAACAGGTTAGTTTCATTAGGCGCATCTTTTAATAATACTACCTTCTTAAACTCGGGTATGCATTTCATGCGACCCAAATCCAAATCCCAAAACATTGGATAAGACTTGTTCCGGATGGTGGGTGCATTTCATGTGACGCGATCCAAAACATGTTTTGATAAAGTTGCAATTTTCCTTAAAATTAAATAAAAGCGGTAAGTAATTCAAAATTGCACTATAGGTTTAAACATGTTTGAAAATCAGGTAATAGGCCTTATAATAGTTTAAGCGACCGTTCTAGAACCATAGAATTCGGGAGTGCCTAACCTTCCCTCAAGTTAACAATATTTCTAGTTTGCGGACTTCAAAAGGAAAGTCAAATTTTCCTTGATTTCAGCTTTTAGAATAAACCGGTGACTTGGGAAACCAGAAAACAAACCATCCCAAGTGGCGACTCTGAACAAAAAAAAAATAATCCTATTTCGAATAATTTCACTTATATTGGAAAACTCCCTTATACACTAACCTCCGGGGGTGGTGTGTAAAAAAGGAGGTGTGACACAAACTGCTGGGGTCAGCACCCCGATTGGTGAAGAAGAAATGGTTCAGCTTTTCCTACAGGCCCAGGGGCCCACTTACTTCAGTCATTTGATTGCGGCCTTGGGAAATCCTTTCTATAATGTGTTTAAAATGGGGGATATAGTAGAAGAGGGAATCAATTCAGGCAAAATCATGAGTTGTTCGGCATTGAAAGATACTACGAAAAACATTCAAAACATCCCAGTAACTTTGGGTGGAAGAAAGAGAAATAGAAAAGATGATCCGCTGGGCATTCCTGCTCAACACTTTCAACCTTGATATGGGCCCCATGGGTATCCTTGTGCACGAGATGACCCTCCCCAATCCTACTTCCCACCATAGAACTCCTAAAGTCGTATATCACTTTCCCAGTACCATGTCCACAACGCACCACCATATGCTCCACAACCACATGGCCCGCCATGGCCCACACCACTTCCCCAAATGTCTTACCTACAAGCCTACCGAAACCCTCCTGGATCAGATTTCTGGCCCAATCAAGCATTTAAGAATGAGAGGTTGCAGAAAAAAGAAAAGGCTTTCACCCCTATTGGAGAATCATATGCTAGTTTGTTCCAAAGGTTGAGGCAATTGGACATGTTGAATCCGATTCAGATAAAAATGTCGAACCATCTTTCAAAGAAATTCAATTTTTCTCAAAGGTGCACATATTGCTCTGATGCCCGGAGTAAAAGTAGAGAAAAGTGTTGGCGCCTGAAAAAAGAAATTCAGGAGCTTATTGATGCTGGTGACATTGGCAAAATCTAGTTGCATCAGACGCTAGCCAAAGTCCATCGCCTGTGCATAATGAGATGCATATGGTGGATATGCCATTCTTTGAAAAGGAATATGAGAATTCTTCTGATATCCTCGGAGGTCCATGTGTTTCAAAATTTTCAGCAGTATCAGAGGTCGATCGCAAAAACAAGCAGGCAAAGGAAACCAGAGGCAATTGATTAAGAACAATGTGATGGAGACTTAGAGAAGTCCTAGTAATGTTTATGCAGGAGTCAGTGGCTAAGATGTTGAGTTTGAGGAATGGATAGACGCTTTTTCTTGGTTATCAAGAAGGAGTTTGGTAGTTTATTTTGTAGTCATTTATGTTTTCGGGCTATTTCAAGGTTGTAATCTGGATATTGTCTTGTGACTAAAACCCTTCTAATCTTTTATTTTGCCTAGTTCCTTAGTCGTAGCAACTCATTTAGTGTTACTTAGTTTTTTTCCAGGGATTGTACCTCAGTTTGTTTTACTTGTTTAAACATTCGAACCGTTTCACTATCGATCAAATGCAATTTCATGTCTTTTATTATTTACAGTCATTTTCTTCATTTTGTTCTCTTCTATCCATTCATTTTTTCTTTTGTCTAATGCTGGTTCTAGTTACATGACACGCATGCAAAATTCTAGGCCTGGTCTTAAAAGTTAGTTTACTCGTAAAGTAATGAAGCGACTTTAAAGATGATTGGGGAATTTGAGGAAATAAGTAAAGGCATTTTGAGATCACTTCAAGCCCGAATTGTGTGAAACTGAGGCAAATAGAACATAAGAAACCAAATTGAAATGCATCATGCCGAATCTTGTTGAAGCTAAGGGAAGGTTTGCCCAATTTGACAGGGGTCGTTGGTGGTAAGGAGAGTGAGAGTGTTGTCCAATGGTACTTTGTATTCCACATATATAGAAGGTGAATGTCTGGATATGGTTATCAAGTCTAGTACAATCAATAGATGTTACGAATATTTTCTATGATTTATTTAATGATGTTGTTTGTAATTGGCATATTTTGGAGATTGGAATGACGAGGTCATTTTGTTCTACTATCTAAACACTTTATCCATGGTTACCTCTTTTGGCCCTTATTTATTTCCTTCCATATCCCTCTTTTAGAATCATTAGCAATGATCATAAACGCAAGAGTGAAAGACAAGTTAAGGAAATTAGAAAAAAGGAAAGAATGAAAAAGAGAAAGAAAAAGGAAAAAAAAAAGAAGAGAAGAAAGATAACAACAAAAAATTAAAAAAAACAAAGAGAAGGAAAGAAGAGAAGAGAAAAGAAAAGAAAAATCACAACACATAGAGTAATTCCTATGACATGAACTACGTTCGACCTGATTCCTTTTAAGGATACGTAGGCAGCCTCAAGGTTTGGTGTCATCAATATAAAATCCAAAAGTTCCCAAGAAAGAAACTGGGGCAGAAGTTACGGCTGTTGTAATAAATTTGATTCCAAAAGTTGTAAGTTTGAAATCATTCAAGTTGTTTTGAGCCTTTGATACCCTTTCTTTCCAACCCTATCCAAAGGTTCATGTTACGGTTCAAAGAAAGACCTTCTGATCAATCGTCGAGAGATGCCAAGTCGAGAAAGAAGAGGTGATTCATGTTAGGGGAAACACTCCAGTCCAAGCAGAAAAAACAATAAAAATGAGAGAGTCTTATTAGCTAATACCCTCACGGACACCGTAGGGTAATGAAAGCTGAGAGAAACAAAAAATGAGAGGTCGTATTGGTGAAAACCTTCACCGACACCTTGAGGCGACAGTAAGTTGAGAGAAATAAAAAAATGAGAGAGGCTTGATAGTAAAAACCCTTCGACACTACAAGCAAACAAGGATTGAGAATCAGATGGGAAATCAACAGAAGGAGATTTTGAAAGATGACTAGCGACGAGGCATCGAAGCCCAGCTTCATGGTTAGGGGATATAACACGAGTTGAACATTAGACTTGCTTGAAAGAACATACATAGGTGCATATCATGGTCATTAGAGTTTTTATCCATATAATGGGTTTTTTAATTTTTAGTTCTCTTGTTAGGAATCATCTCTTTCCTATATCCTTTACACTATTCCTCTTGTTTTGTTTACTTTCTCTTCCTGAGTCTGTTTGCTCATAACAAGTGAGAAATGATTTCAAAATTCGCCACCAGCTTCCTAATTGCACAAAACGGGATTGGGCTAGCACATCAAAGTATCATAAGTCGGGAAACGATAATAGGCACACTGAGTTGGTAACAATCAACATGCTTTAGGATCCTTGTGAAATACAAGGCTTGGTACATATCAATTCATGGACAATGTAACAGATGGAGGGTGTTAGGTGAACATATCAAGTGTATTTTCTATGGTGAGATTGACAAAAAGTTGTTAACCAGTGGCCGGCAAGGTCTTCCAAGCAGAAATCAAAGTTATCATGGCAAGTGAGAGAGCAGTAAACCCCAAGGCCAGGGCTAGTGGTTTAAGGCAAGAAAGAACAACATACACATAGAGTGGGTGGTAATTGACGTGCTTTGGGATTCATGTGAGACACAAAGGTTTGGTATATGCCAGTTCATGAGCAATGCAACAAATAGAGGATATTGGGTCTGACAGGAGAAGAGGTATTTTTTGTGCTAAAGATGATAGAGAAAGTGGTTAGTTAATAAACAGGCAAGGTCTCTCGAGTCGAAACCAAAGATACCATAGGAAGTGAAGAAGCAATTTCCCTCAAAGTCCAAGACCACAACCAACCAACATGTTTAAACTGATAAATTTTTCTTTAATTGAAATAGGGGTAGAAAATTTTGTTTGTTTCGGAGAAACCCTCCGTATGGGAAAAGCAAGCACCAAACAGGTATACTCGTAAATTTTCAGGACCCTCCTTGAAAATAGGACCCTGTTTAAAAATCGAAACAGGCATGAATAGCAAAATCTAGAATAAATGTATTCCAACGGAATCGAAGTTGGCATAAAAGTTTACATGTTTAAGATACAATCCAATTTGGAATTTTCAGGGCCGTCTTGGAAAATGGGACCTAGTTTAAAAATTGAAACATTCATAAGTAGTAAAATTTAGCATAAATCTACCCCGAGGAATATAAGCTGGTTTCAAAGTTTGCATGTTTAAGATATGATTCAATTAGGAGTTTTAAGGACCCTTCTGAATAATGGGACCCAACTTACAGATTTTCTTAGATAACAAGATATAGCGGAAGTAATACTTGAGAAGATGTAACTTAGTTCTAAAATTATCCTTTAACTAAGAGTTGTCAAGACCCTCCTGGATAATAGAATCTAGCTTTCAAATTCTAAGAATATTTGGTAACATGATTCATATTAACACTCACATATGTGCCCATCTGCCAAACCGAGGAAGAAAACTTTTCTTTGTTCAATCTATTTTTGTTAAAATCAGGTGCCCCCCCCCCTTCGAGAAAACGGAGAAACGGTTCAAGTTTTAGCAATCAGCCCACCTGGAGAGCAATGGAATACAGTTCGAGTTTCAGCAATCAGGCGCCCACCTGGAGGGCAAGGGAATACAGTTCGAGTTTCAGCAATCAGGTGCCTATCTGGAGAATAAGGGAATACAATTCATGTTTCAGCAATCATGCGCTCACCTAGAGAGAAAGGAAATACAGTTCAAGTTTAAGCAATCAAGCACCCACCTGGAGAGCAACGGAATATAGTTCGAGTTTAGAAATCACGCTCCCACCTGGAGAGCAAGGGAATACAATTCAAATTCAGCAGTAAGGCGCCTACCTGGAGAGCACGGGAATACAATTCAAGTTTCAGCAATCAGGAGTCCACCTGGAGAGCACGAGAATATGGTTAAAGTTTCAGCAGTCAAGCACCCACTTGGAGATCAAGGGAATACAATTCAAGTTTCATCAATCAGGCGCCCACCTGGAGAGTACAAAATATAGTTCAAGTTCAGTAGTCAGGCACCCACCTGGAGAGCACGGGAATACAATTCAATTTTCAGCAATCAGGCACCCACCTGGAGAGCAAGGGGATACAATTCAAGTTTCAATAATCAGGCGCCCACTTGGAGAGCACAAGAATAGAGTTCAAGTTTGGAAATCAGGCGCCCACCTAGAAAGCAGGGGAATACAGATAAAATTTTGGCAATCATGCGATCACCTGGAGAGCAGGGGGAACAACAACAGTTTTAAGAGAGGGAAACAATTTAGGTGTCAGTTATCAAGCGTCCACCTGGAGAAAAGGAAAGCATCTCAAATTATAATTCAAGTCAGCAATTAATGAAGCTCGCGACAAAAATGCGAGTCAACAGTCTAATGTGATCAACAGAAGTTAGTCACAATAAAGAAAAAGAGAAGGGCAAGAAGTTAATCCAAATGCAGAAGTTGATGGAAGATGCGGGCATCTTAAGACATGACTGAAGTCACAAGCATGGTTTGGTGTCGGGGTTTGGGCCTGAAAAGTTGAGGATGAATGAACTAGCACCTGCAACTAGCAAGCGTCAAGGTTCAAATCCAAAGTCTATGTGAAGAACCATTCAAGGCTCGAGATCAAGCTTCAGAAGACTTATAGATAAGAATCTTGTAACTCATAGTTAACAAGATTTGTTAGTATTTTCATTTCTTTTGATGTAATAACAGGACTATTGACCGAAACCTCGCCAGAACTGCACCTCGACTAGCTCTCCACTTCAGTATACTCCATCATCTCACTCATTTCCAAACTACACGTGGCCTGATTCCTTTATAGCCAAGGATATGCAGGTAGCACAAATACCAGGGCTCGGTCACATTTCTCTTTTCTTAGTTTTTGTCTCTCCCAAATAAGGGTCGGGTCACAAAACCTGTATAGTTATTCTTTCTCTGAAATTACTTCGTCTTTCCAGTCAAAGAGGGGCAACTGTAGACATGTGATTTTTGACCCTCTCAATATTTTTTATACTTTAGCATGTAAATATTTAATTTTGGCCTAATTTAGTTATTTCAACTAATATTTCACTCTTTTACTTTATTTTATTACAAAAAGATTGAAAATTACAACAACAAAAAAAAGATTTTAGTATAATTCATAATTTTTTTTGAAAAAATATATAAATATAGAACCTTATTTTTATCTTTACATACTTTTTAAAATACAAAAATTATATAATAGTTTCGTGTTAGCTTTTGTATTGTGTAGTATTTTTATCTGATCTTAAAATGAGTTAATTAAGGTGCTGAAATTTTAAGAGTTTTAGAACCCAATTCGAATTAGTCCATTAAGCCTAGGGACCCTCCTAGAAATTAAAAAGGCTCTAAGGACTTAACACAAAAAACTTAGGGACTAATTGGTAAAATACAAAAAATAATAACCTAAACCTAGACTCTACAAATAGGAATGCCCAAATCAGTCAAAAAAAAAATAACGCTGAAAATTGGAAAGGTTTGAGAGGAACGCCGTTTTTATCACATTAGAGCCCCCTCCCCCGAAAGGTCGTCTCCTTCCCCCCACCCTTGTGCTTCTTCTTCACAAAAATCTTGACCTCTCGCTTCAGCGCACAAATAGGGCATCCACCCACCAGTTGCTCAAACAACTGCAGCGAACTCTGTGAGCACGTGATTTTTACCTTACATGAAAATAACTCCTAAAAATAGACCAAAATAATTTTTTAGTGATTTTAACGTGTTTTTCTTTATTTAGTTGCATTTCATACATTTTTAATATTTTTTGAAAAATCATTGAAAATCCCTAAAAAGTGTAAGATTTAAATTTTATGTTAGCTTAGGTTCAATTTGCTTTTAGAAATTAATTACATTAAGTTAATTGTGTTTGAAAAATCATAAAAAATGATTAATTTTGCACTTTTAATTTTAATCTTCGAATTTCGGTAGTTTTCCGTTTAATTTGATTTTAATTAGTTGCAGTAAGTATTAGTTGTAGTAATAAGTTTAATTTGAAAATAATTTGACTAGGAATTAAATTAGGTGTTATTTTTAGTTTTAATTTAAAAGAAATTAGAAAAATGTGAAAACAAAAGATGTTAATCATATTTTTGGGCTGATCTTTACTTCTATTTTTAAGACCTATGCAATTTTCCTTTAAAACCCAACCCAAATCAGCCACTACCCAACCCCAAACTGCGTAGATCCGACCCGATCCAATACCCCAACCCATTTCCCCACCTAAAAAACCCTAGACCTAATACACATAAAAAAAAGATACGCCTGATACAAGAGAGGCGGACATTAGCGCCGCTTTGGAAAGACCAAGAAACCCCTAAAGATCATCTTCATCGAAGAACCCATCAGCAGCCCCTTCCCGTCGGCGTTACCCACATCCCACTGCTCAAGTTCGTCGTTTTCCTCTACATCGTCACGCAGCACCCTCACACAGCCGTCTTCGTTATCACACCTTTATCGAAGAGCCTCAGCCATTTGAACACAAGGATCAACAGTCGTGCCTGAAGTTCTTCACCCCCACACCACGAGTCTGTTGTTGCTTCATCTCCTCGCACCTAACAACTAGCCTCTTCTGCCATCGCTATAATCAGCTCCACCAGCGACTGTCCTGCTCACCTCATTCCTATTTATCTCTCCGTTTCCTTGATTTTTACTTCACTCTGTTGGAATCGATAGATTCTCCTAGCTGAACAAAGACAAACTTTTATAAAGCTGAAAGAGATAAAAAAAAAAGACTCAGAGAGGTTGTTTTCGACTGGTACTCCTACTCCAGTTACCAGCTTTCATTTAAATAAGAAGCAAATTACAAGAACGTGCGTAAACCAAACTTCCTATTCTACCGCTACTAACTACACGACCTATGTCGTGGTTCAACTTAAACCAAAACAGGATAACAAACATAAAAGACCTGGTCATGCCTTGTATTGTTGCATGTAACCAGTCCATCAAAAATAGAACAACTAATCAACGTGTGCTACGGGATTTATGCTAACAAATCACCCCCAAATCCCGTTGCACCTCGACTACTCCCAGCATCTGCCGTAACTTAATGAACTTGACTCGACCCAGTGCCTTGGTCATAATGTCTGCAAGCTGCTGGTCAGTTCGAACATGATCAACGTCCATTTTGCCATCTTCAATACATTCTCGGATAAAATGGTATCGAGTATCAATATGTTTGCTTCGATCGAGATGTACCGGATTCTTACTGGGCTCTATTGCTGACTTGTTATCAACCAGAAGTTTGAACTTTGAGACTTCATTGCCAATCAGCTCTCCCAATACTCTACTCAGCCATAATCCTTGACATGTTGCGGCTGCTGCCGCTATGTATTCTGCCTCGCAGGATGAAAGTGCAACCACCTTCTGCTTCTGCGACATCCAAGTGATCAGACTTGACCCAAGAAAGAATGCTACGCCTGTTGTGCTCTTCCGATCATCAACATCTCCAGCCAAATCACTGTCACTGTAACCAACGAGAGCTTGTTCCACTAAGTTGGATTTTTTGTAGCAGCATCCATAACTAGCTGTCCCTGCTATGTACCTCAGAATGTGCTTGACCGCTGCCCAGTGCTGCTCGGTTGGAGATTCCATATACCTGCTAACGATGCCTACTGCATCGGCAATGTCAGGTTGCGTATTAACGAGATATCTCAAGCTTCCTATGATGCTTCTATACCTCGTCTTGTCCACACCAGTGCTGCCATCTTGCTTGCTTAACTTCAAGCGATTCTCCATAGGAGTATGGCAAGGATTGCATCCGGTCATACCTGCTAGTGCCAGGATTTTTCCAACGCATGCACTCTGAATGATGGTGATTTCTCCATAGTTCTTCTTCACCTCAATTCCCAAGTAAAAACTCAGAAGACCCAGATCACTCATGCTAATCTTTTGCTTCATCTGGTTCTTAAACACAGCTACCTCTTTGCTACAAGGTCCCGTGATTATGAGGTCATCGACATACACACCAAGCAGCAGATAAGATGTACCACCACCACGCCGATACACGGCATGCTCAAGCGGATTTCGCTCAAAGCTGAGAGCCAGCAGCTCCTTGTCAAGCTTGGCATTCCAAGCTCGTGGTGCCTGCCGCAGCCCATAAAGTGCCTTCCGAAGTTTGAGTACTTTGCCCCCTTGGCGGTCATCAATGTACCCCGGCGGCTGGTGGACATATACCTCCTCAGCGAGGTCTCCGTTCAAGAATGCAGACTTTACATCCATATGATGTACCTCCCATCCACCGTGTGCGGCAATTCAAGCAAAAATCGCACTGCTTCGAGCCGTGCTACTGGTGCAAGTACCTCATCAAAATCCACCCCCTGACGCTGAGCATACCCTTTTGCTACAATACGAGCTTTGTGCTTGACAATGTTGCCGGCTGGGTCCTTCTTCACCTTGAATACCCATTTGAGTCCGATTGCTCGATGTCCTGATGGGAGTGTTGCTAGCTCCCATGTTTCATTTTCACGAATTGACTTCATCTCCTCATCCATTGCATTTCGCCAGCATCGTTCACCAAGAGCTTCCTCAATGCTCTTCGATTCCTCCTTCGCAAGTAAACACATCTCGCTATAAGGATAGTCTTGAATCTCCTCAGTTGTATCCTGCAAATTCTGTAATGTGCGGTATCGCAACTTAGCTCCGTAGGAGTAATATACACCGTCAGATGGAGGTGTTGCATGTACAACGCCTGACACTACAGTGGAGGGTGTCATAGCTGATGACGGTGTAGATGGTGTGTCAAGATGAGTATCATCTTCACTGTTTGACTCAACGAGCACTTCCTTGCGGTACTCCACAATGAACATTGGCTGTGTTGACACATTGCTATCCTTGCTGCTCCAGTTCCACGAGCGTTGCTCCTCGAACACCACGTCTCCTGAGATGTGCAATTTTTCTTCTGCCGGATCATAGACCCGATAACCTTTCGTCCTTGTTTCATATCCAAGAAAAACCATAGGCGTCGACCTATCTATCAATTTTCTCACCCTAGGGCCGATTGCTTTGACATGAGCAACGCACCCAAATGTTCGCAGATGTTGGACATTGGGCTTCCGATTGTACCATGCCTCGTACGGTGTCACTCCATCCAGACTCTTTGTTGGTGCACGGTTGAGGATGTATACTGCAGTCATCACTGCCTCGCCCCAAAACTCCGGTGGCATTTGTTTGCTTTTGAGCAGACATCGTGCCATTTCTACCACTGTTTGATTACGCCGCTTGACGACTCCGTTTTGCTGTGGTGAGTAAGCTGTCGTGGTGAAGTGTTTGATGCCATGCTCGTTGCAGTAAGATTCAATCTCCTTTAGTTAAATTCTCCGCCCCGATCAGAGCGAAACGCCTTAAGCTTTCCACTTAACTCATTCTCAGCTAGTGCCTTCACTTTCTTGAAGCACTTGAATGCCTCACTTTTCACAGTGAGCAGCTCTACCCACATGTAACGACTATAATCATCAACAATTAGTAGGAAGTAATTTTTACCTCCCGGAGTAGACGGTTGAATCTTGCTGCAGAGATCAATGTGGAAGAGTTCTAGGCCATGCTTGCTCCGATACGAAGTAGTTTGAGGAAACGGCCTTCGATGCTGCTTGCCGAGAGAACAACCTTCGCAAAACTGTTCGATCTGCTCGATGCGTGGTAAGCCTCCTACCATGTTCTTGACACCAAGTTTTCGGAGCGACCTGAAGTTCAAGTGACCATAACGAGCGTGCCAGAGCCATGCCGTGTCATCTGTTTTTGCCAACAAACACACGGGTGCTGCCAACTGTAGACTCAGTGTGTATAGCCTGTTCTTGGTACGTGTAGCACGTGTAAGAAGTGTTTGCTCACGATCATACACGGATAAAACACCATCACCTAGAACCATCGTGCAGCCTCCCTCTTCGAGCTGTCCTAGGCTGATCACGTTGCTCCTTAACTTTGGTATGAAATATACCTCTGTGAGCACCTTGTGTCCACCATTCTTGCACTGAATCATCACCGACCCTAGGACACAAATCTCAACGACAGACCCATCACCAAAGCTCAACGATCCATGTACGCTTTCGTCGAGGGATGCAAGGGCTGCTTTGTTTCCCGTCATATGGTTACTGGCTCCAGTATCTAGGTACCATACATTGTTGTCACGGCTGTCCGGGAGCACACGTTCCTCATTGAGGTACACACTCTGCATAGGAGTATTCGGCATTCTCCATGAACGGGCTAAGAGCAAGGACGGCTGATCAACCTCGGCCTTCGCGAGATGAACCTCTTCACGCCTTTCTCGACGAGGCTTGCGGCACTCCTTAGCCCAATGACCAGATATCCCACAATTTCGACACTTCCCTTTACTTCTTGGTGCTTTTTCAGGTGCTGAGTTGCTGCCTTCCTGAGTTGAGCCACCACGAGCTTGCTGCTTTAGCTTGCCTTGTGACTGTCCTCCAGCCTTCTCACCACCAGATGAGCCAGTGCCTTGCTCCTTTTGCCGAGACCATTTTAGCCACTCTTCCTCCGTGAGAAGTAGCCGCCCGATTTTGTCAACAATTTCGCCCTCGCCATACCGCTCCTCTGCCGCACGCAGCCATCCGGTTAACTCCTCAATAGACATCTTACTCAAGTCCAGCAGTGTCTCAATTGAAAGAGCAATCTGAGTGTATCGCGGTGGTACGACACGAAGGAATTTCTTCACCACCCGCACATCATCAATTGATTCGCCTAGGGCACGGATATTGCCAACGAGGTTTGAAATTCGCATAGCAAAGTCATCAACAGTCTCCCCATCTTTAAAAGAGATGTTCTCAAATTCCTTCAGTACCTTTTGAGCATTCGCCTCCTGAACACGAGCGACACCCATACACATAATTCTCACAGCTTCCCAAGCCTCCTTAGCAGTGTTCTTGATGGCAAGGGTCGAGCGCATCTCAGCCGGTACATCGCGAAGCAAAGCTGCCAATGCCTGCCTATCCTCACGCCTCTCGACGTCGCCATCATCAATCGCATCCCAAAGCCCTTGAGCTTCGAGATTCACCTGCATCACAAGGGCCCATTCATTGTAATTTGATCGCGTCAATTCCGGGTAGACTATAGAACTACCCGTTTCCTTCACGGTCCGTTCCACCACGACGCCGCGTGAGGCGCTGCCTTCACCGACCTTGCCTGACTTGCTGGTGCGATCCTCTTGTGAAGGGGATATTGACGTGGAGATACCACTTGTTGGAATCGATAGATTCTCCTAACTGAACAAAGACAAACGTTTATAAAGCTGAAAGAGATAAAAAAAAGAAGACTCAGAGAGTTGGCTTTCGACTGGTACTCCTACTCCAGTTACCAGCTTTCATTTAAATAAGAAGCTAATTACAAGAACGTGCGTAAACCAAACTTCCTATTCTACCGCTACTAACTACACGACCTATGTCGTGGTTGAACTTAAACCAAAACAGAATAACAAACATAAAAGACCTGGTCATGCCCTGTATTGTTGCATGTCACCAGTCCATGAAAAATAGAACAACTAATCAACGTTTGCTGCGGGATTTATGCTAACACACTCTCCTCACTGATGCGATGAAAATCGGTGGAAGTCAGCGAGTTTGCAGCTCCTATTTTGATGAGAGGTGACTTTCCGATGACCATCGTTGAAATAGGCGAATTCACACCACAACAGTCTCAATGAAATAGATTCCATTCTTGAAGTTTGTTTGGAGATTTGTTTGGAATTGAGATGTGGGAAGTGATTGGAAGCCGTTGTTCAGTTCCGTTCGAGATTCTGGCGTGGTGGGAAATGCATGCTGGGAGCTTTACTGCCTAGAACATGGTATTCAAGTATTTTTGTATATCTGTTTGAATGTAAGCACATGAATTTGAATATATATATATATATATATATATATATATATATATATATATATATATATATATATATATATATATATATATATATATATAGTTATAATTTTATGCATATTCTGGCGTTGTTTTTGTATAGATGTAGGTTGATTCAGAAAAGATATTCATGGCTGAAGAAATATTATGCGTGTATGTATGTGCATTTTGGTTTCTTTCACATTCTTATCGCTATTATTGCTCTTTCTTGACAGGCCTGTCATCGTGAAAGTGATTTTCGTAATTGTTTGCTATGCGTTGGATAATATGCTATCACTATGTTTTAGAAGATCTGTTGGCTCCTAAATATGCTGGAATAATAAGTACTGGTATATTATTTATGCATGGCATTGTTACGTCTATACGTGTAACGTTGTTACAGAGCATTAGATGTGCATTGTTATCTCCCTAATTCAATTGAAAATTAAAATCTGGAGGCCACAAATCTAATTGCTTTTGAATATTTTTGGGTGTGCATTTATGTGACTCAAATCCAATTCTCAATAATGTTATATAAAACGTGTTGCAAACTACAGGTACATTTGTGTGACGCGGTTCAAAATGAGCTTTATGTGTCGTTGAATTTTTCTTAAAATCAAATAATAAAAACGGTTTTAAAAGTCAAACTTTGCACATAGGAACAAAAATGCATTAAAATCGGATAATCAAGACGAATATAACAGTTGAGCGATCGTGCTAGAAACATGAAACTCGGGAGTGCCTAACACCTTCTCCCGGGTTTATAGAATTCCTTACCCGGATTTCTTGCTCACAGACTGTTAAACATAGTCAAACTTTCCTCGATTCGGGATTTAAACCGGTAACTTGGGACACCATTAATTATCCCAAGTGGCGACTCTGAAATCTCATAAATAAATAAATCCCGTTTCGATTGTCCTTATTTGGAAAAACTTCCCTATCTACGCCCTTTACGGGGTTGTAGTGTAAAAAGGAGGTGTAACAGCTCTGGCTACTCTGATGGGGATTGAACCCAGAATCACTGGTTCAGGGTTCAAGAATTCGAGCTTAGAATAATTTTTATATTTGGCTTTATTTATTATCTGATTTTTGTTTTAACATGTTCACTTAATGTGCAAAATAATGCTTTTACCTCTTTGATATTATTGAACTATACATATAAACTGTTACGAAACCCTTCTCTTCTTATCTTCGGGGTTGTGCTCGCTGGTCGAGACTCCCCATTCTGTAGTGTCAGTGTCATACCTTGAAGTAAGAAAGAGGCTCGGACAAGTTATTAAGCCGGATGATATTTTGGGTCCCCGGTACATAGCCTCCTCCGTGACTCGAGTTGTCCTCTCGGGTATACAGTCTAGAACAAATACCCTGGTTCTAAACCTAGTATAACATAGCCTCATGTCGGACTAGTTGGAACGTTTGTTTGCATCAGGTGCATTTGACTCAAGGGACTCAACTCAAGGGTTGAGTCTGCCTAGGACAGGGGTAGCCAAAATAACAGACCTTCTTGATGCATCCTATATGCTACATTTTGCATTCATTCAAGGGCAAAAAGGTTATTTGGCGGTCCAATGATAGTTGAGAGTAAATGAAAAATGAAAAAAAAGGAAAACAATGAAAAAGTAAACGAGAGGGTGAAGTGTGAAAATAAAGCAAGTATGATCAAGTTATGTTTTTGTTACATTTTTTAGAAAAAAAAAGAGAAAAAAAAAGATATACATGAAATATTCAAAAAAAAAAAAAAACAATTTTGCACTTTTTATCAGTTTTCAAAAAAAAAAGGAAAAAGAAAATTCAAAAGATTTTTCATGTTTCAACATTTTACAAGAAAAAGCGAAAAAAAAAAATGTTTTCTCTAAGTTAGTTGTATTTTTTAATTCTCGCCCGTATCTAATCTGCCCGAACTATGCAAACCTGATTCTTGTCTTTCGGGGCGTGATACGTAGGCAACCCACATAGATCCGGTCTTCCTAGTAAATCTTAGGTTCTTGACTTTGCAGGTTCATAGATAAATTTTGCACTTCTAGCCACTTTTAGCCACATAGGTTAGTTTTAGAATTCAGAAGTCGCTTGTTGGAAATTGTGTGAATTTAGTTGTGTTAATGGACTCTACTATTGAAGTTCTTAGAGTTCAAGTTTGAATTCTCTTGCCAAACTTCTTTTATGCTGACGAAAGTTCTGTTGAGATCAGTCTTTGTTTGTTGGAGCACTGTTTTGTGATTTTAATTCAA
Organism: Nicotiana benthamiana; assembly: GCA_034376525.1. Lineage (NCBI taxonomy): Eukaryota > Viridiplantae > Streptophyta > Magnoliopsida > Solanales > Solanaceae > Nicotiana > Nicotiana benthamiana. The sequence continues at coordinate 79,230,703 of CM067330.1, forward strand.
TCTATGAATTGTTCGTGTGCTAATGTTTGAAAGAAAATCCTGCATTGAACACCAATTATCTTTGTGCTAAGACTGTGGAGTTCTGAAGCTTGTCTTGTTGAAACTTGCCACTATTTGTGAAGTTTTTGGTGTAAATTGATAGCTGAAATTCTCCTAATTTTAACTTGTTACCACTAATTTCTAATAGTTGTTGTTATTGTTGAGTTTAGTAGAGGGGATTCATTGGGACTAGAGATTGAGCATGCTTGAATTGTTATTTGGTTGAACATACAGTAAGCTAAATCTGTCGAAAATTTATATTAGTTGAGATTGTGCTTGAGTTCAGCAGTGATAGACGAAATCTGGTTTGTACTTATAAAAAAGGGGTTCTCTTCGTTGAATCGAGGGCTCTTGTTACATATGCTATTGTCCAGTTTGTTTGAATTTTCTAATAGAAGTTGAAGGTTTGCCGGGCAATAATTTGTTGTTAGTTTCATGTTGCTGCCAAAGATTTCTTGCTTGCTACCTGTAGTCCTGTATTGTTCTATTTCATCTTCACAGTGTATTATCCTCTAATGGCTTTCTTCTTAGTTCTGACAGTATAATTAAGTGGATTATAATGTATTGAGTTAGATTATTTTCCTAGTTGGAGTGATTTGATCTTTTAGTTGTTGTATTCTTTTACATTGCAACACGTCTGGAGTTAGTTGTTCTAGCATTCAAGTTCTCAAAGTGCATGCAAAATGAGCTCTTATACAAGTATTATTCTTCGTGTTTTTCAGAATATTTTAGTTGTAAATGTTGATCTTTACAAGATTGATCTTTTCCTAAGCAGCTAAAAATTGAGAAGAACGGGATATTGGTGAAAATCTATATATATACTGTGCTAAGTTCTGCATTTATCAACAACATATTTGGCATCCAAGTACACATTGCTTCAGTTTAGCTTCAGTTTATGTGCCAACAATACACTATTAACATTCAAGTTTTGAGTTATTTTTTTAAAGCAGATCTTGCACTATTCAACTGTACTTTGCTGTTATTCTGACTCAATATTGCTGTGATTCCAATGCTTTGTTTCTACTATTGAGGTCATTATTCTGAGCTGAATATTTCTGTGCCTACTGCTGCTGAATTTAGAGCTCAAGGTGTTGCTGAAGTTTTGTTTTGAGAAGCAATAGAATAGCGAACCTGCCAGCTTGTTCGAATCTTCGAATTTTGCATTTAAATGAAATCTGGTGATGTAATACAAGTACCCTAAGCATTATTTGTATTTTTCTACAACATTTTGTGAACCTGATATTGGGTTTGGACATTAGAGCTTGCTTGAAGAATTTTGAACTCAAATAAGAGTGTTTTGGACTGCTATTAAATTTTGTTGAAACAACCTTGAAAATCTGCACTTTTTGCATTAGTTGTCTAGTGAGTGCAAGCTGATTTTTCAGTACAGTTGAATTCAGTTGATTACAAATGTTTAAGAGCATTTAATCTAGAAAAACATGTTGCTTTGGGGGTGAAGTTTGGTTATTAATTTTCGAATTGTACTACCTGTTTTTCTAGCTACAGTTGATTTTTTTTCTTGTGTAAACTCTTGTGATTGTCGTTGATGAACCATTTAGGTCCAAAATTTGCAGTCAAGTTACAACCGTGTTATTTGGATTTTTACTCACTCTTAGGATGTAAATATATTTATTAAGTTTAATATCAATATTTTAGTATTTATTTCACTTTGTAGTTGGTTTATTTAACAAATAAAAAAATACAAAAAGTGTTACATTTTTGGAGTATTAACTTTATTTTCATGTACAAAGAAAGTAGAGTTTCTAAAAATATAGTTTTATCTAGTATAGTGATTTTTTGAGTTGTAGGCTTTAGGAAATATTTAGTAATAGTAGTAGTTTATTTTTTTCAATATAGTTACTTTATTTTTTCTGTCTGATTTTTGCTATTTTAATTTAGTAGTATTTAATTTTTAATTTTTGTTACTTTGGATTATCCTTAAAACTAAATAACTTTTTTGGGATTACTACTTTTTGGGTGATTAGTTGAGGTTTGCAAGTGTTAATGGAAATTGCTTGAAGTGTATTGAGGCTGCAAAGTTGTTTGGTTGAATTATCATTGCTTCAGTTGTTCAAGAACATGGCTCGGGAGAATACCATTAGGCTACAACTTTCTCAGTTATTGCGAAGCTGTCCAGAATTGCAGAATTGACCAGTTTTGCATATGTGACTATCTTTTGTAAGTGATCTGGCCATCAGCTAGTAGCTTATCTTTAAAAAAAGGGTCAAGAGTTAGATTAGGTTGGATTTGTATCTTTGTTGCTTAGTATCAGATGGTTTTGGTGGTATTGAAATGGTTTAAAGTTGATTTTTATTAAAAAAAAAGTATTTTTTTTGTTTCTTAGAGTCTTCATGGTTTGAGTTGTATAAAAATTAAAAAAAAATGAGTTAGTTTATTTGCTCCATTCTCGATCTTCCAGAACTACACAAAGATATGATTCATGCGACGTCATGATACGTAAAACCTACATAGGGTTCCATCGAACAATTTTATTTTATTAAAAAAAGATAGAACAAAAGACGAAAAAAGAAAGAGAAAATAAAATTTGGGTGTAATTATGGGACATCAAGATTAGAAGAAAGAAAAGAGTGATAAATAGAAAAAGGGGAAGGAAAATGATCAAGCAAGTGCCAGAAAATCAAAGAAAAAGAGAGGTTGAAATGAACAAATTGGGATGATGCCATATGACCTTCATATCCTCGAAGTCATGTTAGAACCGGTAGCTGTGACTAGGTGCATTGTACGCAATGTGATAGAAGTGGGTTGGTCGAAACCGGGGCTCAAAAGAAGTTTGTTAACCAGGACAATGGCAGACAACGATAGAAGTGGGTTGGTCGAAACCGGGGCTCAAAAGAAGTTTGTTAACCAGGACAGTGGGTTAATTGAAGAGGTAAAAATGTTGAAACAACACATGGCAGAAATTTATCAGGCTTGGATGGCAAGGAAAGAACCACCCCCACCACCACCTAGCTTCCTAGATGCTACCCTTATCTAAAATCCGGTCATGGTTCTGAATGATCCTCCATACGCTCCAGATACGCTTGCTTATTATAGTTTTCCCAACTACCTTAGTAGCTCTGGTACTTATCTCCAACTATCTTTTCCCAAAAGCGCCCTCCTGCAACATCCATTCTCCTAAAAATGAATACCTACTCGAAGCTCATGATATCTAACACTGTCCTTCAGAGGTTGCCCATAATGTTTCCAACTCACACAAGCAGGGATCGCGGGGCGAGCCTCATGTAGGAAGTGAAAGGTTCACAGGAAGAGAAAGGCGGGATGGAATACCTCGGAGGCTGGCAGGCATAAGACAACCCTTGAAGAATAAGCAAGGAATGCGAGACCATGGTAATATGGCTTGCGAAGAACTGTTCGTGTCCCTTGACGTTCGTCCGCCGCAGGGTTCAAAAAGCGAATCAAGTCAGGCAAAATCATGAGTTGTTCGAGAGATATTCAGAACATCCAAGTAATCTTCGGCGAAAGAAAGAGAAGTAGAAAAGATGATCCGATGGGCTTTCTCGATGAACATTTCCGGCCTCGACATCGTTTCGGGGACTTATGTACCATATAGTCCTCCCCAACGCCACTTCTGCCCACAGAACTCCCAAAATCGTACATCACTTTTCCCATACCCAGCTCCACGGAATGCCTACCACCAACAGAAGCATACCTAAAACCTCTTGGATCAGGTTTCCAGCCCAGGCAAGTGTGTAAGAACGAGAGGCTGCTGAAAAAAAAAGGCTTTCAGCCCTATCACAGTATCATATGCCAGTTTGTTCCAAATGTTGAAGAAATTGGACATTTTGAACCCGATTCATATAAAAATTCCAAACCCTCTAAAGTTTGATGTTTCTCAAAGGTGAGAATATTGCTCAGATGCCCCGGGGCATGACATAGAGAAGTGTTGGAGTCTAAAGAAAGCAATTCAGAAGCTTATTGATTTAGGTGACATTGTTATGCAAAATTCCGATGCAGAAGACACTAGCCAAAGTCCAGTGCATGTGCATAATGAGATGCACATGTTGGAATGTGAGAATTTTTCTGAGAGCCTCGGAGGCTGTAGTGCTGTTAAGTTTTCAATGACGTTAGAGTTTGATCTTAAGAATGAGCCAGCGAAAGGGACCCAAAAGCAATCTGTTAAGAATAATGTGATGAAGACTTGGGAAGTCCCTAATATCATTGATGTGGAACTCGTGGCTATTATGTTGTGCTTCGTAATTGGAAAGACGCTCCATTTCATGGTCATCCAGAGAGGAGTTTGGGTGGTTTATTTTGTTGCCATTTCTGTTGTCCGGGTTATTTTTAGGGTTGTAATCCTGATATTGTCTTGTGGCTAAAACCCTTCTATAATTTTATTTTTCCTAGTTTTGTTTAGTGTCGTCTAGGTTCGTTCCAGGGTTTCAACCCCAGTCTTTTTACTAGTTTTTTTGTCCAAGCTCTTTTACCATCTGTCTAATGAAATTTTCTACTTTATGTTATTTCTAGTCATTTGGTTTAGTTTTCTTTTCTTTTACAATTATTTTCCATTTTGCCTCTAGTGATGTGACATGCATGCGTAATTCTCAACCTGGCATTAAAAGGTTAGTTCAGTCATCAAACAATGAATCAATTCTAAAGATGACAGATACACTTGAAGGAAATAAGAATATATTTGGACCCTTTGAGATCTTTTGAAGCCTGAACAATGTGAAACATGGGCAGATAGAACATCAAGAAATCCTGAAAGCTAGTTCACCAAACTGGCAGGGACCATTAGTTGTAACTAGACTATCGTCACAGATGTGGAAGGAAAATGTAAATGGTTATCAATTCTGATGCAGCCAAGAGATACGATGTGTGATTCCTTTGTCTTATTGTATTTGCTTGTCTTGGCATATTTTGAAGATTGAAATGACGAAGGCAATTTGTTCTGCTATCTAACATCCTTTGCTAACTCTTTTGAGCTTTAATTATTTTCTTTCATACCCTTCTTTCGGAATCGGTAACAAAAGTGAAAAACACAAGGATGAGAAGTGAGTAAAAGGAAAAGAAAGGAAAGAATGAAACAAAAGAAAAACAAGAAAAGAAAAGAGAAAAGAGAAAAAGAGAAAGAAAGAAAACAAAACAAATAAATAAAAAAAACTGGAAAGAAAAACAGAAAAAAAAGAAAACAGTCAAAAACAAGGAATTTGCATGAACTACGTTAGACCTGATTCCTTTTTAAGGATATGTAGGTAGCCTCACGGTTCGGTCTCTTCAAAATAAAAATCTAAACGTCCCCAGCAAGAAACTGGGGCGGAAATGGTGGTTTTTGTGACAAATCTGATTCCGAAAGTTATAGTTTTAAACCCATTTAAATTGTTTTGAGCCTTTGATACCCTTTCTTTCTAACCCTTTCCAAAAGCCCACGTTACGGTCCTAAGAAAAGCCTTATGATCAGTCTTCAAGAGATGACAAGTTGAGCAAGTAGAGGTGACTCATGTCAGGGGAAACACTTCGGTCCAAGCAGGAAAGATAATCAAAATGAGAGAGTCATATACGTTCACGGGCACCGTAAGGTGACGGGAGCTGAGAGAAATAAAAAAAGAGAGAGTCTTATTGGTGAAAAATACTCAGAGGCACCTTGAGGCGACTGTAAGTTTAGAGAAAGAACAAAGTAAGAGACGCTTGATGGTGAAAAACCTTTGGGCGCTACAAGTCAAATAAGGATTGAGAATCAGATTGGATAATCAGACCATCGATGCCCAGATTCATGGTCTGGGGGTATAACAAGAGTTGAACATTCGATTTTCACAACAGAACAGGCCGCAGGTGCATGGCATGGTCATTAGAGTTGGTACACGCATTTTATAGGTTTCTACTTTTTAGTTTTCTTGTTAGGAAGCATCTCCTTTCATTTTCCTCTACTCTGTTTCTTTTGTCTTGTTCATTCCCTCCTCTTGAGTCAGTTGGGTCAAACAAGTGAGAAATGACTTCAAAATCGGCCACCATCTTTCCAATTGCACTAAACGAGATTTGTTTGTCACATCAAAGCAGCATAAGTCATGAAGGAACAACAGGCACACTGAGCGGGTAACGATCAACATGTTTTGGATTCGTTTTAAATACAAAGGCTCGGCATATATCAAAGACATTGCAATAGAACAAGGGCTAGGGTGAAGGGGTCAAAAGTGTTCCAAGAAGAAATCGAAGTTATCATGGCTAGCGATGGAGCAGTAGACCTCAAGGACAGAGCCAGTGATTTGGGTCAGGAAAGAACATCATATACAATGTGTTTAGTAAATATGCTATGGGGATAAGATGAAACACAAGGGTTTGACATATGTCGGTTCACGGATAATGCAACAGACAGAAGGTATTGGGTTTGAATGAGAAAAGATATTTTCTGGGTTGCAGTTTAGAAAGGAAGCGGTTATTCAAGGGGCAAAAAGGGTCTTCAAATAAAAATAAATCATCATGACAAGTGAAGGAGCAACAGACCTCAAGGTTAAGGCCAGTGGATTAAGTCAATAAAAATAGCATACGCGCGAAGTAGGGGGCAATGGACGTGCTTTGGGGATAATGTGAAACATAAAGGATGGGAAGATGTCAGTTCATAAGCAATGCAACGAATAGAGGATATGGGGTCTGAATGGAGAAGGGGTATTTTCTGAAATAAGGGTGACAGAGAAATTGGTTAGCTAATAAGAAAGCAATGTCTCTCAAGGTGAAATCAAATTTGCCGGGTCAAGTGAAGGAGCGCAACACAAAGATGGGAAAAGATACAAAGTTTAGCCAAGCATAGTAAACTGACTCAACAATCTTAGGAAAGATGCAAGAGTTCTAGCAAAGGGTCGGAAATGCAGCACAAAGATGGGAAGCATATTAAAGCATCAAGGCTCAAGGGATGGCCAAGCATAACGCACTGACCGGGAAATCTCAGAAAGGATGCAAGGATTCTGGCGAAAGAGTCAAAAGCGCAACACAAAGTAAGAAAGGCCAAAAGGATTAACCAAGCATAATATGTTGACTCAGCAACCTCAAGAAATGATGTAAGAGTTCTAGCAAGAGGGTCGAAAGTGAAACACAAGGATGGGGGAGTAGAGTAAAGCCACAAGGGTCAGAGGTTCAACTAAGCATAATACTTTGACTTGGTAATCTCGGAAAAGGTGCAAAAATTCTGGCAAATGGGCTAGGAATGTAACACAGTAATGGGCCAGAAAAGTAAAGCCATAAAGGTTCGGGGGTCATCTAACCAATTTAGGCAACTCACCATCAACATGGAAATTTGAACACAATGGAACACGACAGTGAGGAGGCCGCTTCTAACAAGAATGTCGCAGGCTAACCGCCACATTTGAAACTGACAAGTTTTCTTTGATTGACATAGGGGCAGAAAAATCTAGAAGAGCCTAAGGGGGGACATCCAAGGGGAAGGCATGCACGTGGCAGGTATGATCGAAATCTCAAGGCCAACATGGAAGTGGGGCCTAGTTAATACTCAAAAGGAACATAGTCCAGCATAAATGTTCTCCCCAGCAAGGGTATAATGGGATGAAACTTTAATTAGCATAGCAGAGATAGCCGAGACTTTAAAAGGCCATGCAAGTTGAAATTCTTTAGACCCACCCACCCCCCCCCCCCCCGGGGATGAAACTCAGTTTAAAACTAAGAGAAGCACCGGTAACATGGGCAAACTCCAACACCTTCCCTATTAAGAGTCGTTGAAACCCTCCTAAACAATGATCACTAGAAGAAACAACCAGAAGTTAGAATTGGCATTTTTTTTTGGAACCCTCAGCACTCTCTTGGGAGATTGGACTTATTTAAAGGATAGAGGTAGTCATGGATAACAAAGAGCATAAAGTGACTTGCAGAGGATTCAGTTAGAGGTTGTCAGGACCCTCCTGAATAATGGGACTTAGCCTAGAACACAAAGAGTCGGGTGGCATGGTCAAACCTAAATACTTCCCCAACAAGAGTCATCAGGATCTTCCTGCATAATGGGATTTAATCGTAGGAGTTGTCAGGACACCTGGATAATAAGACGTAACTCTAAATACCAACTCCCAGCATAGCCATTTTGTCATCTAATTAAGAATTGTCAGGACCCGCCTAGATAATGGGAAGTAGTTTTATTCACCGGTCACCAGCAGATTACCAACAGATATAACTCATAACAAGATATAGTGGAAAATAATACCTTTTGAGAAACATAACATAATCTTATAGTTGTTATCAGCTAAGAATTGTTAGGACCCTCTTGGATAATGGGACTTAGCTTAGATTTAGAGATATACACTCACAAATCCGCTCAGCACCAAGCTGGGACAGAAAGAACTTCATAAGTTTTGTTTGTTTTTTTGTGATCAGGTATACAGGCAGCAGTCTCACGGAATAATTTTCAAAATTTCATGTTTTAGTAATCAAGCGCTCACCTATAGAACAAGGGAATATTTTTCATGATGCAAGTTTTGGTAATCAGCCGCCCACCTGTAGAACAAGGGAATATTTTTTAAAATTCAATTCTCGGTAATCAGGCGTCCACCTGGAGAACAAGGGAATATTTTTCAAAATTCTAGTCTTGGTAATCAGGCGCCCACCTGGAGAACAAGGGAATATTTTTTCAAAATTTCAAGTTTTGGTAATTAGGAACCTAACTGTAGAACAAGGGAATATTTTTCAAAATAGAAGTCGTGGTAATCAGGCGCCCGCCTGTAGAACAACAGACTATTTTTCAAAATTCAAGTCTCGGTAATCAGGCACCAACCTGGAGAACAAGAGAATATTTTTCAAAAATTTCAAGTTTTGGTAATCAGGCACCCACTTGTAGAACAAGGGAATATTTTTCAAAATGCAAGTGTTAATAATCAGGCGTCCAACTATAGAACAAGGGAATATTTTTAGAGTGTCAATTTTTGGTTATCAGGCGCCGACATGTAGAACAAGGTAATATTTTTCAAGATGCATGTTTGGTAATCAGGCGCCCAGCTGTAGAACAAGGGAATACTTTTCAAGTGTCAAGTTTTAGTAATCAGGCACCTGAAGAACAAGGGAATACATTTTAGTTCCATTCAAGCTTTTGTAATCAGGCGCCCACCTAGAGAACAAGGGAACACAATTTGAGTTCAGCAACCAGGCATCCACTTGGAGGAAAGGAAAACATCTCATATTACAATTCAAGTAAGCAACAAAAGAAGCTCGTAGCAAGAATGCGAGTCAACAGTCCGAGGTAATCAACAAAAGTTAGTCATAATAAAGAAAAAGAAGAAGAAAAAAGGAAGACAAGCAAGAAGTTAATCCAAATAAAAGCAGGTGAAAGATGTGAATTTCTCAAGGCATGGTTGAGGTCGCAATCGCTACATGTCCGGTCTTAATTACGAAAAGCTGAAAAAGAACGAGCTAGTAGCTGCACATAACAATCATTAAGGTTGAAATCTAAAGTCTGAATGAATAACCACTCAAGACTCAAGATCAAGCTTCAGAAGACTTATAAATAGGAACCTTGTAACTCGTAGGTTACAGGTTTAGCTAGTTTTTTCATTCTTTTGATTTTGATGTAATAACAGGACCGCGGACCGGAACCTCGACGGAATGGCACTTCGACCGAATCTTCAAATCGGCATACTCCTTCATCTCTCTTATTCTTGAACTACACTGACCTGATTCCTTTATACCCAAGGATATGTAGGCAACCTCGGAAGCAAGGTTTGGTCAAATCTTTCAAAAATGCATCCCACGGAGTATTCAAATGGGCAAAAATCGTTCGTATCCGCTGACTCCATCTTTGCACTTAAACTCTTCCTGTTTCCGAGCAAAGAGGGGCAGCTGTGAGCACGTGATTTTAGCTCTATATGAAAATAACTTCTAAAAATAGACCAAAATGATTTTCGTTGACTTTTAGGTATTTTTATTTATTTAGTTGCATTTCATACATTTTTAATATTTTTAAAAATCATAGAAAAGCCATAAAAAGTGTCACATTTTAATTTTATGCCACCTTAGATTCAATTTGAATTTAGAAATTAATTACATTAAGTTAATTGTGATAAAAGAATTCATATAAAATGGTTATTTTTGCACTTTTAATTTTAATCTTTGAATTTCGGTAGTTTTTCGTTTAATTTGGTTTTAGTTAGTTGCAGTAACTATTAGTTGTAGTAATTAGTTTTATTTGAAAATAATTTGACCAGGATTTAATGTGAATCATATTTTTGGGCTGATCTTTACTTCTAATTTTAAGCCCAATACCATTTTCCTTTAAAACCCAATCCTAATCAGCCCCTACCAAACCCCGAATCGGGACGACGCGACTCGACCCAATACCCAAACCCATTTCCCTACCTACAAAACCCTTGACCCGATACACATAACAAAAAGATCAGCCTGATACAAGAGAGGGGGACATTAGCGCAGCTTCGGCAAGGCCAAGCGACCCCTGAAGATCATCTTCATGGAAGAACCCATCAGCAGCCCCTTCCCGTCAGTGCTACTCTCCCCACTACCGACGACTACTCAAGTCCGCCGGTTTCCTCCACATCGTCACCCAACACCCTCACACAGTCGTCTTCTTCATCAAGCCTTCAGCGAAGAGCTTCAGCCATGTGAACACAAGGATCAACAGTTGTGCTTGAAGTTCTTCACCCCCACACCACGAGCCTGGTATTGCTTCATCTCCTCGCGCATAACAACCAGCCTCTTTTGCCATCTCTATAATCAGCTTCACCAGCGACTGTCGTGATCACCTCGTTCCTATTTCTCCCTCCCTTTCCTTGCTCTTTACTTCACTCTCCTCACTGATGCTATGAAACTCGCTGGAAGTCAGCGAGCTTGCAGCTCCTGTTTTAATGAGAGGTGACTTTCCGGCGACCATCGTTGAAATAGGCGAACTCACACCACAACAGTCTCAAAGTCATAAATTCCATTCTTGAAGCTTGTTGGAGTTGAGATGTCGGAAGCGATTGGAAGCCGTTGTTCAGTTCCGTTCAAGATTCCGGCATGATGGGAAATGCATGCTGGGAGCTTTACTGCCTAGGACATTGTATTCAGGTATTTTTGTATATTTGTTTGAATGTAAGCACATTAATTGAAAATATCATATATATATATATATATATATATATATATATATATATATATATATATATATATATATGCACATTTTAGATCCATTGTGAAATTTTTTATATATAAATTGTTATTATTTTTTATGCATATTCTGGCGTTGTTTTTGTATAGTTCTATGTTGATTTAGAAAAGATATTCATGGCTGAAGAAATATTCTGCGTGTATGTGTGTGCATTTTGATTTCTTTTGCATTCTTAATTTCTTATCGCTATTGCTCTTTCTTCAAATACGTATATTAATTCTGATATGTCTGTCATTGTGAAAATGATTTTCGTAATTGTTTGCTATGCGGTTGGTAATATGCTATCACAATGTTTTAGGTAGATCTGTTTGCTCCTAAATATGTTAGTATAATAAGTACTTGTATATTTTTTATACATGGCATTGTTACGTCTATACGTGTAACGTGGTTACGGAGCACTAGATGTGCATTGTTATCTCCCTAATTCTATTGTTAATTAAAATCTGGAGGCCACAAATTTAGTTGCTTTTGAATAATCTATGGTGCAAATTTATGTGACCTAAATTCAAATCTCAACAATGTTGTATATAATGTGTTGCAAATTACATGTGCATTTATGTGATGCGGTTCAAAATGCGCTTTATGTGACGTTGAAATGTTCTTAAAATCAAATAATAAAAGCCGTTTTAAAAGTCAAACTTTGCACATAGGTACAAAAATGCATTAAAATCAGATAATTAAGCCGAACATAATAGTTGAGCGACCGTGCTAGAACCACGGAACTCGGGAGTGCCTAACACCTTCTCCGGGTTAACAGAATTCCTTATTGGCTCGCAGACTGTTAAACAAAGTCAAACTTTCCTCGATTCGGTTTAACCGGTGACTTGGGACACCATTAATTATCCCAAGTGCCGACTCTGAAATCTATTAAATAAATAAATCTCATTTCGATTGTCCTTTAGTTGGAAAAACTCCCCTATCACGCCATTCGCGGGGTTGTAGCGTAGAAAGGAGGTGTTACAGTTTTGGCGACTCTGCTGGGGATTGAACCCAGAATCTCTGGTTCAGGGTTCAAGAATTCGAGCTTAGAATAATTGTTGTATTTGGCTTTGTTTATTATTTGATTTTTATTTTTACAAGTTGACTTATTGTGCAAAATGATGCTTTTACCGCTTTGATATTATTTGAACTGTACATATAAACGGTTACGAAACCCTTCTCTTCTTATCTTCGGGGATGTGCTCGCTAGTCGAGACTCCCTATTCTAATAGTGTCATACCTTGAATTAAGAAAGAGGCTCGGACAAGTTACTAAGCCGGATGATCTTTCAGGTCCAGGGTACATAGCCCCCTCATCGGCTCGAGTTGTTCGCTCGGGTACACAGTCTAGAACAAATACCCAGGTTCTGAACCTAGTATAACAAAGCCTCATGTCGTTTCCTAGCAGGAACATTTGTTTGCATCATATGCATTTGATTTAGGGGACTCAACACAGAGGTTGGGTCCGTCTAGGACAGGTGTACCCAAAATAACGGACAATCTTGATGCATCCTATGTGTTACATGCTGCATTCATTCAAGGGCAAAAGCGTCATTTGGCGGACCAATGATAGTTGAAGGTAAATGAAAAAAAAGAAAAAGAAGAAAAACATTGAAAATAGGAAAAGAGAGGGTGAAGTGTGAAAATAAAGCAAGTAGGATCTAGTTATGTTTTTGTTAAATTTCTAAAAAAAAAAGAAAGGAAAAAAGATACACATGAAAAATTCAAAATAAAAAATATTTTGCGCGTTTTATCATTTTTCAAAAAAAATAAAAAAAAGGGAAATTGAAAATTCAAAATATTTTGCATGTTTCAACATTTTACAAGAAAAAGCAAAAAAAGAATGTTTTCTCTTAGTTAGTTGTTTTTTTTAATTCTCGCCCGTATCTAATATGTCCAAACTACACAAATCTGATTCTCGTCTTTCGGGGCGTGATACGTAGGCAACCAACATAGGGTCCGGTCTTCCTAATAAATCTTAGGTTCTTGCCTTTGCAAGGTCACAGCCAAATTTTGTACTTCTAGCCACATAAGTTAGCTGTAGAATTCAGAAGTGGCTTGTTGGAAATTGTGTGAATTGAGTTGTGTCAATGGACTCTACTATTGAAATTTCTTATATTTCAAGTTGGAATTCTCTTGTCAAACTTCTTTTATGCAGACGAAAGTTCTGTCGAGATCACTCTTTGATTGTTGGAGCACTGTTTTGTGATTGTAATTCAATCTATGAATTGTTCGTGGGCTAATGTTTGAAAGAAATCCTAAAGAAAATCCTACATTGAACACGAATTATCTTTTTGATAAGAATGTGGAGTTCTGAAGCTTGTCTTGTTGAAGTTTTCCAGTATTTGTGAAGTTTTTGGAGTAAATTGATAGCTGAAATTCTCCTAGTTTGAACTTGTTGCCACTGGTTTTTAATAGTTGTTGTTATTGTTGAGTTTAATAGAGGGGATTCACTGGGACTAGAGATTGAGCATTCTTGAATTATGATTTGGTTGAACATACAGTAACCTAAATGTTTCGGAAATTTATGTTAGTTGAAATTGTGCTTGAGTTCATCAATGATAGTCGAAATCTGGTTTTTACTTCTAAAAAGGGGGTTCTCCTTGTTGAATTGAGTGTACTTGTTACATAAGCTATTGTCCAATTGGTTAGAATCTGCTGATAGAAGTTGAAGGTTTGCGTGGCAATAATTTTTCGTTAGTTTCCTGTTGCTACCAAAGATTTCGTGCTTGTTGCCCGTAGTCTTGTTTCATCTCCATAGTGCGTTATCCTCTAATGGATTTCTTCTTAGTTATGACAATTCAATTAAGTGGATTGTAATGTATTGACTTAGATTATTTTCCTACTTGGAGAGATTTGATCTTTTAGTTGGTGTATTCTTTTACATTGCAACACGTTTCTTTATTGTTCTTGATATTCTGTTTACATAGAAGTAAAGACAACTTTCACTTTCACTTTCAATCTTGTTGCAGGCGTGCAACCCGATCCCATTTCTCATATCTCGTGTAGGCGTACCACCCGCTCCAATTTCATTAAGTCTCGTGGTAGGCATACCACCCAATCCCATTTTATCATATCTCATGGTAGTCGTACCACCCGACCCATTTTATTACATCTCGTGGTAGGCGTACCACCCGATCCCATTTCATCATATCTCATGTAGACATACCACCCAATCCCATTTCATCATATCTCGTGGTAGGCAACGATACCATTTCATTACATCTCATGGTAGGCGTACCACCCGATCTCATTTTATTATATCTCGTGGTAGGCGTACCACCCGCTCCCATTTCAATATCTTGTAGTAGGCGTACTACCCGCTCCCATTTCAATATCTTGTGGTAGGCGTACCACCCGCTCCAATTTCAATATCTTGTGGTAGACGTACCACCCGATCCCATTTCATATTATCACATAATCACAAGAAATCCCGGCAAGCGAACAAAGTAACATAACAACTTCCTGGCAAGGGAACAACAATATAGAAACAATCATCCCGGCAAGGGGGAATCATCTATAACCAACCTTCACTCAGTTTGATTGATGGAAATGCTCAATCATAAATAGGATCTACAAGGATAAACAAATCTTTTCCCAATGTGGTAAATCATTGGTTAAGGCATACATGATATCATTTAAGACTACAACAACTTCCAACTAAGGACTCACGGTCATGATTGACACCAATGTATAGATACTCGTCACCATGCCTATACATTGTGCTCAACAAAGAGCAATTAAAACATAAGACTCAAGTCCTAATCCCTCAAGCTAAGATTAGACCGAACACTTACCTTAATGCCTTAAATTCAACTCAAGCATCAATTATAGCTTTACCCTTTGGTTCCACCAAATCCGCTCGAATATAGTCATAAGTTTCTTAATCACATTAACAAATGTTAAATGAATCAACCCCAATGCATGAAAATAAGTTTTACAAGGTTTTATCCCAAAAGGTCAAAAGTTCCCTTGCGCCGACATGGTCGAAACTTGAGGTTCAGACCAAAGCCCGTTTATCCATTCCCCCACAAATCTAAATATATAATTTTTTTGAAATCGTACCTCTAATTGAGGTCCAACTCCCCAATTTTTTCTTAAAATCTAGGTTCTACCCAAAACACCCAATTTTCCCATGAAAATCATTTATTTGAAGTTGAAATCATGTTAAAAGATGATAGAGCATGAAGAAAATGAGTTAGAAATCACTTACCAATAATTTTGGAGAAGAAAAGTGTTTCGGAAAATCGCCTCTTATGTTTTGGGGTTTTGAAAAGTGTAAAATAACTTAAATTCACATGTAATTATACCCCTATGAAGTTCCCTGTCCGAACCACGCAAAAGGAACCGCGGCCATACAGGCTTTCTAAAGGCCTGCGGATCATTTCCTAGTGCAGACCGCACCAAGCCAACACGGACGCACAGCACCCATCGCGGGCTGTGCAAAGGCGACCGAGGCAGCGCTGGCCCCTCCGCGGCCGCACGCAATTTCTCGCGGGCCGCCATGAGGGCTCAGAGACCTGTTAATTTCCTAAACCTGCAACATCTGATCTTTTTAAGCCTAAGGCATCCCGGAATCGACTCGAAGCTCACCCGAGCCCTCGAAACTCTAATCCAGGTATACACACAACTTTAGAAACATCTTACGAACATATTCGTGGGATCAAATCACCAATATAACTTCATGAACATCGAATTGAACCTCATGATTAATGAAATAAAACTCCTTTTAATCATAAATTTCCCAATTAGGGTCTAGATCGCGTCGAACGACGTCCGTTTTTAACCAAACATTACAGGAGTTATTCAAAACATATATGAGATTTATACCTAGCGTCAGAACCAAAATACGGGTCTGATACGATTATTTTGAAATTAGATTTCACTTCAGTTCTCTTCAAACATTTTCAGAAAGCAATTTCCTAAAAAATTCATATCTCAAACTTGGGACCTCGAAATTCAATTTCGGGCATTCGTCCAAGTCCCATATTTACATACGGTCCCTTTGGGACCGTCAAATCACGGGTTTGGGTCCGTTTACCTAAAATATTGAACGGAGACAAAATTATTCTTTTTAATATCCAATTATATAATTTTTCACAGAATTTCATATATAAGCTTTCCAACTACGCGCCCGGATTGTGCACGCAAATCGAGACAAATCTAAATAAGGTTTTCAAGTCCTCGAAGACATAAATTTCAATTAGAAACAGGTGATGAACCCTTTGGGTCATCATATTCTCCTCCTCTAATACAACTGTTCGTCCTTAAACGGACAAAAGAAGGAAATACTTGAGTCGGGGAATAGATCTCAGTTGACGAACCTGTCGGTCTAGAGTAGCTACTAGCTCCTTTTCATAAGACAGGTCTTTGTCCAACCGGACAGTGCTGAAATATAACATGTGGGTTGGATCGCCGTAGTACCTCCAAAGCATGGACACATGAAAAACTGGATGTATCGCTGATCAGCTAGGCAGGAATGCAAGTCTATATGCCATCTCTCCCACTCGTTCAAGAATATCAAATGGACCAATGAACCTAGGGCTAAGCTTTCCCTTCTTCCCAAATCGAATCACGCCCTTCATAGACGACACTTGAAGCAATACTCGTCACCAACCATAAAAGCCATATCTCAAACCTTGAGGTCTGCATAGCTCTTTTGCCTGGACTGAGTTGTATGAAGCCTATCTTGAATGATCCTGACATTGTCTAAGGTTTGCTGGACCAGATCCGTACCTGTGAGAACGTGATTTTTGCCTCACTTGAAATATTCCTATGGAATTCATTAAAATTAGGAATTTTCTTTTATTAGTTGAACTTTTAGGAATTAATTGCATAGTTTTGTGTTTGTTTTCATTTTTGTGCATGTTAAATTGACATAATTCATAAAAAAATATAAAAAAAGTACATTTGCATTTGGGACCCAATATTTACATTTTTAGGTGTATTAGCATTTGACATTATAAATAAAAGAAAAATAACAAAAAAGGCATGTTTACATTTGCATAGTTTTCTTTTTAAAAAATAGGATTTAGGCTACTCTAAAAAAGTAAAGTTTTAATTGAGCTTATAATTGGTCTTATTATTTTTATTTTCATACTTGATAAAACCTGAAAAATGCAAAATAAAAAGGGAATTAATTAAATTAATAAAAAATATAAAAAGATTAAAATAAAAAGAAACAAAAAGAGAATAATTAATTAAAAAGAGGGAAGAAGAAACTAATAAAAAGAAAGAAATTTGGCCAGTTTGCACATAATCCCCTGCCCCAAGCCCCAATCCCGTTCAAAATGGCCATCCAGCCCAATTTTTACCGGTCCAGGTCCACCCCATGACCAAAAAGACTTCGTTTCCTTTAGATCTATATGAGCCGTCGATTTGTTTTGATCAGACAATCGAGAAGTGAAGATGTGACAGGTATATATGTGTCCCAAATAACCCCCCACCCCTACAGACTCAGCCTCGTATTATGTCTCCTACAACCCTAAATATACTAGTGAAACACCACCCTAAAACCACCGTCCATCTACCATCCACTGACGGCTGAAAAATCGCCTCCCCCGGCGTCCGATCTCCAATCAACTCCAAATTAACATCATTTTTTCCCTCCTCCTCCTCTTTCCAATAATCCAAGACCAAGCCTAAGAATCCCAGCCGATTGTGTCGAATATTCATTTAAAGAGATGACTGGTCCGCCGTCCACGGTGGTGCCAGTCTCCAATCAATCCCAAAAATACACCCTAGAATCTCCTCTCCTCCTCTTTCCAACCCCCAAAATACCAGCCTTCAAATGTGAGCCGAACTTCTTGAATAATCGAAACTGTGGATGCCGCCTTCGCCGCCCATGGTGGCGCCACCACCCAAACAACCCCAACTTTGCACCATGGCCTCGTCTCCACACTCCCAGGCCGTATCCACCTCTATTTTCCCAAAAATGTCAACCAGTTCTTTTGAATTTCAAATCAAAAGTTCGGAACAAATTTGAAACCACACAAATCCATCCAAAATCGCACCACGTGATCTCCTAACCCCCTCACCCCAAATCCTAAATTGAAATACCTCAAATCCATTTTGAACCTCTCGACTCTTCGATCTAGGCTTTTCACAGTTTCAATGCGATGCATGAAGGACTGTTGTTCACTAAGCTAAGTTTTCTGACTTCTTTTCTTTTAATTTTAATTTCTATTACCTTTTCTATAAGTTAATAGGAGCATAGATAGGTTTATCTTAGAATTACAATATTCGTTCATTTGTTGTTAAGCCAAAGTAAGCTTTATATTCTTTTTTTTGTTTAGTTTAATCAGTCACTTTAGGTTTTGTTGTTTAAATTTTGATTATTTGTGATAAGTTGTTAAATTTTGATTCTGTCTATTTAGTGCATAATTTTGGGTTTAATTCTTCTCCATCTGCTTCGTTTTTCTATTTGGTAGTGTATCTGATTTCACTAGTTAGTCAACGGAGTTTCGTTTATTTTGATTTTATTGGTACTAATTGCTAGTTCACCAACTACCCTGATTGATCAGAGTTAATATGATTAGTCAAATTTGGTTTGGATATAGCTGATTAGGCCACTACTTGATCAATCAATTTTGTTTAAAATTAAGGACAGTTATAAAATTGAGCTTGGGTGATTTGATAATTCTTGTTGAATGCGGGGTAGTGTGGGAATTCCTAGCTAGAACATGATGCTATAGTTAAATATAGAACATTCTAGAGTTGGGTTCAAAGGTGAAATTTAGGTTTTGATTGATATAACTTGGCTAGCAAGTAAAGAATTGAGGGACTAGCTAATAAAATCTGAAAAGTTAAAACGACTAAAGGTAAAGAATAAATGATGAACTTTGCCCTAGCTTACTTGCCTATAAAGGCATAGATATCTTGAATGAAAAAGCACGAAAAACATCCTCTAAAAAATCCTTCAGAATCAGTCCCAAATACAAGAGCAGAAACTCAAAATAGTAGATTTGATTCTACGGAAATCTGCTGAAAATTTGAAAACACAAAAAGAAAAAGGGGCAAAAACTACTATTCCATTAGCATCAACCACTTTTGAACTTATCCTAAATTCATTTGTGTTAAAGCTGGATATATCCTGGTTTATTTTTTAGAAAAAACTCGCTGTTTGTTCATGGGTTTCAAGTATGGTTTATTGCTGCATCTGTTGATGGATTTAGTTGCTCTTATTGTTTCCTTATTACCTACTCATAGGTGATTTTATTCCTTAACTCAGGTACCTCTCCTACTCATGCTCCGTTGAATAACACGATTTAAGAATGGAATGAAGACTGTCCTTGATTTCCCCTATTCAGCTCTGTTTTAATTAGTTTGCTGCAGTTTTTGTTATTCTTCTTCATCATCTAGTAGTTGATATATAATTGAAACACGTAGTTATTATATTAGGAACTAGTTTTTTTGTATTATAACTTTTTGGATTGTATGGACGATTATTCTCAGACTTATGCGAACACTATGATTGATATGCTAGCTGTAGTTAAATTCAATTTAAATTATTCAAATAGTAGTATTTTAAATCTCAGGAAGACTGCTTGTCATAAACTTCAGTACTAGAATTCCATTTCAAATTTATAATGTTGATGATGTTCATGAATGAAATCTAAATGACTATCAGGCGTTTCGATCAAGTACTAATCCCCCATTTGTGTTTAAATTGCCTTGCAAATGAAGCTCATCTTACTTCGAAGTAAAAAATGTGATTAAGTCTTCAAAATCGGGCACTATTAAACAACTGGTTTGCATGAATTAGTTTCAATTAGGCCCATGACATTTGGGCTGTGAAATTATACAAATTTCCCGGTCTAATTGCATGTTAGACAGTTTTGGATTCGTTAATTCCAGGATAGATACGTACGCTGCTGGGCCGATATTGAAGCCCAATCTCAAATCGAATGTACTCTGGGGCTTATTTTGGAGCCCCAGTCGCTGAAAACCTGACCCTCACCGGACAAGCTTCCAAATTAAAAGATTAAAATATTTGTTTAAATGTGGGCATTACGTTAAGTAGAGAATTCAAATTAAGGGGTATTTCCCCCCCTTGTTTGAACTCGGACTTGAACTTGAAGCCCAAGTTCCAATATTAATTAACTAGGTCCTTTAGAGACAAATTCGATAGAAAATTCTAGTTTTCTTTAGACTGGCCTTTAAATAATAAAATGAGGTGTGTTGTGCTAAATAAAAATCATAAATAGTGTGGCCCTCTATAAATTCTTAAATTATAATATTTAAAAAATTGGGACATGCCGTTTTGCTAACTTCACGGCTTCTCGCAAAGATAATAATATGTTAGTCGCTTTAGGAGCGTCTATTAATAATTTAACTTTCCTAAAACACAGTTGTGCATTTCAAGTGACCCAAATCCGAATCCCAAAACTTTGTATAAAATGTGTTTCGGATCCGGGTGCATTTCATTTGACGCGATACGAAGACATGTTATAAACGATGTTCACGTTCCAAAAACTTAATTAAAAGCGGTAAATAATTTTAAATTGCACTATAGGATGAACATGCATAAAATAAGAATTTTAGCCAATTATAATAGTATAAGCGACCGTGCTAGAACCATGGGATCCGTGGATGCCTAACACCTTCCCTCGAGTAAACAAAATTCCTTACTAAGAATTTCTAATTTGCAGACTCCATTTGGGCCGAGGAATTTCCTCGATTTGGGATTCTAAACAAACCAGTGACTTAGGACACCAAAAGCCAAATCAATCCCAAGTTGCGACTCTAAATAATTAAAAAATCCCATTTTGAATAATGTCACTTTATTTGGAAAAACTCCCTTATACGTTTGTCCTTCAGGGTAGGCGTGTAAAAAGGAGGTGTGACAGCTCTGGTGACTCTGCTTGGGAGACCAGAACCCAGAATCTCTTGTTCAGGGTTTAAGAATTCGAGCTTAAAATAACAATTATACGTGGCTTTTCTGATTTTCGTACATGTTCCACGCTATATGTGCTAAGTGTTTACTGCTTTGATATTGGATGAATCCTTCCTCTCTCTAAGCAGTAAACACTTAGCACATATAGAGTCTCTTCTGTTTAGAGGAAGGATTCATCATGTTCACCATGATGTATAAAACTTTGATATCATCCTGATGCATATTACGTGCTACTTGTGCATTTATTTGCATTGGATTTGCATGTCGATTGGCTTGTGAACAAGGAGAGGAAATTGAGAAAAATGGCGGTATTATTACTAATTGAGAGTATTCACCTGTTTCGGAATACCAATGTTCAAATAGTACCGAAATGCTGTCGGATTTTTTTAAAAAAAATAAGAAAAATGAGACTTTTTTAACAAATTGGGTTTGACAAATATGTTGCCCGAACTACGCCTGGTTTGATTCTCACCAGGTGTGAGATACGTAGGCAACCCCTCATCGGGTCCAACGTCCCTTTTGCAAAAATAGCCAAAAATTGTCAAAGTTTTAATTATTGTCCTAAATAAATCAGGTGATGTCATTCTTGTTAAAACAAGACGAGTGTCCCCAAAAGGACACCGGAAGGCTGCTTTTGCAAGAACAGCCGTCCTGAGTCATTTTTAAATGGTTTGCGGGCATAGCCTTAAAATCATCGTCTCAGAAGTGTTGAAAGTTCGTATCGGCAAAACTAAGTCTTTATTTTCCTAAATAAAGAAATTTTTGAAAAAATAGCCGTTTTTCTATTTTAGGACAAAATAAATCAATAAATCCCCTTTAAATAAATGTGCAGGATGATTACCTCATACATCAAACCCTTCTCAGTCCTGAGTGAGATCCCTTTGCAGCACCACATGTGGTGGAATGACCTGGGAAAATGTAGCAGAGAAACCGTGTTCAAGATTTTGGGTGGTCTCGTCGGATTGTTAAACATCAAACCAAGAACAGATACCATTGAGCCATTGACACCATTCTGGGATCCAACCCGTAACGTATTCCGGTCTCAGAATTTGAGCTTACTCCCACATTAGAGGAGATTGCGGGATATGTAGGTTTTAATGGGAACATCAGGAGTAGATATCCATCGGCACCGAGACCAGTCACTATCCACATATTCTTGGACTTGTTGAGCATTCCTCGAGACATTCAAGATAAGCATCTATCAGAAGTGTGTTGCAAACTTCATTTCTTATATCACTGATATGGCAACCCGATAGGTTTTGAGGAACTCAATACCGGTTTGACACATGCCGGGAAAAAAAAACAAATTGGAGGCCCAGCGGGGATTGGCATTCATGGTAGCAATCCTGGGAATCGTGGTTTGTCTGAGAAAAGACGGTCAGAAAGACGTTGGCCTTGTAGGAATGTTAAAAGCTTCCATAAAGAAGCCTACTAGCACAGTGGTTCCTTTGATTGTGGCAGAAATGGATCGAGTCTTAACCATGTGCCAAGAGGGTATGAAATTCTTCTAGGGATGCAACCTGTTGCTACAACTGTGGATCCAAGAGCACATTTGTCATCGCATTGGGTACATGAACTATGGTCTGAGTGGGTTGAGTTGCATTGAAGAATTTTAGACCCACGTTACAGGTATTGAGTTCCCCAAGGGCACCGAGGCTTGGTTGTCATGCTTGAGATCTCTAATAGCGGGTAAAATTGAATGGGCGTTTGGATGGCTTCCGGCTACTAAGGTTGTATACACGTCAATAGAAGTGCCCTATATTCTTTTAATGGGCATTCGTACCATCCAACCCTAAGCTTCTTACCAAGTTATGCGACAACTAGGAAGATTCCAAATTGTACACGATGACGACGATCTGAGAAAATAAGTCATCGAATTAGGCCCAAAAGATGCCTTTCCCGAAGGAAGGATTCGCTAAATATGGAATGAATACAGATACCTGGAGCCTAAAACCATAGTGCAGGATCGGGATAATGGTGAAGTAGACCCCAAATACTTGGTTTGGTTCGGCAAAAGGTTTCCAATTCCTGAGAGGCCCGCCAAGAGACTGCATGTTCAACACTTTACTGACAAAACTCAGGTGCAATGGGATTGTTATCTTAATGAAAGGAGTATAGGGCCCGAATAAGAGCATTAGAAAAATAGGTTCAGGATCTCCAGTGTGAAAGTAGCTTGCAAGATGCGGCCGATGAAGGTGACATAAAGAAGTTGACCCAAGAAAATGAAGCCCTCAAGGCCCAAATCCAACAAATGAGAATAGATGCTAAAAACCAAGAGAGAAGTCAGTCCGACAATAGACTGATAAAAGGGCTAAAGAAACAAATCATAGAGTGTCAGGACAAGTTGGAGAAATCCAAGGGGAACGTGGTAATGCTTCGGGCATAATGGGCCAAGAAGACAGAAGAAAGAGCCTACTTTGTACAACAATTGAAAAGGAAGTATGAGGGGACCATTACTAGTATGAGGAGAAATATTAATGCCTCCGAATATAAAGTAGCCCGACAAGATAAAGAATTTCAGGCGAAGAGGGACCAATGTTACGCTAATCGCCGACATGGAAAAGGAAATAAAATTGTTGCGAGATCTCCACTTCCGTGACTCCCAGGTGATAGAAGCCTGTAACCAACAGATAAGCCGGCTACTCCAAGAAAAGGTCCGGATCAAGGAAAGAATTAGAGGCATCACAGATTATATCGTCATGAAATGTCATGCCAGTTAACAAATGGGTCGTGCCACCTTCTTTGCTATAGTAATGGTATTCGTTCGTCAAAGGATGAATGATTTAGAGCAGTTACAGAGGGGTTTTGCACGTAGGCCCTTGGTGATGCCAAATGACGCCCGCAGGCCCAGGATTTGAAGCTTTGATGTTCTCTTGACCTAGTTTTAGTCTTCGAGTATGTGTTTTGATCATTTCGAGTCTATTGTATAATTTTCGTTTTAGGAAAAGCAAATATTTTAGCATCTTTGTAATCTGTATTTTATTAATGAAAATTTGAAAATCCCAAAAAATTATCTCTTTACTTTTGCATTTATTTTTCTTATCTATGCTCGGTCTTATTCATGCGAGTCATGATACGTAGGGAATCTTTATAGGATTCGACCGTAACCTTAAAACGAAAGAAAGGCAACAAAAATATAAGAAAAAAATGGAAAAGAGAAAAAGAGAAAAGAAAAGAAAAGCCTGAGAGGAAAAAACAATAAGGAAAGAAATAAAAGAAGAACCGGAGAGGAAAAAAAAAGAAAAGGAAAGAAAGAGAAAAAAAGAGTGGAAATCAAAAGGAAAATGGAATAAAGCTGGGAAGACACATGCAACCATTGCAAACATGTAGACATGTGTTAACTGTATAGGCGCATCACACCCCCAATGTGCGATTCGCTATCTGTTATTTGTCTCAAACTAACCGATTTTTTGCTGTATTTCCAGCTTAGGTTTTTAGAAACGGTGGTTGGTTTGTGGTAAGCTAGCATCACATCGGTATTTTAACAGATCAAAAGTAAGAACACAAATGTTGTCTGAAATGACTTTGCCGACAGTTCCCGCCTCAGAAGATAGCCTAATTGCAGGCATCCCGGCCTCTGAATCTGCGGCAGCTAAGGAAAACAAGATCCTACGCCTTAGGATCATGGAGATCTGGGATGCATGGACGAATGGAAAAGAGCCTCCAATAACCATCCCTGGATTCCCTGAACTCCTCCCAAGATCGGGGGTACTTCCACTATTCGCATTAGCCATCCAAACATCCTATTGGGACAGCCCACCATATCGGCTAATATTGATGGTGCACCTTCTACAGTCCGCCTCAGGTGTTTATATTCAGCGGAGTCCCCAATATCTTTGCAGCTCCCCCGTGTGCAGCTACCACACAGCCCGCAGTGCCTAGACCCACGTTTGATTCATCGTCCTTTACATTTCAAACCCCCACTTACCAAACTGAGCCTCCTCCTACCCCACCTACACTTTTCTCAACCACCATATGAGCTTAAACAAGTATAAGATAAAACTTCCAAAGTTCTTGAACAAGATAAGATGGAAAAAAGAATCAGGAGCCTTGAGTAGAGCTTAAAGAATATATAGGGCTTGAGGGTGCAAAAGAGTGTTTCTTATACAGATCTGTGCATGTTCCCACATGTGCACCTACCTATGGGATTTAAAACACCAAATTTCGAAAATTATGATGGTCATGGCGATCCCATTTCTCACCTAAAGAAGTATTGCAACCATTTGCGTGAGGCGGGCGGAAAAGAAGAGTTGTTGATGGCGTACATCGGAGAAAGCTTAGTAGGCATTGCTTTAGAGTGCTATACGGACCAAGAAGTATCACGATGGCACATTTGGGATGATCTTGTCAGAGATTTTGTAAGGAAATTTCAATACAACATCGACATCGCACCCGACATGAATTCTTCGGCAAATTTAAAGAAGAAGCCTTCAGAGAGTTTTAGAGAATATGCTATTAAGTGGCGCGAAAGGGCATCGAGGGTGAAGCCACCCATGGATGAAATAGAAATGGTCACTGTTTTTCTCCAGGCCCAGGAAGCGGATTACTTTCAAAACATGATATCGTCCATGGGTAAGCCTTTTGCAGAAGCAATCAAGATTGGCGAAATGGTAGAAAATGATTTGAAAATGGGAAGGATTTTGAGTCAATCAGCCATCAGAGCAACTTCCCAGGCCATCCAAGGCAGGGCAGGAGATGTTGCAAGGAATAAAAAGAAAGAAGAAACCTCGATTGTGGTATCAGGTATGAGAAGGCATCATGCTCCTATGCCCATATTATCAGGAAGAACCCCTCAATACTATTATCCTCACCAAGACATGCCTTATGCTCCCCAGCCTTATGTGATTATGAGCACCAACCATTTTGCACGACCGCAGCAGCAGGTTAACAGGAACAAGGTTCCGAGAAATCAGCCTCCCCAAAACCACTATAATCTCCGCCCTCCTCAAAACAACTTCCGTCCCTGGGAGCCACCCAGAAGGCAAAACTTTACGCCAATCGGGGAGTCCTATTCAAGATTGTTCCCAAAACTTGTCCCGTTGGGTCTATTACAGCCTGTGCCTCCGAACAGACAAAACCCTAAATCACCTTCTTACCCACTGGGTGTCCGGTGTGCTTATCATTCAAGGGATGAAGGCCATGACACAGAAAATTGCTGGACTCTGAAGCGAGCTATGGAAGATCTAATAGACCAAAAGAAAATATTGTTGAGGAATGAAGATTTCTCGAATGTAACTAACAACCTGTTGCTGGCCCATAACAACGGACTAGTAATCGGGATGATTTACGAGGACAAAGAATTTGACCCAGCTTTGAAAGACATAATTGCTATTGCTAACGTAGATAGAAAACAAAGAGCTGCCTCGAAGAAAGCTGAATAGGAAAATAAGAATAAAACCACGCACCCTGAAATTTAAAGGAAGTAGGAGGTTAAAACTGAGGCGACACCTATCAAGATACTGTCCTTTATCTCCCACAAGGTCGTCTGAAAAAAAAGTTGAATCTCAGTCCCCCAAAGAGATTTGAGTCAAATAGGACTACTCAGATATACATGCCCAAAGGAATCTATGTGGCCGGGTGCCAACTAATCCACCAAGGCTGAGTGAGCCCGTGGTGGTTGGTCGTGCACCTCAGAGGCCTGTGACAGACCCATATGCAGTCCTTTGGAACTATCATGAAACGATGTTGACATGCAAAGGTAAAGAAATCATGGGAGAAACTCAAGAAAGTTACCCTCTAAAGAAATACTCTGACTCAGAGGAAGTAAACAGCGCCGCCAAGAAGCGATTCCCGCCCAAGAAGCCAGTAAGCGCCGATGAGTCACAAATTTTATTGTCAAAGATGAAAATTTCGTACTATGAAGTAGTGGACCAGCTTCGGAAGTCCCCTGAACAAGTCTCCTTACTATCCTTGTTGATGGATTCTCCTGAGCACCAGAAGGTACTGGCCGAAACACTCAATGAAGCCAATGTATCATCTCAGACTTTTGTGGAACAATTGGAAAGGATGGCAGAAAGATTCTTTGGTGTCAGTCAGATCACATTCAGTAAAAATGATTTGCCTCCAGAAGGATCCACCCACAACAAAGCCTTGCATCTAACTGTCAAATCCAAAGGCTACTACATCAATAGCGTAATGGTAGATTGAGGCTTCGGGAGGGACATATGCCCACTTTAAACATTATAGAGAATGGAAATCGGGACGAAGAGGATTTGCCCCAATAATGTATGTGTTCGAGCTTTCAATGGAATTAAAAGAGATATAATCGGAGAGATTGATCTGGTCATGACCATTGGTCTAGTGGATTTATAGGTAACCTTTCAAGTGTTAGATATAGACACGTCATACAATTACCTCCTAGGAAGGCCATGGATTCACGAGGCAAAGCTATGTAGAAACTCTGCATCAGATGTTGAAATTTGAACATGCGAACCAAGAAATTGTGGTCCATGGTGAAGATGAACAGTCAATTTATCACGATTTCTCTATCCCCTGCCTCGAAGCTAAAGAAGGTAGTGAGCATATAGTCTATCAAGCTTTCGAAATTGTGGTAGATGATCAGCATGAAGAAGGCAAACCATTTCCCCAACCTTTCCTCTCTAATGCCTCAATCATGGTGGCTAGAGAAATGATACGTCAAGGATTCAAATCGAGAAAGGGACTCGTAAGGTCTTTACAACGATAGCTGAGCTAATTGCTTTGCCCACTACAGAGAAGTTTTTTGGGTTAGGCTTCCACCCGACACCAGAGGATGTAACCTGGGAAAACTGTAGAAAATGTGATGGATACGCTTTGCCTAAACCTCTACCGCACTTGTATGAAACATTTGTGAAGCCAAAGTACAATGAGGAGGAAGAATATGAGACCTTTACCACTAAAGAAATCAAGGAAATATGTGGCCCATGAGGGAACTATTGTACGAATCCCATATGGTAGAGCTGGGAGAAGTCTCGAGCACCGCTGAGGTGTTATACATGGGACCAGATGCCAATTTGCAAAATTTGAAGGCTATGCCATTCCCAATCAGGGGGGAGACCCAGTAGTCCTGTCTTGCCATCTTTTCTGCATCAGGAGTTATCTCAAGGTGTAACTTGGGTGTTTTTTCTTTAAGTGTTTTTGTCCTTTGAATTTTTTTCCAAATGTAAACCCCGTTATCTTACAGTTCCAAAGAAATGAAATCAATATTTCATCCTCTATATTCCTTTATTCTTTTTTATTCTTGTTGTTTTCCTTTTATTCATTTCTTTCAGTTCTAATAATGCGGCTTTTCATAACATGACAGGCTCGCAAATTTCGTGTCCCGATCCAAACATGCCGCCTAATTTTGCAATAATGAACCAAGAACTGGAGTATGATAAAGAAGAGGCTTTTAGGTAAATTAATCGAGAACTAGAAAATATCAAAAATAAACCTAATCCAAATCTAAATGATACCAAACCGGTTAACTTGGGTGGTCCCGGTGAAACCAGGGAAACCAAAATATGCATCCATACAAAAGAGAAAACCTGGGACGCACTAATCCAACTCTTGTTTGAATTCAAAGATGTGTTTGCTTGGTCATACAATGATATGCCAGGGATGAGTGTTGATTTGGCTGTTCATAAATTGCCTACCTACCCCGAATGCCCTCCAATCAAACAAAAACAGAAATAGTTCAAGCCTGATATCAGTGAAAAGATCAAAGAAGAAATCACAAAACAGTTGGGGGCGGGAGTAAACCGAGTAGTCCGATACACCACATGGCTGGCCAATGTAGTCTCGGTGCCGAAGAAAGATGGGAAAAACCCGAATGTGTGTGGACTACAGAGATTTGAATAAGGCAACTCCCAAAGACAATTTCCCTTTGCCCAATATCCACATCTTTGTTGATAACTACACCAAACACGAGATACAGCTTTTCGTGGACTTCTACGTAGGATATCACCAGGTGTTGATGGATGAGGAGGATGCCGAGAAAACTGCTTTCACCACGCCTTGGGGTACTTATTGCTACAGGGTTATGCCTTTCGGTTTGAAGAATACTGGGGCAACGTATATGAGAGCCATGACCAGTATCTTCCACAATGTGATCCATCAGAAGATAGAAATATATGTTGATGACGTGATTATCAAGTTCAAGACTCAAGGTGATCGAGCAAGCTCCTGGGGTTCATAGTCAGCCGGAGGGGTATTGAGTTTTATCCAACAATGATAAAATCCTTTCGACATCCACCTCCTCCATAAAGCAAGAAGAATGTATAAGCTTGCTGGGGATACTGAATTACATTAGACGATTCATCGTCCAGTTGACTTCTACATGCGAGCCTATATTCAGGTTGTTAAAAAAGGATGCAACAATAAAATGGATGGATGAGTGTCAAGAGGCTTTTGACAATATTAAAGATTACATGTCTAATCCACCAGTCTTGGTCCCGCCGGAGCCAGGAAGGCCATTATTTCTATATCTGACGGTCCTGGAGAACTCTTTTGGATGCATTCTCAAGTAGCATAATATCACTTGAAAGAAGTAACATGTCATCTATTACCTGAGAAAGAAGTTTACCCGTTACGAGGCCAAATACACCTTGTTAGAAAGAACTTGTTGTGCCTTAACTTGGGTGGATCAGAAACTGAGGCATTACCTGCAAGCCCACACCACCTACCTCATAACTAGGCTAGACCCTTTGAAGTACATATTTCAAAAACCGGTGCCTACGGGGAAATTGGCAAAATGGCAAATCCTGCTCACCGAGTTCAATATAGTCTATGTCACTCACACAGCAAAGAAGGCCCAAGCATTAGCAAATCATCTAGCCGAGAACCCGGTTGTTGATGAACACTAACCCTTGAATACCTATTTCCCGGACGAAGAGGTGAATTCGGTGGAGATAACGGCTTGGAAAATGTTCTTCGATGGAGCGGTAAATGCAAAAGGTGTAGGAATTAGGGTAATCATAATATTATCCAGTGGTCAACACTACCCAGCCATGGCTCGGCTCTGGTTCTTCTGCACAAACAACATAGCTGAATATGAAGCCTGCATCATGGGCATGAATATGGTTATCGACCAAGACGTCGAGGAACTATTAATCATGGGGGATTCAAATCTAATTATCCGGCAAGCCTAAAGTGATTGGGAAACTCGAGATATCAAACTCATCCTTTATCGATAGCATGTAAAGGATCTCAGCAAACGGTTCAAGTTGGTACAGTTCAGGTACATTCCTCGCTGTCATAATGAGTTAGTTGACGCACTCTCTACTTTGGCCTCTATGTTTCCTTACCCCGATAAGGCCTACATCGATCCCTTGGAAATCAAAATTAGGGAATGGCATAGGTACTGTAATATGACCGAGGCAGAACCCAGCACTCAGCCATGGTATTATGATATCAAGAGATTTCTGGAAACACAAGAATATCCCGAGCAGTCCACTGGGGATTAAAAGAGAACCATCAGTGGGCATGCGAGTGGTTTCTTCTTGAGCGGTGATATCTTGTATTAAAGGACCCCAGATCTCAACTTGCTAAGATGTGTTGATGACGAGGAAGCCGTAAAGATCATGTATAAAGTACATACGGGAGTGTGCTGGTCTTATATGAATAGGAATGTGTTGGCGAAGAAAATACTTCGGGCAGGGTACTACTGGATAACCATGGAGAAGGACTGCTTCAGCTTCATTCGGAAATGTCATCAATGTCAGGTGCACAGTGATCTGATTCATGCACCATCAACTGAATTGCACCCTATGTCAGCACCTTGGCCATTTGTTGGCTGGGGCATGGACGTCAATGCACCAATCGAGCCAAAAGACTCAAATGGACATTGATATATATCGGTTTCTATTGGCTACTTCACGAAGCGGGTTGAAGCCATCACGCATAAGTCATTCACCAAGAAAGTCGTGGTAGACTTTGTGCATTCCAACCTCATTTGCCGCTTCGGTATTCCTGCAACCATCATCACAGACAACGCTGCCAACTTGAATAGTCGCTTGATGGGAGAAATATGTGAACAATTCAAGATAACACATAGAAACTCCACTCCGTACCAGTGCCGCACAAGAAACTAACAAGAACATCAAGAAAATTCTTTAAAAAATGATTCAAATCCCAAGACAATGGAATAAAAACAACAAAAAACAAGGCATCCTAAGGAGGACACTGACCAGAATGCAATCTCACAGCAAAACAAGAATAAGTTTCAGCAGAGAGCAGCAGAACAGGAAGCAAAACATGTTGGGAAAGCTGCTGGAAGAGGGATTCAGAAAGTGCGAAGATATCCTCCCATCTCTACATCTAGTATTTACAGCGAGGAAGAAATTTTTCCAATTGAAGTAGTAAAGCAATCCACAATGACAAAACTGCAACATACTGCAGCAAATAAAGCAGGAAACAATACAGTTTCAAACAACCTTGTCAAAGAGTACGGGGAACCCTCAATTTAGAGCAACAAAAAGAAGAGCTGAGCTGGGATGCAGTATTCAGTAGTTTAAACTCTAATGCATCACTTTTTGATACAAGAAATAATGCTAAGGCAGAGCATTGTCAAAGGGAAAGAAGTTGGGACGGCAGGGTGATCGAAGATGTCAACATAAGGAGGCCCCCAATGCGAAAGGCAAAACAAAAACAGTTTGATCAAATGATACTTTCTAAATCCAAGAATAAAGTATGAAATTTGAAGAATTAATGAAAAATCGGGTGGAAGAAGACTTCATACTACAAATCAAATTTTTCACAACAACAGAGAAAAAAGGGAACCTTTATGGTTTCCTCATCTTTTTATTTTACCATCACATTAGTATAATTCTATGTAATATCATCACAGAATATGTTATAAACTCTGTGATGATCAGTCATTTCTTAGTGCTTGCGAGTTCCTTCTTTTTAAATGCTTGCTAATCCAGGAGGCCTTTGCCTCAATAGGATAGCTAAGGTAAGGTCTATGCCGGCAGTGTTATATGGGAAACATTACCGGCGTAATCCCCCTTATTTTATTTCTCCTATTTGTTGTAATTTTCCTTTCCTTTTTACTAATAAAATAAAAACCCTAGGCAATTGCCTAGTGGACCAAAAAAAAAAAAAGAAAACGCTGTCTATTATATTGCTTGAATATCGCACCATAGTGCGCACTTCGGTAGGATCAACCCCATAGTTATTGGTTTATGGAACTAAAGTTGTTATACCCGTAGAATTCGAAATTCCATCGCTCCGAATAAATCGTCGAAGTAAAAATTAAGGATAGTGAGTGGGTCAAGACTCGGCTGGAACAGTTGTCGATAATCGATGAAAAACAAATGGTCACGGTTTATCACGGGCAGTTGTACCAACAAAAAATGGCCCGCGTTTATAACGCGAGGGTACGCCCCAGGAACTTTGAGGTTGTACAGCTTGTATTGAGGCGCATTCTCCCACACCATCAGGAAGCTCAAGGGAAATTTTCTCTTAACTGGAAAGGCCCATACATTATCAGAAAGATACTGCCCAAAGGAGCATTGTACCTGAGCGACATTGAAATGAACGATCTCGAGGCAGCAGTGAATGCATACGTAGTGAAAAGGTACTACGTCTAATCTCCATACAGCAATGATTCAGTCTGGTTGAAATGATGAATGCCTTTCTTTCCCGCTACCCTGAACACTATCAATCCTTCGCAAACCCTTTGAGGTGGTTACGTTTCTTTGATCGCCCTCTTTGGAACCCGGAAGGGATACTGGAAAAAATAAGAAGAAGAAAGAAAAGAAAAATTGAAAAATTATGAAAAAAAGGGAAGAAAAATACAAAACAAAACAAATTAGTTTAGGAAGAAACTTCCTGAACTACATCTGACTTGATTCTGAAAGGATACGTAGGCAGCCTATCTTGAGGTTCAGTCACACCAAAACAAAAATCCCAACTCCCCAAAAATGGAAAATTAGGGCAGATGATGTAATGGTTCGACCATGAACCCACCCAAAATAGTTCCAAAGTTGTAGTTCCATCCAAACTCCTTTTTATCCCAAAAACCTAGCCTAGTTCCTTCCAATCGATTGGAAAATGCAGGGGAACGACAAATGCCATTGTTAGGATTTGATACATTTCAAATTGAGAGAAATAAAATTAGAAAGTCTTATCATTGAAAACCTTCAAGCTCCATAAGGCGATGGTAAGTAGAGAAATTGAAAATGAGAGAGTTCGCTTAGTGAAAACTCGTAAAGAGCACTATCGCCGACGTTGAGGAGAAGATGAGAGAGGTGGATTGGCGGAAACCCCCAAACGGCGCTGTTGGCCGAGAAGAAGACACCTTGCCATAATAAAAGTCCTGCCATGGTTCCCTGGCTTTGAAATGTTGAAATACGGTCCACAAGATATTGGAAATGTTATACGGGTCAGGCATCCAGTCCGAAAAGCATGTCACGTTCATTTTAAGTCAGCATGCACACCCTCAGATAAGTCTTTCTTTTTCCCCGAAAGGATGCTTCTCTTTACACCCATATGTTTGTTTTGTATAATTCTTCCTCGAAACCCTTTCGTTTTAACTTTGATTCCATGACTATTCCACAAGAAAAGGTGGCAAGATTGGTTTCACACAGCTCGTCTGACAAGGACTAAAGAAAATACCCAGTCTCAGCGGGCGCATCTAGCCAATCCCGCCTGGCCATGATGGTTGATGCTTCAGAAGCAGAAAAGGGTTGAGTCAAATGCCCACAAAATCAAATGAAGTTAAAGGGTT
Source organism: Nicotiana benthamiana (assembly GCA_034376525.1). Lineage (NCBI taxonomy): Eukaryota > Viridiplantae > Streptophyta > Magnoliopsida > Solanales > Solanaceae > Nicotiana > Nicotiana benthamiana. The sequence goes on from CM067330.1 coordinate 79,264,410, forward strand.
GAGTCCCAAAGGGTGTCACACCTCCTTTTTACACAGCTACCCTGAAGGATAAACATATAAAGTAGTTTTTCGAATTAAAGTGACATTTTTTGAAATGGGATTATTTATTTAGAGTCGCCACTTGGATAAGTTGGGCTTTTGGTGTCCCAAGTCACCGGTTTATTTAGAACCCCAAATGAAGGAAATTTTCCAACTTCCCAAATGGTGTCTGCGAACCAAAAATTCTAAGTAAGGAATTATGTTGACCCGAGGGAAGGTGTTAGGCCCCCCGCGATCCCGTTGTTCTAGCATAGTCGCTTAAACTATTTCAATCGGCTAAAATTCTAATTTTTATACATGTTCATCATATAGTGCAATTTTACGATATTTTTTACCGCTTTTCATATTTGTTTAAAGAAAATTCCAGTATCATTAAAAATATGCCGCGAACCACGTCACATAACTGCACCTGCATTTGGAATATTTCAACTTTATCGAGATTTGGATTTGGGCCACATAAATGTGCACCCGTACTTAGGAAGATAAAACTATTAAAGACGCGCATAAAAGCGACTAGCGTGTTATTATATTTGTGGGAAGCCGTGAAGCTCGCTAAACGGCATGTGCCAAATTCTAAGTATTTTGTATTAATATTTAGAGAGGGCCACGAAATTTATGAGTATCGTTCGGAGTGGTGCACTTCGCTTTATTATTTTAAAGGCCAATCCTAAAGCAAACTATGATTTCTACAAGGTTTATCACTAATTTAAATTAATTATTTTTCAACTTGATCTTGCTACCCAACTCGAAAGCCCAAAGTGAAATTAAAATCAACGTTGTGACTATGTATTCTAGCTTCAGTATATTGGGCTACCAGCTCAAGAAGAAAACTCGTTTAGTTTTCACAAGGAGTTGTTTTGCAAAATACATTAGCCTGAATGGGTTGTTGATAAAGTCCCTAGCAGTTGGGCTCTTAAATGAGACCATATTTCATCTTTGAGACATTCAATAACACCAGTTATAAACACACTGAACAAATGATTTGATTTGTAAAAAAACAACCAGAATTATTCAGATCACAAGTGAGACTCCAATTGACTTCCAACTCCATCACGTTATTCAACTCATGGGTATAACGACATACTTAATCCGGAATTCGATAATAATGAAAGTACTTAATGAAATTTCAAACTAACATATGGCCAAACTAATATGAATTATGGTCGAATCCTAGTATTCATATTATAACATGCATGTAGTGAATGAATTCCAAATTAGTAACCTAAAATAACAACAACAATCCATACAGTCTCGTTAATACACTTCATATAAAGTTCAAGTGACTATGAACGAAAGTTGCACTAATGTTAAGGTAAAATCTCAGGAGACAGGGACAACTTTGACTTCAAGTCTCTTTTCAATTGCACCATTCATTAGACTCAATGTCACATCCTTTGAGAAAGAGAAATACCTGGCAATTAGAATACAAAGGAAGAATGGAGAATCAGCAGCAGTACACAGTGATCAGCAACAAAATCAAAGGCAACACAGCAATAAGATCAGCTTGATAACCAGATCCATCCAAAATAAAACACACACACAGCCTTTGAATGACCTTAGAAACACTCGAAACCCAACCAGGGAAATTCTAGAAAATCTCAGCAATAAAAATCCAGCTAAGTAATGCAAACTCAAAACCATCATCTGGAAATAGCTTGATACTCAATGTAATAGTATTTGTTTTGAACTTTCTGTTGGTTTTGAAGCCCTAAATGACTATTTTTTTTTATTTTTTCAGAGGAAAAACTCTAAAGTATCCAGAATAAATAGCATTTCTGAGTTTCGCTTTGAAATAGAATTGCAGGAATTGAAATTTGGAATATTTCAGCTACTGGACCTTTTAAGAATATTTTAGGACTTTTAAACTTCAAAAGCTTCTGGGAATGTTTTAATAAGAAATTTCAGACTTTCAAAACTTGTTAATGAAGGCACTAGCGTGCCCTTTTATAGCCAAAGCTTAGGGCAACCCTCTTATTTTGTTTTAACCATCAGTCCTTTTCCTATTTTCATAGTTTACTCACTTAGTTCTTTATTTCTTAGCTTGTTGGCCAAGTTACTGCATTGCTATCTCAAAAATCTGATTGGAACCCCACCTACAATGTTCTCGGGGTTTCAAAATCAGTTGTATGTGAGATTCCTTTTAACCAAACCCTATACTACCCTTCAAGTCTACTAATATTACCATTTTTACCAAACTACTCTCAAAAAATGATTATTTTATCTTGCACTAACCAAAACTAAACATCTATATCAAAGCAAACTAACATCAAATAACATCAGAGATTAGGAATTACCAAAAATTAAAATCAATGAAACTTAGAGGTACAAAAATTACCAAGACTATACTAAGCAGACTCAAAATTACATTTAATTACTCTAAAACAAAAACAAAATCAAGTTCAATTAAGCAGACTAAAGAAATGCATAATCAGAGATTTTGGAACTAAACATATAAATTTCTAACTAAACTAAAAAAGAATCTAACAATTGTTCTTCAGACCTTATATTTAAGATTCGTGTATGAAATAAACATATAACATTAATTTAAAATCACCCGAACACTTGAAAACCCAAACAGATTGAAGTTCTTCAGACCTTATTTTTACGATTCGTGGGATTCCACTTAGATTTGAAGGATTCTGGCTTGAAATTAGGAAGGAGGAGGTCGAGGAGAGCTTGGGTGTGATTTTGGGGCTATTTGGAGGCATTAGGGTTTTGGGTCGGAACTTCGATTTGAAATTCGAGGAGAATCAATGAGATTCAAAGAAATTCAGTTAGGTATTGGGGATGAGGGAGGCTAAGGGAGTATAAGGTGTATTTATGGGGTCCATTCGAGCCGGCACCGCCATAGACGGTGGAGCAGCCGCTCCTTTGAACGAACATTCGAGGAGTTTGGTCGAGGTTTGAAGATTGATTCTTGGGGGGGTTGGAAGTAGGAGGAGACGAGGAGCAGACGGTGTTAATTTGGGTGGATTTGGAGCAACAGAGCCGGGGGCTGCAATTTCCGGCCGGCGGCGGACGGTGGAGGGGCTGTGGTATCGCGGTGATGTTACACCGGTGTGATTAGGGTTAACGTGGACAAGATACGAGGTTTTTTGGGCAAAGGTGGTGATATAAGACATTTATAAAGTGTAACATTCTCACATTTTGATCGTCTGATTAAGATCAATCACATTTTGTATTTTAATGAATTATATTAATTAAAAATGCACAAAAATACAAACAAAAACACAAAAACCACGCAATTAATTCCTAAAAATTCAAATAATAAAAGAAAAATCCTAATGTTATGGATTCTATAGGAACATTTCTAGCGACGCAAAAATCACGTTCTCAGAGAGGGCTAATTGTCTAGACAAAATTTCAAAAGCCAAGATACCCAAAGGTTCTAAAAATGGAATTTGGGGCAAAAAAATCACAACCAAAAGGCCTACAAAGGCGAAATAAATCTGAAAGATGAAGTCCCACAAGGCGAAGCTTTGAAAGTTTGAGGTATTCTCAATAGAAACGAGGCCAGGATCAAGCGATCAAGGCCACAAAACCAACCACCGCTTCAAACTAACAATCGTGCTTTGTTTGAAAATATGAAACATGTGTAATCCAGAGCAATGGAAAAAGTAGTAGATGCAACCAAAGGAAATGCGCGAGAGCTAGGAATAGCCTTGCAACAATGATCAACAAAAAGGGAAGTTCTCCTTAAATCCTTTCCCGTAGGTTTCATAAGCAAAAGTAGAAAAGGAGAATCACACAAGTCATGGTAGCATAGGACCCCCGATCCTTAACTCCATCCCTCGAAATCTAGGACCACATTCCCTAGTTATCCCCAGCATAACCTGTGGACCTCCCCTGCATAACCCGAGGACCATCTTCCTTCGTCCCCAGCATAACCTGTAGACTTCCCCGGCATAAACCGAGGGCCATTTTTATTCCGTCCCTAGCATAACCTAAGGGTCGCTTCCTTCTTCTCTTCCCCGGCATAACTCGAGGATGGTTTCCTTTTCTCCCCGGCATTACTTGTGGACCTCCCCGGCATAACACGAGGATCATTTTCCCTATATCTAAAGCATAACCTGAGGACCCCTTTCCTGTCATTCCCCAGCATAACTAGAGGATTCCTTTCTTTCACTCCCCGGCATAACCCGAAGGTTATTTTTTCTCTTCCCCGGCATAACCCGAGGATGGTTTCCTTTTCTCCCCAGTATAACTTGTGGATCTCCCAAGCATAACTCGAGGATCACTTTTCCAATATCCCCAGCATAACCTCAGAACCCCTTTCCTTTCAATCCCTAGCATAACCTAAGGACTCCTTTCTTTTACTCCCCGACATAACCCGATGGTTCTTTTTTCTCTATCCCCGGCATAACCCGAGGACCATTTTCCTTATATCCCCAGCATAACCTGAGGGACTTTTTCTTTATTCATTCCCCAGCATAACCTGAAGACTCCTTTCTTTCATTCCTTGGCATAACCTGAAGGTTCTTTTCTCTCAATCCCTAGCATAACCTGAGGGTCGTTTTCCTTTCTCCCCAGCATAACCTAAGGGTATTTTTCCTTTCACCCCAGCATAACCTGAGGGTCGTTTTCTTTTCTTCCTAGCATAACCTGAAGTTCAATTTCCTTTCCCAAAATAACTTGTGGACCTCCCCGGCATAACCCAAGGGTTATTTTCCTTTTATCCCCAGCATAGCCTGGAGTCCTTTTAGGTATTGGCATTCATTCAAAAATTTGCGGACTGTTTCCTTGGGGAACTGACCGTCAGGTCCAATCTCAACTACCCAGATATTGAGATCCTCGTCTTTTAGCTCTGTTTGGCATCTCCCAAGTTGTCTCAGGACCCGATGCGAGGCATAAGGCTGGATGCTCCTAAGACCCATCAAAACGAAGTGAGGCTCCGTTGCCGGCATGTATATGATCTCGTCCAGAGATAACCATCCCAGCGTCCACTCTATTTGACCGGCAGTGGGGGACTGAAAACAAGATATACATCTTGTTACCCTTTCGGGCAAACTGAGCCCTTCAGCTCTTGTGTAATACTCTTCTATGCAAGTTTTCTTGTCGGACCCATAGCTCATAAATTGGGGACGATGCATAGATGCTCGGTCATCCACATTTGCAATAACATATTTCACCCCTCAAAAAAATCTTTCTCGGCCTTGCAAGCTGTGAGATCATGAAAGATCTCACCTATTATCATAGGTGCGAGTGTACACTGGGCTTGGGTGCGCAGCGTGCTGAAAACCCATGGTATTTTTATGTCGATTTTCCCGTCTTTACTGAGAAACACCAGAAGCCCTAGGAAAGCTACCATAAAAGCGAAATGTCTATGCTCTTCCCATTTGACGTGGTTTCCTTTGCTGCAGATTTTGTTCTCTGGATGGTTTAACCCCCATATATGACCATATCTGTTATACATTAATGAAAAAGTGCAAAACCCTGCCGCCAGGTTTGAGTCATGTACCACTCTGCTTATCTTCAAGGTATCTAGGAATTTGTGCACTTCTAAAATTCTTGGAGCAACAAAATATTTGTGTCTCAAAGGAAGTTCTACATCTCCAATATACCCAGCTATTTCTTCTAAAATCGGGGTAAGTTCCAAATCTGAGAAGTGTAACACATTGTGTGCCGGGTCCCAACATGTGACCAATCCTCTTATGATGTCTCATCGGGGTACAATCTCAAATAACCCGGGAAAGCCCCCCAAATATTTCTTTACCTCGTCTTGCCCTTCTAATACCTAGATCATTCCACCACATCCGCAACTCCAAAGGGATTCTACTTACGAATGAAAATGGTTCGTTTTGGATTGTGCTCATCCTGCACATTTAGTAAGGCGAATTAGTAACTTATGACTTTATTCCTATTGACTTCAAAAAAAGACAATCAAAATTGACCCCTTTAATTTATGAGATTTATTTTCTAAAACCAAAAACCCAGCTTTGCAAATACAGCCTTTCAGCACTTCCGGAGGATGATATTAAGGTTGTGCCTGCTAACCGGTCAGAAATAAAATAAAACCCAAAGGTGGCTATTTGTGCAAAATGAGCGTTCCGGAATACCTTTCGGGAACATTCGGCTATTCTCGATAACGACAGCATCACCTGATTTATTAAGGACTGCAAATAAAAATTTGACATTTGATTAATCTTTGTTTTGGCTATTTTTGCAAAAGGGAGGTTGGACCTGATGGGGGTTTCCTACGTATCTCGCACTTCATGAGAATCAAACCGGCGTAGTTCGGGAAAAATAAAAACCAAAATGTGTTGAAAAAGCCTCTTGTTTTTTTTTCTTTTGTTTTTTCCTTCTTCTCTTTTTTCTTTTTCTTTTCAAAAATCCAACAGCATTTCGATGTTATTGGAGAATTGTTGTGCAAAATAAATAATTACTCTCATTCATCCCTAATACCGCTATTTTCTCAATTTTTTTCTTATTAACAAGCTGGTCAACATGCAAATTCAGAGCAAATATATGCGCAAGTAGCACATAATATGCATCAGGATGGTCTTTTCATTTTGGGTCACCTGTCCTAGACGGACCCAACCCACGTGTTGAGTCCCCTAAGTCAAATGCATATGATGCAGCCAAACACTCCTACTAGGGATCCGACATGAGGTTTTGTAATCCTACTTTCAGAACCGGGGTATTTTTCCTAGAATGTGTACCCGAGCGGACAACTCGAGTCGAGAGGAAGCTACGTACCGGGGACCCACAAGATCCTCCGGCTTAGTAACTTGTCCAAGCCTCTTTCTTATTTCAAGGTATGACACTAACAGAATAGGGAGTCTCGACCAGCGAGCACATCCACGAAGTTAAGAAGAGAACGGTTTCGCAACAGTTTATATACAATTCATCCAATATAAAAGTGGTAAAGCATTTAGCACATTAGGAAAATTAGAACAGCCAAATATAACAGTTATTTTAAGGTCGAATTCTTGAACCCTAAATAAGAGATTTTGGGTTCGAGGATCAATCTCCATTATCCCCAGCATAGTCGCCAGAGCTGTCACACCTACTTTTTACATTGCTACCCCAACGGATAAACGTATAAGGGAATTTTTCCAATTAAAGTGACATTATTTGAAATGGGATTATTTATTTAGAGTTGCCACTTGGGATAGGTTTGGCCTTTGGTGTCCCATGTCACCGGTTTATTTAGAATCCCAAATCAAGGAAACTTTTTGATTGCCCAAAAGAAGTCTGCTAACCAGATTTCTACGTAAGGAATTCTGTTGACCCGAGGAAAGGTGTTAGGCACCCCAGGATCCCGTAGTTCTAGCACGGTCGTTTAAACTATTACAATCGGCTAAAATTCTAATTTTTATACATGTTTATCCTATAGTATAATTTTAAGCTATTTTTTAACGTTTTTAATATTTGTTTAAAGAAAATTGCAATGTCGTTAAAACATACCGCGAACCACATCACATAAATGCACCCGCAATTTTTGGCATATTTCAACTTTATCGAGATTTGATTTGGGCCACATAAATGTGCACCCATACTTAGAAAGATAAAATTATTAAAGACGCGCCTAAAAGCGACTAACGTATTATTGTCTTTGGGTGAAGCCGTGAAAATTTGCTAAACGGCATGTCCCAAGTTCTAGGTATTTTGAATAAACATTTAAAGAGGGACACGCAATATATGGGTTCCGTTCGGTACGGCGCACCTCGTTTTATTATTTTAAAGGCCAATCCAAAAGTAAGTTATGACTTCTACAAGGTTTGTCTCTAATTTAAATTAATTATCTTTCAACTTGATCTTGCTACCCAACTCAAAAGCCCAACATTGTGACTATGCATTCTAGCATCAGTGTATTGGGCTATTGGCTCAAGAAGAAAACTCGTTTAGTTTCCACAAGGAGCTGTTTTGCAAAATACATTAGCCTGAATGGGCTGTTGATAAAGATCCTCGCAGTTGGGCTCCTAAATGAGCCCAGATCTCATCTTTGTGACATTCAATAGAATTTGTTATAAACACACAGAACAAATGATTTTTTTGGTAAAAAAGTAGTAAGAATTATTCAGATTACAAGCGGGACTCCATTTGAATTTCAACTTCATCACGTTATTCAACTCATGGTTATAACAACATACTTAATCCGGAATTCGATAATAATGAAAGTACTGAATGAAATTTCAAACTAACTCATGGACATACTAATATAAATTATGGTTGAATCCTGATATTCATATTTCAACTGGCATGTAGTGATTCAATTCCAAATTGGTAAGCTAAAATAACAACAACAATCCATACAGTCCCGTTAATACACTTAATATAAAGTTCAAGTGACTATGAACGAAAGTTGCACTAATGTTAAGGTAAAATCACAAGAGATAGGGAAAACTTTGACTTCAGGTCTGTTTCTGATTGCACCATTCATTCGACTCAATGTCACATCCTTTGGGAAAGAGAAATACTTGGCAATTAGAATACAAATGAAAAATGGAAAAGAGAAAAATCTATCCTCTAATAATGGCTTAGTAAAAATATAGTCGACGGAAGGCTCTTGGGTGAACAGTGAATGCCGATCACTGTTCATTTGAATTGCTATTCACCGACACTATTCACCGTCCGAAATACCGGATTTCGGTGGTGGATTATCCCAAATTTCGTGTCAAGACTTCCTCTTCACTCAACGATCAATCTCCAATTCATCTTTTTTTCATACATATAGCCAATCTTTCTAAATCTTAAATCTTGCGAGTCGAACTACTATTCATCCGATCTCAAATTCTAAGTCGGATTGTTGGAAGTGTATATTAACAGTCGTTCAACATACTCCATCAGAGTATAGGAATCGCTAAGGACTGCTGAAATAGCAAGTCAATAATCAGCAAGGGAAGATTTCGAACAGTTCTTTTTGATCAGTTTGGATTTAGATCAGATCGTGCTATTTTCTGTCTTCTTCGCGCGACAGAGAATGGATATGCTGAACTGAGTTTTGATCGATCTCATGGAAGCGTCGATCTCTCCCCAGCCTTGTGCTGTGGGAGAGGCTTCTTAAATAAACTCAGAAAAGCAAATCTGGAAATCGATCCAAAAATACATATGCATCTATGATTACTGGACAGCAAGTTGTCGAGAAAAATTCACAACTGGAGCTATGTCAAATTTCATTCGATCAAGATTTACCAACTGTGGAGTTTACAGTGGATGAAGTTAATTTATTCACAAAGGAGGAAGGCCTTCAACAAGCTGTGATAATAAAATTTTCATATGGAAAACCAAATCTTCAAGACTTGAGACAGATTCTTCCGAATCAATTTGGAGTCAAGGGAAGTTGTAATATCGGATAATTAGAATATCGTCACATTCCTGTAAGATTTGATTTGTTTGAAGATTTTTCCTAGGCGGTGTCAAGAACAAATGGTTATATACGATCTAAAGGAAGCGACTTCTTCTTTAGAACGTTCCCATGGACAATGGAGTTTAATCCGCGAGAGGAAACGCCAAAAGCTGTGGTATGGATTTCCTTACCAGATCTGCCTGCTAATCTTTTTGCCAAGAAATCACTTTTGTCCATCGCATCATCAGTAGGTAAACCTATTGCGGTCGATAAAGCAACAAAAGATCGAACTCGACCAAGCACGGCAAGAGTGAAAGTCCTGATCAACCTTCTGGACAATTATCCAACGAAAATAAAGATCAAGATTGTTGACCCAAAAACTGGAAAGGTAGTAGATTTCGATCAGAAAATAGTGATCGATAATGCTCCTACATTTTGCATGTTTTGTAATCACCAATGACATAATGCTAAATCGTGTCGACGAATTGTAGCAAATGGAACAGTAGCTAATGATAATGCTTCGATCGCTAGTACCAGTATGTTTAAATTAAAAGGCGATGCGAAAGACTATTTGAATGCAAAACAGGCAGGTCGTCAAACAGTTGTTCATGTTGAACGTCAACTGAAGACTTCGACAACTGATGTCCAAAGTGTTCAAGGTATTTCTCCTCCAAATGCTCAAGAATGGCAGGTTACAAAAAGGCAAAACACAGCAGCGTTACTCACCCCCGAGCAGCAGCTATTGCCTACCGCTGATGTTGAAAAGGAAAATGGTAATGTCATAGCAGATAGTATGGTTTTGAATGGTAGTAATGTTGGAGAATCAGCCCTTCCGATTACTACAGCTAATACAAATTCTGTTTTAGCGGATTCAGTTGGGATTTTAGCAACTGTTATTGATAAAATAGCCTGTGTAAATGCTTCACATATTCCAGTTAATATTTATGCACAGGATCATCAGTTGGTTACCAAAGAAGGACAGTCTGTAAAATGCAATAGGGAACTGTTAGAAGTCCAAACAGTCGTGTCTACTGATAATGCAGTAGCGGATTCAGAGGATCAATTGGTTAACAAAGAAGGACAAGATGTCAAATGCAACAGGGAATTGTTAGAATGCCAAACAGTAGAGTCTACTGTTGCACAAAATATTCAAATTCAACAAAGGGAATCTACACATGACAATGCAGTTTCTGTTAATTTGGTTACAATTGATGAAGGGAAGTCTGATGTTTCTGGTCATTTTATTCTAGCAGCAGAGTCAACATTAACAATAAACAAAGACACAAAACAGTCAGCTAATGTTGCATCCAAGGGGAACTTTCACAGTGAACAATCAAATGTCGCTGGGACTAGTCACATTGTAACAGAAGATGATGTAACTGCTGAGGCTGCACCCAATGCATTGCCTGATACAAATCACATTCAACTTCATGTTCTTAAACAGAATGCAAAGGATGGACAGCTGAATGTTGTCGAAGGACTGCAGCACAGCAGTAACGTGCAGAAGGTTCAAAATTGTCCAAGTCCAGAAGTTAAAAAGGTTAAATCTGCTGAAAGGATGAATGAGATTGTTGATGTATCTCTTGATCATATGGTTCCATCTGCAGAAAAAGAAGCAACAATGATCGATGATGTACAGACCTCGAAGGATGTTGATCATCATATGCTGGAAAATTCACTTGTTGAAGTGGATAAGACAGTGGCATCACAGTTACTGTCCTCATTTAATCTCATCAAGGAATTACAGCCAAATGTCACTGTTCCATTGAATTATTGGAGAATGGATGATAAGCAAAAATCATTGTCGAATAATACTCAAGATAAAGCCTCTAGTGTCAAAGAGGTTTCAATCAATAATCGACAACAACATGCCAAGAATGGCTCTGAAGAACAGCAGAATACAGTGCAACATTCACAACCAGTCCAGGCAGAATTTGCTCAACCTCAGCCTTATACAGAACCACCTTCAGATCACAACTGCAAAAACAATTCCAATTCCAGAAACCAGATCACAGATGCAAAAACATCTTTAATATCAGCATCCAACTCATTGAAACACTTGATAATGCAAGAAACTGGGAAGGATACATTGAAACAGAATGAAGTCCGAGGTGTTAGGGATTCTGCTATTCAAATTGCTAATGTAGTGGTGAGACAGAATGATGATCAATCTAATGTGATTGACATCGAACAGATTGCTGCAGCACAGATTGAAGCAGATCAAATGTCACAAAATACAGTGACCAATAAGAATGTTCCAGATTGTCCAGGTACTACAAATGCAGCAGAATGTTCTGGCACAAATTATACTCCTACTGCACCAAAAAGGACAAAGGTCATTAAATCGAAAGTATGGAATGAACAAAGAGACTACGATGATGAGGAGACTTGGGGAGATGGACTTGCTAGTTTTTCATGGGAAGAAGAAGACCAAGAGGGTGATCAAGAAGACAGCGATGATTCGGTCGAGCAAAAATGTCAAAAAAAAATGAAAAAAAGAACCGTCGCGCAATCGTCAAACAATCAGCAACTCCAAGAATAAGTTTAAACCACAATGCTCCAGTCTTTGTTCCAAAAAAAATACAAAAGCAGTTAATTCGGCTGAAGGGACAGCAATAGTCAATAACAATAATACAGCTCTTGATACTCATTTGAACTCAGCGGAAGCTTCAGTTGGTGCTCGAATTTCAACACAGCAACCATCATCAAGCCAGAATAAGTCATCGCAGGCGGGACAGATCGTCACAGCAGCTTCAGTAATCTTGGAAAGACAACTATTACAAGCGATGGAGATGGAAATGCCAAATCCAATTCTCCCAGGAAGACACTTATATGAAGAAGGGGAAGAAGAGGATATTTTAAACCAATGCCGAGCAGACGCTTCAATAAAAGGAGATCTGTCACCAATGCATAGCGCAAGAAATAAGAAATCTCATCAAAGGGAAAGAAGTTGGGACGGTAGAGAGTGTGAAGACGTATTCATAAGGAAGCTCCCAATCAGAAATGCAAAGCAAAAACAAACAGTGCATCCTTCCGTCTTAAAACATACTCGACTGAGGAACAAGCGGGAAGTTTAAAGACATTTAGAGTCAACAATCCACATAGTTGAACAAAAGAAAGCAATTATGCTTTCTTTCCCATCTTTTTAATGTTTATTGTTTTCTTGCTTTTATTTTATGAGGCTTTTCTCAGCATCGATAGGTTTAATAAGGTATGGTCGCTGCCGGTGTTTGTTATATGGGTAACAACTCTGGCGTCCCCCTCCTTATCGTATAAACCTACCTTTGTATTTTATCTTAATAGGTCGAATACGGGAAGATTGACACCCTTTCACTTTATTCACCTATTTGTAGTTTATTTTTCTTCTATTAATAAAATCAATAATTTGCCAAAAAAAAAATGAAGAATGGGGAATCAGTAGCAGTACACAGTGATCAGCAACAAAATCATAGGTAACACGGCAATAAGATCAGCTTGATAACCAGATCTACCCAAAATAAACCATACACAGAGCCTTTGAACGACCTTAGAAACACTCGAAACTCAACCAGGGAAATTTCAGAAAATCTCACCAATCAAAATCCATCTAAGTAATGCAAACTCAAAACCGGCATCTGCAATTAGCTTGATACTCAATGTAATAGTATTTATTTTGAATTTTATGTTGGTTTTGAAGCCCTAAATGACCTAATTTGTTTTATTTTTTCAGAGGAAAAACTCCCAAGTATCCAGAATAAATATCAGTTCTGGGAATTTTTTTTAGAAGAGATTTCAGACTTTCAAAACTTGTGAGTGAAGGCACTAGGGTGCCCATTTATAGCCAAAGATTAGGGCAACCCTCTTATTTTGTTTTAACTATTAGTAATTTTTCTATTTTCAGATTTTACTCACTTAGTCCTTTATTTCTTAGCTTGTTGGCCAAGTTACTGCATTGCTATCCCAAAAATTTGATTGGTACCCCACCTAGAATGTATTAGGGGTTTCCAAATCAGTTTTATGTGAGATTTCTTTTAACCAAACCCTATACCACCCTTCTAGTCTACCGAAATTACCATTTTTACCAAACAACTCTCAAAAACTGATTATTTTAGCTTACACTAACCTAAACTAAACCTCTATATCAAAACAAACTAATATCAACTAACAATAGAAATCAAGAATTACCAAAAATTAAAATCAATGAAACCTAGAGGTTCAGCTATAACCAAGACTATACTAATAAGACTGAAAATTACTTCTAATTACTCTAAGAAAACAAAATCAAGTTCAATTAAGCAGACTAATGAAATGCATAATAAAAGATTTTGAACTAAACATAGGCAGAAATTTCTAACTAAACTAGTAAATAATTAAACAATAATGTAAAACCAATATCATTCGAAGAAAAAATGAAAATATAATCGGCCAGGAAGTAAAAGAGAACACAAACCATTCAAGGCCCAGAAACTAAACATGAAAACCATCAACTAAACTAAAAATAAAAATCATGCAAAATAAACAAATAAAACATAATTGAATAAAAGTAAGATTTACTGATTTCGGTCTTCAACAATATTGATTTCGAATTTGATTTATCAATTAATATTATATGTTTGTTTTGTTCGAAATAAACATATAACATTAATTTAAAATCACCCGAACACTTGAAAACCCAAACGGATTGAAGTTCTTCAGACCTTATTTTTAAGATTCGTGAGATTTCTCTTGGATTTGAAAGATTCTGACTTGAAATTCGGAAGGAGGAGATCAAGGAGAGCTTGGGGTGTGATTTTGGGGTGTCATTTTGGGGATGTTTGGAGGCATTATGGTTTTGGGTTGGAACTTCGATTTAAAATTCGAGGAAAATCAGTGAGGTTCGAAGAAATTCAGTTAGAGATTGTGGATTAGGGAGGTTAGGGGAGTATAGGTTGTATTTTGTGTGGCCATTGGAGCCGGCACCACCATAGACGGTGGAGCAGACGCTCATTTGAATGAACATTCGAGGAGTTTGGCTGGGGGTTTGAAGGTTGATTCTTGGGGGGTTGGAAAGAGGAGGAGACAGGGAGCAAACGACGTTAATTTGAGTGGATTTGGAGCTACGATGCCACCGGCGGCGAATTCTGGTCGGCGGCGGACGGTGGAGGGGCAGTGGTATCGTAGTGGTGTAACAGCGCTGTGATTAGGGTTAATGTGCACAAGATACGAGGTTTTCTAGGCAGGGGGTGATATAAGACATTTATATAGTGCAACATTCTCGCATTTTGACCGTCTGATTAAGACCAATCAACGGCTCAGCTCCATTTTGATGGAAACGGCACCGTTTTCGACTTGGGAATTCCTGGACCGCGTATGGGATTTTGGGTTTTGGTTTGGGTTTTTGGGACGGGTCTGGGGGTTTGGGCCGGATTTAATTGCAAGAAATGGCCCAAATTATGGATGTTCAATAGGAGACCCAAGATATATATATATATATATATATTATATATATTTTCTCTTTTATATATTAAGATTTCTAATAAGTATTAAATAAAATAAACAAAAACCAATTTAAATTCTTCAAACAAAACTAATTAACTTCTAAAAATATCCTAAATCCCAAATTTTAAAAAAGAAAACTAAACAAAATGCAAAATGATCATTTTTGCTATTTTCCTTCATTTACAATATTATTCAAACCAAAAAAAATATGAATATTCAGTCCTAAATGCAAATATGCTATCTTTGTATTTTTATGAATTATATTAATTAAAATGTACAAAAATGCAAATAAACATAAAAAACACGCAATTAATTCCTAAAAATTCAAATAATAAAAGAAAAATCCTAATTTATGGATTCTATAGGAACATTTAGAGCGAGGCAAAAATCATGTGGTCACAGTTGCCCCTCTTTTCTCAGAGACACAAAGGGTTATGGGCAAAGATAAATGAGCAGCTGAGAGATTTTTGCCTGCTTTGCATTCCATGAGAAGTATTTTGAAGATTGTCTGACCGAACTCTGCTTCAAAGGTTGACTACATATCCTTGGCTACTAAGGAATCAGGTCAGCGTAGTTCTAGAGTATTTTGGTAGTTGGGATTACCATGAACTATGAGTTTACTACTGATGTTACTGCTACTGCTTGCAAACCTCCTTATTACACCAAAAGGAAAATCAAAAGCTAAGCTAGTTATGCCTATCAACTATGAGTTACAAGATTCATATCTATAATTCTCTTTGGAGCTTGATCTTGAGTCTTAGCTTGATTTTTCGTGGACCACGATCTGAATCTTGATGCTCGTAAGCTGTGGGAGCCGATTCTTTCTTCAGCATTGAAGCCAAACAGGACATGCACGACTGGTTATTTTGAATCAAATTTGGGCAATCCGCTTCTTTCTTTTCAACCATTCTGGGTTTTCTTTACTTTTTGTTCTTTTCTTCTTTTCCTTTATTCGGGATTGAGTTTCGCTCTTTCAGTCATCTCAAACCTTGTACCTTGAGGTAAAACCTATTCGGACGCCAAAACAAACAAACGAATAAAATTTTCTGCCCCGATTTTCACTAGGAAAATTTCGTGAGTTATTTGTAACAGAAATCTAAGCTATTTCTATTGAAAACAATAAGATCCAGGATTCTTTATCTTTTGGAAGGATTGCCAGGTTATGCTGGCAGATGACCGGCTTATGACGGGAAAGAAAATGGGTCCCTGCTAGGGATAAGAGGAGAATCCACGGGCTATGCCGGGATAGGATTAAGGAGCCCCTGTTGGGGATGAAGAAGAAAAATCCACGGGTTATGCCGGGATGGTACAACAAAGATTCCTAGGTGATGCCAGGGAGATCCGGAGGTTATGCCGGGATAAGAAGAAAAGCTTCCTGGGTAATGCTAGGGGAATCCGCGGGTTATGTCGGGATAAGAAGAAAGGCTTCTAGGGTATGCTAGGGGATCCACGGGTTATGCTGGGATAAGAAGAAAGGCTCCTGGGTTATGCCAGGGATAAAAAGAAAAGCTTCCTGGGTTATGTCAGGGGATTCCGCGGGTTATTACAGGATAAGAAGAAAGGCTCCTAGGTTATGCCAGGAGATCCACGGATTATACCGGGAAAAGAAGAAAGGCTCTTGGGTTATGCTAGGAGACTCTGCGGGTTATGCCGGGATTGAAAGACAAGACTCCAGGGTTATGCTAGGGGGATCCGCGGGTTATGCCGGGATAGGAAGAAAAAGGCTCCTAGGTTATGCCAGGGGAATCCGCGGGTTATGCCGGGATAGGAAGACAAGACTCCTTGGTTTTGCCAGGGGAATCTGCGGGTTATGCCGGGATTGAAAGAAGGAATTCTTGGGTTATGCCAGGGGACTCCGCGGGTAATGCCGGGATTGAAAGAAGGAACTCCTGGGTTATACTAGGGGAATCCACGAGTTACACAAGGATTGAAAGAAGGAACTCCTGGTTTATTCCAGGGAATCCGCGGGTTATGCTGAGATTAAAAGAAGGAACTCGTGGGTTATGCTAGCGGAATCCGCGGGTTATGCTGGATTGAAAGAAAGAACTCTTGGGTTATGCTAGGCGAATCCGAAGGTTATGTCGGGATTGAAAGAAGGAACTCCTGGGTTATCCCAGGGGAATCCGCGGGTTATACCGGGATTTTGGAAGAAAAAGACTCCTGGATTAGGCCAGGGGAATACGTGGGTTATCAAGGATTTTGGAAGAAAAAGACTTGTGCTGGGGGAGAAAATAGGAAGACCCTCAGGTTGTGTTGGGAATAGGGAGGAAGAAACCATCGGGTTATGCCGGGGAATAAAAGGAAGGAAAGTCCCTCAGATTATGATGGGGTAGAAAGAACACTCAGGTTATGCTGGGGAATAAAGGAAAGGAATCATCAGGTTATGCTGAGGAATGAAAGAAAGAAAAGACCCTTAGGCTATGTTAGGGATAAAAGGAAACTGGTCCTCGGGTTGTGCCGGGGAGGTCCACAGGTTATGCTGGGCAGAGAGGAGAATGATTCTGGGGTTATGTCGGGAGGTCCATAGGTTGTGCTAGGGAGAACGGAGAATGATCCTCGGGTTATGGCGGCGAGGTCCATACGTTATGCTGGGGAGAGCTAGGGGATATGGACCTAGATTTGGAGGAATCGATTTAAGGATCGAGGGTCCTATGCTACCATGGTTTGTGATTCTCTTTTTCTTCTTCTCTTTTATAAAAATTATGGGAAAAGGTGTAAAGTGAACTTCCCTTTTGGGTTGATCATTGTTGCAAGGCTATCTTTAGCTCCTGTGCATTTCCTTTGGTTGTATCTGCTATTCATCCTATTGCTTTGGATTACATCTGTTTTAGATCTTCAAACAAAGCATTATGGTTAGTTCGAAACGGTGGTCGGTTTTGTGGCCTTGATTTGTTTTGATCCCGGCCTCATTTCTTTTAAGAAGACCTTTGGGTTTAAAGACATTGCCTTGTTGGTTGGTCAGTAGATCTCAACTTTCAGATTTATTTTGCTTTCGTAGGCCTTTCGGTTATGATTTCTTTTCAGAACCTTTGGGTGTCTTGCCTTTTGAACTTTGTGGAGACAATTAGCCCACTCGGGCTTAACTTTTCTAATCTTCATTATGCTTTCATGGGCATTTGACTTCGATTTTCCTTCTTTCCAACCCTTTCTGCTTCTTAAGCGTCAGCCATCATAGCCATCCGGGATCGGCTATGTGCGCCTGTTGAGGTTGGGTATTTTTTATTAGTCCTTGCCAAGTGAGCCCTGAGAAACCGGCCTTACCACCTTTTCTTGTGGAATAGTCATGAAATTGAAGTTAAGCCGAAAGGGATTCGAGGAAGCAGTAAAAGTAATCCCGTGGGTTTAAAGAGAAGTGTCCCTTTCGGGGAAAAGAGAAAGACTTATCTTGGGGGGTGCATGCCGACTTCAAATGGACATGACATGCTTCTCGGACTAGATGCCTGACCCGTACAACATTTCCAGCTTCTCGCGAACCGTATTTCAACCTTTTGAAACCAGGGAAACTTACCTAAACTTTTGATTGTGATATATCTTCTTTTCGGTAGACGGAGCCCTTTGCGGGTTTTCACCATTCGACCTCTCTCATTTATCTCTCACGTTGCCCGATGGTGCTCTTTACGAGTTTTTAATAAACAGACTGTCTCATTTTCCTTTTCCATACTCGCCATTACCTTGTTGTGCCAGAAGGTTTTCATCGATAAGACTCTCTCATTTTATTTCTCTCAATTTTAATTGTGCCCAATCCTAACAATGACGTTTGTCATTTTCTCTCCTTTGCCAATTGATCGGAAGGACTTGGGCCAGGTTTTTGGGTAAAGGGTATCGGATAGAACTACAACTTAGGAACCATTTTGGCGGGTTCATGGCTGAACCATCACATTACATACCCCAGTTTCGATTTTGGGGAATTGGGGTTTTTAGTTTTATATGACTGCACTCAGGGAGAGGCTGCCTATGTATCCTTTCGGAATCAAGTCAGACGTAGTTCAAGAAGTGTTTCCTAAATTAATGTTTTTTTGTTGTTTCTTCTTCTTTTTTTGTTTTTTTTCTTTTGTTTTCTTTTTCTTTTGTTTTCTTTTTCTTTTATTTTCACTTTTTAATTGTTTTCTTTTCTCTTTTGTTTTGTGCTCTTTTTTTTTGTTTTTCTCTTCTCTTTTTTGAACAGGACTTCCGGGGTCCAAAGAGGGTGAACAAAGAAACGTAACCGGCTCAAAGGGTTTGTGAAGGGTTGATAGTGTTTAGGGTAGCGGGAAAGAAAAGCCTTCGTCATTTCAGCCAGACTAAATCATTGCTACAGGGAGTTCAAACATAGTACCTTTTTACTGCATCTACGTTCACTGCTATTTCGGGATTGTCTCCTTTGACGTCACCTAGTTACAATGCTCCCTTAGGTAGTATTTTTTCCGATAATGTATGTACCGTTCGAGTGTGGAGAAAAGTTTCCTCTAGCTTCCTGATGGTGAGGGAGTATACGCCTCAATAAAAGCTGTCCGACCTCGAAATTCTTGGGGCACACTTTCTTGTTATAAGCGCGGTCCATTCTTTGTTGGTATAACTGCCCGTGATAAACTGCGGCCACTCGTTTTTCATTGATTAGCGAAAACTGCTCCAGCCGAGTCGTAGCCTACTCACTATCCTCAATGTTTGCTTCGACAATTATCCGGAGCGAAGGGATTTCTACTTCTGCGAGTATTACAGCTTCAGTTCCATAGACCAAAAAGTATGGAGTTGCCCCTACCGATGTGCGCACCGTGGTGCGATATCCAAGTAATGCAAAAAGAAGCTTTTCATGCCATTATCTTGCGCTTTGAATAATTTTTCTCAAAATATTCTTGATGTTCTTGTTAATTGCTTCGACGGCACCATTGGCTTTGGGGCGATAAGGAGTGGAGTTTCTATGTGTTATCTTGAATTGTTCACATATTTGTCCCATTAGATGACTATTCAGGTTGGCAGCATTGTCTGTAATGATGGTTGTTGGAATACCGAAGCGGCAAATGAGGTTGGAATGCACAAAGTCTACCACAGCTTTCTTGGTGATTGCCTTAAGTGTGATGGCTTCGACCCACTTTGTAAAGTAGTCAATAGAAACCAATACGAATCTATGTCCATCTAAGGCTTTTGGTTCGATTGGCCTAAAAATGTCCATGCCCCAGGCAGCGAATAGCCCAGGTGCTGACATAGGATACAATTCAGTTGGCGGTGCATGAATCAAATCACCGTGCACCTGACATTGATGACATCTCCGAACGAAGCTGAAGCAGACTTTCAACAAGGTTATCAATTAATACCATGCCCGAAGTATTTTCTTTGCCAGCACATACCTGTTCATATGAGGCCCGCACACTCCCACGTGCACTTTATGCATAATCCATCCGGCTTCCTTGGTATCAACACATCTTAGTAAGTTGAGATCCAGGGTCCTTTTATACAAGATGTCACTGCTCAAGAAGAAACCACTCGTGTGCCGTCGGATGGTTCTCTTTTGATCCCCAGTGGCCCGCTTGGGATACTCTGGTGTATTCAAAAATTTCTTGATATCATAATACCATGGCTGAGTTCTGGATGCTGCCTTGGTCATATTACAATACCCATGCCTTTCCCTGATTTGGATTTCCAAGGGATCAATGTAGGTGTTTCCGAGGTAAGGTAACATGGAGGCCAAAGTAGCGAGTGCATCTGCTAACTCATTGTGACAGCGAGGAATGTACCTGAACTGTACCAACTTACACCGTTTGCTGAGATCCTCCACATGTTGTCGATAAAGGATGAGTTTGACATCTCTCATTTCCCACTCCCCTTGGGCTTGCCGGATCATCAGATCTGAATCCCCTATGATCAGTAGTTCCTCGATGTGTTGGTCAATAGTCATATTCATGCCCATGATGTAGGCCTCAAATTCAGTTGTGTTGTTGGTGTAGAAAAACCAAAGCCGAGCCGTGGCCGGTGTAGTGTTGACCAGTGGGTGAGATTAAGATTGCCCCAATTCCTACGCCTTTTGCATTTATTGCTCCATCGAAGAACATTTCCAAGTAGCGATGTCTTCTGATGTTACCTCAACCGAATTCACCTCTTCATCCAAGAAATAGGTATTCAAGGGTTAATATTCATCATTAACCAGGTTCTTGTCTAGATGATCTGCTAATGCTTGGGCCTTCATTGCGGTGCGAGTGACATAGACTATGTCGAACTCGGTGAGCAGGATTTTCCATTTCGCCAATCTCCCTGTGGGCATCAGTTTTTGGAATATGTACTTCAAAGGGTCACCCCAAGTTTTGAGATAGGTGGTGTGGGCTTGTAGGTAATGCCTCAGCTTCTGAGCCACCCAAGTTAAGGCACAACAAGTTCTTTCTAGTAAGACGTATTTGGCCTTGTAACTGGTAAACTTCGTGCTTAAGTAATAGATGGCCTGCTCTTTCTTTCCAATGACATCATGCTGCCCGAGAATGCAACCAAAAGAGTTCTCCAGGACTGTCAGATATAGAAACAATGGTCTTCCCGGTTACGGCGGGACCAAAACTGGTGGATTGGACAAGTAACCTTTAATCTTGTCAAAAGCCTCTTGACACTCATCGGTTCATTTAATTGTTGCATCCTTTTTTAACAACCTGAATATGGGCTCCCACGTAGAAGTCAATTGGGCGATGAATCAGCTAATGTAATTCAGTCTTCCCAACAAGCTCATTACATCCTTCTTGGTTCTTGAAGAAGATAGATCTCGAACGGATTTTATCTTTGTTGGATCCAGCTCAATACCTCTCCGACTGATGAGGATCTTGCCCGATGAGACCCTGAATGCACATTTGCCAGGGTTTAATTTCAAATCATACTTGATAATCACGTCGTCAACATACACTTCTATTTCCTAATGCATCATGTCATGGAAGATAGTGGTCATAGACCTCATATATATTTCCCCAACATTCCTTAAACCAAAAGGCATAACCGTATAGCAATGAGTACCCCAAGGTGTGGTGAAGGCAGTTTTCTCGACATCCTCCTGATCCATCAACACCTGGTGATATCCTGCGTAGCAGTCAACAAAAGATTGTATCTCATGTTTGGCGTAGTTATCAACAGGGATGTGGATATTGAGCATAGGTAAATTGTCTTTGGGACTAGACTTGTTCAAATCTCTGTAGTCTACACACACTCGGGTATTACCATCTTTCTTTGGCACCAGGACTACATTGGCCAGCCATGTGTTGTACTGAACCACTTGAACTACTCCTACCCCCAACTTCTTTGTGATTTCCTCTTTGATCTTATCGCTGACATCAGGATTGAACTTTCTATATTTTTGTTAGACTGGAGGGCATTCGGGGTATGTAGACAACTTATGAACCACCAAATCAACACTCAACCCTGGCATATCGTCGTAGGACCAAGCAAACATGTTTTTGAATTCAAAAAGAAGTTGAATGAGTGAGGCTTGGATTTCCTCATTTATATGGATGCTTATTTTGGTTTCCCAAGTTTCACCGGGACCACCCAAGTTAACCGGTTCGATATCATTTAGATTTGGCTTAGGTTTATTTTCAAAATGTTCCAGTTCTCGATTGATTTCCCTAAAATCCTCTTCTTCATCATACATTAGTTCTTGGTTTATTATTTCACAATTAGGCGGCATGTTTGGATCGGGGCATAAAATCTGCGAGCATGTCATATTATTAAAAGGCGCATTATTAGAACTGAAAGAAATTAATTAAAAAAGAAAACAGCAAAATCAGAAAGAATAAAGGAATATAGACGATAAAATAGTGATTTCAATTCTTTGAAATTGTAAGATAACGGGGTTTACATTTGGAAATAAAGGAAAAAACACTAAAGCAAAACATCCGAGTTACACCCTGAAATAACTCGTGATGCAAGAAAATATGGTAAGAAAGGACTACCGGGCGTCCCGCCTGACTGGGAAAGGCGTAGCTTTCATATTTTTTAATTTGGCATCCGGTCCCATGTAGAGAACCTCAGCGTTGCTTGAGCGTTCTCCAAGCTGGACCATGTTAACTTCATACAGTAGTTTCCTCATGGCCCCACATATGTCTTTGATTTCTTCCACTGTGAATGTCACATCTTTTTCCTCATCACTGTATCATCTCAATAGCCACCATGATTGAGGCATCGGAGAGGAAAGGATGGGGACATGGTTTTCCTTCTTCATGTTGATCAGCTACAAAAATTTCAAAAGCATGATTGACTATATGCTCACTTCCTTCTTTTGCTTCACGGCATGGGACGGAGGGATCATGGTAAATTGACTGTTCATCTTCACCATGGACCACATTTTCTTGGTTCTCATGTTCAAATTTCAACATTTGGTGTAAAGTAGAAGGCACAGCCCCCGCTACGTGAATCCATGGCCTTGTCAGTAGGTAATTGTAGGATGTGTCACTATCTAACACTTGAAATGTTACCTCAAAATCAGCTGGGCCAATGGTCAACACCAGATCAAGCTCTCACATCGTGTCTCTTTTAATTCCATCGGAAGCTCGGACACACACATTATTGGGGCGAATCCTCTACGTCCCGATTTCCATTCTCTGTAATGTTGACAGTTGGCATATGTCCACCCTGGAGCCTCCATCTACCATTACTCTTTTGACGTAATAGCCTTCGTATTTGACGGTAAGATTTAGGGCTTTGTTGTGGGAGGCTCCCTCTAGAGGCAAATCATTCTAACTGAATGTGATCTCATTAACAGCGAAGAATCTTTTTTTCATTCTCTCCAATTATTCCATGGAGGTTTGAGCCGGCACGTAAGCCTCATTGAGAGTTTTGGCTAGCACCTTCTGGTGCTCCGGAGAATCCATCAGCAAGGACAATCAAGGGACATGTTCACGGGACTTCCGGAGTTGGTCCACTACTTCATAGTCTGGCATTTTCATCTTTCGAAAGAAGGCCTCTACCTCTTCGGCGCTTACTGACTTTTTGGGTGGGAATTGCATTTTGATAGCACTGTTCGCTTCCACCAATTCAGAATATTTCTTTACAAGGTGGCTTCTTGAGCTTCTTCAGTGACTTCTTTGCCTTTTTATGTCACCACTATTTCTTGATAGTTCCAAGGGACTATAGAAGGGTCTGTCATAGGCCTCTGAGGTGCACGACAAACTACCACGGGCTCATTCAGCCTTGGCGGTTTAGCTGGTCCCCGCACCACTTAGGTTCCTTTGGGTACGTACATAGTCCTGTTAAGATCAAATCTTTTTAGGGACTCACAGCTGGCTTCTTTTCCCGATGACTCTGTGGGACATAAAGGACAGTTTCTATGACACGTACCGCCTCAGTTTTAGCCTCAACCTTCTTTTCAGCTTCTGGGTGCGTGGTTTTATTAGTTTTCTTTCTTCAGTTTTCTTGGAGGCCATTCTTGGCTTTTTATCTGCATCAGTGTTAGTAATTATGTCTTTCAAATCAGGGTCGAATTCTTTGTCTTCGCAGATCATCCCGATTACTGGTCTGTTGTTGTGGACTGGTAACGGGTTGTTCGTCACATTTGGGAAATCTTCATCCCTCTACACTATTTTCCTTTGTTCTATTAGATCTTCCATAGCTCGCTTTAAAGTCCAACAATTTTCTGTGTCGTGCCCTTCAGCCCCTGAATAATAAGCACACTTGACACCCCGTTAGTAAGAAGGTGACTCAAAGTTTTGTCTGTTCGGAGGTGCAGGATGCAAGAGACCCAACTGGACCTACTTTGGGAACAGGCTAGAATAAGACTCCCCGATTGGCGTAAAGTTTTGCCTTCTGGGTCGTTCCCTGGGACGGAAATTATTTTGAGAAGGGTGGGGATTATAGTGGTTTTTGGGAGGCTGGTTTCTTGGGGCCTGGTTCCTGTTGGCATGCTGCTGCGGTCATGCAAATGGCTGGGAATTCATAACTGCATAAGGTTGGGGAGCATAATGCATGTCTTGATGAAGATAATAGTGTTGAGGGGTTCTTTCCGAGAACATGGGCCTATGAGCATGATGTCTTCTCATACTGGATGCTGCCATTGAAGCTTCTTCTTTCTTTTTGTTCCTTGACACTCCTCCTGCCCCGCCTTGGATAGCCTAGGAGGTTGCTCTGGTGGCTGAGTGACTTAAAATTCTTCCCATTTTCAAACCATTTTCTACCATTTCGCCAATTTTGATTTCTAATCGCAAAAGGCTTGCCCATTGCTTACATCATGTTTTGAAAATAATCTACTTCCTAGGCCTGGAGAAAAACGGTGACCATTTCTATCTCATCCATGGGAGACATCACCCTCGACGCCTGTTCGCTCCACTTAATAGTATACTCTCTGAAACTTTCTGAAGTCTCCTTCTTCAAATTAGCTAAGGAATTCCTGTCTAGCGCAATGTCAATGTTGTACTGAAATTGCCTTACAAAATCTCAATCGAGAACATCCAAAATATGCCATCGTGATACATCTTGGTCCATGTACCATTCTGACGCAGTGCCTACCAAACTCTTTCAGAAGTACGCCATCAACAATTCTTCTTTTCCGCCTGCTCCACGCAATTGGTTGCAATACTTTTTAAGGTGAGTGATGGGGTCCCCATGACCATCATACTTTTCAAACTTTGGCATTTTAAATCACATGGGAAGATGTACATGCGGGAACAGGCACAGATCTGTGTAAGAAACACTCTTTCGCCCACGCAAGCCCTGCATGCTCTTTAAGCTATACTCAAGGCTCTTCATTCCTCCTTCTATCTCATCTTGTTTTGGCTGGTAAGGTAGGCTATCCCAAGAGGATGTTTGGATGGCTAATGGGAACAGTGGAAGTACCTCCCGGCCTTGGGAAGAGCTCAGGAAACCCAGGGATGGCACTCTGAGGCTCTTTTACATTCGTCCATGCATCCCACATCTCCATGACCCTAAGTCGTGGGATCTTGTTTTCTTCGGCTGCAGCAGACTCTGAAGCTGCGATGCCTGTAATCGAGCTATATTCTGAGATGGGATTGCCAGCAAAGTCATTTTTGATGACATTTCTGTGCTTCCTTTCAATCTGGTGAAATACCGATGTGATGCCAGTTTACCACAAACCAACCACCATTTCTAAAACCTGGACTGGAATTTGTCAAGAAACAAATAGTTAGTTTGAGACAGATGACAGATACGGAATCGTACATTGGGGTGTGATGCACCTAATAGTTAATGGATGTCTGCGTGTTTGCGATGGTTGCATGTGTCATCCCGGCTTATATTCCAATTTTCTTCCTTGATTTCCACTCTTTATTTTCTTGATTTCCCCCTTTTTATATTCTTCTTCCTCTCTGGTTTTTCTTTTGTTTTTGGTTTTCTCTCTTTCTTACTTTCCTTCCTCCCTCTTTCCATTTGTGGCTATTCTTTTGTTTATAAGAAAACGGACGAATCCTATGAAGATTGACTATGTATCATTCCCTGCATGAATCAGATCGAGCATAGTTCCTGAAAAATGAAAGTAAAGAAATGAATATTTTAGAATTTTCAATTTTCATAATAACAAACTTTAGTTATAAAGACTCGAAAAACTGACAGACTCTGAAGAAGGATGAATTACAGACTCGATGAACAAATAACCTTGCACAAAAAGAAAATACAGACTCTAAGACAAACTGACAGACTTTAAAGAATAATACAGTTTCCAGAAATCATGAATACATAGGGCTTCAATTGCTCCTGGGAACCGCGAGGCATCGTTCGGCCTTGCCGCAGGTCGACAAGCTGAATCCCTTGGAGGTGATGAAGATCTTCCATTACGTGGCGAACAAAAAGCATCGCAGTGGCAAGAACATAGATCTAGGCATATCCTCATAACTGTTACACTTTATTACGATGTAGTGAGCGATTCTTTTGATTTTTCTCATATGACACCTTTGTCTTGCAATAAATGGCCAATATGCTAAGTTCTGGCTCCTAAAATTTGCTCGGCTACTTGATTCTGCATTTGAAGCTGTTGCAAATCCAATTATAATTGTGCAATTGTTGTGTAACAATGTTCCTTTTCAATTTTGAACTCTTTCGCTTGATTGAGCATTTTGTTTTCTACGATGACGACCCTTTCTTTAACCCTGACACCTCACCGTCGAACTCTTGTTATAATTGCCGAACCGGACGTGCTCGTTCTATCGTATATTCAGCCAAGTGTTTTCGAGCCCTTGCTAGTTCCCTTTATATTTTTTTCAAATAAAAAATGTAGTCATTCACCTTCTGTCTCAAGCCATCTATAAGTTTTGTTTCCTTGGCACTCCGGATGGGGTTTTTCTCTGCTACTTTCATCTTCTGAATTTGGCTATGAAGGGCTTCATTTTCCTTGACCAGTTTCTTCTTTTCGCCCTAATCTGCGGTGGTCTGCAAATCTTTTTCGAATTGTAAATTCATGACCTGCTTCTCCAGTTTCTTATCGTATCCCTGTACTCGTGTTCATTAGTAAACCAGTCCCACAGCTCATGCGATGCTATAACGAATTCCTGGAGATGGAGTCTTTTGGCTGGCCTCCCGAACTCAGTTTCTCTCCTGTACCAAGCAAGGTATCCTAGTGACACTTCCCCTTTAGACGAACCCATACATAAGGTTTACCGCTAGGTATTGGCATTCATTCCAATTTTTTCGGACTGTTGCCTCGGGGAAGTGACCATCAGGTCCAATCTCAACTAATCGTATATTGAGATCCTCGTCTTTTGGCTCTATCTGGCATCTCCCAAATTGTCTCAGGACCCGGTGCGAGGCATAAGGCTAGATGCTCCTAAGACCCATCAGAAGGAAGTGAGGCTCCATTGCTGTCATGTATATGATCTCGTCCATAGATAACTATCCCAGCGTCAACCCTATTTGACCGGCATTTGGGGACTGAAAGTAAGATATGCATCTTGTTACCCCTTTGGGCAAACTGAGCCCTTCAAATCTTGTCTAAAACTATTCTATGCAAGTTTTCTCGTCGGACCCATAACTCATAAATCGCGGACGATGGCATAGATGCTCGGTCATCCACATTTGGAATAACGTTTGCACCCCTCAAAGAAATCTTTCCCGGACTTGCAAGCTGTGAGAGCATGAAAGATCTAAGCTATTATCATAGTTTAGAGTGTACACTGGGCTTGGGTGCGCAGCGTGCTGAAAACCCTAGATATTTTTATGTCGATGTCCCCGTCTTTCCTTGGAAAATCCAGAAGCGCTAGGAAAGACATTATAAAAGCGAAATGTCTATGCTCTTCCCATTCGACGTGGTTTCCTTTGCTGCAAATTTTGTTCTCTGGATTGTTGAACCCCCCCCCCTATATGACCATATCTATTATACATGAATGAAAAGGTGCAAAACCATGTCGCCAGGTTTGAGTCATGTACAACTCTGCTTATCTTCAAGGTATCTAAGAATTTGTGCACTTCTAATATTGTTGGAGCAACCAAATATTTGTGTCTCAAAGGAAATTCTGCATCTCCAATATAGCCAGCTATTGCTTCTAAAATCGGGGTAAGTTCAAAATCTGAGAAGTGAAACACATTGTGTGCCGGGTCCCAACATGTGACCAATGCTCTTATGATGTCTCCTCGGGGTACAATCTCAAATAACCTGGGAAGGCCCCCAAAATATTTCTTTACCTCGTCTTGCCCTTCTATAACTAGATCATTCCACCACATCCGCAACTCCAAAGGGATTCTTCTTACGAATGAAAAAGGTTCGTTTTGGATTGTGCTCATCCTGCACATTTATTAAGCCGAAATAGTAACTTATGACTTTATTCCTATTGACTTGAAAAAAGACAATCAAAATTGACTCCTTTAATTTATGGGATTTATTTTCTAAAACCAAAAGCCCAGCTTTGCAAATACGGCCTTTCAGCACTTCCGTAGAATGATTTTTAGGTTGTGCCTGCTAACTGGTCAGAAATAAAATAAAACCCAAAGGTGGATATTTGTGCAAAATGAGCATTCCGGCATCCCTTTCGGGAACATTCGGCTATTCTTGAAAACAATGGCATCACCTAATTTATTTAGGACTACAAATAAAATTTTTACATTTGTTTTATCGTTGTTTTGGCTATTTTTTCAAAAGGGAGGTTAGACCCGATGGGGGTTGCCTACGTATCTCACACTTGGTTAGAATCAAACCGGCGTAGTTCGGGCAAAATAAAAACCAAAATTTGTTGAAAAGGCCTCTTGTTTTTCTTTCTTTTGCTTTTTCCTTCTTCTCTTTTTTCTTTTTCTTTTCAAAATCCAACTGCATTTCGGTGTTATTGGAGCATTTGGTTGTGCAAAACAAATGATTACTCTCATTCACCCCTAATACCTCTATTTTCTCAATTTTTTTTCTTATTCATAAGCCGTTCAACATGTAAATTCAAAGCAAATAAATGCGCAAGTAGCACGTAATATGTATCAGGATGGTCTTTTAATTTTGGGTCCCCTGTCCTAGACGGACCCAACCCCTGTGTTGAATCCCCTGAGTCAAATGCATATGATGCAGCCAAACGTTCCTACAAGGGATCCAGAAAGAGGTTTTGTTATCCTACTTTCAGAACCTGGGTATTTTTCCTAAACTGTGTACCCGAGCGGACAACTCGAGTCGAGAGGAGGCTACGTACCGGGGACCCGCAAGATCCTCTGGCTTAGTAACTTGTCTGAGCCTCTTTCTTATTTCAAGGTATGACACTAACTGAATAGGGAGTCTCTACCAACGAGCACATCCCCGAAGGTAAGAAGAGAATGGTTGCGTAACAGTTTATATATAATTCATCCAATAACAAAGTGGTAAAGCATTTAGCACATTAGTGTGGAACATGTAGGAAAATTAGAACAACCAAATATAACAGTTATTCTAAGCTCGAATTCTTGAACCCTAAACCAGAGATTCTGGGTTCGAGGATCAATCTCCATTGTCCCCAGCATAATCACCATTGTTGTCATACCGCCTTTTTACACTGCTACCCCGAAGGATAAACGTATAAGGGGGTTTTTCCAATTAAAGTTAGATTATTCGAAATGAGATTATTTATTTAGAGTTGCCACTTGGGATAGGTTTGGCCTTTGGGGTCCCAAGTCACCGGTTTATTTAGAATCCCAAATCAAGGAAATTTTTTGACTGCCCAAAAGGAGTCTACTGACCAGAAATTCTATGTAAGGAATTCCGTTGACCCGAGGGAAGGTGTTAGGCACCCCGTATCCCGTGGTTCTAGTACGGTCGCATAAACTATTACAATTGGCTAAAATTCTAATTTTTATTCATGTTCATCCTATAGTGCAACTTTAAGCTATTTTTTAACGCTTTTAATATTTGTTTAAAGAAAATTGCAATGTCGTTAAAACATGCCGCGAACCACGTCAGATAAATGCACCCGCGGCTTTTGGCATATTTCAACTTCATCGAGATTTGGATTTGGGCCACATAGATGTGCACCCGTACTTAGGAAGATAAAATTATTAAAGACACGCCTAAAAGCGACTAACATGTTATTATCTTTAGGTGAAGCTGTGAAGTTTGCTAAACGACATGTCCCAAATTCAATGTATTTTGTCTAAACATTTAAAGAGGGCCACGCAATATATGGGTTCCGTTCGGCGCGGTGCACCTCGTTTTATTATTTTAAAGGTCAATCCTAAATCAAATTATTATTTCTACAAGGTTTGTCTCTAATTTAAATTAATTATCTTTCAACTTGATCTTGCTACCCAACTCGAAAGCCCAAGGTGAAATTAAATAAACATTGTGACTATGCATTCTAGCTTCAGTATATTAGCCTAAATGGACTATTGATAAAGATCCTCGCAGTTGGGCTCCTAAATGAGCCAAGATCTCATCTTTGTGACATTCAATAGATTCAGTTATAAACACATTGAACAAATGATTTGTTTTGTAAAAAAAATTAATAAGAATTATTCAAATTACAAGCGAGCCTCCATTTGACTTTCAACTTCATCACGTTATTCAACTCATGGGTATAAGTACATACTTAATCCGGAATTCGAAAGTACTTAACGAAATTTCAAACTAACATATGGCCAAACTAATATAAATTATTGTCGAATCCAGGTATTCATATTATAACATGAATGTAGTGAATGAATTCCAAATTGGTAAGCTAAAATAACAACAACAATCCATACAGTCTCGTTAATACACTTAATATAAAGTTCAAGTGACTATGAACGAAAGTTACACTAATGTTAAGATAAAATCACAGGAGATAGGGAAAACTTTGACTTCAGGTCTCTTTTCGATTGCACCATTAATTTGACTCAATGTCACATCCTTTGAGAAAGAGAAATACTTGGCAATAAGAATACAAAGGAAGAATGGGGACTCAGTAGTAGTACACAGTGATCAGCAACAAAATCAAAGGTACACGGCAATAAGACCAGCTTGATAACCACATCCACCCAAAATAAACCACACGCACAGCCTTAGAACGACTTTAGAAACACTTGAAACACAACGAGGGAAATTCCACAAAATCTCACCAATCAAAATCCAACTAAGTAATGCAAACTCAAAACCAGCATCTGGAATTAGCTTTATACTCAATGTAATAGTATTTATTTTGAATTTTCTGTTGGTTTTGAAGCCCTAAATGACCTAATTTTTTTTTTATTTTTTCATAGGAAAAACTCTCAAGTATCCCGATTAAATAGCATTTTTGAGTTTTGCATTGAAATGGAATAGCAAAAATTGAAATTTGTAATATTTCAGCTACTGGACCTTTTAAGAATATTTTAGGATTTGCTTCTGGGAATGTTTTTTATAAGAAATTTCAGACTTTCAAAACTTGTGAATGAAGGCACTAGCGTGCCCTTTTATAGCCAAAGATTAGGGCAACCCTCTTATTTTGTTTTAACCATCAGTCCTTTTCCTATTTTCATATTTTACTCACTTAGTCCTTTATTTCTTAGCTTGTAAGCCAAGTTACTGCATTGCTATCTCAAAAATCTGATTGGAACCCCACCTACAATGTTCTCGGGGTTTCAAAATCAGTTTTATGTGAGATTCCTTTTAACCAAACCCTATACTACCCTTATAGTATACTGAAATTACCATTTTTACAAAATTACTCTCAAAAACTGATTATTTTAGCTTACACTAACCAAAGCTAAACATCTATATCAAAACAAACAAACATCAACTAACAGCAAAGATCAGGAATTACAAAAAATTAAAATCAATGAAACCTAGAGGTTCAGCTGTAACCAAGACTATACTAAGCAGACTGAAAATTACATATAATTACTCTAAAACAAAAACAAAGTCAAGTTCAATTAAGAAGACTAAAGATATGCATAATCCGAGATTTCATAACTAAACATAGGCAGAAATTTCTAACTAAACTAAAAAAGAATCAAACGATAATGTATAACGAAAATCTTCCAAGAAAAAAATGAAAAAATAATCGGCCAGGAAGTAAAACATTACAAACAGAGGATCGAATCAAATTTAATTAGGCTAACTGAAAGAAAAAATGAATCATTCAAGGCCCAGAAAATAAACATGAAAACCTTAAACTAAACTAAAAATAAAAATCGTGCAAAATAAACAAATATAACATAATTGATTAAAAGTAAGACATACTGATTTTGGTCTTCCAATAGACTGATTTCGAATTTGATTTTTCATTTAATGTTATATGTTTATTTTGTCCGAAATAAACATATAACATTAATTTAAAATCACCCGAACACTTGAAAACCCAAACGGATTGATGTTCTTCAGACCTTATTTTTAAGAGTCGTGGGATTCCACTTCGATTTGAAGGATTCCGGCTTGAAATTGGAAGTCGAGGAGAGCTTGGGTGTGATTTTGGGGCTGTTTGGAGGCATTAGGGTTTTGGGTCGGAACTTCGATTTGAAATTCGAGGATAATCATTGAGGTTCAAAGAAATTCAGTTAGGGATTGGGGATGAGGGAGGTTAGGGGAGTATAGGGTGTATTTTTGGTGGCCATTGGAGCCGGCACCGCCATAGACGGCGGAGCATACGCTCCTTTGAGCGAACATTTGAGGAGTTTGGCCGGGGTTTGAAGGTTGATTCTTGGGGGGGGGGGGGGTTGGAAAGAAGAGGAGACGGGGAGCAGACGGTGTTAATTTAGGTGGATTTGGAGCTACATCGCTGGGGGCGGCAATTTCCGTCCGGTGGCGGATGGTGGAGGGGCAGTGGTATCGCGGTGATGTTACACCGGTATGATTAGGGTTAACGTGGACAAGATACGAGGTTTTCTGGGCAGAGGGGGTGATATAAGACATTTATATAGCGTAACATTCTCGCATTTCGACCGTCTGATTATGATCAATCAATGGCTCAGATCCATTTTGATGGAAACGGCACCGTTTTCGACATTGGAATTCCTATACCGGGTAGGGGATATTGGGTTTGAGTTTTTGGGACTGGTCTGGGGGTTTGGGACGGATTTAATTGCAAGAAATGGCCCAAATTATGGGTTTTCATTAAGAGACCCAAGTTTTATATATATATATATATATATATATATATATATATATATATATATATATATATATATATATATATATATATATATATATATATATATATATATATATATATATATTGTTCTCTTTTATATTTTAAGATTTTTAATAAGTAAATTAAAATAAACAAAAACCAATTTTAATTCTTCAAACAAAACTAATTAACTTCTAAAAATAGACTAAATCCAAAATTTTAAAAAAGAAAACTAAACAAAATGCAAAATGATCATTTTTGTTATTTTCCTTTATTTTACAATATTATTCAAACCTAAAAAATGAAAATTAGTCCTAAATGCAAACATGCTATCTTTGTATTTTTATGAAGTATATTAATTAAAAATGCAAATAAACACAAAAATCATGCAGTTAATTCCTAAAAATTCAAATAATAAAAGAAAAATCCTAATTTTAAGGATTCTATAGGAACATTTCGAGTGAGGCAAAAATCACGTGCAAGGGCTAATTGTCTAGACGAAGTTTCGAAAGCAAAAATACCCAAAGGTTCTGAAAATGGAAGTTGGGGCAAAGAAATCAACAAGGCCTACAAGGGCAAAATAAATCTGAAAGATGAAGTCCCACAAGGCGATGCTTATAAAGTTAAAGGTCTTCTCAACAGAAACGAGGCCGGAATCAAGCGATCAAGGCCACAAAACCAACCACCGCTTCAAACTAACAATTGTGCTTTGTTTGAAAATTTGTAACATGTGTAATCCAGAACAATGGAACAAGTACTAGATGCAACCAAAGGAAATGCGCAGGAGCTAGGAATAGCCTTGCAACAATGATCAACCAAAAGGTAAGTTCTCTTTAAATCCTTTCCCTCAGTTTTCATAAGGAAAAGAAGAAAAGGAGAATCACACAAGTCATGGTAGCATAGGAGCCCCGATCCTTAACTCCATCCCTCTAAATCTAGGACCACATTGCCTAGTTGTCCCCAGCATAACCTGTGGACCTCCCCTGCATAGCGTGAGGACCATCTTCCTTCGTCCCCATCATAACCTGTGGACTTCCCTGGCATAAACTGAGGGCCATTTTTCTTCCGTCCCCAGCATAACCTGAGGACCGCTTCCTTCTTCTCTTCCCAGGCATAACCCGAGGATGGTTTTTTTTTCTCCCTGCTATAACTTGTGGACCTCCCCGACATAACACGCGGATCATTTTCCCTATATTCCCAGCATAACCTGAGGACCCCTTTCCTTTCATTCCCCAGCATAACCTAAGGACTCCTCTCTTTCACTCCCCGGCATAACTCGAGGGTTCTTTTTTCTCTACCCCAGCATAACCCGAGGATATTTTCCTTTTCTCCCCAGCATAAACTCCCCGGCATAACCCAAGGATCATTTTTTCTATATCCCCAGCATAACCTGAGAACCCCTTTCCTTTCATTCCCCAGCATAACCTGAGGACTCCTTTCTTTCACTCCCCGGCATAACCCGAGGGTTCTTTTTTCTCTATCCCCACCATAACATGAGGACCATTTTCCTTATATACCCAGCATAACTTGAGGGTCTTTTCCTTCTGTAATTCCCCAACATAACCTCAAGACTCCTTTCTTTCATTCCTTGGCATAACCCGAAGGTTCTTTTCTCTCTATCCCTAGCATAACCTGAGGGTCATTTTTCTTTCTCCCCAGCATAACCTAAGGGTCATTTTCCTTTCTCCCGAGCATAACCTGAGGGTCGTTTTCTTTTCTC
The DNA here is from genome assembly GCA_034376525.1 of Nicotiana benthamiana. Lineage (NCBI taxonomy): Eukaryota > Viridiplantae > Streptophyta > Magnoliopsida > Solanales > Solanaceae > Nicotiana > Nicotiana benthamiana. The sequence goes on from CM067330.1 coordinate 79,299,322, forward strand.
CCCAGCATAACCTAAGGATCATTTTCCTTTCCCAACATAACTTGTGGACCTCCCCGGCATAACCCAAGGTTCATTTTCCTTTTATCCCCAGCATAACCTGGAGACCCTTTTCTTTTCTTCCCATACATAGCCTGAGGGTCATCTTCTTTATACCCAGTAGATTATTTTTCCTATCCCGGCATAACCTGTGGATCCCTGGCATAAGCCATGATTTCTTTTCTTCCTATCCCGACATAACCCGTGGATTCCCTTGGCAAAACTTTGGAGCCTTTTTCTTCCTATCCCAGCATAACCCGTGGATTCCCTGGCATAACCCAGGATTTCTTTTCTTTCTATACCGGCATAACCCGTGGATTCCCCTGGCATAACCCAGGAGCCTTTTCCTTCTTATCCCGACATAACCCGTGGATCCCCTAGCATAACCGAGGATTTCTTTTCTTCCTATCCCGAAATAACATGTGGATTCCCCTGGCATAACACAGGAGCCTTTTTCCCCTATCCTGCATGACCCAGGAGCATTTTTCCCCTATCCCGGCATAACCCGCGGATTCTCCTAGCACAACCCCAGGAGTCTTTTTCCTCATTCCCGACATAACCCGTGGATCCCCTGACATAAACCATGAGTCCTTTTCTTCCTTTCTAGGAAAAACCCGCGGATACCCTGGCATAACCCAGGAACCTTTCCCTCATATCCAGGCATAACTCGCGGATCTACCTGGCATAACCCAGGAAATATTTTTCATTTCTCCCCGGCATAACCCGTGGATTTTTCTTTTCATCCCCAACAAGGACTCTTTATTCCATCCCCGGCATAACCCATGGATTTTTCTTTTCATCCCCAACAAGGACTCTTTGTTTGTTTTGTTGTCCGAGCAGGTTTTACCTCAAGACACAAGATTTGAGATGACCAGAAGAGCGAATCTCAATCCAGAATAAAGGAAAAGTAGAAAAGAACAAAAAGAAACAAATCCAGAATGATTGAAAAGAAAAGATGTGGACTACTCAAATTTGATTCAAAATCACAAGTCGCGCATGTCCCGCTTGGCTCCAATGCTTAAGAAAGAATCGGCACCTACAACTTACGAGCATCAAGATTTAGATTGAGGTCCATAGAGAAATCAGCTAAGGCTCAAGATCAAGCTTCAAGAAATTAATATATAGGAATCTTGTAGCTCATAGTTGATAGGCATAGCTAGCTTAGCTTTTGATTTTTCTTTTGGTGTAATAAGAAGGTCAGCAAGCAGTAGCAGCAGCATCAGCAGTGAAATCACAGCTCATGGTAGTCCCATCTGCCAAAACTTCCAAAACTACACTGATTTTATTCCTTCATAGCCAAGGATATGTAGGCGACCTTTGAAGAAGGGTTGAGTCAAAGAATTTTCAAAAATGCTTCTCATGGAATACTAAGCAGGAAAAAATCTCTCAGTTTCTCATTTATCTTTTCCCCGAAACCCTTCGTGTCTCCGAGCAAAGAGGGGCAGCTGTGAGCACGTGATTTTTTCCTCATTGAAATATTCCAATAGAATTCATTAAAATTAGGATTTTTCTTTTATTAGTCTAATTTTTAGGAATTAATTGCATGATTTTGTGTTCGTTTGTGCTTTTGTGCATGTTAGATTGACATAATTCACAAAAAAAAACAAAAAAATAGTACATTTACATTTTGGACCAATCTTTTATATTTTTTAGGTTTATTAGCATTTCACATTATAAATTTAAAGGAAAAATAAAAAAAATAGGCATGTTTACATTTGCTTAGTTTTCTTTTTAAAAATAGGATTTAGGCTACTCTAAAAAAAGTAATTAGTTTTAATTGAGCTTAAAATTGGTCTTGTTATTTTTATTTTCATACTTGATAAAACTTGAAAAAGGCAAAACAAAGAGGGAATTAATTACATTAATTAAAAAGAGAAAAAGATGAAAATAAAAAGAAATAAAAAGGGAACTAATTAATTAAAAAGAGGAGAAGAAGAAAATTAATTAAAAAAAATTGGCCAGTTTGCACATAAATCCCTAACCCAACCCCAAACCCCTTCAAAATACCTATTCAACCTAAATTTTACCCTTTCTAGGACCACCCCATGATAAAAACGACGTTGTTTCCTTTAAATCAATCCGAGCCGCCGATTTGTTTTGATCAGACGGTCGAGAAGTGAAGATGTAACGCGTAAATAAGAGTCCCAAATAACCCCCCACCCCCACGGACTCAACCTCGTACCATGTCTCCTAAATATAGGTGTAGCACTACCCTAAAACCACTGTCCCTCTACCGTCCGCCGCCGGCCGGAAATCTCCTCCGCCGGCGGCCGGTCTCCGATCAACTCTAAATTAACACTAGTTGTTCCCTCCTCCTCCTACTTCCAATGATCTAAGTCCTAGCCTTCGAATCGCAGCCGATTTTGTCGAATATTCATTTAAAGAGATGACTGGTCCGCCGTCCACTGTGGCACCGGTCTCCAACAATCCTAAAAATACACACTAGAATCCCCTCCTCCTCCTCTTTCCAACCCTCAAAAAACTACCCTTCAAATGTGAGCCGAACTTCTCGAATAATCGAAACTGTGGACGCCGCCTCCACTGCCCATGGTGGCGCCACCACCTAAACAACCCTTACTTTTCACCATAGCCTTGTCTCCACACTCCCAAGCCATATCCACATCTATTTTCCCTCAAATGTCAAGCGATTCTTTCGAATTTCAAACCGAAAGTTTGGAAAAAAATCTGAAATCACAAAAATCCGACCAAAATAGAACTAGTTGATCTCCTTACCACCCTCACCCCAAATTCCAAAATGAAATACCTCAAATCCGGTTTGAATCTCTAGACTCTTCGATCTAGGGTTTTTAGAGTTTCAATGCGATACATGAAGGACTGTTGTTCATTAGCCAAGTTTTCTGACTTCTTTTCTTTTAATTTTAATTTCTATTACCTTTTTTGTAAGTTAATAAGAGCATAGATAGGTTTAGCTTAAAATTACAATACCCCATTCATTTGTTGTTAAGCCAAAGTATGCTTTCTTTTCTTTTTGTTTTTTGTTTAGTTTAATCCAGTCTCTTTAGGTTTTGTTGTTTAAATTTTGATTTTTTGTGATAAGTTGTTAAATTTCGATTCTGTCTGTTTATTTAGTAATTTTGGGTTTAATTCTGCTCCATTTGCTTCGTTTTTCTGTTTGGTCGTGTATCTGATTTCACTAGCTAGTCTATGGAGTTTCTTTTATTCTGATTTGTTTGGTAGTAATTTTGAGTTCACCAATTGCCCTGGTTGATCAGAGTTAATATGATTAGTTAAATTTGGTTTGGATATAGCTGATTCGGCCAATACTTGATCAATCAACTTTGTATAAAATTACGGATAGTAATAAAATTGATCTTGGGTGATTTGATTATTCTAGTTGAATGAGAGGTAGTGTAGGAATTCCTAGCTAGAACATGATGCTATAGCTAAATCTAGAAAATTCTAGAGTCTGGTTCAAAGGTGAAATCTAGGTTTAGATTGATATAACTTGGCCCGCAAGTTAAGAATTAAGGGACTAGCTAATAAAATCTAAAAATATTGAAAGGACTAAAGGTAAAGAATAAAAGCTGAACTTTGTCCTGGATTACTTGCCTATAAAGGCATAGATATCTTGACTGAAAAGGCACGAAAAACACCCTTTAAAATATCCTTCTGAATCAATCCCAAATACAAGAGCAAAAAGTCAAAATAGTATATCTGATTTCAGGGAAATCTGCTGAAAATTTGATACCACAAAAAGAAAAAGGGGCAAAAACTACTATTCCATTAGCGTCAACCACTTTGAACTTATCCTGAAATCATTAGTGTCTAAGCTACGTAGATTCTGGTTTATTTTTTAGAAAAAAGTCTCTGTTTGTTCCTGGGTTTCAATCTTGGTTTATTGCTGCATCTGTTGATGGATTTGGTTGTTGTTATTGTTTCCTGATTACCAACTCATAGGTGTTTTTTGCCTTAACTCAGGTACCTCTCCTACTCATTCTCTGCTGTATAACACGATTTAAGGATGGAATGAAGATTGTCCATGATTTCCCCTATTCAGCTTTGTTTTAATTAGTTTGCTGAAGTTTTGTTATTCATCTTCTTCATCTAGTAGTATATATAGAATTGAAACATGTAATTATTATATTAGGAACTAGTCTGTTAGAATTATAACTTGTTGGACTGTATGAACAATTATTTTGAGACTTATATGAACACTGTGAGTGATATGCTAGTTGTAGTTAAATTCAATTTAAATTATTGAAATAGTAGTATTAAAAATCTCAAGGGGACTGCTTGTTGCTCATTAGACAAGACATTCACGATAAGTATCTATCAGAAGAGTGTTGCACACTTCATTACTTATACCACCAATATGGCAACCTGAAAGGTTTTTAGGAGCTCAATACCGGTTTGACACATGCCGGGAACAAAGATAAACGGGAGGCCCCCATTTGTGTTTAAATTCAATTTAAATGATTGAAATAGTAGTATTTTAAATCTCAGGAGGACTACTTGTTATAAACTTCAGTATTAGAATTCCATTTCGAATTTATAATGTTGATGATGTGCATGAATGAAATGTAATCTACAATCGGGGGTTTCGATCAAGTATTAGTCCCCCATTTGTCAATAAATTGCCCTGCAGATGAAGCTCAAGCTAATTCGAAGCAAAAATGCGATTAAGTCCAGCAAATTAGGCATTATTAAACTAGTGGTTTGCTGGTATCAGTTTTAATTAGGCCCATGACATTTGGGCTGTGAAATTAGACCAATTTTCTGGTCTGATTGCATGTTAGGTAGTTTTGGATTCGTTATTTCCAAGATGGATACGTACGCTGCTGGACCGATATTAAAACCCAATCTCAAACTGAATGTAGTTTGGGGCTTATATTGGAGGCCCAGTTGCTGAAAACCTGACCCTCACTAGTCAAACTGCCAAATTAAAATTTTAAAATATTTGTATAAATGTGGGCATTACGTTAAGTGGTGAATTCCAATTAAGGGATCTTTCCCCCTTGTTTGAACCCGCACTTGAACTTGAAGCCCAAGTTTCAATATTGATTAACTAGGTCCTTTACAGACAAATTCGATAGAAAATTCTAGTTTGCTTTAGACTGTCCTTCAAATAATAAAACGAGGTGCTCCGCGCAAAATAAAATCCATAAATTGCGTGGCCCTCTATAAATGCTTATATTAAAATACTTAAAAATTCAAGACATGCCATTTAGCGAACTTCACGGCTTCCCACAAAGATAATAATATGTTAGTCGCTTTAGGTACATCTTTTAAATAATTTTACTTTCCTAAAATATGGGTGTGTATTTCATGTGACCCAAATTCGAATTCCAAAACGTTGAATAAAATGTGTTTCGGATCCAGGTGCATTTCATGTGACGCGATCCAAAGACTGGTTTTAAACGATGTTCACATTCTTAAAACTTAATTAAAAACGGTAAATAATTTAAAATTGGACTATAGTATGAAAATGCATAAAATCAAAATTTTAGCCAATTATAATAGTTTAGGCGACCGTGCTAGAACCACGGGATCCGGGGGTGCCTATCACTTTCCCTCGGGTCAACAGAATTCCTTACATAGAATTTCTGGTTCGCAGACTCCATTTGAGCAGTCGAGAAATTTCCTCGATTTAGGATTCTAAACAAACCGGTGACCTGGGATACCAAAAGTCAAATCTATCCCAAGTGGCGATTCTAAATAAATAAATAATCCCATTTCGAATAATGTCACTTTAATTGGAAAAACTCCCTTATACATTTATCCTTCGGGTTAGGCGTGTAAAAAGAAGGTGTGACAGCTCTGGCGACTCTGCTGTGGAGACCAGAACCCAGAACCTCTGGTTCAGGGTTCCAGCCTGAGAGCTTAGAATAACTGTTATACTTGGCTTTTCTGATTTTCCTACATGTTCCATGATATATGTGCTAAGTGTTTACCACTGTGATATTGGATGAATTCTATATATACACTGTTACGAATCCCTCCCTTTCTCTGAGTCTTCTACATCATAGAGAAGGGTGCACTTTGTATGACTTTAGTTCTGTTTAGAGTCACTTCCCATTTAGAACGAGGTTTGGATAAGCTCCTACGCCGATGGAGCTTCTGTATCCCCGGTACGTTTCCCCCCTCCCTCTCTCCCACCGCTCGAGTTGTCCGCTCGGGTAAGCCAGTTCTAAAACAATAAATCCAGGGTTTAAATCTAGTATAACAAAACCTCATGCCAGATCCCTAGTAGGAACATTTGTTTTCATCACGTGCATTTGATTTAGGGGACTCGACACAAGGGTTGGGTCCGTCTGGGACAGGTGACCCGAAATGAAAAGACCATCTTGATGTATATTACGTGCTACGTGTGCATTTATTTTCATTGGATTTGCATGTTGACCGGCTTGTGAATAAGGAGAGGAAATTGAATAAAAATGGCAGTATTAGGACTAAATAAGAGTAATCACCTATTTTGGAAAACCAATGTTAAAATAGTACCGAAATGCTGCTAGATTTTTGAAGAAAAAAAAGAAACAAGAAAAATGAGTCTTTTTAACAAATTTGGTTTGACAAACATGTTGCCCGAACTACGCTTGTTTGATTCTCACCAGGTGTGAGATACGTAGGCAACCCCTTATCGGGTCCAACCTCCTTTTTTGAAAACATAGCAAAAAAATATCAAAGTTCTAATTATTGTCCTAAATAAGTCGGGTGATGAAAAGCCGAATGTCCCCAAAAGGACGCTGAAAGGCTGTTTTTGCAAGAACGGCCACCTTGTGTCATTTTTAAATAGTTTGCGGGCATAATCTTAAATCTTCCTCTAAGAATTGTTGAAAGGCCATATCGGATAAACCAAGTCTTCGCTTACCTAAATAAAGAATATTTTTTAAAAATAGCCGTTTTTCTATTTTAGGACAAAATAAATCAATAAATCCCCTTTAAATAAATGTGCAGGATGATTACCTCTGACATCGAACCCTTCGCAGTACTGAATAAGGTCCCTTTGTAGCTCCACATATGGTGGAATCACCTAGGAAAAGGTAGCAGAGAAACCATGTTCAAGATTTTGGGTAGTGTCGTCGTATTGTTAAACATCAAACCAAAAACAGATACTATTGTGTCATTGATACCATTCTGGGATCTAACCAATAACGTATTACGGATCTCAGACTTTGAGCTTACTCCCACACTAGAGGAGATTGCGGGATATGGAGGTCTTATCGGGAACCTCAGGAGTAGATATCCAATGGAACCGAGACCGGTCACTATCTATAGATTCTTGGACTTGTTGAGCATTTGTAGAGACATTCAAGATAAGCATCTATCAGAAGAGTGTTGCACACTTCATTTCTTATACCATTGATATGGCAACCTGAAAGGTTTTTAGGATCTCAATACCGGTTTGACACATGCCGGGAACAAAGATAAATGGGAGGCCCCCATTTGTGTTTAAATTCAATTTAAATTATTCAAATAGTAGTATTCTAAATCTCAGGAGCACTTCTTGTTATAAACTTCAGTATTAGAATTCCATTTCGAATTTATAATGTTGATGATGTGCATGAATGAAATCTAAATGACTATTAGGGGTTTCGATCAAGTATTAGTCCCCATTTGTGTTTAAATTGCCTTGCAAATGAAGCTCATCTCAAGTCGAAGTAAAAATGCGATTGAGTAAGGCAAATCAGGCATTATTAAACTAGTGGTTTGCTGGTATCAGTTTCAATTGGGCCCAAGACATTTGGTCTGTGAAATTAGACCAATTTCCTGGTCTGATTGAATGTTAGGCAGTTTTGGATTCGTTAATTGCAGGATGGATATGTACGCTAGTGGGCCGACGATCTCAAATCGAATGTAGATTGGGGCTTATTTTGGAGCCCCAGTTGCTGAAAACCTGACTCTCACCGGTCAAACTGCCAAATTAAAAGTTTAAATATTTGTTTAAATGTGGGAATTACATTAAGTAGCAAATTCATATTAAGGGGTCTTTCCCCATTTGTTTGAACCCGGACTTGAACTTGAAGCCCAAGTTTCCAATATTGATTAACTAGGTCCTTTAGAGATAAATTTGATAGAAAATTATAGTTTCCATTAGACTGGCCTTTAAATAACAAAACGAGGTGCGACGCGCCAAATAAAACACATAAATTGTGTGGCCCTCATTAAATGTATATTAAAATATTTAGAAATTCGGGACTTGCCGTTTAGCAAACTTCATGGCTTCCCGCTAAGATAATATTACATTAGTTGCTTTAGGCGCGTCTTTTAATAATTTTACTTTCCTAAAATACGGGTGTGCATTTCATGTGACCCAAATCTGAATCCCAAAACGTCGAATATAATGTGTTTCGGATCCAGGTGCATTTCATGTGACGCGATCCAAAGACATGTTTTAAGCGACATTCACATTCCTAAAACTTAATTAAAAGCGGTAAATAATTTAAAATTACACTATAGGATGAACATGCATAAAATGAGAATTTTAGCCAATTATAATAGTTTAAGCGACCGTTCTAGAACCACAGGATCCAAGGGTGCCTAACACCTTCCCTCAGGTCAACAGAATTTCATGCTTAGTATTTCTGGTTCGCAGGCTCCATTTGGGCAGTCAAGAAATTTCCTCAATTTGGGATTCTAAACAAACCGGTGACTTGGGACACCAAAAGCCAAACCTATCCCAACTGGAGACTCTAAATAAATAAATAATCCCATTACAAATAATCTCACTTTAATTGGAAAAACTCTCATATACGTTTATCCTTCGGGGTAGGCGTGTAAGAAAGAGGTGTGGCAGTACCGAACAACCGAGCCTCTCCCAGCTCAAACCATCCAATCGTAGATCGACTCCGCCTACCATATAATGCCTCATAAGGAGCCATCTGTATACTCGACTGGTAGCCGTTGTTGTAGGCAAACGTTGCTAAAGGCAAGAACTAATCCCATGAACCTCCAAAGTCCATAACACAAGCTCGGAGCATATCCTCTAATATCTTAATAGTCCGCTCGGATTTCCCGTTCATCTGAGGATGAAATGTTGTACATAACTCTCTCTGGGTGCCTAACTCTCGCTGAACTGCTCTCCATAAACGCGAGGTAAAGCGCGCACCTCGGTATGAAATGATAGATAACGGCACACCATGAAGGCGAACAATCTCCCAGATATAAATCTCTGCTAACCTCTCGGATGAATAGGAGACTGTCGCGGGACTGAAACGCGCTGACTTGATCAGCCTATCAACAATGACCCAAAATGAATCGAACTTCTTCCGATTCAACGGAAGTCCTGTCATGAAGTCCATAGTGTTCCGCTCCCACTTCCACTCGGGAAGCGCAATCCTCTGAAATAAACCACCCGGCGTCTGATGCTCATACTTAACCTGCTTACAATTCAAACACCACGCCACGTATGCCGCAATGTCCTTCTTCATTCTACACCACCAATAAATTTGGCACAAATCCTGATATATCTTTGTGGTTCCTGGATGAATAGAGTACCGGGAACTATGGGCCTCCTCTAAAATCAACTTTAAATCCCATCAACATTAGGCACACAAACCCGCCCCTACAATCTCAAGACTCCATCGGAATCTGACATAATTTTCTTGGCACCTCCTCGCTGCACCGTGTCTCAAAGGACACACAAATAGGGATCATCGAACTGGCGATCACGGATATGCTCTAATAATGAAGAACGGGCGACCGTGCAAGCTAACACCCGACTAGGCTTAGAAATATCCAACCTCACAAGTCGATTGGCCAAAGCCTAAACATCCAAAGCAAGAGGACTCTGATTGACCGGGATATAAGCAAGACAGCCCAAGTTGGTTGTCTTCTTACTCAAAGCATCGGCCACCACATTGGCCTTGTCCGAGTGATATAATATGTTGATATCATAATCCTTCAACAACTCCAACCACCTCCTCTGCCTCAAATTCAACTCCTTTTGCTTGAACGAGTACTAAGAACACTTGTAATTAGTGTACACCTCACATGCCATGCCATATAGATAATGCCTCCAGATCTTCAATGCATGAATAATGGCTACTAACTCTAGATCATGAACCGGAAAATTCTTCTCGTGAATCTTCAACTACCTTGAAGCACAGGCAATGACCTTGCCATTCTGCATCAACATTGCACCAAGCCCAATACAGGAAGCATCACAGTAGACTGTGTAAGGCCCTGAACCAGTGGGCAAAACCAACACTTGACACTCATCTCAACTGGGCACCCTTCTGGGTCAATCTGGTCATCGGGGCTGCAATAGATGAAAACCCCTCCACGAACTGTCGATAGTATCCTCCCAACCCTAAGAAACTTCGAATCTTTGTAGCTGATGCAGGTCTAGGACAAATCTTGACTACCTTTATCTTCTTTGGATCCACCTTAATACCCTCTGCTGATACAACATGACCTAGAAATGCAATTGAACTCAACCGGAACTCACACTTGGAGAACTTTATGTATAACTGACTATCCCTCAGAGTCTGAAGAACCACTTTAAGGTGTTGCTCGTGCTCCTCCTGACTGCGGGAGTATATCAATATATCATCAATAAAAACAATCACAAATGAGTCCAAGTAAGGCCTGAACACTCGATTCATCAAGTCCATGAAAGCTGCCGGGGCATTTGTAAACTCGAATGACATAACTATGAACTCGTATTGCCGTACCGAGTGCAGAACGCTATCTTAGGGATATCGGATACCCTAATCTGTAACTGATGGTAGCCAGATAGCAAGTCAATCGTGTAAAATACCCTGGCATCCTGAATTTGGTCAAACAAATCATCAATCCTTAGAAGTGGATACTTATTCTTGATCGTTACTTTATTCAATTGTTGATAATCAATACACATCCTCATTGTCCCATCCTTCTTCTTGACAAATAACATTGGTGCACCCCAAGACGAGACACTAGGTCTAATGAAACCCTTCTCCAGAAAATCCTGTAACTGTTCCTTTATCTACTTCAACTCCGGCGGGGCCATACGATATGGTAGGATAGAAATAGGTTGGGTGCCTAGGACCACATCAATGCAAAAGTCGATATCCCTATTGGGCGGCATACCGGGCAGGTCTGAAGGAAAAACATCGGGGAACTCTGAAACAATAGGCATCGAATCACTAGAGGAAACCCCAGCACTGGAATCCCGAACATAGGCTAAATATGCCAAACACCCCTTCTCGATCATACGTTGAGCCTTCACATACGACATACTGCGTGTAGAATGACCAGGAGTCCCGCTCCACTCTAAAAGAGGCATACCCGATAAAGCTATGGTCACACTCTTGGCATGACTGTCCAAGATAGCATGATAGGGTGATAACCAGTCCATCCCCAATATAATATCAAAGTCGACCATATCTAAAAGCAATAAATCTACATATGTCTCCAGACCCCCAATCACTACAACAGAAGAATGATGGACTCGATCTACCACGATAGAATCACCCACGGCATAGACACATAGATAACAATGCCCAATACATCACTAGGCAATACCAAATACGGGGCAAAATAGGATGACGCATATGAATACGTGCCAAATAAAACAACACTGAAGCATCTCTATCACATATCAGAACCGTACCTATAATAACTACATCTTAAGCTTCCGTCTTTGGCCTAGCCTGAAGAGCATAATATCAGAGTTAGGCCCCACTACTCTAATCTACCTCTCTAGGATGGCCTGCAGCTAGCTGGCCTCCACCTCTGGCGGTCTAAGATCCACCTCTATGACCTCTACCTCAACCTCTGGCACCTTTTCCCCCACCTCTAGCTGGTTGGGCGGGCTGAATGACACCTGGTGCCTGAACCATGGCATGAGAACTCTGATGCTGAGAGCCACCTTGCGCATGAGGGAAATACCTAGCAATGTGCCTCGTGTCACTATATGTAAAACAACCTCTCGGCTGCTGGGACTAGCGACCCTAGAACCTCAGAAGCGGTGGTGCACTAATAGGTGTTGGTGCTGTAGTGAAGGACTGCTGATTGGAATGCTGTGTCTGAGGACTACGGCTACCAAAGCACTGTAAGAAACCTAGAGGGCTGGCTGGAAAGGCCTGGAAGGCTGGCCCCTATTATGCGAATCCCTACATCCAGATGAGGCACCACTAAATCGGCTTGACTGACGGGGTCTGCTCTATGACCACCCCCTACGACAATACCATCTCAATCCTCGCGATCCTTCGAGCCACATTGACCGCCTCTTGAAAGGATATCTTACTCCTAGTCTCTCTAGCCATCTGAAGATGAATAGGCTGAATGAGTCCATCAATAAACCATATTAATCTCTCCCTATAAGTGGGAAGTATAACAAGAGCATGGCAAGCCTAATCTATTAACATAGTCTCATACTGGGTGACCGTCATGGATACCTGGTGGACACGATCGAACTGCCTATGATAGGCCTTTCGCTATGTAATAGGGAGAAACTTCTCCAAAAAAAGGTGAGTGAACTAGCCCCAGGTCAAGGCTAGTGAACCAGCTGGACTAGCTAGGAAATAATCTCTCCACTAAGTCTTGGCAGACCCAGACAACCAAAATGCAGCAAAATCAACCCCATTAGTCTCAACAATACCCATGCTCCGAAGAACCTCGTGGCAGATGTCCAAATAATCCTGAGGATCCTCGGTCGATGCACCGTTAAAGGTAGTAGTGAAACATTTGGTGAATATATCCAACCTCCATAAAGCACAGAAGACATAGCTACCTCATCACCGACCTGGGCTACCATACCCAACTGAGCTGCTCCAACTGGCTGAACTGCTAGAGTCTGAATCTGAGGAGCTACCTGCTCCGGAGTACGACTAGCAGGAATTTTGGTCCCTCCTCCAGCCTGAGAGACGGCTGGTGCTACTGGAAGCAATCCTTCTCGGGTAACACTCTCTTTGAGGCCCACCAATCGGACCAGAGCTTCCTGAAGAATCGGGTAGAAATAAACCCCTCTAGGACCTGGGCTGGGGCCAGAACCTCCTCGTCAAAATCAACTTGAGGCTCCCCTACTGGTGTTGCTACTCGGGTCTGAGCTCCGCCCCTACCTCGATCTCAAGCACGACCTCGGCCTCACCCTCTACCCCTAGCGGGTGCTGCCTGGGGCTCGGACTACTGATCAGAAGATGAGGAAACGTGTGTTTTCTCCATCTGCGAACAATCAGAATAAAAATCCAATTAGCATTTGAGAAACGAATATGCATGACAACAAATAATAGATGTGAAATTTTCCTAACTCTATAGCCTTTAGAGGATAAATAAAGACGTCTCAGTACTGATCCCTCAGACTCTAGTAAGCTTGTCCGTGAGATGTGAGACATATGCAACCTAGAGCTCAGATACCAACTTGTCATGCCTGGAATTTCCATCCTCTGGAATCGTGATGGCGCCTACTAATGAGAGCTAGGCTAGCCTTTAACTACCTTTTTCACAGCTGATTTACTCTTTTTGACAATTATCATTAATATCATGAAACAACGGAATAAATTAAATAAGCGAAAGTCTTAAATTAAAGAATCTGAACGATAATGCGGAAAAATCAACATAATCTCTACCCAAAAACTGGTGTCACACTCTCACAAACCACTAAGAGTACTACACAACTGTTTGAAAAGAATATAACATTATTTGTCTCGGAATACATAACAAAATGAAAAGCAAGATAGAGGTGAATTCGGGCATGCGGACAACTGCATGGCTACCTCGGTCTCTCGATAGACTGAAAGCTAGCTCTCGATCTAATACTACTGCTCAAATGTTACTCCAGAACCTAGATCTGTGCATAAAAGCATAGAGTGTAGCATTAGGACAACTGACCCCATGTGCTGGTAAGTGTCTGGCCTAACCCCGGCGAATTAATGACGAGGCAAGGTGTGAGCATATGATTTTTGACCGGTCGAAACAAACTCCTACAAGACTCTTAAAGTTTAGGATTTATTTCTTTTAAAATATTAGGATTTTAGTTTTTGGACATTAATTGCATATGCATGTTCATTACTGTGTGTTAGGATTAATTAGGGTTTAATTGTTAAATAAACTTGTTTCATAAATTAAAATACAAAAAAATATATAGGTGCCAGCACTTGAAATTATGCTTGTTCAATTTTTATTTGTTTTAATTTTATTTGTGATTTGTGGTTTTTAAATAAATTTAGTAATTAATTTTAATTAAAAGAAAAGGTAAAAATAGAATAATAATACAATATATATATATATATAGTCAGCCACTCAGGCTGGCCACAATTGGGCCAGACCTGAGTGGACCAATTTGTTTCCTCCTCCATATATATATATATATATATATATATATATATATATATATATATATATATATATATATATATATATAGTCAGCCACTCAGGCTGGCCACAATTGGGCCAGACCTGAGTGGACCAATTTGTTTCCTCCTCCATATCACTATACAATCCAGCCCAAACGACAGCCTCAACCCAGTCCACATCTACATCCACCAAACGACACCATTTTGAGACCCCATCATCACAGCCATTGATTTCATCCCAATCCAACGGTTCCTAAACCCCCATCCTAAATCATACATATATGTACAAACACCTTCAATACATACACGACAAATCTCACCCTCTCCGTATCTCCACTGCCGACTATAACACCTCCCATGACCAACCCATCGCCACCCGTTGACCACCGGCTGACCACCTCACTGTCGCCGCCGAAAATTGCCTCACGGGGGCGGACGGCAACCAAACATCCCCAAAATTACACCCCTTAACCACCATAACCTCCTCTACCCCGTCCCATAACTAGTTCCTTTCGAACACAACCCCTTCGTCTCGAATATCTATTTAAAGGTGGCCGAAAACCCTACCTCCGGCGACCTCATTCCAAAGCTGCCCAAAACTACACCACCAAGGCACCTTGACCTCCCCATTCCAACCATGCATATCATCACTCTCATATCACCCTGAAACGTTTCGAATTGCATTTTGAAGCCTGACCCCAAATCCCCAAACATGCCGGAAAAGCCTCAAAACCCTCCCAGGTAGTCCCTGACCCCTATTGACCCTAACCGTGCAACCCTTAACTCTCAAACAACCCCCAACCACTTAACATTCCAAATCTAAGACCTATTGAGGTCTCAGAACTGCAAAACCCCTCGCAGACCCTTATGACTGGTGGTATAGTGACCAAGGAGGCTCAGAACCCTGTGGAAAGGGCCAAGGTTCAGCTGAATTGATTTAAACAAGAACAAAAAAATGACTGTTAAGTTTCCTGCCTAGTTTCATTTTTCTTCAGCTTTGAAAGTTGGAATTCTTTTAATGAGTGATTAGTTAATTGCATGTTTAATAATTTGAGTTTCTTTTATGTGATTTTCTTTTGATTGTGTGTAGTGATTATCAACAAGTTCTTCTGAAAATTAGGGTTCAATTTTCATATATTTGTTTGTTTGTCACTAGCTTGGAATAACTAATTAGGTTCATACATGTTTCAAAGTCTAAATTTCTTTTAATTCTGGTTGTTTATCTGGTTGTCCACAAAGTTCTCGTAAGATTAGGGTAATGTTCATATGTTTGTTGTTTGTCATTAGTTCAGCATCCTGTTATAATTAGCTTTGAAGTGATATGATTCTCATAATTTGATGAATTTTATTGATTTACTGATTTTCTGATTGGTTTGACTGTTTGATTGTGTTACTGAATGCATGATTAGTAGTTCATGATAGTTTTGGTCCTCAATATTCATTTTAATTTTTAATCCTATATAGTGTGTGTGGAAATTTGTATTAAGGAATTGTGTTAAGCCTTGTAAATTTTGTCTAGTTCTGATAGTCATAAGCTTGTTAGTTTAAAAGGTGATCTGAATTTGGCTAACCAAGGTTAATTGTGACTGAACTAGGTTTAAAAGGACTGATCAAGGTGAAGTTCAGGGGTAGGGTAATTTAGGAAAGCTAGTGAGGGTATAAAAGGGTGTTAATCTGTAAAAATCTAATAAGGAATCTTTTAGAACCTTCTAGCAAGGACAAATATATAATTCCAGCCTTAAACTTGAGGCACAAGTCAGAAACTGAAGGACTACTTAGGCAAAAATATGTTTTGAGTTGGGGACAAAAAATAAAATTAGTAAAAATCATATGCCCTAACAAATTTGCTATAAATTGAACCATTTGGGGCATTGGATAGGATCTGGAACCTTTCTTCTCAAAATTAGAGTTGAAATACTTAATCCACATCTGAAACTATTATCATTGTTGAATTTGATCATTTTGAGTTCAATTTTCTCACAATTCTATTAAAAGTTTGAACACACTGTGCAATTGGCTGTTGATTTGCTTAACTGGTCTCTTATCTTCACTCATAGGCTCTTGCTTCATCTAAATTACAGGTACATTTCCTCATTCATACGTGTATGAAGTTCAAAGTGAAAATATATCCTCAATGTGAAGATCCTCATCTGTTGTTTATACATTAGTATCATTATCCCCATTTCCCTACTTAGTTTGAGTATACGAATATTACCAATTTGAACGGATGAGTCTTACTATTAATCACCAGTTTTGGTTTGGAATTATACATAAAAATTATTCTCTATTCATTCATGAGGGAAATAATGACAACCATTTTTTTTTTATTTTTTATGTTAGATTTGAACCAGACAATTCATATACTCATCAGTCGAAGTATATGAGTTAATTCCCAAAATTCAATCACACTTCAAGTTATACTACAGGAAACAATTCAGAAAAACAAGCTATTACAAAGCATTCTGGGATTTAAATGGACTAAAATACTTCAAAGTATTCTAATCTTCACATGCTTGTTATAATACCATTTCGTAAGTCCGGTGGCTCTAAGTGCACATGATCAGCACTTGAACTAGCCAGACTAAGGTTACATCTGACTATTAATTGGATAAAAGAAAGCTCAGTCAAATAGTCGAGTTATTACATACTGAAACAGTCCAAAAATCATGTGCTATTTGACTGATTTATTCTGTAATAATCGAACTTTTTTGGACTGTTTCAGTATGTAATAACTCGGCTATTTGACTGAGCTTTCTTTTATCCAATTAACAGTCAGTTGTAACCTTAGTCTGGCTAGTTCAAGTGCTGATCATGTGTACTTAGAGCCACCAGACTTAAGAAATGGTATTATAACAAGCGTGTGAAGATTAGAATACTTTGAAGTATTTTAGTCCATTTAAATCCCAGAATGCTTTGTAATAGCTTGTTTTTCTGAATTGTTTGTTGTAGTATAACTTTAAGTGTGATTGAATTTTGGGAATTAGACTCATATACTCCGACTGATGAGTATATGAATTGTCTGGTTCAAATCTAACATAGAAATTAATACAAAAAAATGGTTGTCATTATTTCCCTCATGAATGAATTGAGAATCAATTTTATGTATAATTCCAAACCAAAATGGGTGATTAATAGTAAGACTCATCCGTTAAAATTGGTACTGGGCTCCTTTGAAAAGGCCCAGTAAATATTAAGAAATTATAATAATACATGTTCCTGAATGAGAGGATTCAAAGGTTTGGGCCAACCATGAACCAAGCCCAATAGTTGTTGGTCAGTGTTAACACAACATATTTTAGGCTGGCCCATATTTGAGTCCGTGCACACGATTGGCCATGAATGAGGCTAAGTGTAAATACTACTCCGCCAAATACACAACCTGTGCATAAAATCAATTAGTGCATTTAAGCGTTCACAAGAGTAGAAACTTAGCATACAGTTGAATGCCCTTATAAAAATAAATTGAGCCATGTTAATTCAAACCAAATACCATGCGTAGGCTCCTTATTTCATTAGAACACATAGAAAGAATAGGAGGTGTCGTTTAGAAAATTTTACGGCCTTCCCATAAATGTCAAAGACGTAGTTGCCATAGACGTGCGTGTTTAATAAAAGTACCTTCCTAAATTCGGGTGCGCATTTATGTGACCCAAATCATATTCTCAATGAAATTGAAATATGTCTAGTATTGCGGGTGCATTTATGTGACTCAATTCGCGGCGTGTTTTAATAACATTGCAAAATCTCCTTAAAAGGTATTAAAAGCAGTTATTAATTTAAAATTACGAGTTGACAGGTATAGCAAATCATGTTTTGGCCACTCATAATAAGTTTATGCGACCGGGCTAGAACCACGGGATTCGATGGTGCCTAACACCTTCCCTCGGGTCAACAGAATTCCTTACTCAGGAATTTCTAGTTTGCAGACTCCAAACGGGCAGTCAAAATTTCCTCGATTTGGGATTTTAAATCGCTGACTTGGGACACCAAAAGCTAAATCCATCCCAAGTGGCGACTCTTGAAATAAATAATTAATCCCATTTCGAATAATGTCCCTTTAATTTGAAAAATTCCTATACACGTGTCACCTTTCGGGGTAACCTCGTGTAAGCGGTAACAAGGAGGTATGACAGTTCTGGCGACTCGGCTGGGGATAAAAGAACCTAGAATCTCTGGTTTAGGGTTCAAGAATTCGAGCTTTCAAATAACTGTTATATTTTTCTTCTTCTGATTTGCATACATGTTCTGTGCTAAATGTCGCATGCTTTACCGCTTTGATATTATCTGAACTCTATATATAAATTGTTACCAAAACCCTTCACTTCTCACCTCAGGGGATGTGCTTACTGATTGAGACTCCTTATTCTGTTAGTGTCATACCCTGAAATAAGAAAGAGGCTGGACAAGTTACAAAGCCGGATGATCTCGCGGATCCCCGGTACATAGCCCCCTCCTCGGCTCGAGTTGTCCGCTCAGGTACACAGTCTAGACCCCATACCGAGGTTCTCAACCAAGTATAACAAAACTTCATGCCGGATCCCTAGTAGGAACGTTTATTTGCATCATGCATTTCGACTTAACGGACTCAACACAGGGGTTGGGTCCGTCTAGGACAATGCCCTGAAATAGTAAAAGACCATCCTGATGCATTTTTACGTGCTACTTGCGCATTTACTTGCCTTGGATTCGCATGATGACCGGCCTATGTACAAAGGAAACAGTTGAGAGAAAATAAGACGTGCTAGGGTAGTTTCTTATAAAAACCAACTCCCAAATAGGGCTGAAACGCTGCCGGATTTTTCAAAAAAAAACAAAAGAAAAAAAACAAAAGCACATCAAAGCACAAAGCACAAAAAAAGGCATCAAGTTTTTGAAGTTTTCAATAATGTCTGCGGGTTTTGATAAATCATTTTGGACTGGTCCAACCCCCTTTTTCAAAAATATCAAGGAATGCTCGAGTGTATTTTTCTTATTTTCCTGCTTCAAAATGGGTCTGGTGATGCCATTATTGCAATGATAGCTGAATGATGCTACAGGGGACGCCGGAAAGCTGATCTTAGGCAAATGGCTACCTCTGAATTTTATTTGGACCGGTAAGTAAGCACAGCCTGAAAACCTTTCTAGCCGAAGTGTTGAAAGGCCGTATTCGCACAGCCGGTCCCAATTTTTATGTTTTGAGAATACTAATCCGCCCTAATAAATGTGTACAATGAGTGAAACAATAAAAAAAATCCTCTGGAGCTGCGGCTGTGGTGGGATTACCTCGGAGAAGCCAGACAGAAAAAGGTCAACGCACATCTGGGGGGCTCACTAATTTGCTGATAATCAACCCTAGGGGAGATATCATAAAGGCCCTAATCACCTTCTGGGACCCTTCCCACAAAGTCTTCCACTTCTCAGTTTTTGAGCTGACCCCGACTCTAGAGGAAATGACCCGATACGTCTGAACCCACAGAGCCCCACTGAGACATTAATACTTGATAGCACTCAAGGCCCTCTCTTTGCACAAGTTTCTGGATCTTTTGAAAATTAGCAGAACAATTCATAACCCTGACTTGTCGGCTGTTTTACGTACCCCCCAGTTCATATACCAAAGATATGGCCACATCGGAGGATTCAACAACGCTGAAAACCTCATTTGTAGCAAGGGCAATCGGATTAAATGGGAGGAGCATCGATGTTTCGCGTTAATGGTATCCCTTTTGGGTCTTTTAGTATTCCCCCAAAAGGATGGAAACATAGATATATGCATTGCGGGGGTTGTTAGTACATTGATGACTCTTGCTCCGATGATCCTGTCTAATATTTTCCGAGCCCTTGCACTTTGTAAAGCAGGAAGGCATTTCTTTGAAGGTTGTAACTTGCCATTACAAATCTGGATGATTGAGCATATGTGTCACAGGCCACGGTTCATGAATTGTGGGTTGCCAACGAAAGGTTGCGTAGAAGAAATTGATAACAGGGTAAATGGGTTTAAATTACCAGAGGGTGTCGCAGATTAGGTGTCATATCTCCCGTCTATTTCTGCAAGCCAAATACAATGGACGCTCAGTTGGATCTCTGTGGATGAAGTTGTACATATGTCCGCAACAGAATCACATTTTCTGTTAATGGGCCTTAGAAGAATCCAGCTTTACGCCCCACATCGGGTCTTGAGACAACTCGGAAGATTCTAGATAGTGCCGAAAGAAGAAGATCTACGCATCCGGGTAGTCGAAATTGGGCCTTGTAGTCAGTTTCCCTAAGCCATGGTTCGCAACATCTGGAATGAATGCCAACACCTAACCGCTGACACTTGTGTGCAAAATCCTGCCAGATGTGAAGTATCTCTAGGGTACCTTGCTTGGTATAAAAGAGAAATTGAGCATGAAAGACCATCCAAAAGGCGTCACCTCCAAGAATTCATCGGGACATCACAAGAACAGTAGGATTGGTTCGCAAAAGAACACGAATATCGTCCTACCATCAGAAGGTTGTAAAAGAAAATTCAGGAATTGCAATTCAAAAACAGCCTGCAAGTTGCTGCTAGCTAAGGAGAAAAGAAGTTATTGATTAAAGAAAACGAAGCTCTGTGAACTCGGAGTCATAAAATGAAAACATATGCAGAAACCATCCGAGTATAAAGGATGAAAAGCTCATAGAGAACTAGCTACGAAAAGTAACTGAATACGGTTCTGACCTGAATAAGGCAGAGGGTGAATTGTTCAGAGCTTTGAGACAATTAGCTAAGAGTGCTGAAAAAAGGGCCCGCATACTGGAGTAGTTAAAAGAAGGACGCGTCAATGAAAATGCTGGTCTAAAACAGAGGGTTAGCATAGCTGAAAGCAAAATAGCCAAGCAAGCTAAGGATTTCAAAGCTGAGAGGGAACATTGCTATGCGGTAATAGCAGGGCTGGAAAGGGATTTGCGGCGGTTTCAATAGCTACAAGAAAAAGGGGTTATCCGAGAAAAGGTGCGGGCAATTGCAGACTATATTACCACTAAATGCAATCACTGCGAAGACATGACAAAATCCAAGTTTTTCTCCGCTGCTATGACCTTATTCCGGCAAGAAATGGAAGATCTCCACTATCTCCAAAAACGTCTAGCACGCAAACCCGCAACAAGAACGAATGATTCCCCGCAAGCTCCAAAAGCATTGGCAGTGTTAATGTACTCATAGATTTATATTTGCTGACAAAGAAAAATAAGAAAGAAAAAAAAAGAAGAATTTGACTGTTGTCTTTTCAAGTCTGTGAGGGCATTAAGTCCCCCTCTAGTAGTTGCTTCTAGCCATTGTAATCGAAGTTTATATCTTTATCAAATTAAAAATCCCACAAATATTTTGATGTGTACTTAACCCTTTATTTCCATGAACTACGCTCAGTCTGATTCATGCAAGTCATGATATGTAGGCAATCCCTATAGGATTCGATCGTATTCTTTAAAATAAAATAAAAAAAACAAAAAGAGGAAATAAAAGGGAAGAAACAAAAGGGAAGTCAAATAAAGACTGGGATGACACATGCGACTGGGGAAACCATATAGAAACACATTATCTGCATAGGTGCATCATGCTCAACGTGTGATTTCCTGTTTGTCATTGATCCCGAAACTAACTACGTTTTCTAGAATTACAGTTCAGGCGTTTAGAATAGTGGTTGGTTTTGCGGTAAAGTGGCTTCACACGGATACTTCACTCGTTCAAAGGGAAATACAGAAATGTCAACTGAGATGCCTTGAGTAACCCTCCCTATTCCAGAAGACAGTCCAATCACGGGAGTACCGGCTTCTGAGACTGCAGCGGCCAAAGAAAACAGGATCCTACGGCTCCGGGTCATGGAAATGTGGGATGCATGGACCAATGGAAAGGAACCTCCCAGCGCCATCCCTGGATTTCCCGATCTATTTCCATGGTCAGGGGGTACCTCTACTATTCCCATCAGTCACCCGAGCATTCTCCTGGTGCAGTCCACCATTTCTACCAATTTTGTTGGGGCCCCCTTGAAGTCCACCCTCCAATGTTTGTATCCGGGCCAGTTCCCAATATCTTTACAAACCCTCAGTGCGCAGCTACAACACAGCCTGCAGTACCAATGCCTGTGCTTGACCCTACAGCCTTTACCTTCCAAACTCCAAATTACCAAAATGAGCCTCCCACATACCCTACATATAGCTACCCTCAGCCAACAAATAAACTTACCCCTGTGCCGGACAAAACTTCCAAATCACCCGACAAGGATGAGATCAGAAGGATAATAAGGAGTCATAAGCAAAGCCTGAAGAATATGCAAGGACTCAACGTACAGAAAAGTGTATCCTATTCAGACCTGTGCGTGTTCCCCCATATGCATCTTCCATTTGGGTTTAAGGTGCCCAAATTTGAGAAATACGATGGCCATGGCGACTCTGTTGCCCATCTGAAAAGATATTGTAATCACTTACCTAAAGCAGGCGAAAAAGAAGAGCTCCTGATGGCATACTTTGGGGAAAGCTAAGTAGGGATTTCTTCCGAATGGTATATAGACCAAGACATCACCGAGTGGAAAAAATGGGATGACCTTGCCCACGACTTTGTGAAACAATACCAGTACAATGTCGTCAACATCGCCCCGGACACGAATTCTATCGCTAACCTGAAAAAGAAACATGCTGAGAGCTTTAGGGAGTACGCTATTAAATGGCGGGAGCAAGCATCAAGGGTGAAGCCTCCTATGGATGAAACGGAAATGGTCAGCGTCTTTTTACAAGTACAGGAGGCAGACTATTTTCAAAACATGATGTCTGCAATGGGCAAACCATTCGCTAAAGCCATAAAGATTGGAGAGATGGTGGAAACTGGTCTCAAAACAGGGAGGATTCTAAGCCAATATGCCATCAGAGCCACCTCCCAAGCTATACAAGGAGGAGCAAGAGGAATTCCCAGGAACAAGAAAAGAGAAGAGGCATCCATGGCAGCCTCTGGGGCGAGAAAACAACATAACACACATACATTCTCAGACAGAGCACCTCAACATTACAATCCTCATAGAGACATGCACTACAACCCTCAACCCTACGCAATTATGAATGTTAAACCATTCCCCCGCCCTGAACAGTAGAATAACAGAAGTCAAGCTCCAAGGAACCAACTCTCTCACTATCATTACATTCCCCGCCATTAATAAAACAACTAGCGTCTCCGGGAGCCACCCTGGAGACAAAACTTCACCACAATTGGAGAATCTTATGCTAGACTGTTTCAAAAGATACTCCATCTGGGTCTCCTCCAGCCTGTACCCCCAAATAGACAGAATCCAGAATCACCATCTTATCAAAGGGGTGTACAATGTACCTACCACTCAGGGTCAGAGAGCCACGATACTAAAAATTGTTGGACCTTAAAGTGAGCGGTGGAAGATTTGATTGATCAAAATAAAAATGTTCTCACAGAGGACGAAGTCCCAAATGTAACTAACAACTCGTTACCAGCTCACAACAACGGGCCGGTCATCGGGATGATTTGCGAGGACAAAGAGTTCGATCCCGCTCTCACGGCCATCATAGCCATTGCCGAGGCCGATAGGAAGCCAAAGGTCACCCTAAAGAAGGTGGATAAAGAGAAAACAAATTAAGACAAAAGCCTTGAGGTAGAGGAAAAGGCTGAGGTCAAAGCTGAAACCACTCCCGCCAAAGGAACAATACTCTATATTCTCCGGGGAAGCAAAGAAAAGCGGCCCACTTTAAGCCCTCCCAAAAGATTTGAGCTGAATAGAGCCCTGAACATACCAAAGAAGGCCTATGTGGTACGAGGATCAATCAAACCACCGGTGAAGAATGAGCCCGTGGTTATTGGTCGCGTGCCACAAAAGCCCATGACCAATCCTTCAGTTGTCCCCTGGAATTATCAGGAAACCATTGTTATGCATAAGAGGAAAGAAGTCCTTGGACAAACCCCAAAGGGATCCCTCACAAAGAAACACTTGAATGTGGAAGAAGTAAATGCAGCTACCAAACGGCGATTTCCGCCAAAGAAGCCAGTGAATGCTGAGGAAGCAGAAGCCATTTTCCAGAAAATGAAGATGCCAGAGAATGAAGTGGTAGATAAACTCCGGAAATCCCCTGAACAGATGTCTCTACTGTCACTCCTAATGAAATCTCCTGAGCATCAACAATTGTTGGCCAAAACATTAAACGAAGCTTATGTTCCATCTGAGACCTCGGTAGAACAGTTGGAGAAAATGGCGGAGACATTCTTCGCTATCAATCAAATATCATTCGGTAAGAATGACCTACCCCCAAAGTGAGCTGCTCATAACAAGGCTTTGCATCTCACTATCAATTGTGACGGATATTATGTTAAGAGAGTGATGGTTGATGGGGGTTCCGGAGTATATATATGCCCTCTATCTACCTTACAAAGAATGGAGATCCGGAAAGGAAAGAACCATCCCAACAACGTCTGTGTCCGGGCTTTCGATGGTATAAAAAGGGATACCATAGGTGAAATCGATCAAGTGCTCAACATTGGTCTAGCCGACTTCGAAGTAACCTTCCAGGTGTTGGACATGGACACCTCTTACAACTACCTCCTAGGACGGCCATGGATTCATGCAGCAAGGGCAGTGCCTTCAACCTTGCACCAAATGCTGAAATTTGAGTATGAAAATCAAGAGATTGTGGTTCATGGGAAGGACGAGCAATGAATTTACTGGGACCCCTATGTTCCCTGTTTAGGAGCCAAGGAAGGCAGTGAACACATAGTCTATCAAGCTTTCGAAGTTGTAGTAGCTGACCAACATGAAGAGGGCAAGCCTCTTCCTCAACCTTTTCTGTCAAATGCTTCGATAATGGAAGCAAAGGAAATGACGCGCCAAGGCTTCAAGCCAAGCAAGTGACTCGGAAGCTCTCTACAAGGCATAACCAAGTCAGTCGCCTTGCCAGCCAATGAAAAGTTCTTTGGACTGGGATTTAATCCAACCTCAGAAGATATCACCTGGCGAATCACAGAAAGAGCCAAAGATAGACCTTACCATGACCCCTGCCTCATTTGTACAAAACTTTCATAAATCCAAAGTACAATGAAGAAGAAGAAGAAGAAGAAACTTTCGCGCAAGAAGAAATTGATGAAATCTACGGGGCTTTGAGAGAGCTGCTCCATGATGTAAACATGGTCCAACCAGGGGAAGGGTCACGCGCTGCTGAAGTGCTGTACATGGGGCCAGATGCCAAACTTCAAAATTGGAAGGCCACACCCTTTCCGGTCAGGCGGGAGACCCGATAGTCTTGCCTTGCTACCACTTCCCATATCACGAGCTATTTCGGGGTGTAGCTCGTTGTTTGTTTTCTTTTTTAGCACTTTAAATCTCAACTTGTAAACCCTGTTTATCTTTCAAGTTCAAAGAATAAAATCAATGTTTTTCATTTCTCTGCTTTTCTCTTATCTTTGTCTTTCTTTATTTTTCATCTTTTCTTTCAGTCCCAATAATGCGCCTTTTAATAAAACGACATGCTCGCAGACTTCTTGCCACGACCCAAATCCACTGCATGTCTGTGAAATAATGAACCAGGAACCAGAATACAACGAAGAAGAAACCTTAGGGAAATTGCTCGAGAATTGGAACACTTTGAGAAAAAACCTAAGCCTAACTTAAATGATACTGAACTGGTTAACCTGTGCGATCATGATGAAGGAATTAGAGAAACTAAAATAAGAATCCACGTAAATAAAGAGATGCGGGATTCATTGGTTCAACTCCTGTTGGAATTCAAAGACATGTTTACGTTGTCCTATGATGGCATGCCTGGTCTGAGTATGGATTTGGTAGTTCATAAGTTTCCTACATACCCCGAATGCCCTCCGGTACAACAAAAGCAAAGAAAATTCAAGCCTGATGTCAGTGATAAAATCAAAGAGGAAATTACGAAGCAGCTTGAAGCAGGGGTAATCCGGGTAGTGCGGTACACCACATGGTTGAATAATGTGGTCCCAGTGCCAAAGAAGGACGGGAAAAATCGAGTGTGTGTGGATTATTGAGATTTGAACAAGGCGAGTCCCAAGGATAACTTCCCTCTGCCCAACATCCACATCCTGGTTGATAATTGTGCCAAGCATGAGATTCAATCATTTGTAGACTGCTACGCAGGGTATCACCAAGTGTTGATGGATGAGAAATATGCTAAGAAAACCGCATTTACCACACCTTGGGGAACATATTGTTACAGAGTCATGCCTTTTGGATTGAAAAACACCGGGGTAACCTACATGAGCGCTATGACCACCATCTTCCACGACATGATGCATAGAGAAATAAAGGTGTACGTGGACGACATGATTATTAAATCTAAAACTCAGAGCGAGCATGTAAAGGATTTGAGGAAATTCTTCGAAAAGCTCCGTAAATATAATTTGAAATTAAATCCAACAAAATGCGCATTTGGAGTTCCTTCACGCAAACTTTTGGGGTTCATCGTTAGTCGGATAGGCATTGAGTTAGATCAAACCAATATCAAATCCATTCGGGAACTGCCCCCCCCCCCAAGGACCAAAAAGGATATGATGAGTCTATTGGGGAGATTAAACTACATCAGCCGGTTCATCGCCCAACTGACCTCAACATGTGAGCCAATATTCAAACTACTAAAGAAGAATGCGGAAATTAAGTGGACGGCCGAATGTCAGGAAGGTTTTGAAAAAATTAAATAATACTTGTCCAATCCACCAGTTTTAGTCCCACCAGAACCAGGAAGGCCATTTTTTCTCTACTTGACGGTCTTGGAAGGCTCTTTCGGTTGTATTCTCGGGCAGCATGACGCCACAGCAAAGAAAGAGCAGGCCATCTATTATATAAGCAAAAGGTTCACTGGCTACGAGGCCAAGTACACATTGTTAGAGAGAACATGTTGCGCCTTGACATGGGTAGCTCAAAAGCTAAGGTATTATTTGCAAGTTCATACCATGTACCTCATAACCAGGCTGGATCCGTTCAGCTACATATTTCAAAAACCAATGCCCACACGGTGACTGGCTAAATGGCAGATCCTGCTTATCGAGTTCGACATCGTCTATATCACTCGTATGGCGATGAATGCTCAGGCACTGGCGGATCATCTAGCTGAAAACCCCGTTGATGACGAGTATCAGCCTTTAAACACTTACTTCCCTGATGAAGAAGTGAACTCATTGGAAATAGCAGCTAAGCACACTCCCGTTTGGAAAATTTTCTTCGACGGAGCGGCAAACGCCAAGCGCGTATGGATCGGAGCAATATTAATCTCACCCACATGCCAGCATTATCCAGCCACCGCTAGACCGCGGTTCTTTTGCACTAAAAATACAGCTGAATATGAGGCTTGCATAACGGGCATGAACATGGCTATAAACTAGGACGTTGAAGAGTGTCTAATCATGGGAGACTCCGATCTAATCATCCGACAAGCTCAAGGAGATTAGGAGAAAAGGGACACTAAGCTCCTCCCATATAGACATCATGTCGAAGACCTCAGCAAACGGTTCAGGTCCGTTCAGTTCAGGTACATTTCCCGGTGTCACAATGAGTTGGCAGATGCACTTGCCACTTTGGCCTCCAAGCTTCCATACTCTGGGTATGTCTATGTGGAATCCTCTACAAATCCAAATCAAAGAAAGACATGGGTATTTTAATGCAACCGAAGCAGATCCTAGCCCGAAGTCATGGTATAACGACATCTTGAGGTTCCTAAAAACACAGGAGTACCCTGAGCAAGCCACAGGAGAACAAAAGAAGACCATCCGACGGCAGGCGAGCAATTTCTTCTTGAATGGACACTCTGTACAAAAGGACTCCAGATCTTAATTTGTTGAGGTGTGTGGATGGCAAAGAAGCTGGGAGGATCATGCACGAAGTACATGCGGGTGTATGTGGGCCCCATATGAATGGTTATGTATTGGCAAAGAAGATACTCCGAGTTGGTTATTGTTGGATGACCTTGGAAAAGCACTGCTTCAGTTTCGTGCGGAAATGTCATGAATGCCAGGTGCACGGTGATCTGATCCATGCACCCCCAAAGAAACTGCATCATATGTCACCACCCTGGCCATTTGCCGCCTAGGGAATGGACGTCATTGGACCGATCGAGCCAAAGGCCTCAAATAGGCACAGATTTATATTGGTCGAGGGCGATTATTTCACGAAATGGGTTGAAGCCATTACACTCAAGTCAATTACCAAGAAAGTGGTAGTGGATTTCGTGCATTCCAACATCATTTGCCGCTTTGGGATCCCCGCTACCATCATTACTGATAATGCAGCTAATCTAAACAGTCGGTTGATAGGAGAGATATGTGAACAATTCAAAATAACACATAGAAACTCCACTCCCTACCGACCTAAAGCTAATGGTGTGGTTGAAGCAGCCAACAAGAACATCAAGAAAATCTTGAGGAAAATGATCCAAAGCTCAAGGCAATGGCACGAAAAGTTGCATTTCGCACTAATGGGATATTGTACCACAGTACGTACATCTGTAGGAGCCATCCCTACTTGATGGTCTATGGAACTGAGGATGTAATACATGCCGAGGTGGAAATCCATTCACTCCGAGTGATTGCCGAAGCATAAATCAAAGATAGTGAATGGGTCAAAACCCAGTTGGAGCAACTGGCAATAATTGATGAAAAATGAATGGCCGCAGTGTGCCAAGGGCAGTTGTACAAACAAAGAATGGCTCGTGCCTACAACAAGAAAGTGCCCCAGGAATTTTAAAGTTGGGCAGCTAGTATTGAGACGGATACTTCTGCAACATCAAGAGGCCAAAGGAAAATTTACTCCAAATTGGAAATTCCCATACATCATTAGGAAGATATTCCCTATAGGAGCATTGTACTTGGGCGACGTTGAAGGAGATGAACCCGAAGCAGCGGCAAACGCCAACGTAGTAAAAATGTACTAAATCCCCTGCAGCAATCACCCCGGTGGATCTATCCCCGTCCTTTTGTCAATCAAAAAATTCAAAAAAAAAGAAAAAAAAGGGAAATTCAAAAAAAAAAGAGAAAGAAAAAAGAAGATAAAAGAAAATTCAAAAAAAAAAAGAAGAATACAAAACAAAATTGGTTTAGGAAAAAATTTCCTGAACTACGTCTGACTTGATTCCAAGAGGATACGTAGGCAGCCTCTCCCTTAGGTTCAGTCACATCAAAACAAAATCCCCATTTACCAAAGAAAATTAAAACTGGGGCGAAAATGTATCGGTTCGTTTCCATCCAAATGATTACAAAGTTATAAGTCCCTGGGAAGAAAATATCATTCGTCGGGGCTCAGCACCAATCGAATTTGTGAGAGAAATAAAATGAGAGAGTCTTATTGGTGAAAACCTCCGGGCACCAGAAGGCGACGGTGAGTAGAGAAAATAAAAATGAGAGAGTCCGTTTAGCGAAAACTAAGAGAAATGAGAGAGGCCGTTTGACAAAACCCCGCAAAGGGCGCCGTCGGCCGAAAAGAGGAAATATTGTTGCCCGACTCTGAGTAAGTTTCTTTTATTAGATGGAATTCAGAAAGCAGAAATAGATTTGGGCCGGGTATCCAGTCGAAGAAGCATGTCGTCGCCATTTGAAGTCGGCTCATACTTCCAGATAAATTCTCTCTTTTCCTTCAAAGCGCATACCTCATTAAATTCATATTTCACTCCTTTTCACCTTAACTTCCTCACTGTTCCTTAAACAAAGGTACCAGGGCCGGCTTCGCGGTTTTCTCCTGGCAAGAATTAGGGAAATGAACGACATCGTCAAGTACGCTTGGCCAATCCCGGTTGACCCTAACAATTAAGTACCAAGATGAAGAAATAAAGGAAAGGAAATTCAAAGTCAAAAAACATGAAATTGAAGCAAATTGGGGGTTTTATGCCAAACAGGGTGTCAATTCTTATCAAAAGTCCCAAAAGCAAATGCAAAAGCAGGACAAAACTCATAACCCAACGCCTAAGAAGCAAAACCCAATCCGAAATGAGGACTCTCTGGCTAACTAAGCAAGGAAAGAAAGCCGAGGGTTCGTTTTTGAATATAAACGAAGCCGAAATCAAGCGTCAGAAGGCTGCAAAACCAATACTGTTCAAACTAACAGTTTGTTTTATTTCGGAATCAAAATAGATGCACGTGCAACTTAGAAAAACAAAAGGAACATGGAGGCAAAAACAACGAAAGGATAGGCACAAGGGATGAAGGTGCAGATGCGTCAATGACCAAAGGGAATTTTTCTTTCCATTCTTCTGCAAACTCATAAATGAGCATGACAGCACGAGATCCTAATCCCAAGTTCCCCCTTTATATCTTCTGGACTTCCTAGGCACTACCTAAGGATCGTATTCCACTCCCTCCAGCATAAATCAAGGAGATTTCCCTCCACATCCCCAGCATAACCTGAGGATTCTCTCCCTACACTTCCCACTCCCCAACATGGTTTATAAGCTAACATTCCCTCACCCTTAGCATAACCTAAGAGTTATTCATTTCCTCCTCTATCCCCAGCACAGTCAAAAGCACCTCCGAGGTCCTCCACTGCCCTGTATATCTCCCGGCATAACCCGTGGATTCCCCTGACATAACTCAGGACCTTATTTTCATCGCGGTATAACCCGTGGATTCCCCTGACATAACTCAGGACCTCATTTTCATCCTGGCATAACCCGTGGATTCCCTAGCATAACCTATGATTTTTCATTTATCCCGGCATAACCCGTGGATTCCCCTAACATAACTCAGGACCTCATATTCATCCCGGCATAACCCGTGGATTCCCTAGCATAACCTAGGATTTTTCATTCATCCCGGCATAACCCATGGATTCCCTAGCATAACCTAGGATTTTTCATTCATCCCGGCATAACCCGTGGATTCCCTAGCATAGCCAAGGATTTTTCATTCATCCCGGCATAACCCGTGGATTCCCTAGCATAGCCTAGGATTTTTCATTCATCCTGTCATAACCCTTGGATTCCCTAGCATAGCCTAAGATTTTTCATTCATCCCAGCATAACCCATGGATTCCCTAGCATAACCTAGGATTTTTCATTCATTACGGCATAACCCGTGGATTTGCCCTAGCATAGCCTAGGTTTCATTCATCCCGGCATAACCCGTGGATTTCCCCTAGCATAACCTAGGATTTTTCATTCATCCTGGCATAACCCGTGGATTCCCCTGACATAACTCAGGATCTCTCTTCATCCCGGCATAACCCGTGGATTCCCCCTAGCATAACCTAGGATTTTTCATTCATCCCGGCATAACACGTGGATTTCCCATAGCATTACCTAGAATTTTTCATTCATCCCGGCATAACTCGTGGATTCCCTAGCATAACCTAGGATTTTTCATTCATCCCAGCATAACCCGTGGATTCCTCTGACATAACTCAGGATCTCTCTTCATCCCGGCATAACCCGTGGATTCCTCCTAGCATAACTTAGGATTTTCATTCATCCTGGCATAACTGCGGATTCCCCTAGCATAACCTAGGATTTTTCATTCATCCCGGCGTAACCCGTGGATTCCTCTTGCATAACCTAGGATTTTGTATTCACCCTGGCATAACCCGTCGATCCCACTGACATACTCGGGATTTCCTTTCATCCCCACCAGGGACTCCTCATTTTCATCCCGGCATAACACGCGGATCTTTTCTTTCCTTCCCTACAGAGACTTTTCCATTCTTATCCCGGCATAACCCGAGGATTCTCATCTAATTCCTCAGCAAGAACTATTTCTCATCTCCAACATAACCTGGTGATCTTTCCAAGGGATATACAATTCCGTTCCTTTTGTTCTAAGAAAAGAGCAGCATAGATATGTGTAATAAATGACTCACAAAATTTTTCGGTGAAAACTGGGGCAGAAAATTTCATTCGTTTGTCTTTTTGCTATCTAAGCAGGTATCACCTTAAGGCACAAGATCTGGCATGATTTGAAGCGTGAATGTAAAATCAGAACAGAAGAAAATAAAAGAAACAAAAGGTGAACTCAAAGTAATTAGGCGGACAAAGACGCGAACTGCTCAAAATTAATGGAAGCCACAAGCTCAGCATATCCTATTTTGTTTCAAAATCAAAGATTGAGTTAGCAGCTGCAATTAACGAGCATCAAGATTTGGATGGGAGTCTGCCGCAAAAGATAGTCGAGACTCGAGATCAAGCTTCGAAAGAATCATATATAGGAATCGTGTAACTTGTAGTTGATAGGTTTAGCTAGCTTAGTTTTTGATTTTCTTTTTGTGTAATAAGGAGCTTAGCCAGCAGGAACAGCAGCAACAGCAGCCAATCACAGTCTCTCGGTAGTCCCAGCAACCAAAACTTCCAGAACTACACTAACCTGATTCCTCTATTGTCGAGGATATGTAGGCAACCTTTGAAGCAAAGCTTGGTCAGAAAATTTTCAAAATGCTTCACATGCAGTATTCAACCGGAAGGAAATCACTGATATTTGCTCACTTGTCTTTGCACGAAACCCTTCGTGTTCCCGCGCAAATAGGGGCAGTTGTGAGCATATGATTTTTGACCGGTCGAAACAAACTCCTACATGACTCTTAACGTTTAGGATTTTTTCTTTTAAAAAATTAGGATTTTAATTTTTGGGCATTAATTGCATATGCATGTTCATTACCGCGTGTTAGGATTAGTTAGGATTTAATTATTAAATAAACTTGTTTCATAAATTAAAATACAAAAAAAAATATAGGTGCCACCACTTGAAATTATGTTTGTTCAATTTTGATTTGTTTTAATTTTATTTGTGATTTGTGCTTTTTAAATAAATTTAGTAATAAATTTTATTTAAAGGAAAGGGAAAAAATATAATAATAATAATAATACAATATATATATATATATATATATATATATATATATATATATATAGTCAACCACTCATGCTGGCCACAATTGGGCCAGACTTGAGTGGCCCAATTTGTTTCCTACTCCAAATCACTATACAATCCAGTACAAACGACAGCCTCAACCCAGTCCACATCCACATCTACCAAACGACACCATTTTGAGACCTCATCATCACAGCCGTTGATTTCACCCAAATACAATGGTTCCTAAACCCCCATCCTGAATCATACATATATGTCCAAACACCTTCAATACATACACGACCAAACTCACCCTCCTCATATCTCCACCACCGACTATAACACCTCTCATGACCACCCCATTGCCACCCGTTGACCACCGGCTGACTACCCCACTACCGCCATCGGAAATCGCCTCACTGCGGCGGACGCTAACCAGACAGCCTCAAAATTACACCCCTTAACCAGCACAACCTCCTCTACCCCGTACATAACCAGTTTGCTTCGAACACAACCCCTCCGTCTCGAATATCTTTTTAAAGGTGTCCGAAAACCCTACCTCCGGCGACCTCATTCCAAAGTTGCCCAAAACTACACCACCAAGACACCTTGACCTCCCCGTTCCAACCACACATATCATCACTCTCATATCACCCTGGAACGCTTCGAATTTCAGTTTGAAGCCTGACCCCAAATCCCCAAACATGCCGGAAAAGCCTCAAAACCCTCCCAGGTAGTCCCCAACCCCTATTGGCCCTAACTGTTCCACCATTAAGTCTCAAACGACCCCCAACCACTTAAAATTCCAAATTTGAGACCTATTGAGGTCTCAGAACTGTGAAACCCCTCGCAGACCCTTATGACTGGTTGTATACTGACTAAGGAGGCTTAGAACCCTGTGGAAAGGGCCAAGGTCCAGCTGAACTGATTTTAACAAGAACAAAAAAAATGAGAGCTAAGTTTCCTGCCTAGTTTCATTTTTCTTCAGCTTTGAATGTTGGATTTCTTTTAATGAGTGATTAGTTAATTGCATGTTTAATAATTTGAGTTTCTTTTATGTGATTTTCTTTTGATTGTGTGTCTTGATTCTCCACAAGTTCTTCTGACAATTAGGGTTCAATGTTTATATGTTTGTTCGTTTGTCACTAGCCTAGAATAACTGATTAGGTTCATACATGTTTCAAAGTCTAAATTTCTTTTAATTCTGGTTGTTTATCTGGTTTTCCACAAAGTTCTCCTAAGAATAGGGTTTAATGTTCATATGTTATGTTGTTTGTCATTAGTTCAGTATCCTGTTATAATTAGCTTTAAAGTGATATGATTCTCATAATTTGATGAATTTTATTGATTTACTGATTTTCTGATTGGTTTGACTGTTTGATTGTGTTACTAAATGCCTGACGAGTAGTTCATGATAGTTTTGGTCCTCAGTATTCATTTTGATTTTTGATCATGAATAGTGTGTGTGGAAACCTGCATTAAGGCATTTGTGTTAAGCCTTGTCAAATTTGGCTAGTTCTTATAGTCATAAGCTTGTTAGTTTAAAAGGTGATCTGAATTTAGCTAACCAAGTTTAATTGTGACTGAACTATCGTTAATAGGAATGATCAAGGTCAAGTTCAGGGGTAGCGCAATTTAGGAAAGCTAGTGAGGGTATAAAACGGTTTTGAATCTTTAAAAATCTGATAAGGAATCTATTAGAACCTTGTAGCAGGGATTAATACATAATTCCAGCCTCAAACTTGACGCACAAGTAAAAAATTGAAGGACTACTTAGGCAAAAATACATTTTGAGTTGAGGACTAAAAAGAAAACTAGTAAAAATCTTATGCCCTAACAGCTTTGCTATAAATTGAACCATTTGGGGCATTGGATAGGATCCAGAACCTTTCACCTCAAAATTAGAGCTGAAATACTTATTCCACATCTGAAACTATTATCATTGCTGAATTTGACTATGTTGAGTTTAATTTTCTCACAATTCTGTTAAAATTCTGGACACACTGTGCAATTGGCTGTTGATTTGTTTAACTGATCTCTTATCTTCACTCATAGGCTCTTGTTTCATCTAATTATAGGTATATTTCCTCATTCATATGTGTATAATGTTCAAAGTGAAAATATATCCTTAAAGTGAAGATCCTCATCTGCTGTTTATACTTTAGTATCATTATCCCCATTTCCCTACTTAGTTTGAGTATAGGAATATTAGCAAAATGATCATCATATTATAGCATAGCATCAGAGTGATTTATTCTGTAGTAATCAAACATTTTTGGACTGTTTCATTATGTAATAACTCGACTATTTGACTTAACTTTCTTATATCCAATTAATAGTCAGTTGTAACCTTAGTCGGGCTAGTTCAAGTGTTGATCATGTGCACATAGAGCCACCAGACTTGGGAAATGGTATTTTAACAAGCAGGTGAAGATTAGAATACTTCGAAGTATTTAGTCCATTTAATTCCCAGAATGCTTCGTAATAGCTTGTTTTTCGGACTTGTTTCCTGTAGTATAACTTGAAGTGTGACTGAATTTTGGGAATTAGACTCATTACTCGGACTGATGAGTATATGAATTATCTGATTCAAATCTAACGTAGAAATTAATACAAAAAAATGGTTGTTATTATTTCCATCTTGAAGGAATAGAGATTAAATTTAATGTATAATTCTAAACCAAAACTGGTGATTAATAGTAAGAATCCTCCGTTCAAATTGGTACTGGGATACTTTGAAAAGGCCCAGTAAACATTAAGACATTATAATGTGCCATGACTTTGTCAAGAAAACCTCGTGGCAAGACACTCGCTGGATTCCAAATACAATGTAATAGTTTGACAAATATATACTTAATTGCATTAACCAAGCATTATAATGACTCTAGGAACCCTTTTTAAGTCAAATACTTTAAAATCTCAGACCTTATTAGCTAGAGAAAGACTTAATCAAGTTTGTAACTGATTTTTACCCATATTCACACCTAAATCAATAAATATAAGATGTTAAAATTAATTGATAAATTTTCGGAAACCGCTATATTTTAGTAGTTATTAGCTAGTTGTGGCTATCATTTACTATATTACTTCATATAGCTACACTTTAAGGTTTTTTAGAGTGTATTCGGTGTATTTGAGCTACTGTATTCATGAATACATTAGCATTTTAGGCGTAAAATAGGAGATTACAACTAGACAGATTTTTGTATTCGAGTGTATTCGAATATATTCATGGCGTGAAACATGGGATTACAGTTGGACAAATTATTGTATTCGACTGTATTATACGACGTGAAACGGGAAATTACATTGTTTTTAATGGAAAGTGAATCAGTAAGGGTAGGAGGTGGCCGTAAATAGATATTTGGCTATAGAAATCAAAAGGTAATTATAAAATATTATTTTTTAAAATGATATTTTTCTTAAATAAATAAAGTATCACTCTTTACTATAGGAGGTAACTAATCTAAATTATAATTTGTGCAAACATTTAATTAAGACTTCCCTTATGATGTAAATGGTAGTGACTGAGAGATTCGATCGTTACATCTCCAGGATGAGAAATTTTATTGCTACCTAAATCGAAATAGTACTAGTTTTGGGTTGTTCGGTAACAGGTTTAGGCAATAATATACTTCCTTTATTTCAATTAGGTGATATAATTTTATTTGGCACAAAGTTTAAAATAGAAAAGAAGACTTGAAAATTGTATGTTTAAATATGTCATAATATTTATGTGACAATTAAATTCTTTTAACTGGTGATCTAAATGTCATAATATTTTTATGGCTATAAATTAAAATCATCTCATTAAGGATCATATGAAAAACTTGAGAAGAATTAACTCAAATAGTCGCCCACCTAACTCTTAAACTAAAAATAACCGACCATATATATATATATATATATATATATATATATATATATATATATATATATATATATATATATATATATATATATATATATATATATATATATATATATATATATATATATATATATATATATATATATATATATATATATATATATATATATATATATATATAGGTATATAAAACGATTTTCCTAGATGACATATCTAACCAAAAGAAACAGTTTTGTTTCTCTGTTTAATAATATTATCTATTTCGAAAATCAAAATCATGTCAATGTCTAGTGTTTTATCTTTACCGTCTATCGTATCATGTTTAACGCCGTGCAGCATGAGTTATATCTCAAATGCAGACAAAATGGTATCCACAAACTAAGATTTATGATCGTGAAATGGTATCCATAAAGTAAGATTTATGATCGTGAAAGCGCAATAAATTAGTAGTGAATGAATAATTAATAGTGATTAATGATGAGTAATTTATAGTGATTAAAATCAAATAGTATATGATTAGCAAAAATATGAATGTTTTTGCATGGTTAGAAAGCAAAGAATGATGTGTGCAATTGGAAACATAGAAAGTTAGCTAACTTATAATGTAGAATAATATTTGGAGTGACTTGGAATAATGGTAACATTATTTTGTGGGTATAGCCTGCGGATTCGAGCCCTGGAATCAGCATTTAATATTTGTATTAGGGTAGGTCTTGGAATAATGGTAACATTGTTTCTGTGGAATTTATAGGTTATGGATTTGAGCTGGGTTTGATACTTGTATTAGGGTAGGTTGCCTAGATTACACCTCATTGCGGTGCCACTCTTCCCTAAAGTGGCAGATCTAGAGGCAATGATGCAAGTTCTGGGAATTCGTAAACTTCAACTATTGACCTATCCATCTTTATTTTCACAGACTCGTAACATACTTCATGCGTCGAGCTTCCCTTTTTTAATATAAAATACATATTTAATAGATATTTTATGTAAATTTAGGGGAGGTCTTGCATGCTCAACTGAACCAATTGCTTATGACTTGAGGTGTATATACACATACAAGAAAAAAATTAAATGTATATATAGAATAAAATTACGCTAATCTTGAACTCATTAAGTTTAAGTTCGAATTCGCCTCTAATTTTCAAGATAGAAAATGGACAATCCTGTGACTATTTTAATGTTACACTTGTGTAAAACTTCTCCAAAATTTAATATTAATACTTGTTAGTGGTGTTTATCCTAATAATGTTTGTAGTTAGAGGTGGAGCTAGAATTTGAAGTTTGTGGGTTTATAATTTGATGTTGAACTCATAAACGTTCGCAATTATATATTAATACAGATTTACGCAGTCATATACATTAAATACATATTCTCTAACGTTTCTAGTATTAATTAATACTCATTAAGTACTGTATCGGGACTTTTATTTGCTGCCACATTCATTACTTTGATTCTTCACGATCTTTGAGCTTTAAATGACTTGAATAGGTACGAGCATTGAATTGTTTGTACGACTGCTCGTGCCTCTTCTATTTGCCTTGCTCGTATCAGTTGTTGCTTGTACCTCTTAACTAACCTTAATTCTTTGACTGTTTGACCAGTCTACGTGTCATGCCACGTCATCTCCAATATGCAAACTAAATTTTTTCCTATACAAATAGTCCCTCCCATCCCCCCCACTTTCCATTTATTCGTCAGTTGAATATTTGGAAAGTGGATTTCATTAAAGGAGAATTTTTGTCGCCATTAATGCTATGATAAGATTGACACTTCAATGGTCATTTCAATTTAATGCTCTTCATACGTATCAACTCCTTATCAATTCTGCAGTTTGCACCCCTTTTCGAGGCCTTTTTTATAGCTCCACTATTCACGAAGTACCAGTTACCATTATTAAGACCCTTCCATTACTGCATTTTCGCTTTTGACGATTTCCCATCAGTATTAATATAATTTTACCTTTTTCTTTTACTACATAACATTTTTTCGAACATTTGAATTGTGCAAACCTCTGTTCACTTCTTCTTCTTTCTCATCATGTCTTCTTCGAACCCTAACCCTAGAAGAGTTCCTATTATAGACAACTTTTCCAATGCCCCTGTTAGACATATATGGGGTGGTAGACTTCGTAGCTTAGAATCCTCTCGTGGTAGTGGTTCTGCCATGCCTTCTCCTAGCACTGGTCCTTCTTCTAGACTTAGAGGTTTATTTACCCAAAAATCATCTTCTAAGGGCGAGGAACCCTCTGAACCATTACAGGAGCCTTTGGTAGAAGAGATAGTCCCTAACGATTTATCGTTTCATCATGATAGACAATAACTTCAAAACCAAGTTTCTAGTCTGGACTGTGCCGACACTTACCCCCACTTTGATTACAGAGGTTTTATCTCCCATAGTCCGCAAAGATTGCCACTGGATTGACAATTTTCCCATTATAATCCCCAATCCAAATCAAAGAATTACTTCCTATATGACTGAACTCTTGTTTGTTTGCACATACCTTTTTACTCTTGGGTGTATACCAGCTATTGATCTAGTAATCCTTGATTTCTGTCGTTTCTTCAAAGTCTGTTTAGCACAGATTTGTTAGAATATACGCTTAACGCTAGAAGGGGGGTGAATAGCGTTTTAATAAAAATCAATGTAAATTTGCGGAACTAAAATTGTAGGAATAACGTAAGTGCAGTAATTAAAATAGTAAGGAGAGAACACAGTGAATTTATCCTGGTTCACCACAACGTGTGGTTAGTCCAGTCCCCGAGAGAATCTCTCGAGTTTTACACTAACTTCGTTAAGCTTACGGGTGCCTAACAAACCGTTACACTTGCTCGTAGATATACACTCTACAAGACTTCAACCTGCTCGAGGATACCGCACCTCAAGACTTCAAACCAAGGAACTACCTTTCCTTCTTACAACAAGGGATTAGAATATCCCTTCAAGTGTGTACAAACACTTAGCACTCAAGACAAGACTCTCTTTATAGAGTAGATATGAGTAAAAACAATACGCTCAAGAACACAACAACATATTCAAGAATTTGGCTTTCAAAAATTATGAAATAGATATGAAATGATGAGAGAAGAGTATGTAAGCTTTATGCAAGAATTATAATCAGTTGTTGTGTTTAAAAACGTGAATTGGAGGTGTATTTATAGTGCTCAAAGTCACCAAGACCGTTGCTTAATTGCCAATCACTAATTGCTGATTTTGTGCTTGCATAATCGATTATATGATCTGCATAATCGATTATCTGCAGATTGTTCAAAAATCATATGCGGATTTTAAGCAGAATAATTGATTATTCAAGTTGCATAATCGATTATCTGTTAACGTTAAAAAATCGGATACAGATTCTGTGCAAGCATAATCGATTGTTGCCTTGTGTATAATCGATTATATTTCAGCGTTTTAAAAATACTTTGGCAACGGTCAGTGAATAATCGATTATGCTATCTCGTATAATCGATTATTTTGTTGTTTTGAAAATCCGATTTTACACTGTCTTAACATAATCGATTACAAGTGAGACATAATCGATTATATTGCTGTCTTGAAAAATTTCGGTTAACACTGTCTTAACATAATCGATTATAAGTAAGACATAATCGATTATATTGTTGTCTTGAAAATTTCGGTTAACACTGTCTTAACATAATCGATTATAAGAAATACATAATCGATTATTTATGTCCAGATTTGAAAAACATGTTTGAAAATCATTTTGGCTAACATGAAAATATTTGAAAATCATTTTGGTTTAACTCAACGATGCATGAAAATGATTTTACGAGAGAAGCCAAGACTTGAATAAGTTGTCGGATCAAGATCACACTATAAAGTGACTCATTTATAACTTTGTTGTTATTCTTGATCTTTCTCTTTGTTTCTCATGTTCTTGGACTTTGGCATATGTCATTGTTCCATGCGCGTCGGTTTGTCATTTATCAAAACCTACAGAAATGAACACACGTTTAGTTTTTGCGACTTGAGAATGTGTTTCAACAAGATTAGCCTACTGTTATGGAGGGTTGTTGCTTTTTTAAGACATCTGACCAATTTGGCGGAGGCTAATTGCACCTTCCCTCACCTAATTCATCTCTACACCCCTAGACTTTTTTGCGATGGCATTTTTACCTTTGTGGCTAGGAGTAAGAGGGTTTTGGTGAGCCCTGAAGACGATAAGGATCATGGATGGTATGCCCGATTTATTGCTACCCCTATAGTTGGTTTAGTGGGTGAAGAAAATGTTCCCTTTCCTTATAAGTGGAACTTTGCACGTAAGTCTCTCATCCTTTTTCGTATCTTTTTCTTTCGAGTTTATCAATTTCTTTAACTCTTTTTTTAGTAGCCATGGGAGTTGTGGAGAACATTCCCAATTTTCGTGGTTTGGTAGATAAATTATTGAATATCGCGCCTATGGAGGCTAGTTCTTGGAAATATATTTCCAATTGTTATGGTTGGAAAGTAAAGACTCACAATAAGAGTTTTTGTCTTTCTCATATATAAAAAAAAAATTCCTTTATTGCCCTAACTTTCATCCTTCTCTTTGTCAGGATTTGCTATTCGAGGTATTACTGCTGAAGCAGCTGCGTCCTCTCATTCCTCTTCGGGACCTCGAATTTCCTTAGAAAGAGCTTGGGATATACTCTTGAAAAGAAAAACCGTTGAAGAGGATGACTCCAAGGAAGAAGGTGAAGGCGATTCCTTGATGACAAGGATAAGAGTTAGGAAACGTATCGTCTCTAATGAAGCTGATGTTTCTCCTGATCTTTCACCTACTGGGCCTATTCATCTCGGAACTGATAACGACGTTGCTACCCCTCGTGACACTTGTGACTCTATCAACTAGCTTTTCGTTAGTGGTTTCGAAAGTGGTGAGTTAGGACCTGTTTTGGATGAACTTCCCCTGTCTTCCTCTTCAACTCCCATATCTTCAGTTCCTTCTTTTCCTTCTCCTGCCATGCCTTTGATCCCTTCCTTACCTGCTCCACCTACTTCTGTACCTTCTTCTGCTATTTGTACTTCTTCTACAGCTCCTCCTTCTATTGTCCATCATACAGAAGTTGGTTCTACAAGTAGAAGTGTTGCTATAAGGAGCGTGACTATTGAAGTTCCTACTAACAACAGCCTTTTGAGGAAATCTGGTCAGGCAGATGTTTGGCTTGAGCCTTTAATTGGCCCAATTGAGAAAGAAAAAATGAATAGTCATAGCTGTCAGAATTTGATGAACAACATACTTTATGCTACCTTGAAGGTATTTTCCTTCTTTCTTTACTTTGCAAAATTTTTCTCTAGAATTCTTAGTTTCCTCCCATATCATTTTCATGACAATCTCATTGGTACAGAGCTGATGAGCAGAGTTTCTCTATTAGAGAATGTAGCACGTGACTTTGAAAAGGTTGTTCTTGATTCATAGAGGGTAGCTCGCGACTCTCAGTTGGAAGCAGCTAATTGGAAGGAACAATTTGATAGTTCTCAAATTACGATAGAATATTTGCAAGAGAACAAGAATAACCTGGAACAACAGATAAGAACATTATCTTCAGAGCTTGCGGTTGTCAAGGCTTCTTCAAGTCAGATAGAGAAATAAACAGAGAATCTCGAGTCTTCTTTCTCAGAGCAATTGGCTAAGGCAAGTGAAGAGAAGGGAGAGTTTAAAGCTCTTTTAAGTCAAAAAGAAGTTCATGCTGGAGATCTGATGCAGAGTTTGACTCAGTCACAAGAAGATCTTCGAATTTCTGATGGTAAGGTACATGCCTTAGAAAAAGCTCATGTGTCTCTCCAAGCCTCTTACTACTTAGCCTTGGCAAACAATGAAGAACTTAAGAATTAAATTGTTACTTGGTAAAGAGATTATGAGCTTCTTGAAGATAAGGCTATCGTCGATGTAAGCTGGCCTTTTCTAAACTCTCGGCGTGATGTTTTATTTGAAGCTAGCCAAGAAAACTTCAATCTGGAGTCAGAGTTAGCTAAAGTTATGGAGACCATTGAAAAATCCCAACAACCACTAGACTTCCCTTCACCTGCGATTGAAGTTCCCGAAGGTGAAGCTCCTGTGATTGAAACTTCCATGGCTGAAAGTCTCGCAGTTGAAGTCCCTATGAA
Organism: Nicotiana benthamiana; assembly: GCA_034376525.1. Lineage (NCBI taxonomy): Eukaryota > Viridiplantae > Streptophyta > Magnoliopsida > Solanales > Solanaceae > Nicotiana > Nicotiana benthamiana. The sequence goes on from CM067330.1 coordinate 79,342,356, forward strand.
TGCTGAAATGGTCTCGGGTACCGCATCTTATTCACGCTCAACCGTGCCTTATGATCTTTCCTCAGTTCTTTCTTCTAAAAGATTTATATTTGCTTTAAATTCCTTTTTTCAGGTACGTATTTGGAAAATTGTGTTTAAAGTTCTTGGTTTGAAAAGTCTTGGTAATCAAATCCTTGGTTATTCAAGTCCCCAAGACATGTCATGGGGCATTTTGTATAAACATTTTGATGAAAAGTTTATACTTAGTCTTCAGTTTTAAATGTTAAGAAGTTTTTGTTATCATTAAACCTCTGTCTGTTTTATTCTTGCCTTTTATTTTCAAGGACCTAAAGAACAGTTTGTATTTTTATTCTTTGAAAATGCTTCTGTTAATCTCATGACTAAATAACATGAGTTTTATAAAAGATGGCCCTTTTTTATATTTCGACACTTAATGAAGAAGACGTCTCAACTTCATAATGGTGTTAACATACGATAAAAAAAATAGGAACGCCCATGCTTCTTTAAATTAACTTGACAAGTTTTTGTCTTTTGAACTTTGACAAGTTTTAAATAATACTTTACATGTATTTGAATTACATCTATAACTTTCTCGTAACTGTTTTTCTTGTAACAGATTTTTAGTAAACACGAGGTTTCTTCTTTACAACCCGTTTCATTTCAAAATAACAAATGCAAGGTTTTTCCTTATAACATGCTTTAGTACATAGCTTTACCCTAACTATAGTAAGGTTTTCTTTTAGCCTTAGCTAATGAATTCGCGACTTGTACTCTACACTTGACCACTTGACTTGTTCAGGCTTGATTTTTCTTCAATCTTCTTTGCCTTCGTTATATGTACTCGTATACACTATGTAGTCCCCCAAATGTTTGAGTGTTGAAGTATGAAGGCTCGAGCGCTTGATTGTTCCCCACTTTTCGTCCTTTTCCTGAAAAAGAAAAACGTACTGGACTCGGAGGTACGAGTTTAGATGAAGACTGACTAACCTGTTTGTATTTCTATCAGAATAATTGTAACCCTAGGCCAGGAATTTTAGTCTATTCCGTACGCCTTACAAGTGCGTGACTCATCATTTAGTACGGGTTAGATTTTTGCCTAGCATCTAAAATCGTTAGTAAAATTTTAACAATTCAAAAACAAATTTTAAAAGATGTATACCTGATGGGTGTATTTTTTTGAAATAATATCTTTTCAAGTGAACTTCGTTCCAATGTGTTGGTAGCTTTTTACATTCCATTGTTTCCAGTTCATATGCTCCTATTCTAGCAATACCATAAATTCGGTAGGGTCCTTTCCATGTTAGACTTAATTTTCCTGTATTAACTGCGGTTGTGGATTGAAAAACTTATTTGAGCACAAATTCCCCTATTTTAAAAAATCTGAGGCAAGTTTTCCTATTGTAGTACCTCTTTATGACTTGCTTCTGTGATGTCATTCTTGACAGTGCAGCTTCTCTTCTTCCTTCAAGTAGATCGAGACTCATACGCATTTCATCATTATTAGATTCTTCAGTTGCATGTGTAAACCTTGTACTTTGTTCCCCTATCTCAACTAGAATTAAAGCTTCAGCACCATAAACCAATGAGAATGGTGTTTCTCCTGTACTCACTTTTGTTATTGTGCGATATGCCCATAAAACACCAGGCAGCACTTCCGGCCAATTGCCTTTTGATTCTTCCAAACGCTTCTTTAAATTATTAATAATAACCCTATTTGTTGACGCTGCTTTCCCATTACCTACTGGATGATAATGTGTGGACGTAATTCTTATAATCTGCCAACTTTGAAAAAATTCTGTGATTTGTGCCCCTATAAATTGAAGACCATTTTCACATACAATCTCCTTGGGTACTCTGAATCGACAAATGATATTGTGCCAGATGAAATCTCTGACCTCCTTTTCCCGTACCTGTTTGAAGGTTGCTACCTCTACCCATTTAGTGAAATAATCAGTAAGTACTAGCAAAAATTTTACCTGCCCTTTTGCTTGTGGTAATGGACCCACGATATCCATCCCCTACTTTATAAATGGCCAAGGTGTGATGACCGGATATAGAAACTTCGCGGGTCTATGCATGTTGTTCCCGTACCTCTGACATTTATCACATTTGGCCACAAAATTTCCTACTTCTTCTTCCATTTTAGGCCAATAATAGCCTGCCCTAATCAAGGTTCTTACCAGTGATCTTCCTCCGGCGTGGTTTCCACAATGTCCCTCATGTATTTTCCTTATTACATATTCTATTTGAGAGGGTCCGAGACATCTAGCTAAGGAGCCACCGAACATTTTTCGATAAAAATTACATTGGTATAGGTAGTAACGGGTAGCCTTTTTCCGAAGTGTAGGAGCTTTTTTCTTGTCATTAGGAACGGTTCCATACTGTAAAAAAGAAACGATCTCGTTTCTCCAATATTAAGTTAAATCATTAAAATTTACCTCATTTTTATCGGGATAAAGAGCTGAATGAAATAGTTGAGTAACGGAGGAAGTTGCATCAATTGTCATATTAGCTGCAGACGCAAGATTAGCTAAAGCGTCTGCTTCAAGATTCTCATCTCTTGGTATATGCATAACTTCTAGGTTTGAAATTGCTTTATTAGTTCTCACACCTTCTCTAAATATTGTTGCATCCTAGTTTCCCTGGCTGTATAAGTTCCCAGCATCTAGTTAACTACGAGCTATGAATTGCTCTTTATTATGATCTGATTATGCCCAGTTCTCGAGCTAATTCTAAATCTGCAATCACAGCTTCATACTCAGCTTCATTGTTAGTTATTGAATGACATTTTATTGCTTGTCGTATAGTTTCTCCTGTAGGTGGTACTAAAACAATCCCCAAACCTGCTCCTTTCACGTTAAACGATCCATCAGCAAATAAAGTTCAATTCCTTGATTAGCCTCATTAAGTATCTGTACTTCTTTTTCTGCTTCTGGTTGCATCCCTTGGCTAATATCAGCCACGAAGTCAGCTAATACTTGTAATTTGATAGCATTTCTAGGTTGGTATGTGAGGTCATATTCACTTAACTTAACCTACCTGATGATTCTTGCTTATGTAATACATTTCGCAAAGGATATGCGGTAACTACAACAATTGGATGACATTGAAAATAAGGTCTCAATTTCGTATATGACATGATTAATGCAAGAGCTAGCTTTTCTAGCTGAGGATACCTTTTCTCCGCTTCTAATAGAGATTTACAAACATAATAAATAGGAGATTGTTTACCTTGTTCTTCTCGAACCAAAACAGCACTTACCGCTACCTCTGAAATAGCAAGATAGATGAGTACTCTTTCCCCAGCCTTTGTTTTTGAGAGCAAAGGTGGATTTGACAACTATGCCTTCAAATCTCTAAGTTCTTGTTGACATTCTTCATTCCATTCGAAATGATCTTGCTTTTTAAGAGTTGAGAAGAATCTAAAACATTTCTCTGATGACTTGGATATAAATCTTCCCAAGGCTTCAATCCTCCCAGTTAATCTTTGAACATCTTTCTTACTTGAAAGTACATCAGGGACTTCTTCAATGGCCTTAATCTGTGCAAGATTTACTTCAATACCACGATTAGAAACAAGAAAACCCAAAAACTTACCTGATGCAACGCTAAATGCACATTTTCGGGATTTAATTTCATATTAAATTTTCGCAAAATCTTAAATGTTTCAGACAGATACGATATATGATCTATGGTATGTTGTTTTTTAACGAGCATATCATCTATAAAAACCTCCATAGTCTTTCCCAAATGTTCTTGAAACATTTTGGTAAATAATCTTTGATACGTTGCTCCCGCATTGTTTAAACCAAAAGGCATTACCTTATAGCAGTAAGACCCCCTGTCTGTTATGAATGATGTTTTTTCTTCATCATCTGGATCCATTTTAATCTAATTATAACCTGAATATGCATCTAAAAAACTCAACAATTCATGTCTTGCAGTAGCATTAATTAGTTGATCTATATGAGGTAAAGGAAAAGAATCTTTAGGACAAGCTTTATCGAGATGTGTATAATCTACAAAAACTCGCCATTTACCATTCTTTTTTGGTACCATGATAATGTTAGCTAGCCATTCAAGATACTTTACCTCGCGTGTAGACCCATTTTTTAATAATTTTCTCACCTATCCTAAATCACCTAATTTTTGAAAGCGCATTGCTTTCTTTTCTTCTGTTTGACAGGTGGGTGAGATGGATCTTCATTCAATTTGTGAGTCATTACCTCCGGTGATATACATTTCATATCATAATGGGACCCGGCAAAACAATCTTCTTTAGCTTTTAAAAATTCAATCAACTTACGTTTCATCTCCAGGCTAAGATTGACTCCTATGTACACTCTTCTTTCTGGCCAGTCTACAAATAAGACCACTGCCTCCAATTCCTCTCTTGTAGTTTTGATGTTTTCATTTTCTTCTGGTTATTGAATGAAATCGGGTCTTGAATCCATATCTGTTTGCCCTGAATCAGCTGAGGTTGATGTTATGTTCTCCCTAACTGAATTCTATAATTGTTATTTCTCTTCACCGTTCCCATTTGAATTTGCCATGGATTTGATGTCCCTGGATGTTTCTTGGTCTCCTCTGATTTGATATTCCCTATGGTGCTGGAAATTTAATGACTTGATGTAATGTCGATAGAACAGCATCCGTGCACGGCCTACCCAAAATTATATTGTAAGTTATTTCCATTTCTACTACTTGAAATTTTGTATCCTTGACAACGCCTTCAATATTGTAGTGAGCATTACTTCCCCTTTTGCTACGACAATAGAATTGTTGAAACCTGACAAAGTATGCGCTTTTGGCACCAACTTTTCTTCCGCTTGCATTTCCCGTAACACTCGTAACAAAATAATATTAACATAAATACCTGGATCAATTAAAACTTGTTTGATATTAGTATCATGTACGAATAAAAATATTACCAGTGCGTCATCATGTGGAGTTAATAAACCCTAAGCATCTGCATCATCAAACGTTATGTTTTCTTCCTCTAACACGTGCCGCAGCTGCTTCCCGTGAGTAATTGTAACTATTAAAATTTTATTTGATGCGGTGTATGACACAGCATTGATGTCTTCGCCCCCACTTATAACGTTAACTGTTCTTTTGGGAGAAGGTGGTTTTGGTGGCTCATGTATGTTTTTCATATATGCATGTTTTCCTTTCTCACTGAATAAATCAATGAGATACCCTTGCTTTAACAAAGGATCAACATCTCCCTACAAAAATCTACAATCTGCTATTTTGTGTCCATGATCGTTATGAAATTCACACCAATGATTAGGGTTTCGTCTGTTTGGATCTTATCTCATATCCTTTGGCCATCGTACCTTATCTCCCATGCTGGTGATGGCTATGGCTGCCCAATTGTCAAGTACTCGTGGCAATGTCATTCTTTCTGGTTGAAATCTGTCCACGAATTCTCTAAGCAACTCTAAATCTCCTTACTTGATTTTAAAGATGTCTTACATTCTCTTTTCCAATTTTTGAGCTCCCGATTATGCTTTGATAAATGAATCTACAAGCTCAGCAAAAGAATTTATAGAATTTTCAGGTAAAAGAGAATACCATTGATGTTTTATACGTCAATACCACACAAGAGGGGGGTAATTTGTGTGGTACCCAATTTTTCGCTTAAACTGCTTATGAAGAACCTGGTACTTCTATTGTTCCAACTACTACTATTGCGGAATAATAAATACAGAAAATAAAGAACACGGGGATTTTACATGGAAAACACCTGGCTCAAAAGGTGAAAAACCATGACCTACTACTCAATAGTAATTTTCCAAACTTCCACTAATATCACTGAGCCAAAGCAACATTTACAAAACCTCCTTATAAACCTAAGGATTAACTAATCATGTTGTAGCAACCAGCCTCTAACTGTTGCGACAACTTCAAGGTAACTCTAACTTGAATGTACCTATTACAATTGCTTCTATGAAAGCTAAAAGGTACAAATAAAAACACCTACTACAATTGAACTAGAAATAAAGAAAGACACATAAAACTCTTTATGGAGCTAGTTCTTCAATCTGATTCATGTAGCTTCAGGTTTGCACACTTGAATCACACAAGAACTGATTGCAAAAGGCCTTGCTATGTTGCGCTCAATTCACGTTTTACTTCTGCGTTTTTGTGCAACCCTTTTAATGTGAGAACATCCTGCAATTTATAAAGTCAGTAGATGAAGAAATAACTGGAGTTCGGATGCAACTCTTCCTTGGTGGAAGAGTTCTAGTTGATTTAAACTTCTAACTCCTTCCCTATCTTGGATAGTGTTCTCTTTGATTAAGGACTCCTTCTCCTTATCAACTATGCAACCTTTTCCATCAGGAGATATTAAATACACCAAGTTAAGCTTATTTCCTTCACGTGCAACCCACATGCTCGAATCTGCCAGTTTTTGTGCACCTTACTGATGGACCTGGTTCATCCTGAGTTCCTTTTACGGGAAATGTGCATACCTGTAAAAAAGAACAAACTTAGCTATTTATTAAGTTAGTAATCAGATTTTGATTGAGACACAATTGTTGATCTTCCATCGAATTTGAGTCCTAGACCAATACAAACTCCAACCCTTATCATTGATCCGGATTGTGTTATCTTCTCGTAAGGAGACTTCTTCTCCTTATCCCATATGCAATCTTTTCGATCCGTTCAAAAGATATTGTTGCTTTAACCCTAAGACTTATCTTCTTCACGTGTATCTCATATGCATAGGTTGATAACCACTGTGTCTCATAAGATGGACCTGATACATCACTGAGTTCATTTGTCATTCTTCAAAACTTCAACTGAACTTGGGCCAACAAATTCCCCCTTTTTGATGATGACAAACTCTGTGCTTTTACTGATCAGATAACCTGTTTCAACTCAGCTTAACATCAACACAATATTAGAAACATTTTTCCTTTTTATCACTTCTTATCAAGGACCAAGTACATTAGGTTATAAACATCACTGTTCAAAGTATAAACATCACTTGTTTAAAGCACAACCTTTTTTCCCCTTTTGGCATCATTGAAAAGTTGCATAAAAATGTGAGATAACCACTTACACATGGCCACTTGGGCTACTTCAAATGCAATCATGGATTAATCATCATAAATCTAGCTAAGCAATTGAACCATCAAGAAATATAAATAAACAGTTAGAGCAAAAACAATGAATTTCATTGATGATTGATAAGTTACTACCAAAAAGCATAAGAAGAAATAAAAATACTAAAAACATGAGCAAAAGAAACAAAACGTCTTGAATTGGGTCACTGGTTCATCTACACCAGGTTATGAGTCTTACGGCTTGGAAGAGGTGGGGTTGAGTTAGTTGCTTGGAGAAGTTTCAGCATGTATTGAAAAATTCCATCATTCTTCTCCTTTCCCTTGCAAGTTCAATTCTGAGAACATCTCTCTTAGATTCTACCTCAACCAATCATGTCTTCAGCCTTGGTATCTCAATATCCTTTGCCTTACTCTGCTGTACCAAGACTCTGACTTTTCTATTGATAGGTGTCTTCGTTGATGAACCAAGTTCATAAAGCATGTAATTGACTTCATAATCGCAAGCAAACAGAGTATTAACCCCAAAATGATCTTTTTTTTGTACTAACCTCCCACTTCTTAATAGGTACCTTGAAATGTACAAGCACAGTTTTGTGAATGAAACCATAGGGAATGGCATGAGTTATGGTGCTATTGATAACCCTAACAGTAAGTCCATGAGGGTTTCCAGTTCAGATGGAACGGGTTCATCTATATTTTTTCAAGTTGAAACAAACCCACTTCTCCCTATATTACTCACACTTTTTTCTTTTTCACTAACTTCCTCTCCCCAAACAACCACTACCTCAGTTTCTTTAGATAGACCAACATGAGTGGGTGAAGAATCAACCGCTCTTGTACCATTTCCCCTCACAGTACTCCTAGCACCCTTGCTATCTTTTTCTTTTCCTTTTTATTTTTTCCACCAACTTCTCCAGATTTTGTAGTCTCAACACCAGCTATAGATCCTACCAGTACAAATTCATTCTCTAAATTTGCAGCAACATCAGAAATTATCTCAGGAGTAACTTTAGAATCAGAAGATAAGTGTTTAGTTTTGGAATACCTACTTTCTTCCCCTTTAGTAGCGGACATACATGAATCTTCAGATTTCTGGAATTCTTCTTCCCAACTTGCTTTCAAATGCTTGTTTATTTTCATGGTCTGCTCTTCTTAAGCGACAATCTTTCAAGCCATCGTCTTTATTCTACTTTTCTTAGAGAATGGTGTTGTAGAAGGTGTGGAAGTGGTTTCATGTGGTGGTGATGAAGGATTTCCAAAAGTTTTTGACATATCTGGGCTAGGGTATGGAAGAGAAGAAAATTGGATTGTGTTTGGAAAATGAAAGAAGAATGAGAGTTTTTGACGACTCGAGAGAGATGAGGTAAGGAATACACTAAAGATGACCAATATACAAGGGAATACTTGATGGGATAACTACGGCTTTTCATACACTTAGAAGTTTAATCAAACTGAAATTCTTATCCCAAGAATCTAAGTACATTCATTCGATTGGGACTCTTTTGAATGGGACTGGTTTACTTGTAACGGATAAGTTCAAAAAGAGTTTGGTATTTGGTAGGACTCTTCAGATGATCCAAATACTATTATTTCAAATTATACAGAGTGTAGAAAGCATACCATGTTATCTTGATGAACCAGGTTCTTCACTAATAATTTTCTTGTGTAAGTTTAAATTTGCCAAAATAGATAAAATATCATTAGAGATCAATAAGTCATTTAACGCATAGCGCAAGAGTATACAATGGAAATTATGAGACTGAGCAAGATTTAATCTAATTATACACAATTTACAGACTTTCTAACCAAATATATATTTTTTCAATTTTTTTTCATTTTTTTCTCGTTTAACCTTGAGCTGGTCCTTTTAGGTGATCTTAATCATCTTTAATTCCAACCTGTTCCTCTCAAAGTGATCTATCCTTAAGCCTTTTGTGAAGATGTCAGAAATTTGCTTGTCAGTAGTAGAAGACTCCACAGTGATCAAGTCTTTCTCATAGTTGTCCCTCAAAAAATGGTGTCTAACGTCTATGTGCTTAATTCTCTTATGATGAACCAGATTCTTAGTCATACTAATAGCACTAGTGTTGTCAGAAAAAGAGAGATGCAACTGACTTCAATACCAAAATCTATCAATTGTTTCTTGATCCACAACAATTGAGCACAATCATGAAGAAGCAACAACATACTCAGCTTCAACAGTAGATAAGGCCACTGAATTTTTCCTTTTAATATCCCGTGACACACGACATGAACCAAGGAAGTGTTTCATACCTGAGGTGCTCTTCCTATCCACTAGGAAACCTACATAATTAGCTTCAGCATATCCCATTAGGTTAAAGTTACTAACTTTGGGATACCAAAGGTAAAGGTCAGTGGTGCCTTTCAAGTATCTCAATATTCTCTTTACATTAGTCAAGTTGGACTCCTATGGATTTGCCTTAAATCGAGCACAAAGACCTACACTAAACACAATGTCAGGTCTTCTAGTAATGAGATATATAACAGAACCAATAATTCCCCTATAAGACTTCTGATCAAAAGATGAACCAGGATCATCTATATCCAATTTCGTGGATGTTGCAATAGGAGTGTCAATTTCTTTAGATGTTCCTTCCTGGTTTTGTTACTGAGGAATAGGTTCATGGGAAGGTTCCCTCGAGGTTTGAGAATCAGTTATTCAATAGTCAGTTCCCCCTGTCATGTTACCCTAGGTGGAAGAACCTATTCCATAACCTGTTCCTTCTTCTGGTGGAGCTTCATCTTGGGCTGTGACTTCATTTAAACCTTTTACCAACCCAATAGCTTCATCTTCATGTTCTTGTCTCTCAGAAAGAATGTTAGTTTCATCAAAAATACATGTATACTTTCTTCTACACATATTTTTTTTGTACACTTCATATGCCTTTCTATGTGAAGAATATCCCAATGATACTCCCTCATCACTTCTAGAATCAAACTTTACATAGGGAGTCTTTGGCATTATTGTGCACAAACTACTTGCATTTCAATGCCCTAATACGGGATATATTTATTTTCTTCCTTTAAGTGACTCGTAGGGAATCTTCTTAACAAGAGGTCTAGTCATGCAAATGTTTATAATGTAGCATGCAAGAATTCAGCAAACTTAGCATTTTCAAATTCAGTTCCATGATCATACCTAATTGATGCAAGTTGATTACCTAATTGTTCATGATTTTATCTTATTTTATTTTTTTTATTAACACAAGAAGCAAAACATGTCAAATGCTTCAGCTTTAGATGTTAAAAATAATGTCCAAGTAAACTTAGAGTAATCATCAACAAGCACCATCACATATCTTTTACCACCTCTGCTTAATGTTCTCATTGGACCACAGAGATCCACATGGACCAGTTCCATCGTTCTGGTGGTGCTTACCATTTTCTCTCTTTTGATAGAGGATCTTACCTGCTTCCCCCGTGCACAAGCCTCACAAATTTTATCTTCCTTGAACTTAATGTCAGGCAGTCCTATCACCAAATCCTTGGAGACTAGTTTGCTGAGTTGACTTAGACTGGAATGTCCAAGTCTCTTGTGACAAAGTGGGGGATCATTGTCCAACACACTTAAGCAAGTGAGTGCATTTTCTAAAAGTCTGGACCAATCTACAATGTATACATTGTTTACTGTTTTTCCCTGCAAAACAATCTTGTTAGTGGTAAGATTAATCCCAAAATATTTTGTAGAGGTGAATGCTACCAAGTTACCTCTATCACACCTTTGTGATTGTATTATTAGGCAATATTTCAGGTCATCTATCAGGTAGAAATTCTTAAAAGAGTGAGAATCAGCCTTACCTACATTTCAAACCCCAATGATCTCACCTTTCTTCCCATTTCCAAATGAGACATCACCTCCTTTAAGGTCCTCAAGTGAAAGGAACTGGTTCTTACTTTCTGTCATATGCTTTGTGCAGCCACTATCCATGTACCATATTTGGCTGCTCACCTTCTCTTGGACCTACAAAAGGAAATTAGGGGTTAGTCTTAGGAACCCAAACTAATTTAGGTCACTTTCTATAGGCAAAAGGGTGAATCAAATTCTTTTTAGCCCAACCTGGCAGCCTATTTTTTCCCTTGAATGAATTCTTTATTCTTTTGACTAGCCTTTTCTTCTGCAATACATTCAGATTTATAGTGACCAATTTTACCACAATGCGCGCAAATTATGTTCTCAGGAAGTGTGAGGTACTTGCTTTTGGGGTCCCACTTAGGTGCAGGGGTCCCGTAGCCAAGTCTTCTCTTATTGCTACTATGGTGTTCATGTAGCCATGAAAGTGAATCGGAGGACCTATTCCATTTACATGTTCGGTCTAGCTCGTGCTTAACCTTGATTAGATCCTCCTTAAGGACTCTTATCTGCTCATCTCTTTTGTACAACTCATCTTTTATTTTTCCCACATTTTCTTCTAAAGTGAGTTGTATGTGATCAGCTTCCTTTTTTCCAGTTCCTAATTTCAATTGTAAACTTTCAGATCTCAGCTCTAGGATAGTGGTGTCAAGTTCATGAACCTAGTTCTTCAACTCAGCATTTTTGTTATCACTCTCATTTGCCCTAGACTCTAGACTTTTACATTTTTCTTTTAGAATCACACATTCCCTAGACAAAATTTCCTTCTCATTGTTAATTATCTCAGACTCATCAATGAAGTCCATTAATAGCTCAGCCAGTTTTTCTTTAGACAAGAATTTAATCTCGTCTTTGAGATGAAGAATACTTACCTCTTGTTCATCATTTGATTCTCCGATGGCCATTAGTGCTTGCTCCTCCTCAGCTTCATCTTTTGAGTCTTCATCTGAAGTTTCTCCCCAGGCAACAACGATAGCCTTTGTTGATCCTTTGTTCTTCTTGCATTGAACCTATTCCTTTTTCTTGTTCCTTCGTTCATCTCTTTCCTTCTTCCATTCAATTTCCCAATGAGGGCAGCTTCTAATGTGGTGATCAATCTTCCCACACTTAAAACACCCCTCATTGGTTTATTTTTCAAGAACCCTTGGTTTGCTGTAGCTTCCACTTCTTGAAGGGACATTTTCTCTCATTAAGTACTTCTTGAATTCCTTTGTGATCATGGTTATTTCATCATCCTCTGGATTAGCACCTTCAGTGATTCTGAATGACATGCTCTTTTCCTTCTTGGGTGCATCCATCTTCATGGTTTGCCTTCTAAGTTCATAGGCTGTGAGATTTCAAATTAGCTCGTCCAACTTAAGAGTGGAAATGTTCTTTGATTCCCGAATGGCAGTGATTTTGCTTTCCCAAGTGACTGGCAGAACCCTTGTCAAAATTTTCTCAACTTTGTCCTTTTCAAGAATAACCCTTCCAAGAGACTTATGTTCATTTGTCAGTGTGGTAAACCTTGTATACATTGGTATCCAATTTTTGGCTTAATCTGCCTATAAAGGACCTGGTTCTTCTATGTGTTCCAACTACAATTGTTGCGGAATAATAAATACAGAAAATAAAGAACACAGAGACTTTACGTGGAAAACATCTGGCTCAAAAGGTGAAAAATCACTACCTACTACTTAGTAGGATTTTCCCAGAAAACACCATTTACAAAACCTCTTTATAAACCTAAGGATTAACTCTTATCCCATTGTAGCAACCAGCCTCTAACCATTGCGACAACTTCAAGTTAACTCTAACTTGAATACTCAAAGAACCTATTACAATTGCTTCTATGAAAGCTAAAAGGTACAAATGAAAATACCTACTACAATTGAACTAGAAATAAGGAAAGACACGTAAAACTCTTTATGGGGCTGGTTCTTCAATCTGGTTCACGTAGCTTCAGGTTTGCACACTTGAATCACACAAGAACTACTTGCAAAAAGCCTTGCTATTTTGCGCTCAATTCACGTTTTACTTCTACGGCTTTGTGCAACCATTTTAATGTGAGAACATCCTGCAATTTATAGAGTTAATAGATGAAGAGATAACTAGAGTTCTGATGCAACTCTTCCTTGGTGGAACAGTTCTAGTTGATTTCAACTTCTAACTCCTTTCCTAACTTGGATAGTGTTCTCTTTTATTAAGGACTACTACTCCTTATCAATTATGCAACCTTTTCGATCAGGAGATATTAAATACACCAAGTTAAGATTATTTCCTTCACGTGCAACCCAAATGCTCGAATCTGCCCGTTTTTTGCACATGACTGATGGACCTAGTTCATCCTGAGTTCCTTTTACAGGAAATGTGCATACCTGTAAAAGAGAACAACCTTAGCTATTTATTAAGTTAGTAATCAGAGTTTGATTGAGACTCAATTGCTGATCCTCCATAAAATTTGAGTCCTAGACCAATACAAACTCCAACCCTTATCTTTGATCCGGATTGTGTTCTCTTCTGATAAGGAGACTTTTTCTCCTTATCCCATATGCAATCTTTTCGATCAGTTCAGAAAATATTTAGAAGATATTGTTGCTTGATTCCTAAGACTTATCTTCTTCATGTGTATCTCATATGCATAGGTTGATAACCATTGTGTCTCATAAGATGGACATGATCCATCACTGAGTTCATTTGTCATTGTTCAAAACTTCAACTGAACTTGGGCAACAACTATGTTAGTGCTCCTTTAGTGAGAGTTTCGCCGAATATTTTGACCTAGACTGATTCAATCTCCTACTTGGTCAAATCATTCCCCTTGACACTTGATGTAAATGCAATAACGTGATCCTGCAGGTCTGTTTTTTCATCATATTTTGAAATATTAAGAATTTTAAACTTCTTTGGAATAGGGAGAGGGGCGACACTTGGCTTCCAGGGATGTTGAGAATACTTATCCATATCTACACCCTTGATCACGGGCGGTACCCTGGGTATTTTCTATGCAGTCACTTTGCTCCTTGAGTTGTTTCTACAATGTTAGTACCAGATTTCGTAAATCAGAATTAACTGGATTACCTGGGTCTCCCTCATGTATTTCACTAGGGGTTCCACCGCTACCTGAATTAACCAGTCCAGAACGAGGATTCTCCAAAGCATTCTTATTTGGAGTAGGTGTGGGTAGAGCAGCAGGTAATTGACTAACAAAAGCTTGTAAAGCCTCGTTGACCTGAGTAGCGATAAGTTTTTATAAAGCTTCATCCATAGTTTCAACATTCTCAAATTGAACTTGTTCATTTGTGTGAGATCCTTCAGGAGTTCCTTCACGAGATCGTCGTGGCGAACCTTGTGGAGAAGGAACTAATGCATTATTGTCTCAAATCTCCCTGCAGTTGTTGGTTTGTTTGATTTTCTTGGTTTCTTTGGGTGTTGTCATTGTTGTTTGACATAGTTGATGTAACAAAAAATTTAAGCTAAGATATAATTGATTATCAGATTCCCGGCAACGGAACCAATTTGTTTAACCAAAAATTAGATTTTTAGTCAAAGTTAAAAATTAGAAGAATACTAGTTACTGATAATCAGAAAAGTATATAAAGAAAGAAATTTGCGAATAATATGATCAGAAAGCAAGTAAATCAAAGTATATTCCAATAGTATTTCGTGTCCTTACAATTGTTTGTTCCTTCTCCTTTTATATCTATTTCGTGGACATGAGCCTTACCTTTGTTATAATAAGACTATTATGGACAATTAATGACTTTAAATGTTGCGTTACGTAATTATATATATTAAATACATATTTTCCACTGTTTCTAGTATTTAATATTCATTAAGTACTATATCGGGACTCTTATTTGCTGCCAGATTCATTACTTTGATTCTTCACGATCTTTGAGCTTTAAATGTATTGAATAGGTACGAGCATTGAATTGCATGTACGACTGCTCGTGTCTCTTCTATTTGCCTTGCTTGTATTTGTTGTTGCTCGTACCTCTTAACTAACCTTAATTCTTTGATTGTTTGACCAATCTACGTGTCATGCCACATCATCTCCAATATGCAAACTAAATTTTTTTCAATACATACTTATCAATAAGGATAGAAGTAATTATATTCACCAAAACTCGATTGGTTTGAAAAAATTACTTCGTCTTTTTGATCTCACTATACTTAGTCCATTTCACTGACCACTAGTATTAACACGAGTGTAGCAAAGTCAATTGGGGAAAAGATGTCATGGCGATTCACAATCGTAACATTACAATTCAAATTGTAATATCTTACATATGATGCATATGTGCACTTCAACAATTTGTTGAGAAAGTCACATAAGAATATGACAAAACAACATATATAGACTGAGCGTGATTTATCAAGTTTGTACCTGACAATATGATAAAAGAAAAGGATAGCCCAATGTATATAATGTATCCCGTATTTACATAGGTTCCAAAGAATATCGCACCCCTAAGGGTGGGATATAAATATAGCATACCCTAGTGATCATATTAGTGAATGCTTTTATAGACTATGCCCGCAACATATAGATTATACGAAGACAACTTTATTATTGCTGCAAAGCTCCCCTTCAACGATATGATAAAAGTCAAAGTTAATAATTTGTTGAAAAGTCACATAAAAGTATGGCATAACAACTTATATAGACTGAACATGATTCATCAAGTTTGTACCCGACAATATGATAAAAGAAAAGGACAATCTAGTGTGCACAACATATTCTACATTTTCATAGGGTCCAGTGAAGAGCGTATCCCTAGGGGTGTGATGTAGACAACATACTCCATAGTGCAAGCATAAATAAATACTTTTACAGTTCAAACATGTAATCTATATGTCGCATGAAAATAGATTTTTTTTGTTGTTTCGAAACTCCACTTCAATGATATGATAAAAGTCAAGTCAATAACAGACTTGTGATATTGGAGATCTTATTGACTCTTAATTAGATATAAGGTTGTTCAACTGTCATGCATATGCACTATTTACTTGTTGAAATGGCTAGAATTATGTTGTGGTGTCGTCTATTGTTAGAATAATGATTCCGACTAAAACACAATAGCCTTCATATCGAACAATTTGGAACAACAACAACATGAGCGGAAGCGTACCTGAATCCATATGTGGAAATCCTTAAGCCTCCTTTGATGATTGTTTGAAAACTCCTTGATCCTTATCTTCAAGATTGTCTTGAAATATTGCTTACACAAGAATATCTCACAACAACCAAAATTGGAGTATAGTTTTCCACAAAGATATGCAAGACAAGAAGAAATGGCTCTCTTAATTCAATGGGAAGAAGAAGAGAATGTCTTGCTATAATGTGGGAACCATAACCCCCACTTATACCAAATGAGTTATTAAACTCAAGAGTCATAAGCATGTAACCATGGTTACATATATGTAACCTTAGTTAGCCCATCATTAACTAAGGTTACCCTTTTGGGTATCTACACATTAGTCCTACACTTTATATGACAATACATTGGCCCCCTTAACATAATGTCCATAAGACCACTTATTTAGGCCAAACCAAAAGATAGCACATAACATATACTTTATCCATATATTGTTCATATGTATGTAGATATAAGTCCATATATCTTACAATCTCCCACTTGGACGAGATATTCATACATATGTACAAACCTTAGCATTATATGTTACAATATAACCTTATGAGCTCAGAATTGCTATCATAATAAAATTGTCATGAACAATCCGGTCCATCAATCATACCAACATAGGACCTAAGAGCTCTTAGTTACTCATGCGTAACTAAAACCAACATAGATCACGTATATCAAAATAACCAACGACATGGATCAAGTGTAGGTATGTAGCATGGAAATAACATAAAGTGTGGTCAATAGAATGTCTATTTCCAACTGGTTCTCTTTATTGAGATCAATCATAAACTGTAAGAGTACAAAAACTTTAAAACTGAATATCTGCGCAGATATAACTGACTTACTGAATGTAATGGACAAACATAATTGTATAATACAAACTCCCACTAAAATACATAATCCTTAACTGATTTGACACCCATACAAGCAATATGCTCAAGAAATACTTTTGGTGTCAATCCCTTAGTGAGCGGATCCGCAAGCATGGAGTTTGTATTGATGTGCTCAATGCACAACTGTCCATTCTGTACTCTTTCTTTAACAACCCGAAATTTGACGTCCATATGTTTTGCTTTCGTCAAACTACTGTTGTTATTAGCATAAAGGACTGCCGATCTGTTGTCGCATAATAGCCTAAGCGGCTTTTTGATGCTATCAACAATTCGCAGTCCACTAACCAAATTCCGCGGCCATAATGCCTCATTGGATGCTTCATAACATGCCATGAATTCCGCTTCCATGGTGGAAGTGGCCGTAAGAGTTTGCTTGATGCTTCTCCAAGAGATAGCACCGCCAGTAAGCATGTAAATATAGCCTGAAGTAGACTTCAGACTATCCTGACATCCAGCAAAATCGGAATCGATATACCCAATGATCTCAAGCTGGTCCGATCTCCGATATGTAAGCATGTAATCCTTTGTTCTCTGTAAGTACCTCATGACCCTTTTGGCTGCCTTCCAATGGTCCATTCCCGGATTTCTTAGATATCTGCCTAACATCCCAACAATGTATGCTATATCAGGTCGTGTACATACCTGAGCATACATCAGACTACCTACAGCCGAAGCATAAGGCGTCTTCTGCATTTCCGAAATTTCATAATTATTATTTGGGAACTGTTTGAGACTAAACTTGTCTCCTTTAGCAACAGGGGTGTTGCCTGGTTTACAATCCTGCATGCCAAATCTTTTCAGAACCTTATCGATATAGCCCTTTTGTGACAGACCGAGAACACCTTTGGAGCGATCCGTTGTATCTGAATTCCTAATACAAAAGAAGCTTCACCAAGATCTTTCATTTCAAATTTCTTTGAAAGAAATTTCTTAGTTTCATGCAATAATGCTATATCGTTACAGGCAAGCAGTATGTCATCGACATATAAAACCAGAAAAATATACTTACTCCCACTGAACTTATGGTATATACAGTCATCAGCAACATTCGGTTCAAAACCAAAAGATGTAATGACTGTATGAAACTTATAATACAATTGATGGGAAGCCTGCTTGAGCCCATAGATGGATTTCTTTAATTTGCAAACCCTATTCTTTGAGTCTCCCAAAACAAAGTTTTCAGGTTGTACCATATAAATTGTTTCCTCAATGTCACCGTTGAGAAACGCTGTCTTAACATCCATATGATGAAGTTCAAGATCAAAATGTGATACTAGTGCCATTATAGTCCTGAAAGAGTCTTTTGATGAAACTGGAGAGAAAGTCTCTTTATAATCAATTCCATCCTTTTGAGTGTAGCCTTTTGCGACAAGACGAGCTTTATACTTAATAACATTGCCCCCTGAATCCCTTTTGGCTTTAAAATTCCATTTACAACCAATAGGTTTAATACCTTCGGGCAATGTAACAAGCTCCCAAATGTCATTATCGCTCATAGAATTCATCTCATCATTCATGGCATCAATCCACTTTTGAGAGTTAGAACCCTTAATGACTTGACGGAAGTTGATTGGATCATCTTCCTCAAGTCCAATATCACTTTCTTGTTCTTGGAGAAATACAACATAATAATCCGGAATTGCATTTCTCCTCTCTCAAGTGGATCTCCTTAATGGCACTTCAGTTTCTTGAGGTTGTTGAGTTTGATTTTCGTTAGTAATTTCAGGATCCTGATGGGGAGATTTTCGAGATTGTCTTGAACTGGAGTTGTGTGATCCGTGTCAGGAATGAGAACACCCTGACCAAGATCAACAACTTGAGGGAACGACACATGTTCTTCCTCAAAGACAAAATCTCTAACAACTTTATCTCCCCACCCCCCAAACTCAATATCCTCAAAAAACCTAGCATTACCCGTCTCAAAAATAGTTCTAGAAGTGGGATCATAAAACTTAAAACCCCTGGATCTTTCAGAGCATCCAACAAAATAGCTACTAATCGTTTTAGCATCCAGTTTCCTTTCATTCGGCCTATAAGGCCTTGCCTCAGCTGGACAACCCCAAATGTGTAAGTGCTTAATACTGGGTTTATGCCTAGTCCAAAGTTCATATGGGGTTTTGATTGTAGCTTTAGTTGGAACTCTATTAAGAATATAAGCTGCGGTTTTTAATGCTTCACCTCAGAGTGAGTCTGGCAAAGTAGTACGACAAATCATACTTCTTACATATCCTTAAGGGTCCGATTTCGTCTCTCAGCTACACCATTCATCGTAGGACTGCCTGGCATAGTATACTGAGGGACGATCCCACATTCATCTAGGAATTTAGCAAATGGCCCTGGACGTTGTTCACCTGAACCATCATATCTGCAATAGTATTCACCACCACGGTCAGATCTAACGGATTTAATCCTTTTGCTTAGTTGATTTTCAACTTCAGCCTTATATGATTTGAACACGTCTATGGATTGGGACTTTTCATGAATAAGATATAGGTACCCATAACGAGGGTAATCGTCTATGAATGTGATAAAGTATTGTTGACCATTCCTACAAGGAGTAGGGAATGGCCCACAAATATCCGTATGTATCAATTCTAAGACGTTCGAAGCTCTCTTAGCACCTAATCTCGTTTTGTTTGTTTGTTTACCCTTGATACACTCAACACAAATATCCGAATTTGAGGAATCAAGAGAATCAAGAATTCCATTTGACATGAGTTTCTGAATTCTTTGAATGGATATGTGACCCAAACGTTTATGCCAAAGTGATATAGAATTCTCATTAGTTAATTTTCTTTTGGTACCAATTAAACTTGTATGCAAGGTTTCATTATTTGAGGTTATTGTTTCAACCAAATATAGGCTATCAAATGTTGATAAAAGACCAGTACCAATAAGATTTGAATTCTGATAGAGACTAACTTTATTGTCACCAAAAGAACATGAATAACCGGATATGTCCAATTTGGGAACAGAAATTAAATTCCGTCTAAAAGACGGTACAACAAAAGTCTCATCCAAATCTAAATAAAAACCGGTCTTAAACAACAGCCTAAACTTTCCAATAGCCTCAACTGGCACCTTCTTGCCATCACCCACATAGATGTATCTTTCACCATCATTTGGTTTTCGGCAGTTCAGGCAACCATGCATAGATATACTTATGTGGTAGTAGCAGCAGAATCTACCCACCAAGTATCCTTAGGTACCGATATTAAATTAACTTCAGAACAAACAAGAGAAAGAAATGTACCTTTTTTCGCACGCCAAGCGTGGTACTTGGTACAGTCTTTCTTCACATGATTAGTCCCCTTACAGAAAAAGCAACCTAATTCAGTAATTTCAGCCTTAGGTTCCTTATGTTGCTTATTCTTGGGCCTTGCAACCGCAACTTCCTTACCTTTCCTCTTCTTCATATCCTTAGAAGAGGATGCCAAATGAGCACTTTCAGTCTTATCTTGCTTTATCCTTTCCTCCTCTTGCACACAATGTGAAATGAGCTCGTTAAGAGTCCATTTCTCCTTCAGGCAGTTGTAACTGACCTTAAACTGATTAAAGTGTGCAGGAAGAGATATCAATACTAAGTACACAAGCAGTTCCTCAGGTAATACTAGCTTGAGTGACTTAAGTTTCGAAGCAAGATGAGACATTTCCAAAATGTACTCCCTAATGTTTCCCTTGCCCTTATACCTCATGGAAACAAGTTTACTCAATAGTGTACTTGTTTCCGCCTTTTCGTTTTGTTCAAAACGCTTTTCAAGGTTTTCAAGGAAAACTTTGGCATTAGCTTCATCATTCATAGTGCCCCTGAATGATTCTGGAATTGAACGTTTCATGATCATTAGACTCATGCGATTTGAGCGTTCCCACTTCTCCATCTCCCTCCTTTCATCAGGAGCGGATGTATCCTCAAGAGAAGCAGGTTGCTCATTCCGAAGTGCAAGGTCAAGATTCATGCAACCGAGAACTATCATAATGTTCTCTTTCCATTCCTTAAAGTTTGTGCCGTTAAGCACAGGGATGCTGTTTATATTAGCAGATATCGAAGCAGCTGAAGAATTCACTGAAACAGAACAAAGGATTCCTTAATACATGCTTACAATTAATTGAACTTTAACTTTACTTTATAGATTCAAAATAGGCACATCCCATTACAAGATACCTAGCACAACATTAATTTTCGTCTTTGGACAGAAAATCAACTTGTAAGTGGTACTCTTGGTGTAGTGATCAAATATTGACAATAAACTCCTGTCAAATATCAAGCCTTCCTTTGGGCCGACTTAATATTCACATGGAAAACCAAATAATTGTCACATATTTATCACCACAAGCATGTTCGAATTCCTGCCAAATAACAACCTTCCTTTGGGCCGGTGTTAAACGCATGGAAGACTAACATCCACAGTCATCTTATATTTCAAGATTAATCAATCTACACAATAGAGGTTACTTTGGCAACATAATGCTTCAATTGACTAATTTAAAATATTAGATGCTAAATACTTTAGTTCCTTAAGCCATATTATGAATCTTAACTTAATATGTTACATGTTTTGACATGCAACATCTGAATATTAATTGTTATAGACTTAATTGGACAATGCCAAAATCTGAAGTTTGATGGACTAAAACAATTAATATTAAAAACTGAATATTAATGTATAAAATATTAATAAAAAACTTAATATTAATTGACATATTATAAATATTCAATTAAAATCTGAAACTTAATAGACTTAAAACGTTTCAATAATTATGAAAAACGTTCTTACATTATGTCCTCATTAAACAGCCAAAACAAAATGTTTTCAGCACTTAATTGCCTGATAATCGATTATCAGGTCCTTTATAATCGATTATCAGGGCTTGCTGGTCCAGGATAATCGATTATCAGGTCCTTGATAATCGATTATTCTGGCTTACTGTGATTTCCATATTTTGCTGAAAACTTGAATAATCAATTATTCTCAATGAATAATCGATTATTCTAGTGTTCTGTCCCAAAAAATTTATGACAAAAAATTGAAATAATCGATTATCAAAAATTTATAATCGATTATTCCCTGCTTCTGTTTTGCAAAATTTTGATTAACAATTCAAGATAATCGATTATCATAAGGCAATAATCGATTATTTTGGTATTCTGTCCAACGACTTAAAATGGTTTTCACCAAGAAATTTAAACAAGAAATCATGTTGATCTTTAACCAAAATTTTGCAAAATTCAATATTTCATTTCATATAGAGATGACAAAGTATTGAAACACTAAAGTTCATCAACAAACATAACATTCATAAAATCATGTTATTTCATGGTACTAGAATTTTATAATCAAAATTCTAACTTAACTTGAACATGAACTTCATATAACATGAATTTTATGAACTTCCAAATTATCCAAATATGAAGGTGGCTCTGATACCAATTATTAGAACAATGATTCCGACTAAAACACAATAGCCTTCATATCGAACAATTTGGAACAACAACAACATGAGCGGAAGCATACCTGAATCCATATGTGGAAATCCTTAAGCCTCCTTTGATGATTGTTTGAAAACTCATTGATCCTTATCTTCAAGATTGTCTTGAAGTATTGATTACACAAGAATATCTCACAACAACCAAAATTGGAGTATAGTTTTCCACAAAGATATGCAAGACAAGAAGAAATGGCTCTCTTGATTCAATGGGAAGAAGAAGAGAATGTCTTGCTATAATGTGGGAACCATAACCCCCCACTTATAACAAATGAGTTATGAAACTCAAGAGTCATAAGCATGTACCATGGTTACATATATGTAACCTTAGTTAGCCCATCATTAGCTAAGGTTACCCTTTTGGGTATCTACACATTAGTCCTACACTTTATATGACAATACATTGGCCCCCTTAATATAATGTCCATAAGACCACTTATTTAGGCCAAACCAAATGATAGCACATAACATATAATTTATCCATATATTGTTCATATGTATGTAGATATAAGTCCATATATCTTACATCTATATCATAATTAACCAAACAAAGAACATCGTTTTCATAAATGAGAAAGAGATGCTTCTTCTGTTGGCATAAGAATATTCTGCTCTCGGCAAACTGCAGTCAAAGTATAGTACTGAACTAGTGCACGTAACTCAATTAGAACTGTAAGTTTCATGAAATATGTGTAAGACACTAACACTGAACAAAGATATCTTTTTGTAACAGTTGGCAACATTGACATCATTTTCTCTGCTGTTAAACTAGCGAATTCGCAGCCATTACCCTTGGGGTACGCTCTGGGTAAAACCTAATATAGTGCAATAACTCGCAAACAACACTGAAGAGGTAATTAAATCCGCACTAGGAAAGCTCCATATGACGAGCTTGACTGAGAAAGCATATAGAAGTTTTGGAACCTACGACCTCCTATATGGAGGATCTCCTGCTCAACCAACTCGACCACCCTTGCAGGTCACATGAAATCACTATTGATCGGCTAAGCAAACCAGTTCACTTCTTATCGATTAGTAAGACATACTTTATGAGTGAACTAGTTCACATATATGTATATATTGGTGAGATAGGATGATTAATGGAATATCATCATTTCAAATTTTATGCATAGAGAGTTTAGTGCACCAAACTGGATGACACGGTTTACCGCAGCTTTATAGAGAGTCTAGAGGGTTTTGGGCAGCTGAGTGTTATGAGATAATTGCCTCTTGGCATCAAGGAAGGGATGTAAAACATATGGTTTATCAACTTAAGATTTACATAAATTCTGTACTGATTATGCATGAGCTATTTTTAATTTAAGTAGCCGTTGGACGTGGACGGTTAGTCGGTAGAGTTTGTAAATCAAATGTCTTCCCATAATTCAGCACCTCCATTTAGACATGTAGTTTAAAGTTTCTGTGTTCTTTTCTGAATGATTTTGGTACTATGTGAATTATATTAAAAAGATTATAATAGTAATTTTACTAAAGAGAAATTCATTCACCACAAACGAAGCAGTAGTCAAGCATCCAAATGTTGAAGGCCAATAATTCTCATTTGAATATGACACAGCAGCAATAGCTGCAACAGAGAACGAAACGAAAAAGTACCCAAGACATACAGGCCATACAGCTCGGTATTTGATAATTCGAGAAAGAATTTAAGTTACATGTATCGTCAGAATTTTTTATATTATCAACTTATCAATAGGATTCGGGGCACAGTATTAGCCGATCAAGAATTTCCATGTTCAGAAGATGGAAGTAGTTGAGATGAGCATGTTAAAATGAATGTGTGGGCATACCAGGTAAGATAGGATCAGAAATGAAGTTATTCGAGACAAGATGGTTGTGGCTCTCTTGGAGGATAAGATGCGGGAGGCAAGATTGAAATGGTCCGGGCATGTTAAAAGAAGAAGAACAGAAGCCTAGGCGGGTGTGAGATAAGATGATGGATAGAGGTAGACCAAAGAAGTCGTGGCGAAAGTAATTAGGCAAGATCAGACATGTCGTAACTGTAGCTTACCAAGGACATGACCATTGATAGGAGGGTGTGACGGTCAAGAATTAGGGTATTAGATTAGTAGGTGCATTCTTCGTATGTATGCTCAACTTAATAGCATTAAGGTTAGCATGGTATCTCTTTATTCTTAGATTGTTACACTACTTGGTGTTTATTTGCTTTTTGGTCTTCTTGTTTTACCTTGTTATTACTATTACATGTTGTCGTCGTTTACATTTTATATTTTTCTTTAGCCGAGAGTTTATCGAAAATAACTTTTCTGGTCTTCTAAGATAGAAATAAGATTGCGTACATCTTACCTTCCTCAGACACTATTTGTGAGAATTCACTGGGTTGTTGTTGTATCAAGTCATCAATAGAATATTTATAAGTAAGCATGTTTAAAATATAAAATTTATAATTTTGAAAATAAGTATAAACATTAAGTCGGCCACACACATAAGAAATTACTTTTTTCGGAATTCGAAAAGATCTAAAAGGCAGCTTTTCACAATTTTCATTTCCATTTATATTCATGTTCAAATATAATCCCAATTTTCGAATACTATTTTTAACTAAGAATTTTTACATTTTTCGAAATTTTACACTTAATGTCCTAATTCCCATTAAATAAAACACGTGCACTTCTTTTACTTATATTATTATATGTTTTTTATTATTTATATCTTGTGAGGAAGAATGGGAGGTAGCTGCATCGAAAGGATGAGGATGACTATGTATCAATCAACTGAATGAATATTGGAGCAATAACAAATGAATAACAATAATCTTGAGAAATTGACAGAACTATGTGCTTTCTTAATCAGACTTTCATTAATTGCCTTGCGGACTTTTTTACATGTCAAAATTCAATAAAAATTAACCCAAATAAATATTTAAAGAAATCACAAAAAAATTAAAAATAAAAATTCCGCTTAATATGGTACACTAATTAATTACTTCTCCCTAAGGCCTAAGTTTCTCCTTTTCTTTAAGGAAAATGAATCAGACCCTCTTGTGTTTTGACTTTCTGTGAAGCTTCTCTGTATTTACAATTTTAGGTCCTCGAATGTATCAAGATTGTGTTCGTCTTGAACTTGGCCGTATCCTTTGGAATGGTCAAGCTCATGCTATACCAACATCAGCGAGACCTTGCACATCTTTTTCTTAAGATAAGTTCAAACTAAAATTACTAAATTCGGCCCAACGCGTTATCTAAATTCTGCCTTTATCCTTAGTCCTGAACTTATTTTTGTTTAATATTTTTATTTTCGTATATCTTGAGGAAATCCCATTTTTTTCTTCATCTTCATTTTATCTTCTCCTCCTTTTTCTTCTTGTTCCAATTTTTTTCTTTTTTCTTTTTTTGTGTGTGGGGGGGAGGAGGGGAGGGCATGGAATTTTCATCTCACTCCTTATTAGGCATATGGTGATGAATTCTTGGGATATAGCTTAATGGGCAGACCATTTTGGGGAAGAGCAAATGGCCCATACTGAATTCCATTTTGTGGGCCCATCATAGACCACCTGTCAAAAATGATGAAAAAAGAAAGATTACGAAAATATATTTGACATACTATTTTTAGGAAATAAATGATGAGAATTCAGTTAGAATTATTTCTTTTTTTGTTTTTGAATTCTGTTACTGACCTGTACTTTGTGGTCAGATGATGTACAAGAACCAAAATCTCCATCTTGGCTAATTCATTCCCTGGACAAGAGTGGACCCCATTGCCAAATGGCATGAATATATTGGGCTTCGGTGAAACCTGTCACATAAAATGATTTGTCTCAGATAATATGATTTTTGTGGGGGAAAAAATTTAATAACTAAATCTAAAGATTTGAGTATTATTTTTCTATGATATTTACCTCAAATCTTGAAGGATCAAATTTCTCTGGCTCAGGAAAATTGTCTGGGCTGTGGTGAATGTTTCTAAAGAGTGGTAATACTTTCCATCCTTTGGGTATTAAATATCCTGAAATATATATCAACAAAACATTAACAAATATAGCAGGAAAAGAGTATTTTTTTTAATAAAAAAATATCTAAAATTGGAAAATGATAGTTTTGACTTGAAAAAATTAAATGGGGACAAAATTTACCTTCAAATTCAACATCTTCAACAGCTTCTCTAAAAGTAAAAGATAAGATAGAAGCAACTCTGAGTGTTTCTTGAATAACTCTTGTAGTCAAAGGCATTTGTTTTATATCTGCCCAATTTAGAACTTTTTCTTCTCCATTCTCTTCTTTATTTCTCATTATAGCCTCTTGTTCTTCCTGTAAAAAAAATTAAAAAAATTAATATTGTGCTTCCTATAATGAAACCACACTTATAAAAAAAATAGTAATTTTCTTGATTTTTCTTAGGGTATGGATCTTACTGTGACAGTATGTAGGACACTAGGATTTTCTCCAAGATATTTAAGGATCCAAGTAAGAACACTAGCAGTAGTGTCTCTAGCCGCGAAAATAACACCAATGATATTATCTGCAATTTGTTCGTCAGTGAGTCCTTCTTTATCTCCCATAAACGAACCGAGTAAATCGGTATGATTGATCTTCATTTCCCTTCTAGTTGAGATGATTTTTGCCACAATTTTTGCTAATTCTTTCCTTGCTTTCATTGCTTTGTTGAATAATGTACCAGGAAGATTGATTGGCATTGAATTATACCCTTTCTCAAGAATGTAATAACACCTCTTTAGATCTTCTCTGTATAGGATTTCATCTTTTCCAAATATTGAAATCAATGCAACATTGAATGTATACTGCAAAATGACCAAATATGTAGAAAACAAGTTTAGTAAACTATCCAAAATGCAGCATTATTCAATATCAGAGTAAAAAAACCAGGGGACTCTGTTTTTCCCCTGGTTTTTGCTAAGTTTTAGCTGTAGGAAATTTGAGAACATACTGTCTTCATTTCTTGATAAGTGTTGATCAATCTTCCTTCGAATGATTCGAGTGTACTTTTGGCGATGGATTCGATATCTGGGACGATGTTTCTGATTGATTCGGGCGTGAAAGCACGAAGGACTAATTTCCTCAATTTAGCATGGTAATCACCTTGATGAAAGAAAATTGCTTGTTTTCCCAACATTCTTTCTTTACTAGCTGGAAATGTAGGCTTAAATAAGTTAGCTTTTGTGACTAAAACTTGTTTAGCTGCTTCAGGACTTGATATCATCACACATTTACAACCCAATATGTGAGTCTTGAATATTGAACCATACCTATAAAAAGGAAAAAAACAAACACAACCCATTTTTCATTAGTAACTTGAGATCAAGAAACTAAAGAGAAAACTAAAGAAAGTGAGTGATTTGTTTACTAACTTTTCGACTTTGGAGGTAAAGAAAACATTGGGATTTTGAGAGTAAAGTTGGAAAGTTTCTCCAATATAAGGCCAACCCAAAGTGCCAGGAGGAAGAGGCAATTTCTTGGTAGCAAAAGCCAAGAACTTGAAGATTGAATGGATAAGAAGAAGGGAGAAAGAAACAATAGCAAATAAGCAAAACATAGAAACAAACTCCATGTTTTTCCTTTAAGTTTCAACAGACAAGAGGTACAAAAAATAAGTACTTCAAATGTTGTTTGGTTCTAGGTTGCTAGTTTAACTTTGATGGTTTAATGAATGAAAAAAACCAAGTGCAAGAGGTGTGTATATATAGATAAAATGGAAAAAAAAAAGGATTGTTGGGTAGGGTAAGGAGCAGGGGGTGGGGTCCTTTAATTTACAGCTTGAATCCCACATACGGAATCTCCCTACAGCTCATTATTTTGCATATATACAAAACAGAAAGAGAGAGGAAAGAAGAGGGTGGGGGGCACGTGTAAGTTTGGATATATGTAGAAAGTGTGTACGAGTGAAGTAGGGGTAAGGGAGTAGAGGGGTTGGGAAAAATGGGGACAGAGCCGGATTTAGGATTGGGGAAAATTCAAGTTAATATAACAACAATAATTGGATTTACGGTTATATAATTATAAATATGTATAAAATTTTACAAAAATTATTCGACTCACGTGAATTCATAGCTGATATGTAGTGGAGGATTCATCTTAACAGAGACGAATCCAGAATTTGAAGAGGATGGGTATTATTGTGAAGGTGTGGTTTAAAATTTATATTTGACGAGTTTAACTTTAATATCTATCATGCACCCGCTACACTTTTGAAATTATAAGTTCAAATATATACCCTTTTTAAATTTGTTAACTTTTAACTAAGGTGCAGCGGCATATCTAAGTCTTAGGGGATGAGTTCACGTGAAGCAATACTCCTCTCCTTAAACCATAGATAATAATGTTATTTTTCTTGAAAATTACTTAATTATATGTGCGTGAACCCATGCTCAAAAATTCCTATGGTGCAATAATTATTGGGTGCACTTCTACGAGTGAAATTGGTAGTTCAAATCCCATTTCGAATATGTTTTTGGCACGAAGTATAGCTATATACGTGAAAATTAATAAAATTAACAACCTTTTACCGGAAAATTATATTATATAGCTAAGTTAAAATTTAATTTTATGCATATATATAGTAATATATTGATTTTCCTTTACTTTTTTATGTGTTTATTTCTTTATATTTTATTATCGTTAATAAAATTTCTGGCTCTGTCACTATTGACATGATGACTCTGCCTCCGAGTGGGGGAGGGGGTGGGTGGTATGATAGTACAAGTTGGGGTAGGGAAAGAGTTGGTTGACTCCATGGACGCAGCGTACAGATTATGAAAGGGCAAAAGGAGGGGGAAAAGGGATATAGAGGGGATGAACTTGATATCCGTACAACCATCGTATAGGAATTTTAAACAATGATTAGCAAAGGGAATTAAAAATTTAACAGATGCACTAATATTCTTTAAGAAAAATTCCTTTTCCCAGGGGACGTTAACACATCAACAAAGAAAAAGATGAAGTCGGATTTAAATTTTAATTTAATAAGTTTAACATTTAGGTACATATTATTGAACAAATGTCGCCACTTGATAGCATAAACTTTTTTTTTTTTTTTGAAAATTTGTTCATTTTTCACATATATCCATATTTCATGTTGAAAATGCTAGATACAATTTAAAAAATTGAGTTTACACAAATACTTTTTTTTCCCATAGTTATCCATATTATATATCGAAAATATTGAGTTTGCTTGAAAATTTGAATCATGACTTATTTGTTGACATGACTCAACTGGTTGAACCCTGAAATGCCTCGCCAAATACCCTGAAATGACTCGCCAAATTATTAAATCAAACAGATCGAAAAAGTATAATCAATATTAATAGGTCGAAATGCCACCAAAGCCTAATATATAAAATCATATTTGAAGATGGGGAATTATGTAATTCGAAAGAATTTAAAGGATATATTTAAAAAAACATTTTTGCTTGCACATTTTTTTCAAAAAGCAAACCAAAAAAAGGAGGGGAGTTGAGTTGGGTAATGTTAGACGAGTTTGATTATGACTCGTTATTTAACTGGTTGACGCTTAATTTCCTCAAATCTTTACCTTTTTCCATTGTTTCTGAAAATATCTTTACATATTAAATGCACGGTTGAAGGAGACTCAGAGCATGAATACTGCGTGTATTACGAGATTTTTGTATTATTATAATATGAGTATAAAGTTTATTTTTGTTCTGCGTTGCCACGTGTTTGGATGAATATGGATTCAACTTGATGTTTGACTTGACCACATCTTAGCTACGTGAACTGATTTTAGACTTGACAACTTGAAGTATTATAAAGCCTAGAGAGGATACATTAAGAAAGGGTGAAAATCATTTACTCCCTGCTTAATTTTGAACAACAAACGTTCTTTCACGTATAATTGTTATATTTATTTGAATTACTCTTAACATTAACCTTTTTTTTTCTTTTTGACTTCTTTAAAATGATGATATTTTTTTCTTTTAATTCTATGTAACAGACTTATCTATAAATAATGTTTTCAAGACGAAGAAAGAAAAATGAAAAATAGTAATTAATTAAGTATTTACTATGAAAAAAAATTAAAAGGAATATTTTTGGATAAGTATATAGTCAACGAGTTTGACTTCGAAAAGGAGGGGAAAAGGTTATTTCGTCAATTTTGGAACCAATGGTTATTATTATTTAGTAAGTTTTATGAAATAATATAAAGACAAGAACAATAATGCAAGAACAAGAGCAATAGAGAGAATAGAGAGAGAGAAGTATTCTTATTGATACTTAGAGATTGTTAGGGATGGTTTACAATGGTAGAAGACCCTTTTATTTATAGGGAGGGGGATGATTTAGCTACCAAGAATAGAACTCTAGAATCTCTCTAATTATAGACATTCACCTTAAATAGGAGATTTCATAACACTCCCCCTTGAATGTCTATTCAACAATGTGCCTCGTTAAAACCTTAAAACCAAAACCCAATGGGAAAAATTAAAGAAAGGAAAAAGAGTACACATGTTTGAATATGCGCCTATTGGTTGCCTCGTTAAAAACCTCGCAAGGAAAACCCAATTGGGACAAAATCTTGTAAGAGAAAAAGAGTGCAACGCGCATTAACTCCCTCTAATGAGTACATCAATTTATATCCTTGAGCATTTGCATTCCAATCTTGTGCATCATCTTGAAAACGATCTTTGGTAGACGTTTGACAAATCAACCATATTGACTTGAATAAATATTCCGCACCTTGAAATCATCATTCTTGATAGATATGAACATCTTCATATAATGTCGTGGAATAACTCTTCAATATCTCCATAGATGCATTCTCAATGCCATCATGCTTATAGTTATAGCAAGATACATATGTACACAAATTGTACTAAGGATGTGGTACTTCAGGACCAAGAATTGCATATGCTTCAAGCAACTTAAATCTTTCAAGTTAAGTCATATAAGCCATATAATAGACTTTAGAAGCATATCAAGTTTTCCATGTCATGCTAGACAAATAAGATATCGAAAACTGATTATACATACCTTTGACTTTATACTTTCAAGCATTTGAACTATAGGTTCAAAACTACATGTCTTTCATATGGAATCAATTCTTCTTGAATTGTATCTCTTCCATTTAGTTACTTGCTTTGGGTCAGCAAATGCGTATAGCATGCTTTGCAATATGTTGCAATTGAATTATCCCTTTTATGAACTTCAGGTTCATATCATGATATTCGGGGATTTACATATACAAATGATAATTCTTCCCATGTAACCTTTTCTCAAGTGTTTATCATGTCTCCCCCTCATGTTAGTAAAGCTAACTTGTTTCCTCAACTTTGGGAAATCATCTTTGTGCATTATCATGTCAATATACACGGCACATTAATAATAAGATAAAATTATTTGGTTCCTGACCCTGAACCACTTGTGAGGGGAGAATATAATATACTCTCGTATACAACGTATATCAAACTGATATATATAACTTTGTTCTCATAAGAAACAGTTTAGCTATTAAGTGGAAGCACTCAATAATTATCTTGCTAAACCAACTTTGATATAAACCAACTATCAAGATCAACTATCTTGAGTAGAGAATCTGGAAATTATGCTCGAAGTTAGATTACTGAGCAATTTACCTTGCAAGCACCGGCCAGGCTGCGGGTTAATAACAATTGCGCATGTAACCATATCATAGATGCATCATATTGTTGGAAACACGTTCTCAAACTAACGTGTGTTGATTCATGTAGGTTTTGATAAATGCCAAACATTGAGGCAAGCATCGGTGATGGAACAATAACAGTCCAAGTACAAGATGGATAGTACGCGTTCAAGAATAGAAGATGAAATCCACTGTTGAGTAGGTCTTAATTTGTAATCTTGACTCAACGACTTATTTCTAATATTGGCTCTCACCTAAAATGATTTTCATAAAATCATGCATCATAAGTTTTTAAAGAAATAAGTTGCATATTTGCCAAAATGATTTTTAAACTCGTTTTGAGAAAATTGGGTTTAACAATCGATTGTCTTGAAGAAACAATCGATTGTCAAGTTCTATACTTTAGTTTTTAAAATGTTGTCTTGAGACAGAAACTTCGTTTGAAATCATTTTTGAAGCAACAATCGATTGTCACTGTTCAACAATCGATTGTCAGATTTTATACTTAGTCTCAAATTTTTGGAAAACTTACAGAATGTTTTCAAAATCTTCAAAAATGAAGAACAATCGATTGTCACTATGTAACAATCGATTGTGCTCAGTGATATTTCCAAACGGACTTCTTCCAACGGCTTTATCTATTTATGGTATAATCTTTACTCAATCTTTTAGTCAAAAAGTTGCCAGAAATATTTTGGATATTTGAACAACAATCGATTGTCTAAAGTTAACAATCGATTATCATTCTTTTTAAATTCAACAGAAATCTTTTTAACCAGATTTTAAGGAATCTGTCTGTTGAAATTTTGCTTCAACAATCGATTGTGTAATATCAACAATCGATTGTCAGGCAGATTTTCAGGAGTGTTTTCTGGAACTAAAAGCAACGGTCTATTGCTCCATTTTCTCTATAAAACACTCTCTGAAAATCATTTTTAAAACACAACAACACTGCAGAAAAATTACAAAGCATACATTACATTCTTGTGATTCAAATTTCATATCTTACATTGTGTTTTTGAGAGCCAAGATTATTGATTAAGTTGTTGTGTTCTTGAGCCATATATTTTGTACTCATAATCCACTCTTTAAGAGAGTTCTTGTAAAGTGAGTAAAAGAGTGTTCTTGTTAAACACTTGTAGTAAGAAGAAGTGTTATATTTCTTCTTGTAAAGTCTTAGGGATAGGTTTCCTTAAGCGGGTTGGTTGAGGCTTGTATTGTATCAAGTTCTCAAGTTGTAAAGGTTCGTTAGGCACCCGGAAGCTTACCAAGTGAAGTCTTTGGGATTGTATCCCCGAGCAAGTGAAGTCTTTGGAATTGTATCCCCGAGCAAGTGAAGTCTTTGGGATTGTATCCCCGAGCAATTGAAGTCTTTGAGGTGAGGAACCTCCGAGCAAATTGAAGTCTTTGAGGTGAGGAACCTCCGAGCAAATTGAAGTCTTTGAGGTGAGGAACCTCCGAGCAAATTGAAGTCTTTGAGGTGAGGAACCTCCGAGCAAATTGAAGTCTTTGAGGTGAGGAACCTCCGAGCAAATTGAAGTCTTTGAGGTGAGGAGCCTCCGAGCAAGTGTTTGAGATTTGTGTGATTCAAGTCTCAAGTGTAAAGGTTTGTTGGGCACCTTAAGCTTGACAAGGTTGTTAGTGGAAATCTCGAGAGAGTCTCTCGGGGACTGGACTAACCACAAAGTGTGGCCAACCAGTATATATCGTGGTGTAATTTATTTTTACTGCATTTGTTTATTTCCTGCAAAGTTTAAATTCCGCAAGAAAACGCTTAATTTTATTAATACGCTATTCACCCCCCCTCTAGCGTAGAGCGTTATTTCTAACAATTGGTATCAGAGCCATACTCTCTGAAAAACTTAACAGTTTTAGAGAACCATCCATGGCTTCTACTCATGATTCTTTTGCAGGAATCGGTGAAGGAAATTGCTACACCATGCCTCCAATATTTGATGGAAACAACGAAGAAGAGGTAAGTATCTCTAATTCTCACTCGTTCGAAGAATTACAAAATGCATTTGAAGATTTGTATGGTGAATTTGGTAATGCTGTCAAAATGATTAAAGATTTGAAGAAATCACTTTCCCAGCAAGAATTAGATTTTCAGAAAAATCTCTCTTTAAAAGAAAAGGATTTTGAAGAACGTCTCTTATTGAAAGAAAAAGATTTCAAAAATCAACTTTCTTTAAATCAAAAAGATTTTGAAAATCTGTCTCTTGATAACGAGAATCTTGTAAAAGAAAATCAGTTTTTGCAAAATGATAGTGTAGAACTTAGACAAGTCATTAAGACTATGCATGAAGCTTCTTATGTTGATAAATGCTCTACTTGTACTTCCTGCGATTCTTTGAAGTTAGAAAACGCAGAACTTAGGAAAACTTTAGAATCACGAAGTATAGATGTCCCTAAGGTTATTGAAGAAAAGGAAACGTCGAAGAGAAATCAACGGCATAAAAGCAGAAATCCCATTAGAAATTTTACTGCTCCACCTAGAAATAATTCTAGGGCTGTAAATGAGTCTAGGACAAATTCTGTTAGACCACCTAGACATTACGCTAGGATGTATGAAAACAAGTCTAAAACTAACGCCTTTAGATCACCTAGATACAACTCTAGAAATTGGAATAATGAATCTAGAGTTAATCACTTTACATCGCCTAGAATCAATACTAAGACTATTGTTGATAAGCCTAGAACGAACTACGTTAGACAACCTAGAAATGACTCTAGGATTCTCAACGCCTCTAGGAATGACTCTAGATCACCTAGAATGTATTTGGCGCAACCTAGGCATTGGCACAATCCGAACGTAGTATGCCATTATTGCAATCGGATAGGTCACATTGCACCCGTGTGTTTTGCTAAACATAGAGATTTATCTTTTGGTTATAATTATTATTTGCCTAACCCCAAAGGACCCAAAAAGATATGGGTACCAAAAACCTCTCCGTAGGTATTTTTGCAGGTGTGCTTGAAGACTACAAAATTGTAGTAGATGCGCCAAGCACGACACCCAAAAGGCATCGAGAGGAATTTCGGTTAGCTATTCTTTTTTTTATAAAACTGAATATGTGCAAATTATTAATGTTGACAGTTTTGTTGATATATGGCAGCTGGTGTTATTAACATATAAGTTGTCAACTTGATTCTCACCCTGAAAAACGTTGACATGCGTTAATTGTAAGAATCAATTTGTGAAATTTCTTGTTGACTATACTTGTTGATTGACATGCTGAAAATTCATTTTTGATTACTAGTATCAACTATTTAAATGCTTGATCCATGCTTTGACAAATGTTGATTTGTGCATTGAATGAGTACCTACTAAATCATGTTTAGTTGAATTATGTCTTGACAATTTTTTTTAAACAGCAAAGTGTTTTAAATCATGTTTTAATATATGGTTTGATAAATGCCTTTAGCATACTCTCATAATCGATTTTCAGAACTTAAAACCTTTTTGGTCTAGTCCACAATCGATTGTTCACAGGCACAATCGATTGTTCGTGTTTTTCTGAGTTTTCAAAAACTCTCTGCTTCTTGCAGATTTTTCAGGAACTAAGTGTCAAATAGTTCAACAATCGATTGTCCCCTTTCAACAATCGATTGTCAATCGGTAAAAATCTCAAAGATTTGTTACCATTCTGAATTCTGAACTCAACAGCTATCATTTAGCATCGTGTCAGTTCAAAATAGGCATAAACGCTCTTGAAATTTTTTAAAGGCTAGGCTTTCATTTTTATCATGCCCAATTGTATGTGTTGATATGTCTTTGTTAACCATCCGTATCAATTCTCCTTGAATCATGCTTTGTTTTGGTTCTCATTATTGCAAATGCGCTTAATGGAAATATTTGACATTTGTTGCAATATGGATTGCTGAAAATAACCTTGTGTATCACTGTTAATAAAATAACATTTGATGCATTTGTTATGCTCTCCGTCAAATGGATTTTTCATTGCTTGTGTAACAATCGGTATTTCCTGAAAAATGTCAAACTGATGTGTTGTGCTTAAACAGGTGATAAGATGGTTGATTCATGATTTGACTATCTATTTGAAACAGCATGCAATATATGTTTTGACAAATGCCTTTCAAAATAACAATAGGTATTTTTTTTGTTGATATAATTGATAAATTTATAGAAATCGTCATATTATATATTCCTCAATATCCTTCCTATTCTTATGTGAATATGGTAAAAGGAATTAGCCTTAATACAATCTTCTTATCAAAAGAAGAAATATTTTAGGCAAATTTGTTACAAGTAAGAGGAATGTCATTACATTCCATTTTGTCTTACTTAAGAGGGAACTTGTGCTTTGAAAGAATTGATTGCATAAATTTTATTGATGATATTCTCTTAACAAATATCTGTTTGGGTTTTGAATTGTTATTATGGTGATAAATTGTTTATATATATATATCGGAAATGGCTTCACTTGATTAAGTGTTGGAAATGCTAATGTGCTCGCATGAAGCATTCAATTCAATCTTTAGCAAATTGAGATGTCAACGATGGAGGATGACATCAAGATAAACCGGGTATGATCGTTCCTTACTCTACCCTTTAGCTAGTTGAATTGGTATTATATGTCACAAGTATTGATATGAATGTTATTTTGATAAATTGCATAATTGATTAAGTGCATAAATTGTATTGAGTTTTGATTTTCTAAATTGGTATTTATAACAATTGGTGTTGATTATATGTATTCATGATGGAAAATCTATTTTCATAAAAACGTTTTCATCCGAAGAATCATTATCTTCCACCATGTGTTGATGACGTTGTTTCATTCATAATCAATTGTCATAAATCCAAAATTGATTATAATATATTCAAAATTGATTACCATACTTCCAAAATCAATTTTCAGGACTTAGACCATTTTTGCCCAGTACACAATCGATTGTCAAGTTCCACAATCGATTGTCAGTGATTTTCTGAAATTTCAAAAACATTCTGTTTCAAGCCAAATTCTCAGAATCTAAGTGTCAAACTTGACACAATCGATTGTCTCTATCACACAATCGATTGTCCAACGGTATTAATTCAAAAATTCTTACCATTCTGAGTCCTGCAGCTCTCGTTAATCGATTATCAGTTTTTATCAGTCAATCCAACTGGCATAACACTGTTCAACAATCGAGTGTCTCAGGTATACAATCGATTGTCTCAACGGTCAATTCCAAAACTCGACCGTTTTTGAGTTAACTTCAGGCATAATTTTTTCCTATTCTCCCCTCTATAAATAGGAGATGGTGTCTTCATTCTCATCACCAAATATTCAAGCTCAAAGCCTCAAATCCTCTCTAAAAAGCTCTTTTTGCAAAATTCAAGCTTTCTTTCTTCTATCAATATGTCGAGAAGAACCCGTTCAAATAGGGAAGGTGCTTCCACCTCTACTCTTCCTCCCTCCGGATATCATCCATATCAAGATGGTGATGTTTTGGTCTTCAAAAGCGAAAATCAATTAAATCGCTTTCTTACTAGTTTTGAAAAACGTGATATTCATCCTCCTCAAATCCTCCTCCAAATCAAGATCCAAATTCGGATATTTTAAATCATCTTACCCGCATTGAGACAAAAGTTGACACTTTGTCCCGCTATGTCCTAGGATATTTTGACCATATCAACTATCAATATGGCAATCTTGTCCCATTTGAGGCACCGCCGCAAAACATGGACGAAGATGATGATAACGAGGATTAAATATTTTCTTGTATTTTTTCATTAAATGGCCTATGTAATATTTTATCTATTTAATGAAAGTTGATTTTCATCTGCAATATCTCTCCTATTTCCATTATGCATACTTACATGCTTTCTTTGAATGTGTTGCATAAATTCAGGGGGAATCTTATATTTAGGGGGAATTTCTTTCCAATGCAAACTATTCGATTATCCCGTATAATAATCAATTATGTTGACATTTGTTGAACTAGCATGCTATTATTAGACTTGTTATCTAGCCACTTTTTGTTAATGTCAAAAGGGGGAAAATAAACGGGCTATGCATGCATAATATATTTCCCAGGCACCTTGTTATACATTTAGGGGGAATCATCATTTGAAGGGAAATATCTTATGAAACATGTCTATGATGCATATTGAATTATCTTGAACTGTTATTATTATGCATATCCCGATACATGTTTGCCATTATCAAAAAGGGGGAAATTGTTGGAAACACGTTCTCAAACTAACGTGTGTTGATTCATGTAGGTTTTGATAAATGCCAAACATTGAGGCAAGCATCGGTGATGGAACAATAACAGTCCAAGTACAAGATGGATAGTACGCGTTCAAGAATAGAAGATGAAATCCACTGTTGAGTAGGTCTTAATTTGTAATCTTGACTCAACGACTTATTTCTAATATTGGCTCTCACCTAAAATGATTTTCATAAAATCATGCATCATAAGTTTTTAAAGAAATAAGTTGCATATTTGCCAAAATGATTTTTAAACTCGTTTTGAGAAAATTGGGTTTAACAATCGATTGTCTTGAAGAAACAATCGATTGTCAAGTTCTATACTTAGTTTTTAAAATGTTGTCTTGAGACAGAAACTTCGTTTGAAATCATTTTTGAAGCAACAATCGATTGTCACTGTTCAACAATCGATTGTCAGATTTTATACTTAGTCTCAAATTTTTGGACAACTTACAGAATGTTTTCAAAATCTTCAAAAATGAAGAACAATCGATTGTCACTATGTAACAATTGATTGTGCTCAGTGATATTTCCAAACGGACTTCTTCCAACGGCTTTATCTATTTATGGTATAATCTTTACTCAATCTTTTAGTCAAAAAGTTGCCAGAAATATTTTGGATATTTGAACAACAATCGATTGTCTAAAGTTAACAATCGATTATCATTCTTTTTAAATTCAACAGAAATCTTTTTAACCAGATTTTAAGGAATCTGTCTGTTGAAATTTTGCTTCAACAATCGATTGTGTAATATCAACAATCGATTGTCAGGCAGATTTTCAGGAGCGTTTTCTGGAACTAAAAGCAACGGTCTATTGCTCCATTTTCTCTATAAAACACTCTCTGAAAATCATTTTTAAAACACAACAACACTGCAGAAAAATTACAAAGCATACATTACATTCTTGTGATTCAAATTTCATATCTTACATTGTGTTTTTGAGAGCCAAGATTATTGATTAAGTTGTTGTGTTCTTGAGCCATATATTTTGTACTCATAATCCACTCTTTAAGAGAGTTCTTGTAAAGTGAGTAAAAGAGTGTTCTTGTTAAACACTTGTAGTAAGAAGAAGTGTTATATTTCTTCTTGTAAAGTCTTAGGGATAGGTTTCCTTAAGCGGGTTGGTTGAGGCTTGTATTGTATCAAGTTCTCAAGTTGTAAAGGTTCGTTAGGCACCCGGAAGCTTAACAAGTGAAGTCTTTGGGATTGTATCCCCGAGCAAGTGAAGTCTTTGGAATTGTATCCCCGAGCAAGTGAAGTCTTTGGGATTGTATCCCCGAGCAATTGAAGTCTTTGAGGTGAGGAACCTCCGAGCAAATTGAAGTCTTTGAGGTGAGGAATCTCCGAGCAAATTGAAGTCTTTGAGGTGAGGAACCTCCGAGCAAATTGAAGTCTTTGAGGTGAGGAACCTCCGAGCAAATTGAAGTCTTTGAGGTGAGGAACCTCCGAGCAAATTGAAGTCTTTGAGGTGAGGAGCCTCCGAGCAAGTGTTTGAGATTTGTGTGATTCAAGTCTCAAGTGTAAAGGTTTGTTGGGCACCTTAAGCTTGACAAGGTTGTTAGTGGAAATCTCGATAGAGTCTCTCGGGGACTGGACTAACCACAAAGTGTGGCCAACCAGTATATATCGTGGTGTAATTTATTTTTACTGCATTTGTTTATTTCCTGCAAAGTTTAAATTCCGCAAGAAAACGCTTAATTTTATTAATACGCTATTCACCCCCCCTCTAGCGTAGAGCGTTATTTCTAACACATATGTGGTATACATGGCAGGTGAATGGGCCCATATTCACCTTTGATATTTCCAGAATTTATGGGCTTCAACCCGAACTCTTTAGTTGGTCAGTTCATTAATGAGAACAAGTGATACAAGAGAATTCGTAAAGAACTTTCTAGTTCTTTAATATTCACCCATGTGAATTCTCTATTATTGCACATCATACTTAAAATGAGATGGCTAATACGAATGCTAACTGAACAAATTATCAATATTGGTAAACTTCAAATTTACACCATGACATATGCACTTATCAATAAACTTCAGGTTTATTATGACATGGGTTTTTATACCAATAGATATCCACTTTATTGTGGCATTCTTTCTTTTGTGTAGTACAAACTGGAGAACAAAGCGGGTAGCTTTTCATATGCAAATTACCCCGCTACAAGTTGTAGTAATAGGAGATATCAAAGCCTTCCTTTATTTATAGTCTCAATATTATCAATCGCTTTCGCGTGTACTTTGGAAACTGAATAAGTTTCTTTGAGACTTACTACAGCACAATACTCAATTATGTTTCTCCAACATAGTAATAATTGGCTCTTCTAGAGCTCTCAATTAATTTTGTACTACCACAGATTCATCAACATCCATGTGGTGAATATCTTTCTTAAAGAGAAAGTTATACCAGTATGGTCATGTCAAACTTATATGCAAGATATGTTTCTTGCATTATCCTTGTCCTTTAATAGTCATATTTCCAAAATACTTTGGTGTACAATAGGTACGTGACCAACGATCATTCATGCCATATATCATCTCAAACCTCCTTCTAGGGGTGAGTGTGGTATCATCTCAAACTTCCTTCTAGGGGTGAGTGTGGTATATTTAATACCAATTTCATGTTCATATTCTTCCAATAATGAATATGTATTCGTGAATCAGATGTTGTCACATTCACTTCGGGGATATGTGATTTTGTTATCCTTTTCAAATCTATAAATGCGTCAGGCATTTGATTTGCTATTCTTTGCAAATGGATAATCTTTTGTGCCTCTTTCACAAATAGAGGTATGTGGATCAAGATGAGATAATGATGCATTTTTCCACAAAATTTCCCATTTGGTTTCACCAACTTCTCCCCCTAATTTTGGGAAAAGTGTCTCATCAAATTGACAGTCTGCAAATCGTGCAGTGAACAAATCTCCTGTCAATGTTTCGAGGTAGCGAATAATGGAGGGCGATTCAACCTCAACATATATTCCTAACCTTCTTTGCAGACCCATTTTGGTGCGGGATGGCGGTGCTACAGGCACATATACTGCGCATCCAAAGATTCTTAAATGGGTTGGGTCCATAACCCAAAACCAATTGCAACGGGGAATATTTGTGTCAATTCGTCATTCAGAGACGAACTAGCATTGCTGTATGCAAAATGTCGTGTCCCCAAACCGAAGTGGGCAGCCGACGAACTAGTATTGCTGCATGCAAAATGGTGTGACCCCAAACCAAAGTGGGCAGCCGACGAACTAGCATTGCTGCATGCAAAATGGCGTGACCCCAAACCGAAGTGGGCAGCCGACGAACTAGTATTGCTGCATGCAAAATGGCGTGAACCCAAACCGAAATGGGCAGCCTCGTTTTCATGAAGAATTCAAGATTATTCTCATCTATTGTCTCAATATGATATCCATTTTGAATGATATCTTTAAAACTCAACAAGTTCCTTTTAGACTTGGAGGAGAACATTGCGATTGATATCATTAAAACTCAACAAGTTCTTCTTAGACTTGGAGGAGAATATTGCATTCTCTATGATAAACATCGTGCCTTTGGGCAGAGTTACAGTTGCTCTTCAGGAGCCTTCAATCAATTTAATTCCCATGGTTTGACATACAAAAGAAATACACGAACATAAGAATAAACAAGTTCAATTCGTTTGTGTCACATAATATTTTCAAAATCTGCTGATGTCAGTTGACTAAATAAATCAGATAGTCGATTATATGTTTTCCATAATCGATTACTACGCAGTTTGAAAATTTCAGTTTAAGCATTTTCATAAAACAATCGATTGTTAAACACACACAATCGACTGTTGAGCATTGACAATCGATTGTTAAACATAGACAATCGATTGTTGACAATTTTTGAAAATTTCCAGATCACACTGTTTTAAGACAATGGATTGTTAAACATAGACAATCGATTGTTGACAATTTTTGAAAAATCCCAGATCACACTGTTTTGAGACAATCGATTGTTAAACATAGACAATCGATTGTTGGCTATTTTGAAAAATTGCAGAGCACACTTTTTAACACAATCGATTGTTTAACATTGACAATCGATTGTTGGCTATTTTGAAAATTTCCAGAGCACACTGTTTTAACACAATCGATTGTTTAACATTGACAATCGATTGTTGATTAATTTTGAAAAATTTCGGATCACACTGTCTAACGACAATCGATTGTTAGACATAGACAATCGATTGTGGATGATTTTTGAAAAAATCCAGATTACACTGTCTAACGACAATCGATTTTTAGACATAGACAATGGATTGTGGATGATTTTTGAAAATTTCCAGATTACACTGTCTAACGACAATCGATTGTTAGACAATGACAATCGATTGTGGATGATTTTTGAAAAATTCCAGATTACACTGTCTAACGACAATCGATTGTTAGACATAGACAATCGATTGTTAGACATAGACAATCGATTGTGGATGATTTTTGAAAAATTCCAGATTACACTGTCTAACGACAATCGATTGTTAGACATAGACAATCGATTGTGGATGATTTTTGAAAATTTCCAGATTACACTGTCTAACGACAATCAATTGTTAGGCATAGACAATCGATTGTGGATGATTTTTGAAAAATTCCAGATTACACTGTCTAACGACAATCGATTGTTAGACATAGACAATCGATTGTCGATCAATTATTTTTCAGCTTTAATGCGAAAATATTAGATAATCGACTAGTTTTTCAGGCTAGTCGATTACCCCTACTGGAAAATAAAAATATTATTGATATTTGAGCATATTGAAGATATTCTAAAGAACTACTGCTAACATTGCATCATGAACTAACTAATACGAGCTAATACTAATGACTATTAGTTTATTCACTAACTAATACAAATAAGTAGAACAAAATCAAATAACTCCATCTTCTTTCATCACGGACCCATCACCGATTAGGTGGTCTATTTTCCCCTCGGGTTGCTCAAAGAAGTCTGCCACATCTAGGTGGGTGATGTCCAAGTTGTCGTCATAGACAAAATTTGTTTCAGGGCCTTTACTCTTTCGAGATGCTTGATAAAGGTCAACCAAGTGTCTTGGTATACGGCAAGTCTTTGACCAGTGCCCTTTCCCACCGCAACGATAACATATAGTTTGTGAACCATTTGCCTTAGGATCTTCATGATCCCGTTTCTGCTTTCGGCGGTTATCTCTCCTTGGGGGTTGACGGACTTCATTGAAATTTCTTCCTTGTCTACGTCCCTGGCTATGACCCCGTTTACGACCATGACCATGGCCCTTTTCATGTTTGGCATAATGAGAGTGCACCTTATCTGCTTCAGGCAGTGGTGTTGACCCAGTGGGTCGATTTTCGTGATTTCTCATGAGCAGGTCATTATTTCGCTCAGCCACTAGTAGAAGAGAAATCAGTTCAGAGTACTTTGTAAAGCCTTTCTCTCTGTACTGTTGTTGCAGTACCATATTGGAGGCATGAAACGTTGTAAACGTTTTCTCAAGCATATCATAATCGGAGATTTTATCTCCGCATAGCTTCAATTTAGAAGTAATTCTGAACATTGCATAATTATATTCAGAAACGGACTTAAAGTCCTGGAGCCTCAGATGAGCCCAATCATATCGTGCTTGTAGCAGAGTGACCAACTTCAGGTTGTCATATCTCTCCTTTAAGCCGTTCCACAAGATGAGTGGATCCTTGACGGTGAGATATTCAATCTTCAAACCTTCATCAAGGTGATGGCACAAGAAAATCAAGGCCTTCGCACAGTCTTGGGTGGATGCTTTTTCTCTATCTTTGATGGTGTCTCCGAGACCCATAGCATCTAAGTGGATTTCAGCATCCAACACCCATGTCATATAGTTCTTGCCCGAAATTTCAAGGGCAACGAACTTTCTTTTCGTAATGTCAGACATAATCGAAAATTAAATTAGGAAGAGGGAAATACCTTAGATTTTTCGAGAATGGTTCTTGAGACGGTAGAGTCTCGTGCTGATAACGTGTTATGAAATAATATAAAGACAAGAACAATAATGCAAGAACAAGAGCAATAGAGAGAATAGAGAGAGAAGTATTCTTATTGATACTTAGAGATTGTTAGGGATGGTTTACAATGGTAGAAGACCCTTTATTTATAGGGAGGGGGATGATTTAGCTACCAAGAATAGAACTCTAGAATCTCTCTAATTATAGACATTCACCTTAAATAGGAGATTTCATAACAGTAAGTAATTACTACTAATTTAGAAGGAAAAAAACGTCATGAATATAGTGTTTCTTAACTACTTAATTTGTAAATTTATCATTTTGACCCACAGAATTTCTTTACTTTCAATCTTATACGCATGAGTTATCGACTTTGTTTGCCAAGTTTTTACAGCTTGTAATTTTCCACCTAAATCTTCTTTGTTTCTTACTTGTCGAAAAATCAT
The DNA here is from genome assembly GCA_034376525.1 of Nicotiana benthamiana. Lineage (NCBI taxonomy): Eukaryota > Viridiplantae > Streptophyta > Magnoliopsida > Solanales > Solanaceae > Nicotiana > Nicotiana benthamiana. Next base: position 79,387,071 of record CM067330.1, read on the forward strand.
GCCCTTGTCATTTAGCAATACTTCTTTTTTCAGTCTTGAAAGTAAAGTTAACTTTACGTTAGCTGTGAGTCACGGGTTCTAACCGAAAATCAAACATTGATAAAGTAGGCTGCCTATATTACATGTAGGAGCAGCAAACAGACGGATCGAACTTGATATGATTCGGGTCAAAAATGAGTAATAAAAAAATGGATAAATTATCCGACATGCCTTATATTTAATACGATAAAAAACGGATTAATCGGCAGACAATATGGTAACCATATTATCCATGCTTCTTGCATATAATCACTTTTGGTAGAATTTGTAGTCTCCCTAACTTGAGGAACCCCCAATTTGAGGCTTTACAAATATAAAAGTCAAACTCATTATTTATCAATTTTCTAAATGGATAATATGGTTCTTATCCATATTTGATCCGTTTTTAAAAAATTCATTATCCACCAATTTTTAAGTGGATAATATGGGTGGTTAACTGTTTTCTTTTAATCATTTTGCCACATCTAATCACGCCTCTTGAGTATGCCCTTCCCTGGACCTTACATGAATGTGGGACGATTCGTGAACCGAGCTATCCTTCTCCATAATGTTTTGTTCTGTAGCAATTTGTAATTAATTAAATCTCTCGTGTAAATTAATTTGAACAAAATATCATTAGTATTTATGATTCGCGTAAGTTTAGTAACAATTTGGTTCTAGAATATTTGTTTATCACTGTACTTATTTTCGAGTTAGGTAATAAGTAGTCAACCTGCAAATTAAGGTCCAAATAAATTATTTCTAACTCAGAGAAAGAAAAATGGAAATAAAGTAGTCATGCATTCATCAAACATAGTTTCAATGCATTAGGGGACATATACCATGAAACTAGTACATGTTTATCAGTTTATCATGTGTTGTGAACAAATTACTGATAGTAAACTTTTTATTTTAAAAATCAAATATTGGGAAAAATTATAGTTGATGCCATTTTCCAGTCATAAAGTGCACTCAATCAAAATTCTCATGTAAGGAAAAGACATCTTTTGAAACAAACCTGGATAATGTGTTCAAGAGAAATGTATTGTTTATTTCTGTTGGGGTTAAAGATCAATAAAATTGATAATATCATGTTTTTTGGCGCAAAAATATAAAAAATTATTTTATCATCTCCGAAATTTATTTTTTAAGAAATCGATCGTTTGATTTTTTATATAAAATAATGTAAAACTAATATTCAAAAAACTAATTAAAATTAGTTGGTTATTTCAGTAATTATTTTAAAAAATTGATCGATTTCGGTCTGTAATTTTATATTTTAGATAAAACCGACCAAAAATGATCGATTATTTTCATGCAAAAATTAAACCAAAGAGTATAAATACATTAAAAGAAAGCCTCAAACCAAAATGTACCAATAATATAGTGATAGAATAGTATCTTGACATAATATAGACTTTGGTTCACGTCCTAGACGATGCATTTTTTCTCGTCTAGACTTTCTAAATGAAGGACAACAAATTTGGTGACAATCGCAATGCCATGAATTCAGCCATGACTACTGACTCAATACTCGTTTTCCACTCTTCCCCACATCAACTACCAAAAATCCACAGCCAAAAAGGCGAGTCGATAAAACCAAAATAAAAGTCAAAAATACTTAATTCTATGCCTCTATTCATGGAATAGTATATTAAATGCAGATTGGCCAAAGTATTACATCGGCATTGACCTAAAACAATTAATTGTGTTACCGAGTACTGTCTCATCAGAAAAATTAAGTTTGTTTATCATGATATTTTCATATGTTTTTAATATTTTAATCAATTAATTATTGTGACTTATAGTACTTTTAATGTAGTTTTTAAATATGTCAGTTTCATCTCAAAAACATAAAAATTCTATGTCTGAACCTACAGTCAAAATTAAAAAATTTGTCTTTCGAAATATGAACTGCATCAAAAAAATTTGGGATGGATGGAGTAATACTCTAATCTTCTACCATGTTGGATTAAAAGTCTACTAGAAATCAAATTGTGATATAAGCATGGAGCTGGTTTAGCATAGAACCCAATAAATCAGAGGACGTGTAATAAAATTTCAAAGTCAAACCTATAAAACACATATTATAACTGTTACACCTTTTTTTATCACACAACCCTGTTACGAGGTTGAATTAAAAGAATTTTTTCAATTAAAGTGTCGTTTTGAAAAGGGATTATTATTATTTAGAGTCGCTACTTTGTATTGAGTTTTGGTGTTTCAAGTCACCTTTTATTGAATCCCTTTTCAAAGGGAAGGTTTGACTCTTAATTTATGATCTACAAAACAGAAGACTGAGTAAGGAATTCTGTTGGCCGAGGGGAAGGTATAAGGCACCCCTCGAGTCTCGTGTTCTATCACAGTCGCTTTTATTGATTAATATAAGACTTAAATCAATTATTAGTTATTCTTGTATTTTTATTGATTATGGCTTATTTATTACCGCCACTTAATTTATTATATTTTTTATTAATTATTTTGACCAAGATACAATATGCACATAAGGTACTTCCTTGAAATTAAATATTAAGCCAAGGTACAGAATGTACACATGGTTATAACATAATTATTTTGAATTGAAAAGGTATCAAGATGCGGAATGCGCACATGATCCTTTTATTATTTAAGCATATCAATCTAAGGTTTGGGTATGAACACATGAGCTAGTATTTTAAAGTGCATCTAAAAATTTTCTAGCATTTTAGAGTGTTCTATTTATTTATCTATTTTATTATTGTTATTTTTTAACTGTTATAATAAATTTTAAGGTTTTAAAGTAAAAAAAATAACTAAGAGATGACCATTAGCCTAGAAGATAAAATCAAACTAACGGAGTTTTCTATTGATGCGTTATAATTTAAACAAACTTATATAATATTAGATTTATCATTATCTGGAGACATTTATACAGAAATAAATGCAAATTCCAGCCATATTTATCCATAGAGCTTAATATAAAACAATAATCTTAATTAACTATCATATTGTTCTGTGTGACTAACTTGCCGTAATTTGATAACATAAATTTAATTTAACTATTAAAGAACTAAAATTTCAGCAACTTAAATAATAGACTAACACGTGTTCCAATAAAATTTTATCAGTCACATTTTTTTTATACCAAAAATATAAATAAAACTTCTAAGAAAAATAAACAAAACTATAAGGAAGTAAAAAAATTCTTTAGGCACTCCTAAAAACTGAAAGAACGAGAAAGAATAAAAAGAACTCGTCTTAGTTATTATTTTACTAAGGTCGCAAACAATCAAGCGATATACACTAGATCGAACAAAAATTTCAATTGTCATGAAGATGTAAAATTAAAGATTAAAATAAACTCACCTAAGAATCTAATAATTGTCGTAGAAGTCGTCCTCTTTTAAACGATTATTTTTTTAACTTCATACTAAACAATATTGAGTATATCTAACAACATATGATCCAAATATTAAAGAGACAGAGATGAACCCTTTTTTTACGATTTCAACAAAATTACGATTATGATCTACGGATTTTCAAAGCTAGCAATACTAAACTTTTTAAAACCACAAACACAAAACCGTGAACGAAATCCCAAACTCCGTCTCCTAAACTCTCTTCCTTTTTCGTTGCCTTTTCCTTTCTTTCTCTCTGTTTCCTTTCTTTCTTTCTCGTTTTTTTTCTTTCTTTTGCTTTTCTTTTTGTTATTTTTCAACGTTTCTTTTGAATGTTTTCTTTTCTCTCCTTCTGATCTCTTTTCTTCTTTTTTCCGTTTCTTTCTTTGTTCCTTTTTTATGTTATGTCTCCCTTTTATAAAGGAAATATAAGTGATATATAAAAAAATTAGAGTTAGAGTTAAAGTATGAGAAGGAGGTTGAGAAGATTATGGTAAGTAGTTAGGATAATTTTTGTTTAAATCTTTTAAGATTTATCACTTTTTATTATATTATTACTTATTATTATTCGCATTGCCTTCTTTTTTGTTTTCGTTAGTTAGTTTTTCCTTTTTTTTTACTTAATAACTTTTACTTATTCTTTATTAATGAAGAAACTAGAAAGTAAAATGCGTAGTTAAAAATATTAGTTAGCTACCTTATACTTAAATATTATATACATAAGAAAATTAAATATTTATATTATAGTTTAAATTATACTAAGAAAAATACTATAACTTATAAAATTCTAATTAGATTTTTTTAATTTTTCTTTTATTTAAAATTAGGAGTAAACCTTATACTCTAAGAATCTGAATATGTAGTTAGTATATTTTTTTTATAAAATAAAACCTACTAAGAGTAAGATAAAAGTTTTAAATATTAAAATTAATCGTAGAAAGAAATATTTACACTAAACTAGTATAGAATTTGGACCTGATTAAAAATTAGGTGTTCACAATAACACTTATGATAATAAGTTGGTACTGCTTACACAAAATTCTAAGCAAAGATCACTTTTAACACACTATCAAAACTTTTTATATTTTATAGTAATAAAAATATATAAAATTTATATTATTTTTTATATAATATATAGGAAAAACATATAAACATATATAGTAAAACTATTTAAGGGCGTGGGTTTTGGGGGGGAGGGCTGTGATGGAGCTGTACATGTACAAATGAGGCTAACTGTTAAAGGGTACACGTGTCTGCAGGCACATGAATTAGCTTTGCTATGAGAAGAATTGTGATGCAACTATTGTCATTACTCTCCTCCAAAATTTCAGAGATCATAATTAGAGTCTGTTTGACTTAGTTACTTTAGAGTAGCTAATAAGTATTATGTGTTGAAAATATTTTTAAGTATTAAAATTAATTTAAAAAATAAATAGTTATGTATTTAGATAAAAGTACTGAAATTAATAATAAGCAGTTAAGAACTAGATATACAAAGAGTTTTTTTTTTAAATAAAAATATTTCAGGAATAGAATAGTGAGTATTTTGGTCAAACCTAAAATGCTTATAAGCTGAAATTTGATAAGTTAGGAAAGGCCAATTTATAAATTTTGGCTTATTTTTGACTTATAAACACTTATAAGCACTTTTATATTTACCAAATATATAAATAATTTAAAAATCTTTATAAGCCGATTTGACCAGCTTATAAGCTTGGTCAAAAACCCTCTTAATTTCCTACAGATACTTTGAGTTTTGTGTTGGGTGCATTGGATTTTGAGATGTAATGTAATTTTGGTCAAGCTTCAGTTTTTCTTTCATTTTTATTGCATTTTAATTTGCTGATCAAATCTTTTTGGTATTTTTGTAGTGAGTGAATACATACATGGGTCATTATCATTCTTGGTTGTTGAAGGATGTAAAGACACTAATATCCTAACAAATTTATTTCCCACTGGAATTGCAATCTTCCACAGAATAAATTCTCTTTAAAAAAAAAGAATTCAAAATGGTTTACTGTAGAAAAGTACAGGCAAAATACCAAAATCAAACCTAACATATTTTTATGGTATAACTTTAAACTTTAAAAGAAGTCACTACTTACCTTCCCACTAATTATTTCCATACGGCTAAAAGTAGGGTTTCTGGCCCTACACCAACACAACAAAATCCATAATCCATTTCCCAATATTTCATCAACTTGAGGGGCGTAAAGGGTTTCCAGGAAGTTAAAAGAAGATAAACAATAAATAAAGGAGCTTTCACCAAATAATTTTGTTTTATTATAAGTCATAAATATACACGTCCATATCTGCAAGTGTGCTTATAAGAAAGAAATAAAGCATATATTTATAACCTTATCCTTACTTTTGATTACGTCCAACATATCGTCAATGATCAAATTCCACAATCAAATAACTTACAAACACAAAGAAAATAAATTAATTAAATAAAACAAATCCTCGAGTACATTTCATTTTCAACATTCTTTTTTTGTTTAATTGTTTAATTTTTGTTGAATCTTTTAGTATGCTACAATTTGAGCTGGCTCAACATAAAAATGTCTAAATTTATTTTTCTTATTCAATTTGAGGAGGAGGGGTATTTTTATTTTTTGTGCCTTGTAATAAGTTAGGAGGAAAAAAGAAAATGAAAATGATTTAATTCGATTAAGAAAAGACCACTTGTGTTTAGTGAAACACAGTTCAGTGCCTAAGAAAATCTACTATATTTATGTCCCTATCAGTTTTGGTACACGTTTAACAAATCATCATCGATCCAAATGTCACTATCCAGAACAATTTAAAGATAATTAAGCACGCAAAAGATTAGCCGGAGACCAAAAAAATCATACGAGATCAAGGTTTAAACAGTAATAATTAAAAAAATAATAATAGGTGATGGTCTGTTGTATTTGTCTAAGATCACACTATCGAGATATAAACTTTAGCAGAAACGTAAGTAAAATATGTGATTTTTTTTTTCATTTTTCTAAGATTTTTCCAATAGAATTATTCAATATTTATGTTAGCGGAAAAAAGTAAGGTCTATAACAATCTGGTTGAATACCGTCGTCATAAAATAAAATTTAGTAATTCGTATATGCACGTAGGGGTGTGCATTCGAATCGGTTTATCGATAAATCGAATCGATTATTTATTATCGAAATTGAAATCGAAAAAATCGAAATCTTATTGAAACGATAACAATAATTATATGTACAAAGCGATAATTGATAAGTAATTATCGATAAGGGTCAAAATCAAATCGATAAATCGAATGCATACCCCTAGACTGTAGACACTTGTTAAGTGAGTAATTACCTATTTATGTAGATTAATATAACATACATAATGTATATATATTCCGCTACTATTTTGAAAGCGGCTATACAATATTATTTTCCCTAATCTATACCATTTCCTTTACCCTAAGTCCCTTACTGTATTATTTCCTCTAGCGTATTTAAGGAACGATCATATTTAAAGATCAAGGGAATCAAGTTCAAACTAATGGAAAACAGAATTAGCCGTGATGATGTGTTTTGTTTTGTTTTGTTTTTTTATACCGTTGGAGTGTTGGTGGCATACATTTGATCCCTTATTTTAGTTTTTTTGCATGTGCTTATTGACACAATTTTTATATTATAAATGGTGTTCGTCTTATTTTAGCTTCTTTTTGTCCATATTAGTTAGGCGCATTTATAACAATAACTTTCCGTGGAATCCCGCAAATTTTCTTATTGGTGTAATCGATAACCGAATAGGTAAGCCCCCAAAATCGATAAATCGAAATCGAAAAAATCGTAACCTTATTGAAACGATAATGATAAGTCTACATACAAATCGATAATCGATAAGTAATTATCGATAAGGATCAAAATCGAATCGATAAATCAAATGCACATCTCTATATGCACGTATTCCTCTTATGTATATATGTGTTCCGTTATTAAACTTTTTGTTCCTTCCTTTTGATGATTTAATTTCGTAGAATTTGTCTGCCTTAAAAGTAACCTAGTGATATAGGTGATAACCATGTATTGTTTGTTAATATATTAGAAACTTATGGGGAACCCTTTTGACATAAGTATCAATTAGGCTACTAACAAATCCCTATAAAATACCTGACTCGGGAAACTGTAAAAAAAAAAAAAAAAGTTCATTTGGAAAAAAAGAATTTAATTGAAGAAAAGTTCATTTTATATGATTCAGAATTGTTTTAATTAAACAATTTTACGTAGATTCTTAACTTTTTTCAATTTTGATGCTTGTTTACCCTTAAAAGCAGATAATGTTAAAGCTAGTTAATGATTAAAGCTAGCTAAGTTGGTGTGAATGAGAAATGGAGGGAAGAAGACAATAGAAGGAAAATGAAGTTTCAAAGCAAAGTTCTTTTGAAAAGGAGCTTTGTACCACATTGGTGGTAGAAAGGGAAAGTTATGTGCTTATATTAGAAAGCACTTCTTCTAGCTCTTAAAGGGTTAAGAAGAGGGACTCCCCTCGCGCCGTCGTCGTCGCTCGGCTCGGCTTCGGATTTGGTCAAATGATTTGATTGATAATCTTTTTGGACCAAATTTATTTAAAATTCAATCTTCATTTTCTGAAATTATTTTTAATTCCCGCGGGAAAAATATTAATTTGTTAATTGTAAACTTCCCAACATTCTTATTTTTCAGAAAAAAAGGCATGGCCTTTCCCGAACAGGCACCAAGCCTTTCCGAACAGTCACAATTCGAGGCTATATAAACTGAGGCAATGCCTCATTTTCGAGTACTGGAAAAAAAAAAAATATTCGTGCATTAAAAATTCTGCATTCTTTTCTGCAAACTGAAACATATCGAGTCATAGTGTGATTTCGTTCCCGAATTTGAGTTCGTCGAAGTCGTAGGCGTTTGAGGTACCGCCACTCCTACGACAGGTATATCCGTTATATCCTGGGAGGAAATAATCCACAACCTCGGGTACAGTGAGGGGGTTAAATTCCTTAAGGACACACAGTGAATTCTGTGGTCTCGGATTTCTTCATTTCTGTGAATTTTTTTTTTTAACGTTACATACGTTCTGTTTTTTGTGTCTCTTCTTCTTACTGGTTTCCAGTTTCTCGTTGCTTTGAACACGAACAATCGATAACAAGCTTAAGGAATTTAAGTTATTATTTCCGTGTTCATCTGCTGTTGATTAAAACGTTACAGAACGATACAACAGTACAGAAAAAACTACATACAGTTTTTCCTAACATAAAATTGTGACTGTCCAGAAAATAAAAGAAACTTGTAATTTTGTTGTTTGCATGTAACGAACTTGTATGTTGTTTGGAGACTAAATCTTCGGATTTTCTACTCCGGTTGAGATTAAAGTTTTCAGAACTTTCTACTCATTTGGGTACTTGATTTGAAGATATAAAAACTTCATCAAGTATACTACATACAGTTTATTACATTCTATTTGAAGTTTGTTTTAATTCTGTTTGTGTAAATTTGATTCGGTTTGAAGAAATAAAATCTTCACCGATTATTAAAGTGTTCTGTTATTTCCTACGACAGAAATGGGAGACCAAACTCCAAATTTGAATGCTACTGCTACTGTTACTGCCACACCAGCCCCCGTGGTTGGTTCTACGAGCAATGCTGCGTCCTCCAGTCGTACTGCACCAGCACCGGCTCCGGCAGAGAAGCCCGGAAAATTCACCGGGATTGATTTCAAACGATGGCAACAAAAGATGTTCTTCTATCTAACTACTTTAAGCCTTCAAAAGTTTATTAAGGAGGATATTCCGGTTCCGTCGGAATCAACACCTGAAAATGAACGATTTGTTGTAATTGAGGCGTGGAAGCACTCAGATTTTTTGTGCAAGAATTACATTCTTAGCGGACTGGAGGATGATCTTTACAACGTCTATAGTAATGTGGGAACATCAAAAGAACTATGGGATGCGTTGGAAAAGAAATATAAAACAGAAGATGCTGGCTTAAAGAAGTTTATCGCTGCCAAGTTTTTGGACTACAAAATGGTAGATGGCAAGTCTGTTGTCACTCAAGTTCAAGAGTTGCAGGTTATCATCCATGATCTCCTCGCTGAAGGTATAAATTTAATTAATGCCTTTGTCAAAAGTATTCAGTGCCCCGTCACTTACATGTTGTTTGTTGTAGGTTTGGTGATTAGTGGGGCGTTTCAAGTTGCGGCAGTGATAGAGAAGTTGCCTCCTTCATGGAAGGACTTCAAAAATTACTTGAAACATAAGCGAAAGGAGATGACATTGGAAGATCTCATCGTCCGGTTGAGAATCGAGGAAGATAACAAGGCAGCGGAGAAAAAGGCAAATGGGAGATCAACCATAGGGGGAGCACATATAGTTGAAACTGCCCCAACTAATATGAAAAAGAGGAAAAAGGCATCGGGACCAAGGAACTATCCCAACAAGAAGAAATTCAAGGGAAACTGCCATAATTGTGGAAAAATCGGACACAAAGCTGCAGACTGTCGTGCTCCGAAAAAGGAAAAGAAGAAGGGTCAGGCTAATATGGTTGAAACAAACGAGGAGGTTGATGACTTGTGCGCTATGTTGTCCGAGTGCAACCTAGTGGGAAGTCCGAAAGAGTGGTGGATTGACTCTGGCGCCACTCGCCACATTTGTGCTGTTAGAGAAGCCTTTGCTTCATATGCTCCCGCCGGGTCCGACGAAACAATATATATGGGAAATTCTGCAACGGCCAAGATTGAAGGTTATGGAAAGATACTGCTAAAGATGACCTCTGGCAAGGTGGTGACTCTCAACAACGTCTGTCATGTTCCTGAAATTAGGAAAAATCTTGTATCTACCAGACTTCTAGTGAAGAACGATTTTAAATGTGTTTATGTTTCTGACAAGGTTGTAATAAGTAAGAACGAAATGTACATAGGAAAAGGCTACCTCACAGAGGGCCTTTTCAAACTGAATGTAATGGTTGTTGCTAATAATAATAAAGTTTCTGCTTCGTCTTACTTGCTTGAGTCAAATGATTTATGGCATTCACGTTTAGGACATGTCAATTATAGAACCTTGCGAAAAATGATTAGTTTGGAAGTATTGCCTAAGTTTGAATGCAATCAATCAAAATGTCAAATCTGTGTTGAATCTAAGTATGCTAAACATCCTTATAAGTCAGTTGAAAGGAATTCAAGTCCTTTAGACTTAATCCATACAGATATTTGTGACATGAAGTCAATTCCATCTCGCGGTGGAAAGAAGTATTTCATAACTTTTATTGACGATAGTACGCGGTATTGCTACGTTTATTTACTTAATAGTAAAGATGAAGCAATTGAAGCGTTCAGGCAATACAAAACTGAAGTTGAGACTCAACTTAACAAAAAGATTAAAATGATAAGGAGTGATAGGGGCGGTGAATATGAATCTCCTTTTGAACAAATATGTTTGGAATATGGCATTATTCATCAAACAACTGCTCCTTACTCGCCACAATCAAACGGAATTGCGGAAAGAAAAAATAGAACACTGAAAGAAATGATGAATGCCCTGTTAATAAGTTGTGGTTTACCCCAGAACTTGTGGGGGGAAGCCATTCTAACAGCTAGCCGAATACTCAATCGAGTGCCCCATAGCAAAACAAAATCTATTCCATACGAAAAGTGGAAAGGAAGGAAGCCCAATTTGGAATACTTCAAAGTGTGGGGGTGTTTGGCCAAGGTGCAAGTTCCTAAACCCAAAAGGGTAAAAATAGGACCTAAAACCGTTGATTGTGTTTTCATAGGATATGCCACAAATAGTAAGGCATATAGATTTCTGGTTCACAAATCACAAAATCCCGACATTCAGGTGAATACGGTAATTGAATCAGATAATGCTGACTTCTTTGAAACCATATATCCGTATAAAAAGGAATGTGCGTCGTCTAGCAAAGAATCTAAACGACCACGGGAAGAAATAAAGGAAAACATTCCTGATGAGGAAAATCCAAGACGTAGCAAACGTCAAAGGACGACTACTTCCTTTGGACCAGAATTTTTAACATTTTTGTTGGAAAATGAGCCTCGAACGTTCAACGAAGCTACGTCTTCATCGGAAGCTCAATTTTGGAAAGAGGCAATCAATAGTGAGATAGAATCCATATTGAACAACCATACTTGGGAATTGGTTGATCTTCCTCCAGGGAATAAACCTTTAGGTTCCAAATGGATTTTCAAACGGAAAATGAAAGCTGATGGCACTATTGAAAAATATAAGGCAAGACTAGTTGTTAAAGGGTTTAGACAACGAGAAGGTCTTGATTACTTTGATACATACTCGCCGGTAACGAGGATTACATCTATTCGGGTGTTAGTAGCATTAGCCGCCGTGTACGGTCTTGAAATTCATCAAATGGATGTGAAAACAGCCTTCTTAAATGGAGAGTTGGAGGAAGAAATTTACATGGAACAACCCGAAGGGTTTGTAGTTCCAGGGAAAGAGAAGAAGGTATGTAGACTTGTTAAGTCTCTTTATGGACTAAAACAAGCACCAAAACAGTGGCATGCAAAATTTGACCATACGATGCTGTCAAATGGATTCAAGATAAATGAATGTGATAAATGTGTCTACATTAAGAACACTCCGAACCACGTCGTCATTGTTTGTTTATACGTGGATGATATGTTAATAATGAGTAACAACATTGCTAACATAAATGCTACTAAGCGCATGCTTGCTAGTAAGTTTGATATGAAAGACTTAGGAGTTGCCGATTTAATTCTGGGAATTAAAATCCATAAGACTCCTCAAGGTCTAGCATTGTCTCAATCTCATTATATTGAAAAAGTACTTGAAAAGTTCAAGTATTTGGACTTTAAAGTTGCAAAGACGCCAATTGATATGAACCTTGCTCTTGCAAAGAATAAAGGTGAAAGTCATTCTCAATTGGATTATGCCAGAGTGTTGGGAAGTTTGATGTATATTATGAACTGTACGCGACCTGATATTGCGTGTGCTATAAGTAAACTAAGTCGCTACACGAGTAATCCCGACCAAAATCATTGGCTGGCAATGAAACGAGTTTTGGGGTATTTGAAACATACTCAAAACTTTGTTTTGCATTATAACAGGTATCCTGCAGTTATTGAAGGATACAGTGATGCAAATTGGATCACCGGTTCAACTGAAACTAAATCCACAAGTGGATACGTTTTTACTATAGGTGGAGGAGCAGTGTCTTGGAAGTCATCCAAACAGACATGTATCGCCCGCTCTACAATGGAATCTGAGTTCATAGCTCTAGACAAAGCCGGTGAAGAAGCTGAATGGCTCAGGAATTTCTTAGAAGATATTCCATTTTGGCCCAAACCGTTGGCTCCTATATGCATACATTGCGATAGCCAAGCGGCAATAGGAAGAGCCGGGAGCGTTATGTACAACGGAAAGTCTCGTCACATACGACGAAGACATAATACCGTTAGACAACTACTCTCTAGTGGAATTATCACAATTGACTATGTTAAGTCAAGAGATAATGTGTCGGATCCACTAACTAAAGGCCTAACTAGAGAAGTGGTTGAAAGATCATCGAGGGGAATGGGACTATGGCCGAGGACAAGTCATCGTGGCGGTAACTCTACCTAGAAGACATGAGATCCCAAGATCTAGGTTCAAAGAGATCAAACAAAGTCATTGATGACGGTTCAACATTGTCACAATAACTTTTTGGTCCATTCTCGTGATGAGACAATGTTCAGTACCAGGATAAAGCATTAAGGCTTTTTAATGGTTTCTAAGTTTGATACGGGGTATATCAAATAGTGTATCTACGGGATGACACATTTAGGAATCACCTATGTAAGTGTGAAGTGTAAGCCGCTTCAAGGAGAACTCTGTAAGGCCAGCTCTCTACGCACTTATGAACCAGGAAGTGTTCATGGCTGAAACGAACAAAACAATGAGAACCAAAAACGGTTAAAGGGTTAATTGTGTTACATGTGGTTGTCTAGGTATACACCAAAGCTCGACGGTTCAAAGATATCAAATCTACCGATTGACCGAGTATATCCGACATATGCTCACTACGGAAAGTTCAAAGAGAAATCTACTTATCCAGATGCAATTAATCCTTGCTTACGAATCACACAGTTTTTTTTTGTCATGCATGTTTTTCATCATATAGCCATTCCCCATTCATGTGGGGGATTGTTAAAGCTAGTTAATGATTAAAGCTAGCTAAGTTGGTGTGAATGAGAAATGGAGGGAAGAAGACAATAGAAGGAAAATGAAGTTTCAAAGCAAAGTTCTTTTGAAAAGGAGCTTTGTACCACATTGGTGGTAGAAAGGGAAAGTTATGTGCTTATATTAGAAAGCACTTCTTCTAGCTCTTAAAGGGTTAAGAAGAGGGACTCCCCTCGCGCCGTCGTCGTCGCTCGGCTCGGCTTCGGCTTTGGATTTGGATTTGGATTTGGATTTGGATTTGGATTTGGTCAAATGATCTGATTGATTGATAATCTTTTTGGACCAAATTTATTTAAAATTCAATCTTCATTTTCTGAAATTATTTTTAATTCCCGCGGGAAAAATATTAATTTGTTAATTGTAAACTTCCCAACATTCTTATTTTTCAGAAAAAAAGGCATGGCCTTTCCCGAACAGGCACCAAGCCTTTCCGAACAGTCACAATTCGAGGCTATATAAACTGAGGCAATGCCTCATTTTCGAGTACTGGAAAAAAAAAAATATTCGTGCATTAAAAATTCTGCATTCTTTTCTGCAAACTGAAACATATCGAGTCATAGTGTGATTTCGTTCCCGAATTTGAGTTCGTCGAAGTCGTAGGCGTTTGAGGTACCGCCACTCCTACGACAGGTATATCCGTTATATCCTGGGAGGAAATAATCCACAACCTCGGGTACAGTGAGGGGGTTAAATTCCTTAAGGACACACAGTGAATTCTGTGGTCTCGGATTTCTTCATTTCTGTGAATTTTTTTTTTTAACGTTACATACGTTCTGTTTTTTGTGTCTCTTCTTCTTACTGGTTTCCAGTTTCTCGTTGCTTTGAACACGAACAATCGATAACAGATAATAATTAAACTTATAAGTGATTTAAGGATATGCAATTTCGCCTAACACCAATTGATAAATATGATGATTAATAGAAAAAATAAACAATAAAGCAAAACAAATTAGTATTGAAATGTACTTCAGCCATCGGGCTAGATCGCCATCGAACTAAGCGAGTGAGAGTATAACTATGAAATAAACTGATGAACAAGAGAGTATGTGAGAAAAAGAATATTGTATTGTTGTAATAAGATGATTACAAATGGTTGAGACCCTCTTTATATAGTAGATGAATCTTATTTACAGAATAATTCTAATTACAGAAGGAAATCTCACGATTAGCTATATAACCGTCTTGATTTGATTTGTTTCGAGATTTTCGCCATGATTCTCGACTAGTCACGGATATCTCACATTTCTGTTATTATGATATCTTTGGTCTTGCTCAAGTTCGATCTCGATCGCTACTGGTCTCGATCACGACAAGTACCTTGAATACCGAACTCAGTACCTTATCCGCGAGCGTTGATCTGACATGCTATGGGATTGATGTTCGATCCATCCCCCTAGTCTCGGCTAATCAGTTTCTTGGAGTGTAATGACACGAAACGAATTGAGTCTTCAAATTTGTCCACAGTTTATCATGACGTAAGTGGCAAGAGTGACCAAAACATCCTATCGATTCAGTTTCCTAGGCATTTATGGGGCGTTCGTTGACGGTCGGCCACTAGCAATTTTGAATCATCGCCGTGAAACCCATAAATAGTCTTCTTTTCGATTTCTTCAAATTTTACTTTCAATCTCTTCTGCTCCAATCTTTAGAGCTCTTTGCATCCTCCAAGTTCATCAACAAGTCTTCTAAGTTCTATTGCTAATCTCTTTTCAAAACACCAAATAGCCTAATCTCCATTTTTCCTTGTTCGCAAAAACAAAATGGTCAAAACATTTAGAACTGCAGATGGAAAAGGTTTCTTCATCAAAGTTCGTTGGTGCTAGGGCTGGCATATATCGGGTAAAATCGACAACGTGATCAACGAATTTTTTATTGGGTTACTGGTATCGGATTAACGATTTGGTAATGGTTTAAACTTTTTTTACTATTGGATTATCAGTTCAGGCCTAGATTTTATAATTTTATTAACAATTTAACCGGTAACCCAATAAGAATTAATAAAATTATGATTTAACGTTTAAGTATATACATATTCCAGGGCTTTAGCATTTTCTCCTATTCTCTCTCGGCCGCACTCTTCAGTTGCTTCATCTTCATTCTTCATAGACCTTAGTAGTTACTCCTAGCATAAGTCTTTAATCTTATATAGTAGGATTTTAATTTCTATAACAAAATTCATCTCCATAGGGATTGCTTTGCAGTTTCTTTTTTTCAGGTTATGAATTTGACAAACAACATCCAGTTTATCTTGGATTGTTTAAGGGCTTCACCGCTTGTGGAACTGCAGATATTATGTGAAATAAAAATTCTAAATTTAACTATTTTCGTTATTATATCGGAGGAGGTAGTTAATGCCTTGGAATATTTTGTGGGAATCATTGTAATTTGATAAGTATTTATCCACTAATCTTTTGGTGAATCCCATAAGGATTGAATAGTGTTGTCTTGTTAATTTGAATTTGAACTGTTAGTACTGTATGTTTGGACTTGTTAATTTTAAGGTGAAGTTGCTACTATTTTGTATTATTATTAATCTATTTGGACATTGTTGTTGAAGAACTAGTATTATTCCAGTTGTGGCCACTGGACAGAACGCAGAAATTGGTAGTATACTATATGTGAATTCTTATCTTTTTCTTTAACTTAAGTGAATTGTCTTCTCTTTTTTGCTTAACTCTAGATTGAGTTATCTTATCTGATAAACCGATGACCGAATTGATAATAATCGATAACCAACTATCCAATATCTTATCGGTTGAGTTATCAGTTTATCAAATTTGTAAACTGATAATTCATATGCTAAATCGATAATATTCATAACCGAATCGAACCGACCAATAGCCACCCCTAGCTGGAGCTGCGACCACGGAAGAATATTCCTTCGCAGAGTTTGTTCCGACGAAGTGTGCCACTGCTGATTTCAAGGTGGAGAATACACTCCCTACACCAGGTCAATGTGAACCATGTCACACCTCTTTTTTACAAACCTCACTTAACCCTCTTAAATAAATAAAAAGAATTTAGTAAATCTCGAAACGGTTTTCAATTTTGAAAGGAAAAAGATAGTGTTCAAAAGGAAATAACTCAGAGTCGCCACCTGATATTTTATTTCGGTGTGCCAGGTCACCATTTTTGAAAAAAATACAATAATTTTTTCTTTTGAAAACACTTTCAAACTCTAAAGTAAGTCTACACTAGAGATTCGGATAAGGGGGTTCATTTGACTCGGGAAGAAGGTGTTAGGCACTCCCCAAGTTCCGTAACTAGTACGGTTGCATACTCAATCAAGTTGGCTTTTAAAATATTCAAGTCGAGATAAAAATAATACAGAAAAGAAAAAAGATAAACACACAAGAGGCTCGAGATCGTCCCTTCCTAATAAGAGAAAAATAAAATAAAAGAAAGTAAGTCTCCCTAGCTTATACTACGCCTCCATTAATGATGCCACGACTCCATTTACATTTACTTCGGGGTATTACCCTGAAATAAAATATATACAAATCTCTCGGGGCATTATCTGGATAAATTTGACTAAGGAAACGACCTCTCGCCTCGAAACTAACAAAATCCTAAGACTTGCCTACCCAAGTGTGATCGACCTAAATATGCTCCTACTGACTTTAGGCGAGTAAATACGTAAAAGTAATATAAATCAGCACATGCCCCAAATACTCGATTTCATCTACAACCCTATAGTCCATTGTTTGATTTGTTTGCTAAACAAACTCGTAGCTCAGTACCCAATTAATCACGATTACCCCCATCGTCTTCTTCACTGTCTCCGTTCAACTTATGCATCACCAGAATCACAAGACACAATCCCCAAATGGTTTATAATTTAATAATTCAATCAAAGATCCTATAATTCAATCAAGAAATAAAAAAATGATTAAAGCATGATGTGCAATTTGATGTAAATCATTCACATGATCTAAACTTCTATCATGTGAGTGATTTACATCGGATTGCACATCATGCTTTAATCGTTTTTTTAATTTCTTGTTTTCCTCTTCTTCGTTCTTTTAAAACTGTTTGAATTGGGATCTTTGATTGAATTTTTAAATTGTAAACCATCTGTGGATTGTGTCTTGTGATTGTGGTGATGCATAAGTTGAATGGAGACAGTGAATAAGACAATGGGGGAGGGGTAATCGTGATTAATTATATACTGAGCTATGAGTTTGTTTCGCAAACAAATCAAACAATGGACTATAGGCTTGTAGATGAAATAGAATATATGGGGCATGTACTGATTTTTATTACTTCTATTTATTTACTCACCTAAAGTCGGTAGGAGCACATTTAGGCCGACCATGTAAGATATATGGATTTATATCTAGATATATGGACTTATATCTACACACATATGAACAATATATGGATAATTATATGTTATGTGCTATCTTTTGGTTTGGCCTAATTATGTGGTCTTATGGACATTATGTTAAGGGGGCCAATGTGTTGTCATACTAAAGTGTAGGACTAATGTGTAGATACCCAAAAGGGTAACCTTAGTTTATGATGGGCTAACTAAGGTTACAAATGTAACTATGGTTACATGAATGCTTGTGACTCTTGAGTTTTGTAACTCTTGCAAGACATAACTCAAGACATAACTTTTGTCTTGTAACTCTTGTCTCTTGGGTTATGTAACTCCTAAAGTTATAAAGTGGGGTTATGGTTCCCATTCTAGGGCAAGACAAGTTCTTCTTCTTCCCATTGAATCAAGAACCATATTGTCCATTGTCTTGCAAATAGGGTGGAAAACCATAAGCCAAATTTGATCATTGTCATATTATTGTTATTGTGTAACAATTCTCATATTGTTAAATCTTGTGGATTCATTCTTGTGGTGACAATCATACTTCAAGAAAACTTGAAGGAAGGCTAAAGGAGTTCACAACAACTCAAGGACAATCATCAAAAGGAGGTTCATCAAATTCCACATATGGATTCAGGTTAGCTTCCGCTCATGTAGTTTATATATTCGAATTATTCGATATGAAGGTTGTTGTTTTTAGTAGGAATCATAATCCTAACAATTGGTATCAGAGCCACCCTTCATTTTGGATAATTTGGATGTTCATAAGAATCATGTTATGTTAGGATTCATGTTTTAGTTTTATAAGAATTTTGTTTATGAAATTCTACCATGAAATAGCATGATCTTATTAGTGTTATGTTTTGATTTGATGTTTTAATATGATGTTAAAATATTGTAAATAGCATGATTTTAGTAGGTTAACAACATGTTTTTTATGTTTAAGATTCATGTTGAAAATCATGTGTTATTTAGAAAAAATTTTGGTCACTGCCTTCAGACAATGGATTGTTGCCTTACACAATCCATTGTCTGTGACTTTTAGTATTCTGGCAGTTTCTTGGAACACCAGACAATCGATTGTCAGCTTCTGACAATCGATTGTTCAAGGTCCAGTGAGTTGAAACTTTTCCAGTAACAAATTTTTTCATAAAACCAAACAATCGATTGTCTAGCTTTGACAATCGATTGTGGATGGTCCAGCAACTTAAAAATTTTTCATAAAACCAAACAATCGATTTTCTGGCTTTGACAATCGATTGTGGATGGTCCAGTAACTTAAAATTTTTTCATAAAACCAAACAATCGATTGTTTGGCTTTGACAATCGATTGTGGATGGTCCAGTAACTTAAAAAATTTTTCAGAAAACCAAACAATCGATTGTCTGGTTTTGACAATCGATTGTGTTGGTCCAGTAAGGTTAAAAACGTTTCAACTCTTAAGTTTCAGTGAATGTTAATTGTTTTAAAGTCCATCAATTCTTATAATATATAGAATTGTCCGATTCAGTAAACAACGATTAATATTCAAGTGTTACACATCAAAACATGTAACACATTCAGTTGAGATTCATAAAATGGCTTAAGGAACTAAAGTTTATAGCATCTAATATTTTAGTTATTCAATTGAAGCATTATGTTGCCAAAGTAACCTCTATTGTGTAGATTGATTAATTTTAAAATATAAGATGACTGTGGATGTTAGTCTTCCATGCGTTTAACATCGGCCCAAAGGAAGGTGTTATTTGGCAGGAATTCGAACATGCTTGTGGTGGTAATATGAGACGATTATTTGGTTTTCCATGTGAATATTAAGTCGGCCCAAAGGAAGGCTTAATGTTTGACAGGAGTTTATTGTCTATGTTTGATCACTACACCAAGAGTACCACTTACAAGTTGGTTTTCTGTCCAAAGACTAAAATCAATGTTGTGCTAGGTATCTTGTAATGGGAAATGCCTAATTTTGAATCTATAAAGTTAAAGTTCAAGTTTTTGTAAGCATGTATTTAGTAATCCTTTTGTTCTATTTTGAGTAAATTCTTCTGCTTCTACGATCTCTGCCAATATCAATAGCATCCCTGTGCTTAACGGCACAAACTTTAAGGAATGGAAAGAGAATGTAATGATCGTTCTCGGTTGCATGGATCTTGACTTATCACTTCGGACCGAGCAACCTACTCCTCTTGAGGATACATCCTCTTCTGATGACAGGAGGGTGATGGAGAAGTGGGAACGCTCGAATCGCATGAGTCTAATGATCATGAAGCGTGCAATTCCAGAATCATTCAGGGGCACTATGAATGATGAACCTAATGCCAAAGTTTTCCTTGAAAACCTCGAACAGCGTTTTATTCAAAACGAAAAGGCGGAAACAAGTACACTATTGAGTAAACTTGTTTCCATGAGGTATAAGGGCAAGGGAAATATTAGGGAGTACATTTTGGAAATGTCTCATCTTGCTTCGAAACTAAAGTCACTCAAGCTGGATTTACCTGAGGAACTGCTTGTGTACTTTGTTTTGATATCTCTTCCTGCACACTTTAATCAGTTTAAGGTCAGTTATAATTGCCTGAAGAAGAAATGGACTCTAAATGAGCTCATTTCACACTGTGTGCAAGAAGAGGAAAGGATTAAGCAAGATACGACTGAAAGTGCTCATTTGGCATCCTCTTCTAAGGAAACTAAGAAGAGGAAAAATAAGGAAGTTGCAGTTGTAAAGCCCAAGATTAAGCAACATAAGGAACCTAAGGTTGAAATTACTGAATTAGGTTGCTTTCTCTGTAAGGGAACTAATCATGTGAAGAAAGTTTGTTCTGGGGTTAATTTAATTTCGGTACCTAAGGATACTTGGTGGGTAGATTCTGCTGCTACTACTCACATAAGTATATCAATGCAAGGTTGCCTGAACTGCCGAAAACCAAATGATGGTGAAAGAAACATCTATGTGGGTGACGACAAGAAGGTGCCAGTTGAAGCTATTGGCAAATTTAGGCTGTTGTTTAAGACCGGTTTTCATTTAGATTTGGATGAGACTTTTATTGTACCGTCTTTTAGACGGAACTTAATTTCAGTTCCCCAATTGGACATATCCGGTTGTAAATGTACATTTGGGGATAATAAAGTTAGTCTCTTTCGGAATTCAAATCTTATTGGTACTGGTGTTTTATCAACATTTGATAGCTTATATTTGGTTGATACAATAACTTCAAATAAAGAAACTTTGCATACAAGTTTAAGTGGTACTAAAAGAAAATTAACTAATGAGAATTCTATTTCACTCTGGCATAAACGTTTGGGTCACATATCCATTCAAAGAATTCAGAAACTCGTGTCAGATGGAATTCTTGATTCTCTTGGTACCTCAAATTCGGAAATTTGTGTTGAGTGTATCAAGAGAAAACAAACAAACAAGACTAGATTAGGTGCTAAGAGAGCTTCGGACGTCTTAGAATTGATACATACGGATATTTGTGGGCCATTTCCTACTCCTTGTCGGAATGGTCAACAATACTTTATCACATTCATAGACGATTACTCTCGTTATGGGTACCTATATCTTATTCATGAAAAGTCCCAATCCATATTAAAAACCGCAGCTTATATTCTTAATAGAGTTCCAACTAAAGCTACAATCAAAACCCCATATGAACTTGGACTGGGCATAAACCCAGTATTCGGCATTTACATATTTGGGATTGTCCAGCTGAGACAAGGCCTTATAGGCCGAATGAAAAGAAACTGGACGCTAAGACGGTTAGTAGCTATTTTGTTGGATACTCTGAAAATCCAGGGGTTTTAAGTTTTATGATCCCACATCACGAACTATTTTTGAGACGGGAAATGCTAGGTTTCTTTGAGGATATTGAGTTTGGGGGGTGGGGAGATAAATAAAGTTGTTAGAGATTTTGTCTTTGAGGAAGAACATGTGAACATGTGTTTTTCCCTCAAGTTGTTGATGCAACTCCGGTTCAAGACAATCTCGAAAATCTCCCCCATCAGGAACCTGATATAACTAATGAAAATCAAACTCAACAACCTCAAATAACTGAAATGCCATTAAGGAGATCCACTAGAGAGAGGAGAAATGCAATTTCGGATGATTATTATGTATTTCTCCAAGAACAAGAAAGTGATATTGGTCAAGTTATTAAGTGTTCTAACTCTCAAAAGTGGATTGATGCCATGAATGATGAGATGAAGTCTATGAGCGATAATGACGTTTGGGAGCTTGTTACATTGCCCGAAGGTACGAAACCTATTGGTTGTAAATGGATTTTTAAAACCAAAAGGGATTCAGGGGGCAATGTTATTAAGTACAAAGCTCGTCTTGTCGCAAAAGGCTACACTCAGAAAGAAGGCATTGATTATAAAGAGACTTTCTCTCCAGTTTCATCGAAAGACTCTTTCAGGACTATAATGGCATTAGCAGCACATTTTGATCTTGAGCTTCATCAAATGGATGTTAAAACTGCTTTTCTCAATGGTGACATTGAGGAAACAATTTATATGGTGCAACCTGAAAACTTTGTTTCGGATGAATCATAGAAGAAGGTTTGCAAATTAAAGAAATCCATCTATGGGCTCAAGCAAGCTTCTCGTCAATGGTATTATAAGTTCCATGCAGTCATTACATTTTTTGGTTTTGAACCAAATATTGCTGATGACTGTATATACCATAAGTTCAGTGGGAGTAAGTATATTTTCTGGTTTTATATGTCGATGACATACTGCTTGCCTGTAAGGATATAGCATTATTACTTGAAACTAAGAAATTTCTTTCAAAGAAATTTGAAATGAAAGATCTTGGTGAAGCTTCTTTTGTATTAGGAATTCAGATTCTAAGAGATCGCTCCAAAGGTGTTCTCGGTCTGTCACAAAAGGGCTATATCGATAAGGTTCTGAAAAGATTTGGCATGCAGGATTGTAAACCAGGCGACACCCCTGTTGCTAAGGGAGACAAATTTAGTCTCAAACAGTGCCCAAACAATTCTTATGAAATTTCGGAAATGCAGAAGACACCTTATGCTTCGGCGGTAGGTAGTCTGATGTATGCTCAGGTATGTACCCGACCTGATATAGCGTACATTGTTGGGATGTTAGGCAGATATTAAGCAATCCGGGTATGGACCATTGGTAGGCAGCCAAAAGGGTCATGAGGAACATACATAGAACAAAGGATTACATGCTTACATATCGGAGTTCGGACCAGTTTGAGATCATCAGGTATACTGACTCCGATTTTGCCATTTATGCTAATAACATATGTAACCATGGTTGCATATGTTAATAACAACAGTATTTTGACGAAAGCGAAACATAAGGACGTCAAATTTCGGGTTGTTAAAGAAAGAGTACAAAATGGACAATTGTGCATTAAGTACATAAGTACAAACTCCATGCTTGCGGATCCGCTCACTAAGGGATTGACACCAAAAGTATTTCTTGAGCATATTGCTTGTATGGGTGTCAAATCAGATAAGGATTATGTATTTTAGTGGGAGTTTGTATTGCACATTTATGTATTGTTCATTATATTCAGAAATTCAGTAATTCAGTTATATCTGCGCAGATATTCAGTTTTAAAGTTTTTGTACTCTTACAGTTTAAGTATGATCTCAATAAAGAGAACCAGTTGGAAATAGACATTCTATTGACCACACTTTATGTTATTTCCATGCTACATACCTACACTTGATCCATGTCGTTGGTTATATTGATATACGTGATCTATGATTGGTTCTAGTTACGAATGAGTAACGACGAGCTCTTAGGTCCTATGTTGGTATGATTGATGGACCGGATTGTTCATGACAATTTTATTGTGATAGCAATTTTGTGCACCTAAGGTTTATAACATATAATATTAAGGTTTGTACATATGTTTGTATATCTCGTCCAAGTGGGAGATTGTAAGATATATGGATTTATATCTAGATATATGGACTTATATCTACACACATATGAACAATATATGGATAATTATATGTTATGTGCTATCTTTTGGTTTGGCCTAATTATGTGGTCTTATGGACATTATGTTAAGGGGGCCAATGTGTTGTCATACTAAAGTGTAGGACTAATGTGTAGATACCCAAAAGGGTAACCTTAGTTTATGATGGGCTAACTAAGGTTACAAATGTAACTATGGTTACATGAATGCTTGTGACTCTTGAGTTTTGTAACTCTTGCAAGACATAACTCAAGACATAACTTTTGTCTTGTAACTCTTGTCTCTTGGGTTATGTAACTCCTAGAGTTATAAAGTGGGGTTATGGTTCCCATTCTAGTGCAAGACAAGTTCTTCTTCTTCCCATTGAATCAAGAACCATATTGTCCATTGTCTTGCAAATAGGGTGGAAAACCATAAGCCAAATTTGATCATTGTCATATTATTGTTATTGTGTAACAATTCTCATATTGTTAAATCTTGTGGATTCATTCTTGTGGTGACAATCATACTTCAAGAAAACTTGAAGAAAGGCTAAAGGAGTTCACAACAACTCAAGGACAATCATCAAAAGGAGGTTCATCAAATTCCACATATGGATTCAGGTTAGCTTCCGCTCATGTAGTTTATATATCCGAATTATTCGATATGAAGGTTGTTGTTTTTAGTAGGAATCATAATCCTTACAGACCACACTCGGGTAGGCAAGTATTAGGATTTTGTTAGTTTCAAGGCGAGAGGATGTTCCCTTAGTCAAATTTATCCAGTGAATACCCCGAGGGATTTGTATATATTTTATTTCAGGGAAATGCCCGGATGTAAATGTAAATGGAGTCGTGGCATCATCAATGGAGGCGTAGTATAAACTAGGCAGACTTACTTTATTTTATTTTATTTTTCTTTTATTAGGAATGGACGACCTCGAGCCTCTTGTGTGTTTATTTTTTTCTTTTCAGAGTTATTTTTATCTCGACTTGAATATTTTAAATGCCAACTTGATCGAGTATGCAACTGTACTAGTTACGAGACTTGGGGAGTGCCTAACACCTTCTCCCTGAGTCAAATTAACCCTCTTACCCGAGTCTCTGGTATAGACTTAGTTTAGAGTTGGAAGTGTTTTAAAAGAAAAAATTCTTTTATTTTTTTTTAAATAGTGACCTCACACACGCAAATCAAATGTCAGGACGCAACTCTGAGTTATTTCCATTTGAACACTATCTTTGTCCCTTTCAAAATTAAAACCCCTTTCAAGCTTTACTAAATTCATTTTATTTATTTAAGAGGGTTAAGTGAGGTTTGTAAAAAAAGGGTGTGACATTTCTGGCGAATCTGCTGGGGAGTTGCAGGTTCGAGCTAGTACTTGATCTTGTTGGCTTTTAGGATATTAGGTTGAGGTTTTTATGTGTTTTGTTTGCTTTATTTTATTTTTATTTTTGTTTATGTCTTTTTATTATTTGCTAATTGCTTATTTGTTTACAGTTTTTCCTTTATGTGTTATTGTTTTATAAACTGTCATCATTTGCATAACCATGAGTCTCCTTTTTGCAATAAGTCTCGGAGTACATATTGCATGCACAAACTCTTTGTTGAGTCACCCTTAATTTTGGAGGGGGAGCCGTCGGACGTATGGAGTGGGTGGAAAGCTTGAGCAGCCACCATCGATCATACGCTCCCCTGAATTGTCTTGTTAGTGAACCCCAAACTTATGTCAATCTTTAGGTCATTTTTATTTGCATCATGTCATTTACACCAAGTAGGGCTCGGTTCCGGGCACCGTGTCCCTTTGTAGAAAGCCTATCCAAATTTTGTCAAAATAGCCATGGTCCAAAAAAAGGCATTTAATCATCTCTATGTGATACATGTTGCATACTTGAGGGTAAAAAGGCAATTTGGCGGACTAATGTTTGGGAAAGAAAGATGAAAAATGAAGCAAGTAGGGCTCAGATATATTTTCTTTCACTTCTTTTTCAAAAAGAAAAAAGAAAAGGACAAAAAAAAAATTCCAAAATATTTTACACTTTTTTATTATTTTCCAAAAAATTCAAAAAAAAGAGAAAAAGAAAATCCAAAAATAGATTACATTTTTCATCATTTTCCAAAAATTAAAAAAAATGAGAAAAGGAAAATCCAAAAGATTTTGCATTTTCCATCATTTTTCAAAAAAGACAAAAATATAATTTTTTTCAAATTATATGCTTTTTTTAATTCTATCACATATTTAATCTTCTAGAACTACGCGAACCTAATTCTCGTCTTACGGAACGTGATACGTATGCAAACCACATATGGTCTGGTCTTTCTAGTAAGTCTTAGATCTTGATTTTGCGGTGTCTTAGCCATATCTTGCATGTCTAGCCACTTTTGGCCACATCAGCTATTCTTGCAAAATGGGATCATTTTCGCAAAAGTGACTCAATAACTAATATCTTAGGATTTTGAGTCCATAACTAGGTGTCATATTACTTTAAGGTCCATCCTTTTTGAGCTTGTATGTTTGGCCACTTCTGGCCATATCAGTCGTTTTGCAAAATGGGTCATTTCTGCAAATTGATTTTGGGCCGTGATTATTGGGATTTGAATCCTTATAAGCCATAGTGAATTATTTTTCCATGTCTTTGAGTTTACCTTTTTGAGTTTGCTCTAATAGCCACCCTTGGCCACGTAAGCCACTTTGCAAAAATAGCCCAATCATCACTTACATCTGTCCAATAGGAGGTGTTGTGGTGTCGCATAGTGTCTTGAGTCACTAATCTATTTGGTCTTATTTTTCTCATTCAGGTATGAATTCATTTACCACAGCTCGAGCATAACGGATATCCATGACCAATGTATTCAGGATCTACTTGAAGGGTCTTTTTATATGCTGAGCATATTTTGAGTCTTTTAGGTGGCTTAAGAGTTTGTGTAGTCTTTTATTATCATATTTCTTATGGGGTATTTGAAAACCAAAACATTTTATAAATGAAAAATTTGAAAAAAAAAATTGTTTCTGAATTTATTTTGTCCATTACTTTTCCAGAACTACGCTTTATCTGATTCATGAGGGACATGATACGTAGGCAATCTACTTAGGCTTAGATCGAATTATTTTTCAAAAAAATAAAAAAAAGGAAAAAAATGAAAACGCAAAAAACAATGAAGTGTGAATGTGAGAAGTGAGAGGAAAAAATGAAAATCAGAAAGAAGGATAGGAAAAAATGAAAAACAAAGAAGTGCAAGAAAAGAAAGAAAAGAGAAGGTTGAAATGAACAAAATTGGGATGATGCAAAATGACCTTGTGACCCTCGAAGCCATTCTAGAACCATTAATTGTTGCTAGGGGCATTGCACACAATTGATATTTATATATGATAATGCTCTAACGCTAACATGTTGGCTTATACAACATAAGGTCAAATAGCAAGGTAGTCATTGCTAGAAAATACTGGAACACTGGACTCGTAGACCCACCAAGGGAGATTGTAGAATCAGAGTCGGAACTGAAAGAAGAGGTTAGAAGGTTGAAGCATCAAATGGCGAAAATGTATCAGTCTTGGATCAGGGGGCATCCTCCACCTTCATTCCCTACCAACTATACAAAAAACCATGCTTATATTCCACTACTGTCCCAGATCTAGATGCCCAATACCGTTGATCTTTTCCCTCAACATACACCGGCTTTACCTCTTATCAAAATTACTCTGGCACTTCCTCCCAACCATTCCATGCTTCACCAGCAAAAACAACCTCATTACCAGTTCCAGATACCAAATATTATGCCCCGGAACCCACTTTCCAAGTCCCAACCTTATTCCTACACTTCTCACTTTGAGCCTCGTGTTAAAAATGAGAAACCACCCGAGAACGTGGAGCAAGAGGAGATAATTAAGAAGGTAAAGAGTTTGGAGCAATCATTGAGAAATATGCAAGGGTTAGGAAGCCAGGTGAGTGTGGCTTATAAGGATCTATGTTTGCTCCCTGATGTTCAACTACCTGTCGGGTTCAAGATGCCCAAGTTGACTTGTATGACGAACACGAGGATCCTATAGCTCATCTAAGAGGTTATTGCAGTAAAATGAGAGGCGCTGGGGAAGACGAACTATTGATGGTGTACTTCAGCCAGAGTCTGAGTGGGGCAGCTCTAGAATGGTACATCCGTCAGGACGCCAGCAGGTGGTACACATGGTACGATTTGGATCAGGCCTTTGCTCGATATTTTCAGTACAATATAGACATTGTCTGTGATCGCCTGTCCCTGACCAAGGTAGAAAAGAAGCCAGTGAAAGCTTTAGAGAATATGGGTTTCGATGGAGTGAGCATGCTACACAGTTCAATCCTCCAATGGGAGAAGATGAGATGGTTGAATACTTTCTTCAAGCTCTGGAGCCTACTTACTTTGGCCATTTGATCTCAGCCATTGGTAAGCCTTTCAATGATGTGGTGAAGATGGGAGAAATGTTGGAAAAGGGACCAAAGTCAATCAAAATCATGAGTTATTCTGCCTTAAAAGCCACAACACATGCAATTCAAAATGACACAGGAAGCCTGTCGAGTCAAAAACGACATGATGATGTTGCAATGGTTATCTCAGGATCGCGACATGGATCAACAAGTTCGTATCTCTAATATACTCAGCCTCGACCCCGACCCCAACTCCAAACCTATCCCCGAGCTCCATATAATCCACCTGGGTACTTTCCTCCTAACAATATCTTATCATCTATCTAGGCACTGGGTCACCCCAAAAGGCGAGCGACAACACCGCAAAATCTCTACCAGTCTACACAAAATTTTCAAGTGCCCCATAAAACCCACATCCAAGCCAGGGGTATAGAGGTAAACAAAGGCTTAACGATGATTTTACACCAATAGGGGAGTCTTATACAAGCTTGTTTGAGAAACTAAAGCATTATGACCTGATTGTACCTATTCTTCCGAATCATATGGACAAGCGTGCAAGAAGCTTTGACCCTTCTAAAAGGTGTGAATATCATTCCAATGCCCAGGGGAGCAATGTCGAAAGTTGTCGGGATTTGAAAAGAGAGATAGAAAGAATGATTCAAGAAGGGATAATTGTGGTCCATGACAGTGACACCCAGAATATTGCACGGAATCTTTTACTTGTACATGATGATGTATACTTTGTGGGGATGATGCATGATAACACGGAATATGAGAATCTTCTTGGGAACTTGCTGACTGAAGTTAATGATATTGAAACTGGTAAAGGTCCCGGTAATTTTGATGTGTATTCCAGTTGCTAAGATGTCGAGCTTGCTGATTAGAAAGATACTCCTTTCTTGGCTAGCCAAGGAGGAGTTTTGGTGGTTTATTTTATTGTAATTTCTGTTTCCCGAGTTATTTCAGGGTTGTAATATAGATGTTGTCTTGTGGCTCAAACCCTTTTCCTTCTTATGTTGTCTAGTTCGTTTATTTGTAGTAACTCGTGTAGTGTTATTTAGGATTGTTCCAGGGTTGCAACCCATGTCTATTTTGCGTGTCTTGTTCAAACCCTTTTTATTATCTGTCTAATATAATCTTCTATTTTCTATTAATTCTAGTTAGCTTTTGTTTAGGTCATTTTTCCTTTTATAGTTCTTTTCATGCCGACGTTAGTAAAATGACATGCACTCATAATTCTCAGCCTGTTATTGAAAATTAGTCTAATCATGAAGCAATGACACCGTTTTGAATATGATAAAAACGATGCGTTTGAGGAAAGATTAACGATTCACGCATTCTAAGATGACCTAAAATTTTAATTGAATGAAACTAAGGTAGTAAGTCTAGGAAATCAAGAGGTTGATAAGAGCATACAACAAGGAAACTCCTCTCAAGAAGTTTGAAGTAAATCATTCAGTGATGAAATGCATTCTTCCACATCAAGATAAGGTTTAATCAAGTTTGCTTTGAACTTGCAAGAGTCATTCATTAGGACAAAGGTATTTTCCATTGGCACTTTTTGTTTATGGTGATGAAATCAATAGATATTATGTATGATTTGTAGGCTTATCTTAAATTGCATGTTTGTACTTGGCATTTTTAAGTTTGGTATGACGAAATCATTTTATTCTTCTACCCAAACACTTTTATCCTTTGCTACCCACTTTGAGCCCTAATTTTTTGTTTCATACCCCACTTTTTGAATCAGAAATAGAGTTAGGAACTAGAAAAGGAAAAGAAAAAGAAGAAGAAAAAGGAAAAGAAGAAAAAGAAACTAAAAAAAGGAAAAGAAAAAAAAGAAAAAAAAAAGAAAAGGAAAAGAAAAAACAACATTGTCTTTTGGACTACGTTTGACATAATTCTTGTCACTACAAGATACGTAGGCAGCCTTACAGTTCGGTCACACAAAATAAGATATTTCATAATCCCCGAAGTCAAAGAGTGGGACAGTTTTTTTAGAAATCCCATCAAAAGTTCAAAAAAAAGGGAAAAGAAAAGTTTTCTCTAAACTCCAAGAAACTGGGGCAAAGGTTTTAATTTTGTCAAAAGACCTGATTCCAAAAGTTATAATTTGAACCCTTCCATCTTAGTTATTTTGAGCCTTTATGATATCCTTTCTTTCTAACCATGTCCAAAACCCTACATTATGGTCCAAAAGAAAAACCTTCCGACCAATCTTTAAGGATATCAAATCAAGTGTGTGATGAAAGTATGATCTTCTTGCATCATGGGTAATACTTTGTTCTCAGCACAAAGAGAAAAAATGATAAAATGAGAGAGTCTTATTGATAAAAACCCTCATGGGCACCATAAGGTGACAGTGAGTTGAGAAAAAGAGCAAAATGAGAGAGGCTTGATGGTGAAAACCCTTCAGGATACTATAAGTCGACTGAGGATTGTGGATCAGATGGGACAATTGAAGTGCTGAAGCCCACTTTAACATCAAAGAGGTACAACAAGATTGGAATATTAAACTCGCTTGAGAGGTTAGGCCATTTAATCTCAAGGTGCATGTCATGGTCATTAAAGTTGGTATCCACATCTGATAAGTTTCTACTTTGTAATTTTCTTATTAAGTGTCATCTCTTTCCCTTGTCCTTTATTTTGTTCATCTGTTTTTGTTTGATTCCCTTCTTGAGTCTATTTGGTGAAGTGAGAAATGACTTCAAAGTTTACTACCAGTTTTCCAATTGCACAAAACAAATTTGGCTGGCACATCAAAGTGGTGTGCGCACCGGGGTTGGTAACAATCAACATGCTTTGATATTCATGTGAAATGCAAGGGTTTGGTAAATATTAATTCATGAGAAAAATGCAAAAAATAGAGGATATTGGGATTGAATGGAGCAAAGATGTTTTCTATGATAAGATTTGAAGAAAATGGGCAGTCGATAACAAGCAAGGTCTTCCAAGTTGAAATCAAAGCTATATTGGCAAGTGTAGAAGTAGCCACCCTCAAGGAAAAGACCACAAAATAACCACCACATTTAAATTTACAAGTTTTCTTGTTTGAAACAGGAACAAAACAATGCAACCAAGTCGGTTCAAAAACAAGAAAAAGAAAAAAAAGAAGATGAAGAGAAGAATCGACAAAGGGAAGTTTCTCAAATTTTTTCCCTTTTCTGTCTTGCTAGTGTGCATAAAATATTGCCACTGCTCTTCACATTGTTCCTCCTAGGATAAAAGTCCTACTCTGATGGATTTTCCTCCCAACCAAATCTTAGCCTGATGAGTTTTTTTCTTAAGATAGAAATCTTAGTATGATGAATCTTTCTCCTAAGATAACAAACAAAAGAAGACCTAGTAAGATGAACTTTCTCCTAGGATCAAAATCTTAGTCCGATGGATTTTTCTGTTAAGATAGAAAACCAAGTCTGATGAAATTTTCTCCTAGGATAGGAATCTTAGTCTGATGAATCGTTCTCCTGAGATAATAAAATGGACCTAGTCTGATGAATCTTCTCCTAGGATCCAAATCTTAGTCCGATGAATATTTGGCCTAAGATAAGAGACCTAGTCTGATGAATGTTCTCCTAGTATCTAAATCTTAGTCTGATGATCTATATCTTAGTCTGATGAATCTTTCTCCAAAGATAGAAGACCTAGTCCGGTGAACTTTCTTCTAGGATCAAAATCTTAATTTGATGAATCTTTCTCCTAAGATAGAAGACCTAGTCTGATGAATTTTCTCCTAGGATCAAAATCTTAGTCTGAGTAATCTTTCTCCTAAGATAGAAGACCTAGTCTGATGAATTTTCTCCTTGGATCAAAATCTTAGTCTGATGAATCATTCTCCAAAGAGAAAAGATATAGTCTGATGAACTTTCTCCTAGGATCAAAATCTTAGTACGATGAATTTTTCTCCTAAGATAGAGCACTTAGTCTGATGAACTTTCTCCTATGATCAAAATCTTAGTGTAATGAATCTTTTTTCTATGATAGAGGACCTAATCTGATGAATTTTTTCCGAGGATCAAAACCTCAGTCTGATGAATCTTTCTCCTAAGATAACAAAAAGACCTAGTCTGATGAATTTTTTCCTAGGATGGAAATCTTAGTCTGATAAATCTTTCTCCTAAGATAAGAAACCTAGTCTGATGAATTTTTTTCTACGATCAAAATCTTAGTCTGATAAATCTTTCTCCTAAGATAACAAGATAACAAAAAGACATAGTCTGATGAATTTTCTCCTATGATCAAAATCTTAGTATGATGAATCGTTCTCTTAAAATAACAACCGAAAAAAGAAGAAAAAGAATTTAGTCTGATGAATTTTCTCCTAGGATCGAAATCTTAGTCTGATGAATCTTTCTCCTAAGATAGATGACCTAGTCTGATGAATTTGCTAGTCAAATGTTCTTGGTTTTACTCACAGGAGATGCACATCCCAGTCATTTCTTTAGTTTTTCTCTCATCATTGCATCAATAATATAGGTGATTTACATTTTTGCTAATAGCTCGCAAATCTTCCTAGTGCAAACTGAGGTAGAAAATTTTATTTGTTTTGTTGTTTTGATTGCAAACACCCACCTGGAGAATAAGGGAAGACATTTTCAGAATTCATTTTAGAGTCATTTCAAGTTTCAAGTCGGTATCATGCACCCACCTGGAGAATGAGGGAAGTCATTTCAAAATTCAATTCATGTTAGAAGTAGTAGAAGCTCGTGGCAAGAATGCGAGTCAACAGTCGTAGGTGACCAACAGAAGTAGTCTAAATCCAAATAAAAAAAGGAAAGAAGAAAAAAAAGAAAAAAGAAAAAAAGAAGTGGATCCAAAATGCAGAAGCTGAGACAAGAGGTGCATTGCTCAAGACATGACTAAAGTCAGAAGCATGGTGTGTCCGGTTCTGATCCGAAAAGCTGAAGAAGAATGAACTAGCACCTGCAGCTAGCGAGGATCAAAGTTCAAATCTAAAGTCTGCATGAGGAACCATTCGAGACTCAAGATCAAGTTTCAGAAGACTAATAGATAGGAATCTTGTAACTCATAGTTGACAGGCTTAGTTAGTCTTTTTTATTTTTGATGTAATAAAAGGACCGCGGACCGAAACCTCGGCAGAATAGCACCTCGATTAGCTCTCTATCTCGGTATACTCCATCACCTCATTCACTTTTGAACTACATGTGGCCTGATTTCTTTATAGCCAAGGATATGTAGGCATCTCAGATACCAGGGCTCGGTTACATTCTCCTTTCTTTTAAATTTTGGTCTCTTTAAACAAGGGTCGGGTCAAAAAACCTGTCTTGTTTTTCTTTGTCTGAAAATACTTCGTATTTTCAGTCAAAGAGGGGCAACTATAGTCATGTAATTTTTTACACTCCCAAAGATTTTACATATTTTAGCATTCAAATACTTAGTTTAGGTCTAATATAGTTATCTCAACTAGTTATGCTCTTTTAAATTTATTTTTTATCACAAAAATAAAAACTACAAAAATATTTTCATTTATTTTAACTAATTGGTAGGTTCGTCTAGGTACATATGATTTATCTTACTTTTAATATAACTAAAAATTTGCAAAAATAGTCCTGTATTCTTCTTAAATATAATTTCAAGACGATTAGAATTTCAATTTCTTCTTTCTTATTCTTGAGACGTTGTTTTACCCAAAAAAATTATATATAAAAATACATTTTTGCCTAGTTTTATCTTATCTTAGGAAGTTTAGTTTTTATGAAATAGTCCTCATAGTTATAGTTAATTACACATTTTTGAGTTTAATATATTAGATACTTTTGCAAAATTTTCTATCCTTACACAATTGAAAATGAATAGAAAAAGACAAATGAAGATTCCATCTTATCCTACTTTAAATAATTTTCATCTACACCAATTCCCATTTTTGGTGCAAGTTACTAACCTTTTCTTTTATGTTTTTACTCTTGTTACATTTCTTTTTTTTTTTTTTTGTTTCTTCTTTTATTATTATTTTTATCACTACATGATACATTACTAAAGAGATAGTTGCACAAGAATTAAAAAGGAGGAGGAGCAAACACAGGGAGGGGGAAAACCTAGCTACACCCTAAGAGCACACCCTAACTTAATTTTTCGTACTCCAAAAACAAGCGCCTTCTCTCAGAAACAAGATTCTAGCCGCCAGCACCTCCTTCATCTCTTCAACCCCAACCATTTTCCACCAATTTTCGCCACCAACCTCGAATCCATTTCCAACCGAACATCATAAGGCCAGCGACCGCCGCTCCTTCTCCACCGCCCCTTTCTTTCTCAAAACATCACAGCCGCGACCACATACACACATACGAGAAACAGGCTGAAAAACGAGAAAGATGGGTGTTCGGACTGGAATTTTGAAGGAAACAGAGTAGAGAGCTAGCTTCAAGGAAAAAGGTTTTGTTCATGCTTTCGAGATTTTAGCTTCTTTTCTGATTTTTGATTTCGAAACCATAGAATCCGAGGGAGTTTGAGTGAGGTCGTTTTGGGTTCGAGGTTTCCTGGCGTATTCGCGGTTCTGGTGGGGATTTGAAGTGCTATTGTCGAATTTTACACTCATGAACAACATTGCCGCTATTTAAATTTTCAAGGAGGTCTTTCATTAATTCGACATTTAAGGCTGTTTCGGTTCCGCTAAAGGTTCATTTATCCCTCTGTTCTTTGCTTGATCTAAACTTCAGTCATGTGAGTGATATCACATCCGATTGCACATCATGCTTTAATCATTTTTTTATTTCTTGTTTTTCGATTCTTCTTTCTTTTTAATCTGTTTGAACTGGATCTTTGAGTGAATTTTCTAATTGTAAACCATTTGTGGATTGAGTCTTGTGATTGTGGTGATGCATAAGTTGAATGGAGACAGTGAAGAAGACGATGGAAGGGTAATCGTGATTAATTGGGTATTGAGCTATGAGTTTGTTTAGCAAATAAATCAAACAATGGACTATAGGCTTGTAGATGAAACGAATATTTGGGGCATGTGCTGATTTTTATTACGTCTATTTATTTACTCGCCTAAAGTGAGTAGGAGCATATTTAGGCCGATTACACTCGGGTAGGCAAGTCATAGAATTTTATTATTCGAGGTGAACGGTCCTTCCCTTAG
The DNA here is from genome assembly GCA_034376525.1 of Nicotiana benthamiana. NCBI lineage: Eukaryota > Viridiplantae > Streptophyta > Magnoliopsida > Solanales > Solanaceae > Nicotiana > Nicotiana benthamiana. Next base: position 79,422,407 of record CM067330.1, read on the forward strand.
TCAAATTTATCCGGAAAATGTCCCGAGAAATTTGTATATATTTTATTTCAGGGAATACCCAAAAGTAAATATAAATGGAGTCGTGGCATTATCAATGGAGGCATAGTATAAGCTACAGAGACTTACTTTATTTTGTTTTATTTTTCTTTTATTAGGAAGGGACGGCCTCGAGTCTCTTTTATGTTTATTTTTTTTCTTTTCTGTGATTTTTATCTCAACTTGAATATTTTAAAAGCCAACTTGATTGAGTATGCAATTTTATTTTTTTTAAAATGGTGACCCGACATACCGAAATTAAATATCAGGCTGCGACCCTGAGTTATTTCGTTTTGAACACTATCTTAGTCACTTTCAAAATTGAACATCTTTTCGAGCTTTACTAAATTCCTTTTATTATTTAAGAAGGTTAATTGAGGTTTGTAAAAAATGGGTGTCACAAACCAATGTCGAGGTATGTGCACGATTATAGAAAGTCTCCTCGAGAAGGTAAAAAAGGAGTGTAACTTGGTAGGCAAGGATGTAGTAGTACCTAGCTCTGAGGAATCCATCACTACTCACAAGGAGAGGTATCTGAGTGTATATACATACCCATTCATGATAGGTCCCTTAGACCCTATCATCGTTGCCTTTTGCAAGAGGTACGATGTTACTTTGGGCCAAATCCACCCGTCGTTTTAGAGGATCGTGCTCCGATTCTTTGTAAGTAAGATCAATGGGCATCCTTTTACGCTCGATCACCTCATTCATCTCTACGGCCCCAGATTTATCGTGAATTCATGATCAAGCTTCAATGCCGAGCCACCAGACCCCCATTCTCGAGCATAGAGGAGACTCGAGATTGAGGTCGGATGGGCATGTTTGTCTGAATAAAGACTTCGGATCTAATCCCTACCGGAGATATTTCGTTCCCTACAATGTAGAACATAAAACGTAAGTACTCCTTAGATTTTTGAATATCTATTCCTATCATTCTACTTTCTTGTCTTCCCCTCATCTGAAATAATTATTTTTTGTGTTGTAGCTACGGCCATTGTGCCGGAAGTGAACCCCAACTTGAGGCAATGGGTCGAGGGATTGGTGTCACAAAAAACCTATTCCAATCATTCTTGGACGAAGTTGTCAAAGGGCCAATAAGAGGCTCGTAACCATGGTAAATTTCTTTCCTTGGAAAGGGTTTTCAGTCGGATTTGTTATTGTACTTACTTATCCCTTTCATTTTGTAGGCCTTGGGATGGATGTGCCAATGAGGCCCCCCTCTGTTGAAGAAGTGGCACTCATTTCCTCATCTTCATCGAAGTAAGACAAGGAGAAGAAACGAAAGCAGGCTCAGAGTTCCCCAAACCCGAAAAAGAAAAGGCCGTCCAGGAGGCCTGAAAGCCTAAGAGGGATATTATTCATGTTACTCTTGGATGAAACCGAGGATGAAGATGAAGAAGAAGAAGACTCCAGGTTGGTGCCTCGTGTGCGAGCTAGAATCGAGGTTCAAGGAACTATTGAATATACGAGAGCTGTTGCTGCGTTACCTCGAACAGATGAGCCCGAGCCGGAAAGTGTTGAAGATGCCTCATCTCGAGGTGGGGAGGCCATCAAGGAGGTGGTCGAGGCTGGTATAGAGACAGAGCTCCAGACTCCCAAGAATGAAGATGATGCCTCTAAAAACCCATTTGGGGCAATAGTGATCGAGGAATCCTCCTCATTCCCTCAAGTCTAGATTCCATGATATATGACGCTCAGGCTGCAGAGACTTGTCACAAAAAGGGGGCCTACGGAGAGGAAGATTTGTTTCATGGCTATTTCCCTGATGTGGAAGATATCACCGGTTTGGGTGATTTGAGCATACCAAGGAAGTCCTCAAATGAGGCTTTCTCGAGCTATACATTAACTAACCAATTCACGGCTCCTAACATTGACCCCAATCGAAAGCGGCCTATTATCAACTCGATCCCAGAAGATACACAAGTTTTATCTGCCCCCATGGGGGTGGCAAGTTTCCTTCGATGCATGGTCACTGAGGAGGACCAAGCCAAAATGAATTCAGCAGATGTTGCCTGCTTGTTCAACGAGGCCAATCATGCTTTGAATCAAGTAAGTTCAAGGACCATTTTCTTTTCATGACTTTTGATTTGTGAATATCTATCACAACCCACAATCCACTAGTCGTGAACCTAACCTTACCGGCTAGGTAAGCCAACTAATAACTACCCATTTTCGATAATGCTAATAAGTCAATTATCCGAATCTATTGTATTTCCCAAGGACTGATAGTACAAATTATGAGTTTCAAAGAATAGAATTTACAAAGCTGATATAAAGAAAATACATCTTCTGTTTGAAAAGTACAGAAACAAAATTTTCTAATCTAAGGCTACTGTGAACAAGAGGAAGCTACAACAGGAATATAGGTATGCCTTCAAATCCAGCAACCATCGAACATAGCAATATCGGCATTCGGGAATTGCACACACTATGAAGGAAGTGCAGTATGAGTACAATCGACCACGTGTACTCAAAAAGTAACAAACTTAACCTCAGGTTGAATGTAGTGACAAGCTGGAACATGGTCGACTCCAACACCAATAACCAACACCAGTTCATACAACTTAGAGCATATATAACAAGGAAATAATCTTAGAGATAAAAATGTTCAACTTTTGCACTGTCTTCCGAAAAATAGTTCAGTTTTTCAAGAATATCAGTGAAAACCCAAATTCTTTATCGATATCATTGAAAAATTATGAGATGGTTTGGAAACTATAATTTTCCTAAAAAATCCTTTCCATGATAAAAAAGTTTGATTTCCTTTTCAAATAATAAGTGTGAAATATCACTATATTCTCACATATCAATGTGTGTAAAAAGTCATGAATGATTTGATATTGTACAACATGAGGAAAACGCGTCTCTATGCATGTATGTCATATATGCATGTCAATGCCATGTATCTCAAAGATGAATCATGTACTCACACTCTCACAGTACTCAACCTCACTGTATCACACTTTCCACTCATTATACTAAACTACTAGGTACTATATATGACTCATACAGTCGAGGAAAATCCATCCTGAAACATATACAATACTGACTATAAGTCACCCAATATTGAGGAAAAAGGGCAGTTCAACCCCTATGGAGAAATCCATCTCTAGGTATTAAGTACTTTGGACATATCCATGTCCAGGGAATTCATCCATCAATAATATATAAATAATCAACCACTCGGTACTGTATATGGCCTATGCGGCCTAGGGAAATCCATACTGGAACATATACATCAGTGACTAGAAGTCATACAATATCGAGAAAAAAAGGGCAATCCAACCCTACGGAGAAATCCATCTCCAGACATCGAATACTTCGGACAAATTCACGTTCAGGGAAATCCATCCCTCAATAATATCTCCGAGCTCACTGGGGGTGTGCTGACTCTGGAAGTGCTCCTTCAACCTAAGCGCTATAACAAGCCAATCATGGCATAAATCAATAAAGCATATTGCAGCGTGCAACCTGATCCCATAACTATCACTCATAGTCAGGCCATCGGCCTCACTCTGTCATCAATCTCTCCAATCTCATCCACGGGCTCACAATGTCATGAAAACTGACCCAGAATAATGATATGATGTATCAATAAGTAACAACTGAGACAAAGATATGATATGAGTGCATGAATGTGACTAAGTACGAAATATCAATAAATTAATAAGATGCAACAAGAAAGTACCGCTAGGGGTCCCAACAATATCATCATAAAGACTAAATATGATATCTAGCATAATATACATCTTAATTACTTTATCACATGGGAAAAAACACAAATATCAATAAAACGGGCTACTAAACAGTGCCTTGGAAACAACAGAATCACAACTCATATGGTGCACGCCCTCACGCCCATCACCTAGCATGTGCGTCACCTAAATACCAACAACATAGCACATAATTCTTTTCATACACTCAATACTAAGTTTAGAAGAGTTACTTATCTTGAACAAGCCAATTCCAATACCGAGCAAGCTAATCGATGCTCCAAAAAAGCCATCACGGGTGTAGCGACCTCTGAATGGCTTAAAACTAACCAAAAACAACTCAAATACATAAACAATGCTTAAGGAACCAATCCAATCATAAAAGATCGAATCTTCAATAGAAAGTCCAAAATCAGCCAAAATGCCCAATCTAGGCCCGCACCTCAAGCCCAACAAAACATACAAAATCTATCAACACATTCAATTACGAGTTCAACCATACTAGTTTCACTCAAATCCGACTTTAAATTGGTGGTCAAAACTCAAAAATTCATATTATGAAATTTTAGGCCAAACCCCTTAATTTCATCTTTAAAATTCATCAACCAAAAGCTAAAATCGAAGATAGATTCACGAAAAAAACCAAAACTAAGTACAGAATACTTACCCCAATTCTCATGCTAAAAATGTCCTCGAAATGTACTCAATTCCGAGCACCCCATCTCAAAATATGTTAAATGAACAAAACACATGTTTTAACATTGTTCTTCCTCGTTTCTTAAGCCAAAAATATCGAAACTCACTTTTGATGCCTCCAATGGATTCTTTGTGAAATTCTAGACAAGTTAGGCTCTTTAATCACTCCATTTGAATATATATTGAAGAAGATATCTTGGTTTCAATATTTGAAAATATTGCAAATTTTCAAATACGCAGTCAGTGGCAAGTCCATAATTAATCTGCAAAAATGTAGCAACCCAATTCTTAGTAAAATGACCATAAAAATCCTCATACAATGTCCAAATTTTACGATTCTTCTTGCTATGGCTCGTCAATTATGATACGGATCTAATTCTTCAATCCGAACAGAAATCGGAGCTTATTTGTTCAATATGGTGCCATTTATGCTTGAAGAATGACGTCAAAACATAAGAAAAATGAGCGCAACACAATCCAAACCTATCCGAAACTCACCTAATCCCATCGGGACCCATACAAAGATACCAACAAGTTCCATATCATAATATATACCTACTCGAGGCCTCAAAATACATATAAAAATATCAAAACGATAAAATGCACCTCAAATCAAACTTAATGAACTTTTGACTTCCAAAAACTCACGCCGAAACATAAAATCAACCCGGAATGAACTAAAATTTTGCACACATGTCCTAATACATCATACGGAGCTACACGTTCCCCCAAACCACCGAGCAAAATGCAAATACTCAAAACGACTGGTCGGGTCATTATAATATCTTTAATATTTCTTCCTTTCTTGCAGGTTTTGATGTTGCATCGCGAGGACTTTCCTCGAGTCCGAGAGGAATGCAAGGTCGAGGTCCAGGGTCTCACTGAGAAGTGGAACACTTACAAGATTCTCAGTGAAATGCTTTAGGTGGACCTGGTGGAGGTTTAAAATGCGCATAAAGAGATGACCGAGAAGGTAATTCAAATTCTTCATGATAGTGAGGACGAGTTGGAGATAACGACTAGCAATCCCATTCTGCAGGCGGTCGAATATATTAAGGGCTTTCAAGGGAAAATAGACAAAGTGCGAGCTAGAGTCGGACGGTTCTAGGAATGTATGGACATCTTGGCTGCACAAAAAGAGATCGTTCAAGCAAATATGGATTTCACCAAGTCACAGCTTTGATATACAAGGGATAATGCCTCGGTCCAGCCGAAGAAAGTCTAGGAGCCTGAATCCAATTTCGACAATCTGGCCGAGAAGCTTGAGGTTGCCAGATACGAAGTGGTTGCTGCTAATATTAAGGCCCACGCTACTTCGGATCAATACAAAGTCGATGTCGAAGCCACCCTCAAGCAGGCTAGGAGAATGGATGATCATTCGAAGTGGTAGGCTCGAGGGGAGGTTCTCGAAGGGGTCCTTGCTCAAAATGTTGACATATCTGTTGAACTCAAGATCGCCAAAGCTAAGGAAGCAAAGGCTTGAAAGTAATCATTTCCTAATAAGGATTTCAAGGAGAAGGGCATATCTGACGATGAAGACTCTAAGGGCAAAAAAGCTTCTCCCAAAGAAGACTAGGCCTTTAGGATTAATAGTGTTTCTTTTTAAGGCTATTTTGGACTTTGAAATGAATTTTTGATCGGGTCGTGGCCCTTGTAAGAAAACTCTGATATATAAAAAATTTCCTTTCCTTTCTGAATCTGCCGTCTTTTACCTTGTTTTGTCTTTACTATTTTGTTCTATTGATGCCTTATAAGATTGCATTCATAAGTTTGAGGTCTAGGAAATTTTTGACCGAAACCAAACTATTGTTGAGTGAGTGCTTCCTCGAAGTAGGGTAACCCTTAGGTTTCAATTGTGTGAGGATGATCCATTGAACTCAAAACAAAAGATGGCTTTTAGGCTCATATATTAGGCCGATGTGGCCTTAGAAAAGATTGGTTTCTCCACTTTTGGCTTAAGAAGTTCATTGTTAATTATACATAACTTATAATGCCTTAGCATGAAATAAGGAATTGTTCAAGAGTTCGAACAATTTTGTGTTCATTAGGGTTCTCGAGGCTCCTTTTAACAGGTTTATAAGAATATTCGATGGCTTGTTTTATTACATAATTTGGAAGTCTCTAAACCATGTCAATTTGTCCGTAGCCTTTAGTTCTGGATTTACCTCTTCGGTTCGTTTTCCCATTATACTTCATGCTTGTTCGAAGTGTCTGTCCTTGAGTGGGGTGGCCGTGGTGTATACAAATCGAGGGTTGCCTTTTTAGGTCTTATAATTTCGAGATTTTAATAACTTGATTTCATCTATTTTTTGGGTGGCAGTCCCTGAGTTGGGGGGTCAATTATTCGAACTTCGGTTGCAATCATCCCTTATGTATGCTTATACGATAGGTCGAGTATGAAATTGTGAAATAGAAAATTTTTCTAAGGCATGAGATATTGTCAAGGAAAAATACTTCTTCTAATAGACGATTATACATGCGTACATGTTTGATGTTAGGTCTCGAGTAACCTATATGGGAATGGTTCATTCGACCATATGACCCTTACAAAATTTACCTATCGAAACCCCGTTGTTACGAAGTAATTCTCTTTCAACAAAGTTGACATTCAAGGGTAATGTCCCCCTAGTATTTGAGGTTGATTGTAAAGAGGCCTCGAATACTATTGAATTGCTCTATGTTAGCACGATCAATGATTTCCTTGTTAAAAACCTTGTCAGAAAATCCAATTGGGACAAAACCGGTCTAAGGAAAAAAGAATGCAATGTGTGCTTTCAGACTTAATGATTTTGTGGTAAAGGATCCATCGTCAATCCTGATCGATCACCTGCAATTGGTTAGCTTAAAATATAAATGAAAATGGAATAGGCTGTACCTTTGCAGTAGTACGTTTTAGGAGTGATACGTTCCAATTGTTTAGTAGTTTCTCGTTGTTCATCATGCCGAACTTGTAAGATCCTTTTTGATAATATCGAGGAGCTAGTATGGTCCCTCCCACTATTGACCCAGTTTTCCTTCATTCGGGTTTCGAGTGTTGAAGGTGACTTTTCTGAGCACTAAGTCCCCTATTTTAAAGAGTCAAATATTGGTTCTTCGGCTGTAGTACCTTTCACTCCGCTGTTTTTGTGCTGCCAATCGAATGAGGGCGGCCTCGCTTCTTTCATCCAATAATTCTAGGCTCGTATCCATAGTCTCATTATTTGATTCTTCTGTTGCATATTGAAACTCGAGGCTAGGTTCCCCGACCTCGAAGGGGATAAGAGCATCGGTACCATAGACCAAAGAGAATGGTGTTGCCCACGTACTGGACTTTTACATCATGCGGTATGCCCAAAGAACCTCGGGAGCAATATTTCTCTCCATTTCCCTTTTGCGTCGGTCAATCATTTCTTAAACTTTTGAATGATGGTTTTGTTGGTCGGTTTAGCTTGTCCGTTCCCGCTGGAATGGTACGACATTGATAGAATCCTTTTGATCTTGTGGTTTTTGAGAAATTTATTTACTTTGCCGCCGATGAATTGCTTTCTGTTGTCACACACAATCTTGCCAAGCATCCCGAATCGGCATATAACATGGTCCCAAATTAAGTCTCTAACATCTTTTTGGATGACTTTCTAAAAAAGCTTGTGCTTCAACCCGCTTCGAAGAATAATCAGTCATAAATAAAATAAACTGAGCTTTACCTATGGCCGATAGTAGAGGGTTGAAGTTTTCCATTCCCTATTTCATGAATGGACACGGGAATAAGACTGAGTGGAGCTGCTCCCCAGGCTGATGAATCATCGGTGCATAACTCTGACGTTTGTTGCACTTATGAACGAACTCTTTTGTATCATTTTCCATATCAACCCAATAAAACCCTACTCTGATGACTTTGTGAACCAATGATACGGTACCGGAGTGGTTCCCACAAGTTCCTTTATGAATTTCCCATAGGACGTAATCGATGTCTTATGGTCCCAAACATATCATTAATGTCCCATTAAACATCCTCCTAAATAGCGTTCTATCTCTAGCCAAAGTGAAATGTGCTGCCTTCGTGTATAGAGTCCTCAACTCCATCTGATTTGATGGGAGCTTCCCGTTCTTTAAATATTCAATGTACTTGTCTCTCCAATCCAAAATAAAACTTGTTGAGTTTATTTAAGTGTGGCCTTCTTCAATTACTCATCTTGAGAGTTGTACGACAGTCCTCGAGTTAAGATTGTCATCTTCGATCATTGACCGCAAGTTTGGAAGATCATCAACCTCACTATGTTGCTCTCGAGGTATGTATTGTAAGGTCCACTCCTTAAATCAATATGAAGTTACTTGTAGCTTGTCTAAGCGCCTCTGCATTCGATCTTCTCAAACCTCAAAGGTTCTGTTGACTTGGTTTACCATAAGTAGGGAATCATATTTCTCGAAGACCTATGCTTACAAGCTTTTATCCAGCTTGAGAGCTACAATTGTGACCTCCATACTCGGCCTTATTGATAGTTAACTTTGAAGTTTTGATAGATTGTCTAATTATGTTACTCGTGGATGGCTTCAAAACAATATGCATCCCGGACCCTTTCATGTTTGATGCACCCTCTCTGAAGAAGGTCAATACCCCCGATGATGTACCTGATTTTGGTAATAGTTCCATTTTAGCTTCGGGTACGAGGGATGTCGTGAAGTTAGCCATGAAGTCTACCAAGATTTGAGACTTGATAGTTGTTCAGGGTTGATATGTAATATCATAACCGCTGACTTGACAGCTGTTCGGGGTTGAGACTTGACAGCTGTTCAGGGATAGGTAGTTACAACACATATTGTGTGACGTTGGAAATACGATTATAATTTCCTAGAGACTTTTATAAGAAAACGCTAATTTCTCTAAGTGAGGATACCTAGTTTAGGCCTCTCCCAAGGTCCGACCAACATAAAAAAATAGGGAATTCCGTACCTTGTTCTTCTCAGACTAGGACTCAACTTACCGCTATTTCCCAAATCGCCAAGTATAAGTAGAGGTTCTCGTTCGCTTTTGGAGTATACAACAGTGGAGGGCTTGACCTGTATCATATTTGTTTTTATAAGGCTTGTTGGCATTCCGGGATCCATGCGAAATTGCTCTTCTTCTTAAGCAGTGAGAAGAATTGGTGAATCCTATTTAAGGACCTTGCGATGAATCGTCTTAGGGCGGTTATGTGTCCGGTTAGCCTCTGTACGACCTTCACATTATCTATGACTTTGATATCATTGATAACTTTGATTTTATCAGGGTTGATCTCGATCCCTTGATTGGACACCATGAAGCCGAGAAACTTGCCCGAGCCGACCTCGAATGCACACTTTTCTTGGTTGAGTTTCATGTTGTACCTTCTTAGTATATCGAAAGTATCCTACAAATGTTTCAAATGGTCATCTACTCGCGGATGCTTAACTAGCATGTCATCAATATAAACTTCCATAGATTTCTGTATTTGTTCTTTGAACGTACGATTTACTAGGTGTTGATAAGTTCCACCAGCATTTTTTAGTCCGAACGACATTACGTTATAACAATAGGTGCCATATTTAGTGATAAAGAAAGTTTTTTCTGATTCTCCGGGTTCATCTGTATTTGATTGTACTCGGAGTAGGCATCAAGAAAACTGAGAATCTCGTGGCCTTCCATGGCATCGATCATACGATTGATGTTCAGCAAAGGAAAATAATCCTTAGGGCAGGACTTCTTCTAGTCCTTATAGTCTACGCACATTCTAAGTTTATTTCCCTTCTTAGGGACCACCATAACATTTGCTAACCATTCGGGATACTTTACTTCCCGTATAGATCCTATTTTGAGAAGTTTAGTTACCTCATCCTTGATGAATGCATGCTTAACCTCGGACCGGGCCCTTCTTTTTTGTTTTGTTGGACGGAATATTGGGTCCAACCTTAACCGATATGTAGTGATCTCTGGTGGGATTCTTGTTATATCGAGATAGGAACAAGTAAAACAATCTATAGTATCTAAAAGAAATTGAATAAGTTTTTTCATGAGATCGAGAGTCACCCCGTGCCCAGGTATACCTTTCGATTGGCAGGTGCTCGGTCAATGTGATTTTTTCCAGCTCTTCGACCGTCGACTTTTTTGCGTCAGAATCATCGGGGATTATGAAGGTTTGAGGTATCAAAATCATTATCCTAGATAAATTCCTGCTCCTCCGATTGGGTCGAGGTTGGTGATTGTGGTTACTATTTAACTTCTTGCTTTCCCTTTGACTCTGATCCCTTTGTTGATGAAAGAGCCGACATCGGTATCTCTTCATCAATTGTAAACATTTCTTTGGTGATGGTTGTTCATCGTACGCCGTTTTGACTCCTTCTGATGTTGGGAACTTTAGGACTTGATGAAGGGTTTAGGGAACTGCCCTCTTGCTATGGATCCAGGGCCTTCCGAGCAGTGCATTGTACCTGATGTCACCCTCAATTATATGGAACTTTGTTTCTTGGATGGCCCCGGCCACATACAAGAGAAATGATTTTCCCTTTGGTGGTTTCACTTGCCATGTTAAAGCCGTTAAATACTCAAGCATCAGGCAAAATTTGATCTTGTAGGCCGAGTTTCTCAACGAGCCTTGATTGAATAATGTTTGCCGATCTACCTGGATCAATCAACACTCATTTAACTTGAATTTTATTCATAAGGATAGATATTACCAGAGCGTCGTTGTGAGGTTATTTGATCCCTTCTTCATCCTCATCGTTGAAAGACAAGGTCTCTTCTGGTAAGTATTCCCGAGTCCATTTCTGTCTCGTGATCTTCACATTGGTGCATTTGAATATCGGCCCCTGGGGAATATGAACCCATCCAACGACCATGTGAATCACATGTTGTGGCTCTTCTTGCCCATCCTATCTGTTTGAATGTCTATTTTTGAAATGGTTCTTGGCCTGATCACCTAAAAATTCTTAAAGGTGTCCTTCGTCGAACAATCGAGCAACTTCCTCTCTTAGTTGTCTACAATCTTCTATTTTATGGACATGGGTGCCATGATACTTGCATATTTGGTTTGGGTTTCTCTAGGACGGATCGGTATGTAGAGGTCTAGGTCACCTAGCATCTTTGATACGCCCAATGGCCGATACTACAGTGGAGGAATATACGTTAAAGTTATATTCTCACAAGAGAGGAACTTCTTTAGACCTGTTACCTTTATTGAAACCATTCTTTCTCATGAGCCCTCGGGAGCTCTATCCCCGATTATTCCCTTTATCACTTCGAATAGGGTTATGTCTAGACCCATTATTTCTCTGATCTCTCCCGTATGGCTGATATCGATCTCTGTTCAATCATGGTTCCTGATCGACGTCCCTTTTCTGTTCATGGGCCTATTGGGATAAATCAAACTAATTGGCTCCCCTAGCTGATCGTCTTCGACCCTAATATTTGACTGATATAGATTATGTAAATCGGACCAAGTGATAGCTCGATATTTTATCGAATTCTACTTTAATTATTGAGAATCTATAGAACTCTGTTCTTTGAGACCTTGAGTGAAGGCTTGAACTGCCCAATTGTCGATAACTGATGGCAAATCCATCTATTCTATTTGAAATCGAGATACGAATTCCCTGTGCATCCCCCTGTCTTTTTGTCTTACCTTGAATAGGTCAAATTTTCTAGTTACAACCTAAATGTCTCCAGTGTTCGCCTTTACTAGGAATCTGCAAGTATAGAAAATAAATCAATGGAGTTAGGTGGAAAATTATGATACCATATCATAACATCCTTTGATAGAGTTTCTCCGAATTTCTTTAGCAACACGGATTCGATCTCATCATCTTTCAAGTTATTTCTTGTAATGGTGCATGTACAAGAGGTGACATGTTCGTTTGGATCTATCATTCCATTGTACTTCAGAATCTCAAGCATACAGAACTTCTTCGGGATTGGATTTAGAGCCGCACTTCGGGAGAAAGGTTTCTGGACAAACTTTTTGGAATCAAGTCCTTTCAAACCCGGTGGTGCCCCCAAGATTTGGTTGCCCCTAGAGTTATAAGTCTCGACCTTCTTATCATTTTCCTCAATCTTCTTTTCCCATGTCTCGATCCGCTTCGTCAATTCCTTCAACATTTTTATAATAGCAGTATTAGTCTCCGATTCTCCTTCATTCGATCTCTTTGTTGCTAATTCAGTTGTGTGACGACTTCTAGTGATGGATCGATTGGGTCCTGCTTGGTGCATGATTCTGATTTTGGAGTTGTGTTATTAAAGCTCGTTGAGTCTGTAGCATCTCGAATATCATTTGAAGGCTAACACGAGTGTGTTCACCGCTTTGTGTTTTCTGATCATTTGCTCAAGCGTCTCTACGGACACTAATTTCAAGGTCAATTCCCAGATTCCCATTAGTGGAAATATGGGAGCTGACATCGACTGGGTGGCAATCCGTCGAGGTTGACTGGAGGTACCCCGTTTCCCGGTGTGGCTATGTTTTCGTTCTCGCCATGAAGACCAAGTCGTTGTCTGTGTGAGCGGGTGCTACTTGAGAGTTTGACATGTTGATTCCTAAAGTCAAAGACACTTATGAGAACGATCGTAAATCAGTGTGCGTTGTGAAAACTAATACCAGGCAATCACTATTTCTTAGCCCCACGACGGGCGCCAAACTGTTTACCTTTAAAATCGGATATCAATTAAAATAATAGGTAATTTTAAAGATATGTAATTTCACCTAGCACCAATTGATAAATATGATGATTAATAGTAGAAATAAACAATAAAGCAAAGCAAACCAGTATTGAAATGTACTTCAGACCTCGAGCTAAGTCGCCCTCGAACTAAGTGAGTGAGAGTATAATTATGAAATAAGCTGATGAACAAGTGACTATTGGAGAAAAACAGAATTGTATTGGTTTGATATGCGTAAATGTAAGGTGATTACAAATGGTTGAAACCCTCTTTATATAGTAGATGAATCCTATTTACGGTGTAGCTCTAATTACATAAGGAAATTCCATGATTAGCTAAATAACCGTCCATGATTTGATTTGTTCTGAGATTTCCGCCGTAATTCTCGTCCAATCAGGGATATCTCACACTTTTTTATTATGTTATCCTCGCTCTTGCTCGATCTCAATCGCTACTGGTCTCGGTCTCGACATGTACCTCGAATTTCGAACTCGGTACCTTATCCTCGAACCTCGGCCTTGCATGCTATGGGGTTGATCTTCGATCCATCCCCCTGGTCTCGACTAATCAGCAAAATTAGGTCAGCCCGATTTTAACCGTATACAACGCTCAAATTCTTTCACATAAATATAGTTATTCTCTCTACATACTTGCTCTAGATTATATACATTTTATATTTTTGATCGTCAATGGCAGCCAAATTTTAGCCAATTCTGGGTTAAGGAAACATTATTCAACAAAAAGTTATTTTATACTATTAATAACAAATGTAAAACTCTTTTTCCTGATTTAAAAAGCGCAAAATTTTGTCTTTCATAATCCTATTGTTTGTTTAATTCATAATTAATTATTATTTATAAGCGAGATTTATATAAAGTCAAACAATTGAAAACTTACAACCATGACATAATACATCCTGCAGAACAGAACCTTATTATTATATATTATTATTATTATTATTATATTATTACTACAAAAGTCAAAACAGATAAAAAATGTAACAGTTAGCTTACTACAACTTGAAAATGTAAGTGCATGCATATTAATTATAAGGTTACCTTTGCTCATCTAAAATTCTCTATCGTTTTTAATCTGTCACTCTCACAGCCTTAACTCATAAAATATTCAACAACGCGTGAAGACCCTACACTTAAAAAAGTAGCTTTTGCCTTTCAATACTAGACTAGATGTGAGTTCTTGTTTTTTGAACATCTCCCCTCCCCGGCCCCGGCCCCACCCCCACCCCCACCCCCACCCCCAGGTGGATTGTTGGATAGTGTTGTTTATAAATGTGGTCTTTAGTAAATTTGCATAGGAAAATTAATTGTATTTATTATTGGGTGTGTGAACAAAGTCCTATATAAAAAGTAGTCATTAAAGAAAAAGTAGCTACTTATAAGGAGGATATTTTTAATGGTCAGTGGCGGAGCCACATGCACCAAAGGGGTGTCATCGATACCTTTTTTAAAAATATGTATATATAATATATAATGATATTCCTTGACTTTTTGATAAGTTTATTTCTTTATATTTTGACTCATCTTAATGAAAATTTTGGCTCCGCCACGGTTAATGGTGTGAGGCCTTTTAAAAAGATTATACATGTTTAGCGCAAGGCGAAAATAATCTCGCCACGTTAGACTATCTTTGGACCATTTTAGCATAATATCACAGCTAATGGTTTGGTTGGACTATTGAGGTGGCGAGTGTGTCGTAGGGACCTGGACTAGTGCCTTTGCCCGTCTACGGGGTTTACGATCTTTACTCGTAGCTTTAAAGATGCATACACAGTCGTATGTGACACACAGTTAATCTCCAAATAAATACAAAATGGTAATGAGTCATGTGGAACATAGTTCAATGGGAAGATTGGTGGGTATGTGCGAAGTCTCACATGGAAAGTAGAAAAGAAAAAAAAAATGCTTATAATGAAGAGTTGGATATTTTTAATGGTGTGAGGACTTTTGGGAAAGATCGTGCAGGCTTGGCCCAAATTGAACAATATTACACCATATTAAAACGTTAAAATAGCACGGTCTAACCAGTTTTTGGACAGGTCATTGAAAAATAGCCAGCGTTTGCAAAGTCATTGAAAAATAGCCACTATTTTGTTGCAACAGAGATCGATCCAGTATAATATACTGGAATTCAGTATACCTATGTGTGAACTTCCAACATATTATACTGGACCGATATACTTTGCTGGCTCCAGTATAATATACTGGAGATTGGAGCACTGGTACTCCAAGCTCCAATATATTATGCTGGATTAGTATATTATACTGGAACTCCAGTATATTAGACTAGAGTTTCGATATAACTTGAGTATATTATGCTGGAATATTTTTTCGGATTTTGAACATTATTTTTGTTCAAATTTATCTTTATATAAAAAATGATTAAATTTTGTTTCCTTTTGAAACTGTGGTTATTTATAAATGACCACTTATAAATCTGACTATTTTTAAATTTCTCCCTATTAAAACTATCTTTTGACCATTTTAGTCCAATATTAACGCAAAAATATACGGCAATTAACGTCACTATCCTATAATCTCGTATCCATAAAAATCAAATTCTATATCCATTCCTGCCCTGGGGTAGATTTTGTGTTATATTAGGTAAAATTTAATAACTTTGCTATTATAGTGGATAAAATTTAGTTACTTTAATGTGACAAAAGAAATCTTATCATTATAAGGTTTTACTGTGGTAGTAGTTAAAGTCCAATGATCATATACAAAGATCATTTACGAATTTACAATAATACTAGGATTATGCGTATGAAAACACAAATATTAATTCAACTAATTCATACTTTAATAATTTACAATATCACAACAAGTTTGTTAATTGTTCGTACCTATTAAGACTAATTAAAATATAAATTAGATGGCTATTAAGTCCAACTCTGTGCAATACTGATTATTTAATTAGTTGTTGAGTATTAGAGACACAATAAGGATGCAAACAATGAACATCAATTGTAGTAATATTGAAGTGTTACTAGTTGAGTCAAATGTTTCAACTCCTTTTCATTAAACTATCTAGTACCACTCTTTTAAATAAATAAAAAGTTGTTGGTTACAGCAATTTATTTGGAGTGATGGTGAAAGTTGAAAGGGACATGCCAATTTGCATAGAATTATTATATAGTATTTGTAATAACTAAAAGGAGTAAAGGAATTTGATAGAAACAAACAAGATCCTTCCTATTCCCTACTGGAAATAAGAATGGTAGAGAATTTAGTAGTAATATTTCATAAGATTCTTTCAAACAAAAGCCATCTCCTTTTATTAGAAGGAGACACTTGCTCACTTTTATGTCTTTAGTTAACAAAATAAGCAATATAATTGTCCTCATATGCAATTTTGATAGGGATGGCTTGAATACATCCAATATAATAAAAAAGAATTTGGACAAAATTTCACAGCCCATACCTCCATTAAGAGCAGCAAAGCTTCCTAGAAGATGACGCACATTTATATGTGTAATCATTGGTTTCTCTAAATTTGTCAATTTGACTACACCCTTTGGATTTTAGCCTTTTTGTGTGACCAATGTCTTTCTCTTGATCTAAAGTTTAGTGCATTCTCGTGGCATCCTTTTGACATGAAATTTCTATTTGGGGTCATAGATAAAGATAAAAAATAATATATTCAATAAAATTTTATATCTAAAATTTAGGAAGATCATATAGACGTAGACTTTATTTCTATCTTATATAGGTAGAAAAAATACTTATAGTAGATACTTAACTTTCATAAATAAAGATTAATAATAACAATTTACCTGATATATTCCCACAAGCGCAACTTATGTAAGGTACATATAGACTGTTTTCGATAGACCCTAAACTCTTATTGATAAAGATAAGCAACAACATATCCAGTATATTTTCACAAATAAGATTTGAAGAAAATAATATATATGTAGACCTTACTGCTATCTTGTGTAGATACAAAGGCGATTGTCGATAGACCATTAGCTCTACAGATAAAGATAGCATATATAAATAGTAATAAACTAATAATCATAAAACAATAGGAAGTACTCTCAAGTTTCATGGATACTATAACCTTTGTGAACTTAGTATGTCATAATTGTATAATCATTTTATAATAAGTTACATTAACTACAACAATAGTTAATGCTCTCAAAGAACAATAATAACATGCTAAATGCATAAGTTTGATTTACTTTTGGGGTCAAAATGGGAGAATCAGTTACTGTGCTGTTGAAATATTAATTAAGAAGTACTTGACCCTATTATTAAAACATGCATGAATACATCTATAACTATTGAAAGTCAGAAGTTGATAATATTCTATGTATATGCACGTAGGATTAGGAATATGCTTCCCCTTAAATATATTAGAAACAATGTGCTAAAGAAAACCAGGGATGTATCCTAGTTTTCTTAGAAACCATCTAGACATTAATTATTTGCAAGTTGATCAAAAGTTATGATACAATATTTTCCCTCTTTTATTTTTTCTTATGGTATGATCAAGAAAAATAATTTGAATTAAATGACAAAACATGAGAATGGTGGTCCTCTATGGTTCCTTCACCTTACCACTACTTAGTCAGCTCACACACTTATGGATTTGTCCTGAAGTTAACAATCAATAATCCACACCCTCATACACCCCACCCTCTCCCTCCATAAAAAAATTATTTTATATTGTTCGAATTAGTTTGCGCTCATATCAACTATTTTGAAGGTGAGCCTTAGAATTACAGTAAAATAGTCTTTGTGTGATGGGGGGTTCGAGTCGTGTAGCCACTTATAATTATATTAAGTTAAGTTGTCTATATTATACTCTTTAGAAGCAGATGTCTTTTTCCTAACTCTAAGTGAATTCAAAATACTTTGGACACCAAACTGTCCTATTATCTCAACTATTCTATTAGATATTTGTTATTTTCACCACTAACATAGGTACCAAGTATATGGATCAAAGATTGGACGAATAAGAAAAAAATCATCTACTATTTTTGCTTTTACTGAGATTTGGCATTTTAAGATAATTTAAATGAGACAGTGAAAGATGGGATGGGATTTGAAAATTCCATGCACTATGCGCAATAAAAGAAAAATAAAAGAAAGCAAAAACCAAATAAAACTTTATTTACTCCTAATTAACGGTCCCACATTGATATAATTATTTTTCTTTTTTGAGTACTATTTTGTTCTTTCAACAACTTGTGGAGTGGAAACCACTTACTTTAATATGATGTTATCAAATCCAATGAAGCAGTGATTAATTTATTTTTTTATAATATTCTTTCATGATTAAGTTTATTAGGAACTTGTCCTTAAGTGACTCGCAAGAGTTCACTTCTCTAGCTTTTGACTCTATTAGCATAATATAAACATATACTTATAAATATATAGATAGATACATCATACATCCTTTGGTGAGGGGGAAGTGGGGAGGGGGTTGTAGGGTAGGTAGTATATACAGGGGTTAGGTTTATATATTTATGCTATAACTTTCATTACAAGTCATTCTTATACTTTACATATAAGGTGTGGCTGTTTGATTTGCAATGTCCCGTGACACTCTACAACACCTAAATTAATTTAATTATGTTAATAATACATAGTTAGTTAATTAAATGCGTATTTGATATGACAAGTAAGTGTTTGAATAGCAAGCAGAAGATATTATTTCAAGAGTATTTATACTTTCTCCGTCCAAGCTTACTTGTCAATTATACTAAAAATATATATTTATTCTAATTTTTCCAATTTGAAAATAATAATGAATAATTTATCATTTTATACTTATTTTATCCTTCTCATTAAGTACTACTTATTTCCCTTACATAGTATAATTATAATTAATAGAGGTAATATAATAAAATTAGCATGTTATTTATTATTTCTTAAGTGTCGTGCCTAGTAATAGTAAACAAGTAAACATGAATAGAAGGAGTATATAATATAGGCATACGCTGTGGGGGTAATAGTAAACAAGTAAACATGAATAGAAGGAGTATATAATATAGGCATACTCTGTGGGGGACGGGGTGGTTGCGAGCGGGGAGGACGGGGTTGTGGGGGAGGGTGAGTTAGGGCTTGAGGGAGAGGGGGAGGTTCGGAGATTTGAGGGTTGTGGGGGAGGGGGTTCATGAGGTAGGGGCTAGGGTTGAGGGGCGAGAGATGGTTGGGTTGGGGGTTGGTCGGGGGTGCCAATGTGGGGGTTGACAAGATGGTTGGGGTGACGGTAGTTCGGAGCCGGGGGTGGATTGGGGGATCGGGAGGGTCGAAAAAGAGTCTCAAATAATATTTTCTCTTGGTAGGAAAATTAGTTTTGTAAAATTGAGAGAAACTGAACTCATAAGAAAAATATTTTCTGTAAAAATTAAAAAATAATTAAGAGAAAATATTTTAGTTCGTAACGAACACACCCAAAGATGCTGCGGCTTTTACTTATATCTTTTTCTAATTTTCAGAGCCATACCTCAGCTGTCATGTTTGAGGTTGTTGGTATAAAAAAAATGATTAGTACACGTTTAGTTAATTTAATTATCTAATTAGGCTGCTGAATTAGTGCACCCGTGGACACGTGCTCTTGTTTCGAGTACTCATGCATGTACGTAATACGTACATGCGTATACTATTATGCAATTAATGCCAACTAATTAAGTAAGAATTAAATAATAATATCATAGTAATACAGTGGGTGTTGAAGGAATCACATTAACTAGATTGTACTCTAGATAATAATTAGTCAAAACCAACAAAAAAGACAGTTGGCTGTGCTCTTGGTTTGACAAAATTTAAAAAATAAATAGAAAGACTAAGGCATATAATTTGTCAGGATTAATGTTTATTCATATTTTAAACTATTTTCTTTTTCTATTCCTTTTAATTTTTTGTTTAATCATGAATTTGAAACAATCTCAAATTAATGACCCTATAAATTTTGTCCCCAATGAGGTGCAATTTGTTTATTATAGGCAACTGCTTACTTATATTGGTCGAGAGCATTTAATTAATACCTACTGTTACAATCAGGGGTGGATCTAGAGCAAAGATTATGGGTTCCTGTGAACCCAGTAACTTTTGTATAAACCTGAAAACATAGAAGAATGAAGATGAAAATTGAAGAAGGAGAATAGGTTGAGAGAGCTTCTAGAGAGCTCCAAAGAAAAACTTTTAATCCCCAAAATATCCGACTGGTCCGTACAGAAGGTTCGAGTGACTATATGACCAACTTGGGTCAATGACTAATCTCGAGCCAAATATAAAACAAAGGAAAAATGGGCCCAGACTTGATACTGGCCCGACATACACGATATACATAATATACAGACAGTATACGATAAATATACACTACAAAATCAATGTATATGTCTAGGTTTGGAAGCTAGATAATATTTTAGCTCAATCCCCCCCCCCCCCCCTCAAGTTGGAGGGAGAGACCACCTTAAACTTTTGCAAGCAAAGGATGAAAGACAGTGCCAAGTAAGGGCTTGGTGAGAAGGTCAGCCAGTTAATGAGAAGTAGAGACATGAGAGAGAGAAATCATCCCAACATTCAACTGATTTCGAACAAAATGGCAGTAGACCTCAATGTGCCTGGTCCGCTCATGAAAGACTGGATTCTTGGAAATATGTATAGCAGCCTGGTTGTCACAAAAAAATAAAAGGGAAGAGAGACAGAAACACCAATGTCAGTGAGCAGTCGAGAAACCCAAGATAATTCAGCAACCACCTTACTAAGTGCCCTATATTTGCTGCAGCAGAGGACAAAGAAACCACTGGCTGCTTTTTGGACTTCCAACTAATCAAGCAACCACCCAAAAGTACACAAAAACCAGTAACAGACCTGCGAGTATCAGGACATGCAGCCCAATCACTGTCAGAATATGCATGTATGGAGAAATTAGAAGAGGCAGAATAGAAAAGACCCAAATGCATAGTGCCCTTAAGATATCTGAGGACATGTAGGGCAGCAGTCATATGTGGAACTCTGGGACACTTCAAAAACTGACTCAGATGCTGAACAGCAAAGCAGATGTCTGGCCTGGTGTGGGTCAAAAATAAGAGCTTACCAATGAGGCTCCTATATTGATCAGGGGAGGAGAAGGGGTCACCAGAATCAGCATGGAGTTTGACATTAAGATCCAAAGGACAAACAACAGGAGAGACATTCATACAGTCAAATTGATGCAGCAGGTCAGAGACATATTTGTTCTTATTAAGATGCATTCCACCAGGAACAACAGACATCTCAATGCCCAGGAAATAATGCAAAGACCCAAGGTCTTTAATCCTGAACTGGTCCTCCAGAAAACGTTTCAGGGCAGAAAGCTCTTCATTGTCATTCCCAGTAAGAATAATATCATCCACATAGACTGCCACAACCACAAGACAACCAGGTTTACCCTTGATAAATAGAGAATAATCATTCAAAGAATGACTGTATCCTATGGAGTGGAGGGCAGAAGACAGTTTAGCATACCACTGTCTAGTGGCATGTCTCAGTCCATAAAGAGACTTCTTCAACTTGCATACAAGAGGAGAGGATGCAGAGGAAATAGAAGCAGTAGAAGGGACAGAAACTTGTAAACTTGGAGGAAGTTTCATATAAACCTCCTCATCCAGATCACCATGCAAGAAAGCATTATTAACATCAAGCTGAAAAAGATCCCAATGATTCTTAACAGCCACAGCAATAAGACATTTAACAGTGGACATCTTAACCACAAGAGAAAATGTGTCAGTGAAATCAACCCCTTCAACTTGAGTATCCCCTCTAATAACAAGTCTAGCCTTATATCTTTCAACACTACCATCTGCCTTGTATTTGATCTTATAAACCCACTTGCATCATATGGGTTTCTTACCAGGAGGAAGGGGAACAACATCTGAGGTATGATTAACATCCAATGCATCAAACTCCTTTCTCATGGCATCCTGCCATATTGGAACTGATCCAGCTTGAGAATAATAAAGAGGTTCAGATTCCAAAGGAGAAGAAGAAGAGCCAGAAAAGGCAGGAAGGTGGCACACATAATCCTTATGATAAGAGGGAAGGGTGTGCTTCCTCCCAGATTTTCTAGGAGGATTAGGTGCTGTGAAAGGAGGTAAAGCAGGTGGAGGAATATCAGGATTAAAAGAAGGGCTGGAAGCAGGAAGGGTGGGAGGAGGGGCAGTGATGTAGCTTCAGAGGAAGTAACAGGACTGGAAAAGGAAGGAGGAGTAGCAGAAGGGAAAGATGGAAAGTTAGAAATAGGAACAGACAGGTCAGTGTCAGAAAAGGACTGCTCAGGACAAGAAACAAAAGGAAAGGAAGATGAAGAAATGGAAGGGGTAGAGGCAGTCTTAAAAGGAAATGAAGTCTCATGAAATACAACATCCCTGGACACAAAACATTTTTTTGAACTGAGATCATAAAACTTGTAACCCTTTTTGGGAAAAGGATATCCTAGAAAAACACAGGAAATTGCTCTAGGTTTCAGCTTATCCCTCTATGGGATTGGAACAAAAGCATAGGCAAGGCAACCAAAGACCCTTAAATGAGAGTAAGTAGGGGCCTGGCCATGTAAAATTTCATAAGGGGATTTGCCTTGAAGGATCCTGGAGGGTATTCTGTTAATAAGGTATGTAGAAAGTCAACAGACAATCTCCCCAGAAAGAAATGGGTAAACCAGATTGGAAGAGTAAGGCTCTACAGGTCTCAAGAAGAGTCCTATGTTTCCTTTCAACAACACCATTCTGTTGAGGAGTGTGGGGACAAGTTGTTTGATGAATAATGCCTTGTTGGCTAAAGAAGGATGCACCAGCAATGCTAGACCCCAATTCCAAGCATTATCACTTCTAATAGTTTGAACAACAACATTAAACTGGATTTTAATCATACACAGAAAAGACTTAAGCATGCAAAAAACATTGCTTTTAGACCCTAATAAATGTGTCCAGGTTGCTCTAGAAAATTCATCAACTATTGTTAGAAAGTATCTAGAGCCAGAAGAAGTGGGAGTGCGATAAGGACCCCAAGTATCTACATGAATATATTGGAAAGGTCTAGATGTACTTGTTGTGCTATCAGGAAAGGGAAGTCTAGTTTGTCTAGCCATAGGGAAAATAGAACAGGGGAAGGGCTATTTAGAAGCAAATGGAAAAGATAAGGCAGAAATGTGTTTCATGTTTGCAAATGAAATATGAGCCAGTCTCAAATGCCAAATGTAATTCATGTCAGTGGTAACAACATTATTACAGATGAAACTATATACAGTTGAAGGTAAAGCAACAACTTTATGGCTAGAACAGTCATGATTACAAGAATCAGAAGAAGAAGAACATACAGAAGCAGAAGAACAACAATTAGAAGAAGAAGAGGAAGTTGGCACCCAAGCAAAATTGTACAGACCAGCCACCTCTTTACCAAGATCCAGATGCATCTTTAGAGAAGGGGCCTGTAACATGAGGAGGAAACAGGAAGTTGCAGTAAACAAGACTATGCAATGCAACTGTTTACTAGTTTGTGGACAGAAATCAAGTTGCGTTTGAAAGAAGGGACAAATAAGACATCATGAAGAATGATGAATGGATTTAATGCAAAAGATCTTGTGCATGTCACTTTCACTTTATATCCATTAGGAAGAGTTACAAGATATGGCACAGTTAAAGGTGTGAGATTGAAAAGTAAATTTTTATTAAAGGTCATATGGTTAGATGCCCCTGAGTCTATTATCCAGGTGGCAGAATTAATGTGAGTAAGCATGAAAAATTTGGAATCAGAAACAGGGCTCTCAGTTAGCATAGTACCAGCAAAATTGGCAGCATACATGGGAGGAGGAGTCTGGGCAGTGGAGTCCCCTAACTGAGTTTGTTGTAGCAAGGTCATCAATTGGTCATATTGTTGTCTGCTCAACCCTGGTATCACAGAACTCTGGCCATTCATGTTTGAAACAGGGTGATGGCTTTCAGGAGGATTTCCATGAGGAACAGACGTATTTCCTTCAGAAGAAGGGAAATCCACACCAGTAGTGAGATGAGCAGCGACAGGTCTCCTTCCCTTGTTAAATGTTACACTTTGTGGATACCCATGAATCTTGTAACACTTATCAATTAAGTGCCCAGATTTTTTGCAGGATCTACAGAATACAGAACCTCTGGCTGGGTCAAAATTAACTCTTTGTCTGAAAGGAGAAGGATTGGGCACTGTGACCTTATTGATTCCAACTGAATGTTTGTTTGTGTGGACATTGAAAGACATAGAGTCTGGATTAAACTGAGAAATGGAATGGACTTGTCTCTGTTTCTCATCATCGAGGACCATATTATTGACACAAGGGCAGGAGGAGGCTGCATCATCAGTAAGTTACTCCTTACCCCCATGTATGCTTCATTAAGGCCCATGAGTTACTGGAACACCTTATTCTCATCATCTTCCTGTATGATGCCATTTCTGGCAGGACAAATGCATCTTTGCCCATGATTTGTACATATTGTTTCTAATTCATCCCACAGTCCTTTAAGTTTGTTAAAATATGAGGCTACATCTAGAGATCCTTGAGAAGTATGAGAGAGTTCTCTTTTTAGTTCAAAAATTTTGGTTCTGTTAGTAGTACCATATCTAGCTGCGAGCTGTGCCCATATACTCTGTGCAGTATCAAAATACTGCACACTCTCGGCTATCTGAGGAGATAAGGAAGCAGTTAACCAGGAGATTACCATATTGTTACATCTGTCCCATAACTTTTGTTCAGCCATATTAGTGTCTGGCCGGGGACATGTACCATCAACAAAGCCAATTTTATTCTTAGCAGACAGGGCGATAATCATTTTCCTCCTCCAACCCCCATAACCACTACCCGAGAAGGGAGTGGAGACAAGAGAAACTCCAGGAATATCAGAGGAGTAAACAAAAAGAGGGCTGGTAAGGTCAACAGCGGATGTATTAACACTCATGTTAGAAGTCATGAACAGGAATGAGTTTGAAATAAAAAAAAACTCGGTAAACAATTTAGAAAACTAGAGTTGAATCAAAACCACGTGCAAAGCATATAGCACCTAGAACAAGAATAGATTTACCCGCCTTCTTCACGACCGGAGAAGAACGACCTTCAATTCACAGAGAAAACCCTAACTCCAAACAGCAGAAACCCTAGAACCTGGAAACTAACCGGAATCAGGTCGAGGACGTCGGAAAGTTACCCAAAAAGTCCACCAAGTGAAGATCGAACCATCATATAGCTGTAAAAGTTCAGATTGACCGCTCGATACACATAGGGTTTCTCAACAACAAAATCTCTCACCAATGTCAAAAAAAATCTTTAATACAACTCTGACGGAGTTGATAACAAATGACGGAGGATCGTTGAAAGATTTTTCGCTCTGATACCATGAATACATAGAAGAATGAAGATGAAAATTGAAGAAGGAGAGTCGGTTGAGAGAGCTTCTAGAGAGCTCCAAAGAAAAACTTTTAATCCCCAAAATATCCGACTGGTCTGTACAGAAGGTTCGAGTGACTAACCTAGCCCAGAAGTTAAGACCTACCAACCAATGGAACCAGAAAGACTCTGGCGTGACAGACCAGCACTCTAACCGACTGAGCTATTTCGCCGCCCACGGGATGCGCTGTACGGTAGTAGTTTATGTTAGCTGCTTATCCGGTGCCTTCTTTACGACTTTCGACCATGACCAACTTGGGTCAATGACTAATCTCGGTCCAAATATAAAACAAAGGAAAAATGGGCCCAGACTTGATACTGGCCCAACATACACGATATACACAATATACAATAAATATACACTATAAAATCAATGTATGTGTCTGGGTTTGGAAGTTAGATAATCTTTTAGCTCAACAAAACCATATATTCGTAATAAAAATTCATTAAAAGTATATAAATATTTAGCTTGAAACCCTGTTCGTTGGTCCAATTATCATGGTGATTAACTTGAGATTATTATAAGAACCCACAAGCTTAAAATTTCGGATCCGCCTCTGTTGCTAATTCAATTTTTTCTTTAAAAAAAGGGTATCCACTTTCAGCATTAAAAATTAAAATAGTTGAAATTATTTTACAAGTTTGATTTTGGCCCAAATAATATTCATGTGATAATAATAAAAATTTGTGGTTTTCCATGGTATAAGATCATCAATTAGCTATCTTATATAGTGCTTTTTTTTTTGAATTCCCGTATAGTATTTTACCAATATTGTTAGAAATATTAAAAATAAACTGAATGAAAATGCAAATTAGAAGTTCAACACTTCAACCTCTTTGACCCCAAAAAACAAAAACCACTTGTACGAGTCTAGAGAGACTTATATACACAGTAAACCTAGAGATAGACTAAACCTAAAAAAATGTATTACAGTAAACAAATAAATGATGATGATTATAATATAATAATAACAATTAACAAGTTGTCAATAAACTACAAACAAATTAGAAAATATATATTGGAGATGAGTCAAAGCCAACAAATGCCACTTGGTGTACGCTAACAGTTTACTGAAGTCACAACTAACCATGCTTATTAATTTAATTAATTACTTTTAGTTTCTTATTACGCCATGTGGAAGCTAATAATTCCGAATTTTAGATGACGATAAATCAGACATAAATAAAAATAAACTAAAATATGCATAAAAATATGATTTGACCAATTGGCTTATATATAAAAAGAAAACATAAGTCCTATTGAGAGAAATTTTCTCCTTAAACGAAACTTTCTAAACGATTATATCGCAGATATTATTGTATGTTCTAGTTGTGTGAAAAATGTCTTCAATTTATAGATATCCAAAAAATTTCTCCCAAAAGAAAGAATAAACAAATAGGGAAGAAAATTAAAATTTTCTTCAGGAAAAGTAAAAGCAATTATGATAATACTACTTTTCTTTAAGAGAAAAGTAAAACTCAAATATGGTAAGAAAATCAGGACAAAAATTCTAACAAATATTAATTTTATTCATGTTATGAAATAGAAGATTCTTACACTTCTATTTAAGGTGAATGTCTTTAATGTATTTAATTAGAGAGATTTTAGAGTCCTATTATTGGTAGCAAGATCTTCCTCCTCCCTATAAATAGAGGTGCTCTCTACCATTGTAATTCACTCCTAACTCTCAATAAGAAGAACTCTCTCTACTCTTCTCTCTATTGCTATTGTTCTTGTTCTATTGTTCTTGTCTTTTGCTTTAGTTTATAACACGTTATCAGCACGAGACTCTACCGTCTCAAGTATCATTCTCGAAAATCCAAGGTATTTTTCCTCTTCCTAATTTAATTTTCGAGTATGTCTGACATTATGAAAAGAAAGTTCGTTGCCCTTGAAATTTCGGGCAAGAACTATATGACATGGGTGTTGGATGCTGAAATCCACCTAGATGCTATGGGTCTCGGAGACACCCTCAAAGATAAAGAAAAAGCATCCACCCAAGATTGTGCGAAGGCCTTGATTTTCTTGCGCCACCACCTTGACGAAGGTTTGAAGATTGAATATCTCACCGTCAAGGATCCACTCGTTTTGTGGAACAGCTTAAAGGAGAGATATGACAACCTGAAGTTGGTCACTCTGCCACAAGCACGATATGATTGGGCCCATCTGAGGCTACAGGACTTTAAGTCCGTTTCTGAATATAATTCTGCTATGTTCAGAATTACTTCTAAACTGAAGCTATGTGGAGATAACATCTCCGATTACGATATGCTTGAGAAAACGTTTACAACGTTTCATGCCTCCAATATGGTACTGCAGCAACAGTACCGAGAGAAAGGCTTTACGAAGTACTCTGAATTGATTTCTCTCTTACTAGTGGCTGAGCGTAATAATGATCTGCTCATGAGAAATCACGAAAATAGACCAACTGGGTCTACACCACTGCCTGAAGCAGATATGGTGCACTCGCATTATGCCAAACATAAAAGGGACCATGATCACGGTCATAAACGGGGTCAAAGCCAAGGACGTGGACAAGGAAGAAATTCCAAAGAAGTCCGTCACCCCCCAAAGAGAGATAATCACCGAAAGCAGAAACGGGGTCCAGAAGATCCTAAGGCAAATAGTTCGGAAACTATATGTTATCGTTGCGGTGGAAATGGGCACTGGTC
Organism: Nicotiana benthamiana; assembly: GCA_034376525.1. NCBI lineage: Eukaryota > Viridiplantae > Streptophyta > Magnoliopsida > Solanales > Solanaceae > Nicotiana > Nicotiana benthamiana. The sequence goes on from CM067330.1 coordinate 79,450,586, forward strand.
TAGGACTTGCCGTATACCAAGACACTTGGTTGACCTTTATCAAGCATCTCGAAAGAGAAAACGCCCTGAAACAAATTTTGTCTCTGACGACAACTTTGACTTCACCCACCTGGATGTGGCAGACTTCTTTGAGCAACCCGAGGGAAAGATAGACCACCTAATCGGTGACGGAACCGTGATGAAAGAAGATGGAGCTGTTTGATTCTACTTGTATTAGTCATTGAATAGATTAATAGTCATTAGCATTAGCTCGTATTAGTTAGTTCATAAAGCAATGTTAGCAGTAGTTCTTTAGAATATCTTCAATATGTTCAAATATCAATAAAACTTTTATTTTCCAGTGGGGGTAATCGACTAGCCTGAAAAACTAGTCGATTATCAACTATTTTCGCATTAAAGTTGAAAAACAATTGATCAACAATCGATTGTCTTTGGCTAACAATCGATTGTCTTGAAACAGTGTGTTCTGGAATTTTTCAAAAATAGCCAACAATCGATTGTCTTTGTCTAACAATCGATTGTCTTGAAACAGTGTGTTCTGGAATTTTTCAAAAAAAAAAGCCAACAATCGATTGTCTTTGTCTAACAATCGATTGTCTTGAAACAGTGTGTTCTGGAATTTTTCAAAAATAGCCAACAATCGATTGTCTTTGTCTAACAATCGATTGTCTTGAAACAGTAAGGTCTGGAATTTTTCAAAAATAACAAATAATCGATTGTGTGTGTTTAACAATCGATTGTCTATGTTCCAACAATCGATTGTGTGTTTAATAATCGATTGTCTTATGAAAAACGCTGAAATTTTCAAACTGCATAGTAATTGATTATGGACAACATATCTGATTTTGTTAGTCAACTGTTAGTAGCAGATTTTGAAAATATTATGTGACACAAAAGGATTGAACTTGTTTATTCTTATGTTCGTGTATCTCCTTTTTTGTATGTCAAACTATGGGAAAGCAAAATGGATATCTCACAAAGCGAACTTGGATCAACATCCAACTGTAAAAGTATTTGCCTAGTTGATTCATGTACTACACATACAATACTCAAAGAAAGGAAGTATTTCTCTCAACTGAATATGTGTAAGGCAAACATTACTACAATTTCTGGAAGTAGTAAATTGATTGAAGGCTCCGGAAGAGCTATTGTAACTCTGCCCAAGGGCACGATGTTAATCATAGAGAATGCAATGTTCTCCTCCAAGTCTATGAGAAACTTGTTGAGCTTTAAAGATGTACGCCGGAATGGCTACAATATTGAGACAATGGATGAAGATAATCTTGAATATCTCGTCCTCACTTCAAAGAATGTCTCCGGCCAAAAGAGGGTTATTGAGAAATTCCCGTCTTTATCTTGTGGCCTGTATTGGACAAGAATTAGTGCAATTGAGGCACATTCAACAGTAAATCTAAAGAATACTAAGTCCAATACATTTGTACTTTGGCATGATCGACTGGGTCACCCAGGATCAACCATGATGAGACGGATTATAGAAAGCTCATATGGGCATCCGTTAAAGAATTTCAAAATTCTTTCAAGTATGAATATCCTTGCACTTCGTGTTATCAAGGCAAGCTGATTATCAGACCATCCCCAACAAAGGTTGGGACTGAGTCACCCCAGTTTCTGGAACGTATACAAGGGGACATTTGTGGACCTATTCACCCACCTAGTGGGTAGTTTAGGTATTTCATGGTCTTGATAGACGCATCCTGTAGATGGTCTAATGTGTGCTTGTTGCCATCACGCAACCTTGCGTTTGCAAAGTTAATGGATAATAGATGAGAATAATCTTGAACTCTTCATGAAAACGAGGCTGCCCATTTCGGTTTGGGTTCACGCCATTTTGCATGCAACAATACTAGTTCGTCGGCTGCCCACTTCGGTTTGGGGTCACGCCATGTTGCATGCAGCAATGCTAGTTCATCTCTGACTGACGAATTGACACAAATATTCCCCATTGCAATTGGTTTTGGGTCATGAACCCAATATATCCCATTTAAGAAGCTTTGGATGCGCAGTATATGTGCCTGTAGCACCGCCATCCCGCACCAAAATGGGTTTGCAAAGGAGGTTAGGAATATATGTTGAGTTTGACGCGTCCTCCATTATTCACTACCTCGAAACATTGACAGGAGATTTGTTCACTGCACTATTTGCAGACTGTCAATTTGATGAGACACTTTTCCCAAAATTAGGGGGAGAAGTTGGTGAAACCAAACGGGAAATTTTGTGAAAAAAATGTATCATTATCTCATCTTGATCCACATACCTCTATTTGAAAGAAAGAGGTACAAAAGACTATCCATTTGCAAAGAATAGCAAATCAAATGCCTGACGCATTTACGGACTTGAAGAGGATAACGAAATCCCACATTCACGCGAAAAATGTTCCGATCCGTATTGAAGTCCCTATTGGACAAATATCTAGTGTCATATCCAATGAGTCAAATGCACGCCAGAAGCGTGGCAGACCATTAGGTTCCAAAGATCGAAATCCTAGAAAGAGGAAAAAGAACGATCTAAATGACACTATGAAAGAATCACATGAGGACGCTCATGATTTGATTAATGCCGAGATTCACGAAGAATCTATTGAGCCTGAGACTCTTGAAAATACGGAATGCAAGAATGTGAGGATCTCGAACCTCAGACTGTGGTAGTACAAAATTAATTGAGAGCTCTCGAAGAGCCAATTATTACTATGTTGGAGAAACACAATTGAGTATTGTGCTGTAGTAAGTCTCAAAGAAACTTATTCAGTTTCCAAAGTACACGCGAAAGCGATTGATTATATTGAGACTATAAATAAAGGAAGGCTTTGATTCTCCTATTACTACAACTTGTAGCGGGGTAATTTGTATATGAAAAGCTACCCGCTTTGTTCTCCAGTTTGTACTACACAAACGAAAGAATGCCACAATAAAGTGGATATCTATTGGTATAAAACCCATGTCATAATAAACCCGAAGTTTATTGATAAGTGCACATGTCATGGTGTAAATTTGAAATTTACCAATATTGATAATTTATTCAGTTGATATTCGTGTTAGCCATCTCATTTGAAGTATGATGTGCAAATTCACATAGGTGAATATCAAAGAACTAGAAGTTCTTGTTCTCAGTAATGAACTGACCAACTAAAGAGTTCGGGTTGAAGCCCCTAAATTCTGGAAATATCAAAGGTGAATATGGGCCCATTCACCTGCCATATATACCACATATGATGCATCTATGGAATGGTTACATGCGCAATTGTTATTGACCCGCAGCCTGGCCGGTGCTTGCGAGGTAAATCGCTCAGTAATCTAACTTCGAGCATAGTTTCCAGATTCTCTACTCAAGACAGTTCATCTTGATAAGTTGGTTTATATTAAAGTTGGTTTAGCAAGATAATTATTGAGTGCTGCCACTTAATAGCTAAACTGTTTCTTATGAGAACTAAGTTATATATATATCAGTTTGATATAAGTTGTATACGAGAGTATATTCTCCCTTCACAAGTGGTTCAAGGTCAGGAACCAAATAATTTCATCTTATTATTAAGGTGCTATGTATATTGACATAATGCACAAAGATGATTTTCCAAAGTTGAGGAAACATGTTAGCTTTACTAACATGAGGGGGAGACATGATAAACACTTGAGAAAGTGTTACATGGGATGAATTTTCATTTGTATATGTATATCCCCGAATATCATGATATGAACCTGTAGTTCATAAAAGGGAAATGCAATTGCAACAAATTGCAAAGCACGCTATACGCATTTGCTGACTCAAAGAAAGTAACTAAATGGAAGAGATGCAATTCAAGAAGAATTGATTCCATATGAAAGACATGTAGCTTTGAACCTATAGTTCATATGCTTGAAAGTATAAAGGCAAAGGTATGTATAGTCAATTTTCGATATCTTATTTGTTTAGCATGACATGAAAACTTTGATATGCAACTAAAGTCTATTATGCGACTTATATGACTTAACTTGAAAGATTTAAGTTGCTTGAAGCATATGCAATTCTTGGTCCTGAAGTACCACATCCTAAGTACAATTTGTGTACATATGTATCTTGCTATAACTATAAGCATGATGGCATTGAGAATGCATCTATGGAGATATTGAAGAGTTATTCCACGACATTATATGAAAATGTTCATATGTATCAAGAATGATGATTTCAAGATGATGCACAAGATTGGAATGCAAATGCTCAAGGATATAAATCGATGTACTCATTAGGGGGAGTCAATGCGCGTTGCACTCTTTTTCTCTTACAAGGTTTTGTCCCACTGGGTTTTCCTTGCAAGGTTTTTAACGAGGCAACCAATAGGCGCATATTCAAACATGTGTACTCTTTTTCCTTACTTTAATTTTTCCCATTGGGTTTTGGTTTTAAGGTTTTATGAGGCACATCATTGAATAGACATTCAAGGGGGAGTGTTATGAAATAGAAGATTCTTACACTTCTATTTAAGGTGAATGTCTTTAATGTATTTAATTAGAGAGATTTTAGAGTCCTATTATTGGTAGCAAGATCTTCCTCCTCCCTATAAATAGAGGTGCTCTCTACCATTGTAATTCACTCCTAACTCTCAATAAGAAGAACTCTCTCTACTCTTCTCTCTATTGCTATTGTTCTTGTTCTATTGTTCTTGTCTTTTGCTTTAGTTTATAACATGTTTAGCGTTTTTTTTTGTTTTCCTATTCGATTTGTTCAATACTCGCTTTAGGATTCTGACAATGTTTCATACCTGATTTCTTTTATTCCAAACTTCAACCAAACTCGAAGTCTTGTGGGAGGATCTTTACTATAGCTCGTGATGGTAAATTTAGCTGAAAAATGTAATGTTTAGTGTTCAACTTGACTCAATTAAAATCAAATCAGAGACGTTAGGTGGCTATAGTGGACTTGAGAAGTTAAGAGTTTTTTTTTTGTTGAAAGATTCGATTTATTAAATTATTAGAAAATTCTTGACCCATGAGGTCATTAATTTTGATCGCGTAAGAATTAAATTTAAGTTACTTATTTGGTGACCAACGATGAGGTTCATGGGATCAGGTGCTGCTGCATGAGTGGCCTTGGGAAATTTCAACTCTTATTTTTTTTTCTTAATTATATAATCAATTTATCTTCTTAAGTCTAAGCATTGACTTATAAGATGACATAACTTAAATAAATTTTCTGATAATAAGACTTTTTCTTACATTTGGGAACACTGCCACTTAGCCTTTTTAAACTGACTATGAATAATGACAAAATGCTTCTCAGAAAAGTGAAAAGACTGGTTAAAACTTAATTACTTTTAAAAACGAAATTTATCCTATTAGACAAATTGATTTGAAAAATAGCCTTATAAGAGTCCGTGGAAATGATGTCATAACCTAATAATAGTTCCAAAAGAGAGGTTGATGGCAGTACCTGTTTTCCTACAATTCCTATTGTTGTGATATTCATTAAAGCTAATAATATTTGGGGATTATCTGAAAGAGTAGAAAACCTGGAAAGTTGAAATAAGAAAATCAGGCTATTTACCCATTGCTAATTATCAGAATAGAAATAAAGAATTAATCTAAGTAGTCGCTCACCCAACACATTCCCGACCCATATATCTATGTATATTGATTAAAATACATAAATAATGAATACACATAGCTATTTATGTAAAGATCCCAGTAGAAATCAGAAGCTTTGGGCTTTACAAAACCCGGGCCTTCTCGGGTGGCCCAGCTTGAGTTAATCTTATTCTCGGCCTTCTTGGGTTTGGCCCAATAGGCAATAATATACAAATTCACTTTGCCTAATGCCAAAGTGAAGTTTCGAAAATTAAGTGTAAAAATAGTACGAGCTGGTCAGTTTTCGGATTGGTTATTCAAAAAATAGTCAGTATTTGTAAAGTCATTGAAAAATAGTTATTATTTTGCTGCAACATAGAAAGTTTCAGCATAATATACTGGAAATCGGTGCGCCTGTGTATGAACTTCCAGCATATTATGCTGGAACTCCAATATGCGGAAAAGTTCCAGCATAATATACTGAAGATTGGAGCACCCGTGTATGAACTTCCAGTATATTATGCTGGACCGATATATTATACTAGAACTCCAATATTATACTGGAAGTTCAAGTATATTATACTCGAGTATACTGGAACTCTAATATAGTATACTAGAGTTCCTGTATACTTATGTTGCAACTCCAGTATATTATACTAGAGTCTACTAGAACTTCGGGATAATATACTGATTTCCAGTATACTTATGTTGCAACTTCAGTATATTATATTAGAATTCCAGTATACTATGCTGGAGTATTTTTCGAATTTTGAACAGTGTTTTCGTTCAAATTTATCTTTACATGAAAAATGGCTAAATTTTGATTATTTTTGAAACTCTGGCTATTTTTGAATGACCACTTATAAATCTGGCTATTTTTGAATGTCACATCAAATATTTATACTATATTTATCATTCGTAGTTATACTTTCAGCAAATTTACTATTCGTAGCTATATTTGAATTTTATAACAAATTCATGAAATAAGAGCTTAATTATTTTGAACTGAAACAAGAGACTCTCGTAGCTTAGTTGGTTAGATCGTCCGCTTAATTAGCAGAGATTTTAAGTTTGAATCTTAACAAGAACATTTTATTTTTCTGTATTTATGTTTCGCCTTAATTGTATTGGTTGGTGAACAAATACATTTGATACATATTATATCCTTTATATACATCCTTACAGTTGATTAATATTATATTAATTGCACGAAAGATTACATTGATACACATATGTTGATACACATTTTATTCGTTATACGAACGAATACAATTGACACATAATATATTTATTGCGCGTATAAATATAAATAATACAAATTAATAAAGATTAAATAGTAATTACGAATGATAATTAAGAAAATTATACAATTACTAGGCTCTAAACTATAGAAGTTCATGCAAATTCAAAATCAGTTGCAGATTCTAATCTAGTCTCGAATTAACACCTAGATATTCACAATATACAGATACTTGATCGAGATTAACCTATGTAGAAGAATTTAAGTCATTAAGCATTTGACACTTGCATACCAAGCTAAAACGTTTATAATCACATTAATTGTATCAATTAAGATTTCTGCAACTTTTTTTATTTGCACGTGTATAAAAGATTGAAAGAATAATAGAGAGAGGTCGTGTTATAACTGTATAAGTACAACAACATACTAAGAGGTCGTTTGGCAGAACGTGGTAGAAAAAAATAATGCATGCATTAGCTTTGTGTATTAGTAATATTTTATTTGGTATACATTTTTAACCTATGTATAACTAATACAAGCATTAGTTATATATTCTATTTAGTATTATCCTATATATAGATTTATAGAAAACCATGGCATTATGTGATGACCCAAAAGGTCATCACTTGTCTTAAAATAAAATTTTGTGTGCTGAGGCCTTGAAAACCTCATTTAGTAGTATCTCAATTTACGTGCGCAGTCCGGGAGTGTAGTCGGAAAGCCTAAATATGAAAATCTATGAAAAATGATAAGTTTTGATTAAAAATGAGCTAATTTGACTTTGGTAAAAATTTTGGGAAAACGGATCTGGACCCATGATTCGACGGTCCCGAAGGGTCCGTAGGAAAATATGGGACTTGGCATATGCCCGGAATCGAATTCTGAGGTCCCAAGCCCAAGAAATGAATTTTAAAAAAAAATTATTTTCTGAAATTGTTTAAAGAAATTTGAAATAAATTTTGATTAGAACATGAAGGTATCGGGCCCGTATTTTTGGTTTTGGAGCCCGATACAGGTCTTATATATGATTTTAGATATGTTTGTAAAATTTGGTGAAAAAAGAATATTGTTTGACGTGATTCGGACTTAAATTGCTAAAGTTGATGTTTTATGAAGTTTGACAAAAATTCTTTGATTTTGAGGTTTAATTCGTTGTTATCGAGGTTATTTTGGCAATTTGATCGCACGATTAAGTTCGTATGATGTTGTTAAGTTAGTACGTGTGTTTGGTTGGGAGCCCCGAGGGCTCGGGGGTGTTTCAAATGTGTTTCGGGAAGTTTTGAACTTGAGAAAAAGTTGCAGATTTCTGCTGAGCCAAGGGATTTTACCCTTTGCATTCGCGTGGACCCACTCGCGAACGCGTAAGGCAAATATCCCAGGTGCCCAATTTCTTCTTCGCGAACGGGAAGTTGAGAGGGGAGACCCTTTGCGAACACGTCCCTGCATTTGCAAACGCGTAAGGTCCTGGGGAGGGGTCACTAACTTGTTCATTGCGAACGCGGACACTGGCCCCCGAACACGTAGGCTTGAGGAGCCAAAGATTCGCGAACGCAAGCCTTTTCACGTGAACGCGAAGGCCTAGCAGGATTGAGTCATTGCGAATGTGATGAGTCAGTCGCGAACGCGAAGAGTAAATTCGCCTAGTTAAATTTTAAAATCCAGAATAGTAGCCCTACGGGATTATTACAAAATTTCATAAACCTCTTCTTCTCCAAAGCTCTTAGGCGATTTTTGAAGCTTTTCTTCACCATCACCTCTTGGATAAGTAATCTTTAACTTATTTTCTTTCATTTTTATCAACATCCATTAGATTTCTAGGCCTAAAACATGTGATTAAAAGTAGAAAATTTAGAACTTGGGTAGAATTAGGGCTTTTTAATTAATTGTGATTTATACCTCATTTTGGGGTCGGATTTGAAAATAAATTATCGATTCGGGCTCGTCGGTGAATGGGTGATCAGATTTTGGTCCGAACCTCGTGTTTTGACCAAGCGAGCCCGGGGTCAATTTTTTTAAATTTTTGGGAAGAATGATTAGAAAGCTATAATTAAGTATTGGAATTAGATTGTTTAGCATTTATTGATGTTATTAAGTCAATTAAGTATATATTCGATTGTGTTGGAGCCAAAATTGAAAGAAAAAAGCAGTGTTTGAGGCTTGAGTTAGCCGTGGAAGTTCGAGGTAAGTGTTTGGTCTAACCTTAGCTTGAAGGATTAGGAGTTGAAACCTATTTGCTCTATAATAATTGTTGAGTACGACGTATAGAGGGCGAGGTCGAGGTAGGGGCAGAGCTCAACCCCGAGTAGCAACACTAGTGGCGGAGCCTCATGTTGACTTTGATGAGGAGGTTCCGACCCCAGCAATTTTGGTAGGCCCACCTCAGGTCCCAGAGGGGTTTCTTGCTACCCCAGTCCTTCAGGATTCATTGGTCCGACTAGTGGGCCTCCGACTAGTGGGCCTCATGGAGAGTGTCACCCGAGCAGGTTTGCTCCTGTAGCACCAACAGTCTCTCAGGATGGAGGAGGGGCCCAAACTCCTGCTACTCGCACTCCAGAGCAGGTAGCTCCTTAGATTTAGACTCCAACGATTCAGCTAGTTAGAGCAGTACAACCGGGTATGGTAGCTCAGACCGGTGATGGAACAGCTATGACTGCCGATGCTTTATTGAGGCTGGAAAGGTTCACCAAGCTCTTTCACTACTACTTTCAGCAGTACAGCTACTGTGGATCTCCAGGATTATCTAGATAGCTACCACGAGTTTCTTAGAAACATGGGTATTATTGAGACCAATGGGGCTGATTTTGCTATATTTTGCTTGTCTGGATCCTCCCGGACTTGGTGGAGAGATTATTGCTTGGCTTGACCAGCCAGATCGCCAGCTTTGACTCAAGAGCAGTTTGCACAACTATTTCTGGAGAAGTTTCTCCTTATTACTTAGAGAGAGGCCTATCTGAGGCAGTTTGAGCGCCTCCAGTAGGGTTCCATGATGGTTACCCAATATGAGACCAGGTTCATCGATTTGGCTCGCTATGCTCGTTATTGACAGTCTTATTCATCTGGTTCACCTTCATATGGCTTAGGAGGCTGGAGTGAGATCACTTTTCAGGAGGTGGCCAATGTGGCCAGGAGAGTGGAGATGGTTTTGCCACAAGGAGGCGGTCATGGGTCAGAGAAGAGGCCTCGTCATTTAGGCCAATTCAGTGGTACCTCGTCTGGAGGTAGAGATTTGTATGGTAATGGCCATGCTCCTAAGCCCTTTAAATTATCGCTCCAGGTTTCTCACGGTGCTTTAGGCAGCTATGGTCCCCATATACAGTATTCTGATTAGCATTTCTACGGTGCACCCCCTGCTCCTATTTGTGCAACGCTGCTTTAGAGTTTTCGGGGTGGTCATTCAGGTCATCAAGGCCAGCAGTCTCAGCAGCCGAGTGCTTTCCAGGTTTTGCCTTCAAGTACCGAGTAGCTCTCAACATCAGGGTTCTCGTGCGATGGTACAGGCACCAGGTGTTCCACGGCCCGCCCAACCAGCTAGAGGTGGGGGTAGAGGTGATAGAGTTGGAGGTAAAGGTACTAGAGGTGGAGCTGAGCTGCTAGAGATGGAGGCCATCTAGCAACAGGCCATCCGAGAGATGTGGTTCAGGGTAGTGGGGCCCAGCCCTGATGTTACGCACTTCCAGCCAGGCCCGAGGCTAGGCTTCAGATGCAATCATTACAGGTACTATTCTGGTTTGTGATAGAGATGCTTCAGTGTTATTTGATCCAAGGTCTACCTACTAGTATGTGTCATCTTATTTTGCAGTGTATCTGGTCATGCCTAGTGATTCATTGAGTATTCCTCTTTATGTGTCTACATTGGTGGGTGAATCTATTGTGGTAGATCGAGTCCATCATTCTTGTATTGTGGTGATTGGGGTCTCGAGACTCATGTGGATTTGTTTCTTCTAGGCATGGTCAATTTTGATGTTATATTGGGGATGGACTGGTTATCACCTTACCACGTTATCTTGGGCTGTCATGCCAAGACTGTGACCTTAGCTTACCGAATTTGCTTTATTTAGATTGGGGAGGGACTCATGGTCATTTTACTCGCAATTTTATCTTGTACATGAAGGCTCAATGTATGGTCGAGAAGGAGTGTTTGTCCTATTTGGGAAATGTTCGTGATTCTAGTGCCGAGGTCCCTTCTATTGATGTTGTACCTATTGTTCGTGAGTTTCCTGATGTTTTCCCCTCAAACCTACCGAGTATGCCACCCGATAGGGATATTGACTTTTGTATTGATTTGGCTCTGAGCACTCAGCCCATTTCTATCCCGATGTATCGTATGGCCCCGGTGGAGTTGAAAGAGTTGAAGGAGCACTTGTAAGACCTGCTTAAGAAGGGTTTCATTAGACCAAGTGTTTCACCTTGGGGTAAGCCAGTGTTGTTTGTTAAAAAGAGGGACGGATCGATGAGAATGTGTATTGATTACCGGTAATTGAACAAGGATACAATCAAGAATAAGTATCCATTGCCGAGGATTGATGATTTGTTTGATCAGCTTCAAGGTGCTAAGGTATTTTCAAAGATTGACTTGAGATCTGGCTACCATTAGTTGTGGATTATGGCATCTGATGTCCCTAATACAACATTCCACACTTAGTACGAGCATTATGAGTTCTTGGTTATGTCATTTGTGTTGTTAAATGCCATAGCAGCTTTTATGGATTTGATGAACCGACCATTCAGGCCTTATTTGGATTCGCTCATGATAGTTTTCATTGATGATATTTTGATATATTTCCGCATCCGGGAGGAGCATGAGCAGGATCTCAGAATGGTTCTTCAGACTTTGAGGGATAGTCAGTTGTATGCTAAATTTTCAAAGTGTGAGTTCCGGTTGAGTTCAGTTGCATTCCTGGATCATGTTGTATCAGTAGAAGGTATTCAGGTTGCTCTGAAGATGATTGAGGCTGTCAAGAACTAGCCTAGACCAGCATCAGCTACAGAGATTCAGAGCTTCTTGGGATTGGCAGGCTACTAACGTCGGTTCGTGGAGGGGTTTTCATCCATTGCAGCCCCGATGACTAGGTTGACCCAGAAGGGTGCCTAGTTCAAATGGTCGGATGAGTGTGAGGAAAGATTTCAGAAGCTCAAGATAGCTCTAACTATGGCAACAGTGTTGGTTTTGCCTACATGTTCAGGGCCTTATACAGTTTATTATGATGCGTCTTGTACTGGGCTTGGTGCAGTGTTGATGCAGGATAGCAAGGCCATTGCCTATGCTTCACAACAGTTAAATATTAACGAGAAGAACTATCTGGTTCATGATTTAGAGTTGGCAGTGATTGTTCAAACATTGAAGAATTAGAGATATTATCTGTATGGTGTGGCATGTGAGGTGTTCACAGATCACAAGAGTCTTCAGTATTTGTTCAAGCAAAAGGAGTTGAACTTTAGGCATAGGAGATGGTTGGATTTGTTGAAGGATTATGATATTACTATCTTATATCATCTTGGGAAGGCCAATGTGGTGGCCGATGCTTTGAGTAGGAAGTCAGCCAGTATGGGCAGTCTTGCTTATATTCTGATCAGTGAGAGACCTCTTGCTTTGGATGTTCAAGCTTTGGCCAATCAGTTCGTGAGATTACATGTTTCTACGCCCAGTCGTGTGTTAGCTTGCATAGTTGCTCGTTCTTCATTATTGGAGTGTATCTATGATCAGTAGTAAGATGATCCCTATTTTTATGTCCTTAGAGACATGGTGCAGCGCGGAGGTGCCAAGTAGGTTACCTTAGATGATGATGGAGTTATAAGATTGTAGGGTCGAGTTTGTGTGCCTAATATGGATGGGATCTGAGAGTTAATTTTAGAGGAGGCCCATATCTCCCGGTACTCTATTCATCCGGGCACCGCGAAGATGTATCAAGATTTGTGGTAATATTATTTGTGTAATAGAATGAAGAAAGATATTGTTTCATATGTGGCTCGGTGTTTGAATTGTCAGCAGGTTAAGTATGAGCATCAGAGGCCTGGTGGTTTGTTTTAGAGGATTGAGCTTCCTGAGTGGAAGTAGGATCAGATCACTATAGATTTCGTTGTTGGACTCCCGTAGACTCGGAGGAAGTTCGACGCAGTATGGTCATTATTAATAGGCTGACCAAGTCAGTGTGTTTTTTCCGGTGGCAGTCTCCTCTTCATCCGAGAGGTTGGATGAGATCTATATCCGGGAGATTGTTCGCCTTCATGGTGTGCCTGTGTCCATCATTTCAAATAGAGATACGCAATTTACCTCTTGCTTCAGGAGAGCGGTTCAGTGAGAGTTAGGCATGTAGGTTGAGTTGAGCACAACATTTCATCCTCAAACAGATATGTAGTCCGAGCGGACTATTTATACTTTGGAGGATATGCTCCGAGCTTGTGTCATTGACTTTGGAGGCTCGTAGGATCAGTTTTGCCTTTAGCAGCGTTTTCCTACAACAAAAGCTACCAGTCGAGTATCCAGATGGCTCCTTATGAGGCATAATATGGTAGGCGGTGTCAGTCTCCATTCAGATGGTTTGAGTCGGAAGAGGCTAGGTTGTTGGGTACGGATTTGGTTCAGGAGGTTTTGGATAAGGTCAAGATTATTCAAGATAGGCTTCGTACAACTCAGTCCAGGCAAAAGAGTTACATAGATCACATGGTTCGAGATGTGGCTTTTATGGTCGATTAGTGGGTGTTTCTCTGAGTGTCGCCTATGAAGGGCGTGATGAGATTTGGGAAGAAGGGCAAGCGTATCCCTAGGTTCATTGGTCCATTTAAGATTCTTGACCGAGTGGGAGATGTGGGTTATAGACTTGCATTGTCGTCGATCTTATCAGCCGTGCATCCAATGTTTCATGTGTCCATGCTTTATAAATATCACGGCGATCCATCCCACGTGTTAGATGTCAGCACTATTTAGTTGGACAAGGACTTGTCTAACGAGGAGGAGCCGGTGGCTATTCTAGACTGCTGGTTCGTCAGTTGAGGTCAAAGAGTTTTCCTTTTGTTTGTGTTCAGTGAAGAGGTCAGCCTCTTGAGGCATCGACCTAGTAGTCCGAGTCCAATATGCGGAGCCGTTATCCCCATCTTTTCTCCGGCTCAAGTACTTCCTTCTTCTGTCCGTTCGAGGACAAACAGTTATTTTAGAGATGGAGAATGTGATGAACTTTTGGGTTCTGAGGCGTTGAAAACCTCAGAACCCATTTAAAATGAAATTTTGTGTTCTAGGGCCTTGAAAACCTCATTTAACATCACCTTGATTTACGTGTGCAGTCTGGATATATAGCTGAAAAGCCTAAATATGAAAATCTGTGAAAAATGATACGTTTTGATTACAAAATGAGCTAATTTGACTTTGGTAAATATTTTAGATAAATGGACCCGGACCGCGATTCGACGGTACCGGAGGGTCCGTAGGAAAATATGGGACTTGGGCATATGCCCAAAATTGAATTCCGAGGTCCCAAGCCCGAGGAATAAATTTTTAAAGAAAAATTATTTTCTGAAACTGTTTAAAGAAATTAGAAATAAAATTTGATAGAACATGATGGTATCGGGCCCGTATTTTAGTTTCGGCACCCGGTACATGTCTTATAAATGATTTAAAATATTTCTGTAAAATTTGGTGAAAAAAGAATGTTATTTGACGTGATTCGGACTTAAATTGCTAAAGTTGATGTGTTATGAAGTTCGAGAAAAATTCTTTGATTTTGAGGTTTAATTCTTTGTTATTAAGGTTATTTTGGCGATTTGATCGCACGATTAAGTTCGTATGATGTTTAGTACGTGTTTTTGGTTGGGAGCCCCGAGGGCTCGGGGGTGTTTCGGGAAGTTTTGAACTTGAGAAAAAGTTACAGATTTCTACTATCAGTGCCCAGGGATTTTACCCTTCGCGTTCGCATGGACCCACTCGCAAACGCGTAAGGCAAATATCTCAGGTGCCCAATTAATTCTTCGTGAACGTGAATCTGAGGGGGGAGACCCTTCGAGAATGCGTCCCTGCACTTGCGAACACATAAGGTCCTGGGGAGGGGTCACCAACTTGTTCATTGCAAACGCGACCACTAGCCCGCGAACGCGTAGGCTTGAGGAGCCAAATCTCCGTGAACGCGAGACTTTTCACGCAAACGCGGAGGCCTAGCAGGCCTGACTCATCGCAAAAGCGATGAGCCTATCACGAATGCGAAGAGTAAATTCGCTCAGTTAAATTTTAAAATCCAGAACAGTAGCCTTACGGGATTATTGCAAAATTTCATAAACCTCTTCTTCTCCAAAGCTTTTAGGCAATTTTTGAAGCTTTTCTTCACCATAACCTCTTGGTTAAGTAATCTTTAACTTGTTTTCTTCCATTTTTATCAACACCCATTAAAGTTCTAGGCCTAAAACATGTGATTAAAGGTAGAAAATTAGGGATTTGGGTAGAATTAGGACTTTTTGATTAATTGTGATTTAGACCTCATTTTGGGGTAGGATTTGAAAACAAATTATATAATCGGGCTCGCGGGTGAATGGGTGATGGTTTTTGGTTCGAACCTCGCATTTTGACCAAATGCCCTGGGGGTCGATTTTTTGAATTTTTGGGAAGAATGATTAGAAATCTTTAATTAAGCATTGGAATTGGAATATTTAGCATTTAATAATGTTATTAAGTCAAATATGTATAAATTCGATTGGGTTGGAGCCAAATTTGAGAGGAAAAGCGATATTTGAGGCTTGAGTTGACGTAAAAGTTTGAGGTAAGTATTTAGTCTAACCTTAGCATGAAGGACTACGAGTTGATTCCTATTTGCTATGTGATAATTGTTGAGTACGACGTATAAGCATGGTGACGAGAATCTATACGTTGGTGTCTAGCATGATCGTGAGTCTTTATATTGTAAGTATCATGATTTAGTTGTATCTTTCATGCCTTGGTGATGATTTCTATTTGTTGTGAAAAGTTTGTGGAAGGAATTGTGACCTTTGAATATCGAGAAGCATTGGATCAAGTTATATTACGAATTGTAAAAGTATTTGAGATGATTGAGCCCTTTAGAGCATTGGCTCAAGTGGTAAAGTGAGTTATGAAATAAAAGTAAAACAAAGAGAAAGAGTTATTAAATTATTTCCTTGCTGGGATATTGTTGCTTTGTTGATTATTTTCCTTGCCGGAATGTTGAGATTATTGATGTTGTTCCCTTGCCATGATTTAATTATTTAATTGTTGTTCCCTTGCCGGGATTCCTATTATTATTTTGTTTATTCCCTTGCCCCTTTGCTTGTGATTGTTGTTTTGGTGAGGAGGAGTGTTAAAGCATGAAGGGTGATGCCGTGCATTATTTGTTATTGTGAGGAAAAAGTGTAAAGCATGATGGGTGATGTGTGCCGCACAATGTACCATTCCGTGCCGATTTAATTGATTATATGGTGAGGAAAGAGAGTAAAATAACGAAGGGTGATGTCGTGCACATCTTATTTATATGATTGTTTTGGTGAGGACGATAGTAAAAGCACAAAGGGTGATGCCATGCACATTTCTATTATATAATTTCTTTGGTGAGGATGAGAGTAAAATCACGAAGGGTAATGCTGTGCAATTGTTGATTTCTGATTCTTATTGATACTCGAGTTATGTTGTTTCTCTCCTTATTTGATGCCTTTCTATTCGGAACAGTTATCTCCCCCACAATATGTCCCACCTCCCACAATGAGTGGCTACTTCTTTATTTCTTTTTTGTTGTATAAATTTGAACCGCGCAAGTTTATTTGGTAGTCTAATCCTAGCCTCGTACCAACACATGGGGTCGGTTGTGCTGATACTACACTTTGCACTGTGTGCAGATCAGGAAGTAGCTTTCGGACTAGTTGGAGTGCTTCCTTCAGTGAACCCGGAGACCCAAGGTAAACTTGCAGGCGTCCGTGGGCCTTGGCATCCTCCTTGTCACACCTCCTTTTTACCGCTTACACGTGGTTACCCCGAAAGGCGACACGTGTATAGGAGTTTTTCCAATTAAAGTAACATTATTTGAGATGGGATTAATTATTTATTTCAAGAGTCACCACTAGGTAGAGGTTTGGCTTTTGGTGTCCCAAGTTACCGATTTATTTAAATTCCCAAATCGAGGAAATTTCGACTACCCCATTGGAGTCTGCGAACCAGAAATTCATGAGTAAGGAATTTTATTGACCTGAGGGAATAGAATTATCCATGGGTTATGCCGGGATAAAAGAAAAATCCTAGGGTTATGCTGGGATAAATGAGATCCTGAGTTATGTCAGTGGAATCCACGGGATATGCCGGGATGAGAATGAAGATCCTAGCTTATGCTAGGGGAATCCGCGGGTTATGCCGGGATGAAAAAAAATCCTGAGTTATGTCAGGGGAATCCGCGGGTTATGCCGGGATTGAGGAAAATCCTAGGTTATGCTAGGGGAATCCACGGGTTATGCCAAGGAGATCCTGAGTTATGTCAGGGGAATCCACGGGTTTTGCCGGGATGGAGAAAAATCCTAGGTTATGCTAGGGGAATATACTAAGCAGGGGAGGACCTCAGAGATCTTTTGACTGTGCTGGGGACAAATGAGGAAAGGAATAACTCTTAGGTTATGCTAAGAGTAGGGGAGTATTAACTCCTAGACTATGCTGGGGAGTGAGAAGTGTAGGGAGAGAATCCTCAGGTTATGCTAGGGATGTGGAGAGAAATATCCTTGATTTATGCTAGAGGGAATGGAATGAGATCCTTAGGTAATGCCTAGGAAATCTACAAGCTATACAGGGGGAACTAGGGATTGGGACCTCGTGCTGTCATGCTCATTTACGAGTTTGCAGAAAACGGAAAGAAAACCTCCCTTTGGTCATTGACACATCAACACCTTCGGCTCTTGTGCCTATCCTTTGGTTGTTCTTGCCTCCATGTTCCTTTTGTTTTTCTATGTTGCACCTGCATCTATTCTAATTCATAAACAAGAACAAACTGTTAGTTTGAACAGTGATTGATTTTGCGGCCTTGTGACGCTTGATTTCGGCTTTCTTTGTGTTAAAAACGAACCCTCGGCTTTCCGTCCTTGCTTAGTTGGACAGGGGTCCTCATTTTGGATTGGGTTTTTCTTCTCGGGCGTTGGGTTATGAGTTTTGTCCCGCATTTGCTTTTGCGTTTGGGACTTTTGATAAGCAACGACACCATGTTTGGCTTAAAACCCCTAGATTTTGCTTCAATTTCATGCCTTTTGACTTTGAATTTCCTTTCTTTTATTTCTTCATTTTGGGACTTTAACTGTCATGATCAACCAGGATTGGCCAAGCGTACTTGACAATATCGGTCATTTCCCTAATTCTTGCCAGGAGAAACCGCGAAGCCAGGCCTGCTACCTTTCTTTAAGGAGTGGTGAGGAAGTTAAGGTGAAGAGGAGTGAAATACGAATTCAAAGAGGTATGCACTTTGAAGGAAAATAGAGAACTTATCTGGAAGTACGAGCCGACTTTAAATGGCGACGACATGTTTCTTGGACTGGATATCCGGCCCAAATCCATTTCTACTTTCTGACTTCAATCTTCCAATATCAAAGAAACTTACTCAGCCTTGGGCAGCAATATTTCCTTTATTCGGCCGACGGCGCCCTTTGCGGGTTTTCGCTAAATGGCCTCTCTCATTTCTCTTCTCCCGTCGCCCGATAGCCCTCTTTGTGAGTTTTCGCTAAACGAACTCTCTCATTTTTAGTTTTTTCTCTGCTCACCGTCGCCATATGGTGCCCGGAGGTTTTCACCAATAAGACTATCTCATTTTATTTCTCTCACAAATCCAATTGGTGTTGAACCCCGACGAATGGTATTCCCCAGAGATTTATAACTTTGTAATCATTTGCATGTAAACGAACCGATACATTTCTTCCCCAGTATTAATTTTCTTGGATAAATGGGGTTTATATTTTTTGATGTGACTGAACCTCAGGGAGAGGCTGCCTATGTATCCTTTCGAAATCAAGTCAGACATAGTTCAGGAAGCTTTTCCTAAACTAATTTTGTTTTGAATTCCTCTTTTTTTGAATTTTCTTTTCTCTTCTTTTTTCTTTTTCTTCTTCTTTTTTTTTTCTTTTGAATTTTCATTTTCTTTCTTTTTTCTGAATTTTTTTCTTTCTTTTTCTTTTGGGTTACAAAGAGGGCGGGGATAGCGGGAGAATAAAGCCTTCCTCCTTTCGATCCACCAGGGTAATTGTTGCAGGGGATTTAAACATAATACCTTTTCACTGCGTCTACATTTACCGCTGCCTCGGGCTCATCTCCTTCAATGTCGCCCAAGTACAATGCTCGTTTAGGCAATATCTTCTTGATTATATATGGGGCTTTCCAATTTGGAGCGAATTTTCCTTTGGCCTGTTGATTCTGCGAAAGTATACGTCTCAAAACTAGCTGCCCGACTTCAAAATTCCTAGGGCGCACTTTCTTATTGTAGGCGCAGGCCATTCTTTGTTGGTACAACTGCCCGTGGCACACTGCGGCCATTTGTTTTTCATCAATTAATGCATTTGCTCCGACTGGGTTTTGACCCATTTACTATCTTCGATTTGTGCTTCGACAATCACTCGGAGCGAAGGGATTTCCACCTCAGCAGGTATAACAACCTCAGTTCCATAGACCAGCAAGTAAGGAGTAGCTCCTACAGATGTACGTACTGTGGTACGATATCCCATCAATGCGAAAGGTAGATTTTCATGCCATTGCCTTGAGCTTTGAATCACCTTCCTCAAGATTTTCTTGATGTTCTTGTTGGCTGCTTCAACCGCACCATTAGCTTTAGATCGGTAGGGGGTGGAGTTTCTATGTGTTATTTTGAATTGTTCACATATCTCCCCCATCAACCCACTGTTTAGATTAGCTGCATTATCAGTAATGATGGTATCCGGGATCCCAAAACGGTAAATGATTTTGGAATGCACGAAATCCACTACCGCTTTCTCAGCGACAGATTTGAGGGTAATGGCCTCAACCCATTTTGTGAAATAATCAATGGCGACCAATATAAACCTGTGCCCATTTGAGGCCTTTGGCTCGATCGGCCCAATGACGTCCATTCCCGAGGCGACAATTGGCCAGGGTGCTAACATAGGATGTAGTTCATTTGGGGGTGCATGAATCAGATCACCGTGCACCTTGCATTGATGAAATTTTCGCACAAAGCTAAAACAACCATTTTCCATGGTCATCCAATAATAACCAGCTCGGAGTATCTTCTTTGCCAATACATAACCATTCATATGGGGCCCACATACGCCCGCATGTACTTTGTGCATAATTCTCCCAGCTTCTTTGGCATCCACACATCTCAACAAATTATGATCTGGAGTCCTTTTGTACAGAGTGTCACCACTCAAGAAGAAATTGCTCGCATGCCGTCGAATGGTCTTCTTTTGTTTCCCTGTGGCTTGCTCAGGGTACTCCTGTGCCTTTAGAAATCTCAAGATATCGTAATACCAAAGTTGTGGGCTAGGCTCTGCTTTAGTTGCATTACAATACCCATGTCTTTCTTTGATTTGGATTTGTAACGTATCAACATGGGCGTTCCCACGGCATGGCAGCATGGATGCTAAGGTTGCAAGTGCATCTGCTAACTCGTTGTGGCAACGGGGAATATACCTGAACTGTACCGACCTGAAATGCTTGCTGAGGTCTTCGACGTGCTGTCTATAAGGGAAGAGCTTAATATCCCTTGTTTCCCATTCTCCTTGAGCTTGTCGGATGATTATCGGAGTCTTCCATGATTAGCAACTCTTTGACGTCTTGGTTAATAGCCATGTTCATGCCCATAATGCAAGCCTCTTATTCAGTTGTATTATTGGTGCAAAAGAACCAAAGAGTGGCTGTAGCTGGATAATGCTGGCCTGTGGGTGAGATTTTGATTTCCCCGATCCCTACGCCCTTTGCATTTTTCGCTCTGTTGAAGAACATTTTCCAGACGGGAGTGTCTTCACCTGCTATTTCCAATGAGTTTACTTCTTCGTCAGGGAAGTAAGTGTCTAAAGGCTGATATTCATCATCAACATGGTTCTCCGCCAGATGATCTGCCAGTGCCTGAGCTTTCATCACTGTACGAGTGACATAGACGATGTCGAACTCGGTAAGCAGGATCTGCCATTTGGCCAGTCGCCCTGTGGGCATTGGTTTTTGAAATATGTACCTTAGAGGATCCAGCCTGGTTATGAGGTATGTGGTATGATCTTGCAAATAATGCCTCAGCTTTTGAGCTACCCATGTCAAGGCGCAACATGTTCTCTCTAACATTGTGTACTTGGCCTCGTAGCCAGTAAACTTTTTTCTCAGATAATAAATTCCTAGCTCTTTCTTTCCCGTGGAGTCATGCTGCCTGAGAATACAACCGAAAGAACCTTCCAAGACTGTCAGGTAGAGAAACAATGGCCTTCCTCGTTCTAGCGGAACTAAAACTGGTGGGTTGGACAAGTATTGTTTGATTTTGTCAAAAGCTTCCTGACATTCGCCCGTCCACTTAATTGCCGCATCCTTCTTCAGCAATTTGAATATAGTCTCGCATGTTGAGGTCAATTGGGCTATGAACCGGCTGATGTAATTCAATCTCCCCAATAGACTCATCACATCCTTTTTTGTCCTTTGCGGGGCAGCTCCCGAATGGATTTGATCTTGGTTGGATCTAATTCAATACCTCTCCGACTGACGATGAACCCCAAAAGTTTGCCCGAAGGAACTCCAAATGCGCATTTTGCTAGATTCAATTTCAAATTGTATTTGCGGAGCCTTTCGAAGAATTTCCTCAAATCCATTACATGCTCGCCCTGAGTTTTAGATTTGATAATCACGTTATCCACGTACACCTCTATTTCTCTATGCATCATGTCATGGAGATGGTGGTCATAGCCCTCATGTAAGTGGCCCCAGCGTTTTTTAATCCAAAAGGCATAATTCTATAACAATATGTTCCCCAAGGTGTGGTGAAGGCAGTTTACTCAGCATCTTCCTCATCCATCAGCACTTGGTGATACCCCGCGTAGTAGTCCACAAAAGATTGAATCTCATGCTTTGCACAATTATCGACCAGGATGTGGATGTTGGGCAGAGGGAAATTATCCTTGGGACTCGCCTTATTAAAATCTCTATAATCCACACACACTTGGGTCTTCCCGTCCTTCTTCGGCACTGGGACCACATTAGCCAGCCATGTGGTGTACCGCACTACCCGGATAATCCCTGCTTCAAGCTGCTTTGTAATTTCCTCTTTGATTTTATCACTGACATCAGGCTTTCATTTTCTTTGCTTCTGTTGTACTGGAGGGCACTCGGGGTATGTTGGCAACTTATGAACCACCAAATCCATACTCAGACCAGGCATATCATCATATGACCACGCAAATACGTCTTTGAATTCCAATAGGAGTTGAACCAATGAATCTTGTATCTCTTTATTTACGTGGATGCTTATTTTAGTTTCTTTGAATTTATCAAGATCGCCCAGGTTAACCGGTTCAGTGTCATTTAAGTTTGGCTTAGGTTTGTTCTCAAAGTGTTTCAATTCTCGAGTGATTTCCTTAAAAGCCTCTTCTTCGTTGTATTTCGATTCCTGGTTCATTATTTCACAGACAGGCAGCGGATTTGGGTCGTGGCAAGAAGTTCGCGAGCATGTCGTTTTATTTAAAGCTGCATTATTTGGACTAAACGAAAAGATGAAAAATAGAGAAAGACAAAATCAGAGAAAAGCAGAGGAATGAAAAATATTGATTTTATTTCTTTAAACTTGAAAGATAAACAGGGTTTAGAATTTGAGATTTAAAGTGTTAAAAGGAAAACAAACAACGAGCTACACCCTGACATAGCTCATGATGTGGGAAGAGGTAGCAAGGTGTGACTATCAGGTCTCCCGCCTGACCAGAAAGGGTGTGGCCTTCCAATTTTGAAGTTTGGCATCTGGCCGCATATACAGCACTTCGGTGGCGCTTGACCCTTCCCCCGGTTGGACCATGTTTACATCATAGAGCAGCTCTCTCATAGCCCCGTAAATTTCATCAATTTCTTCTTGTGTGAAGGTTTCTTCTTCCTCCTCTTCAATGTACTTTGTTTTTATAAAGGTTTTGTACAAGTGAGGCAGGGTCGTGATAAGGTCCACCCTTGGCATTTTCTGCAATTAGCCCAAGTAATATCTTCTGAAGTTGGATGAAATCCTAGTCCAAAGAACTTTTCTGTAGCAGGCAAGGCGACTGGCTCAGTTATGCCTTGCAGTGAGCTTCCGAGTCCCTTGCTTGGCTTGAAGCCTTGACGCGTCATTTCCTTTGCTACGATAATTGAAGCATTTGACAGAAAAGGCCGAGGAAGCGGCTTGCCCTCTTCATGCTGGTCAGCTACTACGACTTCAAAAGCTTGATAAACTATGTGTTCACTGCCTTCCTTGGCTTCTAGACAGGGGACAGAGGGGTCCCGGTAAATTGATTGCTCGTCCTCTCCATGAACTACAATCTCCTGATTTTCATGCTCAAATATTAGCATCTGGTGCAAGGTTGAAGGCACTTCTCCTGCTGCATGAATCCATGGCCGTCCTAGAAGGTAGTTGTAAGGGGTGTCCGTTTCTAATACCTGGAAGGTTACTTCAAAGTTGACTGGACCAATAGGGAGCGCCAAATCGATTTCACCCATGGTATCCCTTTTTATACCATTGAAGGCTCGGACACAGACGTTATTAGGACGGATCCTCCCTGTCCCGATCTCCATTCTCTGCAAGGTGTCTACTCCGGAACCTCCGTCAACCATCACTCTCTTAACATAATATGCCTCACAGTTGACAGTGAGATGCAAAGCCTTGTTATGAGAAGCTCCCTCTGGGGTAGGTTATTCTTACTGAACAATATTTGATTGATGGCGAAGAATCTCTCTGCCATTTTCTCTAGCCGTTCTACCGAAGTCTCAACTGGCACACAAGCTTTGTTTAATGTTTTGGCTAACACTTGTTGATGCTCGGGAGATTTCATTAATAGTGACAGTAGAGAAATCTGTTCAGGGGATTTCCGGAGTTGATCTACCACTTTGTACTCTGGCATGCTCATTTTCTGGAAAAAGGCTTCTGCTTCCTCAGCATTCACTGGCTTCTTTGGCGGGAATCGCTGTTTGGTAGCGGCATTCACCTCTTCCACATTTAAGTATTTCTTCATGGGACATCCCTTTGGATTTTCTCCAAGGAATTCCTTTCCCTTATGCGTAACAATGGTTTCCTGATAATTCCATGGGACAACTGAAGGATTGGTCATGGGCTTTTGTGGCACGCAACCAATAACCACGGGCTCATTCAGCACCAGTGGCTTAATTGACCCCCGTACCACGTAGGCCTTCTTTGGTGTGTTCAGGGCTCTGTTCAGCTCAAATCTATTGGGAGGTCATATAGTGGGCCGCTTTTCTTTTCTTCCCCGGGGAATATAGAGTATTGTTTCTTTGGCGGGGGTGGTTTCATCTTTGACCTCAACCTCTTTATCTACAACAGGGCGTTTGGCCTCATTTGTTTTATTTTCATCCACCTTCTTGGGGGTGACCTTTGGCTTTCTGTTGGCCTCGGCGATGGCAATGATGGCCTTAAGAGCGGGATCAAACTCTTTGTCCTCACAGATCATTCCGATGACCGACCCGTTGTTATGAGATGGTAACGGGTTGTCAGTTATATTTGGGACTTCGTCATCTCTGAGAACTATTTTCTTTTGATCAATCAAGTCTTCCACCGCTCGCTTTAAGGTCCAACAATTTTCAGTATCGTGGTCCTCTGCCCCTGAGTGGTAGGTGCATCATACACCCCTTTGGTAAAATGGTGATTCTGGATTCTGTCTATTTGGGGGTACAGGCTGCAGGAGACCCAGATGGACTAGTTTTGGAAACAGGATTACGTAGGATTCTCCAATTGGGGTGATGTTTTGTCTCCGGAGTGGCTTCCAGGGACAATAGATGTTTTGCTGATGGCGAGGATTATACTGATTAGGCGGGAGTTGATTCCTCGGAGCTTGATTTCTGTTATTCTGCTATTGAGGGATAGAAAATGCTGAGCATTCATAACTGCGTAGGGTGGAGGGGCATAATACATGTCTTTGTAAGGATAGTAATGTTGAGGCGTTCTGTCAGAGAATGCATGTCTGTGGGTATGTTGTTTCCTCGCCCCGGAGGCTGCCATGGATGCCTCTTCTCTTTTCTTGTTCCTGGGAATTCCTCCCGCCCCTCCTTGTGGGAGGTGGATCTGATGGCAGACTGGCTTAAAATTCTCCCTATTTTGAGGCCAGTTTCCACCATTTCTCCAATATTTATTGCTTCAGCGAATGGTTTGCCTATTGCGGACATCATGTTCTGAAAATAGTCCGCCTCCTGTGCTGTAAAAAGACGGTGACCATTTCTGTTTCATCCATAAGGGGCTTTACCCTTGATGCTTTCTCCCGCCATTTGATAGCGTATTCCCTGAAGCTTTCCGCAGGTTTCTTCTTCAGGTTGGTTAGGGAATTCCTATCTGGGGCGATGTCGACATTGTACTAAAATTGTTTCACAAAATCCCGGGCAAGGTCATCCCATATGTGCCACCGGGTGATGTCTTGATATATATGCCATTCGGAAGCAATCCCTACTAAGCTTTCCCTAAAGTATGCCATCAGGATCTCTTCCTTTCCGCCTGCTCCCCGTAACTGATTAGAATATTTTTTCAGATGGGCGATAGGGTCACAATGGCCATTGTATTTCGCAAATTTGGGTACTTTAAACCCCAAAGGAAGATGGATATGGGGGAACATGCACAGGTCTGAATAGGCTACACTTTTCTATCCGCTCAGTCCTTGCATATTCTTCAGGCGTTGCTCGAGACTCCTGATTCTCCTTGTGATCTCATCCTGCTCGGGTGCTTTGGATGTTTTGTCTGGCACAGGGGTAAGTTCATATGTGGGCTGAGGGTAGCTATATGTAGGGTACGGTGGAGGCTCATTTTGGCAATTTGGAGTTTGGAAGGTAAAGGCTGCGGAGTCAAATACACGCCTTGGTACTGCAGGCTGTGTAGTAGCTTTGCGCGGAGGGGCTGTAAAGATATTGGGAGATGGCCCAGACGCAAACATTGGAGGGTGGGTTTCAGAGGGCGCCCCAAAAAAAGTGGCAGAAATGGTGGGCTACCCCAGGAGAATGCTCGGGTGTCCGATAGGAATAGTAGAGGTAACCCCTGACCGTGGAAATAGCTCGGGAAATCCATGGATAGCACTGGGAGGTTCCTTTCCATTGTTCCATACGTCCCACATTTCCATGACCTTGAGCCGCAGGATCCTGTTTTCTGCCGCTGCAGATTCAAAATTGGTACTTTCGAAATTGGACTGTCTTCTGGAATAGGGAGGGTGACTTGAGTCATCTCAATTGACTTTATTGTATTTCCCTTTGAAAGTGTGAAGTATCCGTGTGAAGCCAGTTTACCGCAAAACCAACCACTGTTCTAAACACCCTAACTGTAATACTAAAAAATGTAGTTAGTTCGAGGTAGATGATAAACGGGAAATCACACGTTGAGCATGATGCACCTTTGCAGATAATTGGTTTCTACATGCTTGCCACATCCGCATGTGTCATCCCAGCCTTTATTTCAATTTCCTTTTGTTTCCGCCCTTTTATTTTCTCTCTCTTTTTTTTGTTGTTTTTTATTCTATATACATTTTAGCTTTTAAAGAATACGGTCGAATCCTATGGGGACTGCCTACGTATCATGACTTTGCATGAATCAGACCGAGCGTAGTTTGGGAAAATAAAAGGTTTGGTACGCAAGACAAATATTTTTGGAATTTTTGATTTGATAAAAATACAAACTTTGATTACAACGGCTAAAAGCAACTACCAGACAGGGACTTAATACCCTTATAGACTCGGAAAGACAAAGTTAGACTCTTTTTAGAGAACACAAGTCTTTGAGTACATCAATACTTCTAATGCGTTTGGAGCTTGCGTGGCATAATTCGGCCTTGTTGCGGGTTTGCGCGCTAGACTTTCTTGGAGATAGTGGAGATCTTCCATTACTTGCTAGACGAAGGTCATAGCAGCGGAGAAAAACATGGATTTTGTCATGTCTTCGCAGTGACTGCATTTACTGGTAATGTAGTCTGCAATTGCCCGCACCTTTTCTCGGATA